>BSBK01002885.1:0-1287500 GCA_027943335.1 Chamaecyparis obtusa | reverse complement strand
TCACTGCAATCTCGGTAGATACTTTTTCCATCATCTTGGTTTCAAACTTTCTTTCCAACCACTCCAACAACTTATCACTGGCTTGACTTTCTTCATTAGTTACTTTCTGAACAATATGGACAAGTCGTTCCAATATGGGAGCAGAATTATTTACATCAGACAACTCAAAAGCATCATTAAATATTTCTTTTATTTCATACAAGACCTTCTTTTGTTGATGTTCCCTTCTCAGTTCTTCCTGCCTTCTTTTCCTCTTCAATAGATCTTGCAGTATTTGAATCTTCCCATAAGTTAAGTTATTAGAATCTCATAGTGATTTTGGATTTGGCTTCTTCATATGTTCCAAAATAAGGTGCTTTGTCATCAATTTCTTCAGCTAGAAGGGCGGTAATAGCAGTTGTGGTTTCATCTATATTTACCTCATAGTGTAATGGCATTAGCCATGAAACCCTCAGAAAAACTAATTGTGCATAAGTGAAGTTTGTGTCAACTAGAAAACATATGTCCTTGGTATACTTCTCAACTAATGACATAGAGACTCTACTCCTCTTCCTCATTTTCTTCTTGAACTCAACAAAATAGTTCTATATTACACCATTAAAATTTTCTCCTATCTAACCTATGAACTTACTTATTTGAATAGTAATGGGATCTTTCTTATCCTGTATCACACCTCCAACAGTAGGAAAACACTTATGTATGTAAAAGAGTAGACAGACTAGAAAAGAACCAAACTTACACATAGAATTCTTTGTAGTCCAGATTGAGTTAAGGTTCTCAGCAAGCTGAGTCAGCTGGAGCTCGGCAAGATCATATGTGTGTCCCTTCTTGATGATTTTACATGCCTGGTCCACTGCCATACAGGGGACATTGTCCAACCGACTGGATTGGTAGAATTTTTGCAAGATAACCGTAATTGCAAAGCCAATCTCTGGATCTATGATGGTGGAAATTGTCATTCCACGCTTGTTCCAAACTGCCTGTGTGTTTTCCTGAATTTCTTCTTTACTTGAACACTTCATTGTTCTTTTTCCCTAAATTGTACAGTATCCAGTTACTCAGTGGATCATTTCCTTCATTATCTTTACTGGTCCATCTTCCAACCACAATTTCATATCATGCACTTGACTCAACACTATTTTTATCCATTCAACCTTGAAACTCTATGGGAAATCTAGGGCATGCACTAACCCTTGTTCAACAACCAATTTATACTCCGGCTTCAATACTCCATTATCACACAATTTTTCATACGCCTCCCTGATCTTGTAATCTCTAATTTCTCTAATTTTTCACATATAACAAGACCTAATATCATTCATTATCAACACATTTTCCAAAATTGAGGATAGAGTGCTGGTAATATCCTCTTTGATCGCAGTTTCCAGAATTGCCTTAAATTTCTATGGCTTGCAAACTTCATTCCTTACCAATTGTGTGTTGAAAACTTCCATCCCTTGTTTCTTCATTGTAGTAGATGATGATGATGCCATTTTAATTTAAAATTTCTGAAAAGAAATGTTTACTCGATAGTGTACCTTTCTCGTAAGTGTCTTGTAGATGATTTTGCCGATGGCACACTGAAAAGATTTGAAATCACCTTTGATAAACTAGTTGCACACACTCTAAATCACTCAAAGAAATCTCAATTCTCTTGGTGAAATGAAATAGGTGGAAACTTTCCTCTTTATAGATTCCAAAAAGTAGAATTAGGGCCTTATAAATGCTCCATACAGAATTCTTAAGTGGAATACAACTGTCTCGGCAAACTTATGTTAACCTTGGCTAACACAAGCTCAATTTACATAGCATCTTGGCTACAATAGGTGCTTGACATGCATTGAAAACTTGGTCAAAACACTGATGCTCGGAATCAAAAATAAAATTCTCTACTTTTCTCAAATATGTCCTAATGCATCTTTATCTATGCAGATATGGAATTTTACTCAACTTTATGTTAGGAACTGATGTAAGATACAACATTGTGAGATTCAGTTCCAAACATACCTACTTTACTTAGTTAGAAGAAGTGTGATCACCTGATCCATCAGATTGGGTGACCTCAGATGTGCTAGCTTCACTTGTGCTTTCTTCTTCTTTCTTCTTCCATGTCTTATTCATCTGATTTCTCAAATTTTCACGAATATCTTCATTTTGATTCTGATCATTGCTCGGCATAGGTGATCTAAAATCTTTCTTTAGGTGACCTATCTTATTACACTTGTAACATACCATGCTTCCATTCATCCAGCTTTTGGATTTACCTCTGAAATGAGTCTTCATATAGTTTTCTCCAATGTGTCCATATTTTCCATAGTAATGATAATTGTACCAAGTGTTATAATCCCAATTGTATGAGTTATTCTTCACAGGTGACTTAGTCTTTTCATTCGATGACCATCTAGGTTTAAATCTACATTCAAATGCTCTATGCCCATACTTCTGATAGTTAAAACATTGACCTTGAAACTTAGGTGAGGTAGGTGGATTACTGATCTTAGACCTGCATTCATGTGCCTTATGTCCATGTTTCTTATAGTTAAAACAATGCCCATTGAATTTATGCTTAAGATCAGACTTACCATGTTTTCTCTCACATATGTTAGCTATATCTCCTGGCTTTCCACAGTGATGGCATGTGGGCTTGTTGTTCTTTGGTTTTGCATTCTTTTTCTCTCCATTCTTTGATGATTATCCTTCTTTAGTAGATGATGAATGCTCATTTATTCCAAGTCCAGATCTATCACCAGATCTTCTAGGTGTCCTTAATATCTCTTCAAATTATTTTGCAGCTTCATTAGGTTTGTTCATCTTTTCATTGATTTCCTTTTCAAATCTCAGTTCATTTCTTAGTTGATCATTTTTAGATCTCAGATTGTTGATTTCCATGTCTTTCTTGCCCAACTCTTGATTAACCAGCAACAGTTGATTTACCATGTCTAGTTGATTTTTGGTTAACTTTTGCATGTCACTTGTCCTTTCATCTAGTCTCATCACTATTTGTCTTTTATCTTCTTCAGCCATTGTCTTGTCTTCTTCAGCTTTCTTTTTCTGTTCAACTACTTCGCAGAGTCTGACAGATTGAATTTCTTGTTCTCTCCTTAGATTTATGATGTCATCATTTAGTAGGGTATTTTTCTCTAGTAGCTCTTTTATGGCTTCATCACTTTCTATAGAGTTTCCTTTATCAAATAATCCAGTGGTATCTTCTTCTTGATATTGTAAATCATTTTGCTGAATAGCAATTTCTCTCCTTCTACTTAAGGATTACTTCAATTCACCTCTGGCTGCTTCCAGTTGTTGTAATTCCAGTTGCACATCTATCTTCTAATTTTCTATAACCTTTCACAGCTTTTAGACTTCCATCTCAATATCTTTTTCTTCAACTGGTTAGACTAACTATGAGAAACCTTGTAGCTCTAATACCAATTGTTGGAAATATAGTTGGGAAATGTGATACCGAGAGGGGAGGGGGTGGGGGGGGGGGTGAATCAGATATCACCTACTTTACCATTTTAACATTTGTATAGAAATAAAAAAACTTCATCAAAGTAAAGTATCAAACATACTAAGCAGTATTCATGAAAGTACTCATAACTCAGTAATTTTTGTTACCCAGAAACCCTTGAAAGGTAAATCTGGGGTGGGGATGATACCCATAAATCTTCACTACTGCAATAATAAGTTTTCCTATTAGGGCTACAAAATTTGATCAAAAATATGATCTACCATGTGAGGGGTCTTCCCTGTTAAGAGCTCAAAGACTTATACAGTCTACCTTGCTAAAGGATTTAAAACTTACAATAAAGTAAGCACTAGGTTAAGAGATTACAATAGGTTTGTTAAAACACTCGGTTAAGAGATTTACCTTGATACACTTGTTAGAATTTCTTAGTACTTGATCCTTCGGTTTGCACTATATGCAGATTACAAATCTTCTCCTTGCAGTATTGTTTTGATCTCTTCAATCAAGTTTATCTTTGTTTTGTCCTTCACTGCTTAACTTTGTCACTAAACTCTGTTTGAATGCTTCACAGATCTAATGTGCCTCTATGCTCATTCCTTCATACCCTTTGCATCCTCTCATTCATTCTCTCTCTCTTTTTAGGGTTCAGATCTTCTAATTATATAAACAACAAAACATCTTCATGATTCAAGATCTACAATTTAGATTAACTCCTTTTGCCGCTTAAGCCTTACTAATTTATGATTGGCTCTAAGTATTACATAGGGATCAATGATTACTAAATAGATGCGTAATCACCTCCGTAATTACCTCAACAAACAAAATACAAAACATGAATGTTGGCCAAAATGATTTACCTCGATCACGGTGCCATAACAAACTCATATGTTGTTCCTGGCTAACTTGGCAAATGATGTTCCTAATACTCGACATATGTTGATATCTCTGTCGCTCGGTAATCATTGCTTACATAGCTCAACAAAAATGTAACTCGGCTAATACAAAAATACATAGTGACCATTGATTTACTTGACAGTACTACTGCTCAATAAGTATACATTACATAACTCGGCCTTTACATAATGACTCAGTCACAGCGATGACCGACCATCATTTCCTAGATAATGACTAAGTGTGAGTCACTAATAGTGAACAAAACTATAGAGATCTACATATGTGTGTGTGTGTGTGTGTGTGTGTGTGTGGGTGTTTGTATATATATAAATGTATTAATCTAGATTTATACAAGAAAAATATTTTTCTTATAGTAAAACTAGATAACGATCTTATATCCCTAATTTTTTTTTATAAAATATACAATTAATTTTTTTTAATCAAACATAAATATAGCTTCTCACACATATTACAAAACTCATCATATCTAACTGCCTTTCATATACTCAATATAAAACATGAATTCAACTTATCTATATCTTTATCTCTTTCTCTCTCCCTCTACCTCTTCCACTTCATCATTCAATCTATTTATCTCTATCTCTCCCTCTACCTCTTTACCTCTCTCTATCTATTTATCTCTCTTCCTCTCCCCCTCTATCTTCATCTCTACTTTTATATACTTTAAATTAAGCACACTAATGGTAGGAACTTGACACTTTATGTCTCTTGTTAAACTATGTGAATTTTGGGTTAAATTTATTTATTCTTACGACTAATAAGATTTTATTTTATATGAACATGAATATTTTAGCTAGTATTCAATGTATTAAGGTAATATTCACATGGTTGAAGCATCGGCTGTAATAAAAGAGTCACTAATCTAATGTAGATGGACCATGTGTTCACTACAATTAAAATATCTAAATATCATTTAATTCTATTAAAACATTAATGTCATAGAGAGCCTTGTTTAGCATCTAAAAAAATAATATCATAGTGATCCATGCTCTTAGAAATCATACATTTCAAGAAAATGTCTACATCAAACATTATAGAACCATGAATAAACTCAACAAAAAAGGAAATGAAAAAAATAAAACAACAAAAATACAATAATGTTTGATTTTTTATTGCCCACTTCCCAAATAAAAAAATTACAAGAAGAAGAAAGAAGATTTCTCTCCAAAAATAGCAACACAAGCCATCAATCCTCCATGCATTATAATCCCCAAAAATCTTCCATATAAAGAGATGACAAAGAAAAAATACTCAAAATTAGCACTTCCAGCTATGGTAATTACACACAGTATAAACATGAATAGCTACAACTTAGTAAATTGATGACTATTGTAGTTCAAAAGGATGTAATTTTGTAAATTTCATCTAATCTTTTTCAATGACCATGTTGTTTCTGGAATTAAGTAATCCCAAACATTTTACCAAATTTATTTGATAATCCTTGGATATTGAAGCAATGATTATAGTGTCTATAATCTTTCCAATTTTCTCCCTCTTTTTTCTAGCGTGAATAACTAGCCAAATATAATAACTTATTCTCATTAAAAACTTTTTTAATTCTAGAATCGTAGGGTATATAGAACATTAAAGACAATATTGGTATCTAAATCTTTAGGCAAGTCAAGAAAATAGGAATGGTTGTTGAATCAACATCGATTACATGTATCAGCTGGATAAAGGATGAGCGCTGAGAAAAATGAACATTCTTGGAGTGACCAGATCAAACTCTAGCTGAAATTGTGCATTCCCTAGCCTGTATGGTGCTATAATGCGCTTCAAATCAGAGACAAGGATGATGGGAAATAATGACAATACAGTTTCTGAGGAACCCGTGGAGGAAAAAGAAACTTTTGAGGAGGGAAAAGGAATGAATCACAAATAAAATGTTTTAGATGAGGCTAGAACAAGAAAATAAATAAAAATATTGAAGGAACAAGAAGATCAAAATCTTGGTAAAGTTTTAGAAATCCAACTTCCTAGTGATGTTGTATAAGTTATTGGTGAATTCCAAAGTAGGACTATAATTTTAGTTTTTATTAAGGGCATCCCCTTTGAAGCATATTTTTAAAAATGGGTTCATTTTAATTTGGAGAGTCGGGGGTGGGAGGTAGAGGCTTTAAGAGGCCTAGGAAAAGGGTTATTTTCACATATTTTTAAGTCAGTTGATCAAGACTAGGCAGTTTTACAGTATGACACTTGGGTTATCTATGGAAAAATTTGTTACTTACAAGCTTGGACTTTTAATTTTCGTCTTGAATGACCTTCTCGTTCTCATTACCCTATGTGGGCTAAGTTTCCTTTTCTCAATTTATCTTTCAAATATTTTTAGAAATAATTATGTTTCATTTAGGTAGATTTATTTGGTGCAAGAATAACTCTGATAAGTTTTCAAGCTTAAGGGTTCACCCTAGAGATTGTGTGCAAGTTGATCTTAATAATCCTTTACCTTAAAGCATCAATTTTTTTGGTCTTGGGTTTGAACTAGATCAACCAATAGTATATTTAAATACTTTGAATGCATATTTCTATTACTAAAAGGAAGGCCGTCTAATCCATGAATGTCCTATCAAAAGAATCAATTTAGTTCAAAAGCCTCAAACTTCACAACGTAGTAATCCAAACCCTCCTCATGTTCCGCCCACCTTTAACAGTTCTCATTTGTCTTTCCCCAATCTCTCACATCATTATGATATGTATGGTGATTCTACCCCTTCATATAAGGACACTATCATGTCATATGGTTGGAGGATTGTAAGGAAGAGGAAAGAACTCCCAATCTCTTCACGCATCCTTGCAGCTTGTCCCTCACCCCATCTTATCATATCTCCCTCTCCCCCTTCTCCATCCTCTCCCAAACCATCATCTTCCCCCTTGAATCATGCTTCTCCTTAGCCTCTTTCTTGTGACTCCCCATCTCCATCACATCACATTCTTCCTAGATCTAGATCTCCTTCCACTGCTATAAATCAAGAACTCAAAGAAGATGAACTAGCTCTTGATAATAGCTTTAATGCGTTGGCTCAGGGTGATGATTCTTTTAACCTAAATCATGAAGCTTAAATTACTTTCTTGAAATGTTAGAGGGATTTACCTCCCTCATCACAAAAATAAAGTAAAAGAGATGGTTACTAAATGGAAACCTGATAATTTATTTCTCCAAGAGGTCAAAATCAATGAGATTATACTTAAAGCTTCTTTACATAATGTTTGGAAAGATGCCACCTTTCTACGTACTTCCCATTTGGATAGTAAAGGTGGTGTTGTTACATGGATGGTTACTTGGGTTTTAAAATATATCATTGATAAAGGTGAAGATGCCTCTCGCAATTATGTCTAGGTTATTACTCTCATCAATGGATATCTTATAGAATTTTTATCTACCTATGCTTCCAACCTTTCCAAAGAGAGAATTCTTCTTTGGGATTGGTTGGCCAATAATTTACCTAATGCCGATTGGATTTCAAGAGGTGACTTTAACATGGTTGAACATCCTCGTGATCCCAACTGGAATAAACCTTTAAATCTCAGTAGGGATAAATTTTACATCTAGTTTTTTTGTTGTAACTCCTTGGGTGTGATGAATCCCATCCATGATAAATTTTCTAGCCATTACAAAAACTAGTATACTTGGTCCAACTGTAGAATGAGAGATAATAGAAAACTAAGTAGGCTAGATTTAGTTTATGTCTCCTCTAGTATTTCATTGATTTATGATTCTTTGGGGTTATATGTTCAAGTGGATCATTCTTCAACCTTTTTAGATTATTTTCCCATTGTGTGCAGCATTAGTTTTTCTCCAAACCCCACTACAAAGAGATCTCTCTCTTTCAAGATAAATTTTTCTCACGTAAATAATCCTACTTGCCTAGATACTCTTGAGGGTATTTGGAATTCTCTTTTGAAACCCAACAAAGGAGATTTTTGGATTGATTGGTGGTATCTTGGCATCTTTCAATGCACTAATTTTCTTCAAGATTTTAGCAAAAAAATGGTTTGGTAGTGTAAGCATAAGGGAATATCTCTTCAAGGGAAACTTGTGCATGCTAGAAAAATTCTTAGTGTTGATCCTAATAATGTTAATCTTCAATCTGCTATTATTTCTACTAAAAATCAACTGTGTAATATAGATGATTATAAATATCATGGGGCTAAAATTAGATCTTGATTATACTAGATAAAAGAAGGGAAAAGGGCACAAGATATTTTTTCAATTATCTCAATTATAAACACAAAAAATAAATAATTGGTGCTATAAAATATAAATTTGATTCTCTCCTTAAAAATATTGCTAAAATATGCAACACATTTAAACATTTTTATGGAGAACTCTTTAAGGATGATCAATGGAAAGACATACAAGATGACCTAGAAGATATTGTTGAATTTAGTATTCCTAATTGTGTAGATGTTGATTATAGATGAAATCTTGATATAATTATTACTTTGGAAGAGTTGGAAACTACTCTCTTTAATTTGGCCCCTTTTAAAAGTCTAGGTAGCTATGAGATTCCTATAAAATTCTATAGGTAAATGTAGCAACACATTGAATATGATTTTTATTTCTTATATTTAGAAGCCTTTGAAAGAGGCTCCTTGGGTCCAATCATTAATGGTGACATAATCAAATTTATGTCCAAAGAGAAAAATGAAGACTCCATCTCTGGTTGGTTCCCTATCTCATTTCTCAATACTTCCTATAAAATCATTGCAAAAGATCTAGCTAACATGATAAAACTAGTGGTTTAAGAAATTGTATGATCTGAACAAACTGGTTTTATTGCTAACATATATTTTTTTGACAATCTAATTTTAGCCTGGGAAACTTGCAAATGGACCCAAAAAACTAGTCAAAATGTTGCTTTTATAAAACTTGATTTTGATAAGGCTAATGATATAATTTAGTGGAATTTTATTTTGAGTATGCTCAAATGATTGGGCTTCAGTCCTAAAATTCAAACTCATGTTTAAATGTTGTTTCGATATGCTAACTCTTGAATAATTATGAACAATATGATGAATGATCCATTTCTTCTTCAAAGATCTATTTGTCAAGGATTTCCATTAGCCCCTATCTTTACATTCTTATAGATAATGCATTAGGATATATAATATGTTACAAGGTAAAATAAATATGAATCGCATTTCAGGTATATCTATCCTTTAAAATTATACTATTATTAATTCACATTATACTGATGATAGCTTATTATTCGTGCAAAATTATGAGAAAGATATCTCTAACACTATGGATGTTTTTGAAATATATTGTGTTGTCTCTGGTTCTAAGCTTTCTCATGAAAAATATTTTTTTTTTATGATTCAAGATGGGCCTATTCCCCATTAGATTCCATGAGAAAGGAAATAGATTAAGTACAATGAAGTTATGAGGTTAATTATGAGGGGTACTCTTTGTTTTTGGAGTTACTCTCTTTGATATGTGAAGTTGGTATCTCAGTAGAGTCAAAAATAAACTCTTCAATTAGGGTTTAAATTTATTTTTGTAGCTGGAAGAATCTAAGTTAGTAATATATTTTTTATTTCCGTTCATGTTTATTATTCATCCAGATGGATGCCCTCCAACAAAGGCTATGAGGACTTAATTAAAATCATTAGACATTTCTTATGGACTAAATGGGATAGTAGCAAGGGATTTATTATATCCACCTCTTTGTCTCATTTCATTCAACCAAAGCATAAAGGTAGCTTGGGATTATTTGATTCAAACACTCAAGGGATTGGTTTAGTAGCTAAATGGATTATTAGAGATATGAAAGGGGAATAAACCTTGGAAAATCCTTGTTCAAAACAAAATTAGCCTTGAAACTGTTAAAGGAAAATGACAGGATGTGTGTTGGTTTGATAAGTTACTTCATGCTCTTTTTTTTCTATTAAGGCCTCACCTTATCTCCAATCAATTTGGAAAGTTTGGCAAAAGGTTATTCACCTTTTAATATGGAGAGATGCCTCTCTCCAACATGGTGGAACAAGCATTTTTTTTTTTTATCATGGCCAACCTTTGGATTTAATATTTCCTAAATAGTCCTATTTTCTATCCAAAAAAATCATCAACAAGGTGGGAGATCTTTGCAACTTCAATATTCTAAATTGGCTACCATGGGATGTCATTAGATCCCAATTTAATTTGAAAAATAAATATTGATCATTTCTCATCTTTGTGGAATCATTGGTGCCTTTGTAATTATATATGAAACTCTGTACCCCGATTCAATACAACTTCTTCAAATATTGTCTATGGTTTTTAGTGTATCCTTTCTTATTTTTTCCTTCGAAAAAGATATACTTGCAACGATTTCCTATTCTTTCCATGAGATCTCGCCTGAACAGTAAATGGTAATGTAAATTTAGTGAAATATTTTGGGCAAAACTCTCTGCTAGTATCTGGAAGTCAAGAATTAATGTAGAAGCACAATTAATGGTTTGGAAGGTATTCCATTGCAAGTTGTTGGCTAGTGGCGGATTGAAATGTATTATGGTTCAACCCATCATTTGTTCTTTTTGCCAAAAATTTGAATACATGAGACACATTTTATGGGGATATCAATTTGTTAAGAAGTTATGGAACTCTGTATTTCACTTTTTGCATGCTATTTTTTTATCATAATCTCAATTGGAAAGAGGCCTTACTTGGAATTGGGCTTCAAAATAATGTTATTGCTGAAGGATTTCTACAAAATATTTTATTGCATTTATGGAGAATCTATTGTAAAGAAGTCCTTGATAACTCCTATGATCATTAAAAATTTACAATTCTAAATCTTTACTCTAATATATTTTATTTTCTTACATCTCTTTTCTCTCAACTACAGGTGGCTTCTATGAAGAGCTTTAATATGGAATATCAAACCTAATGCATTTAATGTTAAATAGATAAGCTAATTATAAATCAGAGGATTGGTGTGTTTCATGGTCTTCAACCTCTTATCTAGATCTTACATAAAGGTTGTTCTTGATTTTTCCAATTTGTATTCATGTTGATATATAATCATTATATATATAGCTTATGTTATTTTAGGCTACCGATTTCTCTTCATTGAAATATTTTCACTTCTATTTGTAATGTCATTTTGAATGTTATAAAATTATGGACAGTGTATAAACTTTTAATTTTCTTCTGCATATCTATTTGAGATGCTATTCTCTTATGCAATCTACATGTTTTCACTATAAAAAAAGTCAAGCAAATAGGTATTCTCACTATTTTTTACCAGTATTTTCAAAGCCCCACTTTTTTGGGTTTGAATTTATTTTTTGTATTTCAAGGAAACCTTTATGTACACAAATATATACCATGACTTTCTCACTCTCCTTGGACACTTGATCTATCCAATATAAATCAACACTCATTTTTATACTAGCCATTAGTTAGTTACAATTAGTATCTCAAGTGTTGTTTCACTTCTTGTATATATGTCTTGCAAAGTCCAATGCATCTTGACTAACTCATCCATCAAGAAGATAAATACCCCCCTTGGGATTTATTCCCAAAACAACTAGAAAGGAGAATTTCTTATAGATCTATTGATGCTAAAAATAAAAATAAAAATTCATCCTATGCCAAAGGAAAAACCCACTATTTTTGGAATCCGCCAACTAAATAGAAAACAAAACTACCCAAACTTCTACTAAGTAGCTATATTCATCCATTTGTTTGATGGTAGTAAGCTAAACTGAGTTATGGTTTATTGTCAATATTTATCAACATAGTCCTCCTAAAGCGACTCAAAAAATTTACATCTCTATCACTATCACTAGTAATATTATTGGACAATAAATACAAGTAAGCAATCTCTTTAAAGAACAAATCAAAAACCTTACTTACATTTTTAGTCTATTTACAAGGGATTAAATGGCTCGTCTTTTAGAATCAATTCACAACAACAGTAGTATGACATGTAGATGTATGCATATCATGTTATCGTACCAAGTAGATTTTAGATTCAAAAGAATACCTTATTGTATGGCTTGTTCAAAATGTGTTTCACAATGATAAGCCAAGAGAGTAACACTTCTTTAATTCAAGAAAAACCAAGAACTTACTTATTTTGAAGGGACTTTTTGGACCTCTCTCTCTCTCTCTCTGAAACTATGCTAAAATTATTCCAACTTTATTTATCTCTCAATCAGTAGCTTATTATTCTTCCATTACACATCTTGGGCTCACACCAACAACAAAATCTTTAAAAGAGAAATGCAACAATAGTTATATCTTCAAATACATCTTCATTGCTTGTAATATTATTATTTAGTTTATTTTTTTTAACATTTACTTTGAAAATAAGAATGTCTCTTTATTATATGAGTAAAGCTATCTTATACTTCTATTTTCACATGCATGCAATGGTTTTTTTTACAATTGATTGGGGGTTAAAACCTGTAGACACCTAAATTTGATTACCAATTCCTTAATCAAATTTAGCTCTCTTCTAGGCATTATTGATTAAATATTTATTATTTAATTAATTTATCTTGAGCTCCTAATTAATTAATTAATTAAATAAGAAACCCATACTTATTTGATTAATTAAACCCCCTTCCTCTATTAATTAAACAAATACTCTTATTTGGTCAATTAATTCATTTATCCCTTTTCTGTCTATTTGTGAATTAAATTAATCAATTTAATTTAATTTGAGAACATGGCTCCTCACTTTAACCCCTAACCTAACCACCCTTCAACTACCTAACCTTGTGTTCTAACTCAACCCAACCCCTTCACACATACTAATCCTTACTTAATTAGCTAAACAACTATGTTTAACTAATTAAGCCTCCACTCATTCTCTCTTCTCCCACTTGGCCACTGATCATTTCAAATCCAAGCCTAATCCTCTCATAAACATTTACACAATCCTAATTGAAGGATTAAGAAATCAAAACCCAACTCAAAGTCAACTTCAAGTCACATCATCTAAAATCCCAACCTCTCACCCACTAGTCAACCTTAAATTCTTTTACATCATCAGCCATATTCCTTACACTCTTGTCCCCTCTAAGGAATATTTTATTATTTCTTCCCACTTCTCCAAATCCCTTCCCACTTCCCAAAATGTTCACTGTTAACACAAAATTTCACACCCACGCTTGGGGTATGACCCCCAAGAAACCTTTGCAACATGGAAACAACCTCCAAGTGTGGGACTTTCCTTCTGAGGCTGAATCTCTGGAGAGGGCCATCTTCCTTTACAATCTAGATGCACCTAACTATTGACTTTGAGGGAAAATGGGAGAAGAAATTCATGAAAATTAAAGGGGGTGATGCACTAGATTGAAATTGTGGTTTCTCTCTGCCTATAATTGCACATAACATTAGAAAAAATCTATAACATATATATAGATATAAACTCTAATCTACCTCCCAAGGACTCATATGCAGGTCTAAACTAATGAACTAATGCAAGGAAAATTACATTCACTTTACAAAATTCATGATCAAGTTAAACATGACACACAAACTTAAAAGATAGAAAATAAACATTCACTACAAGGAAAGAAACATGCACAAGAAAACAAAATGGTGACGAAAGGTAAAAAATAGATATTACTATTCATGTAAGGAAAATAAAAATTTGCAAGTGTAGGGCATAACCAGTGCAAGAGAAAAAAGGAGAACCCCAAAAATATTTACAAATCTTGCCTTTATAGAAATAAATCAATATCAAATCAAAATCTGATCTCTACTATAAATTGATCCATGGAAGTCACAGGAAATGACCAAATTAGTGCATCTAACATATGGAAAGGACAATCATATCCTTGCAAATCAATAAATAAACACGAGGATGCATTGGTGTCATGTTACAAAGTCAAAGAATGTAGCTCAACATTAAATATTATGTCTTGGTAATGTGTTCAAGCCACACACAATCAAATTGGGCTGCTAGAAAAAACTATCAAAATGGGATAACATGATGTTTTATCCCACCCCACACACTTGTAAGTAACACTACCATGCATTAAAAATAGACCCAAGCCACGATTAAAATAAGAGCCATTGATGAAGATTTAGATTTGAATGGATGGCCCAAATACAATGCAAAATACCCAATGCAAGATTAAAACACAACCGTTGATCAAGAAGTTCCTTAATCATACAGTTGTCATGGATTTGCAATAAAAAAACACTGGGAAGGATGAAAGAAAGCATGAAATGGTGACACATGGCCATTTCACAAGCTATCATTTTTCTCTTTGTGAAATTGCAAAATACAGATAACATGACGTGTTATACCAACATGTGGCATTGACCTATTGACCTCTGTCATCCCACAAACCATCATATTGCTCCTTGAAGATAATCATGGCATGGTGGAGTAAACCATGACTATTGATGAAGAATGAAGATGCATGGGCTTTAAAACTTGATAAAATGTTGTCCCACATCGCCAAATAGAATGGAGCCACGTGGAAGAGCCTGACTGGTCTCACCATTTTGCAAGAGGCAAAAAAGGACCTGTGCGAAATGGTGAAATGGGGATAACATTAAGGTTATCCCACCTTGAAGACAACGTGATGTGTTAACTCACTATTACAAAATTTATCCCATGATGAAGTTGTCTTAGATTGGTTATCTATGATGGGCTAAAGGTGGTGAAAATAGCCAACATTTTTGGCGACTCGGAGGGGATTCTTATCTTCTAATCATGATACTAGTGGCCTTAATAAATCCATTGGGCATGGAGTCACCAAAGTTAGAACAAAATATTAGCCACCTATAAATTCATGAAAAATTTGCAACCTCTGTAACTAGCAAAAAGTAAAACTTTTCTATTTCCAGAAGGGGAATAGTTGTGCTCATGCACTTCTTGGAAAGAATATAAATCTACTCTACTATATACAAAAACTTACAAAAAAGGAAATTAAATAAATCCATTGACTGGACTGTTGAAGTAGCTTCCCTTCCTTATAAATATTTTTCTCCTTTCATGCATATGGGAAACCAGCCAAGGTAACAAGCATGATAAGCATGATTTTCCCTCCCAGTGTTGAGAACAAAGAATCTCTCCAACACTAGGACATTTTGTCCTTGAGAAAGAGAGACTTTCTCCATCTTGTGATCTTCACCCTCATGCTCTAAAGAAATCATGACTAGTGGAAACATGCAAATTTATTGCAGATCTAGGTTCCTTATGGGGAATCCTCTTGATGGAACTTGGTCAAATAAATTATCCTAGGCCACATTGTTGTGCTTTGCAATATCTTCATCTTGATGAGAAATAGGGGTTGGATTTGATGGTGTGTCTGGTAGTGTGTGTGTCTATTCCTCTTGTTATTTATGCAACTCATATTCTTTAGATTTAGGAGATGATGTCTTTCTAGATATACACGAGGCTTCAAGATCATACAAATCCATCTCCCACATCTTTTGTGATATCCCCACGTCACAAAAATCCCTATGATGGCTTAAAGAAGAAACCAACTATTCTTCTTGAATTGTTTGTTCTATTGTGACACTATGCATAGGTTGGGGAGAAACCTCATGCATACCAATGTGTTACTCTTCAAGGAAAGGGATGTCCTTGTGATGTTCTTCCTCCTTGACCTCCTACAATAGCATTGATTTATCTTCTCCTGGCAACTGCTCTTGTATTGTCTTTGATGTGAACAAAGATACATCCACTTCCTCATGATCAATGAATAAGGGACAATAATTATATAAAGGCTCACAACAATAAACCTTAAAATTTTTATGAGGTGTAGGATGAGGATCTTTGTAGCTTGAAATGGAAACCCGAGGAGGTTCACTCCTTCTAAAGCTAGAAAACTTGCATCTTGGTAGCTCTTATTCAGATGGTAGATTTGGCACTATGGTTTGTGAGTAGGCCTCTGGTTCTTCTATAGGAACCTACAAAGGGGAAGGATTACTCTATCGGAAGCTAGAAAAATTGCATTTAGGAGGCTCTTGTGCTTCAAATGCTTGCATTTGGGAAAGATTGAGAAACATCTCTTCATTTTCAATAGAAATCCATCTTGCAAGGTCCTCCTACTGCTCTTGGAGATGGGCCTAGTGATATTGAGCTTGAATCTATTAGAGGGAATGATATTGAACATACTCACAACCTTCTATAACATGGTAACTTGCACTAAAATCAAACTTTTGGTTGCTAAGGTATACATGCTAGTCATAACCAGGCTATGGTTGAGGTTGATATTGGTAACATGACAGTTGAGGGGTAGGAATTTCATGATATAGAAGACAATAATGAGCATATCTATGAAATGGGTCCATGTTAGAGCATCATAAAAGAAAAATTTTACTAGAAAACTTGAAAGACATAAAAGATCATAGACGATCTTTACACATACTAGACTACTTAAAACCAATATATTTGTACTCAGCGTTGCCATGGTGTTTGATTGAATTCCTCAAAAGGATATTGTCACTAAGAATAACACCCAAATTCTCAATGAATGTAACTTAAAGTAGCTAACAAATGGACTTATGTAGTTGAATCTATGTCCCACCGGATGTGCCAAAAATTGTTAACATAAAATTTTGCACCCATGCTTGGGGTATGACCCCTAAAAAACATTTTGTAACATGGAAACAATATCCAAGTGTGGGATTTGTGTTTTAAGGGTAAATCTAAAGAGAAGGTCAACTTCCTTTACAATTAGGATGCACCTAACTACTGATTTTGAGGGAAAAGGGGAGAATGAATACATGAAAATTAAAGGGGGGATGATGTACAAGATTGAAACTCTAGTTTCTCAATGCTAGATGATAATGCATGATCATTATTGACTACTAGGCCATGTTAGGTACCCATGTACAATATGAAAAAGAAATGCAATCTCTCATAAAGTGGAGAAAAAGGGAAAACCTCGTGGGAAAAACCCTCCCCCAAAAAGAGAGATGAAAAATTAAAAAAATGAATGGATGGAAGGAGTAATCGAGACCCCCCATTACAACATAAAACATGCATATAAAATCAAGAATACACATATAGGAGAGAAGAAGTGGAAGAGAGACTAAGTAGCTACCCCTCTCCCCCCCTTAATGTAGAATGTACACCTATGGTAGATGCTTCGGGCTTGATGTAGAAACTTCTCCATGAGTGTAGAACAACATTCCTGCCCTTAGGAAGAAACAAAGCCAAAGATGCATCAATGAAGCCTCCCCAATCTATAGGAAGAAACCTCAAATTGTATGGAATCTTTGAAACCTTCTCAAGTGTCCTATGTCAATACTAAAAGATGTCTCCTCCAAATCATGTGTACTAGGACACATTGCTGAACAATTCAAGTTAGGATCAAATGAGGATGAATGTAGAACATGTTTCAAAGACTCAAGTGTCTCCTCTGAAGATAAAGTGACCTCATCCAACTGATGTATCGAATTATCCACCATCATGTCAACCTCAAAAGAATGATCAAGTAGAGAATGAATATAAGGTTTAGTATGTTCCCTTGCAACAACTGAAGAAGGATCATCTTCACCAAAGAGAAGATGAATTTCATCAACAGTGTCTCCAAAATATGCAATATAGGACTCCACAAATAAACCTATAATATCTATCAAGTAGTCATCCCATGGAACTGAGTCTGGAAGATAAGGAATATCCTACTGGACTGAATCATCTGAACCCATGACTATATGAATGCAAGCATAATCAAGAACAGCAATAGATCTAATATCAATAGGAGGATAAGAAATGGATGGCTCAAGAACTTTATCACATGTAAGAATACCCAAGTTCAAGTAGCCAAAGTCCTCTTCAAAGCCTGAATCAACACTGGAAGTATGATCAAAATCTATTGAAGAATCACTGTCATCATCATGAGAAAAGTTTACAAAGTAGTATAATTGAGATGTATGATCAACTACCCCTATATCAATGATATCTCTACTATCCAAGTCTCTAATAATAACTGAATCAAGTGTGAATTCCATAATCCTCGTTATTGCCCCATTAGTGATTTGATAGATGGAAAGAAGATTATGAGTTAGGTGAGGTACACACAACAAATATTTGAAGCTTCCCTCCCCCTTATCAATAGTTCCTTTCCCAATCACATTCATGTAAGTATGATTACCCATCAAAATTGGTGACATGTGACAAGGATCAAATGATGAAAACATAGGCTGTGAAGATGCCATATGATGAGAAGCCCTTGAATCTAGAAGCCATCTCCCTGAATCATGACTTGAGGTAGCAATTAATGCTTGACCTTTTCCCTTATCCTTTTTGTGATCCTTTCCTTTATCAAAATTTGAATTTGAATAAGAGGATGAAGTAGTCATTCTTGAATTAGACTTATTTGATTCTTCCTAAGATGATGCTTGAGTTCATCTATATCCTTCTTTTATAAATGATTTTCTTCGTGTCCATTCTTCTTGCAATATGCAAAAGTAAACAGCTCCCTCTTGGATGGTTTCCCCTTATTATTGAAGTTATCCTATGGTGAGGAGGTTGAGTGTTCTTTCTCTTGTTGTGTCTTTTTTTACCATGGCTTCTGCTTCTTGTAAGACCCTTTTCCTTGATTCCTTTTATTATCCACCAATGTCATAGACTTCAAAGACTTGAGAATCCACAAGCTCATCAATTTTGTTTGTTCTACCATCAACATCTCCATAAAGGCATCAAATGAAGGCATGATGTATGAAGGGCCCATAGTCAACGTATAAGTGTGGAAGCTAGAAACAAATGTTGAATACTCTAATGGAAGAAGCTCCAACAAATTGTGAATGAATTTTTCATCTGATTTGGTCATGCCAAAATCCTTATGTTTGACTCTAAGGTCTATGGCCTTAGCTACATATTATTGGATTGTATCAAAGTCTTTTGGATCCAAATGGATGAGTTGTCTATCAAGTTTTAAACCCCTAGATTTATCAACTTGACCATACAAATTGCTAAGTTTCTCCCAAGCTTCTTTGACTATGTTACAACCCTCAATATGAAAGATGAGATCCTATGTGACATATTGCCTCAAAATTCCAACAAAAATTTTATTTTCACTTTTCCATACCTTAAGATCATTAGGATTAGATGGTGCATCAATAGCCCCATCAATATAATAACTATATCCTTTTCCATTAGCTTACTCCATGCATCAATTTTTCAAGTAGCATAATTATGTGGAGTTAAAAGTGGAAATTTAGGAGAACACATGATGTAAAATGAAAGAAAATAAGAGAAAAAGAGAAGCACAACCACTCAAGACATCCCCCCCCCCCCCGCAATAAATAAATAAGAAAAAAGAAAAAATCACTAAATCAAAGAACCCCCCAAAATAGATAATTTTGGCACTTTATATTTAGTGTGTGCACAATTGCCACTTGCCAAAATGAACCAAAGTGGACTTCTGATTTTGATGATTAAAATAAAAAATATGAAGCTATAGTATACTCAACAAAATAAGACACAAGATCTCTCAAGGATCTAAGCAATTACAAGTGCCAAAATAGGCCAAAATAGACCAAATGTTGAAAGTAATATTTTGGCCTACAAAATCCTATAATCTAGTATTAAATTTGGAAATTTCTAAAAAAATCATGTACTTTAAAAAAAAATTGCACATGAAAATGTATCTGTATGAGACAAAACAAAGCCTCTAAAGTTGCAAAAATAGGGATCAGATAGGTACAATCACCAAAAACTGCAATTTCTATAAAATCCATCCACTAAAACCAAAATATAGTTGCACCAATGAAAAATTTAGGATATTCTAGCCAAAATTAAAAAAATTGCACCAAAAAAGGAGCCCGGATGACCAAGTTATGGCCTCTTAAAGTCGGACTGCCAAATTAAAACTACATATAGTGAGGGGTCCAAATTTTCCAGCCATGTTGACATGAGAAAAATTGTGGGCCTAAATTTAATGCTCAAACGGTCGTCGTAGAAGAACAAAAAATCCTAGATTTGATGGTTAAACGACCAAAAAAATTTTATATAGAAAATTTTTTAAACAACCACATGATTAAAATCGGCGGCCATACAATCATCAAAAAAAAAAGGGAAAAAATGCCCAATGACCCCTATATAGGTGTCAAGTTCATGCATAGGATAATGACATCGTCAAAAGATTAAAAAATACCCTACTTGCATGTTGTGGTTGACTGGGCATTGACTGGTCTTCAGGTACCATGTGTGTAATGTTTATTGGTTCAGGATGCAAATGTTTATCGCCGAGCCAGAATGTTCATGCGGCTCTCAAATATCATATCCACATGCTCAACTCACAAAGGCAAGCTGGGAGATCGGGTCCTCTGGAAATAAAATCCCACATTCGTGGGGTTGATTGAATGTCTAGTCTTCAAATAGATTCACAAACAAGAGGTAAGGTAAAGTAAAGTGGCTGGATGTTGGCTTTGCAATACTGGAAAATTGAGTTGTGTGCTTTCTTGGATGGTGGAACTACTTCTAGCAGTTGATGTGTGTAGTGGGGTGGGCTAGGATTTGATCACCTAGTCTACTCGATTTGACTAAGAATGAAATATTCTTTGTGATGTTTTTAATATTCTGTACTGAAACACTTAAAAATAAGGGTTCTACCCTGCAAAATTTTGACATAAAAATAGATGTATTTCTAGAAAATAAAAACAAAATACTCTAGATTTGAAATGGAAAATAATTGCAGACGTAAAAATGAAAAACTTTTGAAAATAAATTGTACCCAATTACAAGTCAGGTTGCACAACTCTGATTTGCAAAAAAAAATGGCTTAGATTTGACTTTTGCCCAATATAGGAAAATTTTTAGTCAAAATTCATCAAAATAGCCATTTGAATGCAATGGTGAGGTCAGATCTTGTTCTAAACACTTCCACAAGTTGTTGCACCTCTAGATCTGAATTGTGACCCTATAAAATATGAGACAAATGCTCTATAATGTCTATGCAATGAAAATCCTATGGCTCTGATACCATATAAGAACTTGCCTAAGGAAAAGAATAAAAATGCCAAGATCTAGAAGCTCAATTGATAGCACAAGAGAGATAGGAAAAATGATATGATCAATCAATTGAGACAATAATGATCAAATAAGAATGTATACAAAATCAATTGTGCCTAAATATATAGGCAATGCATCAAAACTAGGAGTGATGCAAGAGATAACTTATCAATCACTCTAGGTGTAACCACATGTCCACAAAGGGTGGATCATCCTCCATTGTACAAAAAAGTATGTGCAAACATGTGCAACAATGAGAAGATGATAATGTGATAGGAGCACTTAAGGTGGATCTCACACATAAAGTGAAATGAGATAACAACTATCACCACCTAAAGTGGAATTCTCCTGCACCATGTGCTAAAATAAAATGCAAACCCCTAGGTGTCTACATGACAACTAATATGTAAATGCATTACCCTAAGTAAACGTAAGTAAAGTTTAATTAGTAAATATTTAATTACACCAACAAGATGTTGTCTAAGGACGAGTTGGATTCTCTTCCAAAAATGATAGCTCGAACTGTAGGAACCCTTTTGTATAGAATATTCTTATTTGTCATCCAATTGCGCCCAAGGCTTTTCCTGGTTCCACTATTCTTCTTCTTTTTCTTTAGGTTTTTTTTTCCTTTTGCAACATTATCCATCTTGCTAACCTTGACAAGTAATTTTTGTACAATAGTCTATATGAGTTCTTTTACTCATATTGTTGTAAGTTTTAACCTGGTATAGTATCATTTTTTGTTTTTGTCAATCAATGTTCAAGATGAGACTATTTTTTTACTCTTTATCTTGTATGGAATCCAATATCTCTTCAAAGTTAAGAAACACTTTTTTCTTGCCCTTTCAAATTTTCAATTGAGTCCTTTCATAGCCCCAACTGTACACTTTTAGTTCTATCTTTTATTGTAATCTCTACATATCTAGTAGTTGTTGGACTACATATTTAATCCAGAAAATTCTTGATATACGTTTAATTAAATTATTTATATGAAAATCAAAGAACTTTTCCTTCCATACAAAGTTTGGTGCAATGAATTTTTGTCTTAATGATATCAATTTAAGTTGATGCCTGTTTCACTAGTATGTGATTATTTTATTATTTTTCTCTAGAGTTATCTAAATTAACTTACAATAACAATTTTGATTTTTGAAAATTTGTAGACTTAAATTGTGCCATCACTATTCATGATTAATAATTCTAGGTCTAGGAGATGTCATCATTTAGAAAATAAAATTTAAAAAAAAACTTCGTTAACCAACTGTTTAAATATTGAGAATTCTAAGAGAGTTTCATAAAATTGTCTCAAAGCTTCCCGTACAGTAGTGGTTGGAAGGAGGAAATGTGGGCTAGAGTTAGTCAATGAAGTCATTCACATTTCTTCTCCATTAAATTTTTTACAGGCTTACAATTAAGTATGGACCTTTTTTTTTAGTTTAAATATGTAATGAATTCATCTGTCTTTGAACAAAACACAATAATTCACTTCAAGATACCTAGTGCATTAATAATGCTTGCATTATGAGTTATAGAGTTCATTTATGCATTGTTTGGTGGTTTTGATTATTATGAGCTTTTTCCTTTTTAGCAGTTCGAAATTTGTTTTCCTTATATGTGGTAAAATTACTCTATGAGTGGCGGCAATATTGTTCGTAAAAGCTGATTTACATATTTTTTTTTCATCACAAAATACCACACCCTTGATCATTCATTAGCTTATAATTGATGATTTTTAGGAAATTTGTTCTCGAAGATGTGAAGGTCACTACCCTACTATTCCTTGATTGTTGTGAATGGAGATAGAAGTTGTTTAAGTTTGTCAGATTACCTTTCTCTTCTGTATAGTGAAATCATTATTGGATTTTCAATTTCCAATATAAATTTAGTATAAATTTACTATGATTAGCCACTAGACATTGGATTTTATTTTTTCTACTTAATTTGGTTATCATAATTGAAAGAAATAGTTAAGATAGAACAAATTTCATGCCTATTGTTTGGTTTGTTTGCATCATTATTTACTCAATTTGATAAGAAAATAGATACCCATAATTGAAGAGACTCCTTGGTTTGGCACTTTCAATGACTAGATGTAGTTATATATTTATATATATATATATATATATATATATATATATATATATATATATATATATATATATATATATATATATATATATATATATATATATATATATATATATATATATATATATATATATATATATATATCTGTGTGTGTGTGTGTGTGATCCCACAAAGCTGTGTTCTACTTTAGGGATGAATAAAATCAGCATCGTGAGAAAATTAAAAAATTTAGAGTCTTCATGCGAAGTCATTACTTCAGGTGAAGTGGTGGACCCACTTCGCGTGAAGTACCCTACCCAAGGGGCTTCCACCAATAGGTTTGGGGAGATTTAGATACTCTAGTTGCCAATCCAATAGTTTCAAACCTAAAAAAAGAAGAATATGTTGTTGAAGATCATGTTGAGGATCCTATTCAAGAACATCAATACACAAATGGAATTCAAGAAGGTGTTACTCTTGGTGACATCAAAGCCTCTACCTCAAGGCCTCGAGGATTGAATCAAGGATTGAAGCTGATAGGTATGTCAGGTATGAGGAAATTTGTTGGATCTTGCGGTTGTGCAAGGTTATTGGCAATAAGCATCTTGAAAACATCCTCATAGGAGTCACCTAGTTTAGAAAATTGGCGCCTCTCCTTCTTAGGCTTTTCTTGATACTTTGGTTTATGCTCTTGTTGGTTGGAGGATGTGTTGAGCTTCATAGCTTGGACTGCACTAGACAAATGGAGGACTCCAAGATCTTTGGGTTGGGAAGAGTCCACAACTCTATCATTGACTACTTGCTTATTCTTGTTCTAGTGTGAGTGTTTGCCTTTGTCCTTATTAGCATTGTTATAATTTTAACCATTGTTGTTATTTCTATGTTTGGTCAAAATGTCTTGCTCTTTCAAGACATCCTCAATTCAACATGCGGTTTTAACCATAGTGTCGAAGGAATCAAAGACCATCTTTCGAACCTCATACCACATTTCAGGCACTAAATTACTAACAATGATATCAATCCTTTCATGCTCAGGAATATCCCTAGAATAGCGGGAGCACAATCATCTCCACCTTTGCAAGAAGGTAACAAAGGATTCCCCTTGGTTCTGTTTCAAATTGCACAAGTCTAACATAGTGACTGATCTTGACAAGTTGTATGCAAAATGTTGAACAAATCTATGGATAAGTTCCTTGAAAGTTTTGACGGGAGGGGTTATGTTGGTAAACCACTCCATGGCTTGGCCCTTGAGACTCCTTGGAAATAATCTCATAAGATAGGAGACATCTTGGTGAAACTCAAAACTCATGATGTAGAACTGACGCACATGATCATGTGGGTCACCATTGTCGTCATACTTGTCATACTAGGGGATTTCAACTTTCCTAGGAAAATCCATCATACTCACACTTTTGTCGAAAGGATTGGGACAAATAGAGTTGAGTGAAAAGGAACTTTTAGGTGCCAACACCTTTTCCATCATACGTTTGAGTTGCTTGATCTCCTCTTCTTGGGAGGGTCCTTGTTTCTTGATTCTCCTATCCACATCAAAGTTGTAAGGGACTCTAGCACCCTTGTTTATCAAGCTCTCTAGGAACCTATCCTTGTTTTGATCAAGATATTTCTCCACATATTGTTGGAATAGTGGTTCTTGTTGCATTCTCATAAAATCTTGATCATCAAAACTTGCACTACTTCCTCCATGTTGAGAACCATGATGAGCTCATTGGGAGGGTTGTCTCAAGTTCCTAGGAGGTGTTTGTCTCCTATGTTGTGAAATCCTCCTTCCTCTAGGACTAGGAGATCTTGAAGGGGTACTTGACCGCCTTCTACTTCTTGGGGTTCTTGAGGGAGTAGATGGTGGAGAGTTGTTTCCACTGTTGGTACCCCTATTGTTGAATTGGTCATTGAGTTGTTGGGCTAAACTCCTATCTTGTTCCTCTTGGAATGCTTTTCTTTTCATCTCTAACAAGGCTTGTTGTTTCACCTCTAGGTGTCTAAACCTTTCTTCTTTAGCGGCTTGTTCATCCAAAAAGGCCTTCTTTTTGCACTCAATTCTTTTAAGCCTTTCATTTGCATATCTTGAAGTTTTTTTGAGCGGAGAGTTGGGTCTGGAATGTTTAAACAAGTCATTAGTGAATGCTACATTGACATGAGCATCACAAGAATGGTTGTTTTGGTCTTCATGTTGTGACCGTGCATCTTGGTGAGCTCACCCATAATGTCTTTTAGCTCTTTGATGGGCATCTAGATATCTTGAGTTAATAGGAGGTGATTCAGGTTGATTGTCATCACCAAACAACATGTTATCCCTATGTCTTTGGAAAATATCATCAAGATTTTGATCCATCGCTTCTCTTTCCTTTCTAGTCATTGTGTAGCTCATGTCCATATCTGATTGAGAAGGTGCTAAAGAGGTACTCAACTCACTAGGATTGCTCTTTGGGTCAAACCAAGCCTCAGACTCGCTCCTAGGTGATTGATCAAAGATGGGTTCCTTCTCCTTTCGCTTTTGACGAGTTTGGACTAAGTGTAACTAATCAAAGACAACTTGAGGTCATTTTCCTTGACTAACTTGGTACCTTGTCATAATCGACATGAAAGAAAAAGACCCTTGGTGATAAGGTGACCTTATGAAACATCAATACCAAACTAGGATAGTAAAAGTGTTCAATTGTCCAAAAAGAGATGGTGAGATAGAAAGTTGAAAAAGGTGTAAACCAACACTACCACAGAGGTGTATAATAAAAGGATGAGTATCCTAACACATATGGGCCAAAAGGATGGATTTAACCAAATATATAATTAAAATTAAAATTGAATTTTGATGGAAGTGAATTGGACAAAAGAGTACTGAAACTCTCCAAGTGTGTTACCAAAGAATCTAAAGGTTTACTTTTTCAACAAGGATAATTCCTAACTTATCAGTGCCAAGCAAGACTACTTTGTAAAATCAGAGAATACTAATTCAAGGGGTCTAAAAATAGGAACCTAAGGTACAAATAGGTTTCTAGTAGCAGAGTAAGTTACCTACTAAAATCTAGTCAACTAAGGAAAGACTGAAAATTGCATAAACTAGACAGACAGCAGAAAGACTTTGTGCAATAGTATCCAGGCAAACAGTATGATAGTTTCTGACCATGCAATATTTCGTAGCAAACAATGTGACATTTTCTAGGCAGCTGGTGTGATACTTTCCAAGAAAGTAGTATGATAGTCTTGCAGGAACAAACTATCACATGATAAATCTCATAACAGTGCACAATACAGTTTCAGGGTCGTACGACTCTTGACCAGTGAGTGTTAAAAATCTTAGATTTAAGGGCAGTTTGGTCAAAATTTTAGTTGGAACCATTGGATTTTTTGATTTCAAGCATAGTGACAATAGTAAATAGATAGGTTTGCAAACAATAGGTGATCAAACATGTCATAAAACACTTGCACAAGGGCAAAAGCAACCTTGCCAAGACAAGCAATTGTGATATCAAAGCAATAAAATCCTATGAATGCTACCGTGATGTTTGATATTTGAGAACATTTACATGGGTAGATCACAGTGAGAACACTTCAAGCACTTACTAGCCTAAAAAGACAATGGCTCAATACTTAACAACTTGGCCCACACTTAATGCTCCATTGCCTCACACAAAGTGGTTGCCCACAATAGATATTAGCTCTATCATGGAAGTGCCAATAACACAACCAAAGGAACATAGATGGTGAGTAATCTTGGGGTGATTCGGGTTAGTCCACTAGGATCAATCCTTGTACCAAGAAGCTAAGTGGAAAAATAGGGTGGCTTCTATCTATGGTTCTTAGTAAGGGCTTCCATTCGTAATACCCCTCTTACTCCCGAAAGGGACTCCTTACCTTGGGGAAAGTAATAGATCTCGTGGCCACAAGAGTACCTTAAGCATTCTTGCTCAACATTTTCCTCATGGTCACAATCCCACAAGTACTCACATCAAGAGAAGACAAGTACTATGTCTACCAAGGTTTTGTGTCCTTGATAGCCTTGAGTTTATAGTGGGTCAGAATAGCTGGCAAAAAGCTTGTCCCCACTTGGTTCGTTCCTCTTGATTGCTCAAGAGCAGGCCCGCTAAAGGATTCTAAAACCTAAACAAAGAGTGGATCAACCTTTGAGTGTCAGGATTTCTGTTTCACCTCAAGGGTGAAGAGCATAATCTCCTAGCTCAAAACTTTCTCCCAAACACACCAAGAAAAGGTTTAATTACTCTCTTGCTTTCAAAATCCAAAGATGGGTCAAGATTTTCTGGTTCACCACAAGGGTGAAGAGCATACTTCTCCTACCACCCAAAGATTCCTACAACAAGATATTAAGTGCCTAATAAATGAAACAACTAGTATATGCCACACTCAAAAAGAAAGCAATTAAACAAGCACTTGATTGGTTTTTATGCTTTGGGCAGCCCTGTAAAAACCATTAGTAACCCTTGTGCATTTGGAGCTTTGACATGCGTTCTTTTAAGAAAATAATTTCAAACAATAGGAGCACCTACAAGCACAACTTGTTAGCCCTACAAGGGTTAGCACATCAAAACCAAATGAAATCTATAAATAAACCCCTGTTCTACCATAAGAAATCAGAAATGCAAATCAAACCAAGTAAATCTTGCAAAGAAATTACAAAAATTGATCACTACCAGGCCTAGGCAATACTTCTATCAAAGGAAGAGTCATATGATATTTCATTGTGTACTAGTGCGATACTTTATCTCTAGGTGATAATTCCTGATACCTACATGTGACAGAGAATAGAACAACAGTGCGACAGAGTCTGAAAGGGCGTGCAATACTTTAACTAGTAAAGTATTGTACTGGTATATAAGAAACTATCGCACAACACTAGAAAACTGTCACACAATAATTATGTCTGAAAAAAAAATAGAGAGCCGAAATAGCAAGAAAATATTAACGAAAAATTGACGGAAATGCATAAAAAGAAGGACAAAACAATAGTGTTCTGCCCCACGGTAGGCACCAAAAATGTACACACTAAATAGTGCACTTCTCTAAGTCATTACTTCCAAGGGAATCCATGAATGGGAAACCTTGAGAAAGTGACCTAGAGCTCCCTAGGCATGGAGTCACAAGGATGTTGATAGTGCTCTCAGCTAGAGCTATTGAAGCATGCAACCTTGCTAGTAAACCACACAATGGGAGATTCAAAGAGACAAGGGCAAGAATGCCAATATCTTTAAGAATCAACAATGGAATGCAATGCAACTATACTAAGAATGAAGATGCAAGCTAAGCTATGAAAATGAAAGATATAAGTATTACAAAACTTTACTAATTAAGCTATGTGAGATAATCTAAAGCATAAAGGAAACTAAGCTAGATGCCATGAAAGATATGATGCAAGAATGAAACTAGAATGCAAGAATGATCTCCAAAAGCTCCAAAGTCTCCAAGAAATCCTGCAGCACAAGATTAGCATAAAAAGTTGGGATCTAAGAATGAAAAAAGAGCTCTCCTTTTAAAGGAATTGAAAAGGAATGGACCATGGAGATTAAGAGGCAAAAGATTTAATCAAGGGTGGAGCTTGAAAGAGGAGAAATCCATGTGCACAAATATCCTCCAATGAGAAAATAAGAGTTGACTTTTGTGTCCATATGAGACAAAAAGACCTTTTCTTCTTTTTATAAAATAAGAAAAAATGCTTTATTTGTGCAACTTAGGATAAGAGGAAAAGTGGGGGCTTTTTATTTAATAAAAGGGGAGGAAATTCTTTTTAAATAAATAAAGACTTTAGGATAAAATGGTTAGCCCATAGAAAATAATCCAATAAATGATAAAAATAGGATTTGATCAAGGAAATTGATATAATTGAAAAATGTTGTTTTTTGAAAATACTAATTCAGGGATTTGATAAATTACTGAATGGGGGCCCAAAGTCTAGGTGACCATTTTAGGGTGCATACATTTGCCCCTCTTTGACTAATGTGAGATTGATTTGGGATCACATGTGGTCAAAGAATGGAATTGAAATGTGAGATCGATTTGGCATCACAAAATAACCCAGATGTGTGTTTGACAGATGGGAACACATTAGGACAAAGATAAGCTGAAAGACAAGACCAACACCTGTATAGCTAGGTGATAATCAAGTCTCAAATAACAGATAAGAATCTCAAACAAGGTTGATTGATAAGTTGAATTAAGGATTGAAGTTGATAGGTACTCTTTCACCAATCTCCTTTGGGGAGATTTAGATACTCCAGTTGCCAATCCAATAGTTTTTGACCTACAACAAGAAGAATCCGCTGTTGAAGATCATGTTGAGGATCCTATTCAAGAACATCAATACAAAAATGGCATTCAAGAAGGTGTTACTCTTGGTGACATCAAAGCCTCTACCTCAAGGCCTCAAAAATTGAATCCATTGTTGGTGTGAAGATTGGATCCCTTCCACCAATCTCCTTTGGGGAGATTTAGATACTCTAGTTGCCAATCCAACAATTTTAGACCTACAACAAGAAGAATCTGTTGTTGAAGATCATGTTGAGGATCATATTCAAGAACATCAATACACAAATGGAATTCAAGAAGGTGTTACTCTTGGTGACATCAAAGCCTCTCCCTCAAGGCCTCAAAAATATGTTTGGTGTAAACATCCCAGTCGGGATTCAGATACAGACTCACATGAGTATGAATGGGAATCTCTCTCTAATTGTTCTACAGTTGACATGGACATTGATGTTGTCCATACATATGGTTCCCAACTCGAGGTAGCTAATGAGTCTAGTGTAGGATTAGTGGATTCAAATCTGCAAGTTGCTTTAGTGGATGATGCTTCGTTTGGTAGGATAAATCCTGATTTGAGTACCTTAGAGGGATACTTGACAGATCCAAACTCTACAATCACCAGAGATGATACCATTAACATACACAACATTGAACCCATCATTGATCTACCCCTTGCTAATCCTCATCTAATTGATTGGTCACAATGCTATCAAGAGCCTCAGCTCCTAACTTTCCAAAATGACTATGAGATAGCATGTTACCTAAATACCCTTGAACCTGTAGTCTCTTCCACCAGTAAACCAAATACAAGCATGACAGAACTAGATATCAAGTAACTTAGTCACAAAATGAAAAGAAAAGAAAAAAAGAATAAGAGTTCTGATGGCAAAAACCATTGTGTGGTGGTGTTAGAACTGAAAAAAGTAAAAATAAAGGATGTATCCGAGGGTGAAAACCTCTTTGAGGAACCTAAGGATGAGGTACTTGATCATCTCCCAAGTTACTTTTAGGATAGATCTTCAGTGCTTGTTGAGCCTACATAGATAGTTAATTTGAATACATAGGAGGCTACACAAATAGTGCATTTGGTTCAGTCTCTATCAACATAGGAAAAAGAAGCATATACCAAGTTCCTACAGGCCAAGAAGATCAATTTTGCTTGGACTTATGCAAACATGCTAGGATTGGACACTAATCTCATTATGCATCACTTCTCCATAGCTCCAGGTATAAAACTAGTCAAATAGAAGTTGAGGAAAATGCATCCTCACATAGCTCTTCTTGTCAAAGCTAAACTAGAAAAACTCCTCAGTGTAGGATTTATAAGAGCCATTGATTATGCTGAATGGATATCCAATATTGTACCAGTTTCAAAACATGACAAGTCCATTCATGTTTGCACAGATTTTAGAGATCTTAATAAAGCATGCCCAAAAGATGATTTTCCACTTCCAAATATAGACATGATAGTGGACATGACTGCGAGTTAAGAGATCTATTCATTAATGGATGGTTTTCTAGGTATAATCAAATCAAGATAGCTCCTGAAGACTAGGAAAAGACTGCATTCACTTGCGCATGGGGAACCTATTGCTGGAATGTCATGCCATTTGGATTGAAGATTTCAGGAGCTACTTACCAAAGAGCTATGAAAACTATCTTCCATGACATGATGCATAAGAATATGGAAGATTATATGGATGACACCTTGGAAAAACCTAAAAAAAGGGATACAGACCTAGGTGATCTAGAAGTCATTCTGGATCATATGGAATAGTTTCAATTGAGATTAAATCCCAAAAAGTGTACATTTGGAGTCACCTCTAAAAAACTCCTAGGATTTATCATTTCAGCCAAAGGAATAGAGGTAGACCTAGGGAAAGTTCAAGCAATATTGGATATGCTGCCTCCCAAAAACATCAGTCAAATGAGGAGTCTCCAAGGACACCTTCAATCTATAAGGAGGTTTATTTCACAACTGGTTGATAGAGCTCAACCCTTTAATAAGACTTTGCACAAAGGGGTTAAATGTATCTGTAATGAAGATTGTCAGCAAAGCATGGACCAAATCAAGCAATACTTGGCCAACCCTCCAATCTTAATGCCTCCTATCCCAAGAAAACCACTCATATTGTATGTGTCAGTAATAGAATCTTCCTTGGGGGCATTATTGGCTCAACTTGATGATACTAGAAAAGAAAGAGATATATATTACATCAGTCATACTCTTGTGTCATATGAGGTCAACTACACTAGTATTGAAAAATCTTACCTTGCAGTGGTGTTTGCTTCCCAAAAGTTGCAACATTACATGCTTGCGCATACAATACACCTCATTGCAAAAATTGATCCTCTCAAATATCTGCTTAGTAAGGCTGCTCTAATAGGTAGACTTGCTAAGTGGATGATGATCTTATTAGAATTTGACATAAGAGTATGTTGAGCGTAAGGCTATAAAAGGACAAGCCATTGCAGACCAATTGGCTGATTTTCCAATTCAAGATAAAGCACCAATTCAGGTTGAATTTCCTGATGAGCACATAATGTACATGACTGCAAGAACATGGAAGATGTTCTTTGATGGCTCTTTCATGCAAAATGGTTCAGGAGCAGGAGTGTTATTTGTTTCTCCCCATGGGTACACAATTCCTAAGTCCTACAAACTATTGTTCCCATGTACAAAGAACATTACTGAGTATGAGGCCTTTACAAATGGATTAAAAATGGAAATAGAATGGAGAATCACAAAGCTGAATATTTATGGGGATTCATAATTGATAGTCAACCAAGTTAATGAAGAATACCAAACCAAAGATGAAAAACTGGTACCCTACAAGAAAAGGGTTGATTCATTGTGATGATATTTCACCTTTGTTACATTTCAACAAATCCCTAGAGCATAGAATAAAGTAGCTGATGCTATGGCTACATTGGCTTCACTTCTTCAACTAGAATAGCATGAATCCAAATTCAAATTCTTGGTGGAAGAGCTACACTACCCTATCTATGACTCCCAAGAAAGCCAAGTTGTTTGTACCCTTGTTGGCCATGAGTCATCCCACTATGGTTCCATTTACTCATACCTCTGTGATGGCATTATCCCTAAAACCTTCAACCATTCTGAATGAAGAAACTTAACCTGAAATGCCTCTCGTGACACCCTTATCTCTAGTGATCTATATAGGAGGGGTTTAGATGGGACACTTCTTAGGTGCTTGGAAAAGGATGAGTCCAACCAAGCGTTAGCTGTCATTCATGAGGGCATTTGTGGAGGACATTCTAATGGTCTTTCCATGGCCTGAAGGTTGCTTAGGGTGGGGTACTATCGGCCTACCATGCAAATAGATGCAGTAGCTTTTGCTAAATCATGTGAAAAGTGTCAGAAACACGGTAATCTGATACATGCTCTAGGTAGGGAGCTTATTCCTTCTATTTCTCATTGGCCATTTCAGTTATGGGCCTTTGACCTTGTTGGGTAGATTCATCCCAACTTATCAAGTGGACACAAATTCATTATCACTGCTACTGATTACTTTACCAAATGGGTAGAAGTTTCCCCACTTTCTGTTGCCTCAGGCAAGATAGTTTCTTTGTTTATTTTGAACCATATCATATGTTGGTATGGAGTGCCTTAAGAAATAATCACTAACAATGGAGGTCAATTTAAAAACAAGTACCTTAAACATCTCTGCAAGAAATTCAAGATAAAATAGCATTGGTCCTCCATTTACTTCCCGCAAGGAAATGGACAAGCAGAGGCTTCGAATAAAACCATTCTCAAAATTCTCCATAGAACAATTCACAAGAATGGTAAAGATTGGCATCTACAAATAAATCCAGCCTTGTGGGCCTATAGAATGAGTATTCATACTCCAATAGGGGCTACTCCTTTTTCCCTCACTTATGGTGTTGAAGCAATGTTACCTTTAGAGGTGGAGATTCCTTCACTTAGAGTTTCCCTTAAAGGTCTAGTGATAGATGAAGACTACCACATCATGAGGCTCCAAGAACTAGAACTTCTAGATGAAAAGTGTAAAACATCATTTGATCACATGAGAGTTTACCAAAAGCATATGTCCAAAGCATTCAACAAGAAGGTTCACCCTAGATAATTTCAAGTGGGGGATCTTGTCCTACGAGAAAACCCTAAGAACCAACAACATAGAGAGCAAAAGGGAAAATTTGAACCTAATTGGCTTGGACCATACATTATTACAACTACTTTTGGGACAGGTGCTTATTTACTATCTGATCCAGAGGGAGAACAACTCCCTGATCCTATCAATGTCTTGCACCTAAAGAAGTTCTATCCATGATGTCTTTTCTATCTAGGGGCATCCTTTGTACATACTTATTGATCCTAAAAAAATTCCAAAAAAAAATTCATACATGATGCTGAAAAAATCCTAAAAAGCATATAAAGTCCTGAAAAAAATACAAAAAAATCAAAAAATGCAAAAAAATTCAAAAAAATAGAAAAAGTGCCTTGGTGAAAACCTGGAAACAAGTGCCTTGGTAGAAAAAATACAAAAAAAATTGAAAAAATAAAAAAATATCCAAGTGGTGAAAACCTAGAAACAGGCGCTACTCGAGGCCTTTGCACCCTTGTTTCTTAGCATGCGTCCTCGACACTTAGCCTTTCTCCATCATGCCTTGACCTTGTTGCCTTGGTTTGGAATTGGTCTTTCTCTTTGTCTAGGGGCCATAACTATGTTAGATTTGGTCTCTAGGATGTTTTGGTCTTTAGGACATCTTGAAAATGGTGTTTTTCAACACCACCCCAAATTGTGTCTTTCAACACTACCCTAGCGTCAAGTATTTCTCAACACTTATCATATATCTTACCCATAGTCTAGCATGATATGATATTTTCTCACTAGCAGATGCGATACTCAAAGTTTGACTCTATGACCTACACACACACACTTAAACACTCGACTCGCTGAGACTTGTGTGACTTCATTTCTTTGTGTGTTGTCTATGATGATTTCTTTGATGAGTGTTATCTCCCTAATAGTTTTTGATGATGTTGAGCTAGAAGGCCGGGGGCATGAGGACATGTTTTATTTCTTTTTCTGCTTGTGGGTATATTTTGTTGGTCTTAACTATCATTAGCATTTATGCTTGTTCCACTTGACATTAGGGTCTACAAGGTATTATCCTTGACTGTTTCGCAAGTGCATACTTATAGTCATCTTGACTTTCCTTGTGTCTCGATACGAGTATAATCTTGCTATATTAAACTTAGGAAATCTCACTACACTAGTCATCTTGACCTATATGTCTTTGATGCTTAGGTGGAATTCCCACATATCTATCTGATATAGATCATATTCAAACTCACATAGTCATACTAGTGTGCATTATATGATCTTGAAACGCTACCAATAATGCTCGATGATGAATATTAGAGTCTAAAAGCTTTGTGACCTTGCAAGTAAACCACTTTTTCATAGTAGATTTCATTTTTAGGTTCATGATAATTAGTCTTGCATCTTGCATATGGAGAGAGCTCTCCTTTCATCTTTCATGAACCTGTTGGTCAACTGCGCTCACCTTTCCTTTTCTCGATCATGTCTTTCACTCCTTGTCTTTTTCATCACATCCTTTTTATGTCATCACAAGGGGTTAATCTTATCATCATATCTATATCCTAACGAGATCATTTTCAGAAAAATGTGTCTTTATCATAAACATGAGAAATAAACACACATCTATGAGAGAGATTATACATGAGCATATTTAACATACATTTTGAGCAATATGACAAGACAATATAAAAATTGAAACATCCATCACAAGTGGGACAAGTACACAAGATATATCACAAATCCAGTAAATCTCATATATATAAATGTCATGATACAAGTACAATATGGGATCCAAAATCTGGATAATGTCCCAGGGTATGTCTCTATACATCTATCCTAGCCCTAGGTCTGACTCTCCCCATCATGTGGAGGTGGTGGTGGTGGAGGTTGTGCTACTACCCTGTCAGGTACCATATCAAATCTCCCATCCCTCTCAGAGTAGAGTGGTGCTCTCTATCCCTCAGGAACAACCTGTATGTAGAGTCCATGATAATATGCAGCTTGAGCTACCTCTCACCAGATCTCTGCTGCATCGGCCTGTGTCACCCTCTCTCGCCGCTCTATCTCATCTCTTAGATCAATCAGCTACTGGTCTCTCATGGATATGGTAATCTGTACCTCCTGCATCTCTATCTCTAGCACCTAGATCCTCACTCTGAGATCCTCTCCCCTGTAGGCTAATACTGCCCATCATCCACCCGTCAATGAGATGGTCTCACCGTGTCATCCCCCTCATCCGCAGAACCCTATCTCCATGACCATTTTTGGCCACCAGATCTAGAGCTTTGTCCCCTCTATCCTCTCCCTCCACCTCCCCTATCCCCTCCATCTCCATCTCCATCATCTCCCTGTGCTTCTAGCTGTGCATCAGGTACAGTAAATCTAGGGAATGGATGCCTCCACCGCTCTGCCCTGTAAGCCACATCCTCACCTACATCTTCCATAACTGGAAGATAGTCCCATGGATCCTTACATATCACTACGGTATCATGTACTGCCTACTAGTAGTCCAGCATCGGCAGCCATCCATGTCCCTCCTTGTCTCTAACCTGAGCATAGGTGGTGGTCTCAGTAGGCACCCTCTGCTGTCGCCTGAACTATCTCCAAACCTAGGTAATCACAAACTGCTCTACTATATTAGAGTGTCACCCTACTAGTGGTCAGTTGCATAGCATGTAACCTAACTCCCACTCTCGATCACCCCATTGCTCACATTCCCTGTATGGTCTCCACTGAAATGAAGTGAGCTTATCTAGTAACCTGCAGCAGTAAGTCACATCCTCGCTATGTGGCTGACTAATGAAACCTATATATCTATATATATAGGGGTGTCTCTACTCCCTTGGCTACACATGCGGGCGCACAATAGCGATGTGCTCCCATGCCCATACCTATGCTAAGATAGCATTGCATGCCCAAGTCCTGCTCTCTCGATAGACAATCTCATGGAGCTCATGATACATATCGGCTAGGATAGTTGGACCCCATGCCATTCATCATGGGTGTGCTATCAAATCTACAACTAACCTCCCCCAGCCCAATGGGAACCCTCTCTGGCTCCTATCGGTGATTAATGCCTATGCTACTATGGAGCACACTATACATGGAACAGGGAAGTCTCTGCCATACTCCTCCATCAACCTATCCCAAATGAGGTGTCTGTCAATGAAGGTGACATCCTGGAACATGTACTACATGATTTGTTGTCCCTTAGTCAGATCCTGATCATAGTATACCTATGCTAATAAATAATCATGTCATTTTCTATCATATGGAAACTTCACATCTATAAACATGATTATACTCACTGGATCTCTGTGGCTAGGAACTTGAAGGAATTGATAGACATCCTCCAAGCTAATAGTAGCCTCCCCAGTCGGAAAGTGAAATGTGTTATGCTCACTATGCCACCTCTTAGCCAATGTTGTTAGTAATCCATGATCAGCTTGAATGTGGGGCATCTGCAGCAAGTAACCAAAACCCATCTCTCCCAAGTCTGCCCATCCTAGATCATCCAGATCTTGGACACACCATAACCCAGTCACTCTCAGCGCTCTAATGAGGAGCGCAGGAAAGTTCTCTTGCAAGCCATTAACCCAAACCAGATGTTAGAACATATCATGATGGATCTATAAAATCAGCACAAAACATCTTAAAAATCAAACATTGTCTGGACCCATGTCATTTTCCTCAAAAACATTAAAACATGTCATTTTTCTACACTGTGCGATACTATTTTCTGATAAAATATCATGTGATATTTTTTTCAATACCAGTGCAATAGTATCTTTGACTGTGATATTTCACATAGTATCGCATGATGTTCCATCTAGTATTGTGCAATACTGGATCAAACATCGATGCGATACTATTTTGACCCACGAAGTATCGCATGACAAAAACTATCAAAGAGTGTGATACTTAATAAATATCGTACGATATTTCGCATGAGAAAAATTTGAAAATTTTTAAAATATTAAAAATATGTTTTAAATTGAAATAAATGCTCATAAATGACCTACAAGGCAATTTTTTCTAAAAACATACCGAGGCACCATACTGCGGAGGCCGGTTGTGCGACCGGGCGCGCTCGAATCGATGACTGTGAACTAGAATCGCTGCTTGCTGGGCCATTTTCTCTCTCTAAGATCTCAAAATTCTCAAATTGCTATAATACAAATGATTTTGAAAATGACCTTTTTACCCCCTTTATAGCATTTTGACTTTTTTGACCAATTTTCAAAACATCTCAAAATTGCGCAAAAATTGCACCCCTAGCTAATTTCGACATCCTGGATCCATTTTTAAGATCAAAATCAAAATTTGAGTTCATCTTGATAGTCAAAATCACTTTTCAAACTTTCCCCCTCTTCTACGCAATTGGTTGACCATTTGAGGCCTGATCCTTCGATCTTTGTTGGGGCATCTTCATTTCTTTATCCTCATCTCTTTCAAACTTCTAGTCTTTCATTCACATTCATTTGATCCATCTCTCTGTGGTTTGACTTCATCTTTATCTTATATCTTTCTCAGTCAAACCTAGTAAACCTGAGGCATGTCTTCACTGCTTGATGGTTATCCTATCATCTTTCACCTTCGATTATCATTTCTAGTGACTTGATCAAGTTTATCAATTTATTGTTTCTCCTCTACCTGATTTCAATTTTGATTCCAAGGGGGCAGTACCTATCATCTTTAATCCTTGATTCAACTTATCAATTGAACCTTGAGATTCTTATCTCTTATTTGAGACTTGATTATCACCTAGCTATACAGGTGTTGGTCTTGTCTTTTAGCTCATCTTTGTCAGCTTATGCTTATGCTTGTCCTGATGTGTTCCCATCCGTCGAACACACATCTGGGTTGTTTTGTGATCCCAAATTGATCTCACATTTTGATTCCATTCTTTGACCACATGTGATCCCAAATCAATCTCACATTAGTCAAAGAGGGGCAAATGTATGCACCCTAAAATGGTCACCTAGACTTTGGGCCCCCATTCACCAATTTATCAAATCCTTAAATCAGTATTTTCAAAAATCAACATTTTTCAAATTATATCAATTTCCTTGATCAAATCCTTTTATCATTTTTTATTATATTCTATTGGCTAACCATTTTATCCTGAAGTCTTTATTTATTTAAAAGGAATTTCCTCCTCTTTTATTAAATAAAAAGCCCCCACTTTTCCTCTTATCCTAAGTTGCACAAATAAAGCATTTATTCTTATTTTATAAAAAGGAGAAAAGGCCTTTTTGTCTCATATGGACACAAAAGTCAACTCTTATTTTCTCATTGGAGGATATTTGTGCACATGGATTGCTCCTCTTTCAAGCTCCACCCTTGGTTAAATCTTTTGCCTCTTAATCTTCATGGTCCATTCCTTTTCAATTCCTTTAAAAAGAGAGCTCTTTTCTCATTCTAGGATCCCAACTTTTTATGCTAATCTTATGCTGCAGGATTTCTTTGAGACTTTGGAGCTTTTGGAGATCATTCTTGCATTCTAGTTTCATTCTTGCATCATAGCTTTCATGGCATCTAGCTTAGTTTCTTTTATGCTTTAAATTATCTCACATAAATTAATTAGTAAGGTTTTGTAACACTTTTAGCTTTCATTTTCATAGCTTAGCTTGCATCTTCCTTCATAGATTAGCTTACATTGTATTGCATTTTCATTGATTCTTGAGGATATTGGCATTCTTGCCCTTATCTCATTGAATCTCCCATTGTGTGGTTTACTAGCAAGGTTGCATGCTTCAATAGCTCTAGCTGAGAGCACCATCAACATCCTTGTGACTCCATGCCTAGGGAGCTCTAGGTCACTTTCTCAAGGTTTCCCATTCATGGATTCCCTTGGAAGTAATGACTTAGAGAAGTGCACTATTTAGTGTGTACAGCACGAAGACCCCCCTTCGTGTGAATTATTCTACGCAGGGTACTTTGCACGAAGCCCCTTATGACCAAATTTCGTTATATATTTCTAGCAATTCTTTTTTATTTGTCGTTGTCACTATTTGGATTTTGCGGACCCCGGGCATTAGAGCAAAGCAGTGATGTTCGGTACAATATCAGCACCTCCCGAGCTTGTTCGACATCTTCAGATTGTTCGCAATATCAGGTACACGCATTTTTTTCATTTTTATTGTAAATTATATGTTTTATATTTATTTTAGTTAGTTATTTATTTTAAATAATTTTTTATTTGTAGAAATGTTAGAAAATCGTAGTTAAATATTAGAAAATGATAGAAATATTAAAAATTGTAGTATAAATGTTAGAATATGTTAGAAAATGGTAGAAAATCGTAGTAGTTAGTTAGCAATTGTTAGAAAATATTTACAAAATATTAAAAACCATAGTAAAAATGTTAGAAAACATTAAGATCTTATAGAAATTATTATAAAAAAAAAATTTAAATTTCAAGTTTAAAGTTAGTAAATATTAGGAATCTCTCTCTCACACACCCACATATACACACATTTTTAGTAAATTTAGTAAATATTAGTTAGTTATTTGTTTTAAATAATTTTTAGTTTGTAGAAATCTTAGAAAATCATAGTTAAATTTTAGAAAATGATCTAGTAGTATTTTAGAATATGTTAAAAAATTATAGTACAGTAAGTTTCTAGGACCCTTATCCCTCCCTTACAACAAATTAAGACACTTAGGATCCCTTAGGAATCTCAAGATCTTATAATACATATTAGGATGTCCTATGACCCATTGATGTACATGTTAGGTTCCATTAATAAATACAAGGACTCATTGTTTCCCTCAAGGCTCCTTAAGACATATTAGGATGAATTAATGTGTGAGGACCAACTCCTACATTTCCACGCTCAGCAATCACTGCAAAGACATCTCCTGCACAATAAATTTATATATACATGTGTGAGATCTTAAAATTTGGTTAGTTCAATCTATAGATCTATCTATCTATCTAGATGCATGCATCTCAATGTACCATATAATGTGATATATATACTTACCAATTTTGACCAATCCTGAGATATGTTCATAATCAGTATAAATCAAAGGGACATCATCAAAGTTTTCATCTTCATCTCTATCAAATGTATCAGTAACAACTAGTGGCACTAGATTCTATGCACCTACATATCCATGGTCTTGATTGATACATTCCTCATAAATGTCAGCAATGCAATGACAACAAAAGCATGAGTAGTCCCTAGTGTTCAACATCCAATTGTGACAATTCATACTCATAACTGAATGCAAAGATCATGTCTTTTCTATCTTATTGCGACCATGCATAATTTTTCTATCCACACCTAAACAAATTCATATATAATACATTCTATAAATATAATTTGAATAAAAAATATCATAAAAAATTTAAACACTTTCAAATAATTTAAAAATGTGTGCATAATTTTTATCTCCCAAAATTTTCTATATGGCACCACCTGAGTCAATCCTAATGATGTGTCATTTTCATTTGGTGCGAAATGTGTCTTGCACCATTCAACCACATCATGTGCATTTTTTATATGCACTCCCTTATAATTCATTTGATACTTTTGTAAAGCATGTTTGATGAAAGCTTTCACACCATCATGTTCACCTTTTCCATGTCCACTCTCAAAGAAACTCCAGACATGTGGTATGTTTTCATTGCGATGATATCTACATAGTGCATAAAATGGTCTCGATGATTTGAATTGTGCAGCACATCCATCTGACCAAACATAATGTTTATCAATTTTTATACCTCTTTCTTTAAAATTTGCAAAAAATATCTTGAAGCAGTGTTCTACATAATGAATGTCATGCTCTCTATCATCACTTATATAAAAATGATATTCCTTCTTGATGACCCATGCTTCAAATGTGCTCTGAATACCATCCAAATCTAATTGTGCATGTCGATAACACTCATGTACCATAACAGTAATTTGCTCTAAAAAATAGTATTCTGACTGAATTTCATTTTGATGAACAAAAGAATAATTTTTTGCAAAATCAAGAACTGATAGAATAGTTCCAAGTGGGAAATTGTCTCTCATTATTTGGAATTATTGTGCTTGCCACTTGGCAAAAAATGCATGATGAATGTAGGGTTGAATCAATTTTTTAAAATTTTCCATAAATACTCCAACATTTATCTCCTCTTCAACATATTCTAACCTTTTGGATTCTTTCCCAAATTTTGTTTCATTCTTTACATATTTGTAACTCTTGCAATTTACCATCTTTGTTACATCAATATTTTCATTTTTCAAAGGAAAAAGAGACAAATCAGCACATGTTTGACATATTCCTTTTATGCAATTTATTTTTTCAGCTACATCATCTCTTTTGTCACATAAAATGGATGAGATGAACTCACTTCGTCTAGTAGGAGGAGCATTTTCAAAACCATAAGTGTCTTCTACAAACTTTCAAAAAACCTGATAGTGGAGATCAAATTCAATATGATAATGACAACAAAAAGTTTCAAACACTTTGTTTGTCCTGATATAATATTGCTTCAATCTTTCAAACAATGTTTGCCCAATCTTTATATTAGGATTAGAACTACAAATGACACATACATTTCATGTTGTGTTGTGTCTAACCAATGTTTCATATGATATTCATATTGATTAGTTGAAATTATATGTCTGATAACATCTCTAGTGTTTGATAAAGGACGTGTATTATCATTCCAAAATGATGTGACCAAATTTTTTATTCCTTCATCAATCCTATCAGAATGAGGAGCTCTACACATTATTTCCCAATTGCCTTCCAAGGTGCTATCATCCAAAAGTATTCTCTTATTAACATATCGTGATATTTGATGAGACAAATTATTGTCTCTATTTTGTTATAATCTTCATACTTTATTGACACTCTTTATGCTCTGATAGGATATTTCCAAAACATTTATGACTTATACCTATGTGAACTTATGCTAAGTACAACTGGAGCCACAAAGACTATGGGTAGTTAGAATGACATGTTTTGCTGACTATTATATATATAATGCAGTACTTCATATAGCTATTTTAAGCTGTGTTCTAACATTTGAGTAGGAGTTGAAATATTGACTTGAATATATATATGTACACCAAATGCTACTAACGTACCATGTAAGCAAGGAGCGGTTCAAGAGTGGTGTGACTGCATTTAACAAGGAGCAGTACAAAGAGTGGTGCAACCACATTAAAGGAGTGTTAGAAGACCAGCCATGGCAGAAGAATCCAACACGATTCTGAAGGATATGTCGCTACTAAGAAGGAGTTGTCATTCCAAAAGATATAGGAAATAGTTATGCTATATTCCCTCAGTGTTTTTATTTTGTTATCTACACTTATAGTAATATGTCATGGTTGTTTTATCTCCTCCTTATTTGGTGAGGTTTAATCAGACTTTTCTGCTATGTTTTCAATAAGCGTCAATCCTCTATATAAAGGGATTTGATCTACTTAGTTAGGTAATGAGAAAATATGGTTCTATGATGTATTCAGTATAGCAGAAGTTGCTATTTTATGTTCTTCATGAGTTGTTCAATTGTTATGTAACCAGTTAAGAAAAATATAATGAAAGAGTAATTTTGGAGTATCTTCTGTGTTAGTAGTTAGCAGAAGCCAACCAAGGGGGCCCACTTGGGAGGTGGATTAGATTAAGTTAGAGTATAATTTCTTACTGTATTTTTTGTGCTTTCAAGTAGAAGTTATTGTTTTATTCCTACAACATTACTACTGTGGATGTTCCTGTAGTACTTGCAGAGATAGACATAGTGAATGTTTTGAGTTTATAGATAGGTTTAGAATAAGTTCACAAGCTTTCTGCAATAATTCCATTAAGTAGTCAAGTATGTTTGCTTTCTTGCATCAATAGCATAGGTTCCTTTCATGCATTTTATCTTCCTATAGCATAGGTGTTATGACTCTTAAAGGAACTTAGTGCACAAATTGTGATGTCCCATTTCAAGTCTACATCCCTAGGTTGACCATATAACTTCTTTTCATGATGGGAAAATAAATCCTTAGCATAGATGTATTATTCCTAAGAGAGACAATGGCATGATTATCATTACCTATTGTGAGATTGTTCATTTTTTGCGCCATTGTCGGGGATGGTGTCAAACTAGGAACCTTAATGAGTCATTTATTTTTCAGATTAGTTTCTTGTTTTTTTAGCCAACACCGAGTAGTTGTGAGCTTGCTTCATAAGTTCATCAACTTACTTGCATGCATAGAAGAAGGTGAGATGTTCATGGCATATTTCTTCCAAAAGAACCTGTTAAACTGAAAGAAGAATTTGAAGAACTTGAGTTACCATTTCTCAATGCAAGTCTTGAGTTTGTTGCATCATCTTCAATAGAAGAAGACACTCATGATACATTTGACCTCTGTCCTTTTGTAGAAATATTAGTCAATTTCCATAATAATCCCAATCCAGGACCACCTGTTATCCAGAACCTTCTAGTCAATAATACTTTCCAGCCACAGTTTCAATATCCAACACCTCCAATAATGGCAGCTCCTACATTTCCATTTCCTATTCCAAGTTTTATCAACAATCCTAACCTCAAGAACATACCTACTTCAACACTTCCAAAGTTTTATGGCCTTATTATAGAGGATCCTGACACCTTTTTGTTCGATTTTGACATACTATGTCAAAGTTTTGACTATAATACTGACAGTCATAAGCTTAAGTTGTTTCTAGTGACACTGAAGGAGTCAGCTCTCAGATGGTTCATGGGCTTAGGAGCAAATGCAGTAGCTAATTGGGATGGAATGAGAGCTTTGTTTCTAAGGAAGTATAAGGAATACTACAAAGGAGGTGATTCAAAAGGAGATGACATCTTCTGTATGTCATAGAAAGAAGATGAGACATTGGAGGACTACATATCACGCTTCTTATACAAATTGCAAAAGAACCCTCAACATGCACTGCAGGAGGATTCACAGAAGCTAATTTTTCTAAGAGGAGTGAATGACAACTGCCTAGAAGCATTAGACCTCATGGCTAGAGGACATATATCTCAATCTTCCTAGGATGACCTTAAGAAGATCTGTTTGAACTATTCCAGATCAACAATAAAGAAAGGAAGGGGATTCCATCCAACACTGGCTCAAGGAAGTGGCTTTGGCATTTCAAAGCTGGAAATTTCAAATCTACTGTCATACTTCAAGAAAGACATCATAAATGATGTCACTACACACCTATACTTGATGGCTTCCAAGAAGAAGCATGAAGATGCAGAGGTGCAGCTAGCTGGATACTGTCCCCATTATTGCAAGAAAAAGAAGGATTGGCAATGCAAGTTGGTTGCAAACATGGAGAATCGGCATCTTTCAACTAAATACTTAAAGATAGAAGGAGAGGATGAGCAAGTATTCTTTGTTTCTCAACCTTGGCCATGATCCATGAGACAAGATATGGCTCAAGACCCATTAAAAATTTTAAATCCTTATAATAGTCCGTGGCAAAACTAGAATGTCCAAAGTCTTCCACAATATAATCAACCCACTTGGAATAATGCTTGGCTAAATAATCAATAGAATCAATGGTATTCTCCACAACAACCCCAATGGCCACAATTTCCAAACCAATGGCAACAACCACAAGGGAAATGGAAGCCCACTAACCAGTGGAGAGGACCTCAACAATGGCCTAATCCAAATCTTGGATATTCACCTTTTCCACCTCCAATAAGTACACCTGCAATAATGTCACCACCTGCAAACATGGGTCCTCAAAAGCAAACATAGTTACCTACTTAGCCACAACTGAATCCTAATAGTCGACAACCAGAGCAGAAAATGTATGTAACCGATGCTCAATAGTACCCGCCTATGCACTTAACATAGCTAATATACATTTAAGATCAGGTACTACCTTGCCTACACCTAAACCACCTCTTATTATCAAAGTGCAAGAAACTCATGCAGCATCAGTACCGATTCTAGAGAATGCTTTGCCAAATATTGTTGCCCCAAATAATGTTACCAATTCAGCTAATGTTCAAATATTAGTTAAACCACCTTTTCCTTAGAGGCTCAGTATGGACAAGTCCATACCAAAAGAAGACCAACCATTTGATATCCTTGACCAATTAAAGAACATGCATGTCTAGATTCCCCTGTTTCAAGCAATAAAGGATGTCCATGTCTATGGAAAAGAAATAAAGGAAGCTCATCTTAAGAAGCCTGGAAGAAAGAAAAAGGACCCTACAATAGTTCATGTTATAGGACAATTAGCTGATATTATGCTGGGAAAACTAGTAATTCTAAAATACTTAGATCCAGGGAGTCTAGTTGTTAACATCATCATTAATGGTTAGTCTGTCAAAAATGCATTAATAGATCTAGGTGTTTCCATTAATGTAATGACTAAGGATACTATGAATAATTTGATCATAGATGGATTATGAGCTACTCCAACAATATTATGATTAGTAGACAGCTCTACTATCACCCCTGATGGAATGATAGAAGACATAATAGTTTCCCTAGATTCCTGGGAATACCCTATTGATTTCATGATTCTATCACCAAAGGTCAATCTTGTTGGTTATCCTATCATTTTAGGACATCCATGGTTGGCAATAGCTAATGCAAACATTAGTTGTAGATCAGGGAACATGACAATTTCAGATGGGCAAGACATTAAGCAACTAGCATTGTATCCTCTAGCTCAACCTTAGCCAGATTTAAGCACCCCTATATGGCCATATTTAGGAGATGGGGAAGAGGAATTGAACTCTATGGTTCAGCTCATGATGTTACATAGGAAATCATTTCTAAAGTTGCGGGAAGAAGAAGAAGAAGTAATTTGAAACATTCTTAATAATGACTGTGTTGAAATCAAAGACATATCTGAAAGCTCTGTGTTAAAGTTAACTACATATGAGGACCATTTTGAGAACTATTTTTTTCCTTTAGAAACCAATATTATTCATCAACTCCTACCCTGTGAGGTAAATACAAATCCTATTACTGAAGTATCCATGTTTGACCTTACAACTACTGTTGAGCTATCCAAGGGTCACAATCTCCATGTAAATAATAAGTTGCCTTCACAACAAATGGAGCAATTAACTAAACTTCTCCAAACACATGAGAAATAATTTGCATGGGATTATGGGGACATGAAAGGACTAAGCCCAACACTCTACACCCATAGGATTTATATCAATGAAGGAAGCCTACCACTCCGTCAACCTCAAAGGAGGATTAACCCAACATTAAGAGAGCTAGTCAAAATAGAATTACAAAAACTGCTAGATGTTGGCTTTATATATCCTATATATGATAGTAAATGGGTATCACCTTTGGTTATGGTGCCCAAAAAGGGGGATAAATGGAGAATCTATGTGGATTACAGGGAGTTAAATAAATCTACCAAGAAAGATCACTTCCCATTACCATTCATTGATCAAGTACTTGATACTTTAGCCGATAAAAAGTATTTTTCCTTTCTTGATGGATATAGTGGATACAATCAGATTACTATTTTTCTAGAGGACCAGGAGAAGACTACATTCACATGTCCATAGGGAACATATGCATACTTTGTCTTGCCATTTGGGTTGTGTAATTCTCCAGCAATATTCCAGAGGACTGTAATTAGTATTTTTGCTAACATATCACATGATTGTACGGGGATATATATGGATGACTTTACAACATTTGGAGTGACATTTGAAGAGGCTTTGAAGAATCTTGAAAAGGTGTTGATCTGATGCAAGGAACACAATCTCTCCCTTAATAGTGAGAAATGGTTCATGATGATGCAAGGAGTGGTACTTGGGCATTTTATTTTAGCAGAAGGAATCCAAGTAGACCCAGCCAAAGTAGAGGTAATACTTACACTACGTACCCCTACTAAGCCAAAAGATATAAGATCATTCTTAGGACATGTTGGTTACTATAGATGCTTTATTCAAAATTTTAATCAAATAGCTAGTCCTCTATACACATTGCTTACAAAAGAAGTTGAGTTTATATGGACACAAGCATGTGATGAGTCCTTCTTGCAGCTCAAGAAACTTCTAACAACTGCACCAATCCTCAAAGGACTGGATTGGTCTATCCCATTCCACATCCATACAGATGCATCAAATTATGTCATAGGTGTTGTGTTAGGACAAAAGCCTACTAACCTTGAGAATGCAATTTACTATATCAGTAAAAGCCTCCATGGACCTGAATTAAACTACACAGTTACTGAAAAGGAACTCCTAGCTGTAGTTTATGCATTGAACAAATTCTGACATTATGTAACAGGCTATCCCATTTTTTTTCACATTGATCACTCAGCAATAAAATATTTGATGAACAAACTTGCTATAACAGGAAGACTAGTAAGGTGACTACTACTATTGTAGGATTTTGATATAACAATTTTTGATAAGCTAGGGAAGGCAAACGTAGTAGCTGACTATTTGTCCAGACTTCAAAATGCTAATGTAGACACTACTCTGATTGAAAATGCATTCCCTAATGAACACATGTTCCATATAGCAATCAAAAACCCATGGTATGCTGAAATAGCCAATTATCTTGTAGCAAAGAGAACAACCCTAAAAATCTTAACAACAGGATATTATTGGCCAACACTATACAAGGATGCAACCAGTTATATAGCAAAATGTAATAAATGTCAAAGAATGGGTCACCCAACAAAATTAGATGAGATTCCACTCAATCCACAAGTGGTAATAACATCATTTGATAAATGGGGTATGGATTTCATAGGACCAATAGATCCTCCCTCAAATGGAAAATCTTACATCCTGGTATGCACGAACTATCTGAAAGAATGGGTGGAAGTGAAAGCTATGCAGAATGTCAAGGATTGAAAAGTAGCAAAATTCTTGTATGAGGATATTTTTGCCTGTTATGGAGTCCCAAGAGAGCTTGTAACAGATCAAGGAGCACATTTCACTTCAAATCTGATCAATGAGCTAATGAAGGAATATAGTATCAGGCATCATAAATCTAGCCCTTGCCATCTGCAAGAAAACAGATAGGTAGAAGTCACAAACAGAGAAATTGACGCCATATTAACAAAGATAGTGCAATTGCATTGCAGGGATTGGAGCAAAAGATTAACTGAAGTAGTATGGGCCTATTGTCCCACCTGGAAAACAACTATAGGGTTCACACCATTTGAATTGGTGTATGGAAAGGAAATAATGTTGCCCATAGAATTTGAACACAAAACATTGTGCACAGCTCTGGAATTGAATATCAATCTTCCTACAACACAATCAAAATGACTTCTCCACCTCAACTCTTTGGATGAAATGTGAAAGTCAACATTGGATCAAATGGAGCTAATCCAGCACCGAAGAAAGAGGTGGCATGATTCACACATCAAAAATAAGCACTTTCAAGTGGGTGATTGGGCTCTATTATATGATTCTCGATTCAAGGAGATTCTGGGAAAGCTACAGACTAGATGACTAGGACCATATGAAATTCAGTATGTTTTTTAAAATAGAGCAGTCCAATTGACAACATTGGATCTAGTCTAATTCAAACTACTTGTCAATGGACACCGCCTGCACCTGTACTGAAAGCCCCAAACCAAGGAAGAATTCCTATAGTAGTTCATCACGCACAGTTCAATAGCAGCTCAGGTAATAGTTCCTGGAGCAGAAGGTGAAAGCCTTCTTCCTGCAGCTTCATCATAACATGCCTTCAAAAACAAACCATAATAAAGCTTCATTTAATATGAGGTACATTTCTTCATTCACTTTTCTTCCTTCTCTCCAATTCATCTCATTTCTCTTTCTTCCACCCACTCACCATCCACGTCACCCACAATTTCTATTTTCAATGCTTTCAATAAACACCAGGTAAACACTCACATGCGGCCACCAGAATCAATGACCTCTCATCACCTTGCATTCGTGAGTATGGTAAATAACTACCAGGTACAACTCCCTCAATCCTTACTCACTTTTAGCACATAGGTTTTAATAATTATATATAGTATTGCATTAAATATATACTATAGGCGTTACGCCAGTTTCCTATTCTTGTGCTAAAATATATCAAGTGAGGACACTTGTTAATACTTGGTAGGGGGTAGGGGAAGTGTAATAAATTCAAAGTGTTATTCCTAAGCCATCCTAGTCACATCCTTGTCACATCAATGTTGTACTTAGGCTTCATTCTATTATTTCTTTTAATCCTACACATTTGTCGTACTTGCAAAATTCTAATTTTCTAAGCTTGATATGACTTGAAAGGACTATAATTAAATTGTGAGGTAACTCGCACTTAAAGTTGTGATGTCCTTTGTAATCAATGTCATTATTATTGTTCATGTTAAGTATAACAGAGGTAATGTAAGTGAAAAAATTGGTATTTTCAAGAATTGCAATTGCATTTCAAAAAGATGGCATTTGCAGAGCATAAGAGACTGAGAGATTAGTAGTAAATTGAAGGCTGGGTGTTAATAGAATGGGTGGACAATTACAGAGGCATGAACCGATTCACCATGGTATTTTACTGGCGGATGTTGAAGTAGTCCATAGATTTAATGCATGTGGATGGCTGGGGTATTTTCTTCAGTTAACAGAATTTAATGAGGAGGTTGCAACAGAATTTATGGGCACTTTTGAAGAGGGAAAAGCAACTGTGTGGGGTTTAATAGTTGTTTCCACTAAGGAAAGAATTGTAGAGGTCACCGGGTTGCCAATCATTGGAGAGCACTATCCTAATGAGCATGATGCCAGGTCATCTCAAGCTCAATTCTCCCGACCACGTGATCCTCTGCTTGAAATTACTAAGCAGGGATGCAAGAGATTGTCTCTTCTACCACCATTTCCAGAATTGGCTACCCACATTATCAAGTATTTAACTTGTGAAGGGAGATTCTCCAACTTGCATGCCCATCATTTCAAATTTCTTAGTTGTATAAGGCATAATCTTCAAGTCAATGTTCATAATTTTCTCTATAATATGTTAAGCATTAGTGTCAAGGAAACACATAAGGGTAACACAAATTCCATAAGCCACCATGCCCTAATAAATCTTTTGGTTGAAAAATCCCTTAGGGATGTCTCTCCCATGACATGGGTAGAATTTGTTCAATTTAAAATTTTGCAACCCTAGGTTAACCCTATTGTTCAACCTCTAGAGAATGAAGTAGAGTCTTCCGAGCCCACTCTAGAGAGTAATGTACCTACTTCTTCCACAAAGAAAGGAAAATGAAAAGTTGGAAAAGAAACCCCTAACCTAGAAAGTGAAATTCAAAACACTGCAATTCAAATAAATAAAAGAAAAAGGTCAAGTCCTGCAGTGTCTATTCCTATAGTACCTGCTCCTGCAACACAAGAGCCAAAAATATCCTACCAAAGGAAAACTGTAGTGGTTGAGGAATCAACAGTGCGAAGAAGCCCTCACATGCGAGGACAAGTGTCTCCACCTTCCCTTGAAAATCCAACTATCCCAGCACCAAAACCTGCTCCATAACCCTCTATTGAGTACATTCCTGATGACTCACCCAAGTAGACAGAAGTGTCTTCATCTCCCCAAAATATGGAGGAATCTCAAAAAGTGCAAGAACCTGATAGTAGCATGCCACATGATGACCAGGGTATGCCTGAGAAAAGCCCTGACGTAGCACAAGAGAGAATTCATGTGAATGTTCAAATGACTCCTCCACAGCACCCTATGTATTCCAATGTGTCCATTATGCCCTACAAATCCACATGGTTCACTAAGTATTTTCAGCAATTTTCCAAAGAAAATAAAAAGAAAGCTCAGCTACAAGAATTTCCCTCACCAACAATTCAATCTATACTCTTTAATCTATACAATCATTTTGTTTTTTAGAAGACCTGGTGGAGATAGGAAAGAGATCAAATGTAGAAAGAGATATTTGATAAGGATGAGGAAATTGAAGCTCTTAAGGAGCATATAAAGAAACAAAAATAACAAATGGACAAAGCCCTAAAACTAGCCAATCAGGTCATAGCTTGTAGACTGCCACCCAGGGTATATGCTATTTGTTTAAAAGAAAATTTTCTTTTGTTTCAACTTATGATGACAATGAAGGGTATTGATTGTGAATTCAAGTCAGCCCAAGATTTTTATGGAATATATCAAACTCTTCCCCCATGGTAGAAAAATTTATTATGTGAGCTATATTTGCATAACTTTGTCATCCCACATGAAACAAACTAGAATCCTTTGCTCTATATAGGGGATGTTCATTTGAGAGCTTTGATGTCATGGATGCATTATGAAGGAAACTATGACAGGGAGCTAAATATTTACAAGGATATAGAGAAATTTGAACCCTTACCATTAAGGGTTGGATCACATAAGCCTGATGTCCTCTTGAAGGATTGGCTCAATTTGACCTATGGGAGACAGAAGCCTAAAATCAAGGAGGTGTTTGCATTAAGAGACAGGGTCTACAGAGAATACCAGGGACTACCCTACTTTTCATTTCAAAGAGGTCTTGCAGGGCTAAGAAGCCGGTGGAATAAGTTACTAGAGGCCTTCAAGAGAACAGAGCCACACAACCCAATCAACTTTAAGGTAGCAACAAACAGAGAAACCAAATATATGTAGTTAGGGTGACAGGTCAGAAGAGAATTTTGGATGCCTTTATCTTTCCAACCACCTACACTCATATGGCCCCTATATGACATCAATACTACTAGATTAGATCATTTGTAGGAGGAGCACCGAGGAGATTACTTGGAAAGAACAAGAGGATTTTACTACACTTTCAGGAGTGGAAAGAAGGGGAAGACAACAGTCAGTGATTTTAGGTCTATAGCCAGGAAATGCAATGCTTGAGGACAAGCATTATGTTCAGTAGGGGGTAGATGATGAGACAAATTATTGTCTCTATTTTATTATAATCTTCATACTTTGTTGACACTCTTTATGCTTTGATAGGAAATTTCCAAAACATTTATGACTTATACCTATGTGAACTTATGATGAGTACAACTGGAGCCACAAAGACTATGGGTAGTTAGAATGACATGTTTTGCTAAATATTATATATATAATGCAGTACTTCATATAGCTATTTTAAGTTATGTTCTAAATTTTGTTTAGGAGTTGAAATGTTTACTTGACTATATATATGTACACCAAATTCTACTAACCTGCCAGGTAAGCAAGGAGCGGATCAAGAGTGGTGTGACTACATTTGACAAGGAGCAGTACAAAGAGTGGTGCAACTACATTAAAGAATGAGCGTTAGAAGACCATACATGGTAGAAGAATCTAGCATGATTCCAAAGGATATGCCACTACTAAGGAGTTGTCATTCTAGAATATATAGGAAATAGTTATGCTATATTCCCTTAGTGTTGTTATTCTGTTATCTGCACTTATTGTAATATGTCATGGTTGTTTTATCTCCTTATTTGGTGAGGTTTAATCATACTTTTCTGTTATGTTTTCAATAAGCGTCAATCATCTATATAAATGGATTTGATCAACTTAGTTAGGTAATGAGAAAATATAGAATGATGTATTCAGTATAGAAGAAGTTTCTCTTTTCTGTTCTTCATGAGTTGTTCAATTGTTATGTAACCAGTTAAGAAGAATATAATGAAAGAGTAATTTTGGAGTATCTTTTGTGTTAGTAGTTAGAAAAATCCAACCAAGGGGGCCCACTTGGGAGGTGGATTAGATTAAGTTAGAGTAGAATTGCTTACTATATTTTTTGTGCTTTCAAGTAGAAGTTATTGTTTTATTCCTTTAGCATTACTACTATAGATGTTCCTGCAACACTTGCAGAGATAGACATAGTGAATGTTTTGAGTTGATAGATAGGTTTAGAATAAGTTCACAAGCTTTCTGCAATAATTCCATTAAGTATTCAAGTGGGTTTACTTTCCTGCATCAATAGCATAGGTTCCTTTCATGCATTTTATCTTCCTATAGCATAGGTGTTATGACTCTTAAAGGAACTTATTGCACAAATTGTGTTGTCCCATTTCTTGTCTATGTCCCTGGGTTGACAATATAAATGCATTTCATGATGGGAAAAGTAATCCTTAGCATAGATGTATTATTCCTAAGAGAGACAATGGCATGATTATCATTACCTATTGTGAGACTATTCAATATTATTTTCCTATTAAAACCTCACGGAAGAGGGGATAGGAGGGGCCAACAATGGCACACCCTAACTAGATCCACCTTGCAGAACAACACATGGAAGCAACAACACAAAAGAGTGAGAGAGAAAATGAAAATCACTTTCTTATATTATCTTCAAATTGTTTCATACATGCCAGGCTATAAGGCCTTCCTAGTTTAGGCTAGATATTACAATCAAGTACAGAAGTACTCAAACATGTGAGGATCTTCCAACAATCTCTATTTTCTATCTCATATCTTCTATCCAAATTCCAGAGAACTCACCCCTAAAGCTCTAACCAAAAAATTACATTTATACAAGAGGCTACCGAAACAAGTCGGCCTTTAGATCCATAATTAATGGAAGGAACAACCAGATCTAGGTCCACATGCTTCCCAATGATGGATACCATCATTAAATCTATGACCATAATTAATTGCACAAGTCAGCCTCAACAAGAACTCAAAAGAACCCCATCGATAAGCCAAGCCAACCGAGCACCAGACAAGCATCACCGAGGGCCAAGGAAATTCACTGAGCACCAAATAGATAACTAACCAACACCGGTGAACAAAGGAAACTAAGCAACACCGAACCAACTCGATCAAAGAAGGAACTAAGAAACACAAACAAACTCAAATATGTTTTTGGTGACACAGTACTACCAAGGACCTGAGATGCTCCTACATCAGACACCTGGGGTTATTTGAGAATGATTCTCTGAATCATGAAATAGGTATGATCCAAGCTGCATCTAACTTAGATTGTGAAATCCATGAACTGTCTTCAATTGGTTTGTTCTTCCACTTTAACAAATATTCCATATACTATTTTCCTCTTGTACTTTTGTCAATTCTTTTCTCCAAGATCTACTCAACTTCTTCATTCTGCTTCTTAGGATAATCCATCAGTATTGTAATGTCTTCATCAGATTCATGAAACTCATACAAATCACCAATGTTGAAAATAGGTGAAATATCCATGTCATCAGGTAACTCAATCTCATATGTATTTCCACTATCAAATTTCTTCAAAATCTTGCAAGGTCCAAACTTCTTCATCTTCAGCTTCCCATATGTTCCAATAGGAAATTTGTCTTTCTTCAAATGAACCATCACTTCATCACCAACATCAAAAGTCTTGTCTTCTTAATCTATCAGCTCTATCTTTGTATTTCTAGTTACTCTTTTCTAGCTTATGTTTCACATCTTCATGCAATGTCTTCATGTACTCAGCAAATTTTACTCCTTCAGAACTTATTTTTCTTTCATCGACAATGTCTCTCAAATCAAATATACCTCTCAATTGTGTGCCATTTACATTCTCAAAAGGTGTTTTTCTAATACTCCTATTCACTGAATTATTGTATGCAAACTCTGCTTGTGCCAACAAAGAATCCCAATTACTCGGTGTGTCTCCAAATAAACATCTCAAAATATTTCCCAAAATTTTATTTACAACTTCTATCTATCCATCAGTTTGTGGGTGAAATGTAGAACTATATTTCAACTCAGTGCCAAATTTTCTCAAAAGGGGCTTCCAACAAATTTGTTGTCTTGATCAGAGATAATACTCCTCGGTAATCCATGCAATCTGATAATTTCCTTAAATAAACAAGATCAGATTTCCACAATCCATTATGATACAATATAGGTTTCTAGATTCGATTGTGTGTATTTTTTTAGCATCGATGTTTGAGATCACACTCTGTGATCCATCATCAGGAAGAGAGAGTGTAGGATAGAAAAGTTAAAATATGTAGACTTTGCCTCTCTCAAGAGAAATAAGAAGATTTGGGGAAAATTTCCTTAAAGAAAAGATCTGCTACATGTACTACATCTAATGTCTTTCTACAAGGTATAAAATGTGCCATTTTAGAAAATCTATCCACAACCACAAATATAGAATGATTACCTCTCACTTTCTTTGGTAAGCCAAGAACAAAATCCATAATGATGTCAATCCAAGGTTTCTCAGGTAAAACAATAGGTGTATACAATCCAGTATTCTAACTTACTCCTTTTGCAACTTGACAAACTCCCCAAATTTTCACAAATTTTTTGAACATCTTTATACAACTGTGGCCAAAAGTATTTCTCCCTAAGCAAGTTCAATGTCTTATCAATTCCAAAATGTCCAGCCAAACCACTACTATGTTTCTCCTTTATCAAATTAGTTCTCATTGGTCCTCTCGGTATACACAATTGAATGCCTTTAAACAACATACCTTCTTGAATAAAATATATGCCTTTAAACAACATACCTTCTTGAATAAAATATTCTTCCCATTTAATACTTGGTTGATCTTGAATAGGTGCTCTACAATTTCTCCACAGCTCAAAAAAATTAGGATCAACTTCATAAGAATCTCTCATGTCATCAAAGCCAAGAACTTAAATTTTCATCTCGGTCATCAAAGATCTCCTTCTAATCAATGCATCAACAACTTGGTTAGTGACTCCACTCTTATGCTTTATCACAAATGTATAACTCTGCAAATACTCAAACCATATCATATGTCTCTGATTCAACTTATTCTAACTACCCAAATACTGTAAAGCCTTATGATCGGTATACAACACAAATTCACTTGGTATCAAATAATGTCTCCATTTCTTTAGGGCTTGAACAATAGCATAAAATTCTTGATCATACACAGAATATTTTCTCCTTGCATCATTTAACTTTTCACTAAAGAAAGCAATAGGTTTACTTTCTTGACTCAACACAACTCCAATTGCACTTCCACTTGCATCACATTCCACTTGAAATACCTTATTGAAATTAGGTAATGCCAAAACAGGCATTCAGCAACCTTCTGCTTCAGAGTCTCAAAAATTTTATCAGCTCCATGTGTCCACTTGAATTCTCTTTTGTCTCCTCTCATAGTCTCAATCATAGCATTACAAATTGAATTGAAATTCCTAATGAACTTTTAGTAAAAACTTGCCAAACCATGAAATGATCTTACCTCACTAGCATTCTCAGGTGTAGGCCAATTCAATATAGCTTCAACCTTTTTAGGATCCATTTTCAAACCATCGGTTGAAATCACAAATCCCAAATACACAATCTCCTCTTTGATGAATGAACACTTTTTCAGATTTATCATCAACTTTTCTTCTTTCAATCTCTGCAAAACTTGTCTAACATGCAATAAATTTTCTTCTCTGGTCTTACAAAATATCAAAATATCATCAAGATATACAATCAAAAACTTACCCAAGAATTTCTTCAAAACATCATTCATCAACCTCATAAATGTACTCGGTGCATTACTTAAAACAAAAGGCATAACCAACCACTCATACAAACCTTCTTTTGTCTTGAAAGAAGTCTTCCATCCATCACCTTCTCTGATTCCGATATGATGATACCCACTTTTTAAATCAATTTTGGTAAAATACTTTGCTCTAGTCAAACTATCCATTATGTCATCCATTCTCAGTATAGGAAACCTATATTTCACTGTTATCTTGTTGATTTCTCTAGAATCAGTACACATTCTCCATTGTCCATTCTTATTAGGTGCAAATATAGTAGGTACTACACAAGGACCTAACATTTCTCTAATCAAACCTTTCCCCAACAATTCTTGAATCTGTCGGTTCAATTCTTGATTCTCGGTAGGTGTCAACCGATGAGGTGCCTTATTCGGTAAAATAGCTCTAGGGATTAGATCCTTACAATGATCAATAATTCTCTTCAATGGAAAACCATCAGGTACATTATTAGAAATGATTTCACTATACTCGGTGAGTAACTTATCAATCTCCTCAGGGACACTATCCTCTATTTTCTTACTCAGCTTGTTAGGAATCACAACAAAACATACATCATTCTTCTTCAAATCCTTAACAAACTTTCTTCCTTCCATCAAGAAAACTTTCACAGATGTGCAAACATTACTAACAGGTTCTCCCATCAAAGGTAACAAGATTTGTCTTCTTCCATCAGCCCGAATAGTATATTTATGAAATCTCCCATCATATATAGCATGTCTATCATATTGCCAAGGTCTACCCAACAAAATATGACAACAATCCATAGGCATGATACCACATAACACCTTATCATAGTACTTTCCAATTTTCAAATTCATGTAACATTGTTCACTTACCAAGAGTGTGTGCTCATCTTTGATCCTTGAAATCTGATAGGGCTTCAGATGTTCCAACCTTTTCAACTCCAACTTTGTAACCATTTCCTCAAATGCCAGATTCTCCAAGCTACCACTATCAATGATTACCTTCCAAACTTTGTCAGAAACTACACATCTAGTCTTGAACAAACTTTTCCTTACTGGATCTTCCTTTTTACCTTCATTCCAAAGTGCTCTTCTTACCATCAAGTTATTTTCCTTCTCAGGCTCATTTGGTGACTCTTCTTGCCCCAAAGCATTATGACTGTTACTGACCTTCTTACTTGCATGTGTACACTCAAATGATCTATGTCCTTCTTCACAATTATAACAAGTTCCTCGGAAACCACCTCAATTATAACCACCTTGGTAGTGTATGCACCCTAAAATGGTCACCTATACTTTGGCCCCATTCTTTAATTTATCAATTTCCTGAATCAATGCTTTGCAATATTTTCAAATTAAATCAATTTCCTTGATCAAATCCCAATTCTATCATTTATTCAATTATATTCTATGGATTAACCATTTTATCCTAAGTCTTTATTTAATTAAAAGGAATTCCCTCCCCTTTTATTAAATAAAAAGCCCCCACTTACCTCTTATCCTAAGTTGCACAAATAAATCATTATTCCTATTTTATAAAAAGAAGAAAAGGTCTTTTTGTCTCACATGGGGCACAAAAGTCAACACTTCTTTCTCATTGGAGGAGATTTGTGCACATGGATTGCTCCCACTATCGAACTCCACCCTTGATCAAATCTTTTGCCTCTTAATCTCTATGGTCCATTTATCTTTAAAAGGAGAGCTCTTTTCTCATTCAAAGGATCCCCACTCTTAATGCTAATGTTGTGTTGTAGGTTTTCTTGGTGACTTTGAAGCTTTGGAGATCTTGTTGCATTTTAGTCTTCAAACTTTCATTATAGCTTAGTTTTCATGGCATCCTTAGCTTAGTTCCTTTCATGTTCTAGCTTAATCCATATAGCTTAATTAGTAAAGGCTTGTAATACTCTCTTTTTTCATAGCATAGTTGCATTTTTGCATTCTCATTCTAGCATAGTTTGCATTACATCTTTCATTGTGATTCTTGAGGATATTGACATTCTTTCCCTTGTCTCTTTGAATCTCCCATTGCATGGTTTACTATCAAGGTTGCATGCTTAATAGCTCTAGTTGAGAGCCCTCTAAACACCCTTGCACTCCATACCTAGGGAGCTCTAGGTCTCTTTCTCAAGGCCTCCAATTCATGGATGCTCTTAGAACTAAACACTTAGAGAAGTGCACATTTTGAGTGTACATTTTTGGTGCCCACCATGGGGCAGAACAGTTCTATTTTTCCTTTATTTTCTTGCATTTTCGCTATTTTTTCATCACTGTTATCTTTTTGTTCCAGCTATTTTTCTAGCAGAGTGTCATACAATAGTCTTCCAATATCATACGATAGTTCTTTACATACCCGTGTGATACTTTTCCAGTAAAAGTATCGTGCGACCATATAGGACTCTATCGCACAGCCATATAGTACTTTGTCGCCTGGATACAGTGCGAAGTGTCGTACAGAACAAAAGTATAGCACTCCTCTACTGTGAAGTATCGTGCAAAAAAATTTCTAACAGAACTGTTGCCCAGGCTTGGCAGTGATTGATTTTGGTTCTTTCTTTGCAAGATTTGGATTTGTTTGCTTGCTGATTTTGACTTGCTGTGTTAGGACAGATATTCATCTTTAGATTATACTTGGTTTTTTCTGTACTAACCTTTGTGGGCCTAACAAGTTGTGTTTGTAGGTGTACCCTAATTGCTTGCATTATTTGCTAAAAAGAACGCATGTCAAAGCTTCAAATGCACAAGGGCTACTAATCTTTCTTGCAACGCTACCCAAAGCATAAAAACAATCAAGTGCTTGTTCTTTTCTTTCATTTTTAAGTGCAGCATATACTAGCTCATTTTTTATTAGGCACTTTATATCTTGTTATTAGAGTCTTTTGGTGGTAGGAGAGTATGCTCTTCACCCTTGTGGTGAACCAGAAATCTTGACCCATCTTTAGATTTCAAAAGCAAGAGGGCTAATTGAACATTGCTTGGTGTGTTTGGGAGAGATTTTTGAGATAGGAGAGTATGCTCTTCACCCTTGTGGTGAACCAAAAATCCCAACCCTCAAAGGTTGATCCACTTCTTGTTTAGTTTAGGATCCTTTAGCGGGCCTGCTCTTGAGCAATCAAGAGGAATGACCCAAGTGGGGACAAGCTAATACCCGGCTATTCCAACCCACTATAAACTCAAGGCTATCAAGGACACAAAACCTTGGTAGATGTAGTACTTGTCTTCGCTTAGTGTGAGTACTTGTGGGATTGTGACCATGAGGAAAATACTAAGCAAGAATGCTTAAGTTACTCTTGTGGCCACGAGGTCCGTTACTTTCCGCAAGGTGAGGAGTCCCTTTGGGGAGCAAGAGGGGTATTGCAAACAAAAGCCCTTATAACCAACCTTAGATAGAAACTACCCGATTTTGCCACTCAACATCTTGGTGTAAGGATCGATCCTAGTGGACTAACCTAAATCACCCCAAGATTTTACTCACCATCTGTGTTCCTTTGGTTGTGTCATTGGCACTTCCACGATAAAGCCAATATCTATCGTGGGCAACCACTTTGTGTGAGGCAATGGAACATCAAGTATGGGCCAAGTTGTTGAGTATTGATCCTTTGTCTTTCTAGGCTAGCAAGTGCTTGAATTGTATTCACTGTGATCTACCCGTGTAAATGTTCTTGCCCATTAAACATCACGGTAGTGCTCATAGGATTTTTCTATTTTGATATCCCAAGTACATGTCTTGACAAGGTTTCTTTGTCCCTTGTTCAAGTGTTTGATGACATGTTTGATCACTTACTATTTGCAAACCTATCTATTTTCTGCTATTACTGTGTTTGAAATCGAGAAATTGAACTTGTCAACCTACAACTTCGACCAAATTACCTTCAAAACTGGATTTTTCACATTCGCTAGTCAAGAGTCGTGCGATACTGAACAATCATTGCACACCTGCTTGAGTATTATCTCATGATAATTCATTGTTTCTTTTATATCACCTGCATACTATACACTCTATCATACCAATTGCCTAGATTCTATCGTACTACTTTTTGTGAAATATCATCCAGTCAAGTTATATCATCTTGCTACCTTGTGAACTATCGCATAGAATCAATTTGCTATCTAGCAGTCTGATCTTATTTCCAGTCTCCTTTGGTTGATCCGGGTCAGATCAGGTTATTTGTCCTATTATTGGAAGCTTGTTTGCACTTGGGATTCTTTTGTTTTGACCCTTTGATTAGTAATCTTTCATTTTACAAGTGACCTTTCTTGGAATCGGTAAGTTAGAAATCATCCTTGTTGAAAAGACCAACCTTTGGATTCTTTGATAACACACTTGGAGAGTATTAGTAATATTTTGTCCAATTCACTTCTATATAAAATCAAATTCAATCAAATATATCTTGGGTAAATCATCCTCCTGATCCATATGTGTTAGGATACTTATCCGTTGTTGGGCACCTCTGTGGCAGTGTTGATTTATACCTCTTGCAAAAATTCTATCTTATTGCCTCTCTTTTGGACAATTGAATGCTTTTACTATCTTAGTTTGGTACCAACATTTCTTAGGATCACCTTTTCACCAAGTGATTTTTTTCCTTTCATGTTGATTATGACAAGGTATCAAGTGAATCAAGGGAAATGACCTCAGATAGTCTTTAACCAATTACCCCTTGTTCAAACTCGTAAAAAATGTAAAGGAAAAGAGCCTGTGTTGGACCAATCACCTAGGAGAAAGTTCGAAGCTTGGTTTGATTCCAAGAGAAATCCTAGTGAGTTGAGCACATCCTTAGCACCTTCTCAATCAGATATGGATATGAGTTACACCATGACTTGACAGGAGAAGGAAGCAATGGATAAAAATCTTGATGACATATTTGAGAGACATAGAGACAACATTCTATTTGGTGATTCCTCTCATGACAATCAACCAGACTCGCCCCTTATCAATACCAGATATTTGGATGCACATCAAAGGGGTGAAAGGTATAAGAGATGAGCTCACCAAGATGAACGGTCACAACATGAAGACCAAGACAATGAACCTTGTGATTCTCATGTGAATGCAGCGTATACCAATGACTTGTTCAAACATTCAAGACCAAGTTCACCACTCCAAACAACTTCAAGGTATACAAGTGAAAGGCTCAAAAGAATTGAGCGTGAAAAGAAAGCCTTTTTAGATGAACAAGTTGCAAAGGAAGAGAGGTTTAGACTCCTAGAGGTGGAGAGACAAGCCTTGTTAGAATTGGAAAGGAAAGCCTCTCAAGAAGAACAAGATAGACTTTTGGCCCAAAAGCTTAATGCCCAATTCAATAATAGGGGTGTCAATAGTGGAAACAACTCCCCACCATCTACTCCTTCTGGGACCCCATGAAGCAAAAGGTGTTCAAGAACCCCTTCAAGATCTCCTAGTCCTAGAGGAAGAAGGACTTCACAACATGCTCATTATAGGAGACAAACACCTCCTAGGAACTCAAGACAACCCTCACAATGTGCTCATCATGGTTCCCAACATGAAGGTAGTGGCTCAAGTTTTGATCTCAATGCTCAAGACTTCATGAAGATGCAACAGGAACCACTCTTCCAATAGTATGTGGAGAGATATCTAGAGAAAAACAAAGACAAGTTCCTAGAGAGCTTAATCAACAAGGGTGCTAGAGTTCCTTAGAAATTTGATGTGGATAGAAAGATTAAGAAGCAAAATCCATCTCAAGAAGAAGAGATCAAACAAATGAAGAGTATGATGGAAAAGCTATTGGCACCTAAGAGTTCATTTTCACTTGACGCAATCTGTCCTAATCCTTTTGACAAGAGTGTGAGCATGAAAGATTTTCCTAGAAAGGTGGAAATTCCCCAATATGACAAGTATGATGGTAATGGGGATCCACATGACCATGTGGCCAATTCTACATTATGATCTTTGAGTTTCATCAAGATGACTCCTATCTCATGAGGTTGTTCCCAAGGAGTCTCAAAGGTCAAGCAATGCAATGGTTCACCAATATAACTCCACCTGTCAAGACCTTCAAAGAGCTTGTTCATAGATTAGTCCAACACTTCACCTACAATCTTTCGAGATCTGTCACCATGTTGGACCTATGTAACTTAAAACAAAATCAAGGGGAATCCTTTGTTGCTTTCTTGCAAAGGTGGAGACGTCAATGTTCTCGCTACTCTAGGACCATTTTTGAAAAGGAGAAAACTGACATCCTTATTAGTAACTTGGTTCCTAAGATGCGGTATGAAGTTAGGAAAATGGTCTTTGATTCCTTTGACACCATGGTTGAAACCACATGTAGGATTGAGGATGTCTTGAGAGAGAAAATAATTTTGACCAACAACAAAAACAACAACAATGGTCAAAATAACAACAACTTTAACAAGGACAAAGGGAAGAACACACATTGGAACAGGAACAAACAAGTGGTTAATGATGGAGTTGTGGACTTTTCTCAACCTAAGGATCAAGGTGTTCTTCACTTATCTAGTGATGTTCAAGCAATGAAGCTCAATGCATCCAACCAACAAGAACATAAGCCAAGATACCAAGATAAGCCCAAGAAAGAGAGGCATCAATTTTCAAAGTTTGGTGATTCATATGAGGATGTCTTCAAAACACTCATTGCCAACAATCTTGCACATCCTCAAGATCTCGCAAAGCATCATATTCCTGATGTCAAACCACATTGGTGGGATGAGAAAGCTTTCTGCAAATTCCACAATGGTAATGGACATGATATCGAACACTATTGGAAACTTTTGCATATCATCCAAGATCTCATTGAGAATGGAAAACTTAAGGTGGATGATTCGAACACCAATGCTAATCATAAGGCTTTCAAATAACCTTTTCCTAAATATGAGAAGGGGGAAACCTCTAAACCAAAGAGTGGCAAGGCTAAGATTAATTACACTTACACAACTGCAAAAAATGTGGTCAACATGCTTGAAGTCATGGAGGAAAATGTCAACATGATGAGGCACAAGGATCTCTATGGTTATGATCTCTATGTGGACTCTCCTCCTATCTTTGATGAAGAACCTACTGTGGTGCTAAGGGGTCCTCACTCTAGAAGGTCATCCCAAGCTCTTAATGCTGTCATGAGAAGTCAAGGTCCTGTTGTCATTAGAGGGCCCAGTTCAAATCAATCTAATAAACCAAAGCAAGTGGCATCCAAGAACACCATCTTAAAGCCAACAGTTAGCCTCAAGTTGAGCTATAACCTTGTTGAGAAATTGCAAAGAACCCCAGCTCAAATTTCAATCTTGGAGCTCTTAGAGTTCTCCCTGAGACATAAGCAAGTCCTTGAGGATGCTTTGCGAGTAGCAAATGTTCCCAATAACTTAGATGTTGATCAATTCCAAAGCATGGTTAATCATATTTCCAGCCCTCATTACCTAACCTTTTCAGAGGATGATGACAAAGCTTTGAGCCACCCACATAATCTCACCCTTCATATTGAAGTCATGATCCACAAAACCCATGTCAGGCATGTGTTGATAGATGGGGGTACTAGGCTCAATATATGTTCCTTGAGTCTCTTCAAGACATTGGGTTATTTAGAAGAAGTCATAGATGCTAGAAAGAGGATCACAATCAAAGCCTATGATGAGGCATAAATAAGTTCCAAAGGGTTGGCTGTCCTTCCTATTAGGATTGGGCCTATTGAGAAGGATATTTTGTTTCAAATTGTTGATATTGATCCTCTTGCATACAACATCTTGCTCGATAGACCATGGATCCATTTTTGGAAACTGTAATTGAAACAATTGTTGTATTGTCATTGATATCAAACCTTAACTAGTAAGACTGTTGCTACTTAGGAAATTACTATATCTATGGTGAGAAGGGAAAGAAAGGTTGGTAACAATAGCACCTAAGGAAAGGTTGAGTTATCTTGATACTACAAAGTGTACTTGATTAAGTTTCACAATGATGAGACAATGTATTGTTTATCTTAGTAAGATTGAAAACTAAACTGGTAGGCTTAACCGAGCAAAAATGAAGAAATCATGTTTAAGCTGAGTTATGATAGAGTCGACCGAGTTAGTGGATGTCAAGCAAAAACCTAGTGTCGACTGAGTATTAATAAATTGCCGAGGAAGACAGTATTTTCCAAGGAAATAGTTTTAGTAGTGACCAAGCATTTTACATGGAGACCGAGTGGATGATCACAATATTGACCGAGCATCAACAATTTTATATTTGAAGAGAATTCAGATTTGGAGCCAACATTTTTGAATTCTTGGATTATGTAAAACGTGTTGACTTTATTTATTGATTGTATGGAAGTATTTAATGCTTTGTAAAACATTTTATTGTAAATCTTTTTGAGATTTGAGATGATTCTAGAAGAGGAGACGAAGAACATGAAGTGGGTAGATTCAATGTATTTGACCTAACCCTAAGATCTACGAAGGAGGTTAAGCGGCAAAAGAAAATTTAACCTAACAGAGGAAAGTATTAAGGGAACCGAAGCATTAGGTATGTGAATGCATGGGTGAAGTAGATGCTGGAAGAACAGTAAAGTTTTATTGACTGTATAAGCGAAAAGGCTGAAGGAAAAGTGTGGTGATTGCTTGAAGGAAAGTTTCGAGCAGATCAAAAGTAAAGATGGCAAAGTTTCAAAGTTAGTAAACCAGCATTTGTGTACAGAATTGGATCTGATATTTGCAAAGTGAGTTGTATGTTTTTAGATCAATACTACTACTACTTTCTAACCATTGTAATAGTCAAAATCCTTTTAACAGAGGTTGACCTAATAGTCATATGTTAAATCCTTTGAACAAGGTTGCATTCTAATGGAGTGTATGTAAGTCCTTTGACCAGGCTCACTTTTAACAGGGTGATTGAAATCCTTTAACCAGGTCACACTTGACAGTGTGTATTGTAACCTTTGACAAGGTTGGCTTTTTATCGAGCTCACTTCAAAAGAGTGAAAATAATAGTAGCATGTTACAAAGTGGTTTTTCCCATATTGGGTTTCCACTATAAATCTCAGTGTCAATACTTGTTTGAATGTTTTGGTTTGAACATTTCTGTGTTTTACAAGTTAGTTACAGCTGGGTAGTGGACTGCTGAGTTATATGTTTCTATTATTAAATCAGTGATGACCGAGTTTGTTTTGGTTGCTTGATCTAATTTAAAGAAAAGTTATTGAAGTTATTTTATACATCAGGACCTGAGAACAACTGATTCACCCCCCCTCTCTGTTGTTCTAAATCATATTAACAATTGGTATCAGAGCTGTGTTGCTTATTGGTGTTTACAGAAAGAAATTTTAAAGGGACTTGAAGAAAATGATCAAGATGTATAAGAAGGAGGTACCGAAGCTGAATAAGGAAAACTTCCCTGCATGGTAAAGCTTGATGAAGCTACATCTAGCCGGTATTGGTGATTTTGCAAAGTACTACATTGAGTGTGACTATGTCACACCTATTGCACCTTTGACTACTGAGGAAATGAGAGCTAAGCAAGAAAACAATCAGGCAATGCTGGAAATTGCATCTGCCCTAAGCTATCTAGAATTTGAGGACATTAAAGACTGCACAACTGCTAAAGATATGTGGGACACTCTTGCAAAGATCTATGGTGGTGATCTATATGTACTGAAAGCTAAAGCCGAGAGACTCAGAGGTAAGTTTGATGAAATGAGAATGAATGAAGATGAAAACATTGCACAATATTGTGGTAGAATAAAAGAAGTTGTGAATGCTATTAGAGGAGCAAATGGGATTATTGATGATGAGACCATAATTGGAAAAGTGTTAAGAAGTTTGCATCCTATATATGCTATTAAGATCTCAGCTATTCAGGAATCTAGATGTAACTCTGCAAATGTGCTTACTTTGGAAGGTTTGATTGGCAAGCTGACTGCTTTTGAACTGTCTAACTATGATAACTTCACTGTTGGTAGTATTGGAAATGTTGAATCTACTTTTAAGTCACAGTTAGTTCTGAATAAGCCGAAGAAGGAAAAAGAAAGATGCATCAGTGAAAGAAAAAGTGAAAGTGAAGATGAAAGTGACACTTCTGATGAAGATCTTGAAAATCTAGAAGCTCTTATGGCTAGAAGACTGAGAAGAGGAAAAGGAAAATACAAAGGTAAACTCCCTATTATATTTTTTGCATGTAATAAGGTTGGTCATATAGCTGCTAGATGTCCTAACAGGAAGAATAAAGATGAAGAAAGAAACAGAAGACACAAAGATAGAAGAGATGACAAAGGCTACCAAAGGTACAAAGACTATAAAGGAAAAGGTAAGAAATCCTATTACATTGCTGAAGAAGAGACTGACACTGATAGTGATGATTTTGAAATTGAGGTAGTCTATGTTGCAATGAAAGATGAATCTGATGAGGATGAGATAACTGCATTGATTTCCTATGTGAACAAGAATTATAAATGGATTATTGACAATGGTTGTTCACATCATATGATTGGTGACAAAAGTAAGTTTGAGACCCTACATCATTATAAAGGTAAAAGTGTAACTTTTGGTAATGATGCACCATGTCCTGTTAGAGGAAAAGGATTGATTAAACTAACTGATAAGATCTCTTGTGAAAATGCTTATTAGGTTGAAGGATTGAATTATAATTTGTTAAGTGTTTCTCAGCTCAACAGAACTGGTTACCGAGTGGAATTTCATCACAAGAAAGCAAGAGATATTTGATGGTACTGGTGAACTGATTGGAAGTGGTGAGTAGAGTAGAGGTAATTTGTTCTATCTTGACCTATTTGAAGAAATATGTATGTTTGCACAACTTGATGACATTTGGTTGTGGCATAAGAGGCTATGTCATGTTAACTTTGACAATCTGGTAGAGATAAGTAAGAAGAAGAAAGTAAGAGGCCTACCTAGATTGAAGAAACCTAAGAATGTGATGTGCAAAGAATGTCAATTAGGAAAAATGACTAAGTCAAGTTTCAAGAGAAAATCCTTTACTTCTGAACACATTTTAGATTTGGTTCATACTGACCTTTGTGGACCTATGAGTATACAAAGTTACTGTGGTGCTAGATATTTTATCTTGTTTGTTGATGATCATACCAGGATGATGCATGTAATGTTTCTAAAAGAAAAATCTGATGCTTTTCAATTTTTCAAGTGGTATTTGGCTAAGGTTGAGAAGGAGACAGGTAGGAACCTTAAATGTCTTAGATCTAACCGTGGTGGAGAATTTACATCAAATGAATTTAATCTATTTTGCAATGATAGAGGAATCAAAAGATAGATGTCTGCACCTAGGACACCTCCACAAAATGGTATAGCAAAAAGAAGAAATAGATCTATTTTGGACTATGCTAGGACATTATTGATTGAAAAGAATGTGGCACAAAAATACTGGAAAGAAGCTATAAGTATAGTTGTTTACACTCTTAACCAGGTACAGATCAAGAAAGGTACAAATCTGACACCCTATGAATTATGGTGTGGGCATGCACCGAGTGTTAAATATTTTAGAATCTTTGGAAGCAAGTGTTACATATTGAAAGATAATAGGAATGGAAAGTTTGATGCTAAAAGTGATGAAGGCATATTCCTAGGCTACTCCACAAAAAGTAAAGCTTATAAGTGTTTGAACTCTAACACTAACAAAATTGTGAAAGTGTGAATGTAAAAATTGATGAGTATGCAGAAAGAAATGAGGCTGATAGCAAAAGAGAACCAAAAGATTACAGATCTTTTGTGTACATTGAGGAAATAGAAGAGGCAGGTAACAGACCTGCACTTGATGCTAAGTCTCAGGCAAGCAATGCCGAGCGACAGACAAATGATGTTGAGCATCAGGAAAATAGTGCCAAGAGAGAGAAAGAACATGCCAAGCTACAAGATAATGTTGTCGAGGATCAGGAAGAGGTTGTCGAGCATTCAGAAGCTGAATCTGACAATCTTGTTGGGGAACCCTATGAAATAGAAGAGAAAATGTTGAACCTATTTTGGCAAAATATGTAAGAAGACATCACAAGCCTAAATAGATAATTGGAGATAGAGACACTGGAATTTAGACCAGAAGCAAGACAAAAGATCCAACATGCTTACTATGTGAATTTGAACCTAAGACAACTAAAGAGGCATTAGAAAATGAAGACTGGATACAAAAAATGAATGAAGAGATTGACCAGATTGAGAAAAATGAAACCTGGACTCTGGTGCCGAGACCTGCAGATAAGAATGTTATAGGAACAAAGTGGGTATTTCAAAACAAGCTGAATGAAAAAGGTGAAATCACTAGGAACAAAGCTAGACTAGTATGCAAAGGCTACGCACAAGAAGGAATAGATTATGGGGAGACATTTGCCCCTGTAGCTAGATTGGAAGGAGTAAGAACTCTGCTTGCATATGCTACTTATAAAGATTTCAAGGTATATCAAATGGATGTCAAGTCTGCATTTTTAAATGGTATACTGGAAGAAGAAGTTTACATAGAACAGCCAAAAGGTTTTATTGATCCAAACATAAGACACATGGTATGCAAACTGAACAAAGCTTTATATGGATTGAAACAAGCTCCTAGAGCATGGTATGAGTGGTTGCATAATTATCTAATACAGATTGGATTTTCTAGGACAAATGACACAAGCAATCTATATATGAAAGATGAAGAAGGTAGAGGTATTTTGTTGGCCAAAATTTTTGTTGCTGATATTATTTTTGGTGGACAAGATGTATTGTGTTAAAGTTTTTCACATGAAATGCAAACTGAATTTGAGATGAGTATGTTTGGTGAGATCAAATTCTATGTTGGTTTACAAGTATATCAGATGAAGAAAGGTCTTTTCATTACACAGTCTAAGTATGTTAATGAAATACTAAAAAATTTTGGAATGGAAGATGCTAGACCAGTGGGAACTCCTATGGTTATTAGACAAAAGTTATCTAAGAATGATGATGCTGCAGAAGTTAACCAGACTTTGTACAGATCCATGATTAGAAAATTGTAGTATGTTGTACATAGTAGACCAGATATTGCATTAGTTGTTGGGATTGTGGCAAGATTCTCTACCAATCCTAAGGGAACACACATGATGGCGGTGAAAAGAATCATGAGATACTTGAAAGGAATTGTTGACTATGGGTTATACTACAAGAAGAATGATAAATTTGAACTTAGAGTATATACTGATGCTGATTGGGCAGGAAATGTAGATGATAGAAAGAGCACTAGTGGTAGAGCTTTCTTTCTTGGACAGAGATTAGTCTCTTGGACAAGCAAAAAACAAAATTGCATTTCCCAATCTACTGTTGAAGCCGACTATGTTGCTGCTGCAATAAACTATTCAAATTTGATATGGATAAAATAGTTGTTGATAGGCATGAAAGAAGAAATCATTGAACCTGTTGTTATTTTTTGTGACAACACAAGTGCTATCAATATTTCTAAGAATCCATTAATGCACACAAAGACCAAGCACATAGCAATCAAGTATCACTATGTGATGGAATTGGTACAAGACAAGGAAGTCCAAATGGAATATGTGAATACAAAAGAACAATTGGTAGACATATTCACTAAAGCTTTACCTAAAGAAGCTCATGAGTACTTGAGAAGTCAATTAGGGGTCCTTCCCCTAACTGAGGCTACCCAACCAAGCTAGGAGAACTGCATCAAATATGCTACAACAAAACATTTGACACATTGATGCAGAAGATTGTCACACTTTAGGACTATCCTAGAGCTGTGAAGAAGAAATGAAGATAACAAATCAGTCATAAGCAAGATGACAGAGGGAGAAACACTGTGCTGAATAGATATATCTACATCTATTGGATGTATGTTTGAGTTGTTGCTTTGGTATTTTTGTCAAAGAGGGAGATTGAACTGAAATGATACTATAACACATGACACTAAAAGTAAGGGAGATGATGAACTGAAATGAAAGATCGGGATAGAGGGAGATCCAGATACTCTGATGGTCACAGAATTGAGATTTACTGATTTTGAATTAGAATGAAGCTAAGGATATTATAAATTTTCTCTGATGGACAGATAAGTTTTTTTTTGGATTGGTTGGTAATCCATGTGTTATTCAGGTGATATCATATGGTGTTGCCATCAATGCCAAAGAGGGAGATTTTTGGAAACTATAATTGAAATAATTGTTGTATTGTCATTGATGTCAAACCTTAACTGGTAAGACTATTGCTACTTAGGAAAGTACTATATCTATGGTGAGAAGGGAAAGAAAGGTTGGTAACAATAGCACCTAAGGAAAGGTTGAGTTATCTTGATACTACAAAGTGTAATTGATTATGTTGCACAATGATGAGACAATGTTTTGTTTATCTTAGTAAGATTGAAGACTAAACTGGTTGGCTTAATTGAGCAAAAATGAAGAAATCATGTTTAAGTCGAGTTATGATAGAGTCAACCGAGTTAGTGGATGCCGAGAAAAAACCTAGTGTCGACCGAGTATCAGTAAATTGTCGAGGAAGACTTTATTTGTCGAGGAAATAGTTTTAGTAGTGACCAAGCATTTTACATGGAGACCGAGTGGATGATCACAGTATTGACCAAGCATCAGCAATTTTATATTTGAAGAGAATTTGGATTTGGAGCTGACATTGTTGAATTCTTGGATTATGTAAAACATGTTGACTTTATTTATTGATTGTATGGAAGTATTTAATGCTTTGTAAAACATTTTATTGTAAATCTTTTTGAGATTTGAGATGATTCTAGAAGAGGAGACGAAGAACATGAAGCGGGTAGATTTAATGTATTTGACCTAACCCTAAGATCTACGAAGGAGATTAAGCGGCAAAAGAAAATTTAACCTAACAGAGGAAAGTATTAAGGGAACCGAAGCATTAGGTATGTGAATGCATGGGTGAAGTAGATGCTAGAAAAATAGTAAAGTTTTATTAACTGTATAAGCAAAAAGGCTGAAAGAAAAGTGTGGTGATTGCTTGAAGGAAAGTTCTGAGTAGATCAGAAGTAAAGATGGCAAAGTTTCAAAGTCAGTAAACCAGCATTTGTGTACAGAATTGGATCTAATATTTGCAAAGTGAGTTGTATGTTTTCAGATCAATACTACTGCTACTTTCTAACCATTGTAACAGTCAAAATCCTTTTAACAGAGGTTGACCTAATAGTCATATGTTAAATCCTTTGAACAAGGTTGCATTCTAATGGAGTGTATGTAAGTCCTTTGACCAAGCTCACTTTTAACAGGGTGATTGAAATCCTTTAACCGGGTCACACTTGATAGTGTGTATTGTAACCTTTGACAGGGTTGGCTTTTTACCGAACTCACTTCAGAAGAGTGAAAATAATAGTAGCATGTTACAAAGTGGTTTTTCCCATATTGGGTTTCCACTATAAATCCTAGTGTCAATACTTGTGTGAATGTTTTGGTTTGAACATTTCTATGTTTTACAAGTTAGTTACAGCTAGGTAGTGGACTGCTAAGTTGTATGTTTCTATTATTGAATCAGTGATGACCGAGTTTGTTTTGGTTGCTTGATCTAATTTAAGGAAAATTTATTGAAGTTATTTTATACATCAGGACCTGAGAACAACTGATTCACCCCCCCTCTTTGTTGTTCTAAATCATATTAACATCCATGATATGCAAGAAGTGCCATCTACCTACCACCAGTGTGTTAAGTTTCCCTACAATGGAGTATAAATTTGTATACCTGGGGATAGCACCTTATCTTTCAACTCCATTTCAGCAGGGACTCATGTTCCCCTCAATAGAGAAGCAGAGGATTTCAATGCGACTCTAGCACAGTGCAAAGATAAGTTCAAGTCAATAGACCTTGGTATGGGGGGTATCAACTCAACTCCTTTATAAAGCTACCAGTTTCACCCAGGTCTTATGGTAAGCCTTCACAAGAGATGAAACCTTCCTCTTCATCCATGACTTTATTTGGCACATTTGTAGAGTCCTCAGTTCCTATCCAAGATGAGAAAGAAGAGGTGGTTGTTAAAGACTGGATTTATAGAGAAGATAAATACATGCACAATGAGAACTTCTCTCCCTCTCCTAAGGCTTATGGAAGAGGGTATACTTTTGTCAAAAATATGGGCTATCTAGGACATGGCCCTCTTAGTCATAGATTGGATGCTAGAGCTGAACCTCTTGATCATGCTCTTTTTGGACGCAACTCTAAGAAGACGGTTGGCCGAGGATTTGAAAATCATAACAAGAAAACTAATCCTATCCTTGATGAGTCAGATAGTGAAGATGAACCAAAATACATGCCAAATTTGATAAATCAACAAGATATATGTGAAGATTGGGTCCCTTCCACCAATCTCCTTTGGGGAGATTCAGATAATCTAGTTGCTCATGTAACTATTTTAAGCCTAGAATAGGATGAATCAAGTGTAGAAGATCCTGTCAAAGAACATCAATACAAGAATGGTGTTCAAAAATATGTTACCCTTGGTGACATTAGAACCTCCACATCAAGACGTCCTAAACATGCATGGTGTAAACATCCCAGTCGGGATTCAGATACAGATCCACACGAGTATGAATGGGAGTCTCTATCTGATTCTTCCACAGTCGACATGGATGTTGATGTCATCCATACTTATAGTTCTCATCTTGAGGTAGCTAACGATTCACATGTAGGATTAGAGGATTTGAATCCATAGATCACTTTAGTGGATGATTCTTCACTTGGTAGGATGAATCCTGATTTAGGTAGCTTAGAAGGATACTTGATAGACTCTAACTCTTTGGTCACCAGAGATAATGTCATCTGCATTCACAACCTTGAACTAGTCATTGACTTACCCCTTGCTAATCCTAACCTCATTGATTGATCCCAATGTTATCAAGAGCCTGAGCTCTTGACATTTCAAAATGACTATGAGATAACCTATTACCTGAATGCCATTGAGCCCGTAGTCTCTTCCACTAGTGAACTGACTACAAGCATGAAAGAGCCAAACATCAAGTACCTTAGTCGTAAAATAAAAAGAAAATAAAATAAAAAGAATAGGAGTTCTGATGGTGAAAACCACTGTGTGGCGGTGTCAAAACCCAAAAAAGTAAAAATAAATGACGTATCCAAGGGTGAAAACCTCTTTGAGGCACCTAAGGATGAGGTATGTGATCATCTCCCTAGCTATTTTCAAGATAGATCTTCAGTGCTTGTTGAACCAACACAAGTAGTCAATTTGGGTACAGATGAGGCTCCACAGATAGTTCACTTGGCTCAGTCCTTGTCACCTCTAGAAAAAGAAGCATACACCAAGTTCTTACAGAGAAAGAAGATTAATTTTGCATGGACTTATTCAGATATGCTAAGGTTGGACACTAATCTTATTATGCATCACTTGTCCATAGTTCCAAGTGTGAAACCAGTTAAACAAAAATTGAGAAAAATGCATCCTCACATAGCTCTTCTAGTCAAAGAAGAATTAGAAAAACTCCTCAGTGCAGGATTCATAAAGCTATTAACTATGTTGAATGGATATCAAATATTGTACCAATTTCCAAACATGACAAATCCATTCAAATCTACATAGACTTTAGAGATCTCAATAGAGCATGCCCAAAGGATGATTTTCCACTCCCTAATATAGACATGATAGTGGACATGAGTGCAGGTTATGAGATCTATTCCTTGATGGACGGTTTTTCTGGATATAATCAGATTAAGATAGCTCTTGAAGATCAATAAAAGACTACATTCACTTGTGCATGGGGTACATATTGTTGGAGCATTATGCCTTTTGGATTAAAAAATGCAGGAGCCACCTATCAACGAGCTATGACAACTATTTTTCACGACATGATGCATAAAAACATGGAAGATTATGTGGATGACACCTTGGCCAAATATAAGAAAAGAGACACACACTTAGGTGATTTAGAAGTCATTCTAGATCGCATGGAACAATTTCAATTAAGGTTAAATCCAAAAAAGTGTGCATTTAGTGTCACCTCTGGAAAATTGCTAGGATTCGTTATTTCAGCAAAAGGAATAGAGGTAGACCCTGAAAAATTCCAAGCAATCATGGATATGCCACCTCCTAAAAACAATAGTCAAATGAGGAGTCTTCAAGGACATCTTCAATCCATAAGGAGGTTCATTTCACAACTAGTAGATAGAGCTCAACCTATCAATAAGAACTTACATAAGGGAATTAAATGTATCTGGAATGAAGATTGTCAAAAAACCATGGACCAAATCAAGAAATACTTGGAAAATCCTCCTATTTTAATGCCTCATATCCCAGTGAAACCACTTATTCTATATGTTTCAGCAACAAAATCTTCCTTGGGGGCATTACTAGCTCAACTTGATGAACATGGGAAAGAAAGAGCCATGTATTACATTAGTCGTACGCTTGTTTCATATGAGGTTAATTACACCAATATTGAGAAATCTTGCCTCGCAGTGGTGTTTGCTTCTCAAAAGTTGTGACATTACATGGTTGCGCACATAATACATCTCATAGCAAAGATTGATCCTCTCAAGTATTTACTCAGTAAGGCTGCTCTCATAGGTAGACTTTCTAAATGGATGATGATTCTTTCATAATTTGACATAGAGTATGTTGAGCGTAAAGCTATAAAAGGACAAGCCATAGCAGATCAATTGTCTAATTTCCCAATTCAAGATAGTGCACCTATTCAAGTTGACTTTCCAGATGAACACCTCACGTACATGACTAAGAGAACATGGAAGATGTTCTTTGATGGATTTTTTATGCAAAATGGTTCCGGAGCTGGTGTATTGTTTGTTTCTCCTCATGGGAATACGATTCCTAAGTCTTACAAGTTATTGTTCCCATGTACAAACAACATTATTGAGTATGAATCTTTGACAAATGGACTTAAAATGGTCATAGAATGGAGAATCATAGAGCTACACATCTATGGGGATTCACATTTGATAATCAACCAAGTCAATGAAGAATATCAAAAAAAAGATGATAAAATGATACCTTATAAGAAAATGGTTTATTCATTGAGATAGTATTTCACATTTGTCACATTTCAGCAAATCCCTCGGGCAGAAAATAAAGCAGTTGATGCTATGGCCACACTTGCTTCACTTCTTCAGTTAGAGCAGCATAAATCTAGATTTGAATTCTTGGTGGAAGAGATACATTACCCTACCTATGACTCCCAAGAAAGCCATGTCATTTGTACCCTTGTTGGTCATGAGTCATCCCGTTATGGCACCATTTACTCATACCTTCATGATGGCATTATCCCTGATACCTTTAACCACTCTAAACAAAGAAATCTTACCCGAAACGCCTCTCATCATTCCCTTATCTTTGGTGATTTGTATAGGAGGGGTCTATATGGGACACTTCTTAGATGCTTAGAAAATGAAGAATCTGATCAAGCATTAGTTGACATTCATGAGGGAATCTATGGGGGACATTCCAATGGTCTTTCCATGGCCTGAAGGTTTCTTAGGGTGGGGTACTATTGGCCTACCATGCAGATTGATGCAGTAGATTTTGCAAAATCATGTGAAAAGTGTCAAAAAAATGGTCACCTGATACATGCTCTAGGTAGGTAGCTTATTCCTTCTATATATCATTGGCCATTTCAGCGCTGGGCCTTTGATCTTGTTGGGTAGATTCATCCCAACTCATCAGGTGGACACAAGTTCATTATTACTACTACTGATTACTTTACTAAACGGGTAGAAGTTGTCCCACTTTCTGTTGCCTCAAGCAAGATAGTTTCTTTATTCATCCTGAACCATATCATCTATCGATATGGAGTCCCTTCTAAGATTATCACTAACAATGGAGGTCAGTTAAAAAATAAGGACCTTAAACAACTCTGCCAGAAATTCAAGATTAAACAACATTGGTCCTCCATTTACTTCCCGCAAGGAAATGGTCAAGCAGAGGCTTCAAACAAAACCATTCTTAAAATCCTACATAGAACAGTTCATAAGAATGGTAGAGATTGGCATTTACAGATAAATCTAACTTTGTGGGCTTATAGAATGAGTATTCGTACTCCTACTGGGGCTACTCCTTTTTCCCTTAATTATGGTGCTAAAGCAATGTTACCTTTAGAGGTTGAGATTCCTTCACTTAGAGTTTCCCTCAAAGGTCTAGTTACAGATGAAGACTACCATGCCATGAGACTCTAAGAGTTAGAACTTCTAGATGAGAAACAACAAGCATCATTTGACCCTATGAGGGTCTATCAAAAGCGCATGTCCAAGGCCTTCAACAAAAAGGTTCTCCCTAGAGAGTTCCAAGTGGGAGATCTTGTCCTACGTGAAAATCCTAAGAACCAGCAGCATAGAGATCAAAAGGGTAAATTTGAACCTAATTGGCTTGGACCTTACATCATTACTACAGCTTTTGGGATAGGTGCTTATTTATTATCTACTAAAGAGGGAGAGCAGCTCCCTGATCCTATCAATATCTTGCACCTGAAGAAGTTCTATCCATGATGCATGTTCTGTACATATTTATTGATCCTAAAAAAATTCCAAAAAAAATCATATATGATGCTGAAAAAATCCTAAAAAGCATATAAAGTCCTGAAAAAAATAAAAAATAAAAAAATTGCAAAAAATTCAAAAAAATAGAAAAAGTGCCTTGGTGAAAACCTAGAAATAGGCACCTTGGCAACATAATACAAAACAATTGAAAAAATTAAAAAATTTGCCAAGTGGTGAAAACTTGGAAACATGTGCTACTTGAGGCCTTTACACACCTATTTCTCAGCATGCATCCTCGACACTTAGTGTTTCTCCATCATGCATTGTCCTTGTTGCCTTGGTTTGGAATTGGTCTTTGTCTTTTTCTGGGGGGCATAACTATGTTAGTTTTGGTCTCTTGGATGCGTTAGTCTTTAAAACACCTCACAAATGGTGTTTTTCAACACCTCCCCAGCTGTGTTTTTCAACACTTCCCTAGCGTCAAGTGTTTCTTAACACTTATCAGATATCCTACCCGTAGTCTAGAATGATACAATATTTCTCACTGGCAGATGCGATACTCAAAGTTTGACTCTGTGACCTATACACACGCACTTAAACACTTGACTCACTGAGACTTGCTTGACTTTATTTCTTTGTGTGCTGCCTATGATGATTTCTTTGCTAAGTGTTCTCTTCCTAATAGTTTTCAATGATACCTAGCTAGAAGACTGGGGGCATGAGGACATGTTTTATCTATTTTCTTCCTATTACATTTTGTTGATATTAACTGTCATGAGAATTCATGCTTGTTCCACTTGACACTAGGATCTACAATGTATTATCCTTGACTTTTTTCTACAAGTGCATGCTTGTGGTCATCTTGACTTTCTTGTGTCTCGATGTGAGCATAATCTTTCTATACCAAACTTAGGGAACCTCACTGCACTAGTCATCTTGATCTACATGTCTTTGATGCTTAGGTGGGATTCCCACATATCTAACTGACACAGATCATATTCATATACCCATAGTCATACTAGTGTGTATTGTATGATCTTGTGATGCTACCAATAAAGCTCGATGATGATTATTAAGGGCTAATGGCTCTGTAACCTTGCAAGTAAAGCACTTTTCATAGTAACTTGCATTCTTAAGATCATGTTAGTTTAGTTTTTCATTTTTCATATGGAGAGATCTCTCCTTTCATCTTTCATGGACTTGTCGGTCAACTGTGCTCACCTTTTGCTTCTTCTCGATCATGTCTTTCACTCCTTGTCTTTCACATCACATCCTTTTCCTATCATCGTAAGGGGTTAATCTTATCATCATATCTATATCATACAGAGATCATTTTTAGAAACATGAGTCTATATCCTAACATGAGAACTAAACATACATCTATGAGAGAGACTATACATGAGCATATATAAGCATATATCATACATTTGAGTAATATAACAAGACAATAATACTGAAACATCCATCACAAGTGAGACAAGTACACAAGATATATCAAAAATCTAGTCATTTCATATATATAAATCATGATACAAGTACAATGTGAGATCCCAAAATCTGGATCAAAGTCTCAAGATATGTCTATACATCAAAACCCTAAACCTAGGACTAACTCTCCCCATCATGTGGAGGTGGTGGTGGTGGAGGTGGTGGTCCCATCCTATCACCTACCATGTCTGATCTCCCTGCCCCCTCAGAGTAGAGTGGCACCCTTTATCCCTCAGGTATGGCTACTATGTATAGACCATGATAATATGCTACTTGTACTACCTCCCAGATCTCCACAACATCATCTCGTGCTTCTCTCTTCCACCACACTATCTCAGCTTGTGCATCTAGAAGCTATTGATCACGGATGGAAATGGTGGTCCTCAGCTACTGTACCTCAGCCTCTAAGGCCTGAATCCTGGCATGGAGATCCTCTCATCCCCTATCTGTAGGCTGCTCCTACCCTACATCCACCTGTTGGTGAACTGGTCTCACCACATCCTCCTCTCCCTCCTCATCCTTTGATACCTATCTACGTGACCATCTTCGGCCACCTGATCAGGATCCCTATCCTCTCTCCACTCTCCCTCCACCCCCATCTCCCCCATCATCCTCATCCCCACCTGCTGCATGCAGATGTGCATCTCTAGTGCTCTACTCTATATGCAGCATCTACACCTACATCTACCATATCAGGTAGGTAATCCCATGGCTCTCTCTGTAACCCTGTTGTCTCCTGTGATGCCTACTGGTAGTCCAGCATTGGCAACCATCCCTTTCCCTCATCCTCCCTAACCCTGGCATATGTGGTAGTCTCCACTGCTATCCTCTGCTGATGGCCAAACTGTCTCCATACCCGAGTGATAAAAAAATGCTCAACGATCTCCACATGTTGACCTAGTAGTGGCTGGCTACACAACATGTATCCAAGCTCATGATCCCTGTCACTCCATTACTCACACTGCCTATATGGCCTCCACTCGAAAGTTGTCAGCTCATCCAATAGCCTCCTGTAATAAGTAAGATCACCACTATGAGGCTGGGTGATGAATCTTGTATACCTATATATATAGGGGCATCTCCACTCCTGAGGTTGTACTCATCATGGTCACATAATGGCTATGTTCTCCCATGCCCATAATTGTGCTAGGATGGCTCTGCATGCCCATGATCGATCGTCCCTGTATACGATCTCATGTAGCTCATGATACATGTCTGCTAGGATGGCTAGGCCTCGTACCATCCATCTCAAGTGTGCCACCAATCTCCCCCAACCTAGTGGGAACCCTCTTTGGCTCCAATCAGTGATCAAAGCCTATGCTACTATCGAGCACACAATGCATGCCACTGGGTAATGTTCACCATACTCCTCTATCAACCAATCCCAACTGCGATGTCTGTCAATAATGGTCACATCCTGGAAAAGGTCTTGAATGGCCTGTCTCCCATCTGTGGGAGTCTAATCATAGTATACCTATGCCAATAGAAAATCATGTCAGTTTTCATTGTATGGAAACATTACATTAATGAACATCTATAAACATGATTATACTCACCGCATCACCATGGCTAGGTACACGCAGGATCTGGTAGACGTTTGCCAATGTGATCGAGGCCTCTCCAGTCGGCAAATAGAAGGTGTTATGCTTGTTGTGCCACCTCTCTTCCAATGTCATCAGCAACCCATGGTTTTCCCATATATGGGTCATGTCCAATAGGTACCTAAACCCCATCCTAATCAAGTCATCTCTACCTGGATCATTTAGATCCTGGATGCAGCGTAGCCCGACCACTCTCAGTGCTCTAATAGTGAGCGCCTGTAGAATCTCCTGCAAGCCATAACCCGCAAACCAGATGTCAGAACATATCATGATGGATGACTAAAATCAGTACAAGTAGTATCAAATGCAAAAATTGTATGTACCCATGTTATATTGTTCAAATTAAAACTATGTGATACTTCTTATTATACTCTGGTGACACTTTTTTTGATATTGTATCATGCAATACTTTGTTACATAGTGATGTGATACTTTTCCTTGGTACAATAGTTCGCACCATATCACACGATATTTTATCCAGCATCATGTGATGCTTTCTTGAACGGACGTGCGATACTTTCTTAGCTTACAAACTATCGCATGATACAATGTATAACATGTCTGCGATACTTTAAAAGTATCGCATGATGTTTCGCATTAATATAATTTGAAAATCTAAAAATGTGCTTTAAATGCAATAAATGACTCAAAAGGCTAGTTTTTTTAAAAACTTACCGGAGCACCATACTGAGGAGGCCGGTTGTACAACCAACCATGCTTGAATCAATGTGTGTGGATGGGAATCGCTACCTACTGAGCCATAGTCTCTCTCTAATCTCTCAAAGTTCTTGAAATCACAAAAGACAAATGAATTTGAAAATGACCTTTTTACCCCTTATATAGCATTTTGACTTTTTGACCTAATTTTCAAAATATCTCAGAATTTCATGAAAATAGCACCCCTAGCTAATGTCAATGTCCTAGACCTATTTTTGGGATCAAAATAGAAATCAGAGTTCATCTTGATAGTTAAAATCACATTTTAAAATTTCTCCTTCTGCGCAATTGGCTCACCTTTTGAGGCCTGATCCTTCGATCTTCGTTGGGGCATCTTCATTTCTTCATCCCATCTCTCTCACTCCCCTAGTCTTTCATTCATCTCCTTCACTTCATCTCTCTAAGGTTTGACTTCATCTTTATCCTATATCTTTCTCAGTCAAACCTAGTCAAACTGGGGCATATCTTCACTGCTTAATGGTTATTCTATCATCTTTCATCTTTGATTATGATTTCTAGTGATTTGATCAAATTTACCAATTTACTATTTCTCCTCTATCTCATTTTGATTTCGATCATGAGGGGCCAGTACCTATCAAACTTCAATCCTTGATTCAACTTTATCAAACCTATCAATCAAACCTTGCTTGAGACTTGACAATTACCTATTTACAGGGGTGTTGGCCTTGTCTTTTTTTCAATCAGCTTATCTTTGTCCTGATGTGTTCCCATTTGTCGATCACATGTCTAGGTTTTTTTGTGATCCCAAATTGATCTCACATTTCAACTTCATTCTTTGACTACATGTGATCCCAAATCGATCTCACATTAGTCAAAGAGAGGCAAATGTATGCACCCTAAAATGGTCGCCTAGACTTTGGACCCCATTCTTCAATTTATCAATTCCCCAAATCAATGCTTTGCAATATTTTCAAATTAAATCAATTTTCTTGATCAAATCCTAATTCTATCATTTATTTGATTATATTCTATGGATTAACCATTTATCCTAAGTCTTTATTTAATTAAAAGGAATTACTGCCCCTTTTATTAAATAAAAAGCCCCCACTTACCTCTTATCCTAAGTTGCACAAATAAAATATTATTCCTATTTTATAAAAAGAAGAAAAGGTCTTTTTGTCTCGCATGGGGCACAAAAGTCAACACTTCTTTCTCATTTGAGGAGATTTGTGCACATGGATTTCTCCCACTTTCAAACTCCACCCTTGATCAAATCTTTTACCTCTTAATCTCTATGTTCCATTTATCTTTAAAAGGAGAGCTCTTTTCTCATTCAAAGGATCCCCATTCTTGATGCTAATGTTGTGCTACAGGTTTTCTTGGTGACTTTGGAGCTTTGGAGAGCTTGTTGCATTTTAGTCTTCATACTTGCATTATAGCTTAGTTTTCATGGCATTCTTAGCTTAGTTCCTTTCATGTTCTAGCTTAATCCATATGCTTAATTAGTAAAGGCTTGTAATACTCTCTTTTTTCATATAGTTTCATTTTTGTATTCTCATTCTAGCATAGTTTGCATTACATCTTTCATTGTGAATCTTGAGGATATTAGCATTCTTGCCCCTATCTCTTTGAATCTCCCATTGCATGGTTTACTATCAAGGTTGCATGCTTAATAGCTCTAGCTGAGAGCCCTCTAAACACCCTTGCACTCCATGCCTAGGGAGCTCTAGGTCACTTTCTCAAGGCTTCCAATTCATGGATTCTCTTAGAACTAAAGATTTAGAGAAGTGCACATTTTGAGTGTACAGGTAGTTACTACCTCTGCCTCTAGATGAACTTTCACCTTTCCACTTGGTCTTACGTTTATCAAAATTTGTCTTTTCAAGTTCAGATCTACTATTTTCACCATAAGATCTACCTCTTCCTCTAGGGAATCTACCACCTCTACCTCTTTTTCTTTGCTCATGTCTCTTGTTCAATTTCTCCTTGGCTTTCAAAGAAAATTGATAAGCCTCTTCAATGTTCTCCAACTTGACCAAACTAATTTCTTCTTGGATGGAAACCCTCAAACCATTCAAGTATCTAGAAATTCTTTCCACATCATCTTCATCATGTCCAGATCTGATATCTAATCTATAGAATTACTCAGTATACTCTTTTACCAAGCTATCTTTCTATCTCAAACTTTTCATTCGCCTAGCTAGGTTAATCTGAAAATCACAAGGTAAGAACTTTCCTTTCAATTTATTCACCATTTTATTCCATACCTTGATTTTGTCTTTGCCTTTCCTCTTTCTGTCCAACTACAGATGTTCCCACCATAAGGATGCATGACTTTTCAACTTTGTGCTTGCGATTTTCACCTTCTTTTCCTCAGGTATGTTCTCATTTTCAAAATACTTTTCCATCTTGGTGATCCAGTCCACCAATTCATCAGAATCCAATTTTCTATTATATTCAAGAGGATTGAAGTGTGGTGTAGACTTCAGACTTATCAAAGCCTTCAAGAATATTTCCTGACCCTGATCCATCATAGGTGTAGGTTCTACATCACCTTGTTCTACCTGAATTTCATCATCACTAACATCTTCAATATGTCTTCCTCTTCTCTGGGCTATTTCAACAGCTTCTAATCTAGCAACAAGTTGTCTCACCATGTCTTCCAATCTTGGATCTACATCTCACCTCCCATGAACCATCTTGAAAACCCTTTGCAATTGCAGGTCAGATCACAATCTACCACCCCACAACAATTCAACTAGGGCTTCACAAGAAGGAAGCTTCAAACCTAGATTTGCAAACCTAGATCCATATCTAACCTCACTATGATACCACCTGATGCAAGAGGGGACAAGAGGGGCCAATAATAGCACACCCTAACTAGATCCACCTTGTAGAACAACACACGGAAGCAACAACACAACATAGTGAGAGAGAGAGAATGCAGATCAATTTCTTATATTATCTTCAAATTGATTCATACATGTCAGGCTGTAAGGCCTTCCCAATATAGGCTAGATATTACAATCAAGTACAGAAGTTCTCAAATGTGTGAGGATCTACCAACAATCTCTATTCTCTATCTCCTATCTTCTATCCAAAACTTTCAGAGAACTCACCCCTAAAACTCTAACCAAACAACTACATTTATACAAGAGGCTACTGAAACAAGTCAGCCTTCATATCCATAATCAATAGAAGGGATGACCAGATCTAGGTCCACATGCTTCCCAATGATGGATACAAGTATTAAATCTGTGACTATAATTAATTGCACAAGTCGGCCTCAACAAGAACTCAAAAGAAACCTGTCAGTAAGCCAAGCCAACCGAGCGCCAGGGAAATTCACTGAGCGCCAAAGACATAACCAACCAACACCAGTGAATAAAGGAAATCAAGCAACACTGAACCAACTTGGTCAAAGCAGGAACCGATAAACACAAACAAACTCAAATATGTTTTTGGTGACATAGGATTGCCAAGGACCCGAGATGCTCCTGCATCAAAACCAAACTGAGATGAAACTGAAGATATCTATCTTTTTCATCCCATAGTGTTACCTACAATGGATGTCAACATAACTTTTCTTGTAATGGTCTTATCTTTAGTTCGAGATTGCTTCCCTAGCTGGTTCAAACCTTTCCTAAGATTTTCAATCATATCAGTTTGTATGTCAATGACTTTTCTCTTCTTTCATGATGTGTCTATACCCAATAATTTTAATGCCCCTTCCAAATTTTTGTTTATAAGTACAACTGAAATCAATTGAGCTTGTTCAAGTGTTTCAAAATTATCAAATTTACCCAATATTTCTCTTGCTATCATATTCATTGATCTCTTCTTATCAAGGCTTAAGGGTTGAACATTAGCAAGTGATCTCAAATTCTCCACATCCACTATAAGTAAATGATCTAAGTTTCTATAATTAATATTTCTCTTTACAGTTTGAGCTAAATTTAAAATTTCATCCATACTAGTAGGAGCACATGATCTTGATCCTTCTCCAACATCAATTGTTTGAGCTTCCGTAGGGAGTGATCCTGACCCTTCTTTAATGTGCAATTATTTGACTTGACTTGACCCTCCTACTTCAACTTGTCTTTCAGCTTCTTTAGTTTTATGATAATATGTCAATGCAGCTTCACGATTTCTTTGTTCAGTACCGAGTGACCTTTTTCTAGAAGATTTACTTTGTCTTCCCTTCTTGTTCCCCATTTCTTTGAGCTCCAAAAAATGTCTTCCACAAGATCATCTATAAAAATTTTCTTCTTCAAAAAATAATTTAATCTAATATTTCTCCTCTCCAAAATTATGTCTTTGAAAAAATAGAAATAGCAATCCTCCAAAAAATGCCTTCAATAATAGAAAATGTGAATTTATTAACTGCAATTCGGTATAAAATAGAAACAAAATGTTTTAGTTTTATACCATTGTAAAAAAAATTTACAAAATAAAATCACTTGCCGACTTCGCTCGAAGTATATACTTTGCACGAAGTACTCAGGCAAAAAATCCAGTGGGGTGTTGTTTGCTGGACTTTTCATTCAAGGGCCTTTGTGCAAAGGGTCTTCGCACAAAGCCCCTCAAGGGTCTTCGTGTGAAGACCCCAAAAATAAAAATTTGCCCTCAGAAAATAAGAGAACTTCAAAAAAATGGTCTTTCAAGGCCTGGAACAAGGACCAAATGGCATGGTCTTTTCAAACATGCGATGTCAAATGATGCTATTTAGAACAAGCTTTCTAACGAATATAATTTTAATACATATTGAGTTCATTATCACTTTTAAATATTACTTTAACTAAACATAGGTTGTTTGGTCATTCAACAACTTGTCTCTTCAAGACTTTGGGAAAAATAGTAAATTATAAAAAAAAATTACAAAAATTATGTAGGAAAAGCGTATTTGTGTTACCCTTTTATGAAAAAAAGAAAAAATAAATTTCGATATACACAGATCAAGTTAGAGCAATCCAAGTGACCTTATGTCTAAATTACAGTTACTGTCACTTTAGAATTTAATAAACTATGAAATATTGACCCAAAATGAATAAAACCAATTGCATCCTTTAGATATTGAAGTTACAAATATAATCTCAAAAGAAGTACATCATTATCATATTTTAAAAAAAAGGTTATGTTGATCCAAGTGACAGTAACTCCTTAAAAATATAGTTTTTTCGCATAAACCACTTTTCGAAGGAGAAGGAAAAATAAATTTAAATGATTTTTTAAAATATATATATATATATATATTTAGAAACTAGAAAGAAAATTCTAAAAGACTCTACTTTACATCATCTTCAAATTCCTAATAGTTTTACGGCAACAGGTGTTCGAAAGTGAAGTTTTTTCTTAGAATGTTGATCTCTGTGTCAAAGTTGGCCAAAAAGTGAGACTCACTATTGTAGGACCACCCATATATATATATATATATATATATATATATATATATATATATATATATATATATATATATATATATATATATATATATATATATATTATTAACAATAAGGTGTCTCAACCTTGGATAATTCCTATTCTTATTATTTATTTTGTAAAATGTATTTCTTGCAAATAATGTAATTAAGTGTGAGTGTACATGTCTAGTTGGCATGTTGATGTGTCAGCATCTTGAATTGTGTAAGGAGATCATGGCTGAAACGGTTATGATGGATTCCTATGACACATAAGAGCTATGTCTGGAAGTTTCAATGATAGGTGAAGACATGTGGCAACTGATAAAGTTGAGTACTGTACACTCTTCCCTAATACGACTAACTTTGGAAGTTGCCCTAAAAAGGGAAGCTCGTGATATAAGCGTTTTTAGGGTTGTGAAGATAGGGAAGTTAGTGTATTGTTGGAATGTTTTTATGTTGCCGCGATTTGTCTTCAAGAGTTGAAAAAACATTCTGAAAGAACTTACATTGCAAGTGTATTGTAAACTGTAATAGTTTTGATTAATACACTGTGTAGGTTTTGGAGTGTTGGGGTTTTTACCGAAAGGTTTCCCCAGGGTAAATCATTGTGTCATTCTCTATTTTCTATATGCATGGTATATGGCTGCAATATCATTGTTAAATTAGTTAAAGAATCTGAAATTGTAAGGATTTAAAATAATTTGCACAATACTTTCCTTTAGAGATTAGTGTAGGAAGTTGTTTCCGCACCTGAGTTTCCTTGCAAGTGGTATCAGAGCCTGATCAACTTTTGATCCTAGTTGTTGGGTAGGGTTTTTTGATCTAATCTCAAGTTGAGTGGGAGTTTTGTGCAGAGCATTCTGAATCTTATTTGTAAATTGAGATGGAAAGTTCCTCATACAGTAGAATGGAGGTGGAGAAATTTAATGGCACTAATTTTGAGTTGTGGAAACTCAAGATGGAAGACATGCTTGAAGACTACAATCTATGGGAGGCTACTTCACTTGATGTGAAACCTGCAGTGATATCACAAGCGGATTGGGAGATCAAGGATCAGAAGGCTAAGGGTCTCATCAGACTCTGTCAAGCAGATGTCATTCTTTTGAATGTTCTTGATTAGACTACTACAAATTCTTTGTGGAAATGGCTTGGGTCTGTGTATCAGGCCAAATCTCTGGTGAATAATTTGATCCTAAGAAAGAAGTTGTATTCTTTAAGAATGGAGGAAGGTGGATCCGTAACTGATCATCTCAACGCATTCAATTTATTGATTTCACAGTTGGCATCATCCAGTGCCAAGATTGAGGAGGAGGATCATTGTATGACCCTGCTTTGTTCCTTGCCGGATTCATGGGACCATCTTGTGATGACTCTTGGAATTACTATAGTCACATTCTGTATGGATGATGTGGTGTCTTCACTGCTATCTGAGGAGATGTGAAGAAAGACTTCAGATTTGTCTAAGGAAGCCCTTGTTGTTCGTGAGAGATCCAATGACAGAGGAAAGAAGAATGACAACAAGTCAAAGAAGGGCAGATCCAAATCCCATGGGAGTTTTAAGACTCCTGGAAAGTCCAAGGTGAAATGTTGGAACTATGATAAATCTGGGCACTTCTGGAAGGACTGCAAATAACTAAAGAAGAAGAAGAAAGGCTCAGATTCATCTTCTGAAAAATCTCAAGAAGATGGAGATGCTTTTATTGCAGCTTTGGAAGCCCATGCATCTAATGATGTGTGGTTGGTAGAATCAGGTGCTTCTTTTCACATGACCTCTCATCGAAACTAGTTCTCAAAATATGAAGAGTTCGATGGTGGAAAGGTGTACTTGGGTGATGATTCTCACCTAAAGATAGTTGGATGCGGAAGGGTCACTATCAAATTTCCTGATGGATGAGTAAATGGAATCAACGGAGTTATGCACATTTCTAGTTTGGCACGAAACCTATTATCTGTAAGTATGCTGAATGATGTAGGTGTGCAAGTTGTCTTTTCAAAAAATGGATGCAAGATGATGAGAGGTTCTATGGTGCTCACTAGAGGTACTAGGAGAGGTACTTTGTTTCAGCTTGATGCATGTATTGCTCAGTGCAATAGTTCTTCTATTCCAAAGAAGAGAGCAGCTATCACTTCATCCCCACCATCTGAATGAGTAGTAAAGAAGACTGTGGCAATGGGTTCTGATGGAAATGCAGTAAGTGTACCTAAGGGTGCAAACACTATGGAAGGTAAGCTTCCTGTAGAAAAGACAATGTTGTGGCATATGAGATTTGGCCACATTGGTGAGAAGGGTCTTAGGACTTTGAAAACTAAAAATCTCATCAAGGGGCTAAATGATTGTAATCTCGAGTTTGATTTCTGTGAACACTGTGTTTATGGTAAGAAAAATCATGTTAAATTCTACTCCAGTTCTCACAAGTCTTATGGAATTTTGGATCTTATCCATTCTGATGTTTTTGGTCCTGTAAAAGTTCCTTCTATCTCCAGTTCTGTATATTTTGTATCTTTTATAGATGATTACAGTAGAAGAACTTGGATTTATTTCCTTAAAAGTAAGACACAAGTCTTTAGTCAGCTCAAAGAATTTAAAGCTCTTGTAGAGAATCAAACTAGTAAGAAGATTAAGTGTGTGAGAACTGACAATGGTGGTGAGTTTTGCTCAACAGAGTTTGAATAGTTCTGTAAAGAATGAGGTATTGAGAGGCATAAGACAACTCCTTATACTTTGTAGAAAAATGGAGTTGCAAAGAGAATGAAAAGGACACTGATGGAGAAAGCTAGGAGTATGCTTAGTGGAGCTGGTTTAGAACAAAGGTTTTGGGCCGAAGCTGTGGCCACTGCTTGCTATCTGGTTAATAGATCTCCTACATCAGCTCTTGTTGGTAAGACACCCATAAAGGTGTGGTCTGGTAAGAAGCCTTCAATAAGACATCTTCATGTTTTTGGTTGTGAAGCTTATGCACATGTTCCAAAGGAGAAAAGATATAAGTTGGAAAACAAAGCTGTCAAATGTATTTTCATCAGATACATTATTGGTGTGAAAGGATAAAAGCTTTGGGATCCTGTGACTAGTAAGATGTTGCATAGTAGAAATATTATTTTCAGAGATCTAACACCTTCTCCTATTGTGCTACAACTAGATGAAAAAGAAAAGGAAAAAGATGTTGTTCAATTGCCTCCTACCCCTGAGAAGACTGAATAAAGAGACCATGTTGGGTCTAATGATGAGGAGAGCTCTAGCAGCTTTGATAGTTTGGAAGAAGAGGAAGAACAACCTCAAGCTCAGCCCTTGAGGAGATCCACGAGAGAAAGAAAACAACCAAAAAGGTTTGGTTATTCTATGTTAGATTCCAGTTGTTCTTTTTCTTTGATTACTAACACTGATGAGCCTAGATCTGTGAAAGAGACTTTGGGCATGGAAGATGCAGGTTCCTGGATTGAGGCTATGGATGATGAGATGGCTTCATTGGAGAAAAAAAAAACTTGGGACCTTGTACCTTTGCCTAAAGGGAGAAAATATGTTGGCTGTAAATGGGTGTTCAAGAAGAAATTCTATGCAGATGGCAGTGTTGAAAGGTACAAAGCTAGATTGGTTGCAAAGGGGTATTCACAGGTAGAGGGAATAGATTATGGTGAAATATTCTCTCCTATTGCAAAGTTGACATCCATTAGATTTCTATTATCTCTTGCTGCATCATATGATTTAGAGATAAAATAGATGGATGTGAAGACAGCTTTCCTTCATGGTGATTTGGAGGAAGAGATTTATATGTCACAGCCTGAGCACTACATTGTTAAAGGTAAAGAATCCTTAGTTTGCAGATTAAAGAAATCTCTATATGGTTTGAAGCAATCTCCTAGGATGTGGTACCTTAAGTTTAATGCCTTTGTGTTGTCAATTGGATTTGTAAGATCAAAATTAGGTCATTGTGTTTATTTCAGAGTTGAAAATGATCGCCTTCTTATTGTTGCATTATATGTTGATGATATGTTGCTGTTTGGGAAGGGTAAGGGTATGATTTTTTATTTTAAATCTCAATTGTCAGCACATTTTGAGATGAAAGATCTTGGGGTAGCAAGGTATATCTTGGGTATGGAAATCAGTAGAGATAGGTCTAATAGAAAACTTTGGTTGAGTCAGAGTAAGTATGTGAAGTCTGTGTTGGACAGGTTCAACATGGTAGATTGTAGACCACTATGTGTTCCTATTTCTATGGGAACAAAGTTATCTATAGATGATTGTCCAAAATATCCTAGTGAGGTGGAGGACATGAGTAGAGTACCCTATGCTAGTGCAGTTGGTAGTCTTATGTATGTTATGGTCTGTACTAGACCAGACATTGCCCAAGTAGTGGAAGTCCTGAGTCGGTTTATGGCTAACCCTGGATGGGTACATTAGGATGCAGTTAAGTGAGTATTCAGATATTTGAGGGGTACATCAGATTACTCCATATGTTACCATGGTAACTCTTCTAGATCTTCACATTCAATTTTTATTCATGGGTTTGTGGATTCAGATTGGGCAGGTGATATTGACAGCAAGAGATCCACTAGTGCTTATGTGTTCACTATGTTTGGTGGTGCTATCAGTTGGATGAGTAAGCGACAACCTGTGGTTGCTTTGTCCACTACAGAAGCTAAGTACATGGCTTCTACTCATCCTTGTAAGGAAGCCATTTGGCTTAGGAGATTGTGTTCTGATGTTGGTGTTGATGTAGAACAGATTACTATTTGGTGTGACAGTCAGAGCACTATTTGCCTTGCAAAGAATCCAACTTTTCATGCCAAAATGAAGCACATTGATGTGCAGTTTCACTTTGTGAGAGATATGGTGGAATATGGAAAGGTAAATTTGGAGAAGGTAGATACTGTGAAGAATGTTGTAGATGCATTAACGAAACTAGTGGGAACTGAGAAGTTTAGATGGTGTTCGGAGTCTATGGGCCTTTTGGCCTATAGTGGTTAGTTCCTGTTATGTTCTTGTTGCTCTTACAAGGTGTTCGACAAGTGGGAGAATGTTAGGAATAAGGTGTCTCAACCTTGGATAATTCCTATTCTTATTATTTGTTTTGTAAAATGTATTTCTTGCAAATAATGTAATTAAGTGTGAGTGTACATGTCTAGTTGGCATGTTGATGTGTCACTCCACTTGATGTGTTGGCATCTTGAATTGTGTAAGGAGATCATGGCTGAAACGGTTATGACGGATTCATATGACACGTAAGAGCTATGTTTGGAAGTTTCAATGACAAGTGAAGACATGTGGCAATAGATAAAGTTGAGTACTGTACACTCTTCCCCAATCGTGGGGTTCCTATTTTCTCAGAGAATGGTAAAACCCTAATACAACTATCTTTGGAAGTTTCCCTAAAAAGGGAAGCGCATGATATAAGCATTTTTAGGGTTGTGAAGATAGGGAAGTTAGTGTATTGTTGGAACATTTTTATGCTGCCGTGATTTGTCTTCAAGAGTTGAAAAAATCTTCTGAAAGAACTTGCATTGCAAGTGTATTGTAAACTGTAATAGTTTTGATTAATACACTATGTAGGTTTTGGAGTGCTGGGGTTTTTACCGAAAGGTTTCCCCAGGGTAAATCATTATGTCATTCTCTATTTTCTGTATGCATGGTATATGGCTCCAATATCATTGTTAAAGTAGTTAACGAATCTGAAATTGTAAGGATTAAAAAGAATTTGCACAATACTTTCCTTTAGAGATTAGTGTAGGAAGTTGTTTCCGCACCTGAGTTTCCTTACATATATATGCATACATACACACACACACACACACACACACACACTTTTTGGAAGCATTAATTATAGCTTGATGTTGATATTACATTTTACTATGTGTGTATGATATTATGTGTTTTCTTTACTTTATGTGTGATGAATTTATGGAAGGGTGCGAAATATGGACACATTATGTAAGGGTAGGATAAAAATTTCCTTTATGTATACCTACCTACCAAACGAATCTTGTTTGATGCTTTGACCAAAGCTCATTTTCATAATTTATTATATATGTTGGTTTATGTTTAATCTCCCTACCATATCAATTCTAGTTATTGCATATTCATAGGTGATATGCAGTATAGCTCATTGTTGCACCAGATCCATCCAATCCACCAGTTCTAAATTACTAGGCTTCTTGGACAAGGTTTGTGCACTCGACATGATAGGTTGAGCACGGGAGAGCTAACCACTCCATAGTTGGGTAGTAAAAGTGCTTTGATCACACTCCCGTCTCAAGCACAAAAAAAAAGAAATATTTCTAATGGCTAAAGGAGATAGGGATTTGTATAGCATGATTTCTTATTTATGTATTCATGATTTGACCTTATGGTCAACTTGTATCATATGCTAATTTTTTGTAATTTGTAATTGTTGTACTCTTATTTGATGTATTTTAGATGTATTGACAAGCTGGTGTACACCTTACTCTATTGTACTATAGAATTATTTGACAAGTTGGTCAAATTGCCATTATCTTGATGTCTCATTTTTTAATGGACATTAATGTATCAAAGTTTGTTGAATGTAAAGTTTCTTTGAACATTTCAACTTCATGACTTATCATGTGTCTTTTCATTAATATTGGTATTATGCCTATGTCGAGCATGTTTTAGGAAAAAATAGTCTTTATAGAAGTAAACTAAGCATTTGTAAGATTTTTTGTGTAGATTCTAAATATTAGAAAAAGAAAGGAAAATAAAATTGTGCATATTTTTACACAACTTTTAATAACTTTTTTTTATGAAATAGATTACCATTAATATTAAATTTAAAACTTAAGTATAATAATCAAATAATTAGATATGGGAGGATAAAGTCACAAATAATAACCCAAATTCTCTCAAATGGGCCCAACCCAACAAATAATAACCAAAAAATACTTTGGTATAGCCGAGAAATAGAGATCTCCTAGGATACTAATGCAATACGAAATGAAGGAGGAGGGTATGGATCATCCTTCTTCCCCTAGCCATCTATGAGGTCTAGTGAAGGGTCTAGAATAGTCCACCCATCAATTGTGTCTTCTTCCACATCCTTCTCTTCTTTGCATGGAGAAATTTCCAAGGATAGCTGGGGGAAGTCTTTAAAGGAGGAGGGCCAATCAGAAACTCCACCTAAATTGGACCAGCTAGAAACAATAGGAGGAGAACCACTAGCAGTGGGCCACCCAGAGACAAAACCACCAGGAAGTGGTGAACCCGACCACCTATGGATGGGAGCCTGATGATCATTTGAGTGGCATTGAGGAGATTGTGAATGTGGTGTGTGTGAATGCCTACCAGATGAGTTGCGACCATGATAGTGGCCACCGATAACAGAATCATCTGACAGAACTTTGGCAGTCATAGAAGAGGCATTACCCCAATGTTGCAATAACTCTTACAAGTGTGCCACCTCAAGAGCCACCTTGTTGTCATGTACTTGAATTTGTAACATCACATTATTGCATATGCAAGCTTTAGAAAAAAAAACAAAAAAAAACACAAGTATCGATATGGACATGTGCAAATATAATTGAATTCCTATCCTTTCAAATAAAAAATAAGATTTCCATCCTGAAAGTATGTTAGAGTTGTAGAAAGGGGGAAGAAAATCTAGGGTAATCACCCAAGAGAACCATATGCCAAGAGAAAAATTTTGGTCAAAAGGGACTAAAGAAATCATGAATCCATACCCAATAGTGTTGAGCCCTTCTATAGAACCAAGACACATGGAGGAAAGATTCAGGTTGTCCATGAAAAGAACAACGAGGCTTTGGTATACCCAAATGGTGGAGACAGGAACCTAAAGGCAAGCCTTGGAAAAGACTAAACTAGGCAAAAATGTGTTATTTTGGGCTCTATGATAGAAAACCAAATAGTAGAAAACCTCATTCTTCAAGCTGAGTGTGAGGATTGTAGATGCCAGTGCTAGTTCAACACCCGTACCATAGGAAAATGGGGAGAAATCCATTGATAACCCTATTGTGGTTGGTACCTAGAAAATTTTATCTGTGGGTACCATCGACAATCTTTCCACCAAGGCTTGGTGGAATAAATACCAATTTAGGTAACAATTCTATAGGCAAAGCTGAGAGAAGAAGATCAAAAGTTTGATGATCTTGGCGAGTCAAGCGAAATTGGACTTGCAAATCCTCCCAAGTGCATAAACTCATTGTAGGTATGGAAAAGAGGTCTCGAGGAGTCTAAATGCATCACCTGTGAAAGTGAAGAGCATGGACACTTGGGAGATGGGCCAAAGAAAGGCCTTGAACCTAAATTAAAGGAGACTACCAGAGATTATGCTGATTGAAAGATAACCCATCATGAAATCCAACACCATCCCAACATAACCATGACTTGACAACTTCCCAAGCATGCGAAATGCTTTTAGCAACAAAAGATGCCTAAATTTGCATTGGCTCTCTCATGAGCAAAAGGGTTTGAAAACCAATCCCCTTCCAAGATGGAAGATGTAAAGAAAACCTAGATGAAATGCAATACTAAAGAAGAATTTTATAAGCCTCATTTCCTGTTATAGCTTGAATCACCTATTTTCCACACAAGGTTTGTCCTTATTTCTAGGTAGAAATGAGTCCTAGTCCTTTGGAGTCTCTAGGAAGGCAACAATACTCCTAGGCTACTATGTGGAATCCATGTTTCTCAGTGTTAGAGGCCCAAAGAAAATATCACAGTAGTTTCTCAAGCTTGCTGTAAGATGACTTAAAAGGAGCCCAACATGAGGAGTAGTAAACATGTGTAGTGGCAAGAACTTTTGAACAAATTTGAAATTTTCTAGCTAGGGAGAGCATCTTTATCAACCAGTAGGTTAGCTTCTTCTTAATTTTGAAAAACATAACAGACCAAAGCTCAATTGCTGACCCATGAAAGGCAAATGGTATACCTAGAAAGTGAAAAACTTCCCCATGCTGAATCCATTTCCACCCATATTGGAGAACCCAATCTAGTGGTGGTAGAAAAGATTGCCAATAATAGAGGATTTTATGCCAGTGAATGACATAACTGGAGGCCAAAAATAAATATTTTTATAATAATAAATATTTACGATAATAAATATTTTTTTAAAGAGTCATTTAGTATGAAATGCATAACATTTTTTTGTAGCGAGAATAAAATTATAATTTTAAAATATAGATTTATCACGCCAATATCTATAGTATAATTTTTTTTTCATAATTTTTTGTTGCAAGAATTTTTTGTTAATTTTTGAAGTCAGAGTAGTTATAGTTTGGACAGAGGTGTATTTCATAATGCACAATTTTTTTATGCATTTGAATTAACTTATTATTTTTGTGTTGAAATGAGGATATGAATACTTAGAGAAAATATATTTTTTAATAATTTTTTCTTCTATTTTTAAAATTTTGCATATGTGTTAAACAAAGCCCTGAATGCTTGATGAAAAATCTACATTCATAAGAAACAAAAAATATATATTAATGAAATTAAATATATTAAAAATTACACTTTTTAGAAAGCTAGTAATTAGGACTAAATACTCACAAAATAAAAACTTGTAAATGAATTTATTTGATCCCCCAAAAGGTAATGTCAAATTGATTTTTTGTTAGTATTTCGATATGTGTGAAGGAGACCCCATTGCATGTATGATTAAGAGTAGAAAGATTCTATCAAAGAGAGTTTGATCTAAGAGGCTTTGAACTAACCCTTTTCAATTAATTCCTTCAAATGGGACCTATCAAGGATTAAATAATTATATTTTCATAAAAATGTGTGATTTCAACAAAAAATAGGATGTGCAAAAAGGTGTAACTAAGTATTGTGGGATCACCCTCCAAACGACAATGATATATAAATTTTATGGTTATATTTAATTTTTAATATTATTAAAAAAAACCACCACTCATTATTTTGGTGTTTCTTGTAGTATGTATACCTCTATGTAGTTTTAGTAATAATTTTATCTCTAAGGGATATATTGGTTGATCGAGTCATTAGTAAAAACACAAATGATGGTCATAAGTATTTTCTAGATTTACTTTTGGATCAATGGACTACAACTATTGTAAACAGAGGTTATAGTGGCACATTTTAGGACTTCACTTCTTAGATCCCATCAAGTATTGATTCCTTCATAAAATTTAAAAAAGAATGAAATGAGCCAATTGTGCAATAGTACTATTTGTGAGCATTAATATATGTTTTAAATTTTTGTCTTTATAGTTAAAAGATAAATATTAACTCTAAATAGTATTTGTGAATAGAGTCAAGCCATTAGACTCCGCCTCTTATTACTAATACAATAATTTATGCCTCTTAGAATAAAAACTATTAAACTTTTAAATTTTTCTTTGAAAAACTTAACTATATACCTAGCAATCTTAGAGTGTTATAAATGAGTGATAAGTACTAATGATGTCTTGTTTTTCCAATTAGTCTATTTTTTAATACAAAATCAATTTATTCTTATTTTTTTAAGTAAGTGATGCCATATGAAGACAACTCTCCTCATTAATACAAGAAAAGTTACATATAGTTCAATACATGTGATGGAAGTAAACAACTCCCTCATCGATATATACTAGCCTTTGTTACTAAAACATCATCAAATACATTATTGTTTGCATAAACAAAACTAAAAAATTTAAGATAATATGAAAATAAATATTACTCCAAAATTTAAGATAACAAGAGTTGTGCACAATAGAAGTCCATGCCTTATATTAGGATATGAGGCTTTATGTTTAGTAAATAAATTGTCAAGTGCTAATCAAAATCAATCTATTAATAAATTGACTAAGACTTTGCAGAAGCGAAGGTAGGGAAAACTCCATATGTGATGGCAGCTGTGAACACTTGTCTAGTTGTGTAGTTTAGAACTATTACAGGTCAAGGAAAGGGTGAGATTGAAGTTGAGAATCACTAGTTACAAATCAATGCAATAAAAAAGTTGTGTCATTTTATAGATACCTATGACATCATCTAGGGAGAAGTGGAAAAATGCTTGCCAATCTATGTTGAGATAGGAGAAAGTTGCACTAGATGGACATATATAGCTTCAAGGTAAGGGTGTTGCAATAGGATATAATATTGGCAATAGTTGCAGGATTTGGGTTTACACCCATTTCTTAATTCTTGTACACAACACATTCTTTTAAGAGACCATATTATTAAGGACATTTTGTCAAAAAAAAATCACATGTATTGCATACACCTGCACACCCTAGTCCTTAAAATATGAGAACCAATATAATGTAACATAGTAATGTGGTATTGTAAATAAAGCTACACTTATGGTATATTGTACGAAAATGTATAGAGATGAAATGTAGAAATTAGGTTCAATCTACAAATTTGAACATTGTAAATATAATGGAGGACAAGGAATTTGAATAACTTATAAAATATTGTAGAAATTCATTATTTTAGCTGTTTAGTGTTTAATATTTTTTTAGATTTCCATTTTAGACATTGAGTGCGAAATTTGGTTGAAACAACCTTAACTTAAATTTATACATTTGAGTTATGTAAATAATGGTGGTAAAAGAGATTGAAAATTATAATTTTTAGAGAGATTTTAGAAATTAGCTTAAATTTCTACTACAAGGCTAAAGGGAAGTGTTGGGAAAGAGGATGGAAATATAGCATAAAGAGAGGAAGATTCATAAAAAGAGGAAGATTCTTATCATTAATAACATATGTTTATAAAAATTTAGCTTATATTTATGTAGCTTAATGCTCTGAATCGAATTGCAAGGTAAGAAATTTGAAAAAAATGGTACATAGATAATTTTTTTGTAAGTTATTTGGAGACTACACATCTAAACAATAAAAATAAATTTTGAGCACAAGGAACTTACGAGAAAAGTAAGTAAAAGAAGTTAATAGAAGTTATTTTATAATTAGAGGTTTCAACATTGTAAATAAACTAATTGTTGTTGCTATTACATTACAGTTAGAAACAAAAAGATAATCGTAGTCAAACTACTTTTTTGCAAATGGAGTTGGTTTAAATTTTTCAAATTGAGTTCTAAAATAAACAAACCATAAATTTAGTTGATAATTTAATCAGGATTTATTATTCTACCAATTTTTGATTGGAGATAAATGTTACATGTCAGTAATCCAAGAAAAAAAACTCAGAGAATAGTTTAGTCAATTCAAATTAGCCACCGATGCATCTTGGGGAAAATCTTCATCTTGAATTTGGAGTTAAAGTGAGTTGATCTTTGAAGACTGGTCTTTGGCTAATGTAAAATTTGTAGTTCTGCCTAGTTGAAGACATGAGAAGTATGGAGCATTGTAGCAATTTTTTGATAATAGAGTTAGCAATGAATTTTGTATCCTTGGCCTTCTTAGCTTCTTTAAGTATTTTCTTATGCTAATCTTCAAGGGCTACAATTCAAAAATGTTGTTTGCTACTAAATGTTCCTATGGTTGAATAATGAAGATATTTTTGTTTTAAGATTAAGCAAAGGGACAATCATCATATGCATTGCATACTAAATGTTCCTATGGTTGAATAAAGCAGATATTTTGTATTAAGATTAAACAAAGAGACAATCATCATATGCATTCCATTTTAAACATTGCTTTATACTAATAGTGATGAAATAAATAGACAAAATACAAACTCAGCAAAGGGGCAAAGAAAAATAATCAATTTCATATATGCCAACAAATTAATAGTGCTTAGTTTACAAGGTAAAAAATATTGCCAGTGGAATATGTACTTGCTAACATGAAGTATTATTTCAACTTCAGTACTAATAGGCATCCTTAACTAATGACGGATTTGGTTTATAATTGTTTCTTGCAATTTTCTAAATTTCAAAATCCAAAAAGAGCATTGGTGTGTGACAAGAGTTTCAACAAACCAAGCTTTCTACCACATTGAAGGGTTGATTATTAACTTTGGGTCAACAAATAAAATGAATGTCACAACTGAGTCTTGACCAGCACATTTAAGTTACAAAGAAAAGAATAAAACCAGATTAGATCTAGAAAATGCATGAGACAGATACTTAAAAATAAAAATGAATTCAAGTATGAAGACAAGATCAGAAACAAAAATTGCCAATAAAAAAATAGGCAAACGAGACTGGTATTGTAGTTGTCACCTTGTAGGGACCACAATGGCAATGATGACCACCAATGAGCATTCCAAATAGAGAATCAGAACAAGCAGTCACCATTTTAACTACTATGCACATAAGAATTTTGTTGATGCCTAGGAGAACCCCGTTCGTCACAAAAAGTATATAAAAGGGAGTTGTATCTTGCATGTAAAGCACATTTTCATAAATTAAAAGATAAGAGAAATATATTAAAACAATTTGAGATGTTCATTAGAGGAGATAAGTGTAAGTAAAAGGCAGAAAGATGAGGTTCCCAAGATAATGAATGAGGTAGCAAGGCCATTTTCACTAACATAAAAGTTTCTTTAAACTAGCTTCATTTCCATGTTTTACTCTTTATGTTTCTATTAAAGTGAAATTTCCTATAATTTAGTCCTAATTTCTCGTTGGATGTTTGTGTTTTTATCAGTGGCTTTTTCATTTCTGTGAGAAAAAATTGGCATAATTTTCTACATCCTTCTAGAGGCATTTTCCTTTTGATGTGTCTACTGCATGTTTGTGTTACCAGGCAACTGTGCCAAATGGCACATGTCATGAACGAGTAAACTATGTCTAGAATTTGATAAAGTTCTAATAATAATTATAAATTCATTTGAAAGATTTTCAATTTCTATTTTCGCCATGTTGGTTTTGTTGGAGTTTCCATTGCTTCTGTCCTATGCTTCGTAAGTATCATGCTACTTGTATTTTCTCCCATATGGCATCATCGCATGCAAAATGTGTTTGAGGAATTATTAGCCTATCATAAATTTTGCATTGATTTTGGTTGCCTCAGAGCCTTGTGCAGATTAACTAAGTTTTTATTCTATTTGGAGATACACCCATGGTAAGTGAATTCTTCTCTTAGTTCTTGGTTTACAAAAATCCTATTATGAAATAGGCTTTAAACATGCGGCCATTACACCCGTTCTGCAAATAGCTCTTGATAAACTTCAAGGTAAGAAGTTTGATGAGATTATAAAATGTGTCATCTGAAATTATCGTACTTATGTTTCACAATTAAAAATAATTGAACTGGTGTCCACATATTAGGTAACAAAAAATTATAGCATATATACCAATTCATGATAAAAAATTTACAATTATATGTGACAAAATGAAATATTAATTAATTTCATATCAACTATGAAATCTCAACTGACCATATAACATGTCTGCGTATGTATGTTAACATACTATATATTTGCATTACTTGGGTTGTAACATTTAGCCACAACCATGAGGAGAAGCTTACCAACTCTGATGAGAACCATCGAGCACATAATTATGGACTATTTTTTAGGAATACATTTGAAAAGCTACAATTTCCTACATTTTGGAAGAGTGTTGACAGTCCTTTCTATTATATATTCATTCATTCGAGGCCCTAAAGTGGCATTCCTCAGAAGTATTTGGAATTCAAACAAACTTATTTTCACATCCTTGTCAATATCTACCTCATCTAAAAGAGGCTCAATGCATCCTTTCAATCATGTGTGCTATAGTTCAAGCAACAAATATCAAGGATTAAACTTACACAACAAGAAAGCTGATATTAGCATACAACAAAACCCCATCAGACAAAAGAAAATGACAAAGAAAAAAAATAAAAACCTGCCGAAAAAGCAACAGTATATGACATTTTTACCATCTTACGCTCTTCAGAAGTGATATATCCATCCTTGTCAAAATCAAAAATTTTAAAAGAAGATCTAAAATGTTGCTGCCATTTTTTAGAATCATGTTCCTCCAATTGATGCACATGCAGTGTAGTAGTCACGAATTCATCAAAATCTACAAATCCAATTTTTGTTTTTATCCATTATCCAAACAAAAATAAAAGTTGCAGGTTTGGTTTCACATGTGAGCCATAAAACTAAGTCCAATACGTTGCATATCTATTCAACTGTCCACCTATCCAAACAAATAAAAGTTGTAGTTTTAATTTCACATGTAGGCCCTAAAACTAAGTGCAATACACAACATTCTAATTGAAAAGTTTTTTGGACAAATTTTTGGTTTTTGAATGGTTTGATTCTTGTGGACTTACAAAAAAAATTTAGATAGCAGAGAAAAGAACTCAAAAAGAAGCCATCAACGAGTAAAATGCAAGAGTGACTTTACTTCAGGCCCACATAAAAAGCATCATGGAAAATCAGTGATAGTTGGGACAAACAAGAACATTTGGCTAGACAACAAGGCCAAATGGTACATGAACAGTCTTCCAGATAATTGGTTAAATTACTTGATAAAAAGTTTGGAATTGGTGAAGAAGACAAAATTTAAGTGGAAGATTTCTTGAAAGAATGAAATTAGGGTAAAGAAAAGAATATAAATTCATCTAAATTAGAATTTAAATCTTATGTTGGAGAAATTGTGGGACTTTAAACATATTTTAGTACATATACAACAGTTAAGGCACAAAGAATTAGCTTTGTACACCTTAAAATGGAGGGTCACGCCCTTGTATGGTGGGAAAGATCTATTCAAAATATGAAAAGAGGAATAATGCCATTATTAAGTAATGGGAAGTATCAAATGAATTAATCCAAACAAATTTCTATCACATAGGTCATAATCTAAGTCACCAGTCCTAGTTAAGAACATATATAGATACAGGATAGTACCATTTATTTGTACACTTTAAAGTCAAAATATGTGCGAAGAACTTACATGTTTAAAACTTTAACCCATTTTTGTTGCTTTTTTATTTTTTTCTTTCTTTTTTTTTAATCTTGCAAATATCATATTTCTAACACATCTGAATCTTTCCATATCTAGAGAAAAGAAAAGCATAAGCTATAATACATGTGATTTAGAAATGTAAAGCATATGCAAAATTTCATGTTACAGGAAGTAGAGTCTTCGCAACATTCTATTATTTATAACTAGAAATGACAAGTAAGATATATAAATAATTATTAAAGCATATTGTGTATGTCAGTAATTTAAAGTGTTGGTTGCCAAAAAACAACGAACATTGTGACTATATCTATTACAACATAGAATCATTTTTTTGGTCTTGAAAATATTCAATTGTAGAAGTTGAATAACAAAATCTATTTTCTTAGCACGATTGTATCTGTCAAAAATTCAACTGTAGATGTCCAAAAACTAAATCTATTTTCTTTGCACAATGCTTTGCATATTTTAAAAATAGAACAGGAATATGTGAAGAGCCAAAACTTGTAGTGAATTCTTAGAGGCTTAATGTACCTACATTTTATTGAAAACAAGTATGTTAAGGGCTAAAAGCTGCAAAACAATGTTCTAAAATCATAGTTTTTTTTATATTGTAAGAAATAAAAATTAGAAGGTATTTGGAGCTTACGTTGTTGTATTGTGTTGCAATGGAAAGGATGTTGTTGTTCATTGCAATTGTAAAGATGCCTTCAATTTCAAATGTTCCCATTAGGCTGACAACTTCAGACAGGTTTGTTTTGTAGTCTTTAAATGGTATTTCTTTAAGTCGGGGGAAGAGTTGCTCAAGGAGTTGTCCATGCATGGTGCAATCCACGTTGTCATCTTCAATCTGTACTATGCATTGCAAAAAGGGTCCATAAGCAAAGGTTGTTCTTTTTGCACATGGAATGCAGTGGGCATTGCTAGCGGTTGATGGTAACACCATTGATGCTGGCTGGTGACATAGGGTGTAGAGGAGCTAGTATGGTGCAAGGTAAGCATTTTTCATTTTCAGAGTGCCAATCACCTGAAATTGAAAGGAAGATGTAAGTATGGATTCGATACTATTATTTAGTTACTATGTAATGTAATTGTGGTCATCTTTCAAATACATTAAGGTTTCGTTCCTTACCTAGAGATTGGAGGAGACAATATTTTGTAGAGCAGTCCTTGAATACTCATCATTGAGATTGACAATGAATGTGGATGGTGTTGTTTTTATGAGCGTTGTTCCTCTTGGTCCATTACAGAGAACATTCTTAAGGAGGAGTGGTGTTTGTGTAGATGTAAGGATATTTTGGACCGTTGCATAAGTGCGAGTGTGTTAATCTTGAACCGTAACCTGAAAAGGAATGAAATGTGTTAGCCAATGTAAAACATGGATTGTTACGTGTCAAAAGAAGACAATTGGGTTTGATGTATGGACTGACTAGCTTACAGTAGCTATGTTTGACATGGATTCTCCATCTTTGACATGAAGTTGATACTCTTTTAGCGCATGGTTATGCACTTCCACTATAACACCCAATGTACCGATTGAGTAGTTGCTAGCTGAGTGGATAAGTTGACATATTTTTGTGTTAGGCATCAATTTTTGCTTGTTGCAGACTTTAGGAATGGTTTGTATGGATGTTTGTGTAGTAAACTATAGGCAATAATCATCATCACCCCTTTCATATTGTGATTTTTTCTTTATCTCAAATTCTTTTATATGAACACTTGCTCCAGGAAAGAGCTGGGCAAGGAATTTATCAACTAATTGGTTGGTAATGTTTGTTGTAATGGTCATTTGGCCATGCATGTCGATGAGGTCAACATGCAGTATTGGTGCTTTTGCTGGGCTTGAAGGGTTTTTTGCATAAGCAGGCCCATAACTCATGAGGACATCACCCTCAAAAGCAGTGGCAAACTGTGATGTACAAATCTCAACAATGTTGGATGTATGGTCTACCTTTATTTCGAGCTTGTTAGAATACAAGGTTATCTATTTCAGATTCTATAATTATATGAAACCCAATGCAAATAGTAAAAGAGGCTAGGAAAAGTCTGACCTTTTTGCTTGTTGAAGTTGTTGCCGTCTTCTAGAAGGTTGTCTTGTTGACTGGAGGATGTGAATAAAGCTTTGGTAAATTCTCTTTGATAAGTTAGTGTTGCTGCTATATGCAGCCACAAGTACATGCAAGTGTGTTTTCATACATGTGAAGGGAGGAAAGTGGAGATGATGGGAATACCTTTTTGTAGGCGTTGTCAATTTTCTATCTGTCAAGTTGCTAGGCATTTGATGCTTGATGCTTGAAGGTTGTGTGTCTGGTTCATTGGTGGCAGATTCGGCTTCAGTTTCTAATGATGTTCCTTTAGGTGGAGTTGATTCGATCTGAAATAGGTCCTATAACATGAGCAATGAAGACATCAACAAGGAAATGAAGTCTGCCAAAAACTAAATATGTTACTAGTAATGGAATCTAGTGTTGTGCTTTGGAACAAGTGCTTGAAGACCACCTACCAAATCCATTTAACTTAATTTTATGCTAGTGAACATGGTAATGAAAGTTGGTAAAGAGATAGAAAACTGATAACATTATGAGTTTGTGGAAAAGCATATCAACAAACTTACCTCAAGACTAAACAAATTGTGTTAGGCAACTAAGATCTAGAATAATTGCTTGTGCCTGCATATAGTGTTCTGTTAGATAGGGTGGCAAAGAATTTTAAATAAAGTGGTTAGAGAAGAGGTTTGGACATTATAATGAGAACATCGAACCTATTCTTTCATTCTGATTGAACCAGTTTCTAATTGTGGAAACTAGAGGTGGAGCTATAGAGCTATTGCAAAATGGTCTAACCAATATGTATCCAGCAAAGTGAATTTTTCTAGGGAAAGATCAATATTGTGCAACCAAAACTGATCCAACAAACCACTTACATTTGTTGTTGGCTTATCTACAAGCAAATTTAATTTATATTATTTCATAAGTTCTGCAAGCATTGTCTATGTTCTTGTGGAATGTAGCATGTCAATGTTAAAGTCTTTGGCAATTATGAGTTTGCAATTCATTGGTAGTGCGTTAAATATGCTTATGATGAGATTCAATATGTGATGCATAGGTGCACCTAGTGCTATGTAAACATTTGTGATGCGAAGAGTATTGCCAAGATGAAATATGTCAATTGTTATGGATTCTAGGCATTGTGTTGCAAAAGTACCAGTTTTAACAATGTCAAGGTTTTGGCATAGCAAGTCAACAAGCCATGAATAAACAGTGAAGAATGGAAATTAAATTTTCCATCTAGCAAGTGAAGATGTTGATGTATCTTGTCGTTTATTTCTTGAAAGCAAAGTATAGTTTCTCTAAGAAAATCATGGTTGTGGGATATTTCTTGTGCATGCAGTGCAAAGCTTCAAGTATTCAGAGAGCATACAATGACATGGTCCATTGATACAAGAGCAAGACTATGTTGTAGTTTCCATTGTGCCAAAGTTTGAAGGTGTTGCATTTCTTTTTCCACTTTTTGGGACACTTTGAAGTTTTGATGTTGCAATTTGTGTATCAAGTACAAGGTCTCAATGTTTCTTACACAAGAAAGGGCAGTGTAGACAAGACCATGCTGGTATACTTTAGAAGGGTCAAAAGAAAGTGAAGCCATTGTCAGGCCTTGTGATCTATGAATGGTTCATGCAGATGCTAGCTAAATGGGGAATTGTGATCGAGTAACAATTTTTATAGCTGTTTTGACTTTTCTAGCTATTCTCATTATTGGGGTCCAAGAAGATGAAATAGAACTTGTGTATATGGCTTGTTTTCTTTGGCGTCATGATTTTCCAATAGAAGGGTCATTGAATTCTATCCATAGGATGTCCTCATGGTCAGATGTGTGCATTTGGAAAATGTCGTCAACACCATTAACTAGTCCATCTTGTGTATCTAAATTGCTAGCTATTAGGTTAACCAAGATTCTTGGCTTTATATAGATTGTATTAGGTAGTGATGATTTATCAACTTGGTAGTTGGTATTGTCAATGGGAGACTCTTTTTTATTGATAGCCTCAAACACATAAAGCTTAGTGGGCAAGAAGTCCAACATTCTTTTGTTATGTTCATCGACAGTTGTATTTCTCTGAAACAAGTATGGGAATTTTGGGTCAGTGTAGGGAGGGGTCTTGTAACATGTCATGTTCAAATAGGATATGTGTTCATCAGTTTGTTGGCTAATTCTTGTATGGTTTAGAATGGAAATGAAGTGTCTATATGTTTGTCTAACTACATTGTGTAGTTCAAAGCAAAGAACATTTTCTAGCCAAAATGTGTATGGGATTTTTTCATTGCTTATTTTTTGCTCCTAAAATATCCAAGCATCACATACAGGTTGTGCTTGGTACAAGTCACCGCAAAATATTATATCGACATTACCAAATGATTTTGTTGGTGTGTGTTTGATTTGGCATAGCCGTTTGTTTATATTGTATAACATTCTAGATCCTAATAGCGATGCCTCATCAATAAACAAAACCTGCAATTGGTCCAATTTCTTGGTTAGACTGTCAAGTGTGTTTGAGTCCAAAGGTAGCATCTTTGAAGAGCTACATGGGAAGTGGAAGATATAATGTGTAGTTGTGCCACCTAAATTAAATGCAACTTTCCCTATTGAAGCGACAATGATTCCTTTAGGCTTGTACGAGTCACTTTCAAGTTGCTTATCAAAGTGTCAAATCATTGCTTGGAAGAGCACTTTTGCAGTGAAGGTTTTGCCAATGCCAGCCCCTCTTGTCAAGAAAAAATATAATGGTTTGTTGGGTGCAAGTCTCTTTGCCATCATTACATCTTTGACTATTGATTGTTGTTCTTCATTCAATTGTCTTTGCAACATGAAATATTCTTGGTTATTGAGCAAGAATGGTTGAGCTATTTCTAAGAATAGTGAGCGAGGAATATCTTGCTTTTTTTTGCAGTTCTCACATGTTCTATATCACTGATGATGTCATATTTCTCTATTTCTATTTTGGTTTGGGTCTGGTCACTATTATTGTCGAGGTCTATTGCTGGATGGCTATCATTGTTAGCTTTTGTTGTGGCCAGTTCAATGTCACCCCATGTACTAGATAGCTGTGTTGTGAACATCTTTTTGACATGTGCAATTTGCAATTTGTTTGCATCAAATGATGAACTCCATGTTTTATGTCCTAGTAACAATGATTGTTCATTGTTTCTAAAAGGAACATAAAGCATAAGTTTTTCTCTATAGTAATTTTTTGGATCTTTATGCGGGTTGTATCTTACAAAGCGTATGACTTGTGGCTTAGCCCTTTTTTTTTGTTCTTTTGACAGATTGTTCAAGTAAGAAGAACTATATTCTGCAAGGTACAAGTTTTCATAGAGTTTAGGGCATTGTATGTATTTGTCTATTATAGAGGCATACATAATGTTCTCAGAGTCGTCTCTTTCCTTTGTGAGTAGCTTGGGGCCTTTTAACATCAAATTCTATTATCAAGAGGTGTTGTATTGATGAAAATGGTTCTGCGGGAACTTCTTCATAAAGGCAAAGAAAGAGCAATGTGAACTGCATGGCGACTAGACATTTGTTGGTAGTTTAGAAATGCATTGCCTAGCTTTCGTATGAAGTGTATCTTATTGTTGTAAGCATAAGTACATTATTGGCGTATTTGGTAGAATGCAAGTGACAATGGTTTGTCATGTTTTGTCATGTACGAGCTATAGTAAGATGCAGCAACATATGCATCTAATATAAATTGTGTATCTTTATTTGCATACCATAGGCTTGGAACCTTTTTAGTGAATGAATTTATCCAAATATCTATAGGATGCCTTTTTAAGAAGACAATTCTTTATGACAATGTTTCTTGTAACATTTCAATGTAATTTGCTTCATCAATTTTGAATTTGTGCAAGAAATCGTCAAATGTAAGTTCTTTTGTGTAGTGTTGGTTCTCTAGTTGAAAAATAGCTTTACCATGTCCTTCATTTTAGGGCTAATATTTTGCGAAGGTTCTAAAATTGTTGTTTGCCTCATGGGAGGCAAGGGAAAGCTAAATCGACAACTGGATGTTCTGTACTTTTTGCATGTTTTTGTATGGTGATGTGTCTTCATTTTGACTAGATGTGCATCTAGTAATGTAGAGTCACATGAGATGTATCTATTAATGAAACTTTCTATATCGATGTTTTTGCAATGTCCATATGCAGGTGCATCTACTACCCATAACATGAAGTGTGTGTGCTCATTCCCTCGATTTTGGAATTCTATAACGAAAAATTAGTCAAATACTTTACCAAACAGCTCTTGGTTTTTTAGCATCATCTTTCGAAATGCATTAAGCTTGTGATTGAAATAGTGGCTGCAAAGCACAAGATTTTTCCTAATTTCAAAGTCTAAGTCTTTGTCCTCTATAGTTTCATTGTGCCTAGCATGTTGCTTACTTGATATGTGCTGCAATGCTTTGCACAATGGCTCCCATAAGTGCTCAGCACTTGTTAGTGTCACAAAGAAAGTTGGAGGTCCTAGTTGTCATATCATTGCAAATATATTTTTCCTATTATTTTTTAAGTAGTCAGGAGATGTTTGAATACTCCTCAACGACCTAAAACCTAATGACAACTTCAATATTTTTTCTATATTAGCAGGGTTTTGCACATCCTTTGCAAACAATTTTTCACCTTTCAATTCAGCTTTCCTTATACAAACCCATGCCAATGAGGATATTTGATGAATAATTATTTTAATAGCTTTGAAAAATATATTTGTCATATGTGTTGAAAAGTTGTTGTCTTTATGCATGAGCTCCCACTTTACTATTTTCTGGTAGTTGAATTTTTTAGTGATGTCTTTTGGTCATGCAAAACCATAAAACAGTGTTGGGAAATTCATTTCTTTTGAGTAACTATCCTGGAAAATTCCAAGAGGTTTAAATCCTTCAGATGGCGCAATTTCAATAATGGTTGTATCAAGGTCTTTGATTGAATGTGATTCATTAAACCAATGGATGAGTGATTCAGTTATGGGCTCTTCCTAAAGCTGATGCAAATCGCCATCCACATCAGTTTCAGAGTCTATGTCTATGTCTGTGCCAATGTCTATTTGCATTTGTTGATGTTTGCTTGCTAGTAGGATTTCCCAATCTTTATTTATTGTGATATTTTCTTTTGTATATAGTGGTGTTTTGGACAAAAAATTTAAAGCATCCATCACAAAAGCAGGTCTGACATTGCCTTGTGCATATGCATTTTGTATTCCAATTTACATTTTATTCTAATTGCAATTTTTTTGGTTTCATCTATATGTCTAGGCAATGCTTGTTGGACTCTATCGAAGTTGACATGAACATTGATAATTGTACCATTCAAGCCACATTGTGCTCTTTTGTATCTCAATTGTCTAATCTGTGTAAAAGAAATACGTAGGGAAACTAGTCTTTCTTCTAGGCTAGTCAAGGTATGGACAATATCTATTTGTTTATTGCATCTTATGTTCCATGGTGCAGCCAACACGGGTAGTTTGCCAAGCCTGATAGCTTCTATACATCGTTTGCAAATTGTTTGGCTTGCTACAATGCTTTTGTTATTAGTTGCAATGGAAAGAAAAGAGAAATCATGAACAAATGCATTGTTTACCTTGTAAATATCTTTATGGAAACATAACATTTCACAAATTGCACAGGCTTCAATAGGTGTATCGTCAATGGCTAGTAGGTATTGCCTAATAGATTTTTGGTTTGTATTGTTCACTGGAGTTGCATCTGTATGGATTTTTGGGTAGTGCATTGTTCTTGCCTTACGAAATACATACCTTGTCTTTGTCCTAGTATGTGATGTTGTTTGATACATAATATTATTTGTTTGAGCAGATTGTTGATGGTTGGTGTTTGACAAGCGCTGGTCCTTGTTACAGATTGTTTCTTTTAGACGTTGTAATGAGCATTGCATTTCAATTCTTTTTCTAGATAAAACTACAGTTTGTTTAGTTTTTGAGCTTTTTGTTGAAAAGGGTGTTGTTTTTTTCGTTGGAAATGCATTTTCATTTTCATGCAACAAGTTATGCCTTTTTCTAAGTATTTCATTTGACAAATGTTGTTTTTCTTGTAGAGGCTTGTAATGGCAGTGGCATGAACTACTCTCGTAACAGAATAAGTTTATGTGTTGTTTGGGTTCTACGCAGTTACATAGGACCTCTACTTTAGATTGGGGAACTATTTTCCATATGTATATAGTTGTATGCGATAAGTATGAAATCCATAACAAGCAAAATTCAGAACCTTCTAGGTTGTTGTAAACATATGGCATTCCTATCTTGCTAACTAGTGTTCATTGTTGCAAGAGGAATTGGTTGCTTGACATTGCAGGTTGTTGAAGCATGTTGAAACAACGCAACACAAATCTATCTTGCACTGCCAATGCATTGGCAAATGACCGGGCCATGAATAGTCGTAAAGCAAGTGCATCAAACCAAGTATCAACCAAGGCAGCAATGGCAGCGAACATGCTTTCACCACATGGAGCAACAAATGCAGGCAGTTGTTGGAGGCCAACTTGATCAAGTTCTGCTTCTATTATGATCGAATTGGTGGTGATTTCAGAAGGCACAGTTAACAAATGTGGTTGCATATTGTGCATTCTATTATATGTATTTTTTCTTGAGAAGATAAGTTCATAGTGCCCAACTAATGGATTAACATCATGGAAAAGAATAGATATTTCAAAATGAGAAGCATCTCTATTGAAATGCAAATATGGTTTCTTTCTTGTTAGAGACCAAATACATATGGATATATTTAACCAACGAGCTAGCCAATGGATAGAAAATGTGTCACCCCAAAGGCCAGTTTCACCAATTGTGTTGGTCTCTATTGCGGAAAGACTCATCCTACGCAAGTATGTGGCCTTGTCATTAACTTTGTACAAGTCATGAAGTATTGATGGGTGCAGCTTGTGCTCGTAAGAGTTTAAAGCTGCAACACAACGATTGTGAAGGTAGTGCAAGAAATGGGTAACAAGACCATTGCGTAGTTTAGAGGATGTATAGCGACAGTGAAGCAATACATGGAGTGTGTTAAATAAGCAATCACTGACCTTAAAGTTGAATGTATCAATTCAGAAGCAATGCACATTGTCCAAAGCTTTGTCAATTGATATGTTCTATACATTGTCATTTATTTTGTATGTTTCTACTATAATTGGATTATCTGACATTTGGTCTATTTTTTTGCAAAGCTTTTGGGAACATATTGCTCAATTGGTTGATAAAGGCAAATGAATTTGTACTGCATGAGGCTTTTGGGAACGTATTGCTCAATTGGTTGATAAAGGCAAATGAATTTGTACTGTGTGTAGTGTTTATATATGTGCACAAAGAAATGTTAAATATTCACAAAGAAGGCACAATGCAAAAGTATTTGTAGGTACAATTCTTTTTTAATGTTTTTTAGAATGGAATGTGTACAGTGCAAGTATCGATCAAAATCTAGTTCTAGTCGCAATTGCCTTCAAAGTCTAAAAGTGTGAACAAAGCAGGGAGTAAATAAACTTAGAACTATGCACCAGAAAGGTATAACAATGTCTACTTACCTTCAAGAGTAAGGGAGCAAGAGTTCTTATATTTTGTGCATGTAGCGAAAGTCCTACAATAGAAATGGAAGTCAGATTGTATATACATATGATTTGATGTAGATCAATTTGCAAAGAATGTAATACAATTGCAGGAGGGAAATGTATAAGTTTTCTTTTTTCATAATCAAATGGACCTATATTGTTGACATAGTTTCCATGTCCATGTTATAACAACAAATGAGCAATATCAAACACCTAGGTTGTTTTTTTTATATGCACAATATCAATTAACCACAGTGTCCTATACAAATTTCATATATTTAAGCTAAGAATCTATAAATATTTTCTACACACATAATATAGCTACCTAAAAACCAGCAACATTGAACATTTAACAAGTCCTCTACAACATGAAATCCATTTATGGGAGGCATATAAATATGCACTAAATACTTGCGATTAAAAAGAACCAATAACCATGCTTCTTTTTAATTTTAGATTTTTATTACAATTTATTCAGCCACTACAAACTCTTTTAAATAATTCTTTTTGGTTTTGGAAAACCTGGCTAGTCTGTATGATTGTTCAATTATTAGCAGTGGTATAGGTATACTTATTCTACTGAATTAACTATTTGTTATATTTTATAATATATGAAGCTAGCAAGTTGTAGTTTAGCTAACAAGCTACTAGAACAAAGTATAGGTATCAGGAATAAGATTAATATGAATAAATAAGTCATGGATGGAGGAATCTATTTTTCATAATGTTATTATGTAAGATGAATGCTTATCATATGGGGGAAGGAAGGTTTAAAAAGAAAAAGGAGACAAAAATAAAAGTAAAATAAAGGAAAATAGAATTGGATTAACTAATTTGTCTGAAGTAGTTGCAGATGATTTCAGCCATCACCTTCACTTAACAATAACAAAAGTGACTATAACAGTTGCCAGTGATGTTGAGTTCAAATGGTCTAGTTGGTGGAATTATTTGTCCCATGAAGAGGGCATCAATATTCCATTCAAATTGCGATACATCCGTTCCTGCAAGTTACTATTGACAAAATATCAACGACAGTAGAAACATCAACTACAATAGAGGAAACTACAATAGAAACATAAACTATAATAGGGGACTCTATTCCTGAGATTTATAATTAGGAATAGAATACCAAGTCAAGATCCATATTTTAGAAGTAGAAAGAGACAATTACTATTTTTTCCTATTAAAAACCCCCATATGTGACCTTGGGGATATAAAAATTTACAACCATGGATGGAAGCATACAATTCGAGGATAGTTTATCTTATGTGTCTTTGCGCAGAACTGTCATTTAGGAAGAACTAGTTCATGATTTATTAATCTATGGCCTTTCCCAACAAGGATCACCCCTAATTGGCAATTCTTTTGTGATTATTTATTTACAATTTGTTTTTCTTTTATTTACACACAGTGAATATGTACGTCTCTACATTTGCAGCCATAATAAATAGGGCTTGTAGATTGGTATGAAGCTTACATCAAAGGATGTGCACCAGCAATGGCTTCGTTTCTGGTCTGTTGTGTGCGTTTTGTGGGGTTTGCGACTATATTATAGATACAACATTCTCTACACTTTTTTCAAATCTCTAAAATAATTTTACAAAAAAAATTGTTAAAACCCTTCAAAATTTTGAAAAGACCTAAATTTTTTTTTTTTTAATATTAATCGAGCCTCCAAACTCTTAACAAATTTTCATCTAAAATTGCAAAAAATCTTTAAATTAAAAATAAACCCTGAAGGAAACTAAAAAAGTAAAAATAAACATTGAAGGAAACTAAATCAGACATTCTTTCAACAAATTGTTTAAAAATGTGTAGCGTTGCAATACATTTTTTGGTTTTATGTTGTAAGAATAGGTTCAGGCAATGTGACATCAGGCATCAAGAGCACAAATTGGAAAAAGATAAGATCATATAATTTTGGAAGTTAAGATGATATCCAATAGCATAAACTACAAAAGATAAGATCATACACAGACGAAAAGACAAGGATCAAAAGATCTTCTATGAAATGGCAAGAGCTTACTCGAAAATATACACCCATGTTGAACATAAGGCATATGCACAAAATTGATAACATGACTTTTTTTCATTTATAGTATAAGTAGAAGGCATAAGTACGCAATAAAACTGCAAATACAGAGCTTTTAACATAGGCCTTATGAACAAAGCTTATAAAACTACAAAATAAAAACTTTTAACATAGAGCTTATGAAACTGCTGAAACAAAGTAGCTCTGTGAACAAAAAGCTTCAAGATCTAGGTCAACAAAATAGAGAAGGATTCAAAAGTGCACATAAATTTCTCTAAGCTAGTCCATGTATAAGGGAATTTTGGTTCCTGGTTTAAAGCATATCCAGTTGTCCAAGCTCATCCACTGTTGATTTGGTGGCAGATTCCATTGCAATTGGGCACCCACAATTCTAAGACATGAGGAAAATGTGTGACTTCTTCCACCTAGTATGATCATTTCTTTGAAGGAAACTGCTGTTATGAAATCACATATTTCATTATGAACAGTCTCAATAAACACAAATGTATAGCAACATGAACTAAGATACGATTTACACTTTACTACTTCATTATAGAGTCCTTTATTGGAAAAATGGTATGATAAGATAGACACAACTTTAATTATTTTTTTGATTAATTTAAATAAAAAAAGAGGGACATGACTCTGGGATAGTTAAGGAATGTCTCAAACATATCTTGACATTGCGAGGATGGCACATACATCCTAGGTTTATTTTCCTTGCGTAGAGTATGATTACTAAAATGTGTTTTTGATTTTAGAATTTTTGGAGATGGCCAGGCGACATCACTTGTTATTCTTGAAAACTTCCAAAAAAAAATCCGAATGGTAAACTTGTAGCTGGTAAGCATGTAGAGAATGGTAGTTTGGTCCACAATTCTATAGATAATGAAGTTAGGCTGCTAAACTCTTATCCTGGAAGATGTGTCCTTATATCAGGTAGTTGATTTTTGTATTAATGCCATAGTGCATACGTTTGTTTTTTAGAAAATTGATTTTGGTCCTATTGACTCTTTCTATGTTGGTTTTGGTAGGCTGACATTTTTATTAAGCAGAAAAGCTCTGTAAAAATCTTAATCCCAAGCTACCGTATATTGTTCTACATAATATCCTGGTAAAAATGATTTTAAGTTGTAGTAAAATACTTTTGAAGAGATACTTGATATTCTTTTGCAAGTTTTTAACACTTTTAGCGGAGTTGAGGTAATTTACAAAATCCTTCATATTTACTTGGCCATCTCTTGATTTAGTACGAGAACAAGAGAGGAAAGGTGCATCCTGGCACCAATTTTAAGGGATTTTAAATAGTGCAGAGATTCTCATATTAGGAAGAGATTTCTATTTAATAGTCATATCTCATTGATATGGCTATGTCAATCCAACAGTTGAAACCATACAAAAATATTCAGAATGACACACTCAACAGTGAGATGATTCCAAGAGAAAACAACTGCAGTGATGCCCAACATAATTTTAAGTTTGTACTAAAACTATGAAATCAGAAATCAATGAGGTTAATTTCAATGACAACATAAGATTTTCAGAAGAAGAATTTGTTAATTTCATCTGACTTGTTTCTATCTTGCATTGAGTTTGTTGAGCATGTCTAACTCTATAAAGAACATGCCCCACATAATTTAGCCTAATTTTGTGTCCTCCTTTCTCTTCAAGTACCTAATGCTTCTTTTAGTATTTTAATACTACTGATTATTTTGGTTTGAAGCATACTTGAGCAGTAATCTATTGTGAGTTGTAAAGAAAATTCCATTTTCTTGGTTGTCAAGATATTTCGGCATTCTAAACTCATAGCAACAAGCAATAAGGGCATCAAATTCCCAAATTTGTGCATTGCCAACTGACCATACAATATGCAAGTGGGGATGTAACATAGTTGACCAATAGAATATAGTTATAGAATCTAAAAATTGCATTTTCTAAGGCTTAAATAGTAGCAAAAAAATTATAATTAATTTTTCTAGTAACTGTATAGGAAAATGGTAGAATAGTAGTGCATGACCTATGTGAACCGGTCAAGGAAAATAGGTTTGTTGTGATTAGCTTCCTTCTCTACCACTATTACTATTTTGGGGTTGAGGCTTCTCACCATGATGAGAACTTGGTGGATTGAAGATGATTGTTGTGCTGGGCAAGCATCCATGGGTTTAGGGTACTGAGATTCGAAGCCACATAACCGCAGAAAGAGAATTCAAAATTAATAAATGCTGGCAGGCAGCCTGGGCGGAAGGCTAAGGCTTGTATGAGTGCAGATCATTGCATTCCCTGCTTGAGATTGAAGTCTACATCATGAAAGCTGAAGGAGCTGCCATGGAAAACCCCTTATTCTTGAAAGTTTTTCCTTTGCAAAACTTCTAGAAGCTAAAACTCTAAACTGTATAATCACATGATGTAGGAGACCAAATTCTCTAGCTTCTAATTTCCAACAGATTTTTGTCTATAGAAAAGAAATCAACATTTTTTTCCAGTTCCATTTTTGTTCCTGTAACCTTTACCTACATTTGTTCAGTTTCTATGGTCTTTTGTCTTATCATCTCGTTAGATGTAGCTTTGCATGCTCTGATTTTTCCTTCCTAATAAATAAGGCACATACTTTGTTCTTTTTCAGTTAGTTAATTGCATTAATCTTTCCTGTTTGTGGGCTTAATTACAAGAGAAACACATAGTTCTGCACATGCATTTTGAAAATTATCTAGGCATCCTTTCAGCATTTGAGCCTCGTTTGGACATGCTTGCCTCATCTAAACTAAACATTTAATACCCATTGCCAAAGACAAAAACATTGTGGATGTCCTTTTTATTGGTACAGAGGAAGTTGGCAATGAAACCTTGATTGGATCTCCTTGAATGTGAGCAGGAAGGGCTAGCACTCCCTATAGGTCAAGGGAATGGTATCCACTACAACCAGTATGAGAAAAGGAGCAATCAAAGGTACAATAAAGAAATCTTCAGTAATGAGAAAAGGAGCAACCAGAGGTACAATAAAGCAATGTTTAGTAATGAGAAAAGGTGCAATCACAGGTACAAAAAAACAATCTTTAGTAATGAGAAAAGGAGCAATCACAAGTACAATAAAGCAATATTTGGTAATGAGAAAAGGAGCAATTACAGGTACAATAAAGAAATCTTCAGTACTGAGAAAAGGAGCAATCTCATGTAGACTCAGAAATCTCAAGTAGTTAAAATATCATGATTTGGCAAGCTACTGAAGATTAGAGAGCTTGGTGATGGGTTCAAGTTGGCGTTATAAGCCATCAGTAAAAGAGGCCCAAAGGTTGCATTTAGGCCAAAGAGGAGAGAGAAAAACATCATGGAAAAGACATTTGTCTTGAACATGCTCAATGTAGATTTAGGCAGGAGAAAGAAGAAGGATTTGCCTATTTAACTCGTAGTAATGATAAATTACTATGACTTATGCAACTAATTAACAACTGACTGTTAGATTCTTACATGGAAATTAATGAGCATAATCAATCACACAATCAATGCTATATTTGAGTAATTCATTTTGAATTCTTGAACACTCTAGTTGTCAGTAGACACATGGTAGTTTAGTTGTAACAGAGGGCATTGTACATTGTATTGGACAGTAAGGCTTGCAAATAAAAGTTAGGAGACACGCACACCTAGCCTTGAATATCATAAACAAAAGCAGCATAGGTGGTCTAAGAAAAGGGGTCAATGGAGAGGGCAGAAAGATCCACATCTATTATGAGAAAAGAGAAATATTAGATACAATTTAGCAATCTTAAGTATGAGAAAAGGATAAATATCAGGTATAATATAGTAATCTTCATTATGAGGAAAGGAGTAGTCTTAGATATAATATGACAATCTTCAGTATTAGAAAAAGGAACAATTTCAGCTATAATATAGCAATCTCAATGTGTTGACTTTTGAATGAGGTCATGCTTGGAAGAAGGCATATCAGGTTGCATTGATGATTAAACTAGCACAAATTGGAAAACTATTCAAGATCACTGAATTGTACTATGTGATAGATTGCACTAATAGCCAGGCCAAAAGATCACATTGAGGATAGAGTAGAGATAAATATTTTCTGGAAAGAGAAAACATCTAAAACATGTTCAATATAGATTTTTTAACAAGGACAAAGAATTGGCATGCATCTATTGAATCCATTACTTTTGATAAGTTCTGAGAATCCATGATCTATGAAATTGAATGAGAATTGACTTTTAGTGTCCCGTGTTAAAAAGTTACAAATGGGAGCAAAAAATAACCAATGCAGTATTTGAGGAGGTTATATTGTCCAGGAAGAGCTACCAACAACGTTTCCTATGGAAAGTCCCAAGAGCATTGTCATGGCTTGGGGTAATTGTAGTAACACTTCCAATCCTTGTGATACACAAAAGGACTGCCTAGATGCTTATGGGTTACAAATGACTCTCAACCTTCACGGCATGCAATCTATACATATGTTTAACATTAGTAGATAGGGTATAGATAGGAGATAGGTCTAGATAGAAGATAGCAATCAGACTAGAATATAGTAAACTTATATTTTTGTCAAGAGTATGACATGTACATGATGAAAAAGAGAAAACATATTACATTTTCTATTGTAGTTCTCTCTTTCTCTCATTCCATTATTTTGTCTCACAAAGCTTTTGCACATGCACACAACTCTATCGAGAGTGTTGTCCATTGAGATTCCCTCTAGTCCCCACATGAGTCGTATGAAGGTAGCGCAAGGGTTTGGCACAGGGCAAAATTCAAAAAGTAGAAACAATTTAATTCCAAACACAATATATAATCATAGCTCGAATGAGGTAGAAATGCGGTGCTTAAAATGTGTGCCAATTCTAACACTCACAATATTTACACTACTGCTCAGATATGACCTCTGCAAAAATTTAAATGTATTTGACAAGTCCAAGTAAAGAGGAGGGCAAAAAATCAAACGAATAATGTCAAAATCATGTTCCTAAAAATAGTGGAACAAAAAACCTATGCAAAACATCAACTCGCACAAAACATTTATACAGATTCGGTAGGTTTTAGCTACATTCAAGCATCCCACAGAGTAAAAATCAAAAGGAAGTCATGTGCAAGCTTTGAAAATTCATTAGCAGACAACACCGATGTGTAAGCTCTAAAAATTCATTAGTAGACAAAAGGAAAGAGCAAAAGGATTGTATTTATGGTGTGAAATATCTAAAATCCTAAAAAATGACAAGCACCGAACATAACGTAAGAGAATACAGTACAAAGTATCATAAATCCAAACCCCAAAACTTATCTAGACACAAATTTGAGCTGTCATACTGTCATTTGCATAGATTATATTCATGTTGTCAAATATCTTAAACCCTCAAAAATGACAAGCACCCAACAGAGTGTAAGAGACCTACTGCAAGTTTAACACAAACCCAGTACGATTTTGCTATACCTGGATGGATTTTGGGGTTTGCCAATGAGGAAATCTACGACAATCTAAGGGTTGTTACAGTTATATTCAATTAAAAATAGTGAATTCTAATTTTTGTCAGAAGATGTAATAGAACAGGGACACCGAAGGGTTTACACTATGCGGAAACAATTATATACACAAAGAACTAAATCTCTATACTAATTAAAAAAGTTGTAAGAGTAAGGTTAAAGCGTCGGCGGGAAGATAAATTAAAAGAGCATATGAGGAAAATACTGCAGACAATACCAAACACAAATTTCATACACTGCAAACAATACCAAGCACAAATTTCATACACTGCAGATAATACCAAACACAAATTTCATGGATACGGTAGATATAAAAATATAGAAATGTCGAGAAACCTCAAATTACAAAAACTATTCACAATTTTTTACTCAAATAAATGACATATCACTATCTTGCAGACAAAAAAGTGTCTAAACTATGAACTATTCCTTAACGGGAGAACATTCCAAAAAAAAATTGGCCAAGAGCATGAAAGCAGAACTTTACAAACCTGGGAACAAAATCTAGAAAACCAACTGCAGAATTGAAGCTAAACTCTCTCTTGACGATGCTAAAATGCAGAATGCACTATGGCGTTCACAATGCCGACTATAAATCTTAATGCCAACTGCAAATCTTAAATTTGCATTAAAAAAACCGTTAGAAACTGTCCTCACTCATACTCAAGCCATGTGAACAAAACAACTATCCACCATTTCATTTTTATTGGTAATTACCAATTTTAAAATTATTTTTACCCCCAAGAAAAATGCTTTACTCTAATAAAAAATTTAAGATTTTGTATTTTAAAAAAAAATATAAATTCCAGTGCTCAAAATATTACACATAATATTAGAAATAAATTCACACATATATGAGAAAGAAATGCAAACTAATAAGAAATAGTTAACATGAAAACATAAATCTTTGCCTAACAAGAAAATAAATATTATTCCCTAAGCTCAAAACATATATAATCTTCAGAGAAACAACTACTTCATTATAAATTTTAGAAGGTTCCTCTGTAAAGATTTTTCTACGCCATCTAAATTTATTAGATATGCACTTTACTTTACACACACATATAGTTTATGTAAAAACAAAATAAGAAATCTAATACTTCTCAAATCTTTTGCAGGTCGAGGAAATAAACTCCAATGATGTGATATTTTTTTTGTCGAGGAAATAAACTCCAATGATGTGATATTTTTTTGTTTTCCATCGAAAAGCTCTGAACACGTTTATAGATCTTTATGATCGTTCATATCACTGATGTTTAGTAGTCTGAAGTGATCCGGTTTTTAAAAATACTTGACATTTGGTGCATGTAAAATATGATCTTAAATCTGCTGTAAAAGGACATGAACAGTAAGCAGTCCTTAAAACAGATACGAGCTTTCCACGCGGAATCCAGAGTACAGCAGCCATTTTAGCCTCTAGAGTACTTTCTGTAGAAAAAGCTAATGGATTTAATGGCATTCAATGCATCGGGAATGCTGTATACAAGGATTGAAGGTTTATGTCATACAAATTATCTGTCGTCAACTCCCTCTGATTCTTATTATTTGCTCGGCTTAATGGGCCCATACTCTTGCTTTTATCCCTTAGTAATGGGTGGTGCTGCTGTAAGTTGGTTCACTTCAAATGACTCTACGCTTCTGAAATTTCTTCCAGGTAAATGAATGATGATTGGAAATGGAGATTCGCAAGCAATATTTTAAATTGGTTTTCAACATCCTGGCTGAAGGGTTTTGTAAATGGTACAAATATAAATTTGTTTTTACAGTTGCATTTGTGACAGATGGTTTTCTGGATTGTTGCTGAAAGGAAAAATTTAAGAGACACGACAATTTTGACACAATATCGCATGTCTTTTCTGGTTCAGATCTCTTCAGCTGTAAGCTCATCAAACTATATGTGCTCTTCAAATGGGTAGTCTAATTAAGTTCATACTATTGTTTACATAATTGTACGAATTTGTTTGCAAGCAGCATTATAGCATAAATTAGCGATTTTAGTTTGAATTCTATCTCTGGCTCTACTATTGTTAAAAATGTTATCAGAGTTTTAGTTTTAATTATATGATTTTAAGAAATTGCCATGATTGGAATGTGCATAAGTGATTTCAAACTACCGAACGTATTCTTGACCCTTGGGCATTCTCGCAATGTTATTTTTTATAATGTTAAACGAGTTTATGTTTGTATGATAACTAAAATTGAAATTAAAATCATTATTGAGAAACTGAGTCCATAGGCTTTTTTAACACAACGGTAAGGATTATTAAACCATTTCATTTTAGCACTTCGATTCCAAGAAGTCAGAATACAACATTTCAGACGCCCTCATTTAGTTCTATGCAAGACATAATTCAAATGGAAACATGCGATAACTAATTACAGAAATTAAACTTAATTAACTATATCAAAATTTCCAAGCTTCTATACACTTCCCCGATTTTCCTCCCGGGGCATTGTTCTAAAGACCAAGGTGGGTTGGCTAGGGGACTCTTTTAAACCAAATGTCCCAATGAGATTTTTAAGCTGAGAAAAATCTAAACAAGAAATCTGGGAGATTAAAGGAGATACCTGAACTGTCATGGAAGATTAAGGAAAATGCATAGCCATTGGGAATTTGGGAGTGAAGAGCCATTGGTAACACTCAGAGGAAACGACCATTATAGACAAAAAGTGCAGGATAAACTTCTGTACCAGACGTGAGAACCCTTGAAGGCCTCGGTAAATCCTTTGTTAACATTTGGTTGACATTTGAGTCTCCCGGAGGTGTTATTTGCCCTTTAGTCTCAGGTAATTTACTTTCAGCCTTAGATATTTCAACTTTGGATGCACTCTCTTTTGTTTTTTCTCAACACGAGTCATAACCCAACGATCTCTGTCATGCTTATGACTTATTCATTACTTTGTGCATTTTCTACATATCAACTTTCTGTTATAGGTTCATGCACAAAACTCTTTCTTATTTGGTGTCTCTGGAAATCTGGGATCCCAAATCAGCGAATCTTTCCATGAAGCTCCCATCTCTTGAATTAAGCTCTTCCGAAGTAATATGCTTGAATTTGAGGGTTTAGCTTCCGTTGATAGAAAGGTTAAAAGTGTGTGTTCCCCAGGACAATTGGAAGTTTTGAAAATACTCCAATTGCTCTCCTTTAACGCATTATCTATGTTAAATACTATTGGAACAGTGACGATAGACCTCCAGAATGACCAGTCTATCTGGCACATGACAGTTCTCAACAGTGCTCCTTCTACCCTGATTAGACTAGCTTCTAGATAAAGGAACCAATTTCCCATTGCATGTTCTAGACATTTCAGCATCATGGATATGCTTATAAACAAAGGGAAATTCGGTAGTCTTCCGTCAGTATCATATGTAACAAAGGGAACCGGGTAACATTGACATGTACTATGTATGCGTACCCAAATAATCTGTTGAGTAATATCATGACGTCCTTTATGTCAGAGATTGTAATCCCATCCACCCAGACGTACAATCAGTTTTATATCCTCCGTGCATTTAAACAAATCTCAGCATAAGTCAAGGAAGATTTTGTCATGGATTCAAAAAGATTTTCTATTTACTCTTCCAACTGCTCACTGTCACAATAGCTTGTTCCACACGCTTATGGTTTGCCATGATAACATTATTTTATGTTTTCTCTCTCTCCTTAGATTTTCTATATATTCGATGAATCTCCATTTTGCCTTCACTCTTTTCAGAGTACAGCTCCATAGAGCTGTTAGAGATAAGAAGATGAATCTGTAAGATGATATGAAGAAGAATGTTATCATGTCCGGAGGTCATAGAGCTGCAGCTCAATAAATAGATGTAATGTTTTATTTTCTTTGATATAAATCTCTGTTTGTTCTCTTTTATTGCTGCTCTTGACAGTCACCTGTTCCTTCACTTTATAGAAGTGAATAAACTGATTCCTATGCTCAATATTCAAGACATCAATTGTCATTTTTTTACAGTGCGTTTGAATTGAGGATTTGGAAGTCCCAAAGTTTGATGAGGTGCAATCCAAGAAAACCAAATTAAACAAGTCTCCATGAATGAGATTGAATAATACGTACAAATCTCGTAAAACTGGAGAAATTGGAAGTGGAGGATCAAAAGAGATTTAAATTTATGAAAAGCTTTGAGAAGGAAATGAACGGGATTAATAATTCTCATGCCATAATTAGTACCTCGGGGTATGAGTTTTTAAAAAAAAATAATTGAAATAATGAAAAAAAATGAAAAGTTATACAAAGGAGGGAGTGAAGACACTTCCCTTAAAAACAGAAACAGCAGTCCACCATCAACCTTGTCTGATGAGGAACAAAACAACACTTAATACAACAGCATGAACAAAGCTACATAACAGCCATACAAATACAGAATATCTGAAAATAGGCATTTTGTAACATGCCCAAGAACCAGAGCACATGATAAACAAAAGCTTACAAACAAAATCTAAAATAAGTTTGCAACTGGGCTGAAAAGACAAAGCTTTCTTTATGTAGCCTGAGAATTTGAATTTTGCATTCTTCCAGTAACATTCTGGTTGTAGACTGCACTTTTGACTCGCTCTGCATTTGAAAACATAGTGAGACAACTTGAAACAAGATGTCATAGTAAAACTTAAGCATTTCCGTCTCTTGGTGAATCAACCGATTATTGAAAACAGCCAAACATCTGCATTTCCAAATGTTAAATAGCACATTGTGTCTTATAGAATTAGCAACCACATTATTTTGTACGCCAAGGCCCATAACAACAGATTTCCAGCTCAAACCATGTTCGAAAACAGCTGGGAAGTAATTGCAGACAGCATTCCATTTCATTGTAGCAAAAGAATAGTCCCGAAAGATATGTTTTAGACTCTGTTATTATGACAAAATGAACATTTGATTGGTTGAACTATCATACATTCCAACCTATCTCCAACAGGCAGTTTGAAATGTGGGATCTTCTAAGCCAACAATTGTGCATTAGCATCAGCCTGAGACCTCCATATCTGTTCACTTAACCTCCTCCAAGTCTTTCCATGAAGCCTACATCTCCATTTCTAATTCAATCTTGGATTTAAGGTCATGTGAGGTAGAAGGCTTAAATAAATTTTCTTAAGGGGAAAACAATAAAAGGGGAATTTGGACAGCCACAATCAATCTTTACAAAAATTACACGGTAAAGGAGTGCAAAGCTTCATAACAAGATTCACTAAGACCAAGAATATCACAAAAATTAAGAATGCTTAAAACTTGATATTTAATTGAAAAATGAGCTTAGACCTTTCCCAAGAGAACCACTCTAGAGAATTAAAATCTCATATATCACCACAACTTTGATCACCTTTTTTAAAGTAATGAGCTTGTCTAGGAAATGCTATAGTAAGAGGTTGACCATTATACTGTATTAACCTCAGGGTATGAGTTGAGAAAACAGGGGAACAAGTAGAAAAATCAAAATACTTATATGAGAGTCTTTAAGATAGTGACACTTGTAACAAGATCAGGATCTGTGGGAGAATTTACCAAAGGCCTTAATCTAAAACCAACAAAAATCTTAAGGCGAAATTTTGAGACAGACACATGTGACATCCTCCTTAACTAAGGAAAAGTAGGAAAAGGATAATTTATTAATTTATTAATATCAATTGGGAGTCCCGAGAATAAGAATAACAGGAACTGACTGTATAAATGGGGATTCTCGATTGGCATTGAGTACAACAGGGAAATTATTAACTTAAACCTGGTGATTAACAATCTTTTAAGCCAACATATTTTAAGATAGTTTCTAAGCAATAATATACTTTTCAGCTTCCATTCTTCATTTTTTTAATGTTATTATCAAGATTCATCTAGAGGTATTTTGTAGAGAAAATAATGTCTGAGTGAGCAACTGTTGAGGAGAATTATATTCTTAGTTGTTTTTAAATTTAATGATTTTTCTTTTTATAAAAATAATCGAATATGGATATTTGTATTTCTGTTCTTTTTTGAACAGGTTGTGATTCATACTTCTGTTCTTATCTGAACAAGTTGATTACAACATGCTCAGTCATTGTTTATCTTTATCAGAAGTTTTCCTTTGACTAAGCTGTCAAGAATAGGAGAGATCAAACCACTTACAGAAGTTTGAACCTCGATAAATGATTTAATTAAGAAACATATCATCCTCCTTACCAATTATGTTCAATTAAATTACAACTCTTAAACAAAATGATAAAAAAATTAATATAAAATATCTTCAAATTTAAAATATCATTATAATTGTAATACCATTTGACCCTAAATCTGCCATTTGACTTTAAACTCGATTACTTGTTAGAATATTTGGATTACCACTAATTGCTTTTCCAAGTTAATAAGGGGTTTGTCAAGCAGAACAATATCGTCAATATAACACAAAATAATGATCCAATTGCTACGAGGGTAATGTAAAGCATTATACCATGCACTAACAATAAACAAATTCTCATTTCCTTCAAATTTGATGCAGTAATTCAAGTAGACATTTCAATTCCAACATATAACCTAAATAAACGCTGATGAACCACTTTGCCAAAAGAGCTTTTTACCCAACCTTGAAAATAGCTAACAGTAACAATGCATATGACCTGATCTATTTGACACGATATTTGAAAGTACAAATAGATGTGTCACAGCGCGAAGTTTGCAGCATGCAGTAAGATAGTACAGGGTTTGGCTTCAACATTTTTGTAACGAGCCAATTCGTAAGGACAAGTTTTGAGCTATGTTACCCTAAGTTTACATGACGAGGACTTGTTGTGATGTTATCATACATCGTTCTATTGCAAATGGGGACCTCCAATTTTTTATTTTTAGGGTTTTGTTTAGGTGTTTCAATTTCAGTCTTCAGTTTTTTTATCAGTGCGAAGTTTAGGAGTTTAATCTAAATTCAAGGATGTTAAAAAGTAAAGGAGAATGACTATATGAGTATTTTGATGTCATAAAGGTGTTCAGAAGAACCAAGGGATGAAGATTGACATTGTTTGAGGTCAATTTCAACTACTACTTTTTAGGAAAAAGTTATTTTCTTTTTGTTTTTTCAGAAGTTTCTTTTTTGGCATTTTGGGGCTAATTTGAGAATTTTTTTGTTTGCTTTTTCTAAATTTAGAAAGTTGTTTTTTTAGCTTTTTCCTATTTTAAGAAAGGTCAAAGTTGCATCCAAGTGTAAAATTTTTGTTTTCAACTTCAAGTTCGTTTGGGATTTCACGAAAAGCAAGGAAAGTGGTAAAAAATTCCAGATTTCAAAATGAGGGAAAGCATTCAAAATTGTGAAAATTCTTGGAAAATCCTTGTTCCAATATCAAATTTATTAGAAGTTTTGAAAAAAAACTGTGGAAAAGAACACTGATGGAAGCGTGCTGATTACTGAAATTTATCTGAAAAATTTTAGGATCTTCCAAAATCCAAAATCCAAAATCTCCATTATAACTCCTAGAGATCTAAAACCAATCTCAAATATCCTGACAATATTTATATAAAATATAACTTAAAAGTATAAGAAAGGACGCACATGAAAGCACAAATAGATCGACTTAAGGAAGCTTCTAGAAAAAAACATAAAGGGTCGACTTGAAGCGAATTCTAGAATAAAGAAAGATAAGGATAGCCACATAAGAGCTTCAAGAAGAAAGCAAAAGAAAGCCAAATCCCAAAGTAAAAACGGGAAAAAAAATTAAATTAAATAAAGCTTCTCTAGGAGAAATCAACCAAATTCAATAAAGGGAAAAAAAAATAAAATGAGAGCAAGTCGATCCCTTCTTGATATCATTGTTTCCTATAAATACAAGGGCTTGACATTTTATTTGTTCACAAACAGGAAATTGCAGCTTTAGCCGTACTTTTCAGATTTCAAAGTAAGATAGAGATTTTGGGCGATTTTCAGATTGAATTCCATGATTATTGCTGATCATTTCTTGGAATTTTCATGTTTGTTGATGAATTTTTATTGAAAATTTCAATTTCTTTTGCGATTAGAGGCAATTTTCAAATCATTTCTTGGAATTTTCATATTTGTCAAGGATATTTTTATTTAAAATTCCATATTTTCTCAAGATTAGAGATGATTTCCAGAAATTTTCAAGGGTTCTCTAATTTGATCAACATGTTCTTGTTAGAGATATGCAGCTTTGGTTGGATTACTCTAACCGATGTAATCAAATGTATAAGTGGACTATTGACCTTGAACATTTGATCTCTATCCTTTACAGTATATGGGTTTGATTATCTGCTATGATTATGGTTATCATAATTAATCTCTACTATGCATGTGATCATGTATATATATATATATATATATATATATATTTAATAATAGCCATATTATTAAATAAATATATAAATGATCGATTTTATTGCAATGATTAATAATCATATTATTGTTGAGTGTACCGATAATTTATATCGATATTAAATTATGAGTATTGCAACAGACATATTGATCATGTAATTGTTAATGATATCATTGAAGACTTGTTAATCATCGAACTACATTTGTTAATAGAAAGACACGTCTCTATGTGAGACATGACTCTTTGCACTCATATATATATGAGGCTGTTCCCATACTTTGCAAACGTACAAAAATCATTAAGTGTAGAGCAATATAAGTATACAACATTCAATTAACTTATTTTATTGATATAGAGAAACAACAGATCGTTATTGATTCACAACATATCGATATTAATTCACAACAGATCGATATTGTTAAACATATCTTTGTGGATTGAAAGCAACGATCCTTCAAGATCATCAAACTATGTAGGGTTTGATCATTATTGATTATATATTCGCATCTGCATAACAGTAAATAAATTTTAAAAAAATATATCATCATATAAATCTGATCAAATTTAACATGGTATTAGAGCTAGCTTACGGAAGATCCGATCAAATTTATAAGCAGAGATCATCTAACTGCCATTAAATTTTCTAGAAATCCTTATATTCAACAAAATGGTATGGTGTTAGATTTGAGGACTGACTTGAAGGGGCTTCAAATTTTGTATCTTGGAAATTCAATATCATGCTTTCCCTAAGAGAACATGATTTAGATACATTCGGGGAGAAGGCGATACCTGTACTTGATGAAGACAGTGAGAAACTTCTATGGATGAAAAACAACAATAAAACCATGAAAATGTTGGTAGATGCAGTGATAGATCACATAGTTCCAATTATCTCCAAATTGGATACAACCTATCACTTGTTCACAACTTTAGAGAGCATGTATGAAATAAATAACACAAGAAGAGATCTTTCACTAAAACAACAACTCCAACACGTGAAAATGAACAAAGGAGAATCGATCACATCTTACTTCATGAGAATAATAGAATTAAGAGATCAACTATCCACCATTGGTCACACAATTGATAGCAAGGAGTTAACCATGTTGGCTCTTAATGGACTCCCAACATCTTGGAAAGCATTCATTCAAGGGATAAGTGCCCAGTCTAAACTTCCTAAGTTTGGTCGTCTAAAAACTCATTGCATTCAAGAAGAGTCAAGGCTAGTCACAAGAGGGATTGGTCAAAACTCCGCAAATGAAGATATACAAGTTCTAAATTTTCACTCACAAGAAGAGTAAAAGAGGAAACTTCAAAAGGAAGAAAGACAAAGATTCAAATGGAAAACGCTCATTCAAGAAAAGGAGGGACATGTCTAAAGTATAATATTTCAGATGTGACAAATATGGTTGCTATACAATGAAGTTTCCAGACAAGCCTAAATCTCAAGCCTCCATTGCTGAAGTTAGTAAGGCAGGCTCAAAAAAGGACTCTGAAAGACTTACATATTTGTATTTTATTCAGCCCTGTCAAGTCATGTGTCAACCAACCTTAACACTTAGGTAATTGATAGTGGGGCATCACGTCACATCACAAGATTTAGAGAACACCTAGATAGCCTGGTGGAAAATTTAGATCAGGAAGTTACTATTGCAGATGATTCTAACTATCTTGTGAAAGGAATCTGAACTTGTACTATACACTTATAATCAAGCATTTCCCTTCAATTAATAGGTGTATTATTTGTACCGGAATCAAACGAAACTTGGTCTCCATATCAGCTCTTGAAGACAAAGGATATCGAACTACCTTCATGGATGGTAAAGTTCTAGCATGGCCCAAGAATTCAAATATCAAGAAAGCTCACACCATAGGAGTTCGACATGGATGTTTATATAAACTTTACACTTCTCCTTCTCAAGCCTTAATTCATGAATCTTCAAATACGCGTGAGATTTGACGTAGAAGATTAGGGCATCTCCATTTTTATGCTTTACCTTCAATAGCGAAAATTGTGCAAGGTTTACCTAAACTTAAACAAGAACATGAAGGAAATTGCAAAGGATGTGCCTTGGCAAAGAACACTAAAGGCACCTTCCATAATAGAGAAAGTAGATCTAAACATATATTGGAACTTATTCAGTCATATTTATGTGGACCTATGATAGTAACCTCTTTAGGAGGATTCTTGTACTATGTTATTTTTGTAGATTATTCTAGGAAAACTTGGATATATTTTTTGAAATGTAAAGAGTCTAATGAAGTCCTTATGAGGTTTAAGAAATTCAAAGCTCTAGTAGAAAATATGTCTGGGAAAAGAATCAAAACCTTAATATCAGATAATGGAAGAGAATATACCTCTGATAACTTCAAAACTTTTTGTAATAATGTTGGGATTAAGAGGGAGTTTAGTATTCCTTATAACCCTCAACAAAATGGGGTGGCAGAAAGGAAAAATAGGACAATTGTAGAAGGAACCAAAGCTATGATGCATGACCAAAACCTTCATACCTCCTTTTGGGCTGAAGCCTCTAGTACTGCTATGTATATTCAAAACAGATGTCCTCACTCTCTTTTGGATAACAAAATTCCTGAAGAAGCATTTACAAGGTTAAAACCTAATATAGGCCACTTGAGAATCTTTTTTTTCCTTGTTTACATTCACATACCCAAAGAAAATAGATCTAAATTAGAACCCTCAGACAAAAAGGGAATATTTGTAGGCTATAGTGAAACATCTAAAGCTTATAGGATTTATATTCCTGGACAAAATTAATTGAGCTAAGTAGGGATGTAATCTTTGAAGATGTTGCATTCAAAAGATCCAAAGACATTCATGAGATGGACATTAAAGATCAAGAGTCTCCTTGTAATACCCCTCCCATAGTTTTCTTTTGAGTTTTATTGGAAAACTCTTTTAGGCCATTTTCATGTGTGTGTTATTTATTTCAGAGATACTTGAGGATATGAATGTATGCTATTATAGTGGATAATTATGAATTAAATATTTTTGGTTATTTTTATGTTGATTAAATGTAAATGACGATGTTATTTATATATTATCGTTATTTTATGATGATGATTTATATGTTAGGATATCATTGATGCTTATGGTTTTACTGACCCCATATTTGCATGCATATGGTTGGCATGTACATGTTTTATATTTTTGTTTGACGTGTCTGATGAGGTTGAGGGACAGAGTCGTAGTTACTTGCTTGCGAGATCTACACAATCGATCGATCCCGCCATTTTTTGTTTATATTTATATATGTATATACATGCTCGTCTTTTATGCAGGTTTGCAGGTACCGGGTATTGACTTCCCTGAATTGCCAAGATGAGCACGCCTTATCAGAATATCCAAATGGTAAGAGAGAGGAGATAACATACAAATACAAATCCCAACTCAAGCCATTGATTGTGGACAAGTATCCATTTTCTACCCATCTGAATTCTTTAAGGTGATGTGAATTCGTGAGCCCTTCCTTGGTGTTTGTTTGTTTGTTATTTAAGTCAGTTGATTTTTCGGATGTTGCGAGTCAGGTGAATTTGTTGTGTAGATTATTTGATTTAAAATAGTTAAATTAAGATTAATCATGATCTGTTAGAATAGTTATATTTTATGAATATGAAAATATTAAATATAAGGATATTTAATTATTAAGAGTTAATTGAATACCTTTGTTTAATTAAAAGACTTAATTAAAAGTCTAAATTTGGAATAAGAAGATTTAATTAATTATTAAATCCAAATATGAAATTAAAAGCATAATTGATTTATTTAATATTTAATTTGCATAGTTATTAATGTGCTAAATAATAATTGATTAATTAAATATTTATATACAATTTAAGTTGCACATTCAGTTTAATAAAATTGAATTAGAATTTAAAGTTAAAGTTGAGTTAGGAATTGTAATTAGAAAAAGTGCATATTTTATTAATAAATTATAATTAATCATGCAAAAGGAATTGATAGAAACTAGGCGGAGAATTGAGTTTTGATTTTAGGGATTGCGTGTTTTAGAAACCCTAGGAGAATAGGTCTTCTTTATGAGAGGTTTTTTGGGATTATTAGAAGAACGTCTATCAGGTTTTGGAGGAGTTCTCTTGGGTGAATTTGGAAGATTATTGAAGCTTGGATTTGTTTTGGAAGGTTGAATTGGATTCTTCTTGTCTTTGAATTTCAGGGATGGTTTGCGGTAGGGTTTGAAAACTTTTTATTTTGTAACATTTTTCCTTTGGAAAGATAGTATGTTTTGTATCTGGAATTGTTTATGTGAATGAATTGAAAATTGGGTTTCCATCTTAATCAAATTTATTTTTGTGAAATTTTGGATTAGTTTGATGTCAAATTAGATCTGGTATTTTGTTTGGATTGTTTGAAAACCTAGGAAGAAATTTTAGGGATATGTGTGAGTTTTTCCCAGTTAGGGTATTTACCTAGAAAGGATAGATAATTTGTCTTAGTAATTTGCATGGAAATTTATTTGACAAAAAATTACATTTAGATGGATGTATATGTGATTTTGGGTTTTTATCTTATTCAAACAAAATTAGTTTTATTAGAAAAACCCGAGTCTCCATTAAAGAAACTATTGGAAAATCAAAGGTTCAAAATATAGGGTTTCAATTGAACGATATTCCTTTGAAACGAATGTATGTTTTTGATTTGAAATCTATGAAAAAAAAAGAGGGGTTCGGTTTATCAAATTCAGTTTTTTTTACAAAAAAAAGTGGGCTTGTTGTTTTTGTGTCAGAAGAATTCATGATGACAGAGAGCATAAAATAAAGTATTAATTTATTTTAAAAAAAATATATAAAAAAGGAATATTTGGGTGGGGGTGGGGGTTTCCTCCCCCTACCCCTGGCAGCTTTGGAGTTGCTGCGATAGTCCAAGCTGTCGTAGTAGCTAGGCTGCTCACAACATCCTAAGCTGACGTAGCAGCTAGGTTGCTCACGACAGCTAGCTGCCTACGACAAAAAGGGTGGGGCCCAAGGTTCCCCCCCTTTTTGCATGGTAAAACTTGTTTTAAGAAAAATAAAATATAATTATTTTATTAAATTAAAAATCTTTTAATATATATTATTTAATTTTAATTTAAATTTAGTTTTAATATTATTAATATATGTATTAATAAATATATGTATATATATTAATTTATGTTATAGTCATGATTAATTTATTTAATTAATGTTTATTATTGATTTAATTAATTTAACTTAACTATTGGTAAATAAGGTTTATGGTTTTGATTAATAGAAAAGTAGGTTTTAAAGGACCTGAAACCTTTAAATCAGATTAGACAACAAAGAGAAACAACAGAAAGGAAGAGAAAAAATAAACAAGTTGGCAACCTAAACAAAAAGTCAGCAGATCAAGCACCAGCAACCCGACAATAGACAGACAAAACCAGACAAAAACAAAAGACCACTAAACATCTTTGAGAAGCTCAGCCGCTTCAATCACCATTAGGTCCATGTTAACAACATTGGTCTTTAGCTCTTCAAGATCTTTATTGATCTTGATGCTTTTTTTCCTGGTGCTAGCTCTTGTTCTCTTTCTCAGTCCAGGAGTGTCATCCACACTATCCTTGTCCACCTTAATAGCCTGAGAGCCCTTTTCCTCCATCTTACCAACTAGGATTTTGACATGCTCCGCAGAATCTTTCAGGATTTTATAGCTATGCTCTCCAATCTTTTTCAGACTATCCTCCACTTTGGCCATCTTGATCTCCATAGCCGCGATCCTCTGTTCCATTTTATTGTCCTTCCAGTAATCCAGCTGGGTAACCTTATTCTCAAACTGGGTAACCTTGTTCTCAATAGTTTGGAGTCTAGAGTCAAAGGAATCCTTCAAATCTTCAATGCGCCCAATAGCTTGAGTCATCTCCTCCATACACTCCGGGAAGGATTTGTCTTTTCCAAAACCCATAGCCTCAATAATTTGAAGACGTTTCCGAAAGTCCTTAACATCCTCCTTCAACTGCTCAGTATCATCAATAATAAAGTCAATTGTATTGCTGAAACTCCTCACACCCAGTTTACTAGTCGGGATGAAAGAAGTGTCCCGAGTTGCATTATCCTTCAAAATATCCTCTTTATCATTCCCACTGCCCTCATTCTGATCAATAGAATTTTTTCCACTCATATCTTCCTCCCCTGTATCTTGAACATTATCCCCCAGAGCATCATCTTCAAAAGTAATGTTCCTAGAGGCATGAGTTTTCTTCCTCGGTTGAACCATCTGCTCCTCTTCCAACTCAAAAACATCTTCCTCTTCCTCATCAGAAGAGGAGTCTGTCACCATATAGGAATTTTTCTTCCTTGACTTACGGCTTTTCTTAGAGGTAGAGGCCTTGGTCAGGTTCTTACGAGTCTTGTTTCGTTTCCCTTTAATATCTTCAGAAGATGATTCTGAATCAGAATCACTCTCCGAAACCTTCCCCACAGAGAAGTCTTCATCAGTCTCATCTTCCTTTGAGTTAGAATTCTGAGACAGGGGATTATCAATCTATTTTGCCTTAAGGTGATCATAAATAAACACCATCAAACCATGGTGCATAGGTGATCCCCATGAGGGTCTTCCTTACTGTCTTTCATAGTGGCATTCATAGAACAAAGTAAATAATAGGGCAAAGAAACTTTATCTCTGTGACGAAAGTGGTTAAGAAGAACCACATGATAACCATAAACCTTAGAATACCTTCCGTCCAGAGTAATGTAATTGATAATAGCATAAAGAACAGAGCGCCAAGGATTCTTGATTTTTTAGGAGAATAATAGGTATTAGCAGATTTTACGAGTTTCCTTTTCTCATTCAATCTCTAGAAAGCGAGTCACAACTTCCTTCGTCATCTTTTTGTCTCTGTAGAATTTTCTACCATCATGAGGCATACGAGTAATCTCATAGATGAGAGCTTCATCAACAATAATAGTCTGGTCCCCCATTGTCAATCTGCCCTTCCGGTTTTTTAGGAAATATTTGGTAATGGTAGAATCTTTACCATGCATCCTTTCCATATACACAGTGAGACCACCTTCTTTAAGGATGTCACAGACATCTTCCTTTTTCCTCCAATCTTTGCAATAAATCGGCTCCGTTCTTTTTCATTGCCTCCCATTTCACTCTTAGAATAATTGCATTCAGGATTAAAGCTTTCACTTAATCTCAGAGAAAGCTTCGTGACAAGGTAATGCCATAAAAAGCCTAAAAACAGAGAAATAACCCAAACAACCCACAATACGTGCAGACTAATAATGACCTTGCACTTCGGAACAATGATGACTTTGCACTTCGGACTACAGTCCCTGTTTAAAAAATTATGATTTTTAATAACCCTTGTCATTTCATAATTCATTGCTTGGAGTTGATATTGACACTTTGCGTACTGCGGATTTTGTCACTAAAAATTAGTGATTTCACCTCATACAACAAATCCTCCTCTTTAATCCATCTCTAGACATTATTATTTTTATTTGTCACATTGGCAGGCCAGTCAGCCATGCCATTTATCTCCCTATAACCATGGGTAATAATACACTTATCAAAATTAACAATTATATCCCAAGAAGCCTTAATGATATTGGTAATTGTTCATGAGGGTTCACATTTTTTGGTTAGACATTTAACTATATTGCTCGAGTCCCCTTCAACTATGGTTGGTTTAAAATGTTTGATTTGTATTTTTATATGTAGATGTTTTTTTTTTCTTATGATTATATGTGGGCATGAATTTTTTGGAAAGTGTAGTTGTTATTAATTGATTTAAATCTTATTGGGCAATTTTATTTGTTGGGGGGTTTTAAGTTAACTTGTAAGAAATGTACACCAAAGGTTTTGGATTTTGGGTTTGTGTTCTCTTGATGCCTTTGTGCATGTGTTGAAATGTTAGTTTTGGATTTGATCGTTTTATCCAATTAGTTTTCTAAAGCTCTTTATTTTATGAGTTCTTTTAAGAGAGTGGTTATGATGTTTTGGTTTGCGGACCAGCGTATGTCCCTAATATTCTTTTGTGGACTGGAATTTGATCATTATACTTTTATGAGACCTATGTGATCATTTATGATTTGTGAGCCTAGGCGAGGTTAAATAGGTGCATTTTAGGGGAGTGGCTTACAATAGGGGTCCGAGATCCAAAGTGGTCAGTACTAGGGTAACCTATTGTAAGTTTGTTAATAAGTGATAACATAGTAATTAAAATTTGGAGAGTTCGTTAAAAAGATAATTAGAGATAATGCCTCGCACATTCCTTGAGCGTTTGTTTAGGCTAAAGATGGGAATGGGATGATACCTATAGAGTAGGTATGATTAGAATTCCTCATTTTCATGAGAGGGTATTCTAGTTCTGCGTGGGTCGTATTGAGGGAAAGTGGCCAGTCCAGGGTAAGTCAATGCTTGAGGATCTGAGATCTAGAGTGACCGGTCTAAGGTAACTCAAGTAGATGACCATGTGATGACACTCCCATAGTATGTAGCCTAAGTCTCCTCCGTAGTTTTCTGCAGTTGCTTCTAGTGGTGTGTCTTTGGTATTATAGAATTATCCGGTGGTTTGTATTTTAGTATTTGGTGATTGGTATTTATTCGATATTTTGATATTTGGTGTTTTGGTACATGTTGATATTTATCGTCTTTTCTTTATCGTTAGTTGGTAGTACCTTTTGAGATAGAAAGCCTTCAGGATTCATTACTTAGTGGTTTTGTTGTGACTGGGTCTGTTATCCAAGTAGGGTTTCTTTTTATCTTCTTAGCACAGTGGGAGTGGACCTTTGGTTCCACAAGGTCGCGTGGTAGTGTTTTCTTTTACCATTTGAGATTCAGACGTTCCTGTAGCAATGTTGGAAGATGCTTGTTGCGGTTACCTTCTTCTTGATCTTCATTGGAGGCTTGTTCATATCTATCTTATGATGTTTGTAATTATATCTTGTATCAGTGCTTCAAAGGTGATTCCTTTCAGATATTGTACTATATTTTGTATTTGGTTATTATGACATACCCTGCGACTTATGCAGAGGATGTTATTTCATTGTATTTACACCTTAGGGTATTGGATGTACTTGCTATTCATTTGTACATGAGATAATTGTAATTATTCTTAATCTAAAATATTTAATCAATAATATGTAATTCTATGTCATGGGACCCTTGAGAATTGTTAACTGTAATTGAGTTGTATTTATGTACTTGTTTATATCTTGTGATTGTATTGCTTCCACATTGTTATCATTATTGTTTGTAAACATTTAAGAAAAAATTTTATTCTGTAAATGTAGCAAACATGTTCTAGGTTAAACTCTCCTACGTTCCCTGGCGGGCCTTACACTCAAATAATGGAAGAGGATCATGCTTATGAGATTCAGAAGGAGACCCATGAACTTATCAAAGATGCTAATCCAAATGAGTTTTTGGATTCTTCTGATGAGCCCAGAGACATTACTGTGAACTGGAAAAGACCTCTATAGGTAAGGAAAATGATTCAAGTGGCTAAAATTTTTGCAACACCTAAAGGAACCGTCAGGGAAAGCAAAAGAGGATGTAGGAGCATCTCGGGTCCTTGGCAATTCTGTGTCACCAAAAATATGTTTGTGTTTTCCTGTGTTCCTTGGTTCCTTCTTTGACCGAGTTGGCTTGGTAGTTGCTTGGTTTCCTTTGTTTACCGAGTTGGTCGGTTAGCTCTCTGGCGCTCGGTGATGCTTATCTGGCGCTCAGTTATCCTTGCTTACCGAGTTGTTTGTTTTAGTTTCCTGTTGAGGTCGACTTGTGCAATTAATTATGGTCATGGATTTAATGCTGGTATCTATAGTTGGGAAGCGTGTGGACCTAGATTTGGTCGTTCCTTCCATTGATGGTGGATCTGAAGGCCGACTTGTTCGGTAGCCTTTTGTATATATTGTAATCTTTAGTTGTAGTTTGAGGGAGTCAATTTTGATAGAAGATAGAAGCTAGAAGATTGAAGATTGTTTTCAGATCCTTGCATGTTGGAGGACTTCTGGACTTGAATTGTAATATTTGGCCTAAACTAGGAAGGCCTTATAGCCCGACATGTATGAATCGATTGGAATAAATATACGAAGTTATCTGTATTCTCTCTCTCACTTGTGTGTTCGTTGCTTCCGCGTGTAATCTCTGCAAGGGGGATCTGGTTAGGGTGTGCCTTTGGCCCCTCTCCTCCATCCTCTCTTGCGTCAGGTGGTATCAGAGCGAGGTGAGATCTAGATTTAGGTTTGTGAATCTAGGTTTGAGGGTTCCTTCTTGTCAAACCCTAGTTGATTTGCTATGGGGTAGCAAATTGCGATCTGGCCTGCAATTGCAGAGGGTTTCAAGATGGTTCGTGGGAGACGAGATGCGGATCCAAGATTGACAGACATGTTGAGACAACTTGCTGCTAGATTAGAAGCTGTTGAAACAACCTAGAGAAGAGGAAGACATCTTGAAGATGTTACTAATGATGAAATTGAGGAAGAAAAAGTTGATGTAGAACCTGCACCGGTGATGAATCAAGGTGAGGAAAGATTGTTGAAGGCTTTGACAAATTTGAAATCTACACCACACTTTAATCCTCCTGAGTATAGTGGAAAATTGGATTATGATGAATTGGTGGACTGGATCACCGAGATGGAAAAGTACTTTGAGTATGAAATGTCCCTGAGGAAAAGAAGGTGAAAATTGCAAGCACAAAGTTGAAAAGTCATGCATCCTTGTGGTGGGAACATCTGCAGTTGGACAAAAAGAGGAAAGGAAAAGACAAAATTAAGGTATGGAATAAAATGGTGAATAAATTGAAAGGAAAGTTCTTACCTTGTGATTATCAGATTAACCTAGTTAGGCAAATGCAAAGTTTGAGGCAGAAAGATAGCTCGATAAAAGTGTATACTGAGGAATTCTATAGATTAGATATGAAATTTGGACATGATGAAGATGATGTGGAAAGAATTGCTAGGTACCTGAATGGATTGAGAGTTTCCATCCAAGAAGAAATCAGTTTGGTCAAATTGGAGAACATTGAGGAAGCTTATCAATTTGCATTGAAAGCTGAGCAAAAATTGAACAAAAGACATGAGCAAAGGCAAAGAGGTAGAGGTGGTAGATTCCCTAGAGGAAGAGGTAGATCTTATGGCGAAAACAGTAGATCTCAACCAGAAAAGACAAATTTGGATAAAGGAAAGACCGAGTGGAAAGGTCAAATTTCATCTAGAGGAAGAGGCAGTAACTACCGAGGTGGTTATAACAGAGGTGAATTTCGAGGAACTTGTTAAAATGTGGAGAAGGACATAGATCATTTGAGTGTACACATGTAAGTAAGAAGGTCGGTAGCAGTAGAAATGCTTTGGTGCAAGAAGAGTCATCGAATGAACCTGAGAAGGAAAAAAACTTGATGGTAAGGAGAGCACTTTGGAGTGAAAGTAATAAGGAAGATCCGGTAAGGAAAAGTTTGTTCAAAACCAGATGTAGAGTTTCTGATGAAGTTTGGAAGGTAATCATTGGTAGTGGAAGCTTGTAGAACTTAGCATTTGAGGAAATGGTTACAAAGTTGCAGTTGAAAAGGTTGGAACACCCAAAGCCCTATTAGATTTCATGGATCAAAGATGAGCATACACTCTTGGTAAGTGAACAATGTTATGTGAATTTGAAAATTGGAAAGTACTATGATAAGGTGTTATGTGATATCATGCCTATGGATTATTGTCATATTTTGTTGGGTAGACATTGGCAATATGATAGACATGCTATATATCATGGGAGATTGCATAAATACACTATTTGGGCTGATGGGAGAAGACAAATCTTGTTACCTTTGATTGAAGAACCTGTTAGTAATGTTTGTACATCTGTGAAAGTTTGCTTGATGGAAGGAAGAAAGTTTGTTAAGGATTTGAAGAAGAATGATGTATGTTTTGCTGTGATTCTTAACAAACCGAGTAAGAAAACAGAGGATAGCATCTCTGAAGAGATTGATAAGTTACTCACTGAGTACAGTGAAATCATTTCTGATAATGTACCTGATGGTTTTCCATCGAAGAGAAGCATTGATCATTGCATGGATCTAATCCCTCGAGCTAGTTTACCGAATAAGGCACCACATCGGTTGACACCTACCGAGAATCAGGAATTGAACTGACAGATTCAAGAATTGTTGCAAAACGGTTTGATCCAAGAAATCTTGAGTCCTTGTGCAATACCTGTTGTATTGGCACCTAAGAAGAATGAAGAATGACGAATGTGTATTAATTCCAGAGCAATCAACAAAATAACAGTGAAATATAGGTTTCCTATACCGAGAATGGATGTTATAATGGATAGTTTGCCTAGAGCAAAGTCTTTTACCAAAATTGATTTGAAAAGTGGGTATCATTAGATTAGAATTAGAGAAGGTGATGAGTGGAAGACTACTTTTAAGACAAAAGAAGGTTTGTATGAGTGGTTGGTTATGCCTTTTGGTTTAACTAATGCATCGATTACTTTTATGAGGTTGATGAATGAAGTTTTGAACAAATTCTTAGGTAAATTTGTGATTGTATACCTAGATGATATTCTGATATTCAGTAAGACCAGAGAAGAATATTTATTGCATGTTAAACAAGTATTGCAGAGTTTGAAAGAAGAAAAGTTGCTGATAAATTTGAAAAAGTGTTCTTTCATGAAAGAGGAGATTGTGTATTTGGGATTTGTGATTTCAGCTGATGGTTTGAAGATGGATCCTGAAAAGGTTGAAGCTATTTTGAATTGGTCTACACCTGAGAATGCTAGTGAGTAGAAGGTTGCTGAATTGTCTGTGTTGGCTTTGCCTGAATTCAATAAGGTATTTCAAGTGGAAGTGCACTAGGAGCTGTGTTGAGTCAAGAAGGTAAACCTATTGCTTTCTTTAGTGAAAAGTTGAATGATGCAAAAAGGAAATATTTTGTGAATGATCAAGAATTCTATGCTATTGTTCAAGCCCTGAAGAAATGGAGACATTATTTGATACCGAGTGAATTTGTGTTGTATACCGATCATAAAGCTTTACAGTATTTGGGTAGTCAGAATAAGTTGAATTAGAGACATGAAATGGGTTGAATATTTGCAGAGTTATACATTTGTGATAAAACATAAGAGTGGAGTAACTAACTGAGTTGCAGATGCATTGAGTAGAAGATCTTTGATGACCAAGATGAAAATTGAAGTTCTTGGTTTTGATGACATGAAAGATTCTAATGAGTTTGATCCTGATTTTTCTGAGCCATGGAGAAAGTGCAGAGCATCTATTCAAGGTCAATCGAGTACTAAATGGGAAGAATATTTCATTCAAGAAGGTATGTTGTTTAAAGGTATTCAGTTGTGTATACCGAGAGGATCAATGAGAACTAATTTGATAAAAGAAAAACATAGTAGGGGTTTGGCTGGACACTTTGGTGTTGATAAGACATTGAATTTGCTTAAGGAAAAATACTTTTGGCTGCAGTTGTACAAGGATGTTTAGAAATTTGTGAAAAGTTGTGGAATTTGTCAAGTTGCAAAAGGAGTAAGTCAGAATACTGGATTGTATACACTGATTTCTGTTCTTGAGAAACCTTGGATTGATATTGGTATGGATTTTGTTCTTGGCTTACCGAAGACAGTAAGAGGTAATGATTCTATATTTGTTGTTGTGGATAGATTTTCTAAAATGGTACATTTTATACCTTGTAGAAAGACATCAGATGCAGTACATATAGCAGATCTTTTCTTTAAGGAAATTGTCAGATTGCATGGATTACCGAGGAGTATCATCTCTGACCGAGAGTAAATTTGTTGGATACTTTTGGAAGACCCTTTGGAGAAAGTTTGGCGTCAAGTTGAAATATAGTTCTACATTTCACCCACAGATTGATGGACAGACAAAAGTTGTGAATAGAAGGTTGGGAAATTTTTTGAGATGTTTAGTTGGAGACACATCGAGTAATTGGGATTCTGTTTTGGCACAAGCAGAGTTTGCATACAATAATTTAGTCAATAGGAGTATTGGAAAAACACCTTTTGAGATGTAAATGGCATACAATCGAGAGATATATCAGATTTGAGGGATATTGTTGATGAAGGAAAGAGAAGTGTTGAAGGAGTAAAGTTTGTTGAGTACATGAAGATGTTAAACATAAGTTGGAGAAAAGTAATAAGAAATACAAAGACAAAGTTGATAGATCTAGAAGACATAAGACTTTTGCAGTCGGTGATGAAGTAATGGTTCATTTGAAGAAAGACAGATTTGCTGTTGGAACATATGGGAAGTTGAAAATGAAGAAGTTTGGTCCTTGCAAGATTTTGAAGAGATTTGACAGTGGAAATGCTTATGAGATTGAGTTACTTGATGACATGGATATATCACCTATATTCAACATTGCTGATTTGTACGAGTACCATGAGTCGTTTGAAGAAATGACAATACCGAATGATTATCCTAAGAAACAAATAGAAAAAGTTGGGCAGATGTACAAGAGGAAAATAGTATATGGAATATCTGGTAAAGTGGAAGAATAGACCGATTGAAGACAGTTCATGGATTTCACAGTTTGAGTTGGATTTAGCTCGAATTGTACTTGCTTCATGATTCAGAGAATCATTTCAAATAACCCCAGGTGTCTGATGCAGGAGCATCTCGGGTCCTTGGCAATCCCGTGTCACCAAAAATATGTTTGTGTTTTCCTGTGTTGCTCGGTTCCTGCTTTAACCGAGTTGGCTCGATAGTTGCTCGGTTTCCTTTGTTTACTGAGTTGGTCGGTTATCTCTCTGGTGCTCGGTTAATTCCTTGGTGCTCAGTGATGCTTGTTTGGCGCTTGCTTATCCTTGCTTACCAAGTTGTTTGTTATAGTTTCCTGTTGAGGCCGACTTGTGCAATTAATTATGGTCATGGATTTAATGCTGGTATCTATCATTGAGAAGCACATGGACTTAGATCTGGTCGTTCCTTCCGTTGATGGTGGATCTGAAAGCCGACTTGTTTGGTAGCCTCTTGTATATATTGTAATCTTTGGTTGTAGTTTGAGGGAGTCAGTTTTGATAGAAGATAGAAGCTAGAAGATTGAAGATTATTTTTCAGATCCTCGCATGTTGGAGGACTTCTGGACTTGAATTGTAATATTTGGCCTAAACCGGGAAAGCCTTACAGCCCGACATGTATGAATCGATTGGAATAAATATATGAAGTTATCTGCATTCTCTCTCACTTGTGTGTTTGTTTCTTCCGCATGTGATCTCTACAAGGGGGATTTGGTTAGGGTGTGCCTTTGGCCCCTCTCATCTGTCCTCTCTTGCATCAAAAGACCTCATAGATACTCCAACTATGTTGCCTTTGTTGCATGTAAGTTCAAGGTTCAAAGTCTTTCGGTCTAAAAACATAAGCCACTGACATTTTGGTCTTACAATGCATTGAGCGTCTCGTTTCTTGAACCTTGAACCTTGAACTTCAATTTTTCGGGTCAAAGTTCAATTTTTGCTGTGTTCCTCTCAACCGTCTCAAGTTGCGTCAGTTTTGTTCTCCGCGTCACGATCACTGTCTTTTTGAACCTTGAACTTGAACTTTGATTTTTCTCGATTCAAAGTTCAATCCGTTGTTTGTCTTCACTGCTAGTGGGTCCCAGTTATGTCAAGCCTCTTTAAAGTTTTCAGCATCATCAATTTCGAACTTCAAACCTCTCTTTTTATGGTTTAGAGTTCAAAGTTTGAGCATGCGATATGACAAGATCGGATTGACACGTGCCAAATCTTTTTGCTCGCTCTAAGGGAGATGATTGAAGGGACATGTAATAAATGCCGATTAATCAAGTGACATGTAATAAAATAAGTACGTGCGAACAATTATTCGCATTAAAAATCGGCGGGCGCTATCATTACAAAAGCAGGTTTCCATAAATAAGCGTCCAGTAGTTGAGTTAGACACACATTAGTCTTTCCTTTTTCTTTCATTGTGTAAGTGCAAGCATCCCTTTCTCTGCAACGAAAGAGTCGAGTAGCAACGAGGTAAATTGATCCTTTCGGGAGCTGTGTACACAAACAACGGTAAGTTTCGAGAAAGCCCCTCACAACATTTTCTTAAATCAAAACAAACTTGCCTGTTGTAAGCAATTAAATGTTCAGTGATTTTCGCAATTTTTATGCTTTGTAGAAGTTTTCCTGTTTTCAAAATCATATCTTCTTCCAAGTTAAAAATCTCCAAAGAGATTAAACCTTCCCCCATAGTTAGTTGTCTTCCCATATTGGAGATACGACTCTAATAGGAGAAAGCATTGAAGAGATCATGGGTAGGTTTAATGAAATGTCCCCTTTCTGATTTTTATATCATATTTAAATCTTCTAATCAGATTATTAAATCAAACAATCAACACTTTGAAAGATTATGCAATTTTTCAATAAAACCCAAATCGAGTATGCTTGAAATAGTGCCAAAAACTTCACAGCTTCACATATTATTGATAAATCTGAAAGTAGACATTTTTACAGAAATTTTGTTAGCATAACGGCCTACAAAATGACATTTCCAGATCTGTATAGAGTTTACACAACAGCTCCAAAACGGAGGACAAATACAATGCTCATCGGGCTCCCGAAAACAACACAAAATAGCCCGGAAACACCATAAAACACTAAAAATCTATCACAGAAGTAGAATCACGACCCAATACATATATTTAGCTCTATTATAACATCAAAATTGCTGCAATATAGCAGCACCCCAAATTGATATGAAAAACTCAACCGGAAACACCAAAATTTTATAAAAACACACTCGAAAACTCACAAATCTACACTGTTCAGCACAAGGGCAAACTCTGCATGAGCTTGCACATGGAATGGCCTCAAACTCCCGTCCTTAGCCTTCTTGGAAATCTACAAACTCCCGTCTTTGGGTCTCCTTCTCCACAGGTTTGGTAGCCTCTGAAAAATAACAAAGCAATGAGCAAAAATCAAGTTTTAGAATCAGCCCGAAATGCCTCTAAACCCCTTTAAAAGAGGGCATAACCCTAACTCACAACTAAGAGGGGTCAATAATACATATTTAATAATAATTATCATTTATTAATCCATTGGTTTCTAAAGATTAGCCCATTTTCCCGAAACTTCACTTTTTGAGCCTGCCAGCCTTAGCAAAAGTTATTATTTTTAATTATTTGAAAAGGGGACATGACAAGTCCTCCATCCCAAATATTGCTTGTCCTCAAGGAATGAAGGTTGGGATGTTCAAGAATATGTGCTCCTTCCCAAATTGCATCCTCCAATGGTAATCCTTTCCATTTGACCAAATGCTCTATGATGCTCCTATCTCTCAATCTTTTCTCTTGTATCCAAAACCTCTTCTGGTATTAAGACTAATTTCCCTTCATCATCAAGAGGTGGTAATTCTGTAGATACTATGGTTTGCTGGCCTAGAACCTTCTTCAGGTAAGAGACATGGAAAACATTATGTATTTTGTTGTTTGGTAGGAGCTCCAATTCATAAGCTACCTCTCCTACCTTCTTGATGATCTTATAAGGCCCATAGAACCTTGACTTGAGCTTTTCTGCCCCACTCCTCTTCAAGGTGCTTTGCTTATATGGCTGCAATCTGACAAATACCAAATCTCCCATCTCAAAAGATCTTTTAGTCATTTTCCTATCAATGTACAACTTTTGTTGGTTTTGTGCATGTTGTAGATTATCCTTGAGGGACCTTATTATGTCTTGGCTTTGCTTAACGAAATCACTTGCTGTAGGTACTCTGCTATCTGAAAGTACTAGATCAACAAAGGAAAGGGCATCATAACCATAAAGAGCACGAAAAGGAGGCATACCAATAGACATGTGATGAGATGTATTGTAACAATACTCCTCTAGGTGTAGGGTGAACCCACAATAGTGGGTTACACTTTTTTGCCTGAACGGACACTGAACTCTATATTTTGAAAAAAAAATTCAGATTCGAATGCATATTCTCGTTAAACTGTTTAGAATTGGAAGTTGAAGTCAATTAAAGTCTTCTAGGATTTTCTGTCCAGATTTTAAATATATTTTTTATTTTTATTTTTGAACTTATTTGATTGGTTTTTTCTTTCTCCCGCGAAAACTAGTATGTTGTTAAAAACATCATTTTCAAAGAGTTATAGTGTTTTCATAGAGCATAACATTTATTCTAAAATAGATATCAATGTGATTTTTTTGAATTTAGTTTTTTAACATCCATATGGAGGGGCATGCAATTGGTTTGATGAAATTATCATGATTATTTCATATTTTATTAACGTTTGAAGTTGACTAAACCATAATTTTGACATACCTTGACTACATAGCTTATAACTTTTTGTGTATTTTTTCAATTTTATTTTTATTTATTTAGATAGAAAGAGAACTTCAATACCTAGGGCATAGATATTTTTTATAATTTTTTTTCGCTCATTTACTATTTTTTCATAAGTGTCAAACATAGAGGTAGACATACGACGAAATATCTATGTTTAGTAAAACTAAAAATATAAAGTCATAATAAACTTAATATATATTAACATTATAATCATTGGAAAGAGTTTTCTCAATAGTACCTTACTACATAGATAAATTTTTCAAATGGATTCATTTGATCTGCCAAAAGATAAAGTCAAAGTGATTTTTTGTTAGCATTTTAATAGGTGCAAAGGAGACTCCATTTTAGTTATGAATGAGGAGTATAGATGTGATATCAATGTTTTTTTTTATCTAAGATGCTTTGAGCTAACCATTTGTAATTAATTCCTTCAAATGGAACCTGTCAAGGCTTAAAATAATCATATTTTATTAAAAATTTGTTATTTCAGCAAAAATCAGCATGTCTAAAAAAGTGTAACCCACTATTGGGGGGTCACCCTGCAACCATTTCACCCAAGCATGTTGATTTGAAACATAGTTCCCCAAATATCCCTCTATCCATTTATTAACTATCTGTGTTTGTCCATCTGTTTGAGGGTGATAGCTAGTACTGGGAGTGAGTTCAGTTCCTGCCAAATGAAAGAGCTCCTCCAAAAAGAGCTGAGGAATCTACTGTCCCGGTCACTGACAATGTTTCTAGGCAAGCCATGTAACCTAAAAATTTCCTTGAAGAACAATTCTGCCACTTGTGATGCCTTGAAATCAGATGTGATGGGAAAGAAATGTGCATACTTAGTTAGTCATCTACCACCACATATATGCAATCCTTACCTTAAACCTTGGGCAACCCAGTGATGAAGTCCATGGAAATACTTTCCCATTTTTGTTCAGAAATAAGAAGTGGCTGCAACAACCCTGCAGAAAAAATTTGCTCACTTTTGTTTTGTTGGCATACCATACATTCCTTAATGTGTTTAAGGACATCCTCCTTTATACCCTTCCATGCAAACTGCTGTCGAAGTTGCCTATATGTCTTGAAGTATCCTTGATGACCAGCCAAAGGTGTGTCATGAAAGGCCCTCAATATCCTCTCCTTAGTTTTTGATCCTGGCACTAAGAAGATCCTGTTCTTGTAATAAATCAATTCATCAACAACCTTGTACCTGTTATCATCCATTAACTTATCCAAAATCTTGGTGGCAAAGAAATCTTTAGCCTACTTTGAAATTATGGAGACTTTCCAATCAGCAAAGATAGATGTTAAGGAACACAAAGTGGGCTTTCTTGAGAGAGCATCAACAACCACATTATTCTTTCCTTTCACATATTCAATATCAAAATCATAAGCTTGCAATTTGCTTACCCATTTTTGTTGACGATCATTCAAATCCCTTTGGTTCAAGAAGAACTTGAGGCTATTATGGTCTGTCTTTACAATGAATCTCCCACATACCAAATATTGTCTAAACTTATGAAGCGCATGCATGATTGCCAACATTTCCTTATCATAGATGGAGTAACCTTTCTCTGATTGATTTAATTTTCTACTCTCAAATGCTATTGGATGTCCCGTTTGAGTTAGGACAACCCCTATACCTTCTCCAGAAGCATCACATTCAACAACAAAAGGTAAAGAGAAATATGGAATTGCAAGCACAGGGCATGAACTCATTACCTCCTTAAGCTTATCAAATGTTTTTTGTGCCTCTTCTGTCCAAATAAAAGCTCTTTTCTTTGTCAAATCAGTCAAGGGGGCAGCAAGCTGAGAAAATCCCTTGACAAATCTCCTATAGTAGCTACACAACCCGAAGAAACCTCTCAACTATGTAAGATTAGTGGTTGGAGGCCAATCCAAAATTGCCTGAATTTTTTGTTGATCAACCTGTACTCCTTTAGAACTTATAATATGTCCCAAATATAGGATCTCCGTCAAACCAAACTCACATTTAGATAGCTTAGCATAGAAGGATTGCTGCTCCAAGATTCCCAAAATAGTGTCTATGTGCTTTAGATGCTCTTTCCATGTTTTACTGTAAATCAAGATATCATCAAAAAATACCAAAACAAATTTTCGAAGATGCTTGCTGAATACCTTATTCATACAAGATTGGAACGTTGCTGGTGCATTAGTGAGGCCAAATGGCATAACAAGAAATTCAAAGTGCACATAGTGACATCTGAAAGCAATCTTTTCCACATCTTCGCTCCTCATGCGGATTTGATGGTACCCTGATCTTAAGTCAATTTTTGAGAAGTATACAGCACCATGTAACTCATCAATGAGTTCATCTATGCGTGGTATGGGATACCTATTTTTTATGGTCTTCTTGTTTAGAGCCCTGTAGTCTATACACATTCTCATTGTACCATCTTTTTTCTTGACAAGTACCACAGATGATGCAAATGGACTAGAGCTAGGCCTTATGAATCCCATGTCCAGGAGTTCCTTAATAGTTTTTTCTATTTCTTCCTTATAACCTCTTAGATGGCGGTATGGAGTTGTTATAACTGGTTTGGCACCCTATTCTAACTCTATAACATGCTCAAAACCTCTATCTGGTGGTAATCCCGGAGGCAAATCATTGAAAACTATACTATGCTTATCAAGAATATTTTGAATTTCAAAATGGAAATTACCTTGATTCTTTGGAGAGCTTGTTGGATGGATTATGACTCCTGCTGCCCATGCTACTTGTCCTCTTCGAAAAGTCCTCTCCATCCTCTTTGCAGTGACCACCTTAGGTGCTCCATTCGATAAGCCTCTCAATAAGACTTCTTTCCCATTGGAATGAAATTTAAACTCCATAGTTTGATGGTTCATGTAATAGCCTCCAATAGAGTGCAACCATTGAACACCCAATACAAGATCTGACTCCCCAATGCCAACAACATAGAAGTCATCACATAACTCATAATCTCCTAAGGTCATCCTAAGTTGTTTCACCACTCGTGTGCAAGGCATAGTGAATCCATCAGCTACAATAACATTGAATCCCTCAAAATATTTTGCTTTAAGCCCTCTTTTCATGACAAATCCCTCATCAATAAAATTGTGAGTTGCCCCACTATCAAGAAGAACTGTCAACCTTTGCCCTACTAGTACCCCTCAAATTCGAAATGGATGGTATCTCGGGACTCCTGATAATGTTGCTAAAGTGTCATCCTTGCTGATTTCTTTTTCTTTCTCTTCTTCTTCCTCCTCCTTAGTGTCATGAAATTCCTCATGCTCACTTGAATCAGATTCTGAAGCAACTTCAATATAGTGCACTTGACCTTTCCCCAAACATCTGTGTCCTGGAACCAATGGTTCTCTACAAGTGAAACAAAGCTTTTTCCTTCGTAATTCACTCCTAGTCTCTTCATCTACCTTCTTTTTTGCTACATTTATCACATTCTTTGGTGGTGGTGCTGGAAAAATCTTTTTCTGAAAATTCCCATTATGTTGCCAAAGATTTGGGGGTTTTTGATTAGTGATTGGTTTCATAGGCACACAAGTTTCAAGCTGCAAGCTTCTTTTGATAGCTTCCTGTAAGGTTGGGGGTGAAAGCCTTAACCAAACCCTTAACAGAATCTTCCAAACCATCAAGAAAAAGATAAACAATCCTCTTTTCACTCATATCAGGTACCATAACAGCCACTTTTTGAAATTCTTCTACATACTCATTAACTGATTTGGTTTGCTTCAACTTTGACAATTCTTTAAAATACTCTTCATCATCCTTGAGATCAAATCTATATATCACTCTTTAACTAAAATCATCAAATGTAGTTACCTGATCATGACCTTGAGTAGTCATTTCATGATACCACCAATCATAGGCTACATCTTCCAAGTGTAGACTTGCGAATTGAACGGCATCACTCTCCTTCATGGGGTTAAGTGTGAAGGTCTGTAATTTTTGTAGCCATGCTCTAGCTGAAATTTTATTTGTTCCATCAAAAGTAGGTGCTGTAAACTTGCTCATTTTATTTTTGAGCTCTCTTCCATTTATGTCCTGCTCCCTCCTATACTCTTTCTTGGGCATCAAAGTGTTCATCATATCCACATATTCTCTAAAAGGAACCGAACTGCGAAAGTCATCATCTAAGCCTCCATAGGACTAAGGGCTGGATTTGGTACTGGTGGCTCATCTGCAAGTAAGAAAATAGTTTTTGTTGATTTAGAGGGTGTGGGTTTCAAATTTCTTGGCTCCTCTGAAGTGCTCCCTCTCTCATTAGTAGATACAACTCGGAGTTTTTTTGTCAATAATCGCAAAGCCTCTCTAGTTTCTGCCAAACTATCCACTGTTTGCTTTTGAGTGCTCTGGATGTCCTGGAAGAATTTTTTTGCCATCTCATCCGGGTCAGCCATACTTGTTCCTTCCTTGGATTTTGTTCTTTTATTTTCAATTGGAGGTTTGATCAAAATTTCTTTATTCTTTTCTCGCTGCAAATATCTTTTTTCTCTTTCACTTAGTTGCTTACAAACTTCTACAAACCCTCAGGCTGGCAAGATCATAGCTTTGATACCACTGAAATGTCCCCTTTCTGATTTTTATATCATATTTAAATCCTCTAATCAGATTATTAAATCAAACAATCAACACTTTGAAAGATTATGCAATTTCTCAACAAAACCCAAATCGGTTTTGCCCGAAATAGTGCCAAAAACTTCACAGCTTCACATATTATTGATAAATTTGAAAGTAGACATTTTTACAAAAATTTTGCTAGCATAACGGCCTACAAAATGACATTTCCAGATCTGTATAGAGTTTACACAACAGCTCCAAAACGGAGGACAAATACAATGCTCATCGAGCTCCCGAAAACAACGCAAAATAGCTCGGAAACACCATAAAAAATTAAAAATCTATCACAGAAGTAGAATCATGACCCAATACATATATTCAGCTCTATTTTAACATCAAAATGACTGCAATATAGCAGCACCCCAAACTGATATTAAAAACTCAATCGGAAACACCAAAATCTTACAAAAACACACCCGAAAACTCACAAATCTGCACTGTTCAGCACAAGGGCAAACTCCGCATGAGCTTGCACATGGAATGGCCTCAAACTCCCATCCTTAGCCTTCTTGGAAACCTGCAAACTCCTATCTTTGGGTCTCCTTCTCCACAGGTTTGGCAGCCTTTGAAGAACAACAAATCAATGAGCAAAAATCAAATTCTAGAATCAGCCTGAAATGCCTCCAAACCCTTTTAAAAGAGGGCATAACCCTAACTCATGATCAAGAGGGGTCAATAATACATATTTAATAATAATTATCATTTATTAATCCATTGGTTTCCAAAGATTAGCCCATTTTCCCGAAACTTCACTTTTTGAGCCTGCCAGCCTTAGCAAAAGTTATTATTTTTAATTATTTGAAAAGGGGACATGACATTTAAGTCTGTAGAAGCTGGCACTATGGCAGCCAAAATAGTAGGGAGTGGGTTACTAGAGGCCGCTGGTTTTCCAGAAGTCGCTCCTTTCCCAGAGCTGGTGATAGAGTGCTGGAATAGGTATAACAAGGTGGATAGGTGTATTTGTAACCCTTTTGGAGAAGCTCTGGTCTATATTAATAGATAGGTGGTCTTAGCCGCTTTTAGAATCCTTGAGGCAGAAACATATGGGGATTGGGCAATCAATAAAGGCATGGCTGAATTTTGTGAAAACAGGAAAGATTATAATAGCATCATTGCCTGTTTTTGGTTAAAGAAACCAGAGGAGGGATCTGGCCTGCCGAGACCTCTCAAGAAAGACCATTTGATTCAAAATGTGGCAGATGTGGTAAGCTTGTTGAATAGGGTAAAAGGAAATCCTCAGAATGTTCTTTGGGAGGATTGGATGTACAATTTCATACAAGCCATCCTTGATGACACTAAGTATGTTGATTGGGCAGAAGTTATTACTGAAAGGATCCATGAGGAGTTGTCCCAATCCGTGGAGACCGCTAGTTTTCACATGTCCTCGTATCTTTTCTACATCAGGGCGTGTTGCAAGGATTGGGAGGGGTTACCTCATGAGCTGTGGAATGAAGACATGAAATTTTTTGAGTATTAACTTGCATTACATCAGAAGAGATTTTCGGAAAACTTTAGAAGGATCCAGGAAGTATTCCTAGCCAAGCTTGTCTTTGAATTAAAGGGTAAGGAAAATTCTAGAATGTCAGAGGAGGCCATGGAATTAATAAAGGCTTACGAAAGCTTCTATATCCAATTTCCCAGGTTCACCTACCTAAGAGTTGGAGGTTTCAGTAGAGAACCATTGAAGTTGCCCAGGTATTGCTTGGATAGATATATTTTGGTTGAAGTATGCAAACAATTAGTTCAAGTTGAGAGAAAATATAAGCTCAGGAGGGGTGCTGGTTGTTTGTTTCCCATTGAACTCGGCCATTACAAATGTAAAATGATGCGTGACAACTTCTTCCTTGGAGGCAGAATTGAACCTAATAAATTTCAAGCCTTACAGGACCAAAAATTACTTTGATGATAAAGGTTTTGTTTCACATCATTTCGGGGTGGACGCCACTTTTCTTCACCAACCTCAATTAGAAGACTACTGGGCAGATTGTACTGATGAGTTAGAGGTTAGAAAAAGGTTGTGGTCAAGATTCACACTTAAACAAATTACCACTATGAAAATACCTATGGACATCAAAGGAGTTGAAGGTGATGATGAAGATGTTTTGGATCCACAGTACGCTAAACTGGTCGAATGTGTGCCCATTCCTAAAATTGATTGGAGTAAGTGAGAAGAAGAAGATGTGAGGCTCAAAACACACAATGTGATTAAAAGGACAGAGCATTGGCTAGCTGAGAAAAGAAGGGAGAAAATAGCTGAGGATGAACCCGAAGTAGGAAAGAAGACTTCAACACCCCCATAAATTTATTCCCCACCCATTTGTGCTAATGTGATTGAAACATTTTCTCCTATAGGTAAAATTGAACTTGAAACAGAGCCTCTTCCAGAACAAAAAGAACAAGTAGTCACTTAGTCAACTATTAGAGTCACTCATTCCCAGAGTGAGAAGAAGCCCAAGCCTATCAAATCTTCCTACATCATAATTGATTTGGACTCAGTGGAAAAAGAAAATATAGAACAATCAGAGCTAGTCATGGATACCTCTGAGAATATCTCGACTGTTGAAGAAAGTTAGGTAGAAGAAGGAACTGATCAACAAGGATCTCTGGCGTTGGTAAATCCATTAGATTTCCAAACTCCTCTGGCAAAGAGTAGTGCTAAGGCACCAAACTGGCTCGAGTTATCAGTGAATAAGAAGCGGAGTATCGTCCCAGTTTCAACCCTGGTTAGTGATAAGGTTAGTAAGTACCTAGGCAAGACGCCTAAAAGAAAAAGGCCAAAGGTTGAGGCGCTTTTAGATTTAGATGAAGATACAGCGCATTGGATGGCCAATGTTTTTAATCCAACCATAGACAAGCCTGGTGAAGAAGTGACTTTGCAAGATTTCAAAGTTGAGAAAATTGATCTGGGGCATGCAACAAGAGCCGCTAACGTGAAGGTATTTGAGTTGAGCAACAATAAAATTACTCGCAGCATCTGGAAGGATGCCAAGGATAAACGAGAACTCAAATAGTCCCTAAGGCAATTGTCTCAATATATATAGGCCATTCAAAGTCTAACTCCGCAGCCCTTAAACGAGATGCCCCTAAGCATCGATATAAAATCTCCTGAGAATAAAAAATTCTTGGATCAGATCCAAAGGGACAGGTTCATATTGAAACAGTTTGGTGAGTGGATTGATACTATCACTAAGGAAGTTGTTAAGTATTTGGCAAATTTCAGCAAAGCTTTTGAGGATGAGTCTGAGATTACTAAAGAATTAGAGGTTGAAGTTGTTGCTTGGGAGAACAAAAAACAGGGTTGGGAGGATGTGGTCTCTGGAATAGATGAAGTCACGACCTATTGTCTTGATACGTTTTTGAGTGAAAAGCCAGTGCCAAAATTGAATGAAAACGCCTTGTTTTCATTAAAAGTAAAGACAAGTTGGAGGAATGAAGTTTTCGATGAAAGTATTGAAGTCTCTACTGAATTCTTGAAAGAATTAAAGTGCATACATGAGATAATGGAAAATGACCTCAAAGCTATAGACTTGCAGGTAAAAAATAATGTGCCTAATCCAGATCAAAGAGCAGAACATGTAAACACTTGCTTGGAAAAGAAGATGAAGGACCAAAAAAGTTCTAAAGACGTCGCGATCAAGGACTTCATTAGGGTTGGGAGAATTGATTCTTTACTGATTATGGGGAACGACCATTTGAGGATGCACAAGCAAAAGATGGAAGAAGTGCGAAGAGGCAGAGATATTTGGATAAAGAGAATTAAGACACTTGGTTTGCCCAGCCAACAACTGCTAACTCCTTTTGCGACGGCTTTTCAGGAATGGAGTCCGATACAACCAATCAAGACAGCTCTAGATCATTTGACCGTTTCTTGAATGAACTAAATCTTTCCAAAGATAGTTTTTCGGTTGAATAGTTTAAGGACCTAGTCAGTTAATAGTTCCTAGAAAAGGGGATGGGTAGTTTCTTTGACTCCGGTTGGAGTTAGTTTCAAAAACTGTTTTAGCCCTACGTGGCTATAAATTTTGATTTGCTCGACTCTATGAGGGTCGATTCTTTAGTATTTGGGATAACTTTATGATACTTTGAACTATTTCATTTTAAGTATGTTGTTTTAAATATTGTTAAGACTAGATAGTGTTGAATATAATATCAGTTGAATTATAACAGAATTTGTGACTTCTTTGATCAGTTGGTTAGATTAGACATATGTTTTGATTTTAGTTGGAATTAGATTGTATATAAGCGTAATCTGTGGATGCACTATTAAATTCTTGCAGTAATCTTTATTTGATGTTTCCTAATCCGACATTTGATCTTAGCAATAGTTTTATGAACCTTTAGTCAGTTGGCTTTTATTGATTCTATTAATCTTGATTTGTGATATTCCTTTATAAATCTGTAATGGAATATTATTTGTCCTTTCGTACTTTTTGGTAAAAAGTATATTGCAGAACCATTCTTTTTTAATAAAGGAGCGAAAGGTTAAATTATTTTAGAAGGAAGTTGCACCTTAGATGCAGAGAGTGTAGTTGTAAGTAACTACCTCAATCTGATAGTTATAGATTTTCTTTTCATTTGGGTAAGGAGTTAAATGTTTTAAGAGCTTAGAAAATGACAAATCTATTCACTAACAACCTTAATGAGTGAAATCATCAAGTCAGAACCTTCTAGTGTTGAGGAAGCCTTCAAACTCCAAGTTTGGAAAGATGCTATGATAAAAGAATAACAATCTATTCTTAAGAATAATGTTTGGGACATTGTTCCTAGACCAAAGGATAAATCAGTGGTTTCATCTAGATGGCTCTTCAAAATCAAACATGCTGTAGATGGTAGTATTGAAAAATATAAAGCAAGATTTGTTGCCAGAAGATTTTCTCAAAAGGAAGGGATTGATTATGAGGAAACATTCGCTCCAATTGCTCGATATACCTCTGCGAGGACTACGATTTTTATTATTGCATCAAAAGGATGGAAGATTCACCAAATGGATGTAAAGATTGCTTTTCTTAATGGCATAATAAAAGAGGAAGTGTACCTAGAGAAACTTGAAGGATTTTTAATACATGGAAATGATTCTCATGTTTTCAAATTGAAGAAGACACTATATGGTCTTAAATAGGCTCCTCGCGCCTGGTATGAGAGGATAGATCATTACCTCTTAGGCTTGGGTTTCTCCAAGAATGATGCAGATACGAATCTATACTTCATGGTAATTAATGGTGAAATGTTGATTCTCATTCTTTATGTTGATGACTTATTGATTACATGAGAAGATCATCTCATTACTAAATGTAAACAAGATCTTGCATTTGAGTTTGACATGAAGGATCTGGGGCCTTTACAGTATTTCCTTGGGTTAGAAGTATGACAACAAGTTGATGGGATCACTCTAAATCAAGGAAAGTACACTATTGACATTCTGAAAAGGTTTGGAATGATGGATTGTAAACCCATGACTACTCCCATGGAAACAAACTTACATAAGTTAAAAGAAGTTGCGAAAAACTCAGACTTGGAAAATCCTACTCTTTATCGAAAGATTATTGGGTCCTTGATGTACTTGGTCAACACTAGACCTGAGATTTTCTATGTAGTAAATACACTTAGTCAGTTCATGTGTGAACCAAGACAGTTACATCTAGTTGCAGAAAAGCACATTCTAAGGTACTTGCGTGGCACAATTGGATACGGTCTTAAATATAATATTATAGATGTGAATCTGCATGGATATACTAATTCAAATTGGGTGGGAAGTGTAGTAGATCGGAAAAGCACATCAGGATGTTTCATCTTAGGATCAACTATGATCTCTTGGTTTTGTAGGAAGCAATCCTCAATTGCACAAAGTTTCACAGAAGTTGAGTACATTGCAGCATCCATGGGAGCTCGAGAAGTTGTATGGTTAAGGAAACTTCTTGTAGGATTGTTTGGACAATCCTTGGATCCTACTATCATTCACTGTGCCAACTAGAGTTGCATAAAACTTTCAGTGAATCTTGTGTTCCATGACATATCAAAGCATATAGAGATTCCCTACCATTATGTTAGAGACATGGTGGAGATAAATGTTATCCAATTAATATATGTTAGTACAAGTGAACAAACAACAGACATTATCACCAAGCTACCTCTCTCCAAGACAAAGGTTGAATACTTTTGAGGTAAGCTCGGTATGGTAGAAAATGTAACCTTATCTGAGATTGAGTCTCAACAATGTTAATTTATTGTACAAATATAATCTAAAGATGTTTAATGTATAGCCTCTTTTATTGTCATGTGTGTGACTCCATGACTTCATGGGCCTTTGTGAACATCGTTGAGAGGTGACGATCTTTCAATGATGAGCACTTGTATTATTGGTTATTATTGTAAGGTAACGATCTTACAATAATCACTTTATCTCTTAAGTAATATCAATTTAATGGTGAATATCATGAGACTTGATATCTATGGATAAGCCACGATGAATGATATTACTGAGATATTCATGGTGGATATTATCTGACTTAATATCCATGGATATGCCATGAACAGATATCCTTATGGTAGGTATCATGTGACTTGATGCCTATGCACATACTGTAGTGATGGATATTACATTATGAGTTATGGTGAATATTATGTGACTTGATATTCGTGGACATGCCATTACTCCTCATATCATGGTGAGGTGATATCTTTCTCTCTCACAATAAATGGATCTATTGTGTTTACATTATGGATGGAAATACTCCTCCCTAGCTAAGAGGGAATGTTAGAGATATGTAGCTTTGGTCAAATTACTCTAACTGAATGTAATCAAATGTATAAGTGGCCTATTGGCCTTGACATTTGACCTTTATCCTTTATAGTATACTGATCTGATTATCTGCTATGATTATAGTTATCATAATTAATCTCTACTGTGCATGATTAATAATTAGTGACTTAATAATCACCGATCATGTATATATATTTAATAATAGTCATATTATTAAATATATATACACGATTGATTATATTGTAATGATTAATAATCATATTATTGCTGAGTGTATCGATAATTTATATCGATATAAAATAATGAGTATCGCAATAGATATATCAATCATGTAATTGTTAATGATATCATTGAAGACTTGTTAATCATCGAATGAAATTTGTTAATAGAAAGACATGTCTCACGTAGAGACATGTCTCTACGTGAAACATGTAGTTCACGTAGAGCCATGTCTCTATGTGAGACACGACTCTTTGCACTAATATATATAGGTCATTCCCATACTTTGCAAACGTACAAAAATCATTAAGTGCAAAGCAATATAAGCATACAACATTCGATTAGCTTGTCTTATCAATATAGAGCAACAAGAGATCGATATTGACTCACAACATATTCATATTAACTCACAATAGATTGATATTGTTAAATATATCTTTATGGATTGAAAGCAGCTATCCTTGAAGATCATCGAATTGTGTAGGGTTTGATCATTATTGATTATATATTCACATTTGCATAACAGTAAATAAATTAAAAAAAAATACCATCATATAAATCTAATCAAATTTAATAGTTCTAACAAGTTTATGCAGATTTGAAAGAGATTTTTAAATCAAATTCAGAATTTCAATTTGAAAATCTCTCTGTTGGGGCAGAGTTTATTGATTTAGAATAAAATTTTCAAAATTTTTGACCAATTCATCTTTTGCATTTTCATGCTTTCAGTTCTAATTCTTGATTGAAAGTTCAAATTTTCATAGAATTGAAGGTGAATTTTGGTTAAAAATATAAAGTGAAATCAGAATTAGCCTTAAAATTACATACTTTGCATAAATTAATTTTTATGCCCTCTCCTAACTTGGAATTTCTTATCTTTTTAGGAAAATACAGTTAAGAAATTTCACAAACCTAGTTGAAGTTCGCATCAATTTGGAAGGAAAATCAAGAAAAAATTCAAGAGGAAAGAAAGAGGAGATGAACTTTGAAAGTTTAGAGGAAAGTAATTAAAAATTTGTCTAAGGCATGACAAAATCCTTATCAAGGCATGAAGTTCTCTCAAGAATTCATGAAAATTCCTATTTCTAAATGAAGTCTGCTCGTGGAAAATTCTTGCTTCCAAGCCAAGTCTTCCCAGCCTAGGATGACTTCAAATTTGGCTAAGTATTGTCAAGTGTTAGGAAATCTCATAATTCTACATGAAGTCCTCCCAAGGAAAAACAACGAAAATCCTTAGTCCATGATAAAATCTGCTCTAGGAAGGAGGGAGAATATAGATCAAGTGTTGGAAATTCCTCAAATATCATCAAAGTTCACCATGGAGAGAGAACTTTCAAGGGAGAAAATTTGGTTAAGTCAAGGAAATTCCTTGATCTATAGTGAACTTTGCCTATGCAGAAGAAAAAATTCCTAATACAAATCCAGGGAAAATTCCTAATTCCAATCCATAGAAATTTGTGAAGAATCCCTGAAGTTGTGGAAAATTCCTGAAAAATTCCATTAAAAGTTGTGAAAAATTCCTAATTTCAAACAAAGAAAGTTGTTGGAAATCAACAAGCACAAGCAAAGTCCTCCCAACCTAGGATGACTTCATATTGCCCAAGCATGGGAAATTTTCTAAAAATCAGACCTAAAAGTGCATTTCCAAGGACAAGACTTCATCATTTCCAAAAGTTAAGGCCATTTCTAGAAATTAAAGACAAAGATGATCAAGGAGATGCTACAACCCTGGATATCCAAAGATCAAGATCAAAGGAAGGAATTCAAATGGTATAAGAAAAGATGACACTCACAAATGAGAAAAACAAACACAACCGAGGACTTCATCACCTACGAAGATTTAAAGACAAAGGATGGATGGAAAAGGGAAGATTTCAAAGACATCCTTTAGATTTCAAAGTTCACACTAGGAAGTCCAAAATCTTGGATCGAACAAGAACATTTAAAAAGTAGAAAATTCCTAGTTCAAGAAGGTTTAAAGATGATGCAATTTGGGAATATTTTTCCAAAATTCCAAATTCCCAAAATTGAAGAAGAATTATTCATAACTTCACGTATAACTTCATTCAAAGAGATAAGCATGCTAAGGTGACAACCACCCGTCTCCACTAATCAAATAATTTTATGACAAGATGTCCAAGTTCAATGAACCTGATCTTCTCTTCCATTAGGATAAGGGACGCTTTCTTCTAAAAGAAAGTAATTGATGAGTTGTTTATTTTTCATTGGTTCTCCTTAGATAAGCATTGTAAACCCTAATTAGGGTATAGTTATCTTAATCTTAGCCATCAAGCTTAAATTGATTTGAGCCCTTCATTTATTTTTGAATTCCTATATAAACCCCACTCCTCTCATTTGTAAAAGAGAGATTCAGAGATTGTTGCATAAAAATTGCTTAAGTAAATTCATTATTCAATTTTTGGTGAATTTAAATATCTTTTGCTAGTTGCATGGTTTATGTCTCTCACTTAGAGTAGATTTTATTTTCAAGTTGTTAAATTGAATGAAAGATTTTATGGGAAAGCTTTATGTGGAATGAATATGTTCATACTTTTTATAGTTGGATGATTTTCAATTATTTTGCAAGGTTAGTTTGAACACTTGAAATATACTTAGCTTCTATTGTGAAAATCTTTTGAAATACCTCAGAAGATAGTACCATCCTTGTGGACTTGTTGAATTTGTCAAAGTAGGGATAGGTTTTGGATTCCTTTTCTGCAATCTTGACTCCCAAGTTCATAGGATTAGTATAGGATTAGTTTAAGGTTAGAATTATCTTCTCAAACCCTCCTCTTTTGCACTTTGTTTTAGAAATCTTTGTAAGTGTTAAACCCAGAAAATCCAAAAGAAATAGAAAAAGGGAAATCCATTAAAGGATGAAATCTTGAGTAAACTATGTGAGTCCCCATGGAGGTTTTCAACAAATTATCCTACCTTGAGAGTCTATCCTAAACAAATGTGTGCATTTGGAACCTTGGAGTCAACCTTAGTGATCACATAGTTCACCTGTTTAGCACATTGGAGACTTTTTTCAAGAGAGGATAGAGTACCCACTTGGTATTTTATTTTATGTTGTCTATGTCATAAAACACCCACCAATAGAATTAGATTCCTTAAGTCAATCCATTTGTGCTTTCTTCTAGAACTTTCATGTGCAAACGAACTTTGAGGAATTTCTCTCTTTAGGCAAATTTTTGGTATAAAATTAACATTTAAGTATAAGTCACATTATTTTCCTTATACTTTAAGTTATATTTTATACAAATACTATTAGGATGTTTGAGAGTGGTTTCAGATCTCTAGGAGTTATAATGGAGATTCTGGATTTTGGAAGATCCTAAGATTTTTCAGATAGCCAAATTTTAGTAATCAACACACTTCCATCAATGTTCTTTCTAATAAATCTGATACTAGAACTAGGATTTTCCAAGAATTTTCACAATTTTGAATGCTTTTCGTCATTTTGAAATCCCGAAATTTTCACCACTTTCCTTGCTTTTCATGAAATCCTAGATGAACTTGAAGTTGAAAACAACAATTTTACACTTGGGCGCAACTTTGACTTTTCCAAAAATAGAAAAAAAAAACAAAAAGGAACTTTCTAAATTTAGAAAAAAGAAAACAAAAAAGCAAGTTCTCGGATTGGCCCCAAAATGCCAAAAAAAGAAACTTCTAAAAAAGAAAATAGCAAAAAGAAACTTTTCCTAAAAAGGAGTTGTTAGAACTAACCTCAAGCAATGTCAATCTTTCTCCCTTGGCCCTTATGAACACCTCTGTAGCATCAGAGAACTTATTTGGTCATGCTTTCTCTCCTTTACTTTTGAACATCCTTGAATTTGGATTGAACTCCTAAACTTCACACTAGCAAGAAACCGAAGATTGAAATGGAAACTCCTAAACAAAGCCCTAAAAAGCGAAAAAAGTCCCCATTTGCAATGGGTCTATGTGTGATAACGTCACAACATCTAACACCACCTCGAATAAATGTTCCTGAACATTCCAAAGATAAAGACCCATTATGAACCTAGATTCCTTGATTAATTCCCACTAATTGAACTGCTGGTTAAAAACTATAGTAAAATAGGAGAAGAGCCAAATTGGACCAAAACATCCTTTTCTGTGATTACGTATGTGTGCGAAAATGCGTTGATTCCCACTCAACAAGATCACCATAACTTCCTAAGGTTGACCATGGCAAGTTACGTTATGTGCCTTACTCCAAAAGTATCTTGGATAGAGCCTCGCTGTCAGTCAGGCCTTCAAAGCCCCAACAAGGTCATCATTGTGATTTCCCACAAAGATTGCTCTACTCCCGATGAATTATTCTTTTGAACACCTATAGAGATTTCTGTATAACCCCAAAAGCCAATATGCCTTGCACTTTCTTTTTTCTTTTTCCTTTTAAATATTAAGGTCCGAGAGACAATCCAGGATCAATGGGGAGCATACCCACTATCTAAACCAACTCACTTCATTGTCGTGAATTTTTCATTTTACTTGGCCTGTAAGTAGCGAAGCTTACTATGGGTTAGGGAGAATTACAATGGTGCTGAAATAAGATATTAAATTTTTCCCCAACCAAGACTGCCCCCTAAGAAACTTTAATGACTTAGAGCAAATGAGTATGTTTGAAAGATATAGTAATCACAAGATTCAAATGTTAAGGCACAATAAATGATTAGATTCCAAGTAAAGTATAAATCCTAACCTTGAGATATAATTAGAACCAATCTTAGATCCCATGGCTCTTCACAAATATTTATCAACGGAATGACCTGGACATCACTTAGTGAGACACTATTGTGCATGTGAAATATATATCACCCCTTGACAAGTGGGAATCCCTTTATTCCAACTAAAGGGAAACTAAACCAAGGAAACCCTAGCTAGAGAAAATAACTAAACTAACTAAACTAAAGAAAAACAAAACAAGAAAGAAACTACTCTAACTATGTACAAAACAACTAAATGGACCACACTCAAAAGAGATACATATACACATGACCTAGCATGGTTTCTCAAAATGTTTAATAGAAAGACGTTGATGATGATTTGAAGTTTTGCAAATTCATCCTTGCACTCTGAGAAATTTTTTACCACCTTACCTTCATATCCAGGAAGTACATCGTGCAAAATTAACAATTGAGGCAGTCTACTGGGATCGTGATCCATCCAAATACAAGCTGGCTTCCCTAAGTTTCTAGAAGCAAAATGATAACTTTCAACACTTAAAGCAGGGAAAGAAACAACTTGGTGTGTTTTTCCTTTGAATGGAGCTTGTTTTTCAAATTCTGGTTGATCATCCACAACTTCAAGAGGTCGAAGTTGGTCTATCCTTCTACTTGCATCAACATCATATTCGTGGGTGAAGTATGCAAGATAAATTTTGAACTCAGGTTCGTCAAATATCTCTTCCACTTGTCTGTCTTCATGTTGAGTAAACCATGCATCCTTATGCAAGTCTATGAGCATATCCTCAAAAATCAAGGATTCTTTTACGAGATGATCTTCAAATATTTCTTCAAATGCAATATCAAATTGCAGCACCCCCTTGAATTGTTTTGTTTGTGGGCAGGAGGTAGGGTATTCGAAACAAAATGATTGTTCTTCATGCTCTTCATTCATTGCAACAACTTGTTCATCATTTTGCACCAATGTTTGATCATCCTTTCCAAGACTGTTTGAAATTTCATCTCATGTGACAACTTGGATTTCTTCATTTGGATATCTTTGTTGTCTTGGATGAGTGCTCATCAAAATCTCTTCATCTTGAGGTATATTAGAGTCACTTCCATCTTGTAATTGACATGAATCCCCTCCTTCCTCTTGGATTGATAGAGTATCAAGTGATAGCTCTTCATGATAAATTTCCAAGCCTTGATCTTTGTTTGCAATTTCTTCATCCTCATGGACATCTTCAATTTCTTTCTTGACTACAACACATTCCTTTGGTGCAATGTTTGGAACTTCATCTTGTGCTATAACTTCCTTTGACTCTTTCATGCTATCTTCTTGTATATCACTCCTTTCACTATCAGGTGGCACAACAATATGCTCCTTTGCTTGATAGTCCTTTTGCTTTTCCATGAGGAAACAACTACACAAAATTAATGCAATCTCAAAGGTAATGAAGGATTTTCATATTGTAAACATTCATCTAAATACCCATACTAGCATAATCCAAATGAACATCCACAATTAAACTAGTGCTTAAATGGGTTTAATCATACATTAGAATTTCTAATCAAAAAAGTACAAATGGTATGAACCAAGGAGTTCATCACATATCTCCATATTTCTTCATTATGATCAATGAATGTCAATTAAAGATTGAGAAGTGGAAACCATGCAAAATGTAGAAACTTATACACAACGTTCCGCCCTATCTTCAATGGAAATTATATAGTGACTTCAATATAGTCTTGGCAACAATCTTTGATATCCTTCTATTGCTACTACTACTTGCTATCGCTTATCTAATATTCTAATCTTACAAATGAGAAGGCAAAGCCTTATATAGACTTCTCAGTTACAAATTAAGGGCCCAAGTTGATTCTAAATCAACGGCCAAGATAATTTAATGGAAACCCTAATTGGGTAGTTACAACTACCACCATACATTTAGGGCCCGTTTGGTAGCAAGAATTAGGAAATGATGAATTTGATCAAATGCTGAAAATGGTCAAATCATGGATTTGATAATCTGGTTTTTCATTTCTGGATTATGTCTCGACTGTTTGGTTCCACTTTTTGAAATTGGAATTGGAATTTGAGTATGATTTTTTATTTATTTATTTATAATTGTTTTAATGTTTTTAAATTTAATAATTCATTTTTATTAATGGAATTGAATTTAAAATGTAATCGACTATTTTAGGCAGCCAAAGTTGGTGGCAGGCAACCAAGTTACAATCACTGCAACCAAAATTCGAAAAAAATTCGATTAAAAATTTAGAAAATGAATTCGAGAAAAAATTCAAAAAAATAAAAAATCATTTAAAAAAAAAAATTTGACAAAAAAATCGTCAAAAAATTTGAAAAAAAATTCGGCAAAAAAATTAAATTTTTTTCGAAAAAATTTGAATAAACAACAAAGTTACAAACCACCCAGATAAATAAAAAAATAAATTAAATCCCCCCACACAAAAAATTAAAAAATTAAGTGTAGACATGAAAAATTTAAAAATTTGTTTTCCCTCCATTCAAATTCTTATTTCAAATGACAATTCCACCTTTTCAGATGGAAGATGTTAATGCTCATTTTGAACCAAAATGCGCATTAACACATTCCTATTCCATTTTCATATTGCATTGCCAAACTGAGGATTCGACGAAATGGGCAATAACAAATGTCAATTCCAAGCAAATGCTGGAAATGGCCCGCTACCAAACGGACCCTTAATGTCATTCAACGAGAAAATTACAAATCTTTAAGTACATACCCTTTTAAGGATTGACCAATAAGAAAATTGATTGTAGTATTGGATTAAATACCTTCCACATGTCAAGTTGTTTGATGAGTTAGGTTTGATGATCTTGGACATATTGATTTGATTGGTTGAAGATGAGTAGGTGCCACCTCAGCTTGTACATCTTGTAAACTTTTATTAGTGATTCACAAAGAAGAGATATTTCTTGATACTCAACATTATCTTTCTAACTTTGATTAAATCTTCTGAAACTATCTACTTCTTGCGAATGTGATAAGTCATATTCCCAAATTGCTTCATCTTCACAAATGTTCTTCATCTTCATAGTGACCCTTCATTGTTTTTGAATTCTTCTCCTTGGGTGTTATCTTGGACTTACTTCTTGTGATAGTTGAGTTCTTTATGTTAATCTTGGAAATCCAAGATTGCGATAGCATTTTTTATTTGTAGAGTTATCCTTCCTCGATCTTGAATTCCTTCTTTAAGTATCTTGATCTTGTTAAGTTCTTCATCATAGGGTAATCCTCTTGAACATTTTGATGTTATCTCGCCATTCTCTTTCCTTGTATATGCTTGACCTTGATTTCCCTCACATTGTTGAATCTGCCAACCACCTCGTCATTTGCCATCATCATTCATTCCTTGCATGAAACTTGGACCTTGACCTTGAACTTCTTGTTATTGTAAGTTTCAGTTCTTGAAAAGGATTTTACAGTCAGAGAGACACCAATATACCTAAGATTTTAAGCAGGGGTTAGTTCCAAATGTGGGGAGATTTGTAGGTAACTAAACCAACTATAAGAACAAGATTGCTCTCTGCACTTCTAGCTCTGCAAAACCAAGATGGGTACACCTAATCCAGCTCAATATCCTATACTTCACAACCTTCTCTGGATTTATATAACATATGATATGGTGAGAAAATACTAAATGATAACCAGTCATTCATTGATTCTCAATCACCATAATGAATATGCAGCCCTATAACCTCAATATTTAAAAAAACTTTAGATTGGTTATGTTTAAAACTTGAGGGATATAACTAGACCACATCGGACACATCACTCCAGAAGATACTTATTCCTGACCAGTGCCTTATCCTCTAGGCTAAATCTTAAACACAAAGTAGCATACAAAGACCAACTATTGTCAATGATTCATGACCCTTAATACTACCACTTGGTGACAGTATTTGACTGTATATCTAGATCCACACGACTTATAAATATCCTTGTGCAAACCAGATGAATCTATGTCCTATCCAAAGAATCTTTAATTTGATCCTAGATCAAAATCTAAGGAATAGCAAACATACACATGGGTAAACACCATGCAATGGACCAGAAAATCCAAAACTCACAAGATAGACACAGAAGGAGAGAATTGAACCTGAGATGTTTGTATTACTTTCAATGAATCATGTCCCTGTGTACACTTTGTTTCAAGATATGAATTACTCCAATAATAGCCAAAGGCCAGAAGTTTTCCTTTCATACAATAATATAGTCAGATATGAAATCTGTTACACCCTAGACTGAGAGAAAATCATCAACCGATTTTCTGCCAACAGGAAAAGACCTAGCCCTCAAGACTCAGGAAAAAACCTTGCAAAAATACCCTTCCTAAACGATCTTGGAAATCCTTATAAAGGACTGCAACAAGCTTAGGATCATTTAGGGAAAAATTAGGGTTACCAACAACCATAACAACTTGCAACAAGAAGTAAATGCAGGTAGGAAAGCCTGAAAACCCGAGAAGGATCAGATCAAATCTGATTTACAATTTCGGTTTTATCATCACAGGCCAACTACCATTACAAATACAAAAGGCTTCTTGTTGTAGACATCAATAAAAAGCCCAGTGCATCTCAGCACAATTGCGTGTACTAGGGCATGAAAAATTACTAACCATCATACCCTAGTCGCCTTCTTCAAAATATCAGTCCTCTGCATTAAACTAAAATGACGCTTCAAGAAAACAAATCAAATCATGGTGGCCACCTTAACATCTTGTTCGTCAATTCTTACTTGCAACCGTCCTTTGAAAAAATAAAATCCGATTTGGTTCGTCGTTTCTAGCTCACCAACCTCATTTATGCTGGAAAAACCCTTAAACAATTCAAATATTTCAGCCGCAACGGTTAATCAACAAGTTTAAAACATGGTCTTCGATCTTCAACTTTCCCAGCACATCGTGCGGCTCACGAAAATTAACCCACAATGGTTAATTAAAACTTTATTTATCTGCCACCACTTTCCATTAGCAACCAACCAGAAATGAGCACATCAGCATAACCTGGCATCGAGGACCCACTGCTTTACCAACTCATCAGACCTGATACGTGGCGGAAAGGCGTGATCCCACGATCATTAACCCGTGTTCATCTTTTTTTTCAAGGCATTACGCCCACCGCACGATTAAATTTGATTTGTCCAAACAATATCATCCTTCAGCCCGAGGACCTGATGTAATGCAGGAACAGGTGTCACCAAGGCATGATCTTGCGATCACTAACCTTCGAGCAACTTCTGATAGCGGTAACGCACCAACCGTCAGATTAGCCTTGATCTGACCGTCCTTTATCTTTCGCTCAAGGCTTTGACATCAGACCCATTGATGCCAGGTGTCACACAGTGATTGGCTATTCTCACATCCCTTTTTGCCTTTTGCAGAATCCTCATTTACTGGCCTACACTTTTCATCATTCCTTGTTAATCGTAGTGAGTCCGCGACTAGCATTTTCTACCATTCTCGCCAAGTCGCCAATATTTTTCAACTAACCCGCCTTCTTACCCACGACTTAGTGAGCAACACTTCTTATTCACCTTTTTCTTCATCGCTAGCTCGTGGACATTTACTTCTAAGTGCTTCTTCATCAGCGATCCAACGACTTACCTCCTTTCTTTAACATTTTCCTTCTATCGTCCACTCGTAGACTGTTTCACTTAACCGCTACGTTATCTAGCGAGCCGGCGACAAGCATTAAACATGACCCTCGCTGGATCGCCACGATTAGTGAACAACTTATCAAAAGGTTTGCGACCTAGCGACAAAGGCCTTAACATGACCCTCGCTGGATTGCAGTGGTTAACAACAAAGTTCTAAAACAGTTTCCGATCGAGCGACAAAGGGTTTGGACTAGGCACTCGTGGGGTCGCAACGTTTAACAAGACCTTAACAAATAAGACTGCGAGCTTGCAATAATAGCTTAAATGAGTGACTTAAGTGACATGAAAAAGGCAATGAGAAAATAGAACTCGGTAGGGTTTTAGGATTTAAACAAGACTTTTTTGAAACCCTTGAAACATGGATAAACCCTATTTCCTCACACCTTAGACAATTTTCATCAAATTTTTGCAGGAAAAGACCATTTTCGACAGAGTTTTGCTATGAAAAGAAAATGGGCTAACGGTGGCTCTGTCTTGGGATGTATGCCTCTCGCAGGCATAGCAAGAATTTAGAATCTTTGGTAGAGAAGACCACAAACCTGACCAAAACTTGCAAGGAAATTTCCAAAAATTGACAGACCTAAAACAGGAAAGAATGAAGGGAAACACACAATTGGAAGGGAAATATTTACAAATTTACAAGATTAAAACTTTATTTGGTGGCCCCGAGCCACCAAAGAAAGAATAACCAAAACTTTCCTTTATCAAAAACTTGATTTTCATTCACATATGTGACCAGCCACCTGAAAATATCATGACAAACTTGTTGCCAACATATATGAACATCTTTGGGATTAAAAGTAACTTTGTATTTGAAACTGCCCACATTCTTCTAGTCACAACTACCATCATACTCATACTCCAAAAAGTATGGAACATGATTCACTTCTTTATGTGGACTGGGAATACAAAGTTTATCTAGTAATGCATCAAAGTATAGACTGCAATGATCAACATGCATCACAACAAACTCACCTGGCTGAGAAGGAACTGGTCCTTCAGATTTATCTTCATGAGATGCTTCAGCCATTGAAAAACTCGGTTCCTCAATGATATCTTCATAAAATGTACTATGAACCAAGTGTGAACCTTTTTCATAAATATTGTGACACAAGGACAACCAATTTGCATCATAATTTTCAACAAATAATTCATTATCCCTATCATTGACGACACTGTCCTCAACACTGTCACAATCACCTTCATAAAAGGAAGAAGAAAAAGAACATGAACAAGAAACATGTTCATCACTGTAATCTTCATGACAAGACAACACACTGCCATGGTCTTCATTTTCTTCTCTTGCAGAATCACTACATGAGGGGAACTCTTGCAGACATGAATCAAAATCAGCAGTGCCTTGGACAATAACACCATCACTATCAGATTGATGACATGGAGAATCCATAGGTAGAAAATCCCTTGGGACTTAAGATTTTAACTTATCCTCCAAAGCTTCTGCCATTAAAAAGGCCTGAGAGAGTGACCTAGGCCATCTTTCTCTCGATGTGGATCTTATCTGGCCAGTGAAAGCACACCAATAGAGCACAACACAACGCTCCTCACTAGGCATATGTTTTTTTGGAACATCAAATAAAGCTTTTATAGATCTGTAATTTAAAGATGAAACTGACTCACCTTGTTCTATTGTGATGTCCAATAATCTTCTAAGTGCCACAACTGGATTGGGTTTATCATCAAAGAACTTTATAAGAATGCACTCAACTCATCCCAAGAAGAGATTGAACCTTCTAGTAGGAATAGAAACCATTTCCTTGCATTATGTGAAAGAGATTGCACAAGCATCCTCATGGCAGCATCCTCATGTTCAACCTGTACTCATCAAATATATCCATGAGATCATCCACATGCTGACTTGCTAAAACTGATCCATCAACGATAAATTTTGGCAAGCAATTCCTAACCTCATTAGGAATAATATTGGGGGCACCCTCAATATTATCAAAACAATAGGGCTTGTACTCCTCCATAGAGAAAATACTACAAGAATTTGTCATGGGTTATCTGTTATATGGAGACATGTCTGACAGCTTCTCAAACATGTACATGGTAATCACACCCTCCACAAAAATGTTCGGTTTTACAACTTGCAGTAAGAGCACACCCTCTATCTTAGACACATACACACTTCAAGACCTCAAAAGCATAAGCTAGAAAAGCACATCTCAGAAGTATGTAACAACCATTCCCTTACTTTAGTGCTGAAATCACTCAATAAGAACAAAATCCTTTATAACAGATTTTCATGAAAAGTTTAAATCATGAAAATAAAAAATACTTGGAAGTATTGTGGCAGAGCTTGGTAGATTTGAAGCATGCTTCACATCCTCATTTGAAAACTTTGTAGAGTCACCACCTCTCTAAAGAGGACAATTATTCTTACTGTTGAAAACTCTCTCTACACCTCTTTCCATCAACACAAAACTTCACCAGGGCCTTAAAACTGCTTATCAGAACTGCAAATTCTTCATATATTTCATTCTAACCATGCATTGATACAACAGAAACCTCAGAGTCGCCACTCATGCTTAGTGAGATGATATAAATCTTTTCTGAACATAGGCAACTTATAACCAGTTCCAAAATGGGCTTTTATGATCAACTTACTGGATAAATAGATGAGAAGGCCAAGAGTCCAGCTCAACTTGAAACCTGCATCATCTTAGCTTCATAAATCATTTCCCCAGCAAATTCATCATTCTAATGGTTGAGTAGGATGGGTTAAATCAATCTGGGTAGTATAATTTTGACAATATGTAATACCAAAGATTCTTAAAAGGTTTTAACACTTTGTTATGTTTCTCCCTAACAAAGTCGCCATTTTGTTAGTTCATGAAAAGGATTTTACACTCAAAGAGACACCAATATACCTAAGACAGATTTTAAGGAGGGGTTAGTTCCAAATGTGGGGAGATCTATAGGTAACTAAACCAACTATAGGGATCAGACTGCCCTCTGCACTTATGGTTCTGCAAAACCAAGGCGGGTACACCTAATCCAACTGAATATTTTATTCTTCACAACCTTCTCTGGATTTATATAACAGATGATATGGTGATAAAATACTAAATGATAACCAGTCATTCAGTGATTCTCAATCACCATAATGAACATGCAGCCCTATAACCTCAATATTTTAAAAAACTTTGGATTGGTTATGTTTAAAACTTGAGGGATATAACCAGACCACATCAGAGACATATCACTGCAGAAGATACTTATACCTGACCAGTGCCTTATCCTCTGGGCTAAATCTTAAACACAAAGTAGCATAAAAAGACCAACTATTGTCAATGATTCATGACCCTTAATACTATCACTTGGTGATTGTATTTGTTTGTATATCCAGATCCACACTACTTATAAATATCCTTGTGCAAATCAGATGAATCTATGTCATATCCAAAGAATCTTTAATTTGATCATAGATCACAATCTAAGGAATAGAAACATACACATGGGTAAACACCATGCAATGGACTAGAAAATCCAAAACTCACAAGATAGACACAGAAGGAGAGAACTGAACCTAAGATGTTTGTATTACTTTCAATGAATCATGTCCCTGTGTACACTTTGTTTCAAGATATGAACCACTCCAATAATAGCCAAAGACTAGAAGTTTTCCTTTCATACAATAATACAGTCAGATATGAAATCTGTTACACCCTAGAGTGAGAGAAAATTATCAGCCGGTTTTCTGCCAACAGGAAAAGACCTAGCTCTCAAGACTCAAGAAAAAATCTTGCAAAAAGACCCTTCCTAAATGATCTTGGAAATCTTTATAAAGGAGTAAGGACTGCAACAAGTTTAGGATCATTTAGGGAAAAATTGGGGTTGCCAACAACCTGCAACAACAAGAAGTAAATGCAGGTAGGAAAGCCTGAAAAACCCGAGAAGGATCAGATCAAATCTGATTTACAATTTCGATTTTATTATCACAGGCCAACTACCATTAAAAATTCAAAAGGCTTCTTGTTGTAGACATCAATTAAAATCTCAGAGCATCTCAACACAATTGTGTGTACTAGGGCATGAAAAATTACTGACAACCATCATACCCTAGCCGCCTTCTTCAAAATATCAGTCGTCTGCATTAAATTGAAACGGCACTTCAAGAAAACAAATCAAATCATGGCGGCCACCTTAACATCTTGTTCATCAATTCTTACCTGCAACTGTTCTTTGAACAAATCAAATATGATTTGGTTCATTGTTTCTGGCTCACCGACTTCATTTCTGCTAGAAAAACCCTTAAACAATTCAAATATTTTGGCCGCAACGGTTAATCAACAAGTTTAAAACATGGCTGTCAATCTTCAACTTTCCCGGCACATCGTGCGGCTCACGAAAATTAACCCACAATGGTTAATTAAAACTTTATTTATCTGCCACATCACTTTCCATCAACAACCAACCAGAAACGAGCATATCAGCATAACCTGGCATCGAGGACCCACTGCTTTACCAACTCATCGGACCTGACACGTGGTGGCAAGGTGTGATCCCGCGATCATCAACCCACGTTCTTCATTTTTTTTTCAAGGCATTACGCCCGCCGCATGATTAAATTTGATCTGTTCGAACAATACCATCCTTCGGCCCAGGGACCTGACGTCATGCAGGAACAGGTGTCACCAAGGTGTGATCCCACGATCACTAACCTTCGAGCAATTTCTGATAGCGGTAACGCGCCAACCGTCAAATTAGCCTTGATCTGACCGTCCTTTATCCCTTTATCTTCCACGCAAGGCTCTGACATTGGACCCACCGATGCCAAGTGTCACACAATGATTCGCTATTCTCACATCCCTTTTTGCCTTTTGCAGAATCCTCGCTTACTCGCCAACATTTTTCATCATTCCTTGTTAACCGCAGCGAGTCCACGACTAGCATTTTTTACCATTCTCGCCAAGTCGCCAATATTTTCCATCTAACCGCCTTCTTACCCACGACTTAGCAAGCAACACTTCTTATTCACCTTTTTCTTCATCACTAGCTCACAGACATTTACTTCTAACCGCTTCTTCATCAGCGATCCAGCGACTTACCTCCTTTCTTTAACATTTTCCTTTTGTCGCCCACTCGCGGACTATTTCACTTAACCACTACATTATCTGGCGAGATGGCGACAAGCATTAAACATGACCCTCATTGGATCACCACGGTTAGTGAACAACTTATCAAAAGGTTTGCGACCTAGCGACAAAGGCCTTAACATGACCCTCGCTGGATCGCAACGGTTAACGACAAAGTTCTAAAACATTTTGCGACCAAGCGACAAATGGTTTGGACTAGGCACTCGCGGGCTTGCAGTGGTTAACAAGACTTAAACAAATAAGACCGTGAGCTTGTGATAATAGCTGAAAAGGGTGACTTAAGTGACATGAAAAAGGCAATGAGGAAATAGAACTCGGTAGGGTTTAAGGATTTAAACAAGATTTTTTTGAAACCCTTGAAACATGGATAAACCCTATTTCCTCATACCTTAGACAATTTTCATCAGATTTTTGCAGGAAAAGACCATTTTCAACAAATTTTTTGCTATGACAGGAAAATAGGCTAATAGTAGGTTGAGGTGCCCTCTCCATATTTTCACATACTTCCTTCATCTTCCTTGTGTCAATTCTAAAAAGAAAGAGAACATTTTAAATCATGAAAGAAAGATAAAACCCTAAGTCGATTATAGAATTCCTATGAATGAAATACAAGAATATCATCACTCTAACTTCAATTTGAAGAACTTAAGATTTTCATGACAAACAACTCTCCAAATTTTAGGATTTTGATATAGAATTGGATTTGCATTTGGAATGAGGAAATGTGATTTTGTCCATAATAATGTTGTCAAAATCTAGGCACTTTTTTGCTCAAAACTCAATGTTAACAAATTCTGATTTTATCTTCAACAATATGAAAGTTGATCTAAAATCATTTCCTTGTAGTGTTGGATTTTCTGATGTAATTTGCTCTTGAGTAGGGCATAAATTGCCTTTAAACTTGATTAAATTTGCTCCTCAATGCTGGAATTTCGCTTTGTATACTTTGAATTTGATGAAGGGTACTCCCCATACTCAACTGAACATACACAACACAACAGAGAAATAAATAGAAAATTGCAAGAGAGTAGGGCATAAATTGCCTTTAAACTTGATTAAATTTGCTCCTCAATGCTGGAATTTCGCTTTGTATACTTTGAATTTGATGAAGGGTACTCCCCATACTCAACTGAACATACACAACACAACAGAGAAATAAATAGAAAATTGCAAGAACTAATATCTTCAATGAAATGACATTAGAATGTTCTGGAAGTAACTTGCTACAACCACATGGGCCTTCTTATTACAATAATTTGCAAGACAGAGCCGCAATCTACCCTTGTGTGACTGAGTCTCAAAACCCTCATTCAAATCCGTGTATATGTCGCACCAATAACCACCTTAGAATATTCTAGAAAGTGAAACTTTCCTCTTTTGGTGCTCAAGAGTTCATTAGTTAAATTTTTCACCGAGGTGATTTTTCTCTCTTCTTTTTTTATCGAAACTTGAGTTTTGATGGCACAACTTCCAGAAGACAACGTTTGACTTGGGTGTCCAATTTGCTTGTATAATATATTTATGGAAAGCTTGTAAAGATACCTATAATGGATCATACATCTAAAGATCTGTGTGTTGGGAATTCAAACCTTTCTGAGGCCTCTAAGGTCTTCAATTTTGAGTTTTAAGCTTCATTGGAGAAATTGCCTGCGACAAAAATGTTAATCTTTCAAACCGCTCAGAATATTGAGGCGATTCTTTTGCTAATCATCTTATTTTTATATTTCGCTCCTTGGAACCAATTTTCATGTCTATATGACCACAAAACAAGTAAAAGCCCTGAAAATAGCGCATGACTATTTTTGGCTATTTTTAGCTTCTTTACATCTTATATAGTGCAGCTATCATAATGGGCTCCTAGAAATTAAAGGAAAACCACAAAACAAAAGAAAAATATAATATTTCTTATTTTGGGGTGATGCAAGATTGCTCCTACACCTTGGATGCTCCTACATCAGAGTTTAACCCGATCGAAGAAATTCTGATCCAAAATCGGTAGGGTCTGCTACTAATTAGCACTTATCTACTTGGAAAAATTTGCTTATTTCTGATTTTTTCTCTTGTAAGTCTGATTTCGATTTGTACTCTTTTGGAAATTCTTGATGAAGTTGCACTCATTTGCTTGAATTCGCATCTTAATTTTGATCTTTTTCCTTGATATGATTTCACACTTAAGTCTACTTGAATTTCTCATTTGATTGTATTTAAAATAATGTTCCTTCCTTCTCTTATATGGGCCATCAAGCTTTTGGGCTTGCAACTTCCTCAAAGGGCCAACCTAATCGGCATTTTTCCTTTTTTGGCATTTCAAACCTCCATTTCATTCCTCAAGTTGGCTACCTTTTCTCACTTTGCATTTTATTCTTCTTCCTACCATGGGGTGCAAATTTGATGATTAGCCGGACTCTTATGGAGATTTGCTCATTTCAGTTGGATTTTAGGGTGGAAAACCGACTTTCAGCTGGATTGTAGGGTTGAAAATTGACCTTCAGCTGGTCTTTCAAGTAGAAATTCATGTTTAGCTGGGATTTCAAGTAGAAATTTGACATCTAGCTAGAATTCCAAGTGGAAATTCATATTTTAGTTGGACTTTCAAGGGGAAAATCGACCTTTAGGTGGAGTACTATATTTTTTTGCTTTTCTACCAAGGATTTTTATTTTTTACTTGGAATTTCCATTTTGATCAGTGATTTTCACTTTTCAACTCAAGAATTCCTAATTTTGTTTAAGGATTTTTCCATTTCTTGCTTCGAAATTCTTCTTTTTACAAGGATTATATTATTTTTAACTTTTGGAAATTTCTTATTTTAAAGGAATTTTCCTTGTTTTGGTTTTGGATGAATTCCACATTCCATTTGCAATGCTTGGGTAAAGTCCAAAAATCCTTATATCATTTTCATTTCAAGGGAATCTTTTTTTTTAAATTTTGCAATCTTCATTAATGCTCATCAAAATTTTGCAATTTTCTCATTTTATGAAAACCTTTTTGTAATCCTCACTTACCATTTCAAAATTTCATTTTCTTCGCACAAATAAAATTCTTATTCTATCTTTGGAATTTCCCATTATCCTAGTGTGGATTGGCAATTTTATCCTTAACAAATTTTCAACTTCATCTATTATCAAGCACCTTCCCCATGATTTTGCACTTAATTTCCGATTTTGAATGTCGCTCACTCATGGATATCGGGCTTGAATTTTCTAACTTGACTTACCCATTCCTCAAGAACTAGGAGAGTATGAAACTCATAAATGTTTCCAACCTAATAACAACTAAGCTAAACACTAAGCTAGAAAGCAAAAAAAGAGGGTCCCCATTTGCACCTGGGCATGTGTATTTTTAATTTTTTTCTAATTATGTCCAATTGTGATTCGATATGCTATCTCCCAAACTTCACACCCATAGAGGACATCCAGCACGACCAGCAAACCAAAAAGAGTCTTCTTGGTCTTCCAATCTCATAACTCTGCTTCCTTGCACATGTTCTAAAAAAGATAATAAGTTCCCTATCTTCTTTGAATCTTATTTGTCCTTCATGTTTCCTAGTTGAACTTATTGTGAAAATCAACTGCTAGGTACTTGTATTATTCGGCCATATCCAAAACTTCCCTTGAAGATAAAAATTAACTTGCTGCTTCTTCCTCTTCAAAAAGAAGATTACGACTTTAGTTTTTCTGTGTTTGCTTTCATCCCAACCCTCTGGCAAAAGAGTTCTAAAACTTTTAAATGCTCTTTCAATCCATCCTCAAAATTTGGAATTAAAATAAGATCATCTGCATATAAACGTAGTTTCACCCTGTAGCCAACTAACTGGAGAACCTCTCCCAAAGTAGTGTTTAATCATTCTTCTAATTTATCAATATATAGACCAAACAACGTAAGAAAATACGACACCCCTGTTTGACTTCAATGGGCAATGCGGGCAGATTTAATATTTTAAAAGAGGGAGCACAGTCGCTTTTGATAAGTGAGTGCATATGTTTCCATATGAATCCTCCAGATAACACTACTATTCACTCAACGACCTGCTAATTTTGTAATGAGTGTAAGGTGTATTGTACTTTATTTTTTCCATGTAAGATTATATATGATTGTATTGTGGATCTAATTCTTGACGGCTTTATGGGCATCTCTACTAAGACTATATATGATTGTATTGTGGATGTAATTCTTGGCAGCTTTATGTGCATCTCTACTATAATTGATCTAAGTGAACTGTAAAGTAATGAAACAGAGATCATTTGTACATTATTTATGACTATCTCATTCATGGTATATCTTCAAAACAGAGATCATTTGTAGATTAATTCTGACTATTTCATCATGGTAAATCTTCAATAAAATCTTGGAAGTACATAAAACTAATTTCAATATCTCTACGTCAATTGAATTAGGAAGCAAGATAAGGATATTGGACCAAGGTCAATAGAGAAGGCACCATACCTGAGAGAGGTTTATTGTACGGTTTCTGTAAAATAGAAGCTTACACAGAACAGGTACAAATGACTTGGTGAAAAGGCATATTCTGGAATTATAATGAAAACTTGTGGAATTTGTGTTTCTTATTAATAAAAGATTATCCATATAATAGCATTTGATTGAGCGAATTATCTGGAGATTAAGTTTATGACTGTTATAATTGAGTTATGGTGCCTCCAAATCAAACTGTCTTTTGTAGACAATTTCAGATTCATCAGGAAGTTTCTGTGTATTGTTGTTTTTTGTTTATCCGGGTAAGAGGCCACAAATCTTTCTTTTTCCAGATTTCTTGGAACTAATCACTTCTGATTTTGTGGTGTAGGTATAACTAGCATAATAATGGCCCCCTCGAAGAACAGTACCTCCAAGAAGATCAGAACTAAAAACAGCAAGAAAAGATATGCATCACAAAATGACAGCACTCACTCTCCCAAAGCTACAAAAGTTGATGGATCATATCATAAGAAATTTACTAACTTTAAAGAAAGTTATCCTTCAATAGAAATCATGAGCACCAAATTACCCAGACAACCAATATCATCCTGCAAGGACTTACGAATGCCCATTAAAACCTCTAGCAGCGAAGACCTACGGAAAAAGGGAAATGAAATATATTCACTAGTGTCCAATGGATGTTTTGGACCTTGCCTTCTGAGGCACAAATTGGGGAAAGCCCATGAATTATATGAGGCAGCCCTTGATTCTGTGAGCTTGAATGATGCAAGTGAAAAAGCTTCATGCTATAAAAATTTGGGTGCAGTGAATTTGCTATGGGGAAAAGCAGAGTGGAAGATCTACATGGAAGAAGAAGAGGGGAGTAGAGCTTTAAAAGCCATATGGGCTGCCAAACATCATATATCAAAGTCTCTTGAATTTTATTTATTGGCAATTCAATTTGGAGAGTTCCATGATAGCAAACCAGACACATGGTTAAAGCAGGCAGAAGTTAGTGTCATGCAGATCTTGGAGTGGGTAAGGGAGCAGATTTCTGAATACAATATATGGTTTGAGCCCATACTGGTTGAGCTCTGCGCGCTGATAGAAAATGTGGAGTACAGCAGCTGTCAAAGGAAAAAGAAATTAGGAACTGTTCTTTATAACATGCATGCTGAACTCATTTTGAAGCAGGGAATCAAATACATTTGCAGGGAAGAAGATGGAGGAATAGAAAGTGAACGGACTGGTTACGAACAATGTTTGAATGCAATGAGGGATTGCTATCTACCACTAAATAAAGCAGAGGCCATTGTCTACACTACAAAAGATGAGGGATTGATAAAAGAAATTTATAGTATGAAAGAGCAGGTTCTATTGTATCAGTACATCTGTGAATCGGTACAAGCTCGTTACCATGGCGATGACTTACTCAAGAAAGCTTTATTTGATGACGAAGGAGTTTGTATGGAGCTTGTGTGGGATGCGATCGACTGTTACAGGCAATCCATTTTATTGAGCAGAGAGAAAGACCTGGAGAATGAAGCCATAGCACTAAGCCGAATTGGGAAAGTATACTCATCTGTCTTGAAAAATGAAAACAGGGCATATCATTACCATTTTGAGTGCACAAAAATCGCCCTTGCCATCATGTGTCCACGTATAGAAAAGTCTGAATGGTATAAATACTCATCAGTGAAGGTCCATGAGCACCAGAAGGAAATTGTGGATGAAGAGAAAAGAGAGCATGACCCGAGGCTTCAAGAAACAATTAATTTGATCAAGGAGGAAGGGGAAAAGAGTGCGGAGACTTTCCTGCAGTTCATTTATAGAGTGCACACTCATCCAGATCCAAAAAAGGGATTGTTGGGTAGCATTGCTTCTACTGAAAATGTTAGAGCAGCTCTAAGAAAAGCCATAGTTTCATACCACCCTGATAATAACTTCCAGTATGGCAGGGATTGGCAGTTTGTGTGCGAAGAAATTACAAAAATTTTGAATTGTAAATATGAAACCCACAAGAGAGTATGACTGCAAATTTTAAGGTCGTTAGGAAACAGAGACAGATTATCATTACAACTGCATATTTTGATATCACTAAGAAATGCTAAAATAGTGTGAAATGTATACATGAAAACTACATTTAAGAAAATATGATCGGTGAGTTTTATCTGATTAGGCTACGCAGTGGACTTGATTCCTCTGTACCCTTAGGCAGAGCACAGTTCAATTCAATAATTTGTGTAAAAGCCTGTTGCTATGTTTGACTTGATATATTTGTAAGTCCATCAGAACACAAATGTAGGAAGCATGACTAGACATTTTGATATGGTAAGGCAATACAAAGCTGTTTTGATTTGTTCAGGCTCTTGGGGAGAGCATAGCCCAAGTCAAACTTAGGTGAGAAGGCTGTTGCAGTTTTAGATCTATGATGTATTTTAAGTTTTTACTATATCAATGGGTCACTGTAAGCTGGAGAGTGTTAGAGGCTTGTTTAACTGAGTGTTTGTCACAAGTATAAACCACAATCTAGTAATGGAAAATTTTATAATGAAATCAATGAATTTTTTGAAAATGTCAAATTCAAAAAATCATTTTCTCTTGATAACAAAAGGAAAAAATTGAATATATTTCTAGAGTTCTTAGATAATATTTAAATTAAAACTTAGAGCACTGTTTTTCTGCAAAATTTTCCATGTTTTTTGAGTGTTCTATTGAATTGGATAATTTAACATACCATTCTTTCAAAGCTGTTTACAATGATTTATTTTAGGCTGAATCCTACACTGTTGAATCCTGATATCAATATCACAACAGTAAACCTCTATAGCAGATACTAGACTCGAATAGCTAAAAAGCACAATTAGTTTCTTAAAATTTAGAGCTTGAGTTTGACACACAATATAAAGACTTTATTATTGTATTTGAGAATGAGTTTTTACAATAGAATTTTTTTTTTAACATCTAAGTTTTTTTCAAAAGATTTTTCTTTAGTGAAAATATTAAATATTATTTTTTATTTTCATTATTTTATTTTTATGTCAGATTGTTTATGCACTATTTTTAACAGATTTATTGAGCTTCTTTTTACTATAGACAAACGCATATGGCAAACTGCCCAAAAATCAAGAGACAAATGACCCAAGGTGAGTTGAAGACATACCATTCTAACACTATCATCAACCCTACCCACAAACTCATTGAAGCATATTTCTTTATGATTGTTCACTATTTTTATTTGTCAAACATGAAATAAGGTAGTTTAAAGGAATTTTAGAAAACTTCTCATTCAGTTACATCTTATTTCATTACTTGCAAAAGGCAAGCCTTGTGAATGTCAAGCTATATGCATAGGGATGCAGACATTTTCTTCAACACCAGCTAGTCTCTCACTAATAATTGGCCACTCCTTACAATCCTCACCTCTGAATGCATCTTGCAAGGTGCTCAAAATTACAAACATTATTAAAATTTTCTTTAGAGTTATCCATATTAAAAGAGAGGCAATCCTCCTCGAGTCTGTTTAGGAGGGGCAGCCCATCATTAGTTTAGGAGTGTCTTATCTCCTTTTTCCCCTTTTCTTCCTTTCATAAAAAAATTGTTTCTACTTGTTAGTTATGCAAACCATAGGAATGTGACCAGTTTTCATACAAACAAGGACTCTTCATATTCAATATATTGTACACATTCACCAAATTGTTTGTCAAGGTGTTTGAAGCAGTCAACTCCATGTCCACATTTGCATTCATGCAAATTTTGGAAATTAGTTTAGGAGTGCCTTATGTCCTTTAACCCCTTCTCTTCCTTTCATAAAAAAATTTGTTTCCACTTGTTAGTAATGCAAACCATAGCAATGTGGACAGATTTGAAGCACTTTTTTCATATAAACAAGGACTCTTCATATTCAATATATTGTACACATTCACCAAATTGTTTGTCAAGGTGTTCAAAGTAGGCAACTCCATGTTCACATCTGCGTTCATGCAAAATTTGATAAACAACAAATATCTTATATTTGATCACCACATCAAAAACTATTACCCATTAGCCCATCATCCTCCAAATATTTCAATAAAAAATTAAAATATAACTTGAGCTAAACCCTATCAATGCATTCCCTCTCAAGACCATTCCATATTCTTTGAACCTATTTTCTCACAACATCAATATTTGGCCTGGCACCTAAAAAATCTAAATGAAGGTTTTCAAGCTTGAGAGTTGACCTTTCAATAATAGGGTTAGGGATACTAATGTGAATGCCCTTGTCATCGACAACTAGTTTCAAAGATAAGGATTAGGCAAGTTCAAAATACGATTTACCTTTAACTCATCAATTCAATGATTCCTTAATGGCAACTCTCTACTAGTTTGTCAATGTCGAATGTGAACCTACCCATAAATCCTACCTTGAACATACTTCCTTGCCTCCATACATGGATAATAAGATCTGCGATATTCATCTCGATTAAAGAGTTGGGGGCTCAAAACAACTTCAATGTTACATAAAGGAAAGATGGAAACTCATCCACAAACCTACCTTGTTGTACCACCACAACTTAGCTACTCACAATGAAAGGTAGCAGGAGAATAACTAAGAGGCAAGTGACTACCATTTAAAAATCTTATAATGATTGAGCTAAGATTTTATCTATCTATATATGTTTGTTTTATGATGTTATTCAATACCACTTAAATTGCAATTGGAGTGGTTGATTTTATAATGAATAGGTGAAAAGAAAATTTGTATTTACATAATGATTTGTAATAAAATGCTTTATAAGTATACTTTAAGTTTCGAGAAAATATTTGATCCATATTACTAGCACAATCATTGTTAAATTGTATATCCAAGCAACATTTAACATGAAACTATGAATGGAGTAAAGGGTTGAACTTGTAATTTTTATGTTTTAAAAATCTACTAAATAATTTCAATACTAAAGATAATATAACCATGTTTCTATATTGTTGGAAAATTGCAAGGTTCATGAAATAAATTTTTTCTATTTATTTTTTTGTTGATATATGTCAATGTGTCTTTTCTATATCGTTTTTTTCCTTCAATTACATCTTTAAACTAAATTTGAGATTCAAGATTTTCCTTTTTTTTTGGGCGAGGCAGGGGGAGTGGGGCAGGGGGTTGGGAAGAATCCATGGTGGAGTGAATTTAAAACTCTAATCATTGATAGAAAGGTATATGACACAAGGACTTAGATTGTATTAATTTATGGATGAGGAGGGGCGCAAGTTGTGCTATCTCAAATACTAATTATACTAAAAAGAAAAGGTTTGTTGCTTCCATTGAACTATTCAATAAAAAATTGGACAAAAAACCATTAGTTTTATTTGGAGGTGGTTTTAAATGTGGTAATGTGTGAAAAAGTAACTATAAATAAGTAATAGTATTGAAATTAGCAAGGGTAGTGTTTGAAGCATTAGGACGATTTCATAATAAACATAAGGTTTTGGTCAAAAGTAGTAGTTTTGCCACTTCAACTTAGAACTGAACCACATTGACTATGCCCCATCCACCATGCCATCACCATGTCCAATCAAAGCACCCAAGTCAATATTATCAAAAATCAAATTACATTATTTTTTTATTTAAGCCTAATTTACTTAAACAATTTTTTAAATTCTTTTATATTATCTTTTTAGATAATTTTTAAATTTTAAATTTTATTTAGAAATATTTTTTTAACTATTTTAATGACAATATATGATTATATTTTTATTTTTGTCCATTGTAGATTAAGTTATTTGAGACCATATATCATTCAACAATTATATTTTTCCTATATTATAATTTTATTTAAAATTTTTATGAAATTAAATTAATATTTTATACAAAATCATTTAAAATATTTTTATAAAATGAAAGTGATATTTTTTTTGAAAAAAGTGGCTCAAGCCAGTTAAATATTTTATATATTAAATTAATGAAAAAGTAAACAATACATAGTCTAAGATCGTAACAAAATACAACAAAATAAGTCCCAACCAAGAAGTGAAGTAACCCAAAGTAAAATTAAAGTGATGTTATGTATATAGTTAAATTGACTTTTGATACATGAAGAAGTTTAGCTATTTTTAACTCTTCTTTATTGTTGCTTTTTTGTCCAAGTGATAGATTATTTTTGGGGGAAGTCAATATTATCAATATTAAATTATATTTTCTTTATTTAGTCCAAATAAATCTATAATGTTGTTCTATATAAAATATTCATTCATTTTAAGTGAATTTATTTAAATTATTTATCAATTTTAAATTTATGTAATTTATATCATTATGTTTTTAAGTCTATATCTTAAATTTTTTTAACATGAAAGTAATGTTTTTGATTAAGGTACAAACATATTTTGAAGGGGCCACGAAACCTATAACAACAGATTTTATAGGGATCTAGAACCCTTAGATAAACAACTACAACATATAAATGATAGATAAAAAACAACCCAAACTATAGCAAGCAATCAACAACCTAAAGAATCAAATAATATAAAGCTCTAGTTGCTTACAATAGACGGTTGAAGTTTCTTACAATAGATGGTTGAAGCTCCTTACATAACTACATAGGATTTTTTAAAGGATTCCTCAACTTTGAGAAAGAAACAAGGGTTTTCCAAAGTTCCCCTAACCTAATTAATAGGGCAGTGCACCATATCTCTTACCCAACATTCTCTATCTTAATAGGAGAAGAATCCACCTCAATGGAATAAATAATGGAGAAAGACAACTCGTACAAAAAGACATTTTTTATCTCTTCCAGAATAATAACCTCTATCTCCATAGGAGACAACTCCACATCTAAAGAAGCCAAATAAGGAGAGGCCCTTGCCAAGAAATAAACAAGGAAAATAACAAGGGCCTTCTTGATAAGAATCCACAAAAACTTCTCTTCCCAAACATGATAAGTGTACCTTAACCAAAAAACACACTTCAAAATTTGAACTTAATAAGATTAAGGTAGTCAAATTCAGACCAAAAACTGAAAGAGAGAAAATAGAAAAATCATATACCCTAATGAATAATCTTGCCGATGAAACTAAAATAGCCAAGCTCGAAACATCAACAAGCCCCTAGACCACCAACAAGTTTAGAGACCCAAACCTCACTCGGCCACATCGTCATCTGAGTACTGTCGTGCAAGAAACCTCCAGTGACAGGAAAGTCAAGACGAGCCGAAACAAGGGAATTAAAGACCCCAAAAGCACAATCAACTACAACCACAGAGTGCCAACAAAAACCCACAATAAGGAGATCCACCATGGAACAACCACAACCAAGATACACTAGACCCAAATTGAAAAGAAACGAGAGCCCGTCTAGATAGTAATTGTAGCTAATACCATAGAGGCAAAGAAACTAGCAAACCCCACAGGGATCACAACGAGCATAGGAAGGGAGCACGAAGAAGGTAGAGGGAAAAAAGAAACCCTCATAAGCAAATCCCCTACAAACGGTCGATCTCCCTCCAACAAAATAGACATCGTAAACCTAGCTAAGGGGAAACTCCAAATGCAATGAAATAGCCAAGTCCCTATCCAAGTACCAAGGGGACACCGAGGAACCAACAGGAACACACCCAATATCCAAAAGGCCTTAAAAGCACGAGGAGAACGTTGGTAGAAGGAGAGAACAAAAAGGGCAGAGAAGCCCATTATGATCATGACACTCAAAATGGATAAGCATTGGAAGACACTCGAGTAGCCCCACTCGAACACCATCCCTCCAAAATACAGTAGAAACCCTTGCACCCCATAAAGCCTTGGGAAAAGGTTCATCATCATCCATATCAAAATCACCTTTCTCCTTGCAGTTTCCTAAAACTCTACTCCTGCTTGGCTCTCGCTCAATCTCCTACTATTCATAGTTGGTTATTAAATCAACATAACATGAAAGTCATGTTATATGTATAATCAATTGATATTTGATACATGTCAATTACTATCTTACTTTATTAATTTCAAAAAACTAACACACTAATATGTTAACAAATAATTGATCGCTTACATGTCCCTATTACTACCACATGCCCTTTCTTAATCACATTCGAAATCATGAGTTGGTTTCAATTCCTTTCTTTATGTTACATTCATTGGAATTCATTGTTAATGATGTCCTTGATTCACTGTTAATGATGTCCTTGATTCTAAGACGAAGGGAAAGAAATATACTATTTTACATCAATGACTTATGTTTAGGCTTTACAATTTTCATCTTGTCTTGTGTCTGACCTATGGCATTACCATTCAAGAGGTCCTGGCTTCCTAGACCACACCCTTAGCTAGCCTTATGAACGCCCTGGGCCCTAGTACAAGGAAGTGTATCAAGAAACCCAAAACTTTTCTAAATTCCCCAGATAATTCTCCCAAGTCCGAGTCTCCTGAGAAGCCTCGTGACAAGAAAAGGAATAACCTTGCCACCCAGTTGAAGACTAAGGCTTCCAAAAAGCTAAATTTAATATCCAACACATTGATTCCAATGCTGAAATCACCGAAGAAATCAGTATGCCTCGTCTTTTGACTAGACTTGTTGTTAAACCCCAGGAGAAGGGAAAGAATTTGAAAGATATCTCCTTGGAGGAGGATGAAACTAGTGAGTCTAAGAGCCATGAGGAAAAGATACTTGGGAAGGAAACTCATTCGACTCTAAGTAGCTCTTCTCATGTTTTAGAGAGTTTAAAGACATTCTATTGATCTCACACATAAAACCGAGGTGGGTGTAAGATTAATTCTCTTATTGATGCCACCTCCCTATTGAAGTGAACAACATGGTCACTACTGGTGAGAGGACTACTGCGAGCGATGTGTGTAGTAACTGTGGGGCTGTGTGGGGGAGGTTGGAAAAATCAAGAATGACATTAAAAACTTGGAGAACAAGTTCCTGGAGCTATCAAAGTTTACCCTCAAGATGATGCACTCCTTTGCTACTGCCCTTTGTTTATTGTGGGAGGACGTGATTGGAGCAAATAACTCGAAGGATGACGACTTTAAGGACCTCTTCAAGTTCCTCACGGAGAGCTGGGCTCAGTTGATGTTGTCGAAGTCATGTGTGCTAAAAAAGAAGGCCTAGCTCTCTGGCCCCAATTCCTTTTTGGTGGTTTTGCAGTTAATGGTTGTGGTATCCAAGGCTTAATTTGGATTTTACTAATGATAGGTTCTATAGTTTTATCTAAACTTTACTGGTTTTTCCCTACAAGGCCTTTAAATAAGACTTTTTATAACTGCTTTATTATGGTTAAGACTATTATGGTGTGTTGGTATTAAGTTTACTTTATCTTTGGCGTGCTTACTTTGGAGGTGTTAGATATGGAGTGTTATTCTATAACCAACAAGTGGTTTATGTTTTTGATATTAAGTAGTTGATGTCTCTCTAGTTTTTGCTTAGTGTTGTCAATGTGCTAACAATGGTAATTTTGCTTATAATTGCCCTCTGGGCGTTGTAATAAAGGGACCACACCCTTGTTTTTGTTGTTTTTTATATAAATCATAAATAATTGATTAAATAGAATTTTAGTATATTTATTTTAATATTTTTGATTAATTATTTTTTGACAAATTGATATATTAGTTTGTGTATATATTTAATTGTGGGTATTTAGATTTAGAAATTTTTGATTATATATGTATAGTTGCACCATATACACTATAGAAATGTAAGTATATGCATCATATTGAATGTACACATTTACATTTCTATTGTTAATTATTTGTTATAATGTTTATCTATAATTTTTAAATTAATAGTTCTTTTATTGATACATATATTTATAAATCCACTTTCACATCTATATATAGAATATTTTATAGTTTTAAAAGTATATAGACTACAAAAATGCACATACTTATTAATATGTAAAAACTTATAAGTAATTGAAATTATATTTATGTCTAGAAAAATATATTTATATATGTAGAAATACTTGTTAATACATTTTCTTATAAGCATATTTATTAATCTATGTATTCATTTATTCACACACACACACACACACACACAACTTATAATAAACACACAAATACTTTTTAGTACTTATAAATACATTTATAAATGTTTTAACTATTTATAAGGTTATATATTTATAAATATGTTAGAAATCTAGAAATACTAATATATTTTTATATTTCATTTGTATACATATGGTTAAGTATTATTTTTGTTTTATTTTTTCTCTTTTTAATTGTCTTATTTTTTTTATCAGGCTCTTACTTTAGGTTCTCAAAATCATCTCTTGTATAGCCACAATTCTACGTTGTTTCACACATGCTTACATATTTAATGACATGCAAGATCTCTATCACTTCTACCTACTCTCAAATTTGTCCATAAACACGTTTATGATATTTTATCATACAACAATTAGTTACAAGTTTAAAATAGGTTAGCCTTATTTTCATTATTAGGAATTTCATACTATTCTTATCCTTGATCTCACCAAATATTTAGGGAGTGTCAAATTTCTAATCCAACTCATTGTTTATCATTTTGATGATGAGGATACCAAAGTGATTCAAAATATTTATGTCAAAAATAATCTCATGATTATTTTTAGAAACAAATGCTAAATAAGGATTTAGTTTTTTATGATAGAATGCTTAAATAATTGGTGCTAATATTTTTTGCATTCTTATCCTTTCAATAAAATTGTTACGAGTCTCTTTAAAGAACCCTTGTCACATGCAAATGTTGTTGAACGCACTCTAGATGCTGAGAGGGGAGTGGTGAATACCAAAAACATTACTACTTAACTTGTATAGTCACCACATGAAACATTAAGCAAGTAAAGAACAAAAATAACAAAACATGAACACCAAATTTATATGTTAAAAACTCAAACTAGGAAAAACCACAATGAGCACTTTCCCACAAACAATAATTTATTGATGTATATAACTTGATTACAAAATATGATAGGAGTTCATTGCTTCAAAACTGCAACTATAGGCTCACTTTCAATACAACAATGAATACAAAAATTATCTCATTATTCCAAACTTGCAAACAGAGGCTCACTACCAAAGTAGCAAGATACAACACAAACTTGTGAACCCAAGACATACTGTCTCAGGGAAAAGAAACATACAACTCTTTAAAATGATAAAGAGAGATTCTCTTGATAATGCAATTGATCTGCATAATATTGTCACCTTCAATAACACACAAATACTACCTTTTCTTCTTTGCCACTATCACTAAACTCTTTTCTACTAACTGTAGATCTTCACTGGTTCATACATTATTCACTTACTTCACACCTTACATTTTTCCAAGGCACAAACTGTACTTATATACAAGATAGATAATTGAAGATTACAACAAGGTTGGTCATGTCAAAGATATATTTCAATTTAAGTTACAAGTCGGCCAAGGCAACAACAAAATGTAATAAGGTCCTATGCTAGAAGCATCTGAACCAAAACATAGAATAGACCTAGCTGGATAAGAGATAATCATTAAATGCATAGCTCACATATAGAACAAACCCATCCAGATAATAGATAATCATTAAATGCATAACCCAAGCCTAACTATAAATGAATGATCCACTCCAAGAGAGAGGGGACCATGCACAGGCTACACAAGGCCCAATACTAGATCTACAATTATCATAAAAAATGTCATCTCAAATGTGTAGAAACACACTAATCACCTAATTTTCCAACTATATCCAAACCTCCACATGCCATGATGAGATCCACATGCCACATCAGAAACAATAACACATGCTAACAGTCCATGTCAGAAGTAGTCATAGCATATTATTGAACCAAGACAACAACTGAATAGAACTGCAACATTGGATGATAGTTTTTGCATCACTAGGAACAAATTTTAGATCACTAGACAATGCCACAACTAAGACCAAAACTTGAATCCATTATCGTAAGTACTAGCACACCTTCAACCATGATTTTTGGAGTAGAAACCTTCCAGTAAGTATAAATGATACACTGCTAACTACAACTGTAAAACATTTTTTTTTCACTGAACTACAAACATCGGTACCATAGAGACTTCCAGATATAAAAGTATAACATTGAAGCACTGTAAACCATTATCTTCACATGATCATAGGATACATTATTTTCTTCCACTACACTATAGCTATGAATACATACTTGTCTTCTATTGTACTCTAGCACTAAATGCATAGTTGTCTTCCACTGTACTAAAGCACTGCATAAAAACTTGTCTTTCAATGTTCTATAAGTTTAGTACACAAGCTTATTATTCCAAATACAACAAACTTGCAGACCACAATGTTGGAGAAAATACAAACACCTTCAGAACATAATGTTTGACATCAATGACAACACACAACCAAACATATATTTTGAACAATATCCCACTTTTTCATTGATGGAAAATAACCACCAAAAATATTTTGATAGAAATATCAATCACTATCATCTTCCCCTTATTGAAATAACAAAAGCAATCCTGAACAAATAAAAAATTTATGTATCTTTTCCCCCTTTTCAATCAAGGACAAAGGCCATCAACATGGTTACCACTGCACAACTTTGATAATTGTTGGTGTAATTAAATATTCCTAAATACACATTACTTAATCTTGTAATACCCCAAAAATGGGCTATAGGTTCATTAACCTCCTAAATCTTCAAATCAAACGAAATCGACATCAAAGTCCTAACCTAAGGCACATCTACACATTATCGAATCTTAATTGATTATCCTAAATTTTGCATCAAAGAATATTCCTAGCAATATTTTTATTTATCCTAATTGTCTTTGATTTAATAATTATTTGGCGATAAATCCTATTTATCCTAAAGTTGATTAATTGAATATGATAAATATTTAATTAATTAGATTTAATTCTGGCACTTAATTATTTAATTAGATTTAATTCTATTTATTCCTAAATTGTATTATTTCATTTTGACAATAAATCAAAAATCTCATGACTAATTGATTAAATTCTTATTTAATTAATTAATGTCAGTTGTCAATTTTTAATAATATAGTTTTTGAATAAAATTTTGATTTAATAATTGATTAACCCATAAATCAACTATTTTAAATTTAAAATCAGTTAAGTTGAGAATAAATCACTGTATTATTAAATTAATTTATAATTAAATCATGCACAATCAGAAAAGCAGGCAACTAGAAATTAACAATCAATTTTAAATTTAAACTCAACATCTGATGATGAGTTGCAAATTTGATCTAAACTCTATTTTGAGTTAAACACTGCTTTTGCATAATTTTTGTGAGTTAATTATCTCTGATTTCTTGATAACTCAAAAATCAACCTAAGTTTATCAAGAGTGATTTATGGTTTTTCTTATGCATCCTCAAGCCCTGGATTTCTATAAAATCAAAGCTCAACTCTTCATAATTCATCTCATATCTCTCGAATTTGCACAATTACTCTAGCGAATTTACAATTGAAGAACAAAGCTTTTTGCGACAGACAATTTTGTAAGATCATTTCATAGTTTTTCATAGGTTTTGCATACTTTTGCATTCATCTTCATAGCATTGTTAGATTAATTTCATATCATTTCATACATTCTAGACTAGTTTCATACATTTTTCATATCATTGCATAGAAAATACAAAAAGATAGATTAATTTGCATTCATAAAGTTTTTCATTCATCTTTTAGCATTAAATTCTTCGTTTAGGTGTTGCATTGTCACTGATCTTAGTCTAATCTAAGAATACCATACTCGCACCTACTAGAAGGCAGTAAATCGCCTGGTTAGCTTAGTTTCATTTATATCTGCAGATTTTGATTTTGCTAACCTCTAATGTTTTACTGAAGTGTTGTGTCCACAGCTAGGTACAATTTTCACACACACCATTTTACATTTTGCACTTTGCATGATCTCACAAATTGCTTGAACACTTAAACGGTTCTTCAAAAATAAAAATGCTAAAAATGACACAGGAAGTGAGCATTGTATCAAGGTTTCTACAACAAAACAACAAGTAGAATCTATTTTCGCGATCAAAATTAAAATTTGAGATCATTTACTATGTCAAAATTGTGATTTAAAATTTTCGGACCCAGGACGACCGACTGCTTGCATAATCGACTTTCAATCATCACAGAAATCCAAAATTTCAACTTAACTATTTATCTTACATCAAACTATCAAAGTTTCAACTTGGTCACCCATGGTCAACTCATGGTCAAACCTAGTCAAACTTCATCTCCAAGACCTCCAAACGATGCAGAACACATTCTCGAATGTGTATAACCACTTCTCAAATCAATTAACATGCTTCTAAATTGTTCAACGCTGACTTTTCTCGTCAGATTTTGATTTTCATCCCGAAGGGGGCATGCTATTGCACATCATTCAAGTTTGTAAAACACATTTATTATTCTGTCAATCAAATCTTTTCCTCAGTGATCAAGACAACAACCACGTCTAGTTGTTGATTCATCTAAAGACATCGTCACTTGGGGCACATCACTTGGGGCATATCAGATTCATCAAGATCCATATCAATCTGGTATCCTAATCTATCTTGTAAACTGTATCAGCTTTTTGTAACCATCAGTTCATTAGCGTCATTTCTTTGTTTCTTCGTAACTGAAGGGTTAAGATGTGACACCAAAATTGATTCTTTGGACGATCAGGCCTGGAATCAAGTCACTCATTTCTTCGTAATCATAAGGTTCAGAATAAGGCATTTTGATACTTTTTTGTAATCACCGGTTCATTGTTGCTATAGTTAACATTATCTTTGGTCAATCAAGACCTAACATCTTCTAATCTTTCAATCGGTTTCTATCTCAAAATTGATTCATCTTTCAAATCAGTTCCATACATAAACAACAGACTATCTTTGAACCACTGTGCTTCGCACAGTAATTCAAAGAGGGGCAAAATGTAATACCCCAAAAATGGGCTATAGGTTCATTAACCTCCTAAATCTTCAAATCGAACGAAATCGACATCAAAGTCCTAACCTAAGGCACATCTACACATTATCGAATCCTAATTGATTATCCTAAATTCTGCATCAGAGAATATTCCTTGCAATATTCTTATTTATCCTAATTATCTTTGATTTAATAATATTTGGCGATAAATCCTATTTTTCCTAAAGTTGATTAATTGAATATGATGAAAATTTAATTAATTAGATTTAATTTTGCCACTTAATTATTTAATTAGATTTAATTCTATTTATTCCTAAATTGTATTATTTCATTTTGACAATAAATCAAAAATCTCATGACTAATTGATTAAATTCTTATTTAATTAATTAATGTCAGTTGTCAAATTTTAATAATATTATTTTTGAATAAAATTTTGATTTAATAATTGATTAACCCATAAATCAGTTATTTTAAATTTAAAATCAGTTAAGTTGAGAATAAATCATTGTATTATTAAATTAATTTATAATTAAATCATGCACAATCAGAAAAGCAGACAACTAGAAATTAACAATCAATTTTAAATTTAAACTCAACATCTGATGATGAGTTGAAAATTTGATCTAAACTCTATTTTGAGCTAAACACTGCTTTTGTATGATTTTTGTGAGTTAATTATCTTTGATTTCTTGATAACTCAAAAATCAACCTGAGTTTATCAAGAGTGATTTATGGTTTTTCTTATGCATCCTCAAACCCTAGATTTCTATAAAATCAAGGCTCAGCTCTTCATAATTCATCCCATATTTCTTGAATTTGCACAATTACTCTAACGAATTTACAACTGAAGAACAAAGCTTTTTGCAACAGGCAATTTTGTGAGATCATTTCATAGTTTTTCATAGCTTTTGCATACTTTTGCATTCATCTTCGTTGTATTGTTAGATTAATTTCATATCATTTCATACATTCTAGACTAGTTTCATACAATTTTCATATCATTGCATAGAAAATACAAAAAGATAGATTAATCTGCATCCATACAGTTTTTCATTAATCTTTTAGCATTAAATCCTTTGTTTAGGTGTTGCATTGTCACTGATCTCAATCTAATCTGAGAATACCATACTCGCACCTACTAGAAGGCAGTAAATTGCCTGGTTAGCTTAGTTTCATTTATATCTACAAATTTTGATTTTGCTAACCTCTAATGTTTTATTGAAGTGTTGTGTCCACAACTAGGTACAATTTTCACACACACCATTTTACATTTTGCACTTTGCATGATCTCACAAATTGCTTGAACACTTAAACGGTTCTTCAAAAACAAAAATGCTAAACATGACATAGGAACTGAGCATTGTATGAAGGTCTCTACAACAAAACAGTAAGTAGAATCCATTTTTGGGATCAAAATCGAAATCTGAGATCATTTACTATGTCAAAATCATGATTTAAAATTTTCGGACCCAGGACAGCCGACTGCTTGCATAATCGACCTTCAATCATCATAGAAATCCAGAATTTCAACTTAACTGTTTATCTTACATCAAACTATCGAAGTTTCAACTTGGTCACCCATGGTCAACTCATGGTCAAACCTAGTCAAACTTGATCTCTAGGACCTCCAAACGATGCAGAACGCGTTCTCGAACGTGTATAACCACTTCTCAAATCAATTAACATACTTCTAAACTGTTCAATGCCGACTTTTCTTCTTAGATTTTGATTTTCATCCTGAAGGGGGCATGGTATTGCACATCATTCAAGTCTGTAAAACACATTTATTATTATGTCAATCAAATCTTTTCCTCAGTGATCAAGACAACAACCACTTCTAGTTGTTGATTCATCTAAAGACCTCGTCACTTGGGGCACATCGCTTGGGGCATATTAGATTCATCGAGATCTATATCAATCCGGTATCCTAATATATCTTGTAAACTGTATCAACTTTTCATAACCATCGATTCATTAGCGTCATTTCCTTGCGTCTTCGTAACTGAAGGGTTCAGATGTGATACCAATATTGATTCCTTTGGACGATCAGGTCTGGTATTAGGTCACTCATTTCTTCGTAATCATAATGTTTAGAATCAGGCATTTTGATACTTTTTCGTAATCACCGGTTCATTGTTGCTATAGTTAACATTATCTTTGGTCAATTAGGACCTAACATCTAATCTTTCAATCGGTTTCTATCTCAAAATCGGTTCATCTTTCAAATTAGTTCCATACATAAAAAATAGACTATCTTTGAACCACTGTGCTTCACACATGAATTCAAAGAGGGGCAAAATGTAATATCCCAAAAATGGGCTATAGGTTCATTAACCTCCTAAATCTTGAAATCGAACGAAATCGACATCAAAGTCCTAACCTAAGGCACATCTGCACATTATCGAATCCTAATTGATTATCCTAAATTCTGCATCAGAGAATATTCCTAGCAATATTCTTATTTATCCTAATTATCTTTGATTTAATAATTATTTGGCAATAAATCTTATTTATCCTAAAGTTGATTAATTGAATATGATGAATATTTAATTAATTAGATTTAATTATGCCACTTAATTATTTAATTAGATTTAATTCTATTTATTCCTAAATTGTATTATTTCATTTTGACAATAAATAAAAAATCTCATGACTAATTGATTAAATTCTTATTTAATTAATTAATGTCAGTTGTCAATTTTTAATAATATAGTTTTTGAATAAAAGTTTGATTTAATAATTGATTAACCCATAAATCAGCTATTTTAAATTTAAAATCAATTAAGTTGAGAATAAATCACTGTATTATTAAATTAATTTATAATTAAATCATGCACAATCAGAAAAGCGGACAACTAGAGATTAACAATCAATTTTAAATTTAAACTCAACATCTGATGATGAGTTGAAAATTTGATCTAAACTCTATTTTGAGTTAAACACTGCTTTTGCATGATTTTTGTGAGTTAATTATCTCTGATTTCTTGATAACTCAAAAATCAACCTAAGTTTATCAAGAGTGATTTATGGTTTTTCTTATGCATCCTCAAGCCCTGGATTTCTATAAAATCAAGGCTCAGCTCTTCATAATTCATCTCATATCTCTTGAATTTGCACAATTACTCTAGCGAATTTACAACTAAAGAATAAAGCTTTTTGCAACAGGCAATTTTGTGAGATCATTTCATAGTTTTTCATAGTTTTTGCATACTTTTGCATTCATCTTCATAGTATTGTTAGATTAATTTCATATCATTTCATACATTCTAGACTAGTTTCATACAGTTTTCATATGATTGCATAGAAAATACAAAAAGATAGATTAATTTGCATTCATATAGTTTTTCATTCATCTTTTAGCATTAAATCCTTCGTTTAGGTGTTGCATTGTCACTGATCTCAATCTAATCCGAGAATACCATACTCGCACCTACTAGAAGGTAGTAAATCACCTGGTTAGCTTAGTTTCATTTATATCTGCAGATTTTGATTTTGCTAACCTCTAATGTTTTACTAAAGTGTTGTGTCCACAACTAGGTACAATTTTCACACACACAAATCTTACTTAGGATAATGAATTGCATAGTAGTTTTTCATTGAGACACCTAGGAGTTTGCACCTTAATTAAGCACATGGTGTAGGAGAAATTCCACTTTTGGTGTGAGATCCACCTTTAGTGCACATATCACATTATCATCCTCATCCTATTGCACATACTTCATTGCATAATAAAGGATGATCCACATTTGGTGGACATGTGATTACACCTTGCATAGGTGATAGCTTATCAACTCTTATCATTCTCTTTTATCGCCTTTACTATATAAGGAGGCCTATTATGTAAATTCAATAAAAGAATTCATTGGATCAATTCAATCATCAATCATTGCATCATTAATACAAGGTTAATCTTGTTTATATCATCTCTCTTGCATTTGTGCTATTCTTTAACCTCTAGATCCTTGGTTCAATCTTTTCTATTTTCAAATTATTACATGGTATCAGAGCTCTCAAGGTGTGAAGATGATGCATGAGCATCTTGGGTTGCCTTGCTATCCTGCTCATTTTGTTCATTCTACCAGTAAGTGCCGAGTTGTAGTCTTTGTCGAGCATTCCTATGTGCCGAGTTGTCTAGTGTTGGCCGAGTGTTCTTGTATGTGCCGAGTTGTCCAATGTTGGTCAAGTGTTCCTTCCTGTGCTGAGTGAACCTATTATTTGTTGATGCTTAGTTCTTCTCTGACTGATTTTGTCTGTGTTTGGTTCTTAGTTGGAGTTGACTTATGTATTTAATTTAGGTCATGAATTTAATGATTGGGATTTGGGATGTGTGCAGACCATTTATGGTTGGCCTTCTTTTTTGTAATGATCTAGAATCTTTTGTAAGCCATTTTGACTAGTACAAATAAGGATGTTTAGATGTAGGGTGAGTAAGGGGAAAAAGTGGAGAAGTTAGAAGTTAGAAGAGGTAGCGAGAAAGATAGATATTGATAAATCTTGTTGGCCATAACCTGGAAGGCCTCGCAACAGGGCACTTATGAGGAAAATTGGATGAATCAATAAAGTGTTTGTGTTCCTTCTCTCCTTGGTGTTGTTCTCTTTGTTGTGTCTTTTCATTGTGTTTAACTCTACAAGGTGGCTAGATAGTTAGATGTGCCTTTGGCCCTATCTTTTCATATCCTTCCTTGTGTCAGGTGGTATCAGAGCTTGAGGTTCTTCCTTCAGGATATTGGATCATGTAGAACTCCGAGTTGGATTTGGTTGTAGGGTGGTAGATCTGCGGATTTGACCTATAACTTGCAAAGGGTTACAATCTTGTAGGAACCTTTTTGTCAAAATGGTTCAAGGTAGAGGAAATGCCGATAATGCCATAATGGACATGTTAAGACAAATTGCAGCCAGATTAGATATTGTGGAGACAACCCAAAGGAGATGAGCGCATCTTGATGATGTGAGTGATGATGAAGCAGAGGTACCAAACCCTAATCCATAACCTGAGGAAGATAAAGATGAGGAAAGATTGTTGAGATTATTGTCTAGGGCACATTCAAAGCTTGTTGTTGAAGTTATTCCTTATGATGGAAAATTGGATACTAATGTTGTGTTCGATTGGATCTCTGATGTGGAAAAGTTCTTTGAGTTTGAAAGCACTCCTGAGAATAGGAAGGTGAAAATTGCAGTCACTAGGTTGAAAGGTCATGCCTCACTATGGTGGGAGAATTTATAAACTAATAGACAAAGAAGATGAAAGGAAACGATCAAAACTTGGTTGAAAATGGTGAACAAGGTGAAGAAGAAGTTCCTTCATGCTGATTACCAAGTTAGTTTGTTGAGGAAGATGCAAAACCTTAAACAAAGGGATGTGACTTTGAAGGAATACACTGAGGAATTTTATAGATTGGAAATTAGATCTGGACATGTGGATGATGAGGTTGAAAAAGTTGCAAGGTACCTAAATGGATTGAGATCTAGAATTCAAGATGAAATAAGTTTTGTGAAATTGGATAGTGTGGAAGAAGCATATCAATATGCCTTGAAACATGAGGAGATCTTGACAAATAAGCATGAACAAAGACATAGAGGTATAGGTGGTAGATTCCAAAGAGGCATAGGTAGATCCTATGGTGAAGGTGGCAGATTTGATAATTTTATGCAAGATAAGGACAAATTTGAGTAGAAAATTGAAGAGAAAAGAAAGATCGAGTGGAAAGGTGGTAGTTCTTATCAAGGAGGTACTATTTCATATTGGGGAAGAGGTAGTTCTTACTCTAGAGGTGGTTTTAGTGGTAATTGTTTTAGATGTGGCAAAGAAGGGCATAGATCCTTTGAGTGTAGACACTCTGATGGAAATGAAAAAAGTCATCGAAATGTTGTGGCACAAGAGGATCTTGAGGGTTCATCAAGAAGGCCTAAGGATGGAGAAAACCTGATGGTAAGGAGAACTTTGTGTAATAAAAGAGTTGATGAAGAACTTGTCCCGAGGAGAAGTCTTTTCAAGACTAGATGTAAGATGATAGGAAAATGTTGGAAAGTGATTGTTGGCAATGGAAATTCAATGTTGGCAATGGAAATTCAATGAATTTAGCATCAAAGGATCTAGTTACAAAGTTGCAATTGCTGAGGTTGAGACACCCTAAACCCTATCATGTTTCATGGATCAATTATGAGCATAAATTGTTGGTAAGAGAACAATGTATTGTGAAATTCAAGATTGGAAGTTACTTTGATGAATTTCTATGTGATATTATGCCTATGGATTGTTGTCATATTCTATTGGGTAGAACTTGGCAATATGATAGATATGTTGTGCATGATGGTAGATTGAATCAATATACTCTTTGGGCAAATGGAAGAAAGCGAACATTGTTACCTTTGATTGAAGTTCCAGATAAGATAAACTGTAGTACTGTGAAAATTTGCATGGTTAATGGAAAGAAATTTGAAAAAGATATGAAGAAGAACCAAGTTTGTTTTTCTATAATTCCTAAGAGGCCGAGTTGTGGTAGTAATGATCGAGTGACAAAAAATAGTAATGGCCAAGAAAGAGAAAATAGTAATGACCGAGTGCCAACAAAAATTGAAAATTTACTGAATGAATACAAGGAGATTGTTGCTGAGGATATTCCTGATGGTTTACCACTAGTAAGAAGTATAAGTCATTGTATGGATCTGATTACTGGAGCTAGTTTTCCAAATAAAGAACCATATAGATTGACACCTGCTAAGAATGAAGAACTTAACAGACAAGTGCATGAGTTGTTACAGAAAGGTTTGATCAGAGAAATCTTGAGTCCATGTGTTGTACCTATTGTGCTAGCACCTAATAAGAATGGAGAATGGAGAATGTGTACTGATTCTAGAGTTGTCAACAAGATAATAGTGAAGTATAGGTTTCCTATGCCAAGGATGGATGACATAATGGATTGTTTGAGTGGAGAAAAGTATTTTACCAAGATTGATTTGAAAAGTGGTTATCATCGTATCAGAATTAGAAAAGGCGATGAATGGAAGACTACTTTCAAGACAAAAGATGGTTTTTATGAGTGGTTGGTTATGCCTTTTGGTTTGACTAATGCACCTAGAACTTTCATGAGGTTGATGAATGAAGTTCTCAAGATATTTGTGGGAAAGTTTGTGATTTTTTATCTGGATGATATTTTGATATTTAGTAGAACTAAGGAAGAACACCTGGAGCATATTAGACAAGTTTTGCAAAGATTGAAAGAGGAGAAGCTGCTAATTAATTTGAAGAAGTGTTCCTTTATGCAAGAAGAGATTGTGTATTTGGGATTTGTAATTTTAACTGATGGTTTGAAAATGGATCCCGAGAAGGTTAAAGAAATTTTGGAGTGGCCTACACCTGAGAATGTGGGTGAGGTAAGATCATTTCATGGTTTGGCTAGTTTATATAGAAATTTAATTAAGAATTTCAATTATGTTTGTAATGCTATGACTGAGACTATCAGAGGTGATAAAAAATATTTTAAGTGGACACATGGAGCTAACAAGAGTTTTAAGACTTTGAAACAAAAGGTTGCTGAGTTACCTGTGTTAGCTTTGTCTGATTTCAATAAAGTATTTCAAGTTGAGTGTGATGCAAGTGGTAGTGCAATAGGAGCTATATTGAGTCAAGAAGATAAACCTGTTGCTTTCTTTAGTGAGAAGTTGAATGATGCTAAAAGAAAGTATTTTGTGTATGATCAAGATTTTTATGCTATTGTTCAAGTTTTAAAAAAGTGGAGACATTATTTGATTCCTAAGGAGTTTGTGGTGTATACTGATCATAAAGCTTTGCAGTATTTGAGAAGTCAACATAAGTTGAATCAGAGACATATGAAGTGGGTTGAATATTTACAAAGTTTCACATCTGTGATCAAGCATAAGAGTGGAGTTACTAACCAAGTTGCAGATGCACTAAGTAGAATACGTTCTTTGTTGACTGAGATGAAGGTTGCAATTTTTGGTTTTGATTGTAATACCCCAAAAATGGGCTATAGGTTCATTAATCTCTTACATCTTCAAATCGAATGAAATCGACACCAAAGTCCTAACCTAAGGCACATCTGCACATCAAATCATCAAAAATTTAATTGATTATCTTAAATTCTACATCGGAGAATATTCTTTGAATAATCCTTATTTATCTTAATTATCTTTGATTTAATAATTATTTGGCGATAAATCCAATTTATCCTAAAGTTTGATTAATTGAATATTCTAAATATTTAATTAATCAGAATTAATTTTGCCACTTAATTACATTTAATTAAATTTATTCCTCAATTATACTATTTAATTTTGACAATAAATCTAAAATCTTATGACTAATTGATTAAATTCTTATTTAATTAATTAAATGTCAGTTGTCAATTTTTAATAAAAATTGTTTTTGAATAAAGTTTGATTTAATAATTGATTAACCCATAAATCAATTATTTTAATTTAAAATTAGTTAAGTTAAGAATAAATCACTTTATTTTTAAATTAATTTATAAATAAATCATGCACAATCAGAAAAGCAGGGAACTAGAAATTAACAATCAATTTTAAATTTAAACTCAACATCTGATGATGAGTTAAAATTTGATTTAAACTCTATTTTGAGTTAAACACTGCTTTTGCATGATTTTTGTGAGTTAATTATCTCTGATATCTTGATAACTCAAAAATCAACCTGAGTTTATCAAGAGTGATTTATGGCTTTTCTCAATGCATCCGCAAGCCCTGGATTTCTATAAAATCAAGGCTCGGCTCTTCATAATTATCAACACTCGAATTTGCACAATTACTCTGGCGAATTGGCGATTGAAGGATTAAACACTTGCAACAGGCGATTTGTGAGATCTTTCATTGTTGATCATAGTTTTTGCATAGTTTTCATATCATGGCATTTATCAAATCATATCATTCTTAGCTTAAATCTGCATTCAATTTCATTCATCTAGCTTAGATTCATACAGTTTTTTTATATTATTGCATAGAAAATACAAAAATATAGATTAATCTACATTCATACAATTTTTCATTCTTTTGCATTCAAATCCTTCATTTAGGTGTTGCATTGTCATCGATCTCAATTTCAATCTGAGAACATCATACTCGCACCTACTAGAAGGCAGTAAATCACCTAGGTAGCTTAGTTCCAATTACTTGCAAGATTTCAATTTTTGCTAACTTCTAATGTTTTACTGAAGTGTTATGTCCGCAACTAGGTACAATTTTCACACACATTTTTGGTGCTCACCGTGGGGCCCTAAAATGGGTTTCCATTTCACTTCTATCAATTTCTATCAATTTTCTTTCATTTTCTGATCAATCTTGCGATTTTATTCTTTGTCTATACAATTTTCATACAAATTTTGTCAGAAACTCCTGCCAGGACCTTCTGGGTGTCGTACGACTTTTAGCATTTTTGAGGCTCATTTTAGAAACTGCAGATCATCATTTGAGAGCTACATTATCATTTGGTAAGACACCCACTGTCGTTTGGGAGATAACCCACTATTGTATGAGTTTTGATACCAGGATTCAATTGTTGTTTCAGAATTTTAGGCAGTTGTTCAGATTTGATTTTCAAATTTGGACTAACAGCTAACCTTAACAATTGAGATCTTCTATTTTTTATTGATATTTATCAAGTCTGATTGGGAAACGTGTAACTAAATTGCTAAAATAGGTAAAATCTACTAAGCACGTTGCGAGGAACTCAGGTATTCTTCTCAGTCTGATAACACTTCGATTTGGATATAAAATGAATTCTCACATGTCAAGCTTGTGTGACTTTTCTTGCTTTCCTATCATAGACTTCATTTTCGGGCTATAAAATGAACATAGATTTTCTTTTTGCATATCTGTTACACATAGTAAATAGGCCCTATGAACACTATTTGTGGATGATCTTGAGAGAGTGGGCTTTTTTTGCTTGTTCACGCATGCGAAGCTCTTCTTGATGAAGGATCCCCTTGTAGGTAGGGAGGATACTGAGATTGTCTTGTGTTCTACTAGATTTTTGAGTCTTCAACTTTTGATTGATACATTCTCTCTCCAGAGAGATTGATAGACCATGAGCAGTTGACATCATAGATCTTTGTGAGATAATTTTAGTCTTAGCGTGTTAGATTAATCTGTCTTCTTTGTTTTGGTGAAGTGAAGAGGCTAGGGGATTATGCTCTACTTCCTTTTTGGATAGTACCATAAACCCAGATCTTTGAATCCGATCTAGTCCCCCTGTGGTATCTTTTGTGAGTCACCTTTAGAGAGGGTTAACCATAGTGGACATTCCCTTAATTGGGTCAACCACATGGATGAAACCTCAAGTAGTAATAGCCATTTTCATCGTGGTAGCAGCAACCACTATATAAATATCCTTGTGGAGGAAATCTTCACAGGTGTGGTCTCTTATTGGGCTATCAGATCTCCCTAGCAGCTCCTGATTGATTAAATTCTCGGACTGTGTCAAAACCCCGGTGCACCTGGATTGGATTTCGCCCTCTTGAGATCATAAAAGTTGCAGAGTCAGACCATTACTACAAACCCTAGTGAGGCTAAATTTTTCATTTTCTAGGAATATGTGCGTTATTGAAAAACTTTTTGGAACATACACAAATATCACTCCTAGGGATTAGCACATTAAGTCACTATTGCTTGTTCATGCGTAAGGTTGCTTTTTCCCTTGTTCATTATTTTCAGATGATTGCTTGCTTTCCTTGCTTGTTGTTTTGCGTGCTTGATATCTACTTGGTTACTTAAGATGAACTATTACATAGATCTTCAAGACTGGACATAAAACTTTGCCAACAATTTGAAACTAAAAGCCTAAAAATTACAAAATTTGAAGCAAAATTCCTCTTTGGAGTCAAAAGTCATCCCACAGTCTCAAATTTTCATACGAGTCTTGAGAAAAAGTCATTTCAGAACCCTTGTATTGTCATGCTGGAGCCAGTACTGTGTCGTACGAGTGTTGTCACCATAAATCAAAAGAACATTATCCCTTGCATCAATTATCATACAAGTCTTGTCAATTGTCATTTGAGAGCATACACAATGTCGTACAAGCTTTCAAAAACTTGTTTGAAATTTTTCAAAAAGTTGTCAGAAACTTGTCAAATTTGTCAGGAATCCAGTTTTTACAGCCTATTTCCAGATTTTGTCAAAACATTCACTGTGTTAGGAACAGAGAAAAAACTAGGAAGAATTCGATCATTTACCTAAAGTGGTCTCTTGAGTCTAATTTAGCCTTTTGATTTATCGATTTGAGTCTTTTTCATCTTGTGTCAAAACCTTGTCAAAATTATCTTCAAATTTAGTCTTCTTACAAAACGGCTAAGTGTTGTGAGCTTGTGTTCGCCATCTTTTGGGAATCTACCCATACTACTAGGGCACAATATCCTTCATTTACATCCAATCTAATCTTCAATCAATTCAATCTTGATAAGGTTGTGTCATTCAATCTTCTTGAATCAAATCATTCTTCATTTGTCTTCATCTTGCTCTCTTGCTTCACCCAAGGTTAATGGTGGAAACTAGAGCTTCTTCACACAAGAAATCTAGAGAAGCACCTCATACCTTACCTTTGTCTACTCATGTGGGTCCAACCTTTGACAAACTCTATAATTCAGGTCTTTACGAAGAGGACGGTCTTGGTAATCTTTGATTAAAAATTGGCTACATACCCCCTCCTCCATCAATCCAAGGAGTCAATCAACAATCTCTACATCAATCTATCCCAGGGAATCCTAAAACTCATAACATGTCTCAAGGAGGGACACATCATGGGTCTCAAGGACATCACTCTCAACATGGTGTGGATCAAGAACCCACACCTTCTGAAATTGCTCGATATCAAAATGATGATGACTTCAAGAAAATGATGAGGCATTTCTTGAAGGAAGACAGAGAAACATACTTCCTAGAGTTAGCTTGTCAAGGGGATAAACTTCCTGCCAACTTTAATGTTTAAGATATCATTATGCATGAGGAATAAACTCCAATCACTGCTATGATGAAACAGATGCATGCCATGCAAGTCAAGCTTAACAAAATTGAAAAAGAAAAGGAACCTAAGGAGTTTTCCATGGAGGCTCTATGGCCTTTTCCATTCAATAAAGACTTGTACATGTCATCATTCCCTAAGTGAGTGGAGATGCCTAAATATGATAAGTATGATGGAAACTCTAATCCTCAAGATCATGTCATAGAATTTTGTACTCAATCTATGGAGTTCATGCACAAACCAACCTACTTAATGTGTCTTTTTCCTTGATCTCTGGGAGGGTCAGCTATTCATTGGTTCTAAAAAATGCCTCCTACTATCAAAAATTTCAAGGAGTTAATCAAATTGTTCTATCAACAATATTCCTACAACATCCAACATCTGGTCACTATGATCGATATCTACAATCTAAAACAGAACTGAGGAGAACCATTCCTAACTTTTCTCAAAAGATGGAGGAAGAAGTTTTCTCTATATGCTAGACCCATTCCAGAAATTGAGAAGCTGGAAATCTTCATCAACAATCTTGTTCTAGAACTTAACTACCATTTGCAAATGCAAAATCATACATCCTTTGATAAAATGGTAGAAAATGCTATCAAAATTGAGAAACTACTTGTACAAAAAGGAGACATATCACTTCAAAAGGACAAGTATGAATCTGGATCTAATTCTAAAGACAAAGGCAAAAACTAGAACAAGAATAAGGGCGTCGTCACAGATGGTGTTGTTGATACTATATGTGCCCCATCTAAGACACCCACTTTCAATCTCACTGTTGGCACCCAAGCCATCAAAGATTCTAAAGCTAAAGCAACATAATCTAATAAGAAGCCATCCGACTACAAACCTTGGGCTACAGATCCTAAACGTAAGTTTACTCCTCTTGGAGAGTCCTTGGAATCCACCATGAAAACTTTGTTGTCCAACAACATCATCTTCTTTCCTGAGATCCAACCATTTGATCTGAAACCTAAACCAAAATGGTGGAAAGAGACCAATTTCTATGACTTCCATCGTAATAAGGGTCATAAAACCAATAATTACGTATGCTTGAAACACATCATACAAGACAAAATTGATAATGGAGAAATCATAATTGACAATCATAAAATGAATAATGATCATACAGCATTCATGGAGCCATTTCCAAAACATAATCAAGGAGATTTGTCTTCTCAGCCTAATGTGGGTGCTAAAGTCAATTATGCCTACTCTGGAAACAATGTTGTCATTAATATGGTTGAACCATGTCTATCTGAACATTGCAATGTCATCATAATTGTAAGAAGAGATAGAGAAAATCAATCAGAAAATGCGGTTACTCGATCACAAGCTCAAGTGCATCTACAAGGACAAATCCCAGATTCATCCAATGTCCTTAAGATTCCTTTCAATCTTTCCTCTGCTTATAAACAGAAGGCTGCCTCTAAATCATCAAATCCTAAAGACACAAGGCCAACATCATACAGTATTGTCCAACAACTCCAACATACAAATGCAAAAATCTCCATGTTTAAGTTGCTTTGGATATCTCCAGCTCATAGAGCCATTCTAGTTAAGCTCTGCTCAAATCCAATGTTCCTGACAACCTTGATTTAGATAGATTCCAAGCTATGGTTGGTCATCTCATGTCTCCACAGTATATCTCCTTTTCAAAGGAAGATGATAACTCCTTGAGTCATCCGCATAACCAGCCCTTGCATATTGAAGTCTTGATCCAAAACCATCGTGTCAAATGCGTGTTGATAGATGGAGGTGCTGGTCTCAACATTTGTTCTTATAGTTTGATCACACACTTGGGATTATCTAAAGCTTCCATTGATCCTAAGAAGAAGATAACTATCAAAGAATACGATGAGCAAGAAAGATCTTCCAAAGGAACTATTATCTTACCCATTAGAACAGGACCTATTATCAGAGACACCATATGTCAAGTTCTTGATCTACCTTTGGCTTACAAAATCCTTCTAGGGAGACCCTGGATACATGAAATGAAATATATTCCTTCCACATACCATCAATGTGTGAAATTTCCTTATGAAGGAATAGAGGTGACAATTATAGCTGACCTATATACAACTTGCAATGATTTGAAAGAAAGTGTTGATAAACTTGTTCCTAATAACAAAGAATCTTCCACTAAGCGGCCAGATATTGCTTCAACCTCTAAAATGGAAGACATTGCTAAAGAAGTCAAACTCAAGGATAATGGCATGGGAGAATACACAATGGAACCTATTTTATCTCTCACATCTCTCTCGTTGTCCCCTAAATCTTATGGACAACCTTCAGACAAAGTGAAACCTAATGTTAAAGAATCCCAAGTCATATTCAATGGAAGCTTTGTCCTAGAGCAATTATCTAAACAAGAGTTTGAGGAAGATGAAGTCATGCTTGCATGGTTGTATAAAGATGAATCCCAATCTCAGTCAATCCAAAAATGTGACTCCACTTCAAGCAAAATTCCTTAGAAGTCATATGGACCAGGGGACAAATTGATCACAAAAATGGGATACACTGGAAAAGGACCTCTAGGACTATGAGGTAAGGGTCTTCTATCACCTCTTGACCACCATGGTCGAACCAACAAGAATACCACAGGTCTAGGATATAAGAAGAAGCCTTTCTATCTTAGCAAGAACTCCCCACATGTCTTAGAACAGATTGAGCCATCCACAATAATTCAACTAAAAGAAGAAACAAAACAATCTGACAGTGATGATTCGGACACCACTGATGAGCTCATTCCTTATGAGCATTTTCCTAAAGAAATAAAAGACCTCCTTGAATTTGAAGATGATCCAGTAAAAAGAATCAATGTAGTAGAAACACAAGAACCTACTATACAACAAGAGACAGTTGCACCACAAGAACCAGCTGATCTCGAAGAAAATCAAACAGACAAAGAGGAAGGTGGTAGTTATTCTGAAATAGATTCCCATGAGTATGAATTCAAATCAAAATATGAGGGTAACCCTTCTTGGGGTATTCATCCTAACTTTACACAAATTCTCAGATTTCCTAGAGGCATAGATGGGGAATCAAATGAGTATGAATGGGGAGCCATTCTAGAGGAAGATGAACTTATCACATAAAAACATATTGATGTTGTTCACCAATATGCACCTAAACCCAATGTAAGTCTAGAGTGAAATAATGAACTTAACGAGTCTGATCCACCGATGGATGAAGTGGACTCCCACAATGACATTGAGCCTATTCACGAATTGAACATTTTGAGTTGTAATATCACCTTCGAACTCAAGAGTCAGGTTAGGACCAATGATGATAGATCCATATCCGTAAACACTATTTCCCAATCTTTCACCGCTTTGACTATCCAACATCCTGAACTTCTTGACCAAACCTCCACGAATCTGTACCTTTCCAAATGATTATGCCCTTGCTTGCTACCTCAATGCAATTAAGCCTATGAGGACTTCCATCAGTGAACCGAGCGTTAGCATGACAAAGTCAGACATCAAGTATCTTAGTCAAAAGAATAAGAGTAAAAATAAAAATAAAAGGAGTTCTGAGGGTGAAAACCACTTTATGGCAGTCTCAGAACCTACAAAAGTAAAAATAAAAGACGTATCCGAAGGTGAAAACCTCTTTGAGGTGCCTAAAGATGAGATATTGATGTCCTTCCGAGTCATTTACAGGACAGATCTCCAGTTCTAATTGAGCCCACTCAATCCATCAACTTGGGAATAACAGAAGAACCACAGTTGATCCATGTAGCACAATCCTTATCAAAGGAAGAAAAGAAAGCATTTACTACTTTCCTAACAGAGAAAAAGATCAACTTTGCATGGAAATATTCAGATATGCCAGGGTTGGATCCTGATCTTATAATGCACCATTTATCTATAGCTCCAAGGGTCAAACCTGTTAAGCAAAAATTAAGAAAGATGCATCCACATGTTTCACTCTTGGTCAAAGCTGAATTAGAGAAACTACTAAAAGCCAGATTCATCTGAATTATTGATTATGTTGAATGGATATCTAATATTGTACCTGTATCAAAACCAAACAAGTCTATAAGAGTATGCACAAATTTTAGAGATGTAAACAAAGCATGGCCTAAGGATGATTTTCCACTACCTAACATTGATATGATAGTGGACATGACGATGGGCTTTGAGATGTATTCTTTAATGGATGGTTTTTCTGGATATAATCAAATAAAAATTGCTCTAGAGGATCAAGAGAAAACTACTTTCACATGTGCATGGGGTACCTTCTATTGGAATGTCATGCCATTTGGGATTAAGAATGCTGGTGCTACATATCAAAGAGCTATGACATCTATTTTTCATGACATGATGCATCGAACCATGGAGGATTATGTTGATGATACTTTAGCAAAATCTATGATAAGATCTGAACATCTAAATGATTTGAGCAAAATACTAGATCGAATGGAGAAGTTTAGTCTCAAACTAAACCCTAAGAAGTGTGCTTTTGTTGTCACTTCTGGAAAGCTCTTAGGCTACATTGTTCGAAAGAAAGGAATTGAAGTAGATCCAACTAAAGTTAAAGCTATCATGGAGATGCAACCTCCCAATAACATTAGTCAAATGAGAACATTACAAGGGAGAGTACAATCTATCAGACACTTCATATCTCAGCTAGCAGACATATCACAACCTTTCACAAAGACATTACATAAAGGTGTGGCCTTTGCATGGAATGAGGAATGTGAAAATAACTTTAATCATATCAAGAAATATCTATCAAATCCTCCTATTTTGATGCCTCCTATTCAAGGGAAGCCTTTGATCCTATATGTCTCCGCTACAGATACATCATTGGGGGCATTTCTTGCACAACATGATGAGAACAAGAAGGAAAGAGTTATATACTATATCAATAGAACATTGGTAACATACGAGAAGAACTATTCCATGATTGATAAAGTTTGTCTAGCTGTGATCTTTGCATCACAGAAACTGAGACACTACATGTTAGCTCATACCACACATTTGGTAGTTAAGATTGATCCACTAAAGTACCTACTAAGCAAAGCTACCCTCACAGGTAGACTAGCTAAATGGGTGATGTTATTAAGTGAATTTGACATTGAATATGTTGAAAGAAAAGCTATTAAGGGCCAAGTTATTGTTGACCAACTGGCTGATGCACCTTTGTTTGATGATACACCGATGCAAATGGAATTCCCAGATTTCTCTATCATGAATCTTTCTTCTAGAGCATGGAAGTTATTCTTTGACAGCTCCTATACATAGAATGGATCTGGAGCAGACATATTATTCATCACACCTCAAGGATACTCAATCCCTAAAGCATTCAGAATCAAGTTTCCTTGCACAAACAACATTGCTAAATATGAATCTCTTCTTAATGGCATGAAAATAGCAATTGAGTGGAGATTAATAGAACTACACATTCATGGAGACTCACAACTTGTAATACACCAAGTCAATGATGTGTATCGAATGAAAGATGGAAAGCTAATCCCATACAAGAGAATGGTAGATGATCTAAAGAAATATTTCATATCTATCACCTTTGAGAAAATATCTAGAACAAAGAATAAGGTTGTTGATGCTATGGCAATGATCTCTACTTTATTACAGTAGCCCGGACATGAGCTACGCTATGAGTTCCTGGTGGAAGCACTATCTTATCTTGCATATGATTGTCCTGATACCCGCATGATCTGCACTATTGTAGGTCATGATTCATCCAGATACAAAAATATTTTCTCCTATCTCTAAGACCAAATCATTCTTGATACCTTTAACTGCCATGAGAAAAGATACCTTATCTGAAATGCATCCCAGTATGTCATCATTGGTCACGATCTATACAAACAAGGTCTAGATGGTACACTATTTAGATGTTTAGAATGGGAAGCGTCTAAACGTGCATTAGAAGAAGTCCACGAAGGTATATGTGGGTCACACTCGAACGATTTAACACTAGCTCGAAAACTTATTAGGGCTGGGTACTATTGGCCTGAAATGGAAAAGGAGGCTATCAACTTTGCTAAGAACTGTCAAAAGTGCCAAGTACATGGTAACTTAATTCATGCACCAAGGAGAGATCTAATTCCCTTTACTACACAATGGCCTTTTCATCAATGGGCATTTGATCTTATAGGGTCCATACATCCTCATTCTTCTAATGGACATACCCATATTATTACAGCTACATATTATTTCACAAATTGGGTAGAAGCAGTCCCTTTGACTCAAGCGACTGGCAAAAAAATTTATATGTTCATTCTGAACTACAGCATATGTCGGTATGGTATTCCACATTATATAGTCATAGATAATGGTGTCCAATTCAAGAACAAAGACTTAGATGATCTATGTGCCAAATTTAAGATTACACAACATTGGTCATCAATCTACTATCCTCAAGGGAATGGACAAGTAGAGGCTTCTAACAAGAATCTATTGAAAATCTTGCACCGAACAGTTAATAAAACAAGAAGAGACTAGCATCTCATGATCAATCCAGCTCTCTGGGCCTATAGAACAAGTATTAGAACGTCCATTGGGGCTACACCATTCGCTTTAGTTTATGGGTCTGAAGCGGTTCTACCTATTGAAGTTGAAATCCCATCACTAAGAATCAGAATGCATGGTCTAATAACTGATGATGACTACAAAGTGTCTAGGTTGCAAGAACTTGAACTACTAGATGAGTGTAGACAAGCAGTGTATGATCATCTCAGAGTATATCAGAAGAGAATGTCTAGAGGCTACAACAAGAAAGTTAGACACAGAGAATTTCAGGTTGGTGATCTAGTCTTGAGAGAGAATCCTAAAAATCAATCACATAAAGAATGCAAGGGGAAGTTTGAACCCAACTAGCTGGGTCCCTTTGTTATCACTATTACTTTTGGCTCTGAAGCCTATCAACTCTCAACGACTGATGGAGAACAGCTCTGAGAACCAACCAACGTTCTCCATCTGAAGAAATTCTACGCCTAAGGCATTCAACATTCAAAAATGTCCTGAAAATTTTATAAAAATCAGAAAAAGTCCTAAAAAAATGAACATCTTGGTGAAAACCTAGCAATAGGTGCCTTGATGTATCACAAAAAAAAATCAAAAAATATCAAAAGTACAAAAAAAAATTGAAAATTTGAAAAATACAAAAAAAAATGAGAAAATGAAAAAGTGCCTTGGTGAAAACCTGGAAACAGGTGCCCTGGTAGCAAAAATAGAATCTCTACCAAGATAGTGAAAACCCGACAAACGGGTGCCACTTGTTTCAAAGCACTCCATCTATTAGCACAATCTTGGTCTTTCCCAGCTTTCAGTCTTGCTTTAGTTTGTACATATTTCCCGGTTTGTTTCTGCATTCCTATTTTCAATAAGTCAGTCTGTACACCAATCGGCTCAAGCGTCTGTATCCTATCAATGTTCAAACTTGGGGGTAATCAAAGTCATATCCTATGGCCTCCAGTATACCTTAGACATGTCATATCCAGTCAGAGTCCTTTGAAGCTTCATCTGAGTCAGTCAGTCAATCTCCTCTCCAGAAAGGATTTTGCATCTACAACAACGAAATCAAACATCAACAAATTGAAAACAATCTATGCTTCACATGCTTTTATCTCCTTGTATGCTTATTGATTCACATTGAGATTTTTGCATATTATGTCCCTTTGAGATCTTCGATGATGTCCTTTACATGATTTAGAGAGTGATGACTGGGGGAATAATCTTTTCTTTATTTTCTACTTGTATGTGAAAATCTAACAACTTTGGAAATTATGGATTGAAATGGTGTCCATCTTTAAGAGCCTCTATCTCGTATTGGATGGCCATGCGTACCTCGACCATTGATACCCAAAAAATTCAAGGAAGTTTGATCTAACTAATGTCTTTTTGAGTGAGTTCTTTCTCCTATTGTGAAACACAACCTTACCTAAGGATGTGAATGATAAAGGGTCACTATGAGTAATTCACACTAGATTTACAATGATCTCTTGACTGCTTGATGTGTTTGTTCTGCAAGGTGTATCCAGGTCATCACAACATCTATGTTTTGATTCTTATACAAATTTTTATATCAAAATGGACATGGTATTCAGGTCATCTTGGCGTTTGTGCCTTGGTGCTTGTATCTAATCCGACATTCCAAAAATAAAATCAATATTCATATGTCCATGGTGGTCTAGCCAGTGGGCATTGTATTGATTCTTGCGCATGCAAATCACTATTCATATGTCTATAGTTTCCTAACTAGTGGGCATTGTATTGATTTACCCAGTTACCTAAAAAGTTCAATGATGAAAACAAATGGACAGTACATGATCAATGACCAGGTCCTAGGTATTAGGTTGCATTTCATTCTGCATGTCATTTTGCATAATCGCATGGCCTCACCAATTTCTTGAACACTTAAGCGATTCTCTAAACATGACACAAGGACTGAGCTTTGTATGAAGGTCCTCTAACGAAGTAGCAAGTAGACTCCATTTTTGGGATCCAAATCAAAATCTGAGATCATTTACTATATCAAAATCATGATTTAAAATTTTTGGACCCAAGACGGCCAATTGCTTACATAATTGACCTTCAATCATCGCAGAAATCCAAAATTCAATTTACCTGATTATCTTACATCAAACTATCAAAATTTCAACTTGGTCACCCATGGTCAACTCAAACCTAGTCAAACTTGGTCTCCAGGACCTCCAAACGATGCAGAACGCATTTTCGGATGTGTACAACCAATTCTCAAATCAATTAACATGCTTCTAAACCATTTGATGCTGAATTTTCTTGTTAGATTTTGATTTTCATCTCGAAGGGGGTATGGTATTGCATGTCATTCAAGTCTATAAATCTACTTTTGTCAATCAAATCTTCTTTCAGTAATCAAGATAACAACCACGTCTAGTTGTTGATTCATCAAAAGTCCTCATCGCTTGGGGCAAATCTATCGTTTCTTGGGGCATATCAGATTCATCAAGATCCATATCAATCTGGTATCCTAAATCTATCTTGTAAACCGTATCAGCTTTTCGTAACCATCAGTTCATTAGCGTCATTTCCTTGGTTCTTCATAATTGAAGGATTCAGATGTGATACCAATATTGATTCCTTTGGACAATTAGGTCTGGAATTAGGTCACTCACTTCTTCGTAATCATAAGGTTCAAAATCAGGTGTTTTGATACTTTTTCGTAAACATCGGTTCATTGTTGCTATAGTTAACATTATCTTTGGTCAATCAAGACCTAAATCTTACATCTTCAAATCTTTCAATCGGTTTCTGTCTCGAAATTGATTAATCTTTCAAATCAGTTTCATACATCTACATAAAAAATAGACTAATCTTTGAACCACTACGCTTCACATAGTGATTCAAAGAGGGGCAAAATGTAATACCCCAAAAATGGGCTATAGGTTCATTAACCTCTTACATCTTCAAATCAAATGAAATCGACACCAAAGTCCTAACCTATCTGCACATCAAATCACCAAAAATTTAATTGATTATCCTAAATTCTGCATCGGAGAATATTCTTTGAATATTCCTTATTTATCCTAATTATCTTTGATTTAATAATTATTTGGCGATAAATCCTATTTATCCTAAAGTTTGATTAATTGAATATTCTAAATATTTAATTAATCAGATTTAATTCTACCACTTAATTACATTTAATTAAATTTATTCCTCAATTGTACTATTTAATTTTGACAATAAATCTAAAATCTTATGACTAATTGATTAAATTCTTATTTAATTAATTAAATGTTAGTTGTCAATTTTTAATAATATAGTTTTTGAATAAAGTTTGATTTAATAATTGATTAACCCATAAATCAATTGTTTTAATTTAAAATCAGTTAAGTTAAGAATAAATCACTTTATTTTTAAATTAATTTATAAATAAATCATGCACAATCAGAAAAGCAGGCAACTAGAAATTAACAATCAATTTTAAATTTAAACTCAACATATGATGATGAGTTGAAATTTGATCTAAACTCTATTTTGAGTTAAACACTACTTTTGCATGTTTTTTGTGAGTTAATTATCTCCGATTTCTTGATAACTCAAAAATCAACTTGAGTTTATCAAGAGTGATTTATGGCTTTTCTTAATGCATCCTCAAGCCTTGGATTTTTATAAAATCAAGGCTCAGCTCTTCATAATTATCAACACTCGAATTTGCACAATTACTTTGGTGAATTGACGATTGAAGGATTAAACACTTGCGACAGGCGATTTGTGAGATCTTTCATTGTTGATCATAGTTTTTGCATAGTTTTCATATCATAGCATTTATCAATTCATATCATTCCTAGATTAAATCTGCATTCAATTTCATTCATCTAGCTTAGATTCATACAGTTTTTTTATATTATTGCACAGAAAATACAAAAATATAGATTAATCTGCATTCATACAATTTTTCATTCTTTTGCATTCAAATCCTTCATTTAGGTGTTGCATTGTCAATGATCTCGATTTCAATCTGAGAACATCATACTCGCACCTACTAGAAGGCAGTAAATCACCTGGTTAGCTTAGTTCTAATTACTTGCAAGATTTCAATTTTTTCTAACCTTTAATGTTTTACTGAAGTGTTGTGTCTGCAACTAGGTACTATTTTCACACACACATTGATGAGATGAAAGAGTTATATGATATTGACCCTGATTTTTCTGAGGCGTGGAGAGAGTGCAGAGCACCAAATCTGTCAGGAGAATCAAGTAAGTTTGAGGAGTATTTTATTCAAGAAGGCATGTTTTTTAAAGGAATTCAACTATGTATACCAAGAAGTTGCATGGGAATTAATTTGATTAAGGAAAAGCATTGTGGTGGTTTGGTTGGACATTTTGGAATTGATAAGACATTGATTTTTCTTAAGGAAAAGTATTATTGGCCACATATGAATAAGGATGTTCAAAAGTTTGTAAGGAGTTGTAGAATTTTTCAAGTTTCAAAAGGAGTAAGTCAAAATACTGAATTGTATACACCTATTTATGTTCCTAAGAAACCTTGGAGTGACATCAATATGGATTTTGTTCTTAGATTACTGAAGACAACAAGGGGGTATGATTCGATATTTGTTGTTGTGGATAGATTTTTTAAGATGACATATTTCATACCATGTAAGAAGACATCAGATGTTGTGCATGTTGCTGAGATTTTATTCAAAGAGATTGTTAGATTGCATGGATTACCTAGAAGTATTATCTCTGACCGATATAGCAGATTTGTTGGTTACTTTTGGAGGACTTTGTGGAAGAAGATGGATACTAAGTTGAGGTTTAGTTCTACATTCCATCCACAAACAAGTGGATAGAAAAAGTTTGTGAATAGAAGCTTGGGTAATTTGTTGAGATGTTTAGTTGGAGATAAGCCGAGTAATTGGGATATGGTATTAGCACAAGCTAAGTTTGCATATAATAATTATGTGAATAGAAGTACAAGGAAAACACCTTTTTTAGATTGTTAATGGAATGCAGCCTAGAGGAGTATAATATTTGAGGGATATTGTTGGTGAAGAAAAGATAAGTGGTAAGGGGAAGTTGTTAGGATTAACAAGATAGAAATAACAATTACATGCAAATATAACCAATTATTAGAAAAATATAAACCACACAAAAGAGAATAGAAGACACAAAGATTTAACGTGGTTCACCTAATCCCTAGGCTACGTCCACCAATAATGAGTCCAATCTTATTATTATCCAGTGATTAAAACTTGATTACAATCCGTAATCCCTTACAGCTCAAATTCTGCTGCAAGTACTAAAACCATACATTATGAAATCCCTAACCCTAAGCCATATTATACAATATTTTTTCACTTTAGGGTTAGAAGGAGTTACAACATGTCGGCCCAAAAATAGCCGAAAATGCCCCCGAACCCCGGCGAGGGTAGGAGGAAAAAGTGTACAGTACTTTCCTGATCAATCACCACAAGCTAACAATCTCCCACTTGGTGACTGATCAGTATCCACACTAAAAAACCTCCCACTTGGAGACTGATCCTGTAGCAATACCGCTACCATATGAGGCTCCCACTGGATCGAACCAACCTGGACTCAGTTGTTCCTTTATTTTGTTCAATCTAGAAGACCAACTAAAGCTGAACATGAGTTCAAATTCTCCCTTGTTATTACCTTTGTAAACATATCTGTTGGATTATCATTTGTATGAATCTTTTCTAGCTTTAACTTCCCATCATCCAAAATTGACTGAATGAAATGGTACCGCAACTGTATGTGTTTTGTCTTTGAGTGCAAAGCATAATTCTTTGCAAGATGAATGACACTTTGGCTATCTGTATGCAGAAAATTATCCGTCTGTGGATGTCCCAATTCTTCCATGAAGAATTGAAGCCATATCATCTCCTTGGCTACCTCTGTAGCAGCAACATACTCTGCCTCTGTAGTGGATAAAAAAACCACCTTTTGTAGTCGAGAAATCTAATTCATTGTTGTCCCACCAATAGTAAATACATAGCCTATAGTACTCCACCTGCTATCTATATCTCCTGCCAAATCTAAGTCAACATAGCCTTGTACAGTATTAGAAGATCCCCCAAAGTGTAAACACTTACTGGATGTACCTCTCAAATATCTGAGAATCCATTTGACTGCATTCCAATGCTCAATACTAGGGTGAGTCATATATCGACTAATGATTCCCACTACGTGTGCAATATGTGGCCTAGTACATACCATAGCATACATTAAGATCCCTATAGCTGAAGCATAAGGTACCTTAAACATTTTAGCCTCTTCTTTTGATGTCTTAGGACACATCTCCTTAGTCAATTTCAAATGACCAGGCAAAGGTGTGCTGACAACTTTGGCATTCTCCATAGAGAAATGTTGCAACACCTTCTCAATATAATCAACTTGAGATAAACACAACTTCCTATTTTTCCTTATCTCTGCAAATTTTCATACCAAGGATTTGTTTTTCTACCCCCAAATCCTTCATAGAAAATGAATGTGCTAATTGTTATTTCAATCCCTTAATGTGATTCATGTTAGACCCAGCTACAAGCATATCATCAACATATAAGCATAAAATAATGTAGCTATCATCATCCAACCTCTTAAAATAAACACAATGGTCAAAATGACACCGAGTGTACCCATGCTCATTCATAAAAGTGTCAAATTTAATATACCATTGTTGAGGTGCTTGCTTCAAGCCATATAAAATTTTCTGCAATTTGCACACCAAATTCTCCTTACCCTTGACCTCAAATCCTTGTGGTTGTACCATATATATTTCTTCATCCAAGTCACCATGAAGAAAAGTTGTTTTAACATCAAGCTGCTCTAAATGCAAATCTTCAATAGCCACAATACTTAAAATAGTATGAATAGAAGTCATTTTAACAACTGGAGAAAATATCTCATCAAAGTCAATGCCCTTTTTTTGTGCAAATCCTTTTACAACTAACCTGGCTTTAAATCTTTTCTTACCTCCATCCTCTTCTTTCAGCTTGTAAACCCATTTATTTTGTAAAACCCTTTTACCTGCAGGGTAACTTGCATAAATCCTAAGTTTGATTTTTCAGCAAGGAGTCCATTTCCTATGTCATTGCAAACTTCCACTGAATCTTTGTATCCACCTGCATAGCTTCATTATAACATTCAGGTTCACTAGCATCTGTTAACAAAATAGAATACAAAGATGGAGAAAAACTTTTTGGAGGTCTACTTAGCCTTGTTGACCGTCTAACATTCACTGGGGTGTGTGGTATTTGTTGTTTCTATTATTGTAGAGTATAAGGTTCTATTGGAACATCATCTTTTAGAGTATCATCCAGTACTACATAGTCATTTTCTTTCTTCTCATGTTGTTGCAACAGATCTTTGTACAACACTTTCTCATTGAATATGACATTCCCGCTTCTTACAATTTTATGATTTTTAAAATCCCAAAGCCTATAACCAAGTTCATCAATGCCATATCCAATAAATACACGTTTCTTTGACTTAGCTTCCAACTTGGTTCTATTTTCAGAATCTATAAGTGCAAAAGCTTCACAACCGAAGGTTTTGAGAAAAGAATAACTCACCTTCTTACCACTCCATGCTTCCTCTGGAATACCACAGTCCAAAGGAGTAGAGGGGCCTCTATTGATTAATTAAATAATAGTGTTTGCAACCTCTGCCCACATGTTTAAGGGCAGCCTAGCATGCAACCTCATACTCCTTGCATGTTCCATTATTGTCTTGTTCATGTGTTCAGCCACTCCATTTTCTTATGGAGTCCTTCGTACAGTTTTGTGCCTATGAATACCATTAGAGGAACAATAATCTACAAATTATGTGCTACAATACTCACCACCATTATCAAATCTAAGACATTTTAACCTTTTACCAGTCTCATTCTCAACCAAGCATTTCTGTTTCTTAAAAGTTTGAAATACATCAGATTTCTGTCTAAGGAAATAAATCCATACTTTTCTTGTTGCATCATCTATAAATGTAACATAATATAGAGAGCCACCAAGGGAAGATATCTGAGCTGGTCCCCATACATCTATATGCACAAGCTCTAATCTCTCATTTTTCTTTTCCTTTACACTCTTTACAAAACTAACTCTCTTTTATTTTCCATAAACACAACTTTCACAAAAATCCATATTGACACATTTCAGACCAGGTAAAAATTTCTTTGAATGAAGTAATTTCATACCTTTTTCACTCATGTGCCCGAGTTAGTTGTACCAGAGTGTTGTGTCAGAATCTACAACAAGGGTTTGATGTTCTTCCTGCTCAACTGCAGCCACTATTCCTGAAAATTAATATCTTCTAAAACAATTAAAGTAGAAGGAACAGTATGACCTGTACAAAGATATAAGGTGCCTACTTTCACACCTTTTTCTACTACTAAGGAACCTTTTGAAACCTTCCAATTTCTATTGTTAAAAGTAACTGTACAACCCTCATCACCCAATTGCCCTGCTGAAATTAAATTCCTACTCAGCCTTGGAACATGTCTTACCTCTTGTAGTAGCCGATGATTCCCATTCTGCAACTTAATCTTAATTTTTCCCTTTCCAACAATCTGACAGGATTCATTATCTCCCAAATAAACTAGCCCAAAATCCCCTTAGACATAATCAAGAAAGTAACCTCTATGGGGTGTAGCATGAAATGAAGCCCCAGAATCTAAAACCCATGAATCATCAATACTTTCTAAAGAAAGAAGCAAGGCATCCTCTTCGAGTTTATTAATTACCACATTTGCCTCCTTGTTACCTTCTTGTTTGTCTCCTTCTTTATTCTTCTGAAACCAGCAATCTTTCTTCTTATGACTTGGTTTTCCACTGTACCAGCAATCATTTGGCCCTTTGGATTCAGACCTCTTTCCCTTTGATTTTCCTCTTGATTTCCCATGATTTCCAGAGTTGTTTCCTCTCTCATTGGTTCTACCTCTACTTTGTGCATTTAAGGCACTACCTGATGTGGATCTTGTTGGGTATATTCTTGATTTTCTGAGGTTTTTGTCCAAACGTTGGTTTAGTCCTCTAGTCTGTGAAGTTTTCCTAGGTACAGGTGTCGGAATTTCTTCAAAAAATTGTCATAGCCCACTTCAAAAATCCTTACCCTAGGTCTTGTCCTTGAAAAATGTCGAATTCATGCAAAAGTCCTCATGATTAGCCCTTATTCTTCTATTTCATTGTTACCTTTTTAAGTCACTTAAGCTGATTAAATCATGCACGTGTTAAATGTCTTGTGTTCGCTGAATCGGAAAAGGTCATAGCATGTCTCATATAGTATTCGGTGATTCAGTGAACAAGTCAATCTTATGCTAAGCGTCATTTTAGTCGCGTGGTCTCTAAGTCTCCCGGTGAACACCTCAACCATTCAGCGAACTGGAGAATATGTTAAAAATGCTAAGTGTTGTCTTTGTTCGCGTAGTCTCCAAATATTCGGCGGTTATCAGAAAACATTGTGTGATTCGGCGAATGTATTATCTCCAATTTGCGTATTCCTTGGCGGTTCTTTGCTTACACTCAGCGACTTGGTGACAACGGTTATCGCTTATTCTCTGAATCTAGCAGTTAAAGGCAAAATAACCTAGCAACTTGGTGAGTACCGTAGATCATTGTCAGGATCGACGGTTGTGGTTTAATCTCAGATATTATTGGGTCCTACATGTTTCATTTGGCGAATGAGCGACTGTGTAAAGTCTTCTAAGTTTGGCAGCCCTGACATTTTGGTACGATGAATTTGGCGGAAAGGGTTGTTTCAAGTGTTCGCTTGTTCTCTGAATAAATTAGTGAGAGGCTAAGTAATCTGGCAATTCGGCGAATCATGTGGTCGCAGGTTCTCTTAAAAGAAATGTAAAGGGCAGTATGATCTAGCGAATGAGAGAAGCATATAGTTGCTAAGTCTCAAAATGAAGGTGATCAGATGGACACGTGTCAAGAGATTGCATGATCGCAAGGGTGAGTAGGGGATCATGCGATCATGCGACAAGGTGACACATGGCGGTTAAGCATGAGTTCGCTAGATAAACTGGGTGGTTAAGACAGATTCAGTGACTCAGAGAGTAAACACTTTGCTAGTTCTCCGAATAATCAGGCGGTTAAGTATCTCATTAAGCGAATGTGCAAACGCTTTATTCGCTAAATCTCCAAGAAAATTGACAGTTAGCCGGGACATTAAGAGAATGGGAGAAGGCTTTGTTCGCCAGTTCTCTGAATGATAACTGTAGTCAAGTGCTCGAAGGTGATCATTCCAATCGCTGATTCGCTAAGATTGTGAAAAGTTAAGAATTGCATTACGAGAACCCACGAAGGCTTTGGTCGCTAGTTCTCTAAATATATGCTAGGGTTAACATTGTATTAAGTGATCATGAGAAGCTTTCAGTCACGGATTCGCTGAATGGGCCCAGTTGGAAAAGGTAATAAAAGAGAAGAAACGGGACCATTGCCTACGTGGATAAAGGACAGTATCAAGCTGGAAAGTAAACTAATGAGCCATCCAATCAGTTTCAAAGGAAGATTGCATGACGTAAACAGGTTTAAAGTGCAGGATCTTAATCATTTGCCTCTTTGCCTTGTTTTCGAGTTGTTTAATTTATTTGTCAACATCCAAACACAGCTAACTCAAAATTTGAAATCTGATGGTATATGAAATTGAATGAGGAAACAATTAAAGAGATTTGCAGTAATTGTGGTAGCTGTACGCATTTGGTCCATATCGATAAATAAGCTAAGCTCATTGTTTCCTGTGTCCAAAATCATTTGAAGAGAATTGTGTCATTCTGAAGCGATTTCTGAGCGCCAAGTGAATCCATTTTGCAGAGATTGAAGATAATTCTGTAGTAAAGATGAGTCAACCTAAGAGAAGCGCAACATCTTCCAGCAGTGAAGCAAAGTCTAAAAGTGGTGAAGACAAGGACAAGCCTAATTATTCAGACGAGTTTTTGAAATTGCTACCTGGTTCCAGTCATAACAAAAGAGCTCCTGATGATGTTTTCGAAGGTGTTCTAGGGTTTTGCAGAGATCCTATCACACTGAATACCACAGGTTATACTATCTTCAACTTCTTTTATAAAAATAGAGATAGTCATATCCCTGTATGTAATGGTTGGGCTTTGGGGTTAGGGAAATTAGTAGTGCCTGATGTATTCCTAGATGCAGATTTAATTGTTGCTCTAGCTAGGCGTTATGACCCTATTTCTAAGACTATTAGGAAAGAGGACCAGTCAGCTTTGGTTACTCTTGATAGGGGTTCATTCATGAAGGCTTTTAATGTCTATACATCCACTTCTACTGAAATCGCCCTGAGCAAAGAAAAGGAGAGGTAGAAGAAGAACATAGGGATAGTGAAGGACCAAATAACGAAGCATATCCCAAAATAGGATAAGTATATAGCTCCCCTCCCTGCTCACATGAATGTCCCTTACCAATTTAAATCCCTTCAGCATTACATGAAGAAAACTTGTTATGGGTTGTGTAGGGTTTTGGGAATTGATGGGGATGTAGAGTTTTTACCAGCTGATCTTTTGATGATTATCCTAGACATCCAAAATTCTTTGGTTAATACTGACTATGATTACATCCAGTATATCATTGATAGAATGCATGAGGGTTTGATTTATGTCAGGGATAGTAAGAGCCCAATTAAGTTCATGCATTATTCTTTGCTAATGCACTTAATTTTGTTCTTCAACATTAATAATTTTGATTCGAACATGCTGAAGCCAAGGTTCAACTTTGAAGGCCAGTATAATCTAGTGCAATTATGGGTGAGGAAGTGGAATTCTACTTCCAATGAGGGGAATTTTTGTATCTTTCAGAATTTCATTGTTTATCCTATCATAAGGATGTTAGGTGTCAATACTACAAGGATATCCCCAAGGGTCCTTAGGCTCCTACGACCAGTGCAGTTTGTGGACAAATGGGAGGGAGGTCATAATTGGGGTGATTTTTACTTGGGGGAGAATGCTACAATTTTGAGAGTCTATGGTTGCCCCCAACCCCCACATCTGTTACCAAAATTTGTGCCTCCAAGGGTTGCTTGTTTGGAGTTTGTGTGGCAGTTGATGTGGACAAACAAAGAACTTCTAGCCCCTCACAAGAAGGGTACATTCACACCTAGGCAATTCAGGATAGGTGACTTCCTGGTAGGAAAGAGGGCATTTCCTCAAATTACTGCATGGTTAAATCGGTTCAAAATGGCTACTGGTGCTTGTAGACATGTAGATCCTGAGGGCTTTATCAAAACTGCCAAGATGTTATACATCCCAAACATTGGTGTGAACAAAGAACATGAAGGCTTGGACGAGGAAGATGTAGTCAGAAACATCATTGATGATGATGAGGTCAAAAGGAGATGGAACAAGTACTTTGATTTGATAGACTTGTCAAAACAAGTGATGGCAGCCCAGCTTCCTTTTGAGGGTTTCTTCCCTGACCTTCCCTATTTAGAAAGAATTGACAAGATGATAGAGATGCATGACACTCTATCAAATCAGCTGGAGAAGTTGATTGACCAGAGTCAACCAAAGAAAAGGAAAGACTATTCATCTTCTGATCAAGAGGATTTTTCTGATGAGTCCCCAGAAGGGAATAGCCCACCACAAATTGAGGATGTAGAGAGTGTTTAGCCTATTGAAGACCAACCAGAAACAAGGGATACTCCAGAGCCACCTTTGAAGAAACAGAGGCTTGAGGTAGGAGAGCCTTCAAGGTAGGAAAAACAAAAGAGAACAATTGATAGAGCATCTACTCTAGTGCCAGGTGATAGGGCTTACCATCACCAGTTGAGAAAAGCAATAAGAGAAGGAAAGAAGGTGGCCACTGATGAAACAGATAAGGAACAATCCCTATGGTCAGAAAAGGATATCAGAGAGGTCTATCAGGAGGAATTTTTGAGTGATGACCAGTTTATTAAAACTAATGAATTCAAGAGTTTCCTTGTTTGGAATAAGCAACAAGAAGTGAGGAAACTTCTGCCTGAAGGTATGGAGCCAAGTGAAGAGACATTGAGAGCCTTAAATTCTTATGATCCTAGCCTTGATCCCATAACCGCAGATGAAGCTAGACAACTGGTCAAGTCAAGTGGAATGCTATTGACTCCAGGATGGGATCTAACTTCTGCTTTCATCATAGATCAAATAAGAAAGCAACCGCAGGGCAGCCTGTCATATGAGGTTCACATTGGTGATATGATAAGAGGAAGTGGCTATGACCCTAAGTCTCAAGCTATTGCAATGTGGTCCATGGCCCCTAGGACTCAAAAGCCATCTCTATTGAGTATAGAGGATAAAATGGAAGGGAATTAGATTATTTGGACTGTGCAGAATACAACTGACCTTGAAGTTTCTAAGGCAGTAACTCATTGGGCTAACCTGAATGAGGCAAAAATAGTTCAATTATCTGAAAGGTACTCAAAGTTGTTTGAAAGTGCAAACCTGGTGGCCAAGGATAGAGACTTAAAATTGATGAAGATCAAGTAGCTAGAAGATGAATTGGCAGAGATAAAAGTTAAGCTTGAAGAAGCTTCGAAGGTAGTTGTTTCCCCCCTTGTGCAGATTGAGGTCCCAATTCAAATTGATGAAGAAGTACCTGAGGGACCTACTGAAGATTTGGATAAGATAAGGATAGAGGCATCTTTGGACACCATGTCAAAGATTGTGCAATACAGGCGAGATAAGATAATAGAGAAAATGGATACAGTTTATCAATCAGTCAGCTAATTGCACCAGACCAACAGAAAGATAAATGAATCATTGGCTGCTTTGGAGCCACTTCATAGTGTTTGGTCTGGAAGAAGTTTGTTGTTTGATAAACTTGATAGTCTATAGGAGCATAAGCATGAGATCCATGGAGTAGTTACAAAATTTTTTGAGAAGATTGGCTTAATCAATGCTGTTTCAAAGTTTTTTAAAGGTAAATCCAACCAGGTGAGGGTTAAGTTGTTTATGTTTGATAAACATTATAGCAAGTATCTACCTGCGGTATGTGATGACAATGGAAACCTGATCAAGTTGGAGGAATGGAAACTGTCAATGGATCAGTTGGTGATTACACAAGATGTTTTCCTTAATAGTGACAATACTTTGGATTTTGAGAGGTGTAATAGCATAATTGATAGTCTTTTTAAAATTGAAAATGATTGCATACGCTTTGTGGTAGAAGCCAAAAATATAACTGACTCCATGTGGGATAAGCAAGTCAGATTGTTACAAGAATTTCAGACTTACAACTGGCCATCAGATGATGAAGTAGCGGCTTGGGAGAAGCTAACAATAAAGAAGAAAAAGAGGCCAGTTGTCCAACTTATAGAGGAAGAGGAAGAATAGAGCTACAGATGGAACCTGATCCAGAAATTGAGGGAGAGAAAGTTTCAAACAAAGGATGATGTAAGTTAGCCAGAATGGCGGTCATCATTCATGCAACAAATTTAGCAACTGCTCTAAAATATCTTTAGACAAAGATGCCACCTACGGAATTGTTGAGAAAAGATTTTTGTAATATGTTGTTACAATCTATTTGTCAGTTTGTAATCTTGTCTCTAGTGTAGGATCTTTTCTAGCCATCCCAAGCTTGTTGCATCCTTTCGAGGATTCCAAGATGGCTATGTTATATATAGTAAGTTTTTACTCTTTTGGGAGGTGGTTGAAAATACTCTGTAAGAAAGGTTCTGAATACAAAACCTTATTTTCTAAAAGTGAGAGGATACTGTATCTATGCATTTTGACCATTAATACAAAACATTGAAGCTCTGTTACTACTATTTTGCTGTCTTTGTGTATGGAATGTGTTAGTTTTCTTATGTATTTAAATTGCAAGGCTTTCTTAAATGCATTATTCACAAGGTGAATATAGGGGTTAAGCTTAAGTTTCTTTCAAGGAAAGAGTAAAATCTTAGGGGAGATCTCTGGGAATGACTAATCCATGTATGAATTTGATGACAGTATTAGGAATTAAAAGGATGGTATGTTAGGCATGTCATTTGAGTTTCAGGAAATTAGTTTTGATAGTTATATGCAGAGGTAGGGTTTGACTCTATCGCCCAAGTGGATAAGGCACTGGTTTCAGATCTATTTACACTGATTTGCCACCCTAAATCTAAATAACTGTTTCATTTTACTTTATTTGTACAATCACAAACTTGAATCATTCTATGACAAGTTCATAGACATGCTTTGTAATGCTTTGTAGAAGCACTGAATGAGGTTAACCTTCCTTGAGTTCAACTCTAAAAAGAAGAAGGATGAATATCCTTAAGCCATTGTTTCGTGTTGTTTCTTTCATGATTTCCATCATAATATTGTGTATCAGGATAATATGGGCCATACTTAGAGTTCTCTCATCTTATTGAGTTGAGTTTGGAAGCGAGGACAGAATAGTGAAGGAGCTAGTTCACAATTCAGAGCTCAGTCAAAACCGTGAATTGGAATAGGTACACCCACTTGAGTATTCATACTTGAAGTGAAGAAGGTTTTCTAACCTTATTACCTTAGTGTTTGCATCTTGCTAGATTATGTCCATTGGGATTATAGGATTATTTGATAATCTGCAGATTTGAGCACTAACAGATCCACCTAAGCTTTTCCTATGAATTTCCTCACTCAAAATAACACCAATAACATCATCAAATTTTAGGGTATTAGAACCAGAAACAAAGTTACTAACAACCATTACCAAGCCATTCCAGCTTTCAGGCAAAGAACACAAAATCAAGAGAGCCCTGACTTCTTCATCAAAAATAACATTGACAAAAGTTGATTGACTGGTAACTGTATTAAACTCATTTAAATGATTAGCAACTGACCCACCTTCCACCATTTTCATATTAAACAAATGCTTCATGAGAAATACCTTATTTGAAGCAGAGGGCTTTTCATACAACTTCGCTAGGATTTTCATCAAATCTTCAGTCATCGTTGCTTGTGTAATATTGAATTCCACCAATTGTGCCAGGCATAATCAAATACTACCAAGAGCCTTTCTATCAAGAATTGTCCAGTCCTCATCAGAAATGCTTGCTGATTTGTTGGCTTTTCCTTCCAACGACCGCCATAGATCCTTCTGATAGAGATAGTCCTCCATTTGCATTTTCCATAACTGAAAGTTCTGCCCATTAAACTTGTCAACCTTTAGCCTACCCTTGTCTGCCATTTCTCCCACTCAACCATGAGATCTTCATACAGAGGATAACTGAAAATAACCTCTCTCTCATACCACTTGTTAGGATTAACAAGATAGAAATAACAATTACATGCAAATATAACCAATTATTAGAAAAACATAAACCACATAGAAGAGAATAGAAGACACAAAGATTTAACGTGGTTCACCCAATCCCTGGGCTACATCCACCAACATTGAGTCCAATCTTATTATTATCCAGTGATTACAACCTGATTACAATCCATAATCCCTTACAGCTCAAATTATGCCACAAGTACTAAAACCATACATTATGAAATCCCTAACCCTAAGCCATATTATACAATATTTTTCCACTTTAGGGTTAGAAGGAGTTACAACATGTCGGGCCAAAAATAGCCAAAAATATGTTGGCCTCAAAAAAATTCACCTCAGGGGCAGGAGGAAAAAGTGTACAGTACTTTCCTAATCAGTCACCACAAGCTAACAAAAGCTTTTGCTAATTTTATGAAGTCTTTACATAAGGAAGTAAAGTTGAAGTTGGAACAAAGTAATCAGAAATATAAGGAAAAGGTTGACAAGTCTAGGAGACATCATTTTTTGAAGTTGGAGATGAGGTGATGGTTCATTTGAAGAACGGTAGATTTCCTGTTGGAACATACAGTAAGCTGAAAATGAAGAAGTTTGGTCCTTGTAGAATTTTGAGGAAGTTTGATAGTGGTAATGCTTATGAAGTTGAGTTACCTGATGACATGGATATATCTCCTATATTTAATGTTGTTGATTTGCATAAGTATCATGAGTCAGATGATGAAGTTGTTATACCATATTATTATCCTAAGAAGCATGTTGAAGAGGTTGAAAATATATTGGATCAAAGGATTGGTAAAAGCACAAGAGGAAAGGATTACTATGAATATTTGGTGAAGTGGAAGAATAGATCAATGGAATATGCTACATGGATTTCTCAATCTGAGTTGGATTCAGCTTGGGTTGTGACATCTCAATGATTCAGGAGAATCATTTCTTTCAACCCCAATTGTCTGATGCAGGAGCATCCTGGGTTGCCTTGCTATCCTTCTCATTTTGTTCATTCTACTAGTAAGTGTCATGTTGCGGTCTTTGCCAAGTGTTCTTTTGTGCTGAGTTGTCAAGTATTGGCCGAGTGTTACTGTATGTGCCGAGTTGTCTAGTGTTGGCTAAACATTCCTTCATGTGTCAAGTGAACATGTTATTTGTTGATGCTTGGTTCTTCTTTGACCGAGTTTGTCTGTGTTTGGTTCTTATTTGGAGCCTACTTATGTATTTAATTTAGGTCATGAATTTAATGATTGGGATCTTGTATTGGGATGTTTGCAAACTAGTTTTTGGTCAGCCTTCTTTTTTGTAATGATCTAGAATCTTTTGTAAGTCATTTTGACAAGTATAAATAAGGATGTTTTGATGTAGGGTGAGTAAGGGGAAAAGTGGAGAAGTTAGAAGTTAGAAGAGGTAGCGAGAAAGATAGATATTGATAAATCTTGTTGGTCGTAACCCAGAAGGCCTCACAACTAGGCATGTACGAGGAAAATTGGATGAATCAATAAAGTGTTTGTGTTCCTTATCTCCTTGGTGTTGTTCTTTGTGTTGTATGTTTCAGTCATGTTTAACTCTACAAGGTGGCTGTATAGTTAGGTGTGCCTTTGGCCCTAGCTTTTCATGTCCTTCCTTACGTTAGAAGACCTCTTCCCAAAAATATAAATCTTGGCTTGATTCAATTGTGGGTGTAGGATAAGGTATTTGGACATCACCATTGCATAGTCCATTTGGAGAAAATTTGGGGTTTTTTATTTTGTGACTTTCTATTGCAGGTCAATATTGGAGCTTGCTGGTGCAAATAAGAGGTTGACATCATATTAAGAAGGTTCAAAAAACCCTAAATCAAATTTTGTTTCATCCAAGTCGGACACTCGAGGCCAAATATAGAGTTATTTGAATTTTGGAAGTGCGGCAACAATGATTTAGAAAAAAAAATTTCAGAGGCGATTTTCAAACAATGATATCTCAGTCATCTGGACTCCTTTTTTCAAGAATTATTATTATTATTATTATTATTATTTTTTTGGGGGGGGTAGAATTTCATGATCTACACAATGCTACAGGTGGTTTCTGATCTATGTTCCTAAATTTTAATGAAAATTGCAAATCTCAATTTTTGCAACTTCCAAGGCCTCATTTGTGCTCATATGAAGTCATTTTCATGTGTAGTTTTTTTTGAGAGTGCATAATTTTTTTTGTATTTTCCAGATCTAGAATCTGATTTCAGTGACTATGATCAGAAATTATACTTTCAGAATTTGGCTTAGTTTTATAATTATATTACATAAGCCTTAGCTTGGTCTTTTGCATAGTGATCTAAGTCTATTATAGCTTGATTGTGGAGTGTAATAATTTTTTGATCTCAATTTGTAATGTGAGAAGTGTATCATTAATGTAATCATGGGATTTGGTAGACATCCTATTATAATATATTTGACTAGGGATAATTATGAGTCATGGGCAAAAGGAATCATCACATATTGTAGATGGCTTAATCTCTTGCCTCATCTTTATGGACTAATACCTGAGCCAAAGACAAAGTGGAAGAAAATAGTTTTGGAAGATAAAAATGGTCATATTAAGTGATTGATTGGTATGAGTCTCTTCTCATATTTTTACCATTCAGTCTACTCCAAAATCAAGCATATTCAAAGCCCAAACACAATTTGGAAAATTGTTTGTGAGCATTTTGGAGATCCACATGTTCCTCCATTCCCAAATGATCCTACTGTACATTGTCTCATTCCACTTGATGATGCATATAATATTCCCTATGATGATGATACATTAGATGAGATTGAGTATGATGCATATATTGAGAGCAAGGATGATCCAATGACTCCTCATGCAGCTCCTACTTCTCTAGTTGAGATCACACAATCATCTCTTGTTGGTGATTCTATGAGTCATTGCAAGAGATATCTATTTGTCATCCTGATTGGGATTCCTATTTTCTTGATATTGGTTTATTGTTTATGGAGTCTCATATTGCAGATTTGGGAGACATACTTGAGGGGGTTTCTCTTCTCTTTGATGAAAGTTTCATCATAGTTGGAGATACTTCTTCACCTTCTTTGGAGATTAACATTCTTGATTCTTCTCCATCAATTGGTTTGTCATATTTCACGATTCATTTTTCTGATGTGATAGATTCCATGAGCTTGGAGATTCCTATTCAGTCTTCAGAGATGCATACATGGAGACATTCTTCCTCATTTCATTTGGATATGGATTGGTTTCATGGTATCATCATCATACTTCATTTGGATTCCAATTCCTAGTTCCTATCCAGAATGGGAACCATTCCTACATTTGTACTTGGTATAGCTTCTTCCCAAGGGGAGAAATGTTGTTTGTAGTTACTGGACTATAGTTTGTCTTCAAGCACTCACCATTTTTGTAGGAGATTCTTCATTATGGGAGGGATATCATGTCTCCTATTATCCTTATTATGGGGGGATAATTCTTTGTATATACATGATGTATGTAGTTCTTGGGGGGTCTTGAGTACTCCATCCATCCATGCATCTTGTGTTTTCTTCTCTCTTTTTGGGGGAGGGTTTTTCCCATTAGGTTTCCCTCTTTCACCACTTTTGAGAGATTTCATTTCATGTATTGCATTGAATATTGTACATGGGTACGTAACATGGCCTAGTAGATAGGACCCATCTTGCATTGTGAGTTTAAGTGCATTCCCCTAAGTTACACTTAAGGGGGGGTGTTGGTGTAATTAAATATTCTTAATTATACTTTACTTAATTTACTTAGGATAATGCATTGCATAGTAGTTTGTCATTGAGACACCTAGGAGTTTGCACCTCAATTAAGCACATGGTGTAGGAGAAATTCCACTTTAGGTGTGAGATCCACCTTTAGTGCACATATTACATTATCATCCTCATCCCATTGCACATACCTCATTGCATAATGGAGGATGATCCATATTTGGTGGACATGTGATTACACCTTGCATAGGTGATAGCTTATCAACTCCTTATCATTATCTCTTATCATCGTTCCTATATAAGGAGGCCTATTATGTACATTCAATAAAGGAATTCATTGGATCAATTCAATCATCAATCATTGTATCATTAATACAAGTCTATTCTTGTTCATATCATATCTCTTGCATTTGTGCTATTATTTAACCTCTAGATCTTTGGTTTAGTCTTTTCTATTTGCAAATTCTTACAATAATCAAGCACCAACATTAGTCCACAAAAAAAAAAATCAGAAAGATCCCCTTGGACACATGCACCACCCCGATGCACTAAGTTAGACAAAATAGGGGCAAAAACCCCAAGCATTTCTTAGAGAAACTAAAAATATTATGATCATATGACAGAACATATCTCCAAAAATATTCAACAAGGTAGAAATATTTGCATCCGACATAAAAAATGTATGTGAAGGGATATGAGAAGCAACTTGATCCTCATTAACATCTACATATTTAGATTTTATCTTCTCTTTAGAGAAACAACTCTTATTGTCCCACAGTCTTATCTTATCAAGAGAAACTCTACAAATTCATAGCATTGGTATGAAGTCATTCAAATATATCTTAATTTGAGAACCAACAAACATATTATTTCTCCAAATCACATTTAAATACAACTCAAAAAGAACAACCACCAAAAAATAATTACATTATTTATAAACCAAGCAGTAATCAATCCAGACTACAAAACAAAAATCTTACCTCTAGATGAGTCTTCATGTCTTATTTCCATGCTGAGAAGATACCCAACATCTAGCTCTAAGGGGGAAAATAGATGTATGGATGAGAACTCTCCCTCAGAACCTGCAGTCTAAGTCATTTAATTGAGGAAATAGCTTCTGGAATGGATGTCAGACCACCATCAGAAGAACATGTTGGCATTATGATGAGATTGAGAGATGACATGGTGATATATCTTGGTTGTAGTCATAGGAAGCAATTGGTTTGGTTTTCATTGATAGAAACTAAGTCAGATAAGTCATGTATCATATTTGGTGAAGTGTAGGAGGCAATCGGTGTGAAGGTTAAGTGATCCGTAATGTTGGAAATTGGTTAAGTTCAGAAGATCGATAGACAAAGAGGTCAACACTTTGGTAGCGGTCATGACAATTGAAGAATTATTAGGTGTAGTCATAGCTAAAGTATCAACATGGTCAGGTTATAGTGTGGTTCTGACCATAACTCATTTGGTTGATCAGTGAGAGAGATTTTTTTGTCACGGTCTTTCAGACAGCTAAGAACACTTATGTTCTTGAGCATTAGTTGGAAGATTCTAGATTGGTAAGAGGTTTAGTGTTTGTGATGATACTTACTATTATGATGATGTGTAACTTTAACAGGTTCTTATTGTAAATCCCTTAACTGGGTGAACTCTTAACGTAGTCTTTAAATCCTCTTACAAGGTACATCTTAGAAGATCTGATTTTACTTATAAAAAGGTACTAATCACTCATAATAGGGTGAACCCTCAGAAAGGGTAATTGTAAGCTCCTAATAGGGAAAATTCATTTACTACAGTAGTGGGCTTGTAGGTGTCATCCCCACCATGGTTTTTCCCTTTAACCAATGGTTTCAATGCAAAAATCATTGTGTCATGTGTGATGATTTTGTGGATGTTTGATATTGTTTACTTTTATTTATTTAATTTAGTTATATGCTTTGTAGTTTATAAGTTATTATTGAAGTTATTCAGATCAGTGGTTGAATTAGTTTATGATTTGGTTGCACTGATTCTCCCCCCTCTTAGTGCCTAAGGATTCTAAAAATTGGTATCAGAGCACTGGTCCTCTTGTTGATAAGTCTAACAAATTGAGGGAAAGATCTACAACTACCGAGAATTACAGGCATGAAATGGAACTTGAGAGTGCACACAATATGATCAATGACCTAAAGGAGAAACTAAAGAAGTCACTTTCTATAAGAAGAAAACTTATTGAATAGTTAAATGAGAGTCATGATTACAGTGAGAAACTACCTGAAGGTAGTAGGTTTGAAGATTCTAAAGAATCAATTGTAGATCTGATGGAAAAGAACAAAGGACTTAAAGAAGAAGTGGAAAATCTAAAAAGAGAGCTTGAAATTCAATTTGTCAGGATGCGTGAAGATCTTGAAGGAAAGAGAACAGTTGAAAGTGCAAGGAAGACTACTAAAGATGCTAAGAAATTTGTTGAGGATGCTCTAAATGCAAGATATGAAGAACTCTATAAATTGAGACATGTATATACTTTGTATAGAAACCAAATGGAGGATACAGTTGAAAAAAATCTGCAAGTTATAAATGAGAGTGAAAGACTTAGGGAAGAAAATCATAAAATGAAGAATGTATTAAAATATGAGAAAGAAGCCAATGAAAAAATGAAACAATACAATCAGAGCATGCAAAATATTGATGAACAATTGAAGAGACAAAGAAGACACAAAGACCCAACCAATCTTGGTTGCACTGGTCAAGAAACGTTTGAAACCGGTGAGTCATCAAAATCTAAACTTGAGAAGCCACAAGATCATAAGGTAGTCCAAGAAATTCAGGTAAGAAACCTAAAATACCTACTTGTTATAATAGTGGAAATCTCGGTCATACTACAAATGTGTGTAGAAGAAAACTAGTGGACAAGTCTTATACTTTTGATGGTTATTGCTACAATTATCACAAGTATGGTCATACTACTTATGAGTGTAGATCTAGATCTAGTAGTAGATCTAGAAATAGATCTAATGGTGAGAGCTTAATTGGATATTGTTTCACATGTTATAATTATGGACATAAAGCTGAGAATTGTAGGACTAAAGTGTATGTTCCTAGGTCTCCAAACAAACCGGTAAGCCCTAATGGAAGGGAAAGACAATTTGATGAAATATGTTATGTATGCAGTAATTATAGTCACCTTGTGATGAATTGTAGAATGATAACTCAAAGAGGCAATGCTGGACCTTGGAGTTCAACCAGTATGGCATGATTTATTCGCCATAGGATTAGTCACCTTGCAAAAGATTGTCGGTTCAATAGCTGATCATCGTATCAATTAGAAGACAAAATGAAAGAAGATTTTTGATGTTGAGGAAGTTGGTCGAGAAGTGAAGAATATCTAGAGGAAAGAATGAGAGAAGTAGGAAGTTAAATAGGAAGAGGTAAAATCATCCAAAGAGAAGTCACCATCTGCTGGTGCAAAGGATTCTTCTTCAAACTGCATATTGTTTGCTTAGGGGGAGCACTTAAAGAAAAATCCTTTATTGATCCCCTAGATCTAAGAGCGGTAAGATCTATATGCATATTATGGTGTAAGATTCTATGATTTTGGTTTTGATAAATGTTTTTGGAGTTGTTAGTTATTATGTGGTGATCACATTGAATTTTTATGGTATATATCTTTTACTGTTTGATATCGATTATAATTGTTTGAGTACCTATCAATGGATATGCATTAATAGGTGATATAACACTATTCCCACTATTAGAAAAGCATCATTTTACCGTTGGAAGCACGTAATGGTTATATCTCAATGATAAATAGATGGAAGTGATTACACTTTTTACTAAATTACATTCACTTGGTTATTTGAGCCTAATTTTCTATCGAGTTTTTGGGAGCCCTAACCATTATTTTGTGAGTTATCTATCTGGTTCAAAGCTGAATTTGTTTGTTATTGTAGTCGGTTGAAATGGAAAGGAGAGTTGATATCCCTGTGTTGATGAACATTGTTGATAAACCTCAACCAGTGTTCAAGCTTCATCTGATCAAAGAAATAGAGATTTATATGTTTGGTGCAATATCTATAATTCCTCTGTGAGTGTTGTTGATCGAGGATGTTCGATCGTATATTCATTACAAGATTGCAGAACTGGGAGTTGAAACTATCAAGAAAGAATATGAGAATATATGTACCAATGGTGTGTTGAGAGATGAGCACAAACATCTACAAGAGAAAGGTTTAACGTATGCGGTGGACATTCCCACTGAATTTCATCATGATTGGATTTGCTATGTGTTTAATAGAGTGCATGATCAGTTTATTTGGTTGGAAAAGCCTCATAAGATTTCAAAAACAATGATTCATAGAGTTACTAGTTTTCGAGCGCAAGGATGAGAATGCACATTGAGAACAATTGTGACACATTTGGTTACTGAGCTAACGAGATCCAAAAAAGATGACAAAGCTATGAATTGTAGATGATATTGAAGACAAAGAATTTCAGTTTGCATCTATCGTAATAGGTTATTGGGTATATCAATCACGCAAAGTTAACAACACCCCCGATGGTGCTATCCATGTTGGTTATCAGATAGTGAAAGATGATTCAATGTATGACTTATACGAGATGGTCAAAAGTTAATTTTTGGCAAACATGGAGAGGATAAAGAAAGATAAAAAGTAATCATTCAAATATGGTGCCTTAGTGGCATGCATGTTCTTCTACATTCATAATTTCTTCCCCGATAGAGAAAATGTTGTATGGTCATTAGAGAAACCGATATTTATGTAGATAAGTGAATTCATTAAGCAATTGGGTGAAAATTTTAACAATATTATGTGGGGTTATTTCAAAGATTTCCAAGCTAAGATGCATAAGCGTGAAAGAACTCCTACTAGCATAGTAGAAAAATATAAGGTTTATATATGTTTTCTATTAGATATAGATTCTTGTATTATGATGGCAGTTGAACCTAGAACTTATTGGGTTACACCTATGGGTTATGAAGTAGAGGGAGAGTTAGTGAGACTTCATGCAGACGAGTTACTCTCAAAAGCATTGGATAAACAAGAACAAAGATTTGGAACATATGAAGAAGCATTTGCTAAAATCAATATACAATTGAAGAAACTGATCTTTGAAAGGAAAACTAGAAGGATGACATCTAATCTAGAATATAAATTTGGTAGTGATGAAGCAGGTATGTAATGCCCCACTAGGGAATCCAAGAGATATTAACCTAAAACATGCTACTAAGTTTATATAATAATTTTTTTTAAAGAGTTTACAAACAATAATGAAATATAACAAAGTGGAAGTAAAACATAAAGTCCATATATACACATAAACATAATCTTAATTTCAGATTACAAATCTCAAGGGTTCCTTGATGTAGAAATTACGTAAATACAATTTAATCTATTAATTACTATGAGAGATACTACTATTAATAAAGACATTAAAGAAGGCAGAATTGTGGAGGAAGACTGGGAGGAAAGAGAAACAGATCATGAAGGATTAAAAGAGTCACTAAATAGTCTACATTTAACTCCAACACATGCTTATTTTTTTTTCTGAACCTCTTTTCAATTTAGACATAAAAAAAGTTGAGTCTAATTCTCATGTAGATAAAGACCAACTAGTAGTTTTTGATTATGGTAAAAATAGGTTTTGAAGGGGCCCCGAAACCCTTTACAACACCAGAACTAAGGATAAGACTATTGGAGTCCCATAAATACAACAGTCCAGCCAAAAACTAGGCCTAGACACCTCAAAAATTAGTCCATCCAAGGAATGGAAGGACACCCATACCACAAAATAGGAACACTGCATAAGAATATTCAACAAGAACCGCAGTCCAAAGAGGGAAGCAACAAGGTTAGGTCACTTTTTTATGAGAACGAAGAATCATATCAAATGAAGAGGAGGATTTCTTTGAATGTTTCCTTTTACAGTTATCCATCCATCTTCAACTTTTGCTGCCTCCTTCTGCCAACACACTGAATTCAAGGAAACAACCCCTAGCATCAGATCCGAACAACCCCCAGCAAGAGGAACAACACCATTTCCAACTGCTGTCAACAAACCAGCAGAGTTGGCAGGAAAAAAAAACTCAGAAACATGGCTTTCAATACTTCTAGCATGATTAGAAGCACCAAAACCCACACCATTAAGCTTATCAGCAGGGCTGGCAGAAAGAACATCTGTTGAACCACCAACAGAAATACTAGGATCCGTCAGCAAAGAAGAGGTAGGTCCTTGCGAAGCAGAGCTAGCAGGAACCACAACAGAGATAGGGCTAGAAATACTCCCAGCTAGTAGTTAATTTACCTAAAGAATCAAATATGATGTTCCAGACTAACCCTTATGAAAAATCAGTTGATCATATGATGGATGCATTGACAAATCTCGATATAAAGGAAGGTAAGATTATAGAAGAAATGGATAATAGGTTAGTAGATATTAACATGAGAAGATCAACAGTGGTAGGTCCAAATCAAATATATATAATACTAATTAATAATGAAGAAAGTGGCAGAGATGCGAATTATAAGGCAGTGGGGGATAAGGCTAAAGACTTTAACAAAATCTCAAGGAAGAAAAAAAAATCATTATAAATTTTGTATGCGATGAAGTGATTAATGAACTTATGGCAAAATTTGTAGATGAAATCATAGATGATGATGAGATGGCATACCAAAAATAGGTCTATATTGCCAAGATTATTGCAACTAATGAAGAAAGGTAGAAGACAGGGGATAAGGGGATGATGGTTGAATTGAATGACTTGGATACAGAATATGAGAATGAAATATTAGGTATTGCAATTACCGAGAATGGTGACAAATCCCCTGTCTGTGCTAAAACAAATAAGATTATGGGGAGTAATAGTAATTATTCGCAACTATTACTAGTAAACAACATTCCTTTAGATGTTGAAATGATCTGCAAATTTTTGAATGCATTGTCCCAAAACATTAACACAAACATAATTGAAAACAACAAAGGTAATGATAGCAAGATAGTAGAAATCTTTGTAAAAGGAACTTCCAGAGTCTTGAACACACATTAGGAAATCAAAAGTAGGATTCTAGCATGTAGAATATTTATAATCAATATAAATATATAGGATTATATGTTGGAAAATCTAAGATAATAAATTTTCATGATGGCAATAATGCAATCTTCTATACTATATTATAATCAAGTTAAGGCACTACATTAGATTTATATAATGATAGAACTTTGTACTTCTGTGATGAAAAAACCTAATCCTAATAGCCCAACTTTTTTCAATAAATTTCAAGATTACTGTTTATATTTATATAGGGGTTAACATTTATGAATTTGAGTATTCCTTCCACCTGTTCTAGAAAAATACAAATGCCAATGCTTATCGAATATATATTAGTTTCACATAGCTTACCTCAGAATGTTATATCACTACTTTTTTTTTTTTTGTATATAGATATCATTCTGCAATAAGGTTTATTTCATAATCTTAAGACTTTGAATGCAAAATTATCATGGAAACCTCACATGCTTGGGCTAGCTATGTTAACGACTACATGAACATATATAATCAATATACTCACAATATGGGACAAGGTTTATGGAGTATAGAATAAACTCAACCTTTCAAATCAAATAAATTTTAAATTTTTAGCAATTATTGTCATTGTCAGCTAATTAAAGTAGAATTAAAAAAGAATCAATTTACTCTGATATTTAAATCAAGAATATATGAACTTTATGACATGTTTATTTTTAGATGTGTTAAGGTTTTAGGACCATTGCAAATGTAATAGCACTATCTGATTGTATGTGTTTTCCAAATGCAACAATCTCTTGCATTTATATTGAGAAAGAGCCAAGAAGAGACATGTCCCTTCATGAGACATGTCTATTCATTATTATGTAATTAATATAATGATAATTATGATTATACACACACACACACACACACACACACACATATATTAGATAAATTAATATAACACTCAAGAGATATTATATATATATACACACACACACACACACACACACACACACACACACACATTTCATATATACTAAATATATATACATATCTTCACTAGTATTGACTCATAGTGTTTATCTGACTGAAGCTACAAAACATCAACACTCCCTCTTAGCTAGGGAAGATTAAACACATGATTAGGATAAGAAGATATCATTTACCATGATACCAGAGATATGGTCTGACTAGGAATATCAAGTCGCATGATATTCACCATAACTCATAGATTCATAAGACCATCATCTCATGATATTAGGAGTAATAGACATAGAATATCAAGTCACATGATATTCACCATGTACTTAGAGTACTAGCCTACTAACATCAAGCCTCATGATGTCCACCAGGTACTCAACAAATATTTTAGATATCACCTCAATAAGATATCAGAGATATGGTCTGACCAAGAATATCAAGTCTCATGATATTCACCATAACTCAAAAATTTCATAGGTAATGTATCCTTAATGCAAGGTATCATCTATTGTCATCTGTTTTAGCCATCACATGATGTCTATCACAATAGGAGTTTAATGGTCTATTTAAGGAATTGAATCCACCATGCAAGAAATCATCTATTATGATCTGTTTTAGCCATCACACGATGTCTATCACAATAGAAGCTCAATGGTCTATTTAAGGAACTGAATCCACCATGCAAGAAATCATCTATTGTAATCTATTTCAACCATCACATGATGTCTATTACAATATAAGGTCAATGGTCTATTTAAGGAATTGAATCCACCATGCAAGAAATCATCTATTGTGATCTATTTCAGCCATCACACGATGTGTATCACAATAGAAGGTAAATGGTATGTTTAAGGAACTGAATCCACCATGCAAGAAATCATCTATTGTGATCCGTTTCAGCCATCACACGATGTCTATCACAATAGAAGGTCAAATTATTGTAAGATCGTCACCTTTCAATAACTCATACAAATACAAGTGACAATCATTTGGAAGTCGTCACTTCCTCATGATTTACACAAGGGGTAGGCCCATTAAAAAACATTCATGATTCATTAGTATAATAATCAATTATATCAAGTTTACCTATGAAGTGTTTTACCTTCAATAATGAACTCCCTCTCAATCAACACGATCAAGATTGTAACAAGTTAACTAAACCATCCGCTCCCTCTGAAGCTCAACTTTATCAACTTCTTGTCTTCTTTTGAAATGTTAGACTCTCTTTGTATATAGTCTCAATCATCAATTCATTTTCAATCATCAAGTTCTTTCTCCCTTGAATTAAATTATCTTGTACTTCTATCCTGAAGGTATGTCAGAGGGAGGTTACAAATAGCTCACTAAACTATCTCGACCGAAAATACCAATGATAGAAGCATACAAGATTTTACTTATAACCAATAGTATAGCACAAATTATAAACTTAAAAATTGTGTGCATTAATAAAATATGAAATACTTATCTTTTATAAATTTCAATTATTTCATTATTTAATTTGATTGGATCTCCCTTCAAGTGGTTAGGCTTTAAAGAAGGAACCTCACTCTTTTATTGATTTTTTTTTTGCATATACCTGTACAAAATTGGTCATAACTTTTGAACCTGATATTTTCTCTCCAATCACTCCTGTGAGATTTTTCTAAATTGGTTTATCACAAACATATCCAAAACTTAGTGAAATCCAATGGTGCATTTGTGAGATATGGTCCTCGTACTGAGACTGTATTTTCTGGGACAATCGCACATTCACCATCAACAAACTACTCTCTTACATTTGCAACTTGGCTCTGATACCATGTTAAGGTTTTAAGATCATTGCAAATGTAATAGCACTATCTGATTGTATGTGTTTTCCAAATACAACAATCTCTTGCATTTATATTGAGAAAGAGCCAAGAAGAGACATGTCCCTTCATGAGACATGTCTATTCATTATTATGTAATTAATATAATGATAACTATGATTATATATATACATACATATATATAATATCTCTTGAGTGTTATATTAATTTATCTAATATACACACACACACACACACACACACACACATCTTCACTAGTATTGACTCATAGTGTTTATCTGACTGAAGCTACAAAACATCAACAAGATGACTAACAACGATCTTGGTCAAAAGGGTTTGGGCAATGTAGTTAATGGAAGACATGGAGAGGAGCATATACTTGGGATGGATTCAATCTAGGTCAAATTTAAAATTCACATTGAAAGAAGCAGAGTGAGATTTAGATTGAGGAACTTAAAAATGACATCTAGCACTATTACATATATTTTTAAATTTTTTTTGAAAAAAATGGATTTATTTGTATTGGGCTATACCAGAGGTTTTTCTTGCCTCCGTTCTTTTCTTTGGTGCCTTTTGAAGGAAGATATATAAATTTTGTATAATTTTTTTTTAAAATTAATAAATTTTTGGCCAAGGCCTTTTACCTAGGAAAAAACAAAACAATCAACTTCCTTTGATATTTAAATCAAGAATATATGAACTTTATCACATGTTTAATTTTAGATGGCTAACAACTATCTTGGCCAAAAGGATTAAGGATTTGGGTAATGCAACTAATGGAAGACATGGAGAGGAGCATACATTTGGGATGGATTCAATCTAGGTCAAATTTAAAGTTCACATCGAAAGAAGCAAAGGAACTTAAAAGTGACATCTAGCACTATTACATATATTTTTAAAAATATTTGTATTGGACTATACCAAAAGTTTTTCTTGCCTCCGTTCTTTTCCTCCAGTGCCCATTTGAAGGGAGAAAAAATAAAACAAATATAAATTTAATATGTTTAATAAATAAAATATCATTTAATATATAAAATATACATCACAAAAATTACTAAATACATTAAAAAATTAATATTTTTGAAAAGCTTAAAAATTAATTTAAAAATATGAAAAGCATCGAATAAAGTTTAATATTAAATTAAAAACAATTTATTATTCATATAATATAATCTAATTGACTATATAAAAGTAAATCATAGTGATTTTCTTTGTTTTCTTGAAAATAATTATTGTAAAGTTGTATAATAAAATCTTTGTTCTATAACTCCCAAATGATTTGACCCAATCTCATTGAAAAATAACAATTTAATTAAGTTATTAAGTTAAAAGTCTCAATGCTAATATTATAAAATCAAAAAATTTCAAAAAATTAAATAAATAAAATCTTATAATTCCTTGAAAATGAATAATAATAATACATCATAAAAAACTAAATTTATAATTAAATTTATAGTAAAATAAATTTTATATAATATTGACTAATAATTGAATAAATAAAATCTTATAATTCTTTGAAAATGAGTAATAATAATACATCATAAAAAATTAAATTTATAAAAAAGTAAATTTTATATAATATTGACTAATAATTAAAAAGTGAATTAGTAGAATATAAATTTATAGTAAAGTAAATTTTATATAATATTGACTAATAATTAAAAAAGTGAATTAGTAGAATATAAATTATATATTAATAATTAATGAACATACAATCAGCTCACATGTCAAAGTGCTGCCCCTCAATCATTGTCAAATTGTTATATTTTTTTACAATTTACAATTTCAAATTTTCAAATTTTTTCCTTGCTCTTTCAATTGACAACCAATAGAAATAAAGATATAATTTTTCTAAATATTTTAAAAATGACCAAAATTACAAACTATATAAGACATATAGATATTTGCATCATAGTATACCTACCACAGGCCGAACTAATAAGAGTAAATTGCATATAAAGGCAAGGTTTAGTAAGAGTAAAATGTGGTTTAACAAGAGTAAATTGTTGGACACGTGGCATATTTATATCATTAATGACCAATAATATTAGATTCGAGAACGAGCTGGCATGTGATGTGTGATGGAAAGAAATGACTGGTGGTAGTTTATATCATTAATGATCATAAATATTGGATTAAAAAACGAGGTGGCATGTGATGTATGATGGAAAAAATGACTCTTTAAACACGTTCGACCCATCAACCTAGAAAACTGACTATTGCTTAGAAGCCTTATTTTCTTCTTGATTTAGCAGTAATCTGAAGAGAAAGGTAGGTTTTTATGCAGGTTTTGGGCTCTGAAGTTTACTGACGAGATAAACACACAGGCCTACATATTTGAAAGTTGAAAGCATAAAGATTGGCGGCGAAATTTGGTTTGAGGTTTATGCATTTTCAGAACCCAGTTGCTCTCCAAAAAGTTGTCTATAACAATTATGTTAATTTGCAAGAAAAATGGAGTACAAATTTGCATTATTTTGAAGAAATTTGAAATTCTTGCTACTTTTTGGTAGAATTGTAGAGCTTATTTGAATAAGGGGATGTTTTGTACTTTAAAAAATAATAATTGTTGCTGCATTGATTTGCAAAACATGAACTGCATTCAGTCCTTAGTAGTATCATACAAGGAGTAATAGAAAAGTTAAGGCTCTGACCTTTATCTTTCTTACCACTTACACTTATTACATGATTTTTCTTTCATTTCATAAGCATAAAATTTGATTGCAGTTTCTGGAGCTTCTTTAAGAACATTGATCCCATTTCCTTAAAAAGAGAAAGCCCCAACAATGAGATATTTTGTTGAATGTGTTAGATGAGATAAATTAATTATAATAGCCAACCGTATATTGTCGGCACAGGGTTAGACACCCACGAGATTCATGTGCAAGCTTCTCATCACCACCCGCCATTAATACTGCATCTAACCTTGATCAACAGTGCAGTTGACATTTATTATGTATTTTCTTATAAATGCTATGGATTGGGCCTGTGATCAGCAGAGCCCATATTTGGGTTTCTCCTCTGTGTCTTGTTTTTTAATATGGTATCAGAGCCACTGGTGGTTACATAGCAGGACTGCAGATCACATCACAAGCCCAAGGACAAGAACAGAGTGTCCTCTAGTTTGCAGAGTCGTGTATTATTTTCTTTGTCTTTGTTTTGTTGTGTTTATGTTGTGTGTAGATGTCTATGGACGTTTGACAGAGGACATTTCTGTCCCGCCTCCCCTGTTTTCAGTGTCGTAGCACATTGGTGTCTTCTGTTTAGCTTCAGAATAACTCTGTCAAAAGAAGAGTCGCCTTTAAAACCTTTGCCCGAAGCAAAGCAGGAACTTTGTATTTGCTCTACTAAAGAATTTGGACGTTACAAAAGTGTTCTAGTTATCCGAGAATCGTGTTTGAGGAATCATTCATAAGAGTTTAAAAGCGGAATGAAGTGGAAGAGCCGCTAATTGTCGCAACCAAGGAGATCGCTGTTTTTTTTTTTTGCAGATAGAAAGGGGAAGTTCGCAGGATTTGAGAAGTGAAGCCGCTGAACTAGTATTTACCCCCATTCAAAAGGGTGTTTGTTGTTCAAATGGAAATCAAAATATTTGGTATTTTGGAGTTGCTGCCTCTGCAGAAAGGAGCACCAATCAAAGAAACCACTAATAAGTTTGAGTGGTTGATTGCTGGCTATGGACAAGTGTGCCTGAAGGAATCATAGCAGCCTTTGAAGCCAAAGAAGAATTTGGCAACAAATATTGACTGTAAGTTTTTGGCCTTGCGTATTTGTGTTAGCTGCGAGTCTTGGTATTCGTTCTGTAAGTTATGATTTATAGTCACAGCTGTCATCTGCAGGTAAACTTGTTGTTGTGAAAGGTTTGTTTGAGCGTAAGCTATGGTTGCATTTTCCAAAGTAAAGTTATGTAAGAAATAAAGTAAATAAGTTGTAGGGCTGGGTGAAGTTGTTGCTTGCTGGAGGATGGATTTTTGTTATGGTGCAATGAGGTCTGTCTGTAATGTGTGTTTTGATTTGGGTTACAAAGTGTTTGAGTTGGCATTGAGAGAATTTGACTATCTAAATGTGAAGGATATGTTGTTGTCATTTGTGGTCTCAGAAGATTGTTGGATTGATATTCCTCAATAGAGTGATGAAGATTGAATTAGTGATGGTAGTTAATGGGCGTATGTATTTTGAATTAATTTTGTGAGTGCGAGTCACCTTTGTTAAAAGGAAAATCTAGAGTATGTAAGGGGTGCATTATCAGTTGTATCCGACACTCTAGAGGTTTTTGGTTTAACATATTGATGAACCATGTATCTAAAAATGATTCCTATACAACTGGCAAGTACAGTGGCTTGGTACTCATGTATCTCAGTAGATGAATTTTTTTTTAATATAAACTCGATAATCACATTTTGGTGCAGGTATAGAAGGAGAAAAGTCCAAAGTGATGATGGTGTCCCCATTGTGATGGTTTGCGACCAGTGTGTGCTTGGTTTGTGGTAATCTAAAACCACTTGAGTGCAAAGTTTATGGTGATCTTGAAACCATTTGAGTGAAGTTTGTGGTGAGCCAAAACCACTTCAGTCCGAAGTTTGTGGTGATTTTGAAACCACTTGTGTGATGTTTGTGGAGTTCGTGGTGAGCTTGAAACCACTTCAAAATTGCATCGGTTAGGGGTAAACCGTGAAAACCCAAGTGATTATGATGAGGGGAATTAATATGAAAGATTAAATTTGATAAGTGAATTGTAAATGGGTACCTAACAAGGCTTTAGGCCAGGACCCATTGTTTCTCGATTATGGGGGGATATTGAAAACAATCACATAATTAATTTGTGGGGGGATGTTAGATGAGATAAGTTAATTATTAGAGCCAACTGTATATTGTCGGCACACACCAAGTGGAAGGTTCTAGACACCCATGAGATTCATGGGCAAGCTTCTCATCACTGTCCGCCATTAATACTGCATCTAACCTTGATCAACAGTGCGGTTGACATTTATTATGTATTTTCTTATAAATGCAATGGATTGGGCCTGTGATCAGCAGAGCCCATATTTGGGTTTCTCTTCTGTGTTTGGATTTTTTAATAGAATGCATGTGCTTGCTAATACCTTAAGGAATAACTGCTTGTTCCCAAATATCAATGGCCCAAACTCTTTCCCAATATTGATATATGTTTTGTGTGGTAGCTTCATGAGAGTACAGAAGCGAGAAATCCTTCAATTCTTTAAATATTTTAATTCCATTGTTATAATTCTCACGAACAAGCTCCTGGTCACTCATTACAACGCCTGAAAAAGGAGAACATTAAACTGGAAAAAGGCATTCTACATTCACTCATAATAACTAACCATACCAGGATTAACCTATAGAAGCTTATAGCTTGCTGAAATAGTTTGTCACCATTGCATATTTGAGCATCGTAACAAAATTTTTGTTGAGAAAGATGGATCTATTTCAAACATTGCATTGTGAATCACTTGCTCCAGTTGTGGACAAGCTCCTGAACCATTTCTTGCTTCAAGTGTGTTAAGCACATCTTGGCATCTTCTAAGATCTTGGATTAGAGTTTGACAATTAGACACCGCTTTTGAAAGGCCCAAATTAAGTTTTCTTCTCATAAAAACATTCAATAACAAAACAATATTTGGTTATCTTTCCATGACTTACAGATGTAAATATGACATGATCGAAATCCTGGAGATTGCCATATTTTGTGGCCCCTTAGGTTAATTAATATCTGTGAACAAGGAATCTTTCAATTACAAATCCATTCTATGCATGCCCTACAACCATTACATTTTATGCTATGACATCTTTTGGAGACATTCTACTAAATAGCTTGTATGCCTAGTTTGTGTGCAAGCATCTATTGGCAGATTTAGTATATAAAAGGTGTTTAGACTTGGTGCCAAAAATCCATGACCAAGACATTATAGTCACTCTCTACACGAAACCATTTTACATTTTAAATTCCATTTCTCCTTTGTAGGACCCAATATAGCTTAGACTCGGAGAGAAATTGTGGATGCTTACTCTTGACATTTCCAAGCAAGATGACCACTTCTTTGTTCGTCTGAATATTGGTACGTATATAAATCTCACTAAAGGAATCGTTGTCAATCTTGTAGGCAAGCCGTATCTGTTCCAACATGAGGCTCCATTCAATTTTCACTTGAACCCCTGCTAAATTAAAATAAATTTTATTTTTCTAATCATCAATAAATCCATTCCATCAATGGCACAACCATATCCTGTTAGAGATCAATGCTTCTATGTCCATATAAAATGATATTTCCAAATTTGGTTATTGATTACTGTCAGGTGGTGGTTGTTACAACTGTTGATAGATGACAACTGCATTCCTCTAATTCCCAGGAAGGGATGTGTAAGCAGTCCATGAAGAATGGAATCGAGGAATTAGGTCAAGTCTAGGGATTTGCTCTCATTCTGATGCTTGTTCAAAATGTGGTATAAAGTTTCAAATCATTATTGGAGTTGTACCATTTTGATCCAGGAAGTTTGGTTGAAGTATAAATTATGATATGATGAACCAGTATAAAGGTCAAGTGACTGAATGATATGATGAACCACAGAGACAAGTTAACAATTATCATAATACTAGAGGATTTGCTGAAGGAAACAATATTATCAGAGATATATATTTAAATCTATTTATCTAAGTATTGAAAATGAATATCTTCTAGATAGGAGAAGGTCTATTGGGAATAATAAAACCTAGGATAAGTTTAAATTGGGTTGGATAAATGATGCAGGAGCATCCTGGGTGTAAGAGCAATCTTGCATCACCCAAAAATATTTCTATTTTTATATTCAATAAGGGCTATTTTGTGCAGAGCTGCTATTTATGGAAAGTTACTATTTTTGGTAATTTTCGTATGTGCTCAGAATGATCTGATTTCTTTCTTGGAGGTTCACTTTGGTCATATAAGTCTGCCAGTAAAGTTTCATTTCCAGATCAAGTGTATATTGGAAGATATTGAAGATTTTCGGTATTGGCAGCAGGGTACAGAAACTTTGAACTCAGTTTTGAAGGCTTTAGAGGCCCCGGATGAGGTCGAAAATTTGGGTGACGGGCGCTTGCCCGGGTCAAGCCTGTAGAGCGCTTCGTGGCATTTTCGAAATGGGGTTATAGTGGCGAGCGGGTCAACTGGTGATGACTTATGGTCTTCGGAAGTTGGGCCACCTGAAATGGCGAAAAATAATTTTCTTCAAAATTTCTGTTCGGGTTTCAAAGGTTATCTTGAGCCGACTATGATGTAATAAAATGTAAAATAAAATAATTCTAAGTTTGGTCGGCCTTATTGGCTAAAATTCTGGAACCTTCCCAGGCGGTGGATAATTGCCTATATAAGGAAGGTTGTATTATTGTCTTAGGCAGTTCAGAATAGTTCTGGGTAGTAGATCTGGGTAATAGTTCGAGGCTTTGTCCTACAGAATATTGTAAGGGAATGCCCATGTGGCTTTGCATATTGTAATTCTGAAAGTTTGTAATTCCACATTTGTGGAGATAATAAGAAGCCAATTTTCTGTTCTTGCATATTGTTGTTGTTTCTCTATTTCTGTTAGGTGTTTGTGGTATTAAGGGGAGCACCCTTCATCAAGTGGTATCAGAGCAGGAGTTCTTGAGTGTGTAAACAGATCGCCGACTGTGAGGCAGTTTGCACCAGGACCGTGGCTAGGGTTTCAGTGCGCATCGCGAAAATACCTCCACGAAGGGAACGTGGCGGAAGAGCTGGTGTTGTAACACCTGAGGTTAGAGAGCTGCAGAGACAAGTGCAAGCATTGCAAGAAGAGATTCGCAGAGGAATGAATCTTAATGTCAGAGATGAAAGCGAGGATGAAGCCGAAGAAGAATATCAAGAAGGAGAAGTCAAAATTGTGAACCAGGAGGAAGAAAGACTTTTTCGGGCCATTTCTAAGATTGGGAAAAGACCTAAGATTGAGGTTCCTACATTTTCTGGAAATTTTAACCCAGAGGAATTGATCGACTGGATCAATGAATGTGAGGAGTATTTTGAGTATGAAGATGTTGAGGATCCTGATAGGGTCAAATTTGCGAAGGCCAGACTGAAAGGTCATGCGAAGATCTGGTGGCAAGAAATTCAATTGGAGCGAAATAGAAGAGGGAAAGATAAAATCACAAGATGGGATCGGATGTTGGAAAAATTGAAGCGACAGTTCATTCCTGTTGATTATGAGCTTGACCTACTGAAGAAAATGCAAAGTTTGAAGCAAGCACGAAAATCTGTTCAGGAGTATACAGAAGAGTTCTATCGACTCCTCATCAGAACAGGCCATGCCGAAGCTGATAAAGAGAAAGTTGCCCGATACCTTAATGGGTTAAGGCCAAGCATTCAGGAGGAGTTGAATCTGGTTCGAATGAACAGTATTGAGGAGGCATACCAATTTGCCCTAAAAGTAGAGGAAAAGCTGAACAAGAAGTTTGAGAGCAGACAAAACGGAAGAGGTCGCGGTGGACGATCTGGTGGACGGTCATATGGTGGCCAAAATGAAGATTCGAAAAAGAAGGATGAGGCCAGTAGTAGTCAGAATCAGCGAGGAAATAATTCCAATCGCTTCCAAGATCAGAATAATAGAGATCAGAGAGGAAGAGGACGAGGACAAGGATCTGGAAGAGGTGGCTTCCGTCGAACATGTTTTCACTGTGGAGAAGAAGGTCATAGGGCATTTGAATGTCCTCAGCGCCAAGGCAGAACAGACAGGAGAAATGAAGGCCAGGCCAGAGTTGCACATGTAGATGAAGATGCCAGATCATCAAATTCTGAAGATGCTGAAAGAGGAGAAACGTTGATTAACAGAACAGTCCTATTGAGTGGTGAGAATGAACCTGAGCAAAGGAGGAGCCTGTTTCGCACCAGGTGCAAGTGTGAAGGTAAATGTTGTGATGTGATCATTGATAGTGGAAGCACTGACAATTTGGTGTCAGAAGAGATGGTGACAAAGTTGAAGCTCAAGAGACAGAAACACCCACATCCATATCGGATTGCCTGGGTACAGGATGACCACAAGGTCATGGTTAATGAACAATGCCTGGTGAAGTTCAAGATTGGCGGATACCAAGATGAGGTATTGTGTGATATCATATCTATGGATGCATGTCATATGTTGTTGGGTAGACCATGGCAGTTTGACAGATGTGCTGTACATGATGGTTGTGCGAATACTTATTCCCTGACAAAGGATGGAGTGCGGCATAAGCTAAAGCCATTGAAGGAGACTGAAGAAAAGGTATGTGGTAATGCAAAGATAACTTTTGTTGATGGAAGAAATTTCCTAGATGGTATGAGGCATGAGCATGTATGTTTTGCTTTAATTCCAAAAGCTGGTAAAGAGGAAATAGAAGATGTTCCTGTAGAAGTTGCAGATTTGTTGAATGAGTTTCAGGATATTGTATCCGATAACGTGCCTGATGGATTACCACCAGTCAGGAAGATCAGTCATCAGATGGACTTGATCCCAGGAGCGAGTTTGCCGAATAAGGCAGCACACAGAATGACACCTGCAGAAAGTGAGGAGTTGAACAGACAAGTACATGAACTGTTACAGAAAGGATTGATCCGTGAGAGTCTGAGTCCCTGTGCTGTACCAGCGGTATTAGCACCAAAGAAGAATGGAGAATGGAGGATGTGTACAGATTTCAGAGCAATAAACAAGATCACAATCAAGTATAGGTTCCCATTGCCACGAATGGATGATATTATGGACTGTTTGAGTGGAGCTGTGTATTTCTCAAAGATAGATCTGAAAAGTGGATATCATCAGATTCGGATCAGAGAAGGAGATGAATGGAAGACTGCCTTCAAGACAAAGGAAGGACTGTATGAGTGGTTAGTCATGCCTTTTGTGCTAACCAATGCACCGAGCACTTTCATGCGGCTCATTAACGAGGTTCTGAAAGAATTTTTGGGTAAGTTTGTCATTGTTTACCTGGATGATATTTTGATCTTTAGTAAGACATTGGATGAGCATATGATGCATATCCGTATGGTATTTGAGAAGTTGAGAGAAGAGAAATTGCTGATTAATTTGAAGAAGTGCAGTTTTGTGAAGAAAGAGTTAGTGTATTTGGGGTTTGTAGTTTCAGGAGAAGGTCTAAAAATGGACCCAGAGAAGGTACAGGCTATCCTTGAATGGCCTACTCCAAGGAGTGCTACTGAGGTAAGATCTTTTCATGGTTTGGCTAGCTTTTACAGAAAGTTTATCCGAAATTTTAGCAGTATTTGTGGACCCTTGACTGAAACAATGAGAGGGGATAGAAAAGAGTTTAAGTGGACTAATGGGGCAGAAAAGAGTTTTCAATTATTGAAACAAAAAGTTACAGAACAACCTGTTTTAGCACTTCCAAATTTTAATAAGGTGTTTCAAGTAGATTGTGATGCTAGTGGTACTGCAATAGGAGCTGTTATGAGCCAAGAAGGTAAACCTGTTGCTTATTTCAGTGAGAAGTTAAAAGATGCCAAGAGGAAATATTCTGTTTATGATCAGGAATTTTATGCTATAGTTCAGGCATTAAAGAAGTGGAGACATTATCTACTTCCTAAAGAGTTTGTTTTGTATACTGATCATCAAGCTTTGCAATATTTGAATAGTCAAAGAAAATTGAATCAAAGGCATTTGAAATGGGTTGAGTTTTTGCAGAGTTATACGTTTATTTTGAAACACAGGAGTGGAAAGTCTAATAAGGTTGCAGATGCTCTTAGCAGAAGGCAACTATTGCTGACAGAAATGCAGATTGAAGTGGTTGGGTTCAAGGAACTCAAGAATTTGTATCCAGAGGATCCTGATTTTGGTGAAGCTTGGAAGCTTGTACAGAACCTGTTACTCTAGACAGGACGAAATGGTTGGATTTCATCATCCAGGATGATATGCTATTCAGATGGAGTCAATTGTGCATTCCACGAAGTTCTATGAGGGAGAATCTCATCAAGGAGAAGCATAGCGGAGGATTGGCTGGACATTTTGGTCGTGACAAAACCCTTTCTTTGGTTAGTGAAAATTATCATTGGCCACAATTGCAGCAAGATGTGAAGAAGTTTGTACAGAGTTGCAGAGTATGTCAGATGGCGAAAGGAGTGACGCAGAATACAGGGTTGTATCAGCCATTACCTGTACCAGAGAAGCCTTGGGAGGATATCAGCATGGACTTTGTTCTTGGTTTACCGAGGACACAGCGGGGACATGATTCAATTTTTGTGGTGGTTGACAGATTTTCGAAGATGGCACATTTCATTCCCTGCAAGAAGAATAATGATGTTGTTCATGTAGCAGAATTGTTTTTCAGAGAAGTAGTGAGACTTCATGGTTTGCCAAAGACCATAGTTTCAGATCGGGACACTAAGTTTGTTGGATATTTCTGGCGTACATTGTGGAAGAAGTTGAAGACAGATTTGAAGTTTAGTTCATCACATCATCCACAGACTGATGGACAGACAGAGGTGGTGAATAGGAGTTCGAAAAATTTGCTGAGATGTTTGGTTGGAGATAAGCCAACAAGATGAGATTTGATTTTACCACAGGCAGAATTTGCATACAATAATTCTGTCAACAGGAGCACTGGTAAATCACCATTCCAGATTATATATGGAAGTAGTCCAAGAAATGCATCTGAATTGAGGAAGATAGATAAAGGAGAAATAAGTAGTGCTGAAGCTGAGGATTTTGTAGAACACTTGAAAAACATCCATGAGGAGGTGAGGAAGCATATTACCAAGATGAATGCACAGTATAAGGCTAAGGAAGATGAGAAAAGGAGGTATAAGAAATTTCAGGTTGGTGATGAAGTCATGGTTCATTTGCGGAAGGAGCGGTTTCCAGTTGGTACATATAACAAGCTGAAAATAAAAAAGTTTGGGCCATGCAGGATACTGAAGAAACATGATTCAGGAAACGTATATGAGGTAGAATTGCCTACTGAGATAAATATTTCACCAGTGTTTAACATTTCAGATCTGACAGAGTATCATGAAGGAGGTGTTGAAGATGAGATCACAGCAGCACAGTGGAGTATTCCAGCAACTAGTTCAGATATCAAGGAGATTGAAGACATACTAGACAGTCGTGTTGGCAGAAGCACAAGGAATAGGACATATGAAGAATATTTGGTCAAATGGAAAGGACGACCTGTTGAAGATTCATCATGGCTAACAAAGGAGGAGGTTAACCGTCTTGGTTTTCCTCTGCACACCTGAGTCGTGACAGGGTCACTTCTCAAATTACCCTGGGTGTCTGATGCAGGAGCATCCTGGGTGTAAGAGCAATCTTGCATCACCCAAAAATATTTCTATTTTTATATTCAATAAGGGCTATTTTGTGCAGAGCTGCTATTTATGGAAAGTTACTATTTTTGGTAATTTTCGTATGTGCTCAGAATGATCTGATTTTTTTCTTGGAGGTTCACTTTGGTCATATAAGTCTGCCAGTAAAGTTTCATTTCCAGATCAAGTGTATATTGGAAGATATTGAAGATTTTCGGTATTGGCAGCAGGGTACAAAAACTTTGAACTCAGTTTTGAAGGCTTTAGAGGCCCCGGATGAGGTCGAAAATTTGGGTGACGGGCGCTTGCCCGGGTCAAGCCTGTAGAGCGCTTCGTGGCGTTTCCGAAATGGGGTTATAGTGGCCGAGCGGGTCAACTGGTGATGACTTATGGTCTTCGGAAGTTGGGCCACCTGAAATGGCGAAAAATAATTTTCTTCAAAATTTCTGTTCGGGTTTCAAAGGTTATCTTGAGCCGACTATGATGTAATAAAATGTAAAATAAAATAATTCTAGGTTTGGTCGGCCTTATTGGCTAAAATTCTAGAACCTTCCCAGGCGGTGGATAATTGCCTATATAAGGAAGGCTGTATTATTGTCTTAGGCAGTTCGGAATAGTTCTGGGTAGTAGATCTGGGTAATAGTTCGAGGCTTTGTCCTACAGAATATTGTAAGGGAATGCCCATGTGGCTTTGCATATTGTAATTCTGAAAGTTTGTAATTCCACATTTGTGGAGATAATAAGAAGCCAATTTTCTGTTCTTGCATATTGTTGTTGTTTCTCTATTTCTGTTAGGTGTTTGTGGTATTAAGGGGAGCACCCTTCATCAAGTGGTATCAGAGCAGGAGTTCTTGAGTGTGTAAACAGATCACCGACTGTGAGGCAGTTTGCACCAGGACCGTGGCTAGGGTTTCAGCGCGCATCGCGAAAATACCTCCACGAAGGGAACGTGGCGGAAGAGCTGGTGTTGTAACACCTGAGGTTAGAGAGCTGCAGAGACAAGTGCGAGCATTGCAAGAAGAGATTCGCAGAGGAATGAATCTTAATGTCAGAGATGAGAGAGAGGATGAAGCCGAAGAAGAATATCAAGAAGGAGAAGTCGAAATTGTGAACCAGGAGGAAGAAAGACTTTTTCGGGCCATTTCTAAGATTGGGAAAAGACCTAAGATTGAGGTTCCTACATTTTCTGGAAATCTTAACCTAGAGGAATTGATCGACTGGATCAATAAATGTGAGGAGTATTTTGAGTATGAAGATGTTGAGGATCCTGATAGGGTCAAATTTGCGAAGGCCAGAATGAAAGGTCATGCGAAGATCTGGTGGCATGAAATTCAATTGGAGCGAAATAGAAGAGGGAAAGATAAAATCACAAGATGGGATCGGATGGTGGAAAAATTGAAGCGACAGTTCATTCCTGTTGATTATGAGCTTGACCTACTGAAGAAAATGCAAAGTTTGAAGCAAGCAGGAAAATCTGTTCAGGAGTATACAGAGGAGTTCTATCGACTCCTCATCAGAACAGGCCATGCCGAAGCTGATAAGGAGAAAGTTGCCCGATACCTTAATGGGTTAAGGCCAAGCATTCAGGAGGAGTTGAATCTGGTTCAAATGAACAGTATTGAGGAGGCATACCAATTTTCCCTAAAAGTAGAGGAAAAGCTGAACAAGAAGTTTGAGAGCAGACAAAACGAAAAAGGTCGCGGTGGACGATCTGGTGGATGGTCATATGGTGGCCGAAATGAGGATTCGAAAAAGAAGGATGAGGCCAGTAGTAGTCAGAATCAGCGAGGAAATAATTCCAATCGCTTCCAGGATCAGAATAATAGAGATCAGAGAGGAAGAGGAAGAGGACAAGGATCTGGAAGAGGTGGCTTCCGTGGAACATGTTTTCACTGTGGAGAAGAAGGTCATAGGGCATTTGAATGTCCTCAGCGCCAAGGCAGAACAGACAGGAGAAATGAAGGCCAGGCTAGAGTTGCACATGTAGATGAAGATGCCAGATCATCAAATTCTGAAGATGCTGAAAGAGGAGAAACGTTGATTAACAGAAGAGTCTTGTTGAGTGGTGAGAATGAACCTGAGCAACGGAGGAGCCTGTTTCGCACCAGGTGCAAGTGTGAAGGTAAATGTTGTGATGTGATCATTGATAGTGGAAGCACTGACAATTTGGTGTCAGAAGAGATGGTGACAAAGTTGAAGCTCAAGAGACAGAAACACCCACATCCATATCGGATTGCCTGGGTACAGGATGACCACAAGGTCATGGTTAATGAACAATGCCTGGTGAAGTTCAAGATTGGCGGATACCAAGATGAGGTATTGTGTGATATCATATCTATGGATGCATGTCATATGTTGTTGGGTAGACCATGGCAGTTTGACAGATGTGCTGTACATGATGGTCGTGCGAATACTTATTCCCTGACAAAGGATGGAGTGCGGCATAAGCTAAAGCCATTGAAGGAGACTGAAGAAAAGGTATGTGGTAATGCAAGGATAACTTTTGTTGATGGAAGAAATTTCCTAGATGGTATGAGGCATGAGCATGTATGTTTTGCTTTAATTCCAAAAGCTGGTAAAGAGGAAATAGAAGATGTTCCTGTAGAAGTTGCAGATTTGTTGAATGAGTTTCAGGATATTGTATCCGATAACGTGCCTAATGGATTACCACCAGTCAGGAAGATCAGTCATCAGATGGACTTGATCCCAGGAGCGAGTTTGCCGAATAAGGCAGCACACAGAATGACACCTGCAGAAAGTGAGGAGTTGAACAGACAAGTACATGAACTGTTACAGAAAGGATTGATCCGTGAGAGTCTGAGTCCTTGTGCTGTACCAGCGGTATTAGCACCAAAGAAGAATGGAGAATGGAGGATGTGTACAGATTCCAGAGCAATAAACAAGATCACAATCAAGTATAGGTTCCCATTGCCACGAATGGATGATATTATGAACTGTTTGAGTGGAGCTGTGTATTTCTCAAAGATAGATCTGAAAAGTGGATATCATCAGATTCGGATCAGAGAAGGAGATGAATGGAAGACTGCCTTCAAGACAAAGGAAGGACTGTATGAGTGGTTAGTCATGCCTTTTGGGCTAACCAATGCACCGAGCACTTTCATGCGGCTCATGAACGAGGTTCTGAAAGAATTTTTGGGTAAGTTTGTCATTGTTTACCTGGATGATATTTTGATCTTTAGTAAGACATTGGATGAGCATATGATGCATATCCGTATGGTATTTGAGAAGTTGAGAGAAGAGAAATTGCTGATTAATTTGAAGAAGTGCAGTTTTGTGAAGAAAGAGTTAGTGTATTTGGGGTTTGTAGTTTCAGGAGAAGGTCTAAAAATGGACCCAGAGAAGGTACAGGCTATCCTTGAATGGCCTACTCCAAGGAGTGCTACTGAGGTAAGATCTTTTCATGGTTTGGCTAGCTTTTACAGAAAGTTTATCCGAAATTTTAGCAGTATTTGTGGACCCTTGACTGAAACAATGAGAGGGGATAGAAAAGAGTTTAAGTGGACTAATGGGGCAGAAAAGAGTTTTCAATTATTGAAACAAAAAGTTACAGAACAACCTGTTTTAGCACTTCCAAATTTTAATAAGGTGTTTCAAGTAGATTGTGATGCTAGTGGTACTGCAATAGGAGCTGTTATGAGCCAAGAAGGTAAACCTGTTGCTTATTTCAGTGAGAAGTTAAATGATGCCAAGAGGAAATATTCTGTTTATGATCAGGAATTTTATGCTATAGTTCAGGCATTAAAGAAGTGGAGACATTATCTACTTCCTAAAGAGTTTGTTTTGTATACTGATCATCAAGCTTTGCAATATTTGAATAGTCAAGGAAAATTGAATCAAAGGCATTTGAAATGGGTTGAGTTTTTGCAGAGTTATACGTTTGTTTTGAAACACAGGAGTGGAAAGTCTAATAGGGTTGCAGATGCTCTTAGCAGAAGGCAACTATTGCTGACAGAAATGCAGATTGAAGTGGTTGGGTTCAAGGAACTCAAGAATTTGTATCCAGAGGATCTTGATTTTGGTGAAGCTTGGAAAGCTTGTACAGAACCTGTTACTCTAGACAGGACGAAATGGTTGGATTTCATCATCCAGGATGATATGCTATTCAGAGGGAGTCAGTTGTGCATTCCACGAAGTTCTATGAGGGAGAATCTCATCAAGGAGAAGCATAGCGGAGGATTGGCTGGACATTTTGGTCGTGACAAAACCCTTTCTTTGGTTAGTGAAAATTATCATTGGCCACAATTGCAGCAAGATGTGAAGAAGTTTGTACAGAGTTGCAGAGTATGTCAGATGGCGAAAGGAGTGACGCAGAATACAAGGTTGTATCAGCCATTACCTGTACCAGAGAAGCCTTGGGAGGATATCAGCATGGACTTTGTTCTTGGTTTACCGAGGACACAGCGGGGACACGATTCAATTTTTGTGGTGGTTGACAGATTTTCGAAGATGGCACATTTCATTTCCTGCAAGAAGACTAATGATGCTATTCATGTAGCAGAATTGTTTTTCAGAGAAGTAGTGAGACTTCATGGTTTGCCAAAGACCATAGTTTCAGATCGGGACACTAAGTTTGTTGGATATTTCTGGCGTACATTGTGGAAGAAGTTGAAGACAGATTTGAAGTTTAGTTCATCACATCATCCACAGACTGATGGACAGACAGAGGTGGTGAATAGGAGTTTGGGAAATTTGCTGAGATGTTTGGTTGGAGATAAGCCAACAGGATGGGATTTGATTTTACCACAGGCAGAATTTGCATACAATAATTCTGTCAACAGGAGCACTGGTAAATCACCATTCCAGATTATATATGGAAGTAGTCCAAGAAATGCATCTGAATTGAGGAAGATAGATAAAGGAGAAATAAGTAGTGCTGAAGCTGAGGATTTTGTAGAACACTTGAAGAACATCCATGAGGAGGTGAGGAAGCATATTACCAAGATGAATGCACAGTATACGGCTAAGGCAGATGAGAAAAAGAGGTATAAGGAATTTCAGGTTGGTGATGAAGTCATGGTTCATTTGCGGAAGGAGCAGTTTCCAGTTGGTACATATAACAAGCTGAAAATGAAGAAGTTTGAGCCATGCAGGATACTGAAGAAACATGATTCAGGAAACGCATATGAGGTAGAATTGCCTACTGAGCTAAATATTTCACCAGTGTTTAACATTTCAGATCTGACAGAGTATCATGAAGGAGGTGTTGAAGATGAGATCACAGCAGCACAGTGGAGTATTCCAGCAACTAGTTCAGATATCAAGGAGATTGAAGACATACTAGACAGTCGTGTTGGCAGAAGCACAAGGAATAGGACATATGAAGAATATTTGGTCAAATGGAAAGGACGACCTGTTGAAGATTCATCATGGCTAACAAAGGAGGAGGTTAACCGTCTTGGTTTTCCTCTGCACACCTGAGTCGTGACAGGGTCACTTCTCAAATTACCCTGGGTGTCTGATGCAGGAGCATCCTGGGTGTAAGAGCAATCTTGCATCACCCAAAAATATTTCTATTTTTATATTCAATAAGGGCTATTTTGTGCAGAGCTGCTATTTATGGAAAGTTACTATTTTTGGTAATTTTCGTATGTGCTCAGAATGATCTGATTTCTTTCTTGGAGGTTCACTTTGGTCATATAAGTCTGCCAGTAAAGTTTCATTTCCAGATCAAGTGTATATTGGAAGATATTGAAGATTTTCGGTATTGGCAGCAGGGTACAGAAACTTTGAACTCAGTTTTGAAGGCTTTAGAGGCCCCGGATGAGGTCGAAAATTTGGGTGACGGACGCTTTCCCAGGTCAAGTCTGTAGAGCGCTTCGTGGCGTTTCCGAAATGGGGTTATAGTGGCCGAGCGGGTCAACTGGTGATGACTTATGGTCTTCGGAAGTTGGGCCACCTGAAATGGCGAAAAATAATTTTCTTCAAAATTTCTGTTCGGGTTTCAAAGGTTATCTTGAGCCGACTATGATGTAATAAAATGTAAAATAAAATAATTCTAAGTTTGGTCGGCCTTATTGGCTAAAATTCTGGAACCTTCCCAGGCGGTGGATAATTGCCTATATAAGGAAGGCTGTATTATTGTCTTAGGCAGTTCGGAATAGTTCTGGGTAGTAGATCTGGGTAATAGTTCGAGGCTTTGTCCTACAGAATATTGTAAGGGAATGCCCATGTGGCTTTGCATATTGTAATTCTGAAAGTTTGTAATTCCACATTTGTGGAGATAATAAGAAGCCAATTTTCTGTTCTTGCATATTGTTGTTGTTTCTCTATTTCTGTTAGGTGTTTGTGGTATTAAGGGGAGCACCCTTCATCAATAAAGATTAAGGCTTACGTCTAGAAGACGAATCTTCTTGTGAAACCTAAATAACCAAAATTGAGAACTGAACCTCTTAAAGGTTTTAAACAAAATTCTTACTAGAGATTATGTCATGGTAGGAAATCATGAGATGGCAACCAATAAGATTGAGTGATTGAATGGAAATAAGACCTTAGCATCTTGACAAATAAAAAAGACACTAGTGCTATGCTACTAATAAGAAATCCCTTAATTCAGTAATCAGAGATATCCAAACAGAATTGTTATGCATGATGGTGGTGAGGAGAATAATAACAATGAACATGTAAAGAAACTCTATAGATATTCATCAGATAATTGTGAGATAGCATAGTTCACTAGGAAGGGACTCACTAAGGTTCCTTCAAGTAACGTTCACAAATGGGATGAAAAGTCTACAAATGCACAAGGTTGCAAGTTAGAGAGCAAGTTAACTGGAAGAAGAGGGTGGTGGTTAAGACCTCTTGCAATATGACTAGACATGGAACTAAACACTTATTTCTATAGTGTAGGTATGGCAACTGAACCTTGATGGGTTAAGTTAATCATCAAAGGTTTAAGCTTACATGCCAATATAAACAAAGTACTAGGATTACCGATTTAGTGTTAGGATCCAAAATGAGAGTGTGAGAAATTAGCCTCTAGAACCAACATTTTTTTAAAAGTGTTTGGATTTCGAGGTGACATGACAACTTCCTTTAAAAGTTCACATACAATTTTTTTTAATTTATCTAGAGTTGCTTCTACCTCTTCCTCTTGAGCTCCGTCCAAAGTTGTTTCTTCTCCCCCTACCTCTTGCATTGGTCTGAGCTTTGAAAAGTTGTTTCTTCCTCTCCCTACCTCTTGCATTGGTCTGAGCTTTGAAAGATTGTTCTTGGGAAGTTGTAGACCTTTTTAGGCATTGCTCATGGGTTTGAAGTGAACCCATCAATTCATCCACTGTCAATGTTGAGAGATTCTTTGCCTCTTCAATGACAGTCACTATTGCATCAAACTTTAGAGGCAAGACTTCTGAGAATTTTCTCCATAATCCTTTGCTCTTTTATTGTTTCACTATTTGTCTTCAATTGGTTTATCAAACTAGAGACTTTTGTATGAAAATCTAGACTTTTGTATGAAAATCTGAAATGGACTCACTGTCTTTAATTTGGAGAGTCCCAAAATCTCTTCAAAGAACTTGGAGCTTCAACAACCTAACTTTATCAGTCCCTTTGTAACTTGTTTGGAGGATTTCTGAGGCCTTCTTTGCATAGTTAGCTACTGATATTTTTGGAAATATTGCCTTTTTCAGGGCTGCCTGTCTCAAACTGAGGACTTTTGCATCTTTCCTTCTTGTGTCCTTCACTAGGGTCTTCTAGTTGTTTGTGACGGTTGCAAACTGAGTTGGGTCAATCACATTTGTGAACCCACTAACCACGAGCTCCCACAAATCATTTACAACTATAATGATCTTCGCTTTCTTTGTCCAAACATCATAATTTTGTCCATTAAATGATGGGGGTGGCTACTGCTAACTCTTATTATCTTCTGCAACCATGTCTCCAACTAACTACATCTTCACCCATCTCACTTAAGACTTAGGGCCAGCTAGCTCTAATACCAGTTTGATGGGCTAAACTCCTACTAACCACAGAATAGATTGCTCTAATACCACTTCGACGGAGTAAAAACTCCAAAACACACCCAAAATGCAAGACATTGAGCTCTTGCTCTGTTTGCCAATCCATTGGCAATACAAACAAAAATAAAACCCAAACACAAAATAACTGGAGTCAAGAAAATTTATATTCTATTAAATCAAAAAACAAGCATTTACAAACTATTTTTAAACTTAGATTGCAAAATAATACAAATACTTCATCTCCAACAATTTGGAGCTGCACCCAAACCTACCCAATCTGGAGCTGCTCAAAATGCAGTGTTCTTCTACTCGTTTGGAGCTTGCACGTTGACATCTAGAGCTGCAACATTCCTTCTTCTCTACTCAGAACTGTTGTTAACAAAACATTCTTCTACAGAGTAACTGTCCGTCTATTTATCTCATTCTGTCCCCTGCCAAAAATCACTCTAGTTCAAAATTCAAACTTACGAACCAAGTTCACAAACATTAATCTGCTGCTGCTGCATTTCAGAGGCAAGAGTGATCAAGATCCCAAGGAAATCTCCAACAAGCTGCTCCTAATAGGTAGGTGGCTAACAGGAAGCTCAGGGCAATTAGTTTTCCAATAGAATCTTTAATAAACTCTTAAAGTACATAAAATTCATTTCAAATTCTCTAGTTGAATTAAGAAGTAAGCTAAAGATAGTGGACTGACATGAATAGAGAAGGCATGACATCTAAGAGAAGTTAATTGTACAGTTTAGTTTTGTTAAATAGAAGCTTACACAGCAGGTTTTCGTGGTTGAATTATAATGGAAACTCATGGAATTCATGTTTCTTACCAATAAAAGATGTAGAGGTATAATGGCATCAACGAATTCTCTGAAGATTAGATTTCTGAATTACAATTGAGTTATGGTGCATCCAAAATCAAACTGTCTTTTGTAGACAAATTCAGATTCATCAGGCAGCTTCTATGTAGTGTTGTTTTTGCTTATCCTAGTACCTGGCCACGAATCTTTCTTTTTGGAGATTTGTTGGAACTAATCACTTTTATTTTGTGGTGTAGGTATAGCCAGCAGAACAATGGCCCCCAAGAAGAACGGAACTAAAACCAGCAGGAAAAGATATGCGACACAAAAGAACAGCACTCATTCTGCCAAAGCCACAAAAGTAGATGGATCATATCATAAGAAGTTTACTAACTTCAAAGAAAGTTTTACTTCAACAGAGGTCAGGATCACCAAATCACTTAATCAACCAATATCATCAGACAAGGGCTTACGAATGCCAATTAAAAGCCCTAGCAGCGAAGCCTTACGGAAAAAGGGAAATGAAATATATTCACTAGTGTCCAATGGATGTTTTGGACCTTGCCTTCTGAGGCACAAATTGGGGAAAGCCCATGAATTATATGAAGCAGCTCTTGATTCTGCAAGCTTGAATGATGCAAGTGAAAAAGCTTCATGCTATAAAAATTTGGGTGCAGTGAATTTGCTATGGGGAAAAGCAGAATGGAAGATCTACGTGGAAGAAGAAGAGGGGGGTGAAGCTTTAAAAGCCATATGGGCCGCCAAACATCATATATCAAAGTCTCTTGAATTTTATTTATTGGCCATTCAATTTGGAGAACTTCATAATAGCAAACCAGACGCATGGTTAAAACAGGTAGAAGATAGTGTCACTCAAATCTTGGAGTGGGTGAGGGAGCAGATTTCTGAATACAATATATGGTTCGAACCCATACTGGTTGAGCTCTGTGCACTGATAGAAAATGTGGAGTCCAGCAGCTGTCAAAGGAAAAAGAGATTAGGAACTGTTCTTTATAACATGCATGCTGAGGTCATTTTCAAGCAGGGCATCAAATGCATTTGCAGAAAAGGAGATGGAGGAATAGAAGCTGAACGGACTGGCTACCGACAATGTCTGAATGCAATGAGAGATTGCTATCTACCACTAAGTAAAGCAGAGGCCATTGTCTACACCACAAAAGACAAGGGATTGATAGAAGAATTTAATAGTATGAAAGAGCAGGTTCTATTGTATCAGTACATCTGTGAATCGGTACAAGCTCGTTTTCAGGGTGATGACTTACTTCAGAAAGCTTTATTTGATGACGAAGTAATCTCTATGGAGCTTGTGTGGGATGCAATCGATTGGTACAGGCAATCCATTTTACTGAGCAGAGAGAAAGACCTGGAGAATGAAGCCATGGCACTAAGCCGAATTGGGAAAGTATACTCGTGTATCTTGAAAAACGAAAAGGGGGCACATCGTTACCATTTTGAGTGCACCAGAATTGCCCTTGCCATTATGTGTCCACGTATAGCAGAGTCTGAATGGTATAAGTACTCATCATTGAAGGTCCGCGAGCACCAGAAGAAAATTGTGGATGACGAGAAAAGAGAGCATGATGAGAAGCATGAGCTAGATGCACAGAATCTTCGTGAAACAATTAATGTGATCAAAGAGGAAGGGGTGAAGAGTGCGGAGGCTTTCCTGCAGTTCATTTATAGAGTGCACACTCATCCAGATCCGAAAAAGGGATTATTGGGCAGTACGGCTTCTACTGAAAATGTTAGAAAAGCTCTCAAAAAGGCCATAGTTTCATACCACCCTGATAATAACTTCCAGTATGGCAGGGATTGGCAGGTTCTGTGCGAAGAAATTACTAGAATTTTGAATTGCAAATATGAAACCTACAAGAAAGTATGACAGGGAATATTGATGTCGTTAGGAAACGCCAACAGATTATCATTACAACTGCAGGTTTTGATATCATTAAGAAATGTTAAAACTTTTGGAAGGTATATATGAAACTTACATGTAAGAAAATATGATCAGCGAGTTTTATCTTGGCTACGCAGTGGACGTCTTTTGATTCTGTTGTACTCTTAGAAAGAGCACAGTTGAATTCAATTTTGTGTAAAAGTCTGTTTTCTATGTTTGTAAGTATACAAAGCTATTTTGATATGATAAGCAATACAAAGCTGTTTTGATTTGTTCGGGCTCTTGGGAAGAGCATGGTTTAAGTCAAGCTTAGTGGAGAAGTTTGTTGCTATGTAATTAGATCTGCAATGTATTTAACTAAATCTATGGGCTACCATAAGCTGGAAAGTGTGAGAGGCTTATTTGCCTATAAACCGCAATGTATTGATGCAAATAAAATTGATACAATGAAATTCAGAAAAATACAACATAAATTTTATAGAGAAATTATGAATTTTCTCAAAATGTCGAATTTGAAAAGAAGAAAACAAAATGAATCATGAAATAATCCTAGAGTTCTAACTTAGAGCAGTGCTTTTCTTTAAAAAAAGATCTTTATACCTTTTGAGTCGTCTGCTGAATCTGATAATTTAACGTACCATTCCTTCAAAGTTGTTCACAATTCATTCAGAGTTGTTCACACCGGTATATTTCAGTAAACCCGAACAGCTAACACACTCAAATCTTGGAAATTTTGAGACTACGAGTTTGATACACAATAGAACTGATGATTCTTAGTGTAATTTATCTATAATCAAAGAGAGATTTATTATTATGTTGGACAATGATTGAGATTTTACATTAGAGAGCCTAGGCTTTTCTTAGGTGGAAATGTTGAATGTTATTTTTTATTTTTATTATTTTATTTTTATTTCAAATTGTATATGAACTAATTTTGTTTATATAGATTTACAGACAAAAGTGTAAGGCAAACAGTTCTAAAATAAAGAGATAAAAGGATTCAAGATGATTTGAAATAAAAGAGGGGCTAAAATTTATTTAAGCAAGAAGAAATACAGAGTACGGGTATCAAACAGCTCTATCAATCAAAGCTATTAGAAATCCACAATCCATATGAATGGAGAGCTAAGTTTCTGGATTAGATTGTGTGAACAATTTTTTCATCAACATTTCGAATCCCACTACGTGATCCATCATAAGGATGCAAGAGAACACAAGGAGCAAAAAGATGATGGCTTGCGGACCAAGAATTCAATAAAAGGGAAGAGAGGAAAGGAAAAGTATACAAGACAGAAATCAAGACACACAAGTCCACACAAATAATATTAAATACAATAAAAATAAAAAGAAAACCAAAAACAAGAAAAATAAGAAAACAAAAATGAACAAGAATCAAAGAAAAAAAGAGACATCAATAAATCAACAAATAAAGAAAAGAAAAAGAAAAAATTAAACAAGTAAATATAAAAGCATATAAACACAAAATAAACACTCCAATATAGTGAAAAACACAAGAAAATAAGACACAATAAAATAAAGAATATATATATATATATATATATATATATATATATATATATAATCAAACAAAAGTAACAAAATAATAAAATAATAGAAAATAAAAGAAGGAAATATAAAAATATATATAAATATCTATATATATAATATGTAAAAGTCTAAATATATAAAAAATATATAAGAATATAAATATATATAAAAATCTATATCTATAAATAAAAAATGTAGGACTATATATGACTATATATATATATATATATATATATATATATATCAAATACAAGCGTGTATATGTATATGTGTATATATACATATATATAACAATAAATAAATAAATATACACATTTATACAAGATTGCAACAGAAAGAAAAGAACTACATATCTTATCAAAACTAGAAACTAGAAATAAAGATACAAGCCTCTACAAAACTCACTAAAAGAAAATGTGTGGGTGTGTGTGTGTGTGGGTGTGAAATAAGGGAAAACACACCAACAAAATAGGAAAATAAAAGCTAACACTAGAAAAGAGAAAGAAAGAACAAACAAGAAGAACAATGAACAAGTAACAAAGGAACCACAAAAATCAAGGTAAACACCACACCAAAAGAACAAAGGAGCGAAACCACACACAAAGGGCGAAAAGACAAAGATGAGAGAACAACAAAAAGGAGCGACCTACCTGCAAGCCCAAGGAGAAGGAAATACCACCTACAAAAAACCACAACTATTGACATCGAGGAAAACAAAGAGAAGGGGAAGGGACCAAGAACAAGATGCAAGAGAGAAGGAAGGAACTTGTGAAGGGAAACACGAGAGAAAGAAAACCAAGCACAAAAAGCCAAGATCGGGGTGAGGAAGCCAAACACACCAAGCACAAGAAAAGAGGGGGGCAAAAGAGAAAAGAAGAAAGAGGAAAAACCACAACCATGTCAAGGATGACCAAGCATAAAGGAGGAAAAAAGCAAGGGGGGAATGACCAAAACAAGGCCACAAACAAAAGGCTAAGACAGGGAATGGAGGAGGTTTCTAAGAGAAGAAAGCAAAGGTTGCCAAGCATTTCTTAAGCTCCAACCATCATCATGATTGAGGTTGGAGGGGTTATTACTGATCTCAATGGCCTCCTTAAGCTTTTGTTTAAATAAATTGCCCTCCTTGCAAACAATTTGGGTGTTCTCTAAATGAATATTGTGCTTGGTAGCCGAGGAGTGCTCCACTAGCACAAATTTAAGAACATGCTCATGCTTGATATCTATTGTGTGCTCTTTAATTCTTGTGGTAAAGGAGTGGCCCATTTGGCCTATATAGGGGGTGCCACAAGAACACAAAACCTTATAGACCTCAGACTCGAGAAAGGAATAAGAGGGGGAATACAATTCTTTAAGGTGGAGAAGGGCTTGAAGGCCACTCGAAACCCTTTTTTAACCAAAATATTAGTAGTCTTGTGGGAGATATCTTCTATAAAGGGAAGGGCAATGATCGGGGAAGGATTGGGAATAGAGGGAGGGAGATTGGAAGCAAAATGAAATAAGGATTTGGCTTTGTGGAAGGCCCTAGAGAGTTTCTTGTTTGAATAACCATTCCACTTGAAAACATGACGAAGATGGGTAATCTCCTAATCTAAGTTATCTTCGTCACAAATCCAAAGGCTCTCAAAGAAAGGGTCTTAAGGATACCAACATTTTGGCTAGTGTAGTGGTAAGAGGAAGCGTGAGGATAATGGCCAGTGTGAGTGGATTTGCGAAAAACTTGACAACCAACAGAGCCAACTATTTTTTTGAGGATTAAGACATCAAGGAATGGTAAATGATCATCAACTTCAATCTCTTTAGTGAAGGAGATGCAAGGCACTATATTGTTGAGGTGAGAATGGAACTCTTCAAGCCTCTCTAGACCATGAGGTCATCAGACATTGGTTTCATCTACATATCATTTCCACCACTTGGGTTTGAGGAGGAAAGAATGAAAGGTGATTTCCTCAAATTTCTCCATGTACAAGTTTGCAATCACTGGTGAAAGAGGGGAACCCATGGCCACCCCATCAGCTCATAAATGACACCTAGGAAGGAAAAGAAGGTTGATCAAATGAATAACTCCACTAAGGAGGCCACCTCAACATTAACCTTATGCTTGACAATCTCGACTGAATCTGGAATGGGAACCTTAGTGAAGAGGGAAACATCAAATCTAACCAAGATGTCATTATTGTCACATCGAGCATCCTTCATAAATTGCACAAAATGGTTAGAATCTTTAAAAAAGGATTCCAAGATCCCAATAAGAGGGGATAAATATTTGGCAAGGAAAGAGGCTAACTTAAAAGTTGGGGAACCAATAGTGTCCATAATAAGTCTAAGTAGAATGATAGCTATGTAGATATTTGGAACCCCATAAATGTGTGGGGTCGCCTCCTTAGCAGGAACAAGGTGTTTCTTGGTAGCTTCATCAAAGGAGGAACTAGAAATATCCCTATTAAGATCCACTAAATGATCTAATTGTTGGGACAAACCCAGAGGTAATTTCCCCATATCCACAATATTCTAATTTTGCATTTAATTAGAAGCCCATTTGGCCAAACAATCCACTACTCCATTCTACTCCCTAGGGATATGAGTGAAAGTAATAGAGTCCAAAGAAGAACATAGATGAAGAATTTTATTAACAACCAAAAGTAATTTCCAACTAACATCCTTCGAGTGTTGCTAAGTTAACAAATGTACAACCACCTGTGAGTCAAATTGATAAATAAGCCTTCTCCATCCAAGAGCACAAGCTCGCTCCACAGCATACAAAATAGACATAGCCTCCATCAAGTTGTTAGTATGATGACCTTTATAAGTTTTAATGAACAATTCCTAATTTGTCCCTACTAACTCCCCCAATACCTGCAAGACCTGGGTTTCCCCAAGAATATTTGTCTATATTGATTTTGAGAATGCCCTACAGAGGAGGATTCCACCTCCCCACCCTATTGATCTTCTTGATAGGGTGTCTACATCTATTTATCATGAGTTGTCACTATGGAGGAGGAATATGGAGACAAAAATAGAAAATAACATCACTAGGATCTGTTAGGAATGAATGTTGAATATATCCTATGGGGGAGTATTTAGAGCCATTATGTAGCAGTTGCTGTTGTATTCATGACTGTGATTGTCATTGATGTCAACACAGTGATCTACTGGAGATTAGTAGAGAAGCAGACAGTGTTTGAATTAGCATACATGGAGTATTGCAGATCAAGCCATGCAGAGTTGAGGACTTACTCTATATTGCGTCCTGAGATCGTGTTCAAGAGTGCATACATAAATTCAATTATTCATGATAGTTATGTGTAATTCAGTGGAAGCAGTATTCAGGTAGAGTTCTTGAGAAGTGGTTTGTGGTAATTGGATGATATCTCCTAATTGGGATAGAATTTAGGCATGTGAAGTTGTACAGTTGATGAAGTCTCTTTGGTGGTGACTTGGATGAGACAGTGTGGTCAGAGGTCGCATGTGTGAAGATTTATTCTAAATTAAGAAGCCGACAGTCTTATGTAATTGTGAAAATATTATGTAACATGTAAAGGTTTATATTTTGTAATTGGTTAAGCCTTGAATGCCGACTCATCTGTAATTACTTGAGTGTAGTATAAAGGAAGGATTGTTTTCTTAAATTGTAATGTGTGATATGTGAGAAAGAAAGAATTGTAAGAGGATATGCAAATTGCAGAGATATGGTATTGAGATGTGGTGAAGCAGTGGTGTGGTTTGGCACAGTCAGAGGAGCAAAGATAAGTTGTTGAGATTAGTAATTATTTGGTATTATTCTGTTGAGTAATATAGAGATCAGTTGGATAGTGTGTTCAGTGATCTTGCCCTTGAAGCTATTTGGATAGTGGGTCCTTCTGTCTTCCATAACTCTTAACTGGGTTAGAATCTTTTAATAGGGATTCAAAGTATCCTAACAGGGACTCATATGTACTGAATGTATTTCATAAGATTCCTAACAGAGTCCATCCTCTCAAGGAATTTTCATATTAGTACATCTTTTTTGGTCATAATTCCTACTGGGGTTTACTCTTTGATCAAGAGGTTCCCTAGTCAACATATCTTGTGTTATTGTGTCATTGTGTATGTTTATCTTTATATGGTTGTTTCTTACATTGATTACATGGTTGAAATCTCTTAATGGTGATAAAATTTGTTTTTATCTAATAACTGATTCATCCCCCCTCTCAGTTATCTTGGTGGACTTTACTTTCTAATAGGATCTACAACCTCCGTCAGATCACATTTTGTTGAAAAAGTTTCTCCTAAAGAATGGATAAATTTACACCACAAGTGGTGAGCTCCCAACATCACATCTTGAAAGATTTGATGATTCTTTCTCCAACCATACATGTCAAATAATAAAAGAAGGGCCAAGATTCCAAGCTACTTAAAGAAAATAAATTTTGATAGGGGCCTTGCCCCAACGAACAAAAAACTCAGCCAAAGAAGAGACATGCCAACAAGCTTGATTCCACACACCCCACCAAAGGTGCCAAATATGCCTAGTAAAGGAGCACTGGAAAAAGAGATGGGAAACACTTTCTTCACTATTACGACACAACACACACATCGAGGGGACCTGAAAACCACAATTCCATAAATTATCTAGGTAAGACACCCATTTTGGACCACCAACCACATGAAAAAATTACACTTGGGCCATGAGAACTTGTACCAAACATGTTTCCACCAAGGAACCTAAATGTCCCCAAAGTTTGTCACACCAACTCAACAAAACTTGCAAAAATAAAAAACTTCTAAGACAAAACGCTTCTTTCCCAAGCCAAAACATCATTTAAAGTCAAGGTAGTGCACTATCGAGACTTGAGAATCTAAGCCACCTCCTTCCTATCTTCCTCGGATCCTCCTGGAGGCCATTTAGAAGAATGTTTCCAGAAAATATTTTGCCAACCTAAAATTATGGGAAATCTTATAATGATTAACAATGTCCCAGCCAACAATGGTAAAGGAGTCATAGAGGGGCTAAAGGTGGGGATGTGTGGAAAGGATAGAAGGATAACCATCCCAAGAATCCAACCAAAAAATAGCTTGAGATCTTGAATGACAGATCCAAAAGAGGCCATTCTTCACTGACTAAGCCCCCAATTTCAAAATATTCCAAATTATAGAACCTCTTCCTTCCAAAGGAAAGTGAGGGACATTAAACACATTAGCATCAAGAAGATACTTATGGGTGAGAATACGGGCCCAAAATTGAATCTAGCTAGTACACTAGCGCCAATATAACCTAGTAGTAAGAGATTACCCATTTAAAATAGCAAAACATAAGCCAAGGCCACCCTCATTCTTAGTTTTGCACATAGTTTCCTATTTAACGAGGCTCCATTTAGCTATCAAAAAATTATCAATCCAAAGAAATTGATGAGAGAGGGCATCAAATTCTCCAGGAAAATACATGGGAGCAGCCTGAACCAAACACCTGTATATAGGAAGAGCTTGAATGAATGACTTTAAAAGAGTCAAGTGAGTAGCAGTAGATAAACAATGGCGAGTCCAATGATTAACCAACTCAAGATGATTTGAAGTCATACCATTCTAACAATATCAACTACACCCACAAACTTATTGAATCTTATTTCCTTTGTGGTTGTTCTCTCTTTTTATTTGCCAAACATGAAGTAGGAGAGTTTAAAGGAATTGTTTAGTTATATCTTCTTTTCCTTATTTGTAGAGGGTGAGCCATATGAATAGGGATGTAGAGATTTTCAGCACCAACTAGTCTCTTGTGCTAATAATTGTTCATTGTTTATAATTTTCCGAATGCATCTTTCCAAGGTGCTCAAAACTAAGGATCTTTTTTTTTATTAAAAAAAAGAGTAAACCATATTCCAAGAAAGGCAAGGGTACCTCATCCTTAATGCATATCCAAACATTCTTCTTGTGCATAACCCTTACACACAAGTCTTTGTTTATTTCTAATCACTTCACCATCCTCATTTAATTTATTTATGAAAAACCCATTTTGTACCTATCACATTTTTGTCTTCAAGCCTTGGCTCAAGATTCCAAGTTTCATTATTCTCAATCTGATCCAATTCTTCATGCAGTTCTCTCATCCAATCATCATTTTTAACTCATTCCTTTATTTTTTTGGGCTCAAATTCTGATATCTGACGTGTGCTTTATGTAACCTTACTTCTTGTCAACACACATACATTCTTATCACCTATTATTTGATCAGAAGAATGATTTCTTTTCATATACCTTGGGATTATCGGTTCAGTCCTAGGAACTTCTTCTTTTGCTGGTTGGACCACTTCTTGCTCATTATTCTATTTTATCGGTCTATGCTCTCTAATTCAATAAACTCTATTTCCCGATCATCTTCTATTTCCTTTTTCCTTGTTTTCTCATTTTTTAAAAGAAATTCATCAATATTTACATTGGCACTTTGAATCATTTTTTTAGTCCTTTTGTTAAAATATTTTTAAGCCTTTCTCTTAGTTGAATAACCCAAAAATATGCCTTCATCACATTTGGGATCAAATTTTCCAAAAAAAGTCATCTCTTTTTATATAGCATTTACCCCCAAAAAATTTGAAATACTATACACTTGGAGAGTGACCGTACCATAATTCATAGTGTTTTGTTTGTTCCCTTCTTTAATTGCACTCGGTTAAAAATATAAATAGCAATACTGATTGCTTCTCTCTAGTAGATCATTGGTACATCTTCCTTTATTAACATAGTCCTTGCAACATCAACAATTGTTTTGTTTTTCCTTTCGACAACACCTTTTTGTTGAGGAGTTCTCAAAGTAGACATCTATCCTTTTATACCATTGTCTTCACAATACTTCATAAAATCATCTTATGTGAAATCACCTCCTCTATCCAATCTTAAGCACTTTATAATTTCTTTTTATTCCTTCTCCCCTAGTTCTCTAAAAGCCTTGAGCTTACTAAATGCATTTGATTTCTCCTTAATAAATATAACCCACATCATTCTTGAATAATCATCAGTAAATAGGATAAAATATCTATTACCATTATAACTCCTTTGTCTCATAGGACCACAAAAAATATTATGTATTAAATCAAGTATATTCTCAGATGAATACAATTTGCTTTTGAAAGATGTACTAGTTAATTTACCAAGCTGACACTCTTTATACATCAAATTTGTTAATATGATTTAGAACAACAGAGAGGGGGGGTGAATCAGTTGTTCTCAAGTCCTGATGTATAAAATAACTTCAAAAACTTTTCCTTAAATCAGATCAAGCAACCAAAACAAACTTGGTCATCACTGATTCTATAATAGAAACATATAACATTGCAGTCCACTACCTAGCTGTAACTAACTTGTAAAACACAAAAATGTTCAAACCAAAACATTCACACAAGTATTGACACTAGGATTTATAGTGGAAACCCACTATGGGAAAAACCACTTTGTAACATGCTACTATTATTTTCACTCTTCTGAAGTGAGCTCGGTTAAAAGCCAACCCTGTCAAAGGTTACAATACACACTGTCAGGTGTGACCTAGTTAAAGGATTTCAATCACCCTGTTAAAAGTGAGCCTAGTTACAAGACTTACATACACTCCATTAGAATGCAACCTTGTTCAAAGGATTTAACATATGACTGTTAGGTCAACCTCTGTTAAAAGGATTTTGACTATTACAATGGTTAGAAAGTAGCAGTAGTATTGATCTGAAAAACATACAACTCACTTTGCAAATATCAGATCCAATTCCATACATAAATGTTGGTTTACTGACTTTGAAACTTTTCCATTTCCATCTCTGATCTACTCGAAACTTTTCTTCAAGAAATCACCACACTCCTCCTTCAGCCTTTTCACTTATACAGTCAATAAAACTTATTGTTCTTCCAGCATCTCCTTCACCCATGCCCTCTCATACCTACTATTTAGGTTCCCTAAATACTTTTCTCTGTTAGGTTAACTTATCTTTTGTCGCTTAATCTCCTTCATAGATCTTAGGGTTAGGTCAGATTCATTGAATCTACCCGCTTCATGTTCTTCGTCTCCTCTTCTAGAATCATCTCAAATCTCATAAAGATTTACAATAAAACATTTTACAAAGCATTAAATGCTTCCATACAATTAATAAATAAAGTCAACACGTTTTACATAATCCAAGAATTCAACAATGTCGGCTCCAAATCTGAATTCTCTTCAAATATAAAAATGCTAATGCTCGGTCAATACTGTGATCATCCACTCGGTCTTCATGTAAAACGCTCGGTCACTACTAAAACTATTTCCTCAGCATATACTGTCTTCCTCGGCAATTAATTGATACTCGGTTGACACTAGATTTTTGCTCCGCATACACTAACTCGGTCGACATTAACATAACTCGGCTTAAACATGATTTCTTCATTTTTGCTTGGTTAAGCCTACCAGTTTAGTCCTCAATCTTACTAAGATAAACAATACATTGTCCCATCATTGTACAACATAGTCAAGTACACTTTGCAGTATCAAGATAACTCAACCTTTCCCTAGGTGCTATTGTTACCATCCTTTCTTTCCCTTCTCACAATAGATATAGTACTTTCCTAAGTAGCAACAGTCTTACCAGTTAAGGTTTGACATCAATGACAATACAACAATTGTTTCAATTGCAGTTTCCAACACAAATTATCTAGTTTCACAAGTTGTTAGAGTAATAGATTTATTTGACTTTATAATTAAATCATTTCGATTTAATTACTTAAGTCCTCTATTATTCTTTTTCACTTAAGCTATCTCTTTTAGGTGCATAATAATTAATATTTCTATTAATTATTATTGCACAACCTAGTTTTTTGTGGCTTTAGGGTTTCTGTTCTTATAAGCCACTTTTGTAATTATTTCCTATATACTCTCTTAATACAGTTTGAGCTCCAACATTTTGAGCACAAGAGGGTTTTGCTTTTTCCATATTCTTGCTTCATTCTTTGTGACAGGTTTATTGCATGCAGCTGGATCTTGGAGTTGAATTTGATATTTCATCAGTTTCTACATGGTATCAGAGCCATTCTGCTGCAGCTTGTTCGAAGTTTGTTGAAGCTGTGGATCAAGCCCTTTCTTTTTGGGGTTTTCTGCTATTTTTTATATTGGATCTAGGGGGTTGCAATTTTTTGGAGCACTTTGGACAAAAATGGACCTCACCCTTGCGTCCAGAAGGTCTGAAATACCTAAAATCCATATAAAACTCAATTTATTTGGCCTCCGGAGCATCTGACAAAAATTTCTTAGCCTCCTAGGGCCGTACGACACGCAAAACGATGCAAAAAAATTAAAAAAAAACACATTTTTTGCGTTATTTTTTAACGCAGCCTGTTCAAACGGAACGCGCCACCGGCGCTCAGCCCGCGTGCCACCCGCGCGCCGCCAGCCACCGGAGCGCCACCGACGGGCCACCGCCACCAAGCGCTGCCGCCACTGCCACTACCGCCGCCGTTCGGCCACCCATCCGCCACCGCCGCCCGGCCCGGTCACCACCTCTGCCGGCGGTGCCGCCTGTGGTCCGCCCTCCTCTGTGATGTCACCTTTTCTGCAGCTGACGTCACCTTCCGGCAGGTGATACATTTTTTTCAGTGATGACATCATGCTGACGTCAGCAACGGGCTGGTGACGGTCAAACGGCCGTCAAAATTTTGCTCGTGACTGGTTTTTTCCAGAGAGCTTGCATTTTGGGGGTACTTGGGCATTTTTGCTCCTACAGGGCTCATACGGACTCAAAAATTGAAGTGTGATATATCGTCGGAAAGGTTTTTCCGAGCCCGTCGCATTGGTGCAGGTTTCATTTTTTTATTCTTCCATCTTAATGTCATTTTTGAGCCTCAAAGTCAAGGTACATAAATTTTCATTCTAAAGCGTTTCTTGCTCCTTCTTTCTTTTGAGCTTTCAAAATTGTGCTGGAATTGGGTTTTATCAATTGTGGGGGGTGTTTTTTCTTGCTTTTCTATCATTTATCTCAGACAAACAAAACATTGTATCACATAAAACAAAACCCCTTCTGCATCTTCTATCTAGTTCTGAAAGAAAACATAATAAGAAAACAGTCAGAGCACTTGGCACTATGGCAGACACAGCATCTGTTGAGCTCCTCACTCCACACAATTACCATGTGTGGAAGGCTCGTATGACACGACTTCTTCGATCACGAGGTTTATGGTCTTGTTTGGACCCAGTTCAGCCTCAGTTGACTCGACCATTTGAGGTCATGCAGCACAGGAACAAGATGGATGAAGCCATGGGTTTGATGTCACTACATGTTTCAGATAGTCTACTTTTTCACCTTGATGGATGCCTTACTCCTCAAGCCATTTGGGATAAGTTTCAAAATCTTTTTGGCACTGTGAATGAGTTCAGGGCACTACAGATTGAGGCAGAGTTGACTTCATTGGTACCTGATTCTTTTCCCACCATTGAGGACTTCTTGATGAAGTTCAAATCTCTCCGTTCAATTTTGCAAGGATGTGGGAAGAACAAAACTGACAATGAGTGTATTTACCTGATTCTTTCTAAGCTTCGAGGACAGTTTCAGATATTTTCTTCTACCTTCTACTCCACTATGGATGCACTAGGTGCACGACATGTTATGCCCTCTTTCGAGACTTTTTGTGACCGGTTGACTCGTGAGCAATCAAAGCTCACTCAGATGGATTCTCTTACAGGTTCACAGTCACAAGCATTGCTTGCCAAGTCACCTCAGAGTACACAGAAGCTGAAGCAGATATCAGATTCCTCTTCTCAGCACTCTACTGGCCCACCATCTTCTTCTAAGAAGGAGAAACAGAAGACTGAGAGACCTACATGTTCCTATTGTCAGAAAGGAGCACATGATGAGTCACTTTGCTATTAGAAGAAGTTTGATGGTTACGAGAAACAGATAGCGGATTTGCAAGCTCTTCTTCAGAAGAGCAATCTTTCCTCTCCATCCTCTTCTGGGTCTCAGGGGTCTGCTTATCAGTCTTCCTCTATCAATTCTACAGCTGGACAGGATCTTGGAAAGGGTCATGCACTACGGGCTTCTGTTGCATCCCCTTCACAGGTCCCTTGGATACTCGATTCAGGTGCTTCTCACCATATGGCATCTTCTCGGGAGATCTTCTCTTCTTTTGAGGCTTCTCCTATTTCCCATATTATCATTGGGAATAACACTGTTATGACTGTCTGTGGGAAAGGCACTGTATGCATTCAGGATGGCACATTCAATGATGTGTTGTATGTTCCATCTCTGTCTTCAAACCTTCTCTCAGTTTTTCAGATTACTCACAATGGGTCAGGGAAGACAGTTGAGTTCACTCCAGATTCAGTCTTCATCCGAGATAGTATGACAGGAAGTATTGTTGCTACAGGGACAGTTGATCATTCCACCCGTCTCTACTCCTTCTCACACTTTGGTCCACCTTTGCCAGAGCACGACTCTCCTACTTTGAGAGAGCATCATGTGGTACAGTCAGGTCGCTTGAACCTTTGTGTGGTTCCTGAGACTACTGTTATGACTGCCATGCCACCACCTGTTGAGCTCTTTTCTGTTCAGCACGGTTCTCCTACAACACTGCCTGACCCTCTAGCTCCAGTCATCGAGCCACCAGGTGCAGTTGTTGAGGATTCTACAGAGGACATTCATCTCCTCTTTGATGACAGTGTCAGCACACCTGTCATACCACCTACATTGGGGATTCCCTTTCAGGATCCTCCTGTCTACTCCTTTGAGCATCAGCTCGGCCTTCCAGTGACACCTCAGCTTTTGAGGTTACCTCTTCAGTGTCCACTGCCTTTCACTCCTCTGCATTGGAGTCCCAGTGGCTTGTTCATTGATCCAGGGGTTCTTTCCTTCCAGGGGGGCTTTGGAGCCTCAACCTTCTCTCACGGGGGGGTTGGCAGCACGCATTGTACTTATGGCTTTGAGAGAGTCTCTTGAAGTCATTTCTTTTTGTCTTTGCTTGCTTTTACATCTCTTTTTGGAGAGGAGTTTTTCCCACTGGGTTTTCTCCTTTACTCCGGTTTATAGAGATTTCCTTGTACTGGGTACCTGATCAGGCCTTGTTGCCGGGACCCATTTTTTTGCTTTCTTAGCTGTGCTAGGTTAGCTTCCTCCTGAGCTACGCTTAAGGGGGGGTGTTAGAGTAATAGATTTATTTGACTTTATAATTAAATCATTTCGATTTAATTACTTAAGTCCTCTATTATTCTTTTTCACTTAAGCTATCTCTTTTAGGTGCATAATAATTAATATTTCTATTAATTATTATTGCACAACCTAGTTTTTTGTGGCTTTAGGGTTTCTGTTCTTATAAGCCACTTTTGTAATTATTTCCTATATACTCTCTTAATACAGTTTGAGCTCCAACATTTTGAGCACAAGAGGGTTTTGCTTTTTCCATATTCTTGCTTCATTCTTTGTGACAGGTTTATTGCATGCAGCTGGATCTTGGAGTTGAATCTGATATTTCATCAGTTTCTACAGTTGTGACATTCCTCTTAATACATTAGTATTTCTTACCTTCACCAAGCTATCAAAGTTCACATGGCAAAACCTTTTATGTCATAACTAGCCATCTTGAATCTTTGCAACCAAACTACTATTAACTATATTGTTCAACTGAAATAAGTTTCCTCTAGTTTTCCTTCCATTAACAATCTCATCACCATAACTTCCAATGATCCTGCACACTCCTTTAAATTCAAGTTGATATCCTTTTTCATTTAGTTGACCCACACTCAACAAGTTATGTGTTAGACCTTCAACATAATAGACATCATCTGCATTATTTTTGTCATTGAAGGAAATAGTACCTTTACCTTTCACTAAGTAGGGTGAATTATTTAAAAACCTCACAACACCATCATCAAATTCATTGAGTCTAATAAACTTTCTTTTATCACGGGCCATGTGATGTGAGAACCCACTATTTATGATCCAAACATCATTCTATCCAATATGTGAAACAAGTGCTACTTTTTCACCTTCTTTGTCTCATGCAGAATGATCTTCCTTTATGGAAACATAAATAATTTCCTCTTCATTATCGTCATCTAATTCCTGATCGGTTACACCTTCATCCACAACCATATAATATTGTTTCTTTAGTTTTTCTTTATACTTCTTACCTTTGTCCTTATTCTTGTATTATTCTCCATTAGTGCACCTAGCAACAATGTGACCAATCTTATTAGAAGAAAAAAAATTTAAGGGTAATTTTCCTTTGTACTTACTGGTTCCTCTAGGTAACCTTCTTGCTATCAATGCTTCAAGTTCTCCTTGTCTTTTCTCATCCTCCAAAATAGAATCTATATCCCTGGTGAAACTAGACAAGATATTAGATTCAGTCATCAACTCTTTACCTTTTCTTATAGGGACACTTACCACATAAGCTTTGAAAGAAATTTCAACCTTCAGAGTACTGTTATCATAATTATTAAGCTCAAAAGTAGTAAGATTGTCAATCATTCCATCAACAATCACTTTATCAAATGTTCTCATCTCATTGATTATAGACACTCTAATGGAATATGAAGGTAACAAGGTTCTTAACATCTTACTTACCACAACTTCTTCTTCCATGATACCACCTGTACCTCTGATTGCAGTAATAACATCTTTGATTCTTGCACCATATTGAGCAATGTTCTCACCTTCTACCATTTTCATGTCATCATATTTTCCTACAAGGCTATCTTCTCTTTCTGTTTGCAAATTCATGTCACCTCTATAGACTTGTTGAATTTTCTCCCAAACCTCATAAGTTGTTCTAGGTCCTTCTACATCAATATATTTAGTATCAGAAATGGTACTTACTATTTCTTCTTGTGCTTGTGTATTCTCTTGCTTATTTAACTGATCTATAGTTAGGGTTCCTTGAGGTACATTATGTTGGAGATTTGCCAGCAGGCCAGTACTGACTATATGTTTGTCATTGATGACAACATATGGAAAGTAGCATACATGGAATTCTTATGTAGTAAGCTTTCAATATATGTAGCATGGACATGATATCAGCATGATATCATGGGTCTAGAGGTTAACTGTTAGTACTGACAGTTATATAGCAGCTGGTGTTAGTAGTGTTCCTGACAGAGTAACATATAGTGTTCTATGTATGGTTGTTTGTGCAGTTATCATGGAGCCTTGCACACTTGGATATATGTTGAAGACATGTTAGTGATGTTTTAGTCATGGACACATAGTCTGTTGATGAGTAGAAGTGAAGTTATGTAGTCGCTATTCGCCAGCAATAGTTTCCTGTGTTTGTTCAATAGAGCTGATAGAGATTTTATTGGTTCTAGAGTTGTGCCTATCCTGTGGGTATGCACCCTTGGATTTAAGCTTAGAAGAGAGTTATTGATGTTTGGTTAAGAGTTCTTGAAGTAATTTAGATTGAGGAGAAAGATCCAATTGTTTTGGTAGAGCCAACGGTGTGTAGCGTGCGTCTACAATTATCTTATTAGACAGGTCCCATAATGTGTTGCGTGCATAGTAGAGCTGACATAATGTTTATTGGAGTTTTTTATAGTTTCTCTATTATGATTTCAAGGTGGTTCTAATAGGCCGACTTGATTATATCATTTAGAGGAAATATATTTATATGCAGTCATTTGTGATTGTTGAAGTGTGGTTCATAATTAATTAAGAAAAGTAGAGCAGAGTGTGCGAAGTGTTGAGCCATCATAAGAAGGTCTATGTGACCAAGTAATGTACTTGTGCTATTCATTGGAACTGATCCAGATAGTAGGTCAAAGCGCAGTTCACCAAGATCCAGATATAGTGTGTATTTGTTAATCAGAAAGTTGTAGCCTTCACCCCTTTGAGCAGTGTGCTCTTGGATAGTGCATCCTCTCCCCTAATAGAAACAATTGTAAAATAATCCTAATAGGGTTTGATCCTTGACTAGGTCTACTGTACTAAATATATTGTAAAGTAACTCCTAACAGGGTTAAGGACATTCTAACAAGGATCATAATACTCTAGTGCAGAATATTAGTGGGTGTCAATTCTCATCGGGGTTTTTACCTATTTGGGTTTCCCCGTAACCAAAATATTGGTGTTGTGTTCTTTCATTGTGCTTATGCTTTATGTTTAAGTATACTTAATTGGATAAAGAATTGAATCTTGTAGATAACTGATTCACCCCCCCCTCTTAGTTATCTCTTGGGACTATTCCTAACAATTGGTATTAGAGCCAAGTGCCTCGGAGAGAAATTTTAACAGCTTGAGGTTGATCAGATGGCGTACTTAAGGAAAGAAAGTCCTAAGTTTGATGGAGAGAATTATCTTGATTGGAAGAACAAGATGGTGACCCATTTGCGGTGAATTGGTTTTGAAGTTTTTGATGTAACTATCAAAGCAGCCAAGATACCTACCCTAGAAGACCTTGCACAGGAAGATGCTACTGATAGGCAAAAGGAATTGTTTCATCATAATGTTATTGCTAAACAAGCCCTTATCAGCGCCCTATCTGATGGTAAATTTTTAGAAATAAAAAAGGGTAGATACATCCCACAAAATATGGAAGCACCTAGAAGACATATTTGAAGGAGACAAACAAGAAAAGGATGTGTGCAGAAAGACATGGAAGAAAAGATACAATGCATTAGAGATGCTACCTGAAGAAAACATCAGAGCTTATAATCAAAGAATAAATGAAGCAGTTGTTGGAATCAAAAACAATGGTGGAGAGATTTCAGAGGAGGACATCATGGACAAGTTAATAACTACTCTCACTCCTGAATATGAAAGCAAGATCAACATCCTCGATGAGACCATGCAGCTTACATCAAATTTCAAAAGAGAGACCTTGATCAGCAAAATCTCAGCTTTTGAGATCTCAAGATTGAAGACAAAACCTAAGAGTGAGACAACCTTCAAAGCAACAGTTCATGGTAAGAAATCTGCAAACACTTCTGGTAATTTTGATGATGATGATGAAGAGAAAACACTAGATGATTTCATTGCTATGATTACCAAAAGAGAAAAGAAAGGAAAATGAAAATATGAAGGTCAATTACCATTTAAGTGCTTTTCATGTAATAAGATCGGTCACTTTGCATCTAAGTGTCCTACTAGAGCTAGAAAGTTCAAAAAGGATTATAAGCCTAAGTATTCTAAGGAATGCTACTATGCTGGAGATGGAGTTTCAGATGAAGAATCTGGTGAAGAATAAATTGGATTCATTGCTATTATAGACAAAATGAATAACAAGACAAGTCATAAAGATGATAAAAAGGAACAAGAGCTAGCATTGATTTCACAAGCTGACATAAGGATAGATTGGATCATAGACAGTGGTTGTTCACATCACATGACAGGTGATAAATGTAGGTTTGTTCATTTGGACAAATACAATTGCGGTATGGTTAGATTTAGAGACAACACTCCTAAACCAATAGTTGGTAGAGGAGCCATCACCTTGGATGGAAAGAATAGTACTGATGATGTTCTTTATGTTGATGGTTTGAAACATAACCTTCTAAGTGTTGGAAAATTACTTGGAAAAGGCTATCAGTTGTAGTTCAAAAATGACAAATGCATCATTAAAAAAAAAGATGGTGTTATGATTGCATTAGGATCAAAGACAAGAGGTAATTTTTTTCAACTCAATTCAGAAGCAAGTTGTTTTGTTGCTAAAGTGGATGACAGTTGGTTGTGGCATAAAAGACTATGTCATATCAATTTTGATAACATGGTAAAGATAAGCAATGTAAAGGCAGTAAGAGATCTACCTAGCATAGAAAAGCCAGTTGATACTATATGCAGGGAATGTGTAATGGGAAAGCATGTGAGAAATTCATTCAGGAGCAAGCAAAATTTAGCAGAGAACAAGTTGGATCTGATTCATACAGACCTATGTGGTCCAACTCAAACAAGATCATACTATGGTGAAAGGTATTTCATTTTGTTTGTTGATGATTATACTAAGATGATGTGGGTTGTGCTCTTGAAAGATAAGTCAGAAGCATTTGAGAAGTTCAAAATATTCAAAGCTAAGGTTGAGAATGAATTTGGACTAAAGATAAAATGTTTGAGATCGGATAGAGGAGGAGAATTCACCTCTGACAGATTCTATGAGTACTATGAAGAACATGGCATAAAGAGATAGTTAAGTGCACCTAGAACCCCTTAGCAGAATGGAATTGCAAAGAAAAGGAATAGGATCATCCTTGATACAGTGTGCACCATCATGATTGAAGGAAAAGTTGCACACACCTATTGGAGAGATGTGGTCAACACAACAGTCTACACCATCAATAGAATTCAATTGAGGCCAGGCACTGACAAAACACCATATGAGTTATGGTTTGGTAATGTTCCCAAAGTAAAATACTTTAGAATCTTTGGAAGAAAGTGCTACATCAAGAGGGATGAAGCAGTAGGCAAGTTTGATGCAAGAAGTGATGAAGGTATTTTTCTTGGTTACTCTACTAAAAGTAAAGCTTATAGATGTTTCAATTTAAGATTGAAAAAGATCATTGAAAGTGCTCATGTAAATATTGATGAAAATTTTATGGTTCAAGAAAGATATCATGATTACTCACCCATGATTGAGGAAGAATCCAGACCCTCCTCTAGTGAGACATTTATTGAAGAAATATTTGACAGTATCGATGTATTATTCAATGACCCTGAGACAAGTGAAGAAGAAACTCCTAAGGCTGACAAGTCAACATCACCTAAAGTTCCAAAGTTTACATCAAGAAATCATTCCAAGATAGACATCATTGGAGATCAGAGCGGCAAAGTCTTAACAAAGTCACAAGCAAAGAACTCATCTAGCAGTGAAGCGGTATGTTTACTATCTCAAATTGAACCCTTAAGTATTGAAGATGCATGCAATGATTCAAATTGGCATGATGTTATGAAAGAAGAACTTGATCAGATTGTTAAGAATGAAACTTGGGAACTGGTCCCAAGACCTAGTGATAAGAATATGATTGGAACAAAGTGGATATTCAGAAATAGGATAAATGAAGATGGTACAATAGTAAGAAACAAATCAAGGTTAGTATATAAAGGGTATGTACAAAGAGAAGGCATTGATTATTCAGACACATTTGCACCTATGAGTAGATTAGAAGCTATTAAGTTATTTCTATCTTATGCTACAGTCAAAAACTTTAAAGTTTATCAGATGGATGTCAAGTTAGCATTCCTAAATGGAGATTTGAAAGAAGAAGAATACATTGAGCAACCAGAAGGATTCACCTTATCAGACAAACCTGATATGGTATGCAAATTAAAGAAGGCCCTCTATGGACTTAAGCAAGCCCCTAGAGCATGGTATGAGAGATTAGATGGATATCTAACAAAGATTGGATTCAAGAAAGGAGCAACATATTGTAATCTATTCATTAGAGAGACATCTGAAGGTTTACTACTTGTAGCTATATTTGTTGATGACATTATCTTTGGAGATAATGAAAACCTAAGTGAAGAATTTGCCAAAGAAATGCAAAATGATTTTGAGATGAGTATGATTGGTACTATCAAATACTTTTTAGGACTAAATGTGCAATAGACTGAAAAAGGAATTTTTATTAATCAATCAAAATATGTGAAAGAGATACTGAAGAAATTCAAGATGGATGATTGCAAGCTAGTAGGAACCCCTATGATCACTGGATGCAAGCTTACAAAAGAAGATGACTCACCATCAGTAGATATAACATTGTAAAAGTCTATGATTGGTAAACTCATATATCTTACTCAGACTAGACTTGATATTTCCAATGCAGTTGGCATAGTTGGAAGATTTGCAACAGAACCTAAACAAAGTCACCTCATGGCAGTAAAGAGAATATTCAGATACTTGTAGGGAACTATAAATTATGGTCTATGGTATCCTAATTCAAAAAATGTTGAGCTTCATGTGTACACTAATGCAGATTGGGCATGATGTGTTGATGACAAAAAGAGTACTTCAGGTGGAAAAGTGTTTCTTGGTGATAGACTTGTCACTTGGACAAGCAAGAAGAAAAATTGTATTTCTCAGTCAACAACAGAAGCGGAGTACATTGTAGCAGCCTTGAATTGTTCTACAATTGTTTGGATCAAGCAGATGATAAAGGATTTTGGAATTTAGATTGATTATCCTATTTTTATTCACTGTGATAACACCAACACTATCAATATGTCAAAGAACCCTATGATGCATGCAAAGAAAAAGCACATTGAGATCAAGTATCACTTCCTAAGAGAGAAAGTGGTAGAGAAAGAAGTCAAGTTGGACTATGTGAGTACTAAAGATCAGTTGGCAGATATATTCAAAAAGCCCTTTCATAAGGATACTTTTGAGTATCTCAGGGAGAATTTGGGAGTCATTCCCTTCCCTGATTCTTCTTAGAAGAAAGGAGGAAAGGCATTAGTCCTTAGGGAGTGATGGAAGGTTGACTAATCTACCTCAGGAGTAGTACTGGTGCTTAAAATGAATGACACCCTTTGCCATTGATGTCAAAGGGGGATTAATATACAGAGTCATGAAAAACAAAAGTTAAAAAGGAGTAATATACTAAGGGGGAGCAACATTTAGATATGACAGTAGTTCAGTTGAGAAAATGGAGAATATTGGAAAATATTGCAGCAGATGGAGGATTCATATTTGGGGGAGTTTTGAAGAGGAAATGGAGAATGTTATAAAAGAAATGTTCATTTGGGTTGGTGGTGGTTTTTCATTCCACATGTTGCCATCAATGCCAAAAGGGGAGATTGTTGGAGATTTGCCAGTAGGCCAGTACTGACTGTATGTTTGTCATTAATGATAACATATGAAAAGTAGCATGCATGGAAGTCTTATGTAGTAATATTTCAGTATATGTAGTGTGGACATGATATCAACATGATATCATGGGCGTAGAGGTTAACTATTAGTACAGACAATTATATAACAGCTAGTGTCAGCAATGTTCCTGACAGAGTAACAGATAGTGTTCTATGTATGGTTGTCCATATAGTTATCATGGAGCCTTGTGTGCTTGGATATATGTTGAAGACATGTTAGTGATGTTTCAGTCATGGATGCATAGTCTGTTAATGAGTAGAAGTGAAGTTATGTAGTCACTATTCGCCAGCAATAGTTTCTTGTGTTTGTTCAGTAGAGCCGACAGAGATTTTATTAGTTCTAGAGTTGCGCCTATCCTATGGGTATGCACCCTTGGATTTAAGCTTAGAAGAGAGTTATTGACATTTGGTTAAGAGTGCATGAAGTAATTCATCTTGAGGAGATAGATCCAGTTGTTTTGGTAGAGCCGACAATGTGTAGTGTGTGTCTACAATTATCTTATTAAATAGGTCCCAGAATGTGTTGCATGCATAGTAGAGTTGACAAAATGTTTATTGGAGTTTGTTATAGTTTCTCTATTATGATTTCAAGGTGGTTCTAACAAGCTGACTTGATTATATCATTTAGAGGAAAGATATTTATAGGCAGTCATTTGTGATTGCTGAAGTGTGGTTCATAATTGATTAAGTAGAGTAGAGCAGAGTGACCAATAATGTACTTGTGCTATTCATTGGAACTAATCTAGATAGCAGGTCAAAGCACAGTTCACCAAGATCTAGATATAGTGTGTATCTATTAATCAAAAGGTTGTAGCATTCACCCCTTTGAGCAGTGTGCTCTCAGACAGTGCATCCTCTCCCCTAACAAAGACAATTCTAAAAGACTCCTAACAGGGTCCGACCCTTGACCAGGTCTACTATACTAAATATATTATAAAGAAATTCCTAACAGGGTTAAGGATCTTCTAACAAGGATCATAATACTCTAGTGCAGAATATTAGTGGGTGTCAATTCCCACCGAGGTTTTTACCTATTTGGGTTTCCCCGTAACCAAAATATTGGTGTTGCGTTCTTGTGTTCTTTCATTGTGCTTATGCTTTATGTTTAAGTATACTTAATTGGATAAAGAATTGAATCTTATAGATAATTGATTGACCCCCCCCTCTCAGTTATCTCTTGGGACTATTCCTAACACATTATACTAGTTTTCAACATGCCTCCAGTATTGATCACTCATATCTCTTATCTATAACTCCATCTTTTCTTCACATACTAGGTAATTAACTTTTGTGAGCTTGGGAGCCTTCTTTCTAAACATCTTTTCAATCAGATCTTTACCTCGAGTGGTTAATATTATCACCAAGAGGACATATGATCTGATACCAATTGTTATAATAATCAGGCCCTAATATTACTGAGAGGGTGGGGTGAATCAGTAATCTTCCAATAAAACAAATCTGATTTGATAAAACTTATCCTTTAAATCCTCACTACATGCATGCAATAAACAAACTTTAATTGTATTAAAGCATACATCAAGAAATAAACATCCACATGAATTCAACACATAACACCAGCATTTTTTTATCATGGAAACCCAACTTGGAAAAAACCATGATGTGGATGGAACCCACTAGGTAAAATGCACTCTTTTGGAGCATGCTTGGTTAAGAGCTTAGCCCTGTTAAAAGCTTACAATAGGCTTCATTAAGAGTAGATCTTGTTAAGAGTTACCAAGTTAACAGATTTACCTCTCTCCCTCTTAAGATATTTACCATGTTAGGAGTATCATTGTGAGAGGACTTCAGCCACTAGATAAAGTTCCACCTTATTAAAGGATTTTTACAAAAGATCACTTAGGATCTACCCGATTAAGGGATTTTGACCTGTTGCAACTATTAGGAAACAACAAGAAGGCTAATCTAGAAAATAGAACAACACCTTTCTTGTAAAGATCCAATTAGGCTCACACTTCTTCCTCTCTTGAAAATTAACCTCTCATGTGAATCACACCTCTTGATTCACTATCTATCTCTACTGCACACATGATCTCTCCTGCTTACTTTTCTAATCCCCACACCAAAAATACATTACAAATGAAATAAATAGATTCAAAATAATAAGGGCATATAGACTCCTGAATATTACATCTGAAATTCAAATTTCCCTCCATAGAAGTCCGCCAAACAATTTGGAAACATGTTCCAACTTGCACTGACATCAGGATCCAATCACACCTGAATTTGATAAGAAACAGTCAAACATATTACACTTCCCTAGGTTCATGCATCTGTTCATGAATTATCAATCACATAAACCAATAAGAATCATACCTAACATTCCACATCATCCTACACATGTTATCAAATATTCTAGAATACTCAACCATCTTCGCAAACCAATCTTCCTTCACCGATCAAGGATCTAACTAATTTTTCTTGACTGTTCTTTCATTCTTTACTGCCTAAACTTTAGAATCCTATAAATTTTTCTACTGATCACCGATCTTAATGTGATTGCACCAAAAATTCAATATTATCATCATGATCACACACTTTTAAGCACAACACCTAATTTGACTCCTGTGGGACATACTAATCAAATATTTCATCTCTATTCCTTTGTGATCATAGATATGACATTAGACACACCTCTAAATCCTATATTCCAAATCGCACACCACAATTGTCAACATAACTCTCAATTCATCTTCTACACTATAAGTTGGTACACCAAGAACAGAGTTATCAACATAAGTTGAAATTAATGACAACAACATAACTGAAAAAACACATCATCAAGTCATCAACATACTTATGGATCTCATCTGTATCAGTTATGCCAACAACTTGTACCACTAAATTTCCATACCAATTAGTACAAGCCTCTGCAAGATAGGAAAACTAGTAAATTCACATAAAATCAAAATTTATTTATTTGAAATCTCTTTAAAAATTACAAGATCAACTATGTCTCGACCCTTATGAGGCTTATTTAATCATTTCACTCCATTTTCCAACTGTTGCAACTGAATTTTGAAGTTGGTTGAACATTGGAGGCAAATTCCCTTTAGTTTCTTGACAACTTGAAAAGTTGTCAAGCAATTTGACAACTTTTGCACTTTCTTTGCAAGTGCCTTCAAAATTGAAAAAAACCTTATAAACCTACCTATAATGACTTCAAAACATCTTTTACATTATTTTCACACCTTTTCAATGTATTTTTATAGTTTGACCATAGTGGAGCCATTAGGACTTCATGGAACAATGGAATCAAATTGGCACCAAGGCCATATAAGAATGATGTAAAAAGATTAGAAAGAATACTAAAGGACTCTAAAACCTTATTCAAAACCAAAGAACCTAAATGGCCTTATTACATCTATACATTAAAAAGACCACATGGGTCTTGAGTGTCTAGATATTCTTGGTACTCATGCACCATACACCCCCTTAAGAAGATTCTCTTCTCACAAGAGAAAGTATTGAAGATATGTGTGCTATGTCTCCCAATGATCCTTTGGGATGGATTCCTTTTTCATTGATTTTTCCATGATTACTTTAGACTGCCCATGCCAACTCGGTGCTTAATATTATCTTCAATCTCCCATTTGATTCTTTCTTTGGTCTACTAATCCTTACCATTTCTAACCCCTTTCATTGGTTGCTAACCTGCACTTCCATCTACTCTTGGAGTGGCTCTAGTTTCCTTATTAAAACTAGTTGGTTATGTGCAAGTATACTCTTGCTTGGACTGGTTATGACTTCTAACAATCTTATGATCACTATTTTCATGTTGGGTTGTCATCATCTCTGGGTTTGGGAGGTTTACTGATCTGATTTTTCTTGGACTTGCATCCCCTTTAGGTCTAATATCAACTAAGGGAAACATGATGCCCCCAATCACAATACCACCCCTTTTGGCTACCCAATTTGGATTTATTAACCAAAGTTTCATATAAGACTTTCTTGAGACTTATTTCTCAGTCCTTACACCTGCTCCACCTTCCACATTATTGCATATTAGTTTCATCACTTCTTATTATTCACTTACATGATTATCGGACTGACCATCCTCTTTTTGTGCCCCCTTGTCACTTGGAACACTTGAAAAAAGACTTTTCCTCTCTTCCATGTGGCCCACAAACTCTCTTACCCATTAAGATGAATTTTTCTGCCTTCTCCTTGGCTTCGACACCTTCCTACAATGGATTTAATACAAAAATACATTCTATCCTTTTTGAGGGTGTATGTGTTATCCCATCCATCATGTATTTCTTTCCTATCGAATTTCCATGGTCTTCGTAGTAGGAGATGAAAATAATCCGTTGGTAAACTGTCACACAAAACCCTATCCTTATACTCCCTAATTTGGAAATCAACATAATCTTGTTCATTAACCAAGATCTAGATTGATTATTACTTACCTAAGAGGTCCAATAGGAGTTTTTATGAGGACCCCTTTCTAGATATAATTGTCTACCATCTCCCTAGATACCATATTGTCTTGTGAATAGGAATCCATAATCAATTAACATACCTTGCCTTGGATTTTAAAGTTGATCCTTAAAATTTCTCTCCTTTGTGTCACATCCTTCTCCTTGGGTTTTTTCAAGAGTTTTCTCCTAAGCAACAACATTTCTCCAACTTCTTAAGCAATATTGATAGGGTAAGGGATTTAACACTTCCCTCTTCATCTTCTTGTACCATTTGTACCCTTCTTTGATTTATCCTTTTGCCACCACTAGAATTGGATCCTTACTTGTCATGACACTTGAAGGATCGATTTCCAAAATCACCACAAGTGTAAGATCTTCCTGAGTATGTTCCTTAACCTCTACCACCTCCAAATTTTCCTCTTTTTTCATTGGAACCTCCTCTTGAATCTGCAACTGTCTCTTTGACTTTGTTTATTTATCTTTGGTCTTCAAAGGGCTTCCTTGTACCCCTACCTCTATTATTATTTCCTCCACCTCCTCCTTGTCTCTATTATCTTCTCTTCAACTTCTCCTCACCTTTCATGGGCAACTTGTAGCACTCTTCAACAATCCTATGTGTAGAGAGACAATTTATCTTTTAATATTGAACCTTAGACCACAAAGTTATTTTCCTACCTTGTCTTCAAAATCTTCTTCATGTGCTTCCCTGATATCCAACTTATGAATCTCCTTTGTATGTGTTTGTAAATCTATCTTTTTGTCTCATATTTTTCATCCTTTTGTATAGTTGGACCCTATAGTCATTAGGCAATAATCTCTCCTTCATCTTCTCCACCATAATGTACCATGAGGTTACCTTGGCATTCCCCTTCTTCCACCTATTTGCTTGTACATAATCCCACCATAGAAGGGCATGTCCCTTCAACTTTGACTTGGAAATATTCACTTTTTGATTCTCTTCCACCTCTTCACATTCAAGGAAATTTTACAATTCCCTAAACCAATCTATGAGGTCTTCCCCATCCAACTTGCTTCCATACATGGGCAGATCTGCCTTCGCTTTATTATCACCTACTCTGACTGCTTTGATGATTTTTTCCATCTTTTCATCCTCCTAGTCCACTCTTCCTCTTGAGGGGATTCCTCTTCACCTCCATCTTGTTGGTCACTTTCTTCATCATAAACCCTTCCTCTCCTTATATCTCTAGCCTCTAAGACTTCCATCCTCTCTCTTAGGACTCTCAACTCCCTAGAAATTGTTGCACTAACCTTTGGAGGCATCTTAACCACAACCTCTCTCCCCTTCTTCTCCCAACCTTCAATATTTCACTTGAAAGGATCTACTTCCTTTTTATGATACTAATATGATGCAAAGGCTCCTAAGACAAATGATAATAATCAACCAACTTTCAAGGGAAGATCATTGGTTTGACAACTTGGTGGTTACACAATGCATCTTTACAAAGGGAACACTTGGCATTGGTTACCATTAGGGACCAAAGGATACCATATGAAAAATATGCTTGGGAAAATTCAAAGAGGCTATATACACCATTAGAGTAATCACAATGACCCGATCCAACCAACTAAATAGACCCACACAACAATTCACATCAATTTTCTTTAGGTCCACCAACAAACCTAGTGCCCCAGGCCTAGTTTCCAAGAAAGTAACCCCTTCCCATTGCAACTTGAACATTTACCAATAGTATCCTTAGACTTCATTTACATATCCAAACAACATATCAAAAGATCAAATGTGGTTGTTTTGGACCAAACATCTAATATGGTTGTCTGTCCTTAAATTAGACCCTCAATTGGGTCTATTTTCAAAAGGGAGTACAAAAAGAACATACCTCATAACCCACAAAATAGATGAATTGTGTGTTATTGACCTCCAAATTGATAAATCCACCCTTGGAAAGTTCCTAAATCTCTCAAATTTTGCATATAATTGAATAGTATAATCACAGTCAAGGAAAATAAGATATTTTTCATGGCACTGGTAGCCCTACGACATCAATTTATTCCTCCCACACAAAAGATTTAAACCCCAAACCCCCTACATCATGTAGAGGAATCTCAAAACCACTATTTCCCCATTTAAATTTTTTTTCCAATGATTGAATTAGAAGTTACAATAATTTTTCTACAACAGTCCTAGTTATGGAAGGTATTCTGGTAATTTTTAGAAAAATAATTCAAAATCTCTCTACAAACCATGTCAGGGGATCAAATTTTTTTCACATAAAATTATACTATCTTTAATTTCCAACCATATATCATTCTTTATCTAGTGATTGAACTTAAAATAATTCTAAGTGGAAGAACAACAAGGTTGCATTAAAAATAACCCCCAAAATACAAACCTGTTGTCACTAAAATTGGTGTAACTTTCTCAAATAAACATGAAAATGCACCAAAATTGAAGCTTTGGAAATTATCCTCAATTCCATTTCCAACCATGTGACATTTATATTTTCCTATCTTGAAGAGGCTTGTATTAATTGGTATGGAAATTTAATGAAATCAGAATTTCTTTATTTCAATTCTCTTAAAAACTTACAAGATCAAAGTTATGCCTTGACCCTTTTGAGGCTTATTTGACCATTTCACTCCATTTTACAACTATTACAACTGAATTTTGAATTTTTTTGAATGTTGGAGGCAACTTGCCTTTTGTTTCTTGACAACTTGAAAAGTTGTCAAGCAATTTGACAACTTTGGCACTTTGTTTGCAAGTGCCTTCAAACTTGAAAAAAACCTTATAAACCTACCTATAATGACTTAAAAACATATTTTACATCATTTTCACACCTTTTGAATGCATTTTTATTGTTTGATCATAGTTGAACCATTAGGAATTCATGGAACAATGGAATCAAATTGGCACCAAGGCCTTACAAGAATGATGTAAAAAGATTAGAAAAACTACTAAAAGACTCCAAGAACTTATTCAAAACCAAAGAACCTAAATGGCCTTAACAATGGCCTTATTATATTTGTGCATTAAAAAGACCACATGGGTCATGAGTGTCTAGATATTCTTTGTGCTCCCACACCACAAATCCAAGTGGTCCTAGATTAATCATTCATTGCAAATAAAATGAATAGTCATTATTCAGATAGACCCTAATAATTCATCTAGTTAACATCTAACTGATATATGGGTACAATACATTACTCTCCATGAAGGGATTTATCATATCCAATGCATATTTAATATTATGTTACAAGGCTAAAATAGCATCAATATAAGTATAATTAAAGTAGTGAAGAAAACATCTGTAACTGAAATCTTTGTAATGCTCAAGTACCCTCCCTTAAGAACACATGAAAAAAACACAACAAATGGATAAGCATAAATCAATAATCAAAATGAATGCAAATAACTATGATAGTGTTGCAGGTAACTCCTCATAGAATACAAGTCTGGACACTATAAATCATATGGGAAAATTCTCATCAAATAGCCCTTTCTCCTTGGGTTATCCTGGATAGATCTCTCTAGACCCAAACCCCCAAGTAAGACTCATATAGAACCAAACAATCCTTTTATGAGGACAAGGAAGTTCGATTATGTCAATCTCAATAGTAATATTCTCCAACCACCATCCTTAGCTTGTACTAGCACTCAAGGCATGGGCATTGCATCATTATTATCTTAATTAATGTGAACTATCCATTTCATTTTATCAGGCTATCACTTGATTTCAAAAATCTTCAATTTGAACATGTTTAAATTAATATATTTGTATAAACATATGACATTCACAATAACTAGCTTTGTTAACTAAGAATATATAATGAACTATGCTCAAATGAGGACATTAACAATTATGAAGGTTAAAATACCAACCATAATAAATAACAAAACATAATGGTGCACCACACATCACAAATTACCTAGACATAACAAATTTAGATTAAATCAAATTAGTTTTGATTTCATTTAAGTGAATCTTTATGGTGAACTTAATCTAAATAAGGTAATAGGACTTTGAAATATTAAAATGGTCTTACTCCACCCTAGAGGATCCTTGGGTGAATTTTTTTGAGCATTAAATGACCAAGTAATTTGTATAGGAAGTAGTGAATTCAAATGAAGAAGATGAAATTATGTAAAGAAAATAAATCATACATGAAATGCATATATAAGGAATGCAACACTTCAAGAAAGAACAAAATGAGCAAGGATGTATAACCAAATCTAGACCAATACCCCCAATTAAAATGGTAACCATGGATGGAAAGATTATTGCACGGGAATTTATGGTTTACTAAAATTAATAATAATGGACATGCTACTCCTATTCTCCTAAACTAGCAAACAAATTTGAATGAATTATATTTATTTCTCAAATCAAATTGATTATAAAATCTTAAAAGTCCATCTATCCCAAACATTTTTAACCATTTGAAATGAATTTTATAATAAATAAAATATGAAGATATCCTTAGGTTATTGAAAGATAAAAATAAACATGAAATTTACTATAGTTTTGGCCATTACAAATCTACATATAATATAACACATCAATTTAATAACACTATGAGTAGGTGTGTACCATAACTGTAGAGAACATACGCCCAATCAACAGAAAATGCTTACTTGTACTACACATCCCTAACTATGACCAAGGGAATCAACACCAGTACTATGCTAGTTCATAATTCTTAAATCCCCTCATTACCTTCCAACACATCTAGATAAAATACTCATTCATGCCAAAGCAAAGAAATGTGACAATACTTATTGTGACTTCTAGGAAAAGTAAAGGTACAATTTCATACACAAAATAACCTAATGAAATTGTTTGTTTTATAAATTTGAAAGTATTATATCTAGTTCAAGATTCCAACTACTCCTTTCATAAAGGTGACATGATCAAAAGTTAGAGACACCTTGCATTGAATTAAGAATCCTATAAACACCCAATATTAGAGGGAAAAACTAACTACTTCTCAAAATGCAACAAAAAGGGGGTAAATACTCATGATTGAATGACACAAAAATGGCATTAAATATTAATAAGTTGTAAATTGACATGGCATGTTACCAAGGAAAACTATACAACACTATTAAGGAAAGCTATAAAAAGATTCTAATGTTCATGGAAACCCACATAGAAACATGTACGCATGGGAAAAAAGATTTAATTTCCAAAATGGTGTAGCCAAGTGATTGAAAACAAAATGTTCAAGCATATGTATGTATGTATATCCATAATTTTATATAATAAACCAACCAAATTTAAAATGTGAAATCTCCATAAACACCATGAGGATTAATTAACCATTCAAGTGCATTCTTTGTTTCCAAAGCAATTTTGATTCCAATAAAATGTAATAAGTTAAAACCCCTACTTGGAAACTGAAGATTGATAATGATGGTGAAAGTTGAACAAATAAAACTCTTGCAGAATCTTTTCCAACAGAGATCCAAACCATAATTCCAAACTCACAGTCCTTGATATAGAGCAAAATGAACAATCCCCCCCAAAAAATTTCCCAAGTTTTGCGAAGTTACATGTGTGGGAACTGTGGAACCAACTTGCAACCAATAAATAATAATGAAGATAATAATTGTATTTTATAAAGTTCATAATTAATTTAGGTTATGTATCTTACTTTATTTTTATATTTATAAATTTATTTTAATATGTTTACTTAACATGAATATACACTAATATTTCAAATAAGAAAACCACAATCAAAGAATTAATAATTAGTTTCATATATTGACTATGTCAATTATATTGTTATTAACCATAACATGTTAATATTAAAATATTAACAATATCCAAATAACCATATCAAAATATCTACCATCATAATATAATGTCTATCAAAAGTCATAAATATCTACAATTCCACATCATGACATATCAAGTATAAGTCTATAACAATACTATAATGAGGAGACAAGTAGGTATTACGTGGATGTGATGGTACATATATATGAATCATAGAATAAGTTGGTGATGCATTCATTGGGATTTTCATGGTTACTCTCATCAATGCTATCAATATCAAAGGATACTTGCATTACTTAGGTACATTTGCAATCAAGTTTAATAGGCACAATATTAGATGATTCATACCCCAACCCTCAGTGGTTAGCACTTTGTATCGACTTCAATGATTTAGATATTCCACGTTTTTCTTTTCAAAGACATTTTACCTTGTATCTTATATCTTTGCATATGTAGAAACCCCTAGGATAAATATTTGTAAGTAGATCAAGGTTAGACTTTTTTCTTCATTGTCACAATTTTCATATTTAGCTAACCAATTAAGCAAACATAATTTATAATTAAATCTTTAATTAGGTTATTGATACAACCAAGGACATGAGGGACCTCAAATAAGTCAATCCAATCCTTGCAGAAAGAGTTGCATAACAAAAACAATATAGAATTAATGAGATATATGCAAGATCAACCTTCTGATTAACATAAAATCAATTGCAATGGGCTTGCAACATGCAGTCTTACATTCTAGGCATATAGGCCTGATTATAAAACCTTTAATAAGTTTTTTTATACTATCTACCACCAACTCTTTCTAACTAGCTCTAACCACTATTACCACTATTGCCTCCCAAAGGATCAATTAAACAAGCTTATAAAGCCTTTGCAAGCATCAATTCGGCCTAAGAAAGATTACATTCCCCAAGAATAGAAAAATGCATTACGTTATAGGTCAAGGTCTAAATATATAATAATCTCTTGTAAATATATGAAACATGATGAGAAAATACACAAGTAGGTCACCCATGGATATAGAATCATTGAGAGACAAATCCGTGAAGATTCATCAATTAGGAAAATCCTTCACAAGATCATAAAAACAAAGTAGTCATGAAACATAAAAAATAGTGAAGCCCCACCAAGAATCCAAGATATCTCATATGCAAATAAACCAATCGAGGTGAAATCCTAGGTGAAGGTAAAACACGATGCCAAGAACACTCCATGAGGTGTGCAACATCAACTAATCCAAACTGAAGGAATGTCGAAAGAAACTCAGTGACTGACAATCTAGAAAATAAGAAATAAAATATTTTTAGTTGATGCAAGATTGCCAAGAATCCAAGATGATCCTGCATTAAACACCTGGGCTTATTGAAAAGTGAGCCTCTCACTTTCCTAGGGCTAAAGGAAAACCAATATAATCAACCTCAACCTGATAAATCCATGAAGAATCTTCAACTAGTACGTCTTTCATGTTCACAAGATACTCCTTATAGTATCTACCTCTTGTACTTCTACCAATTGTGATATCCAAAATCTCTTCTATCTCATCCATATACTTCTTATGATAATACTTTTCAACATCTAATCAACCAAGTTCACAAAAATATGCCTCATGATACTCATACAAGTTTGCAACATTAAATATAGGTGATATGTCCATGTCATCCAGTAAATCCACTTCATAAGCATTTCCTGAATCAAACCTCCTTAAAATCTTACATGGTCCAAACTTCCTCCTCTTTACTTATTGTATGTCCCAACTAGAAATCTACCCTTCCTCAAATATACCATCACTTCATCCCCTACTTTAAATTCCATATGTCTTTTCTTCATATCTTCTCTCTCCTTATACTTCTGATTTATTTTCTCCAAATAAAAAGGAAAAAGGAAAGGAAAGGTCCTTTTATAGTCCACGACACCAGCCATATGTTTTTGGGTTTACATATGGTGACAGTGATATGGGAATACCTCATACTCTATCTAACTTCATCATGCAATGACTTATAAACCTCTGCAAATTCTTCTCCTTCTACAATCCTCTTAACCTCTTGATAAATATCCCTTAACTTTTATACTCCTATAGGATTCATGCCTGTAACTCTTTCAAATGGTGTCTTCCCTGTACTCCTATTCATTGAATTTGTATATGAAAACTCTTCTTGTGCTAGAACTAAATCCTAATTCCCATTCTTCTCTCCAACCAAACACCTTAACAAGCTCCCCAAATTCCTATTTACTACCTCTATTTTTCCATCTTTCTGTGGATGAAATGTAGAACTAAACTTCAAATCAATGTTCATCTTCTTCCAAAGTGTTCTCCAAAAATAACCAACAAACTTACTATCCTAGTCTAAAAATATACTCTTAGGTAACCCATGAAACTTAAGGGATGTCAGATAAAACACTGAGGAATGTTAGTTGATCTTAGCAAGTCATGGGATTCATGATGACGTCAGTCGTGGTGAATGTTTCGAAGGAGACTTGTCTTGGGCTGACTTCAGAATTGTAGCGTGTATTATGGATTACGAGCATGGATTACTGATATTGGATTGTAATTATTGAGTTTTATTTATTGTATACTTGTTTTAGATATCATGTGTATCTTAGCAAGGGGTTATATGATTATTTGTATAATAGGAAAGCCTAACTAGCTGACATGATCATTTATTTGTAATAGGGTATCTATGCAAGATCTTTTCTTTTGAAAAGACATGAGATATGGATGGAATGTGAAAGAGGATTGTGGAAGCTACGAGCTTGTATCTGCTAATGTAGAGCAGAGGATAGTATATACTTCATTGGAACTGATCAAGAAAAGATAGTTGCTATTAGAAATTTCACAAGGATTGTGTATTTCCCTTATATACACTTGTGTTACGAATAGTGAGTTCTGAAGGTGGTCATAACCTTCTTTGGGCAGTGAGCCTAGGTAGTGAGACTACTCTTTTCTTTGACTCCTAATAGGGTCTATCCTCTAACAACAACTATGTACTGTAATATTTTTATCATACATGGCTAGATCTTTTAACATGGATACTATACTCTTAGTACATCATTAGTGGTGTTAATTCCCACCAGGGTTTTACCTTTAACAGGGTTTCCTCAACAACAAATATTGTGTTATTGTGTTGGCATTCATTATGTTCATTTGATTTGGTATTGTTGCTATTCAAAGTTTAAATTTTAATAATCTGTCATAAAAATGATTCACCCCCCCTCTCAGTTGTATTGGTAGATTATTATTTCTAACAATTGGTATCAGAGCTACTGGTCCTCAGAGATAAAGCTTAACAGCTTGAGATGATCTTGGAGATGGCATTCTATAGGAAGGATAGTCAAAAATTTGATCCTGAAAACTTTGATAGTTGGAAGAACAAGATGCGAACCCATTTGCTATGTTTGGGAATTGGCTATTGGATAATCACAAAGAATGAGGTAACCATGAAGGCTGGGGATGAATTGGATAAAGCTACTGACGATGAAAAGAAGACATTTTCATATAACATGGTCACAAGGGAAGCACTAATCAGCGCACTCTCTAAAGGAGAATTCACTGAGGTGAAAGACCTAGATTCAGCACACAAAATTTGGATAAGATTAGAAGCATTGTATGAAGGAGATAAGTTTACTAAGCAAGAAAAATTATAGAACTAGAAAACAAGGATGGAAAAGCTAGAAATGAAAGATGATGAAAATATTAGGGCTTATGTACAAAGAGTCACAGAGGTTGTGATTGGAATCAGAAATTCCAAAGGCACTTATGAAGAAGAAGAAGTCATTGCAAAGATCCTTAGATCATTGACACATGTTTACTGCTGGAAATATAGATGCAGTAACTGAGAGGGGGGGGGGGGTGAATCAGTTAACCACAAAAATATTACCACTGATCCCTTAAATATCTTAACAAATTATTTACTGTGCCACTCGGTAAATATATAGAGAAATGCTGAAAACTTGATCCTTGAAGTGTGTAATAATTTAAACTGTTCTTAAGCATTCATCACTGATTAACTTGCATGAATAAAGAAAATAACATGAACACAAGAGACACAAGATTTACCGTGGAAACCCAATATGGGAAAAACTACCAATGTAACTAGTTACTATTTTTCACTCTTCTGAAGTGATGCCTGGTTAGAAGCCAACTCGGTAAAAGGTTACAAAACACACTGTTAGGTGTGACCTTATTAGAGGATTTAATCACCCTACTAGGAGTGGCCTTGTAAGAGGTCTTGAAACAATTCAATAGAACTGTTACCTTGTTAGAGGATTTACAAAATGGTTGTTAAACCAACTCGGTTAAGAGATTTTGATATCACTGCTACAATTGCTAGAGAGTAACAATGAAATAACCTGCAACTAAATTGCTAAATATAGATCTCTATTTTGTTTCACTAGATCCTTTCTGATCAATTAAATCTTTGCTGCTCCTCAAGGATATCTGACCATCCTTCAAAATTCGCACACACCTTTCTTCAAAATGATTTCTGCATGCTGTATATCTTTTATTCACCATTTGACCTTCTATATATATATGCCATTTCATAATCATTTAGATTAACAAGTCGGCACTAATAATTATTATAACAGTCAGCTGGGATAAACAAACTGTAATAAAAAAATTCTTTGAAAGGGCCGACCTTGCTCGGTAAATATTAATCCTGAAAAGATTTCCTTCGGTGACCGAGAGAACTCGGTAACCACAGCGAATTCTGCAACATCCTTTGGAGATCGAGAGAGCTCGGTAACCACTAATTTCCTTCGATAACTGAGGAGGCTCAGTTAACACTATTATCCAGTCATGTTTCCTTTAGACACCTGAGAGAACTCGGTAGACACTAAAAACTGCCTAGCTGACCGACTGAACTCGGTAGATACTGAGAACCGCTTAGCTGACCGACTGAACTCAGTAGATACTGAGAATGATAATTGATATGACATTTGTGTGACATCAAAGAAAACACATAGCTAATCCAACAATGTCCTTCAGACAATTGTATCCAACAATCTCCCTCTTTGGCATTGATGGCAACACAACATGTCATAGCACAATGAAATTTCACAAATAAATCAAGAGTAAGAAACATATCCTTAGCTTCATTCTGATTCTCATCATCTTCAAACTTCTTTCTCTGATCTTTCTCTGACTGAGAACTCTCCCTCTTAACTTCTCAAATTATTCTTCTTAGAAATTTCTTGAAATGACAGCAAACTCTCCCTCTTTGACAACACATGCCAAAGACAACTTACACAGTTTCGATAAATATCAATGTACCTTATGTACTGATTCATATGCAATGATTCCCTGACTATGCTGCATCAACTGATTGATCTTCAACATGTTCTGGTTGATGCATCACTAAAACTTTATTTAGTGAACCTCAGATAGGGGAGTGACCCCTAACTTGCCTCTTAGATACAAGAATGCATCCTTAGGTAGTGGCCTAGTGAAGATATCTACAATTTGTTCTTTTGTATGAATATATTCCAATCTGATTTCCTTGTCCTGCACCAATTCTCTGACAAAGTGATATTTAATTGCAATGTGCTTAGTTTTGGAATGCATTACTAGATTCTTTGAAATATTTATTGCACTTGTATTATCACAAAACATAACAACTGGTTCTTTGATCTCAACCTTCATGCCTTCCAAAAGCTATTTAAACCATATAATATTAGAGCAGTTTACTGCTGCAGCAACATATTCTGCTTCTGCTGTGGATTGGGATGTGTAGTTTTGCTTTTTACTAGTCCAAGATACTAACCTCTTGCCAAGAAAGAATGCACCACCACTTGTACTCTTTCTGTCATCAATGTTTCTTGCCCAATCAGCATCAGTAAACAATTTTAAATCCAGATTGCCTCCAAATTTATACCACAAGCCATAATCTTCCGTTCCCCTTAAATACCTCAAGATTCTTTTGATTGCCATCATGTGATTTTCTCTGGGTTTAGTCGAGAATCTTGCCACTATTCCAACTGCTAAGGCAATATCAGGCCTTGTGTGTACTACATACTATAATTTTCCAATCATTGATCTATATAAGGTCTGATCTACTTCTTTTGAATCATCATCTTTGGTAAGCTTTAGTCCAGTACACATGGGTGTACCAAGTGGTTTTGAATCTTCCATACCAAATTTCTTAAGTATTTCCCTGATATATTTAGACTGAGTAATGTAGATACCATTTTTGTTCAGCTGAATCTGAAGTCCAACAAAGAATTTTATCTGACCAAACATAGACATTTCAAATTCTTTGTTCATAAGCTCTGAAAATTCTTTGCACCGATCATCATTTCCTATAAACACAGTATCATCCACAAATATTTCTACCAAAACAATTTTGTTATCTGATCCTTCTTTGATGTATAAATTGTTGTTGTCATTAGCCCTTTTGAAATTAATCTGAGTAAGATAGTTATGTAATCTTTCATACCATGCTCTAGGAGCTTGTTTCAGACCATACAATACTTTGTGTAATTTTTAGACCATATCCCTTTTGTTTGGATCAATAAAACCTTCAGGTTGCTCAATGTAGACTTCTTCCTCAAGAATACCATTGAGAAAAGTAGATTTGATATCCATCTGATATACCTTAAATCCTTTATGTGCTACATATGCAAGTAAAGTCCTCACACCTTCTAATCTTGCAATAGGAGAAAAAGTCTCTCCATAATCTATTCTTTCTTCTTGAGAATATCCTTCACATACCAATCTTGCTTTGTTTCTTGATACTTGACCATCTTCATTCAACTTATTTCTGAATACCCATTTTGTCCCAATTACATTTTTATCTTTAGGCCTAGGTACAAGAGTCCATGTCTTATTTTTCTCTATTTTCTCTATTTCTTCATTCATAGCCTCAATCCAACTTTCATTTTCTAATGCATCTTTGACATTTTTAGGTTCAAAATCAGCAAATAAACATGTACCTTTTAGTTTACTTCTTGTCATAGTACCATCTGATTTATTTCCAATAATCTGATTTGGTTTATGATGCTTTTTAACGTACTTGGCTAATACAGGTTCCTTGCTTCCTGAATGAGTTACATTGTCATCTTCTTCATCTTCAGGTTCAGATTTCTCGGGCTCGGTAGATACTTGCTCGGTAGCTTTAGACTGAGACTCGGTACTTTGTGACTCGATCTGAACTTCTTCTTGTGACTCAGTTACTGTACTGGGCTCGGTAGATGTAGTCTCCTTACATGTGTCTGGCAATGTATTAGGTTCGATGTAAACAAATTTTCTGTAGTCCTCTAGTTCCTTTTTGCTTTCTTCTTCAATCTTTTCTGCAAACTCATCAATTCTTACATGTGCACTTTCTATGATTTTGTGAGTAGACAAATTTAGACATCTATATGCCTTACTTTTGCAAGAATATCCCAAAAATATTCCTTCATCACTTTTTACATCAAATTTTCCTTTTCTAGATTCTTTCAAGATGTAACATTTACTACCAAATACTTTTAGGTAACTTACATTTGGTTTGTAGCCATACCATAGCTCATATGGAGTCTTGAATGTGTCTTTTCTCAGCTGTACTCGGTTCAAGGTATGAACTGCAGTGCTGATAGCTTCCTTCTAGTATTTCATACAATGTTCTTTTCAATCATTATTGTCCTTGCATAGTCCATGATAGATCTGTTCCTTCTTTCAGCTATTCCATTCTGCTCAGGAGTTCTCAGGGCTGATACCTGTCTTTTGATTCCTCTTTCAATGCAGAAATTATTGAATTCATGGGAGATGAATTCACCACCTTTGTCTGATCTCAAGAATTTTATTCCTTTTCCTGTTTCCTTTTCTACTCTTGCTAAATACCATTTGAACTTCTCAAATGCTTCAGACTTTTCTCTTAAATACATAACAGTCATCATTCTAGAATAATCATCAACAAAGAGAATAAATTTTTTTTCTCCGGTATAGCTCTCAATTCCAATAGGTCCACATAAATCAGTATGCAAAATTTCCAAAATATCTTCAGATTGATAGTTTTTACTTTTGAAACTAGACTTTCCCATTTTACCAATTTGACAATTCTTGCATAGACCAACATCAGGTTTCTTCAAAGTAGGAATACCTCTTACTTTCTTGAATTTTCTTATTTTCATCATGTTGTCAAAATTTACATGACATAACCTTTTGTGCCATAACCAACTTTCTTCAATTTGAGCAATAAAACATGAGTAATCACCAAGATCAAGATAAAACAGGTTACCTTTGGTTTGTTTGCTTGATCCTATCAATTTTCCTTTGTCATCCAGCAATCTTGCTTTGCCATTCATGAATTCAACCTTGAATCCAATGTTGATTAGCTGTGCTACACTTAGAATATTATGCTCTAGTCCTTCGACCCAATATGCATTATCACATATAAGTTCTTTGGTTAATGAAATTCGTCCCTTTCCTTTTATACAACAGGGTTCATTGTTTCCAAACCTTACATTACCACCATCAAAGTTTTCAAAGTGTTCAAACTTGGTCCTGTCACCAGTCATATGATGTGAGCATCCACTGTCTATAATCCATGTATCATTCTTGCTTATATGAGAGATAAGTGCCATCTCATCTTCATCATTATTAGATTAATCTTTTACAGCAATGAAAACAATTTCTTCTTCACTATCATCTGAATCTTTAGCTAAGAAACATGTTTTCTTACCTTTATCCTTGAATGATTTGAAATTTTTCTTGCCATTTTACTTGTAATTTTTCTTCTCATCTTTGCTTTGCTTTTTTGGACACCTAGTTGCAATATGACCAATTTCTTCACATGAAAAATAGATTAAGGGAGTTTTACCTCTGTATTTTCCTCTACCTCTTGAATACTTCTTTGCAAGTAATGCTTCAATAACTTCAAGATCGCTTTGCTCTGATTCTTCTTCACTTTATGATTGGATTTTCTTCCCTTTCTTGAGTGAAAGTTTGGCCTCAAAAGATGATTCAATATTTTTAGAAGTTGGAACATAGTTGTCATAGTTATCCAGTTCAAAGGCTGTCAATCTTCCAACTAAGGCATCCAAAGTTATATTGTGATTTTCTTCACATCTTCTTTCTTGAATAGCAGAAACTCTTCTTGCATAAATAGGGAGTAATGTTCTAAGAACCTTACTTATAACTGTTTCATCATCAATTTTTCCTCTAGAGGCTCTGATTGCACTAACACTTGTCTTGATTCTTTCAACATATTTTGCAATGTTTTCTTCTTCTCTCATTTTCATTTGATTAAACTGTCCTCTTAGGCTCTTTGCTTTGGCTCTCTTCACATTGTCATCACTGCCATAGATTTTCTTCAGCTTGTTCCACATTTCATGAGCAGTTGTGCAGTCTTTGATTTCATCAAATTCTTCATAGCTAAGAGATGATGCAATGTCTATCATCATAGTGTTATGGTTCTTCTTCTCTGTAATGTCTTCAACAGTTAATGTGCCAGTAGGAATTGTATATTCTTGATCAATATATTTGCATCCTGAATCACCAATGGAAGCCAGATGTAATCTCATGAGACCTTGCCATGCTGAAAAGTTATTTCTGTTAAGCCTTGAAATTTCTCTTTTGTAAGACATCTTGATCTTTAGCTTAGGTCCTTGAAACCCTTCCTGCAAGCACCAAAAGCTCTGATACCAATTGTTGGAAATATAGATGCAGTAACTGAGAGGGGGGGGGGTGAATCAATTAACCACAAAAATATTACCACTGATCCCTTAAATATCTTAACAAATTATTTACTGTGCCACTTGGTAAATATACAGAGAAATGTTGAAAACTTGATCCTTGAAGTGTGTAATAATTTAAACTGTTCTTAAGCATTCATCACTGATTAACTTGCATGAATAAAGAAAATAACATGAACATAAGAGACACCAGATTTACCGTGGAAACCCAATATGGGAAAAACCACCAATGTAACTAGTTACTATTTTTCACTCTTCTGAAGTGATGCCTAGTTAGAAGCCAACCCGGTAAAAGGTTACAAAACACACTGTTAGGTGTGACCTTGTTAGAGGATTTAATCACCCTGCTAGGAGTGGCCTTGTAAGAGGTCTTGAAACAATTCAATAGAACTGTTACCTTGTTAGAGGATTTACAAAATGGTTGTTAAACCAACTCGATTAAGAGATTTTGATATCACTGCTACAATTGCTAGAGAGTAACAATGAAATAAACTGCAACTAAATTGCTGAATATAGATGTCTATTCTATTTCACTAGATCCTTTCTGATCAATTAAATCTTTGCTGCTCCTCAAGGATATCTGACCATCATTCAAAATTCGCACACACCTTTCTTCAAAATGATTTCTGCATGCTGTATATCTTTTATTCACCATTTGACCTTCTATATATATATGCCATTTCATAATCATTTAGATTGACAAGTCGGCACTAATAATTATTATAACAGTCAGCTGGGATAAAAAAACTGTAATAAAAAAATTCTTTGAAAGGGCCGACCTTGCTCGGTAAACATTAATCCTGAAAAGATTTCCTTCGGTGACCGAGTTAACTCGGTAACCACAGTGAATTCTGCAACATCCTTTGGAGACCAAGAGAGCTCGGTAACCACTAATTTCCTTCGATAACCGAGGAGGCTCGGTTAACACTGTTATCTAGTCATGTTTCCTTTAGACACCTGAGAGAACTTGGTAGACACTAAAAACCACCTAGCTGACCGACTGAACTTGGTAGATACTGAGAACCGCTTAGCTGACCGACTGAACTCGGTAGATACTGAGAATGATAATTGATATGACATTTGTGTGACATCAAAGACAACACATAGCTAATCCAACAATGTCCTTTAGACAATTGTATCCAATAGTTTACAAGACCAAAGTCCAGGCTATAGAAGAAATTATACCTTTCAATCCAAACTTTAGCAGAGAAATGTTGATTGCAAAGCTAACTACCTTTTAAACTACAGAGATGGGAGATTCTTTACCTAAAGTTGAAACAACAATTTAAGGAATCTACACACAAGAAGATAATATCTGGAATTGCGAGCTCTAGCAATGGTAATATAAAGGAAGATCTTGGTGAGTATGTTGATGAATGGGAACAGATACAAGAAGAAGAAAGAAAGCTAGATGAACTTGTTGCCTTGATCACTAGAAGAGAAAGGAGAGTTAAGGGTAAATTTGAAGGAAAGTTACCTTTGAAATATTTTTAATGCAATAAGATAGGTCACTTTTCATATAGATGTACTAAAATAGTTCCTAAGCACAAACCTAAGTTTTTCAAGCCTAAGTATTCAAAAGAAAAGGAATGTTATTATGCTAGTGAAGGTATTTTTGATGATGATGATTGTGATTATGAGGAGATTGGATTTATTGCTATTAAAGATGAAAAACCAGTACATGAGGAAAAATCCTTAGTATCACATGTTGATAAGAAATATGAATGGGTTATAGACAGTGGTTTCTCACATCATATGACTGGAGACAAATTTTTTTTGTTAAAATAATGAAGTATGATGGTGGTGTTGTAAGATTCAGAGACAATGTTCCCAAACCTATCATAGGAGTAGGATCTATTTATTTGGATGGAAGGACTAATACTGACAATGTACTACTTGTTGATGGACTTAAGCATAACATGTTGAGTGTTGGATAGCTGATGGACAAAGGATATCAATTAAAATTCATTGATGGTAAATATTTTATCAGAAGTAAGACAGGAACCTTGATTGCAACTTGTACTAAATCTAGAGGAAGTGTATTTGAGTTAAATAAATCTGGAGCTTCTTATTTTTTTGTGAAGATAGATGATAGCTGGTTATGGCACATAAGGTTTTCTCATGTCAATTTTTATAATATTGTAAAGGAAATCTTGAATAATACAGTGAGAGACCTACCAAAAAATGTAAAACCATCTAACACTATGTGCAGAGAATGTGTTATGGGAAAGCAGACTAGAAGCAGTTATAAAAGTAAATCATATACAAAAAAAAGAAAAGTTGGATCTAGTACATAGAGACCTATGTGGACCTATAAGGACAATATCATACTATGGTGAAAGGTACTTTATACTTTTTGTTGATGATTTTTCTAGAATGATGTGGATCACTTACTTGAAAGAGAAATCAGAAGCATTTGACAAATTCAAATTATTCAAAGCAAAAGTAGAGAATGAATCAAGCTTAAAGATAAAATGTTTGAGGTTAGACAGAGGTGGAGAGTTTACTTCAGATCTATTCAATTCATATTGTGAAGAACATGGAATACAAAGGCAGACATCTGCTCCTAGGAATCCACAACAAAATGAGATAGAAGAGCGAAGAAACAGAACAATATTGGATGCTACCAAGACAATGTTGCTAGAAGGAAATGTATCTCATGTTCATTAGAGAGAAGTTGTTGGGACAGTAGTATACAAATTGAACATAATTCAAATCAAAGAAGGTACAAGTAAGACTCCTTATGAATTATGGTTTAATCATATTCCTACGGTAAAAGAATATTTGGTAGTAAATGCTATATCAAAAGAGATGATGAAATAGGGAAATTTGATGCTAGAAGTGATGAAGAAATTTTTCTTGGTTATTCTACTAAAAGCAAGGCTTATAAATGCTTTAACCTAAGATTAAGAAAGATGGTTGAAAGTAACAATGTGAAGATAGATGAAAAGTTTCATATACAAGAGAGAATGTATGATTGTAATTAGAATACAAAGATCAAGGAGGCTACTACTATAGAAGAAGAAGAACATATTGAAACTGAATGTGAAAATGAGATTTGTGATGATGACACAAATGAGGCTACTGAGATTCCTAAGACTCTAAGGTATGTTAAGAAAGATCATCCTAGAAATCAAATTATTGGTAATGCAAGTCAAGGAATAATGACTAGAGAAAAGACAAGGGAAGAAATTTGTTTGATTTCTCAAGTTGAACCAAAGACTACTGATGAAGCTTGTAGATATGAATCTTGAATCAAATCTATGCATGAATAATTAGATCAAATAAAGAAAAATAACACTTGGGAATTGGTTCCTAGACCTAAAGAAAAAAATGTAATAGGAACTAAGTGGGTTTTCAGAAACAAAATGAATAAAGAAGGAATTGTTGTGAGAAACAAAGCAAGGTTGGTATGCAAAGGCTATTCACAACAAGAAGGCATAGATTTTGAAGAGACATTTTCTCATGTTGCTAGGATAGAATATGTGAGATTATTTCTAGCTTATGTTGCACATAAGGACTTCAAGGTATATCAGATGGATGTAAAATCTGCATTTCTAAATGGGGATCTTGAAGAAGAGGTATATATAGAACAACCTGATGGATTTCCTCTAACAGAAGATGAAGACATGGTATGCAAGTTGAAGAAGGCACTGTATGGACTGAAGCAAGCACCAAGGGTTTGGTATGAAAGGTTAGATAAGTACTTACTTTTCCTTGGATTCAGAAAAGGCAATGTTGACAATAACTTGTATTTGAGAACTAGCCAAGATGGAGTTTTGATAATAGAAGTTTTTGTTGATGATATTATTTTTGGATGCAATGATGAGATGTGTAAGAAGTTTTCTAAATAAATGGAGAATGAATTTGAGATGTCCATGATAGGTGAAATGAAATTATTTCTTGGACTACAAATAAATCAAAGCAAGAATGGCATTTTCAGTTCTCAAACTAAGTATCTTAATGAGATGTTGAAAAAGTTTAGAATGGAAGATTGTAAACCTATTGGTACACCCATGGTGACTGGTCATAAAATGACAAATAATGATGAAACCAAAAGTGTTTTTCAGACCAAGTATAGATCAATGATTGGAGGATTACAATATTTGACTCACTCTAGACTGTATATTGCTAATGTTCTTTGAATTGTGGCTAGAAAATAGGAAGATCCTAAAGAGACACACATGGTTGTTGTAAAAAGGTTATTTATATATCTGAAAGGAACAATAGAATATGGCTTATGGTATGATAAAAATGATGACTTTGAGTTACATGCTTATATTGACGTCGATTGGGTAGGGAACATTGATGACTAGTGGAGGTACATTTTTCCTTGGGAAAAGCATGGTTTCATAGTTAAGTAAAAAGAAATATTGTATAACTCAATCTACTACCGAATGTGAATATGTTGTTGCTTCTATTAATTACACCCAATTTGTCTGGATGAAACAAATGCTAAAAGATATTGGAATAACTTTTGTTGAACCAGTGGTTATCCACTATGATAACACCAGTACAGTAAATATGTCAAAGAATCATGTGATGCATTTTAAAACTAAGCATATTTCTATTAAGTATCACTTTTTGAGAGACAAGGTTGTAGAGAAAGAAATAAGGTTGGAATACATTAGCACAAAAGAACAGATAATAGACATCCTTACAAAGCCATTTCCAAAAGATGCCTTTGAGTATCTCAGAGGTATGCTTGGGGTGAAAGCCCCTCCTTGTGAGAATTAAATGATGTAGGGATGAATCAGTCTAGAGTAATTTAGAGCTCTATCACTTTTTGGACTTGATGTATGGATCTACTCCTCAGGGGGAGTGATCGTTGGAAGATTACAAATACTTTTGGGTGATTCAACACCTAGTTGATGAAGACTAAATGGAAGATTGTTGATGACTTATGGAACCCTTTTCCATTGTTAATATGGGGAGAGATAATATGGGGAAGAGTTCATTGATAAAGTTGTACTGAGAGAGTATTCTTGGGTTGATGGATTTTCCCATATCTTGCCATCAATGCCAAAGGGGGAGATTGTTGGATATTTCTAATGAATTTAATATGTTTAATCACTACATTATCAATGTTGTTGTCCTTCATATTTTGTCACTGATGTCAACATATGTTTGTATGAAGAAAATAGACTAGTTACTGTAATCACCTAAAATCGGGCTAATAGAACCTAAGGCCCTATTTTCCCTAGTTCAGAATAATACCTTAATTATGTTAATTCGATCTTTGATTATTGACATAATCCTAAAATTCAATAAAATCATTTAAATCTCTAATCAAGCATTTACTACCAAGGTTTCAAGAAAAAATGAAAACAATTAACTCTATGCCTATTTAATTAATTCAATCCCACCAAATGCATGGCTAGAGTTATTAATTAAAAGAAAATCATAAATACCTCTTAAATAAAAAAAAACACAACAAACACACCTTAATGATTAAGGGGCTCTCACATGGATCAAGAATCAAGCCAAGATACATCTCAACCACTCCTAACAGATGCATCTCAACCATTCAAATCCTTCAATCTTATTTAAAAGAGAATTTTCAAAGGCTCACTCTTCCTTCTTGAAAATTGGATTTTAGCTTCTCAATGTTTGGAATTCTAGCTTATGGATACTTTGAGGCTTCTTAATCTTTGGATTATGAACTCTCTTGCTTAAGGATTTCAATTTGATAGTTGTTTTTCATGTTTTCATGCTTAGATTCATGCTTTAGCTAATTAGAGAACACTTTAATTTGGCTTAAAATGGAAAGAATTTATGGTTTCATGCCTAATTTGGAAGTATTTTCTAGATTTAGCTTTATTTCATGAATTTACTCTTGAATCTCTCATTTTAGTGTAGATTGTCACTGTTTAAGGGTCAAATCTGAGTGCTAACAACCCTTATTCCATACTCACACTAACTAGAGAGCAATAGGATGCTTTTACTTGTTAGTTTCTTCAATTACATGCTTATTTTCTCTAACAAGTGATGCTATTATCCTATTGAAGTGTTGTGTTGTAGGCCCTAAACTCACACACACATTTCTGGCACCCACTGTGGGGCCTAGCCCTGGATTTCACATTTTCAAGCTTTTAAAACTAATTTTTGTTGTATTTTTCTTGCCAGAGGATCACATTTGGTAAACAAAGTCGCACACAGTATTTCCCAAATCGCACCTGCATGGTAGTCCCACCATTTTTTGGATCGCATCTGGTAAATTAAAGGATCACATCCTGTGATCTGTGTCCTATATGGGAAATAGGGTCGCTTTAAGGAAATAGGATCACATTTGGAGGAATTTAGGATTGCATCTAGGGATTTAAATTGCATTGTTGAGTTTTCTGACTCCTAACAAGTTTGTTTGTTGATTTCTCTAGTTTTTGGCAGCTTAATTATGGTTTGCAGGTCAAAAAGCAGAAACCCAAATGCTAATAATTGTTTATAATTTTCTTTCAAAGGATAAAATGAACCTAATGCATTTGTTTTTAAGAAATTAAGCACAATTTAATTTCACCTTGCAAACCAATTAGAGGAATATGCTCTTTTCCCCTTGAGGGAAAATCAAAAACTCAAAAGTTGGCTTACACTTTGAAGTTGAATTCAGGAATGAATGCTAACAATTGCATATTCAATTTTCTTTAAAGCATTATCATTTGAATATTCTTTGGATTTTGGATTTCTAACAAGCTAACAAGCTAATGGGTGAGCTTGATGTTGTTGTTTGATTTTGAAAATCCTAACAGTGGTTTGCAGGTCGCTTGCCCAAGACAAAATTGAAAGACTACTAATGCTTGTCATGCAGGTTGCCTCTAAAGAAAATTCAAAACAAAACTTCATGCTTGGTTTTTCCAGGAACATTAAAACAATTTGAGATCAAGTTGCAAATCAATTAGAGGATTATGCTCTTTTCCCCTTGAGGGAAAATAAGAAACTCAAACATTGGCTTGTTATTTGGCATCAAATTGGAGTAATTGAATCTTAAATTGCATGATGTGTTTGGGATTTGTGGTATAAGTTAGGATATTATGCTTTTCTCATGGAGAATCAAAAATCCAGGGCTTACTATCATTTATCCATTTTCTTTATTGTATACCTTTAGAGGGCCTGTTGGTTGAGGAAAAAATCTCCCAGGAATGACCCAAGTGGGGACAAGTCTTACACCGACTCTTCCACCCCACTATAAAAATTGACACTACCTTGAGGCTAAAGCCTTGGAAGACATGATCTATCTTATCTTGGGAGATTGATGAGTAATCCCAATGATAGACTTGGACTTTGTGTAGAGCGGAGCTGCTTCAATCTTGCTTGCGAGACTACCCACTGCTAGGTTCTCATAGGGTTAACAACCTTAATCCTTCTTGTGGGACTATGGGAGATGGTTGTGAATGGATGCCTTCATTAAAAACCTTATGTTAGATGCTACCTGGATCACCCCCTAAAGGTTGTTATCACTTGTGTGAGGCAAATAGTAATTACCCCAAGATATTCACCATATCGAGCCCCCATTGACATTACTACTCAGATAATATGGGCTCCAATATCCATTACATGTTATTGGACTACCATATTCTGAGGAGTCTTTGGGTGTGTTCATAAGTCAATGAACAAGTGGTTTCAATCTCTACCTAGTGTAAGGTAGGTTAGGTGTGTCTAATTGAAATGATTGCTTGGTGTGTCTTAAATACAAATTTAGATAATCACCCCCAAATGAACAAACAAAGAGCATTTACAAGCATTTACAAACACCTGACAGTCACTAGAATCTGACAAACATGATACATTTTTCAAAAAACACTGAAATTACAAAATTCCTATCATCATAAGATCGCATCTCGGGTTCCTGAGTCGTATCATACATCTTGGATCGCATATGTTCAAACCTAGATCACATCTGGTGGTCACACCATTTCTCGAGTCACATCTGGTGCACATTGCATTTCCTAAGTCATATATGGTATTTCCTGAGTCGCATTTGGGGTTCCAAATTGTTTACCAGTCACTATATAGGATCACATCCAGGACAGAGAGTACTTTTGTACATGCCAGAACCAAAAATCTTACATTTTTAGATACCCATTTGGCCTATTAGTAAGTTCCTATTGCCAAAACACAGTCATCTGATAACCAAAGAGAGTTATTTATGAAATTCTTGTTACCTTGTATGGTCCAAATCTACATTGTCCAATTGTGGAGTCAGTTTATCCAATCAACTACAACCAAGTTCTCAGCTCATAGACAGGGCACTTTGACACCCTTTGACGCTGAAACTTTCACACTATTAGACCCACTTGCACTTTGGTTCCCAACTCACAAACAGGGCACTCTGACACCCTTTGACATTGGATCCATAAAAACAACATTTCAAACCCACTCTTTCATCCTTGGATCCATAATCAGACATTGCAAACAATCAGACCCACTTTTAAACACAAGACATTCATTGGTTCCTCAATCCAATTTTTATGGTTGTTACAAGGCACAAAGCTTACCATTTTGGGAGGAACCCATTCGTAGATGAAGTACAATTACACACATTTGAAATAGGAGAGACCTCAAGAATCAATCCCCTATTTGGTACTACACCAAGCATTACTCATACATCGACACCCGAACAAATAAACATGAACAACTAGGAAGATTACCGATGGGATGAAAGATACCATGACCAAGATAACCAAGAAGAACATGATAAACAAAAAGAAGAGATACAATACCGTGAAACATATCGAGATGATGATGATGAAGATCCCACTGAAAAAGAATACCAAAAATCTATAAACAACAAATAATTCAACAAAATCCTTGAGAGAACTTTGGATGAAAACAAATAGAAATATTTCCTAGAACTCACTTCTCAAGGTGTGAAATTACCAAAGGATTATGATGTGAGTCAACTCAAACAAAAGGAATACCTTAGTCCTTTATCAATTCTAACAAGGAAACTAACTTCTTTACGAATAGAAATCCAAGAACTCAAAAAAGAAAAGGACAAACCAAAACAATCATATTCCTTGGAACACATATGTCCTTTCCCTTTTGACAAGGGACTCAAGATGATTCCATTTCCTAAGAATGTCACAATACCAAAGTATGAAAAATACATGGGAGATTCTGACCCTCAAGATCATGTGAGGGAGTTTTGCACAACTAGTATGGAGTTCATGCATGAACAAACATATCTCATGAGGCTATTTCCACGAAGCCTAGGTGGACAAGCTATGGATTGGTTTTCCAAATTACCCATAGGAATCAAAACATTTGATGAACTAGTGAAAAAATTCATACAAAAATACTCCTACAATATCCAACACACAATCACAATGTTAGATCTATGCAACACCAAACAGAAAATGGGAGAATCATTCTTGAGTTTCCTACAAAGATGGAGAAAAATATTTGCACGATATGCTAGGAAGATACCTGAAAATGAAAAGATGGATATCTTCATTAACAACTTGGTTCCTAAAATGAACTTTCCTATACAATTGCAAGGACCACCAAGTTTTGATAAAATGATAGACAACACAATCAAGATTGAGGAGGTCTTGATTAAGAAAGGTGAAATCTCCATCCACAAAGAGAATAAAGACAAATATTATTCCTCCAAGGATAAATACAAGTATGGAAACAAAAACAAGAACATGGTTAATGATGGAGTTGTTGACACTCCTAATGTCAAGCCTAAACTAGATGTTTTCAATCTTACAACAAGTCTTCAAACAAATAAGAATCTGAATCCTATTGTGGCACCAATGACAAACAATACTTTAAATAAACCTCCTGCTCGAAGGGAACCTTGGGCACCAAGGCCTAAGAGAAAATTTACACCATTGGGAGACACCTTGGAAGTGGTTCTAAAGTCACTTGTAGATAAAAAAATCATTACAATTCCTTATTCCAAACCTTGGGATCCAGAAGACAAGCCCAAGTGGTGGAACAATAACGATTACTATGATTTTCATCGTAACAAGGGACACAAGACCAAAAATTGTATGAAATTGAGACATGTCATCCAAGATTTGATTGAAGAAGGAAAAGTCAAGGTAGATGGACATCACACAAACAATGACCATACAACATTTCAAACACCATTACCTAACTATGAGAAAGGAGAATCTTCAAAGAGTAACAAAATCAACTACACATTTTGATAATGACAATGTAATTCATATGGTGAAACCATGCAAATATTTCATCAATATGATCACTCTAAAAGGAGTTAAATTTTTTTTTGAATCTTCCAATGCTATAACATGAAGTCAAGATAAGCTCACTCTCAAAGTGCCTTTAACATCTAAAGAACTAGCTACAACCACAACAACATCTAAGAAAGTGGTATTACCACCAAAGTTTAATCTTGTGGATCAGTTACAAAAGACACCCACTCAGATATCTATCCTAGAGTTGTTGAAAATCTCCCCTAGTCATAGGGAGATTCTTGATCAAGCCCTACTTAGCACTAATGTACCAAAAGATCTAGATGTGGATAGATTCCAAGATATGGTTGGTCACTTGAATTCCCCACATTACCTATCTTTTTCTAAAGAGGATGACAAATCATTAAGTCAACTACATAACCAACCTCTACATTTAGAAGTCCTTATTCATAAACACCAAATCAAACATGTCTTGATAGATGGAGGCACTGGTTTGAACAATTGCACATACAATTTGATAAAATAGCTGGGCTTCTCAGAACATGCAATTGATCCTAGAAGAAAGATAACTATCAAAGCTTTTGATGAAGAAGAGAGATCATCCAAAGGATTAGTTGTTTTACCTATTAGAGTGGGACCAGTGGAGCAAGATGTCTTATGTCAAGTTCTTGATCTACCCCTTGCTTACAACATTATTCTTGGAAGACCATGGATACACTCAATGCAAGTTGTGCCTTCAACTTACCATCAATGCCTAAAATTTTCTCATAATGGAGTGGAGGTCACTATTCCAACAGATACAACATACTCTTGCAATAATCTCAAGAAAGTAGAAAGCATGGTTCCTCATAATAAGGAAAGCTCCCACAAAGTAGAAACATCCAAAGAAATGGTTTTGAAAAGCTTTGATAAAAAGATCAACATCTAGGAGACAAGCATGGGTGAATACAAGATAGATCCCACAATGTCTTTAACGAATCTTCCCATATCTCCTAGAACACAAGGAAGACCTTCATCAATATTTACACCTTCCAATGGTAGTGCTCTAATTATACATGAAGGGACCGAAATGGTGAAAGAAAAAATATCTCTTGAAGAATAAAATGAAGAAAAGGCTATTTTGCAATGGCTTTACAAAGAAAATGAAGAGGATGGAAATGTAAAACATGTGGAAATAGCTCCTGACAAATATGGAAAGGGATACGAGATCATGAAATAGATGGGTTACAAAGGAAAAGGACCATTGGGACAACACAACAAAGGACTAGTAGAACCCCTACACAATTTCAGAAATCCTAAAGACAAGACTAGGTTGGGTTTCAGAGAAGCAAGATTTCATCCTGTAGCAAAAAGTGGTCTTGTATTTGATAGATCAAGAGACTCAGATGATGAAGAAGAAGTGGAATGACAACTTATTTCCTATGAAAGGTTGCTACTCTTGAAAGGGGATCCACTATCAAAAATTGGTACCAATGTTGAATGAGAACCAGAAGAAGAACAAACAAGAGAACCTAGCACAAAACAAGAACAACAGAGTCTTATTGATGACACACCTCATTTTGATGAGGAACCTCCATAAGAAATATTGCAAGAAGAAGAGATTCATGATCCTGAAGAGGAAGGAGTGCCCATGACTATTGCTCATTTCTTGGGAGTTTCAGATGACAGTCAAGTGGACTCACATGAGTATGAGTGGGATGCCCTATCTGATGCTACCATGGATATAGAAGTGGATGTAATACACAAGTTTTCACCTAGAGTCTTAACTGAAGAAGGAGAAAGTTCTAATGTTAGATCACTAGAGTTAAATTTGCATAGCACTAACATGAACTCTAATAATTATGAACATGACTCTAATAATCCTAACATCTATTTAGAAGCAAACTGAATAGATGACATATTACAAGTTAATAACATTGATAATAATGCGGTGTTGTCTCTTGAACCTACTAAATCTTTATCCTTGAAATAGCCTGACTTGATAGATTGGGATGAAACTACAAACACAAGCTATCTATCCTTTGACAATGGCTATTCCATAGTCTATTATCTCAACGCTTGTGAACCCTTCCTTTCTTACACTAGTGCAAAGAGAGAAACTATGACTGAAGAGGACATCAAGTTTCTCAGTCTCAAAAATAAAAACAAAAAGAACAAGAGGTCTGATGGTGAAAACCACCTAGTGGAAGTATCAGATCCTAAAAGAGAAAAAGAAAAAGACATATCCGATGGTGAAAACCTCCTTGAGGTGCCAAAGGATGGGATTCTTTATATCCTTCTAGATCACTTTCAAGAAAGATCATCAGTTTTGATTGAACCTACACAACCCGTTAATTTGGGAACAACAAAAGCTCCTCAGCTAGTTTACATTGCTTAGTCATTGACAGAAGATGAAAAGATCCAATTCACCAATTTCTTCAAAGAAAAGAAGATCAATTTTTCTTGGTCTTATTCGGATATGCCTGGATTGGACACAGAATTGATCATGCACCATTTGTCTATTTCACCAGATGTAAAACCAGTAAAGCAAAAACTTAGAAAGATGAATCCACATGTGGCATTGCTAGTGAAAGCAAAATTGGAAAAACTATTGAAAGTTGGATTCATTAGGGCTATTGATTATGCGGAGTGGATATCAAACATAGTTCATGTTTCTAAAGTAGATAAGTCCATAAGAGTTTGCACAGACTTTAGAGATCTCAACAAGGCTTTCCCTAAAGATGATTTCCCACTTCCAAACATTGATATGATTGTAGATCTAACAGCTAGCTATGAAATGTATTCATTAATGGATGGATTTTCAGGATATTATCAAATCAAAATTTCTCCTGAACACCAAGAGAAAATAGCATTCACATGCGCATGGGGAACCTATTGCTGGAATGTAATGCCATTTGGTTTAAAGAACATAGGTGCAACTTATCAAAGAGAAATGACCACAATATTCCATGACATGATGCATAAGAACATGGAAGACTATGTTGATGACACCTTGGATAAGTCAAAGATAAGAGCTACACACATAGAAGACCTAAGAAAGATCTTTGACAGAATGGAACAGTTCCAGTTAAGACTTAATCCTAAAAAGTGTGCATTTGGTGTGTCATCTAGAAAACTGTTAGGATTCATAGTTTCAACAAAGGGAATTGAAGTAGATCCAATAAAAGTAAAAGCTATTCTAGAGATGCAACCACCAAGGAACATTAGTCAAATGAGGATGCTACAAGGAAACCTAAAATCCATAAGGAGGTTCATATCTCAGTTGACGGACAAAGCACAACCTTTCACCAAGTTGATGCGTAAGGGAACTACTTTCACTTGGGATGAGCAATGTGAGGAAAATTTTTCACAAGTCAAGAAATATTTGATGAATCCTCCTATTCTAATGGAACCAATTTATGGAAAACCTCTATTGCTCTACATATCAGCTACAGATACATCATTAGGGGTATTACTTGCACAAGAGGATGAAGCAAAGAAAGAAAGAGCCATATATTACGTCAGTAGAACTTTGGTCATATTTGAGCTGAACTATTCAATGATTGAAAAGGCATGGTTAGCAGTGGTGTTTGCATCCCAAATGATGAGACACTATATGTGATGAACTACAACTAATTTAGAACCAGAATGGAGAATCTGTAATTCAAGATTACTAAAGGAGTTGCTGATTAGATATGCAAGATGATTAAATCAATATTATGTTGTCATTCATGTCAACTAGCTTGACAATACTTATCTTGTAAGTTACTATACCGACACATTTGAAGAAAGGTGAAAGAGATGAAGAATAGAAATATCTACATGAGGAAGATGTATATGTCAGATGAGTATAAGGAATACATTAAGTAACTTTTTGATGAGTCTATGACATGATGAAATTGACTTTATTATGTTGCATTCATCTATGATGAAGAATAGAGCTGAAAGACACAAAGCAGTGTTGTTGATAAATAAAGCATTCTAGTATACACCGAAGGAATGTAGTGTATACCGAGTGTAGTGTTAACTGAGCTTGTGTTCACTGACGCATTTCTTTGTTAACTGAGCAAAATAGAAAGGAATTAAATGATCAGTTTAGCGGATAAAGTGATGAGCTGTAAAGTGTATGAAATCGAGGTAACAGATAAGGTTTGTTATGAATATTGATGGCTAAAATAAATCAAAAGGATCTAATGGAGAATATTGAAACATGTTAATGACACATCAACCAAAGAAGCTTAAAGCAACAAAATCTGTGAATATGATTAAGTGGCAAAATCTGATGGAGGAAAAGAAAATGATTTACTCGTCTATATAAGAGACATTGGTTTCATTATTGAAACATCACCAAAAGAAGAAGATACTATAGAATTATCACATGAACAAGTTTTCATTCATTCTGATCATACTGGTTAATAAGTGTATACACCTAAAAATGGTCACCTAGACTATTAGCCCCTTTTGCTAAATCATTAATTGCTTGTTCTTGATCAAATCCTAGCTCTATCATTTATTCGATTATTTTCTATGGGCTAACCATTTTATCCTAAGTCTTTATTTATTTAAAAGGAATATTTCCTCCCCTTTTAAATAAATAAAAGCCCCCACTTTTCCTCTTATCCTAAGTTGCACAAATAAAGCATTATTCTTATTTTATAAAAAGGAGAAAAGCACTTTTTGTCTCATATGGACATAAAGTCAACTCTTATTTTCTCATTGGAGGATATTTGTGCACATGGATTGCTCCTCTTTTGAGCTCCACCATTGATTAAATCTTTTGCCTCTTAATCTCCATGGTCCATTCCTCCTCATTTCCTTTAAAAGGAGAGCTCTCTTCTTCATTCTAGATCCCCAACTTTTTATGCTAATGTTATGTTGCAGGTTTTCTAGGTACATTTGGAGCTTTTTGAAGATTTGGAGCATTCTTAGCTTCTACATCTCATTCTTGCATTCTACATCTCATTCTTGCATTCTTAGCTTAGCTTCATATTTATGCTTTCTTAGATTAGCTTCATTTCTATGCTCTAGATTAGCTCACATAGATTAATTAGCTTGGGTTGTAACACTTGCATATTTCCTTTCATAGCTTAGCTTGCATTTTCATTTCTAGTATAGTTGCATTGCATTTTCATTCTTGATTCTTGAGGATATTGGCATTCTTGCCCTTGTCTTCATTGAATCTCCCATTGCATGGTTTACTAGCAAGGTTATAGGCTAAATAGCTCTAGCTGAGAGCATTCTTAAAACCCTTGCACTCCATGCCTAGGGAGCTATGGATTGATTTGTGAGGGCTCATTCTTGAGTTTCTTTGCATGTAATGATCCATAGAAGTGTGACACAATTATAGCACACAATAAGAACCGAGCTGCAGAACAATTACTGAGCTACAGAGAGTAATTATCGATGGACAGTAAGTTGATATAGTATTGAATCTGAAGTGGTATATTGATCAGAAAGATTTGAATGAGCTAAACATTGATCTGTAAACTGAAATTAAAGTTGTTTCAAGGAAGATCATCTAATATTACATATTTAACCATTTTACACTATCAAATCTCTTAACTAAGTAGACTATGAAAGTTTTTTGATGTTTCATTCATAGAGTGAACATTGTTATCCTGTCAACCCCAGAGTGACTACTGGTTGGATGATAACTTATGGTCTAAAATCCTCTAACAAGGTCACACCTCACATTGTGTATGTAACCTTTAACAAGGTTGGGTCTTCACTGACCTCACTTTAGAAGAGTGAACAATTTTGGGTTGCCGGTCCCAGGTGGTTTTTCCCTTCATAGGGTTTCCACGTTAAATCTCTTGTGTTATGTATTGATTGTGATATTTGTTTGTTATCATACTTTGCATATTACATGTTAGATTTGATTGGTAAATGTTATAAAGTTTTGACTGACAATCGGTAAAGACACAGACAGTGAAAGTATTTTATGTTTACCGAGTAGCAGAAGTTATAGATTTGTTTTGGATTATACATTTTGAATTGGGACACTGGATAACTGATTCACCCCCCTCTTAGTTATACTAACAATTGGTATCAGGGCTTTGGTTTCTTAGAATATATTTTTAAGGACTCCAACAAAAAGGTCTCAAGATGTATAAGAGGGAAGTGCCAAAGCTAAACAAAGATAACTTTACAGTATGGCAACGACGGATGAAGTTGCACATATCTAGAAATTGGAATTTTGCACTAGAACTGATGGAGAATGGCTACATTGAACCGACACCAGGTCCCCTGACACTTGATCAACTAAAGGATAGGCATGAACACAATATCACTATGATGGAACTTGTTGCTGCCTATACCGATGCCGAATTTGAAGACATCAAGTATTGTGATACAGCTAAGACCATGTGGGTCAAGTTGACTCTAATATATAGTGGAGATGCGAATGTTAAGAGAGCCAGAGCAAAAAGCCTAAGAGGTCGATTTGTTGATATGAAGATGAAAGAAGGAGAGAACATTGTGCAATACACAAATAGACTAAAAGAGGTAGTACATGCTATTAGAGAATCCAGTGGAGTTATTGATGATGAAACAGTGATAAGAAAGATTCTCAAAACTTTGCTGCCAGTTTATGTGATCAGGATCTCTACAATTCATGAAACAAGAGCTACATCCAACCTTACTCTTGACACACTGATCGGTAAGCTTACAACCTTTGAATTGAATTATTTTGACAACAGTGTTGTACCTTCTATTGAATCTGCTTTCATGTCTTCTTTGAAGATTGGTAAGTCTAGTAGCAGGAATGATAAGAACAATGATAGTGATAGTAATACCGATGATGAGCTTGATGAGCTTGAAGCTCTTATGGCTAGAAGATTGCCCAAAGTTAAGGGAAGGTATAAAGGCAAGTTACCCTTGGCATGTTTTAATTGTAAATAAGTTGGCCACATCACTACTAGATGTCTGAATAAGAAAGATGATGATAGATCCAAAGACTGATCTGAAGGAAGCTATGGGAAAAGAGTCAATAGAGGTTACCAACACAACAACAGAGATAACCAAGATAGCTATGACAAAGGGAAAAAGGTATGTTACATAGCCGAATAATTTGAATTTGAATCTAACACATCATATGACTGTTGATATAGAGAAATTTGATCTACTTGATGAATATGATGGAGGATCTATTAGAATGGGAATTGATGCACCTTGTATGGTGAGAGGTAAAGGTTCACTGATGATTAATGATAGAATAAAATGTGAAAATGCATATTGGGTAGATGGAATGAACTATAATTTTTTAAGTGTGGCACAACTGAATAACTTAGGCCACCGACTTGCTTTTGAGAGCATAAAGGTAAGAATCTATGATAATGGAGGAAGACTTGTCAAAACTAGTACACAATCTAGAGGTAATCTATTTTATCTTGATATTGATCAGTCTTCTTGTTTATTAATGAAGGATGAAGATGCATGGTTGTGGCATAAGAGGTTATGTCATGTAAATTTTGATAACATGATCAAAATTAGTAAGAAGAAAAGAGTTAGAGGGTTGCCTAACTTGTCAAAACTAGATCATGCTATGTGCCATGAATGTTAGAAAGGTAAGATGACTAAGTCTAGTTTTAAGAGCAAAGACTACTCAACAAAGAAGATACTTGAGTTGGTTCATATTGATCTATGTGGTCCTATGAGAACTTAGAGCTATTATGGTGATAGATACTTTATTCTTTTTGTTGATGACTATACTAGATTAATGACTGTTATGTTGTTGAAAGAGAAATCTGAAGCATTTAAGATGTTTAAGTGGTATAAGGAAAAAGTAGAAAAAGAGACTGAAAAAGAGTTAAAATGCTTAAGATCTGATAGAGGAGGTGAATTTATCTTTGATGAATTTACTAATTTCTGTAATGAGAATGGTATTAAGAGACAGGTCTCTACACCGAGAACACCTCAGCAAAATGGGATTGTTGAAAGAAGAAACGGGTCAATCATTGACTGTAATAGGACATTGATGATACAAAAGAATGTTGCTCAGACATATTGGAGGGAAGCTGTTAGTATAGCTGTATATGTGCTTAATTGAGTACAACTGAAGAAAGACACCAACTAGACACCTTATGAGCTATGGTTTGGACACAAACTTATTGTAAGTTATTTCAGGATTTTTGGAAGTAAATGTTTTATTTTGAAAGATGAGAGAAATGGGAAATTTGATTCTAAAGGTGATGAAGGAATATTCTTAGGATATTCTACTAAGAGTAAAGCATACAAATGTATGAATAAGGTTACAAATAAGATGATTGAAAGTACTAATGTCTGTGTTGATGAGTTTGATGACATGAACATAGAAGAAAGAAAGGAACCAGAAGACTATGGTAGATTCACTTACATTGAACTTCCTGACTATCTACCGAAGTCACAACCTGTGATAACTAGTTAGCGGGAAAATAACCTTGAGGAACAGGAAAGGAAAACTGACAAACAAGATGGTGCTATCGAGCAAGCACATGAACCTAAACATGATGAACAAGAAAGAAGAAACTAAGTACTGGCTAGTTTTTTCAGAAGACATCATCTTGAGACATAAATTATTGGAAACAGACAAGATGGAATGCAGACAAGAAGCAAAACAAGACAAGGTACATGTTTAGTTTGTGAATTTGAACCAAAGAATGTGAAAGTTGCATTAGAGAATGAAGAATGGGTTAATGCAATGAAGGAGGAGATAGAACAAATAGAGAAAAATAAAACTTGGTCCTTAGTACCCCAACCTAAAGATAAGAATGTTATCGGTACTAAATGGATATTTAGAAACAAGTTGAATGAAAATGGTGAAGTGACAAGAAATAAAGCGAGATTGGTATGCAAGGGATATGCACAGGAATAAGGCATTGACTATGGTGAGACATTTGCACCTATTTCTAGATTGGAAGGAGTTAGAATGCTACTTGCATATGCTACACACAAGAAATTTAAGGTTTATCAAATGGATGTGAAGTCAGCATTTCTGAATGGTATACTTGAAGAAGAGGTCTACATAGAACAACCTGAAGGATTTGTTTATCCAGACAACATAAACATGTTATGTAGATTACACAAAGCTTTATATGGTTTGAAGAAAGCACCAAGAGCATGGTATGAAAGGCTACATACTTACTTATTAAGTATTGGATTTGTAAGAACTAGTGAAAACAACAATTTGTACATGAAAGGTGATACTAATGACACTATTCTTATTGCTGAAATTTTTTTGATGATATTATTTTTGGAGGTCAAGATCATGTATGTAAATCTTTTGCTGATGACATGAGGAATGAGTTTGAAATGTCTATGTTTGGAGAGATTAAATTCTTTCTTAGATTGCAAGTAATTCATCAGAGTGATGGGATATTCATCAAACAGTCCAAGTACATAAAGGAAGTCTTGAAGACATTTGACATGGAAGATGCTAAACTTGTAGGAACCGTTACCCTAATTTTCATATCCATGCGAATTTGGCTAAAACCTTTCCCCAAGTCTCTGTTTTCACCTTGCCATGCATCCCTAAAGTTTTCATGAATTTATCTCTTGTTTCCTGGCCTCTGCAATCTTTTTATTTCCCTGGTCTGTAGTTTAAATATTTGAAAAAGTAGTCATTGGTGCTAAATTAACCCTGCAAGCCCTAAGCCCTGTTATATTTCCTTGTTACTTTATCAGTAACTTAAGTGATCAAAAAAGGCATGTGCATATTAGGTTTCTTCTTGTTCACCAGTTCGCTATTTCCTTCCAGCGGTGTTTTAAGTCATTCAATGATTCTGTGAAAGTGCCCTTAGTTGGGCAGTCGCTTAATCAAACCCTGGGTTCACATGTAATTCGGCGAACTAGCGAAGCCCCTTTGTTCACGTATTCACCTAGCTCAACCATGGTTTATCAAAGTATCTCATGAATAAGAAGCCTTTGGTCGCTAAATCACCAGGTCAAGGTGGGGTTAGTTCTACAGGTAGTGATTAGATTCTGCATCAGACGATTGTCTGATAATCTCAAGGAATATTCCAGGGGCATGAGGAGATGAGACTAGTCGTCAATATGGTATCAAGATTATTTTTTAGGGTGGGGTCCTAGTCAAGAAGATCTGACAGCTCTTGTAAGTTCACAAGGGTTATTTCAGAGCTTTAAGATCTTGCACTAACTGTTGATTTCCTTCCCATGCAGTGTTTCAAAGGTTAAGTGGGTCTGATGCCATGTATTCTGATTTGGTAGCTCCTGGTTGGTCCACGTGTTGAGTCAGATTACTTGTTAGTGGGTCCATTTTCAGAAGGTCTGCAAAGACGTCAGCAAAGTTTAAGATCTACAACTATCTTATAATCTGATGGAACCTTCAGGGGCTATTAGATCATGTGCCTACCGTTAGATCTGAATCCAGTGTGTCAGTGGGTCCAAAGTTCTCAGAATATCAATCCAACAACTGGCATATTTTCGCAAGGAATGTGTCAAAAGTATAAGATCTTAAGACAACTGTCCGATCAAAGGGGTGTCTGCTAGGTCATTTGGCGATTTGGTGACTGAGGAAATTCAGTGCTCCAGTTATGTTTGGTGGTCCTGATATCAATTTTATATGTTTGCTTGTTCATTGAATAATTTAGCAGTGCTCCAAATGACTTGGCGATTCAGTGAACACTTTGTTCACTGAATCTCTAAATAAACTGGCCAAGGTTGTAAATGTTTTGTGACTTAGTGAATGTCTTTGGTCATCAGTTCGCCAAATATAGGCTGGGATTCTCATGAATGGTTAAAATGTTATCTTGCGAATATGCGAATAAAGTCTTCTCGTATTCACGGAGTATAACCAGGGTAAGTTAAAAGACTCAACAATTCAGCGAACACCTTGTTCTCTGAATCGCTTGACTGGACCAGGGTTAAAGGAAGGATTTCATGAATAGGAGAAGGGGTCTTCAGTCACACAGTCGCCAAATGACTTAAAGGAAGAAAGGCTCGAGGTGGGGCCAAAATGACAGATGGCTGATGTGCTCGATTCTCATTGGTCCAAACATGCCAAGGTGGACATTGACTTGTCAGGAAGGGTTTTAACTATTTTAAAAGATGCATCTCAGCCGCCTGATCTACCGAGAAACTTTGCATCGACGGCTACATTTTAAAAAGGAGCTCTGTTAGCCATTATAGTTCAAATTTAAATATTCCTATATAGGTTTTTTGCTAGGGTTTACATTTTGTGGCCATGCATGACAAAATTGGTAGCTAGGATTTATTTCTCCAAGACAGAGATGGTTGGAAAAATGATGGATGGTCTGATCCTTGGCACTACAAATTTTACAGAGTACCATGAGCTTGGCGCCACCTTTTGCAAGGTTAATCTTTTTTAACCCAAACATCTATGAGATCAGATTCAAGGCATTCATGGATTAGTGGAGTTGCAGGCAGGTAGATGGATCAAGGTAGATGAGTCGAGGTTGCTTGTCCATGGATTGATACAGTACAGAGATGGGAAAGATAATATCTGATCAGCCATGATATTGCAGAGTTATATTTATGATCAAACTTGATTGCTAGGGTTTGATATCATTTTAAATCTTGTAACCCTAGTTAGGTTTTGACTCCTGCTTGCGTGCAGTTGAGTATGTATATATTTTTTTTGGAGCCTTAGTGCTAAAGAGTTGGACAATTGTAAAAGAAATTCACCTTTCTTAAAGGTCATCTATGGTATCATCTCTACCCTGTAGCTTATATAGTTGTATTTCTCCCATTGATCATTCAGATATTGCAGAGGTATTTTGTAACAATCCTTCATGTCCCTATGCTTCCTTGTTTGGGTCATCTCTTATTGGATCAAAGCATATGTATGTTTTTCAATGACAACTTAGGGTTCCTGATCCCTCTTACTTTCTATAACTGTGTGTGTTATTACGTTTGATCTAATTTAGATGCTTTTGTGGGTATACTTCAGCCCCCTAACAATCTTGTCTCAATCCTACACTGAGGTGTAGAAGTGAATGTTTGCTTGTAGGTCATAAATTGTTTCTTATGTTCAGACCCTTCTATGAAATACTTATGCAAGCCTATTCAATGAGTTGTGACCTATTAGACCTGAGCCTTTCATTGATTCCACATATCTATACTAAGATCCAAACCCTAATTTCAGTGTATCACCTAGTAGGTAGTTTGCTTTCAGTCATTTCCCTTTCAAGCACTCCTTCTATCCCTTTCCCTTAGAAGATTTAATTTTCATGTCTAGAAGAAAATTAAGGTGATTATCCAAGAGGAACTAGCCTAGAACCTGGAGGTCTCATCTTAGTTAGCATAAGTCCCACAACCTGGAGATGATTCCCATGTTATACTAGGTTATCAAGACTACGAGAGCTTGAACCAAGGGTGCAAACTTAGTGTATAACAGGAACATTGATGGCTACTAGAAGTAAACTAACAAATGAATATGAAACTATAGAGGTAAACTAGACACTTTACTGATCCATGATTGGTAAGCTCATGTATGTAGTTCACAATAGACCAAATATAGCACATGCTGTGTGAATTGTTGCTAGATATTCTACTAATCCTAGAGAATCACACATGATTGCTACTAAAAGGATCTTAAGCTATCTGAAAAAGATAGAGGATTATGGATTATGGTATCTTAAGGAAGGTAAGTTTGAGTTGAAGGTTTATACTGATGTTGATTGGGCTGGAAATGTGGATGATAGAAAAAGTACCACCAGAGGAGCATTTTTCTTTGGTGAAAGACTTGTAACCTGGACAAGTAAAAAGTAGACTTGTATTTCTCAGTCTACAACTAAAGTAGAGTATGTTTTTGCTGCTACTAATTGCTCAAACATTGCATATATCAGGCAAGTGTTGGAAGGAATGAATGAGGTAATCACTAACTCGGTGATTATATACTATGACAACACAAGTGCTATTAATATTTCAAAGAATCTAGTGATGCACTCTAAGACAAAGCATATATCAATTAAGTATCACTACTTAAGAGAACAAGTGCAAGAGAATCAAGTGAAGTTATAATTTGTTACATCTAAAGAACAACTTGCAGACATTTTTACAAAGCCTCTACTAAAGGACACATTTGAATATTTGAGGACTAGACTTGGGGTTTGTCCCCTGTCTATCGGTCACTAATGTGATCTGGATGTTGCATCAACCTAATCTTATCAGAAGATCATTCATGTTGATGCATCATAGTTCACACTTTGGATATTGTTCAAGGTTGTGATTAAGTTTGAAGAACTGAAATAGATTGGGATATCAGTATACTAGGATACAAAGGAAGTAATGGAAAACAAAGAGTTACTTAGCTACTACAAGAGCTGATTGTTTATTTGGCATTGTTGTCAAAGGGAGAGATAAAAAATATGAAAAGGAAAAAGAGAGATATGCACCGATGAGAACTATCTAAGGGAGAGATAATCTAAAAGAAAGAAATAGGAACAGGAACCTGAGAGCTAAAAAGATTATATCTATAGAATGACAAAGCTATATTTTATAATGCCGGTTAGTAACGTATTGATTAAACATATTAAGCTAGGGAGATCTTACACAACATTTGATTACAGAGTTGTAGAATACATGTTTGGTATGTGTATGGTACATTTCATATTACTTGAGTTGCCATCAATGCCAAAGGGAGAGATTGATGAACTACAACTGATTTAGAACCTGAATGGAGAATCTATAATTCAAGATTACTAAAGGAGTTGCTGATTAGATATGCAAGATGATTAAATCAGTATTATGTTGTCACTGATGTCAACTATCTTGACAATACTTATCTTGTAAGTTACTATACCGGAACATTTGAAGAAAGGTGAAAGAGATGAAGAACAAAAATATCTACATGAGGAAGATGTATATGTCAAATGAGTATAAGGAATACATTGAGTAACTTGTTGATGAGTCTATGACTTGATGAAATTGACTTTATTATTTTGCATTCATCTATGATGAAGAATAGAGCTGAAAGACACAAAATAGTGTTGTCGGTAAATAAAGCATTCTAGTATACACCGACAGAATGTAGTGTATACCGATCGTAGTGTTAACCAAGCTTGTGTTCACCGACGCATTTCTTTGTTAACCGAGAAAAACAAAAAGGAATTAAATGATCAGTTTAACCAATAAAGTGATGAGATGTAAAGTGTATGAAATCAAGGTAATAGATAAGGTTTGTTATGAAGATCAATGGCTAACATAAATCAAAAGGATCTAATGGGGTAGATTGAAACATGTTACTGACACATCAACCGAAGAAGCTTAAAGTGGAAAAATCTATGAATATGATTAAGCGAAAAAATTTGATGGAGGAAAAGAAAATGATTTACTTGTCTATATAAGAGACATTGGTTTCATTGTTGAAACATCATCGGAAGAAGAAGATACTACAAAATTATCATGTGAACAAGTTTTCATTCATTCTGATCATACTGGTTAATAAGAATCGAGCTGCAGAACAATTACCAAGGTACAGAGAGTAATTACTGACAGATAGTAAGTTGATATATTATTGAATCTGAAGTGGTATACTGATCAGAAAGATTTGAATGAGTTGAACACTGATCTGTAAATTGCAATTAAAATTTTTTCAAGGTAGATCATCTACTGTTACATATTTTACCATTGTACATAGTCAAATCTCTTAACCGAGTGGACTATGAATGTCTTTTGATGTTTCATTCATAGAGTGAACATTGTTATCCTGTCAACCCTAGAGTGACTGCTAGTTGGATGATAAATTTTGTTCTAAAATCCTCTAACAAGGTCACACCTCATAGTGTGTATGTAACCTTTAACAGGGTTGGGTCTTCACCAACCTCACTTCAGAAGAGTGAACAATTTTGGGTTGCTGGTCCCAGGTGGTTTTTCCCTTCACAGGGTTTCCACGTTAAATCTCCTGTGTTATGTGTTGAATGTGATATTTTTTTGTTATCATACTTTGCATATTACATGTTAGATTTGATTAGTAAATGTTATAAAGTTTTGACTGACAATCGGTAAAGACATAAACAGTGAAAGTATTTTATGTTTACCGAGTAGCAGAAGTTGTAGATTTGTTTTGGATTATACATTTTGAATTGGGACATTGGATAACTAATTCACCCCCCTCTCAGTTATTCTAACAATATGTTGGCACACAAGGTGAAACTAATGGCTAAAATTGATTTGCTTAAATACTTGTTGAACAAAGCAATGCTGATAGGAATACTAGCTAAGTGGGTCCTAATCCCAAGTGAATTTGATATTGAATATGTGGATAGAAAGGCCATTAAAGGACAAGTGATTTTTGATCAACTTGCAAACACTCCATTGACTGATGACAAGCCATTACTTGTGGAGTTTCTAGATGAATCTATCATGCACTTAATAGAACATCCTTGGAAAATGTACTTTGATGGTTCCTTCACACATCAAGGATCGGAAGTTGGATGCTTATTCATCACACCACAAGGATATAAGATTCCCAAGGCATAAAAAATGATTTTTCCATGCACCAACAATATAGCAAAATATGAAGCTCTTGTGAACAGGATCAAGCTGGCGATAGAGTGGAAAATCATTGAATTACACAACTATGGAACTCACAACTCATTATCAATCAATTCAATGGTGACTATCAGACTAAGGATGAAAATCTAATGCCCTAAAAAAAAATGGTGGATGACTTGAAAAATTACTTCATCTTCATTACATTTCATCAAATTCCAAGATTAGAGAACAAAGCACCTAATGCGATGGCTACTTTAGCATCCATGTTACAATTGGAGGCACACCAATTTTGCTATGACTTCCTGGTGGAAGAACTCCCTTTCCCAGCTTATGATTCACCCAAATGCCAAATTGTTTGTTCCCTAGAAACCCAAGTGTTATCCAAATACGCCCATATCTACTCCTATCTTAAAGACCAAACAATTCCCGAAGTCTATTCTAGAAATGAAAAGAGATCCCTCATAAGAGCACCATTGTGTTATGTAATCATCACTAATGACTTATTTAGACATAGTCTAGATGGCATGCTTCTTAGGTGTTTAGAACATGAAGAGTCTAATCATGTATTAAAAGAAGTTCATGAAGGTGTGTGTGGATCACACTCAAATGGTTTTTCATTAGCTAAGAAACTTTTAAGGGTTGGGTATTATTGGCCCACTATGGAGAAAGATGATATCCACTTTGCAAAAACTTGTACGAAATGCTAGATCCATGGCAATTTGATACATACACCAGCTAGAGAGCTGATTCCCTTCATAACACATTGGCCATTTTAGTAGTGGGCCTTTGATTTAGTTGGTTAGATTTACGCTAATTCATCTAATGGACATAAATACATCATCATTGCAACTAAGTATTTTACGAAATGGGTGGAAGTTGTCCCTCTGTCCAATGCGACAGGAAAAAAAATCTCAATGTTCATCTTGAATTACATCATTTTCCATTATGGCATACCCTTGTCGATTGTGACTGACAATGGGGGTCAATTCAAGAACAAAGACATAGATGAGTTATGTCTTTAATTCAAAATCACCCAGCATTGTTCCTCAATCTATTACCCTCAAGGTAACAGATAGGCTAAAGAATCAAACAAGAACATTCTAAAAATCTTGCATAGGACAGTGAACAAATTAGGAAGGGATTGGCATTTGCAAATCAATCCAGCATTGTGGGCTTATAGAACAAGCATTAGAACACCAACTGGTGCAACTCCTTTTTCACTAGTCTATCGATCAGAGGCAGTCTTACCAATTGAAGTAGAGATTCCATCACTGAGGGTATCACTGAAACATCTAGTCACTGATGAGGACTATAGAATCTCTAGACTACAAGAACTTGAATTGCTAGATGAGCGCAGGCAACAGGCGTTTGATCATCTCAAAGCTTACCAAAAGAGAATGTCAAGAGGATACAACAAGAAAGTAAAACCAAGAAGTTTTTAGATAGGAGATCTAGTCCTAAGAGAAAACCCTAAGAATCAACAGAATCAAGAACAAAAAGGGAAGTTTGAACCCAACTGGCTGGGTCCCTTTGTCATTACAGCAGCATTTGGATCAGGAGCCTATCAATTGGATACACCTGAAGGAGATGTTTTACTAGATCCAATCAATACTCTATATCTGAAAAGGTTTTATGCCTGGCATTTTGGAGGTAGCTCTTGTACAGTGAAAAGAATCCTGAAAAAATTTCAAAAATAGCAAATATGGATCTTGAAAAAAAGAAAAAAAGAATTGAAAAAGTCCTAAAAAAATGACCATCTCGGTGAAAACCTAGCAAATAGGTTCCTTGGTGAGTTCGAAAAAATTAGAAAAGAGAAAAATAAAAAATAAATAGAAAAATCAAAAAGAACAAAAAAATTGGAAAAAGATAAAAGTGTCTTAGTGAAAACCTGGTAAACAAGCGCCATGATAGAAAAAAATAGAATAAGATTGTGGCCAAGTGGTGAAAACCTGGTAAACAGGTGCTACTTGTAATCAATGCTCTATCTATCAAGACAACACTTGCGCATTTGGCCTCTGTAAATATCGGTTTGTATATATCTTCCAGTCACACTCATGACATGCCAAATGTTGAAATGAACTATCCAAAGATGTGTCTTCCTAAGTTTGGAATCTATCCACATTAGGGTCCTAGGTAAACTATTTTCCCTAGGGGCATTTGATCAAATTCACATTTGTTGACAGGATGTTGAGTCTGCAATTGACAATAAAATATGAACAATGGTATTTTTCAATACTAACCTCATCTGCAATTGACAATAAACTACGAACAACGATGTTTTTTAACACCAACCAATTGGACTAAAATGTGTTTCTCAACACAACGTCATGATGAAAAGAGTGTTTCTAAACACAAAAATAGGTGAGATACTTATGGATGAAGAAATGAATCTTTGATTGATAATAATTTTTATGTGTGTGTTTGCAAGATTAATCAAGGGTGTTTTTAAACACTATAATCACAACTGTCTATTTTTTTTATTCAAATACAATGATCATGCTAAAGGATAAATAACCTTTTTCTTATTATCAATTTCTGATTGTTATGTTTCCTTGAGTGACTTGGTGATGTCTCTGGACTAGAGAAACATAGATTGGGGGCATAGCATTTTCTTTGTCTTCTATTTGTTGTAATAAATCCAATGATCCAAGGTGATCATGGGGAATGGGTGTCTACTATAAGTTCCTCCATCACGATTGGAATGCAATGTATACCTCGACTTGTTTCCTATGAAAACCTTAGTGAGGTTGGATCTATTTCCTTGCCTGTTTAAAACTAACAAAGATAAATTACTTCCTAGTAAAGTGCATGGTAAATCAAATTATACCTTAGGATATGAACACAAAATGAAAGGTCATTGTGGGTATACATTTACACATTATGCACCAAAAAAGGAATGGTTTATATCAAACAAGAAGTAACTGAAAAAACATTCTAGCTGGATGCTTTAATGTTTAGGTTATCTTTCAACATGGTGAATAAAAAGGATGTATTCATATTTTTAGGATTGCTAAATCTATCAGTGAAAATTGTACTATCCTAATGAGGTCCAGCTAACAAAGGCTCTATGATGAAAAACAACACGCTTTGAGTAAACAGTGATTGTCCTAAGTGTCTTAGTCTAGGTGCATTTCATTTTAATTGAATTTAGAGTTCATTTTAGTTGTATATCATATTAATGTGCATTAGGTTCATTTAGATGCATTTCATTGTCCTTAGTTGCATTGAAGTTCATTTTTAATTGCATTCATTTTAAGTTGCATGAGCATGAATGTGTAGATTTAGCTATCTGAAACATTGATATAAACTAAAATACAAAGCATTTGATGTGAGCTGAAAGTTCTATAACATTTAACCATTTGACATGTGTGACCAAGTACATCATGGAATCATAAAGAACTAAAATTGAAATGATTGAATATAAATCACTAATATTCATTTGCATTCATAATCCATTTCATGCCATAAAACCATTTGCATAATGCATCCATATTCATCCATACATAAATAAAAATGAGATGTCCATACATCACATCGCAATACATCTCATACATCCATACATTCATAAAAAAATTGAAAATAACAAAAACATCAACATATATCAGTGAAATATATTATGACATCATTTTATCATCACCTAATCTAATCTTGACCAAGTATGACAATCACATCAATATTCAAAGCATAAAACAAACATCAAATATCCAACATGTGCTGAAATTAAAACCATCAGAGATCAGATATCAAAGATAACAAGCAAGGTGAATCAGATAAAAGCATCCATGACAGAATCAACATATCACCAGAAATGTCCATGAAAGAGTATCGAGAATGTCCATAAGTAGGTATCAAAGCATCAGTGAATCAGAATATCAACAAATCAACATATGAAACAATGTATCAACAAGCATATAGTCCATCAGACATGAGAAAGTGTATCAATAAAAAATGGTACAATATACATGATATATCTAATGAGGTACAAATATACAAAAATAAGAGTACAATATATATCATGCCTCATTGGCCCCCTCATCCTCTCATGGAGGATCAGGAGGGGGTGGATCTTCTCTACTAGGTGGTGGAGGAGGAGGAGGCATGGCACCCTCTGACTATTGCACTATAACTGAAAATAGAGGAGCTCTCTAAGTGGTAGGAACAACAACACAATATAAGGCAAAGTAATATGTGGCCCGCTGCCCTTGGTGGGTGGCTGTATGAGTGTATCTATCATGCTATGCTCTAATCTAAGACAACAAAGTGTGTCTCTTTGATAATCATGCCCAGAGTGTGGCAATCTCTAGCTATAATGTGTCCCTCTCCTACTCACACCATGATAACCTATCACCATCACCACCTGTGGGAGGATCCTGAGGTGCCTACTGCTGGTGTTGATCTTGACTATCTCCTCCAGCCGGCCTGTGGGTATGCTCATCCCTATGTAAAAGTGGCCATGTCTCCCTCTGAGGAGGGATAACTCTCAATCTATGCCGCCACTGCTGCCACCATCTCCACTCGAGGCCTGACATCTTCTCCCACCATCTCCACCACCCCCTCCATCTCCTCTATCCCCTCTACCCATCTCCACCTCCATGATCTTGATATCTACCCTGAACCCTATCCCTGGCTCAACCTCTGTCTCCACCCCTAGCAGATCGGCCACCACCCTCATCAGCAAGATCGTAATCTAAAGCATCCTCGATCTGTGGAACAACCTCATCTAGAGTAGTAAACCAAGGGAATGGATGCTCAGTATAATGTGTGTGGTATGCAAGAGTACTCCTCCATCAAGAATCTCAGGGTGGTAGGACCAATCTACCCTAGCCATCTAACTGATCGTATGCACTACAATCTCAAAAATCAGCTTGGATCCCCACTGTGCTTCCTCATCTTGAATCCTAGCATATACAACCATCTCTTGTGACACACTCTACACTCTTCCATACTACCTATATACATGGCTAACCAAAATCTTGCCACAATATACTTGGTATGACCAACAAGATACCTACTTTGAAGAAAAAACATCTGTTAGACATATGAGGGCCATCCCTCACAATCAACATATGGTTGCCACACAACATCAGTAACATCATCTAGTAGTCAGCACCAATACTCTAACTTTCCCAGATGGGGCTACTGTATCAAACTAGAATACATGAATATATAGGGCAACCCAGCATCACGGTGCATCTCAACAATGGGACGTGTGATAGGGATATGCTCCCATGCCTAGATCTAAAGAAATACACTGCCAACAGTCATAGTCTTCGACTGCAGATAGACTATCTCATGCAACTCCTGATATAGATGAGTGAGGATGCAACTCCCCCACCCATATCTCCCTGGTGCTTGGATCATCTGCTCAATGACTTGTGACCATCCACACATAAATCTATGTTGGCCTCTATCAAGCATCAGCATACCACCTATCACCCCAACTAAATAAATAGGCAGTGTTGCATAGTTGGCCACCATGTGGTCCCAACTAGGGTAATGATGTACAATGGTATCATCTCTAAATAGTCTTTGTGCATCAGCTATCACCACAGGACTAGATGCCACATAATCTACGTGAGTACCCATGACAAGAACACGTAGAATCCTCCAAATGTCCTCTAGAGTCACAGTCATCTCACCCGTGGGAAGGTGAAATATGTTGTGCTCTGAATGCCATCTCTTAGTAAGCATCGTCAAGAGACCTTGATTCACCTCAATATTAGGTAAATCCACCATACACCAAAGGCCGCATCTCCCCATAACCTATTGCTCCTCAGCCGACAATTGTGCATGCAACTCCAAGACCTGGGTGGGCCGAGGACATCTAAAAGACATGAACTCAAAATTAGTTTGCACAACAGAAAATAGGGGCATCATGTTAGCATTAGACAAAGAAAATTGACAAAAATTTACTCAGAAGGATCAAAATGGACAAGTACAGTCAGCTAAAAATCTAGCAAACAAAAAAATAAGGTTGCAATCCCAGATACAATTTAGGAAATCCAAGATGCAATTCTTAAACAGGGTGCGATCCAAGAAATCCTAGATGCGACCCTCAAAATCTGGTATGCAATCCAAAAACCTAACGTGATCCTGGATTTACAGGATGCAACACACTGATGAAATGATATAAAATTTGGTCTAAAATACCCAGATGTGACTCGACGGGGTGCGATCCATGAAATACCAGATGCGATTAGGGAAATGGTGAGAAACAGGGTGTGACTCAGGATTGACCGCGTGCGATCCCATTTATGGGATGCGATCCAAAATTAAATTGGCTATAACAAGCATGGAAATGCGTGAAATTTAAAATTTTCAATTTGATAGAGTTCGTTATTAGGTACTCGCAGGTGGTGCGTAATGCTGCAGCCAGTCATGTCACCTAGCCATCTCAACACGATGCTTCTCCGTAGGGTACACCATCTTTGCTCAGAGCTCCATGAATAGTCAAAGATTAAAAGTAAAAATGGTCTTTTTGACCTATTTAAGCCTTCTAAGAGCTCTAAAACCCTTAAGGGACATTACTCAAGGGACGTCACTAAAGCTTCATATCGGAACCAAAATCAAAATAGGTGCCATGTGTCAATAAAATGCAGTAAAAACAAAATTACAATGCAAAGCCAACCTCTGAAGATAAAATTCAACTATGGTCAAATTGCAATCAAACATGAGCAAAATGAGCAAAAAGGATACTGTGAGGAAAGCAAATCAGTTCAAGTGATGATTTTTACTAAAGTCAATGATCAACTAAAGTCAAACTTCAGCGAAACGCACTTTCAAGGAGTTGTGTAAAGGATACTTAATCCACAGAAAGCTTTCCCAAAGTTATTCAAAGTGATTTTCTTCCTACTCCATCAAAGTTCTATGCCAAGATATTGCTTAACCACAAGTTAAACTTGGTCAAATTTCTCAAATTCTTGGTCAAACTTGGTCAAACAGTGCTTTTGGGGCACTAAAATTGATCCTAATTCCTTGCCAACGTTTCACAATCAATTTTTGCTTGATCCAAATTTAATTTGATATTGCCAAATGCTTGAAACTAACGATTTTATTCGAATTCATTTCAATTTCAGTCCCGAGGGGGCATAATAATACCATTCTTTGAATCAAATTCTTCAACACCAAGGGCATGACAATTTTCTTCAATCAGGTTGGGACTGTTAATCTTTACAACATTAATCAATTTCATCGCTTCAAATCAAATTGGTTACTTGTTAGCATGATCAAATTCAACTGAAATAAGTTTTCAAAATCTCTTATTGATCTTTGTTCAATCAAGCTTGGAATCGATAGTGTCAATTCTTGTTCAATCAACTTCATAATTGATAGTTTCTAATCAAGTAGGATTTTGTTCGATCAAGCTCGGAATTCTCAAAATCAGAGTGGTCCTCACTACTCTCTAAATCACTTGAGTTCAGAGTAGTTCTCACTACTCTCTAAATCTCCTTAAAATCAGAGTGGTCATCACTGCTCTCTAAATCACTTGAGTTTAGAGTAGTTCTCATTGTTCTCTAAATCTCCTTAAAATTAGACTAGTCCTCACTACTCTCTAAATCACTTGAGTTCATAGTAGTTCTCGCTGCTCTCTAAATCTCCTAAATCTGTCAATCTGTTCAATCCTGCTAATTCAGATTTTCTTTGAATCCCTGTGTTGTTCGCAAAGAAATTCAAAGAGGGGAAAATATAATCACCTAAAATTGAGCTAATAGAACCTACGGCCCTATTTTCCCTAGTTCAGAATAATACCTTAATTATGTTAATTCGATCTTTGATTATTGACATAATCCTAAAATTCAATAAAGTCAATAAAATCTCTAATCAAGAATTTACTACCAAGGTTTCAAGCAAAAATGAAAACAATTAACTCTATGCATATTTAATTAATTCAATCCCACGAAATGCATGGCTAGAGTTATTAATTAAAAGAAAATCATAAATACCTCTTAAATCAAATAAATACAACAAACACACCTTAATGATTAAGGGGCTCTCACACGGATCAAGGATCAAGCCAAGATGCATCTCAACCACTCCTCATAGATGCATCTCAACTGTTCCAATCCTTCAATCTTCTATAAAAGAGAATTTTTAAAGGCTCACTCTTCGTTCTTGAAAATTGGATTTTAGCTTTTTAATGTTTGGAATTCTAGCTTCTGGATACTTTGAGGCTTCTTAATCTTTGGATTATGAACTCTCTTGCTTAAGGCTTTGAATTTGATAGTTGTTTTTCATGTTTTCATGCTTAGATTCATGCTTTAGCTAATTAGAGAACACTTCCATTTGGCTTAAAATGGAAAGAATTTATGGTTTCATGCCTAATTTGGAAGTATTTTCTAGATTTAGCTTGATTTCATGCATTTACTCTTGAATCTCTCATTTTAGTGTAGATTGTCACTATTTAAGGGTCAAATCTGAGAGCTAACAACCCTTATTCTATACTCACACTAACTAGAGAGCAATAGGATGCTTTTACTTGTTAGTTTCTTATATTACATGCTCATTTTCTCTAACAAGTGATGTTATTATCCTACTGAAGTGTTGTGTTGCAGGCCCTAAACTCACACACATAGTTAATACAGTGTATGAATTCTGTACGGATGATTCAGAATGCTCGAACATAGATTTGTGTATAGGAAGATGTTGTGATCTTATATCTAAGATCACATGATGTAATATTTCATATTGGTTGAGTTATAGAAGATTTAGTGAAGACTAGTTATTGAACTATGACAATGGAAGTTGATAGAGTAAGTCTCTGAGTTTTGAGTATTTCTCACAAGTGTGTTAGGAATAAGGTGTCTCAACCTTGGATAATTCCTATTCTTATTATTTGTTTTGTAAATGTATTTTTTGCAAATAATGAAATTAAGTGTGAGTGTACATGTCTAGTTGGCATGTTGATGTGTCACTCCACTTGATGTGTCAACATCTTGTGCATAAGGAGATCATGACTGAAATGGTCATGACAGATTCCTATGACACGTAAGAACTATTTAAGGAATGTGCTATGACAGGTGTAAGAGCATCTTATGACTTGGGCCTATTTGGGCACCCAAGAAGAAGTGGTTGGTGTGTGTAAGAGAATATGCCAAAAATAGGTTGGTATGACAGATTCTCTTACACTTCTCTTGTGACCATTATTTTTTGGTAGATTCTATGACAAGCTATCATAGTCTATTCTAGGGATGGACGCCTATTCTTGGGATTGCATGTAACAGCTATGTACATGTGGCTTTGTGCATGGGTCTTGGTGGTTGGATGCCAAACTCCTTTTTTAGGTATTTGTTGGGTCCTGAGGAGTCTATATATATGATGCTGCTTCTATGGGAGAGATAATAAGTTTTACTAGTCTCTCATCTCCTAAAAGAACTTGCATTGCAAGTGTGTTGTAGTTTGTGTTGAAGATAATACATTGTGTAGGTTTTGAAGGGGTGGGGTTGTTTTACCAAAAGGTTTTTCCCCACCGGAATATCTTTGTGTTTATGTGTTTCAATCTTCTCTATCTATTTTTTGTATGCATGGTATATGGCTGCAATATCTTTGTTAAAGTAGTTAACGAATCTGAAATTGTAAGGACTTAAAAAGAATTTGCACAATGCTTTCCTTTAGAGATTAGTGTAGGAAGTTGTTTCCGCACCTGAGTTTCCTTACAAGTGGCCTGATCAACTTTTGATCCTAGTTATTGGGTAGGGTTTTTTGAGCTAATCTCAAGTTGAGTGGGAGTTTTGTGCAAAGCATTCTGAATCTTATTTGCAAATTGAGATGGCAAGTTCCTCATACAGTAGAATGAAGGTGGAGAAATTTAATGGCACTAATTTTGAGTTGTGGAAACTCAAGATGGAAGACATGCTTGAAGACCACGATCTATGGGAGGCTACTTCACTTGATGTGAAACCTACAATGATATCGCAAGCAGATTGGGAGGTCAAGGATCGGAAGGCTAAGGGTCTCATCAGACTTTATCTAGCAGATGTCATTCTTCTGAATGTTCTTGATGAGACTACTACAAATTCTTTGTGGCAGTGACTTGGGTCTGTGTATCAGGCCAAATCTCTGGTGAATAAGTTGTTCCTAAGAAAGAAGTTGTATTCTTTAAGAATGGAGGAAGGTGGATCTGTAACTGATCATCTCAATGCATTCAATTTATTGATTGCACAGTTGGCATCATCCGGTGCCAAGATCAAGGAGGAGGATCATTGTATGACCCTACTTTGTTCCTTGTCAGATTTGTGGGACCATCTTGTGATGACTCTCAAAATGATGCAAGAGCATCTTGGGTCTTAGGCAATCTTGCATCAACCAAAAACATTTTTTGATTTCTGTACCTGTTTGCTGTTGTTTTCTTTATATCTTTGAATTTGATGGTTTCATGGTGTGAAAAGCTTACATTATTTTGAGGACCTATTTGGGAACCTTCTCCTATGAGCACATAAAGTTTGGATGGACTGTTTCAAAGTTACAGCTATTTTCCTTGCCGTCGGAACAGTGTTTTCCTGCAGTTTTGGTGCTGATTGTTCATGTTGGTTTTCTTGATCCATAAGGAATTTTATTTTTCACACTTAAGGGCTTCAAGGACCTAAATTAATATCATTCCCCAAGAGCACAGCTTCCAATTCATTATGAGTCAAAAGTTATGGCCTTTTTGGCACAGGACCTATTTTCTGCCAGCTTTCACGTCTGAGCCGTTACTGCAGTTTTGGTGCTGATTGTTCATGTTGGAAACATTGATCCATAAGGAATTTTATTTTTTTCACTTATGGAATTAAATTGGACCTAAATTAATATCATTTCCCAAGAGCACAAACTCCAATTTAATATGAGTAAAAAGTTATGCCTATTTTGCCTCAGGACCTATTTCCTGCTAGTTTTTGGGTGAAATGTGTGGTGTTTCTTCTTGCGATGTTCCATGTGCTCATATGGGACCTTGCACACTTAAAGGAATGTTCTTGGGTCAATTTAGGACCTAAATCCAAAGGTGCATCAATTTATATTCATTCTAGCATTAGTTTTGGTTTAAATCTTGAGACTGGACCTATATTGTAATTAAATGCCTGACTGGCCGACCTGTGGCTTAGCTGGCTATATAAGGGGTCTAGATTGATGTAGTAGAGGATGATGGGTGAGATATAGGAAGGATCATCAAGATACATCATTGGAGAAAAAGATAGGATGCAAGCTATAATTCTGAATTCATAATTCTCATTGTATAAGGCTGAAACCTAGAAGGCCTCACAGCCGGGCATGTTGAAAGAAATAATATAATTATCTGTTGTTGCTGCCAGTTGATTGTCTCATATCCATTGTGTTTCCATTGTGTTCATGTGATATTTATATTTCTTCTATTGTGTAACTTTGAGCAAGGGCTTGTTGTGGATTCAAGTGGACTCAATTCTACTTGATTCTGCTTGTATCTACCCTGCCCCTGCATCACAAAAGTACTATAGTCACATTCTATATGCATGATGTGGTGTCTTCACTACTATTTGAGGAGATGTGAAGAAAGACTTTGGATTCATCTAAGGAAGCCCTTTCTGTTCATGGGAGATCCAACAACATAGGAAAGCAGAATGACAACAAGTCAAAGAAGGGTAGATCCAAATCTCATGGGAGTTCTAAGACTCCTAGAAAGTCCAAGGTGAAATGTTGGAATTGTGATAAAACTAGGCACTTTCGGAGGGACTGCAAAGAACCGAAGAAGAAGAAGAAAGGCTCAAATTCAACTTCTAAAAAATCTCAAGAAGATGGAGATACTTTTATTGTAGCTTTGGTATCCCATTCATCTGATGATGTGTGGTTGGTAGACTCGGGTGCTTCTTTTCACATGACCTCTCATCGAAACTGGTTCTCAAAATATGAAGAGTTCAGTGGTGGAAAGGTGTACATGGGTGATGATTCTCACCTAAGTATAGTTGGACGCAGAAGGGTCACTATCAAATTTCTTGATGGATGAGTAAAGGGAATCAATGGAGTTATGCACATTCTGGGTTTGGCACAAAACCTATTATCTGTAAGTATTTTGAATGATGTAGGTGTGAAAGTTGTCTTTTGAAAGATGGATGCAATATGATGAGAGGTTCTATGGTGCTCGCTAGAGGTACTAGGAGAGGTACTTTGTTTTAGCTTGAAGCATGCATTGCTCAGTGTAATAGTTCTTCTATTTCAAAGAAGAGAGTGGCTATCACTTCATCCCCACCATTTGAACAAGTAGTAAAGAAGACTATGACAATGGGTTCCGATGGCAGTGTAGTAAGTGTACCTAAGGGTGCAAACACTTTGGAAGGAAAGCTTCCTATAGAAAAAATAATGTTGTGGCATATGAGATTTGACCACATTGGTGAGAAGGGTCTTAGGATCCTGAAGAATAAAAACATCATTGAGGGGTTAAATGATTGCAATCTTGAGTTCAACTTCTGCGAACACTATGTCTATGGTAAACAAAATCGTGTCTAGTTTTACTCTAGTTCTCACAAATCTTCTAATGTTTTGGATCTTATTCATTCTGATGTATTTGGTCCTGTAAAAGTTCCTTCAATCTCCAAGTCTATATTTTTTGTATCTTTCATAGATGATTACAATATGACTTGGATTTATTTCCTTAAAAGTAAGACACAAGTCTTTAGTCAGTTCAAGGAATTTAAAGCCCTTGTAGAGAATCAGACTAGTAAGAAGATTAAGTGTGTGAGAACTGATAATGGTGGTGAGTTTTTCTCAGTAGAGTTTGAACAGTTCTATAAAGAATGAGGTATCGAGAGGCATAAGACAACTCCTTATACCTCATAGAAAAATGGAGTTGCAGAGAGAATGAATATGACATTGATGGAGAAGCCTAGGAGTATGCTTAGTGGAGTTGGTTTAGAACAAAGGTTTTGGGCTGAAGCTATGGCCACTGCTTGCTATCTGGTTAATAGATCTCCTACATCAGCTCTTGTTGGTAAGACACCCATGGAGGTGTGGTCTGGTAAGAAGCCTTCAATTAGACATCTTCATGTTTTTGGTTGTGAAGCTTATGCACATGTTCCAAAGGAGAAAATATCTAAGTTGGAAAACAAAGCTGTCAAATGTATTTTCATCGGTTACAGTGTTGGTGTGAAAGGATACAAGCTTTGGGATCCTGTGACTAGTAAGGTGTTGTATAGTAGAAATGTTATTTTCAGAGAGCTAACATCTTCTCCTATTGTGCTACAACTAGATGAAAAAGAAAAGGAAAAAGATGTTGTTCAGTTGCCTCCTACCCCTGAGAAGACTGAACAGAGAGACCATGTTGGGCCTAATGATGAGGAGAGCTCTAGCAGCTCTGATAGTTTGGAAGAAGAGGAAGAACAACCTCAACCTCAGCCCTTGAGGAGATCCACAAGAGAAAGAAAGCAACCAGAAAGGTTTGGTTATTCTATGTTAGATTCTAGTTGTGCTTTTGCTTTGATTACTAACACTAATGAGCCTAGATCTATGAAAGAGGCTTTGGGCATGGAAGATGCAGGTTCTTGGATTGAGGCTATGGATGATGAGATGGCTTCATTGGAGAAAAAAAAAACTTGGGACCTTGTACCTTTGCCTAAAGGGAGAAAATTTGTTGGCTGTAAATGGGTGTTCAAGAAGAAATTATGTGCAGATGGTAGTGTTGAAAGGTACAAAGCTAGATTGGTTGCAAAGGGGTATTCATAGGTAGAGGGAATAGATTATGGTGAAATATTCTCTCCTGTTGCAAAGTTGACATCCATTATATTTTTGTTATCTCTTGTTGCATCATATGATTTAGAGATAGAACAGATGGTTGTGAAGACAACTTTCCTTCATGGTGATTTGGAGGAAGAGATTTATATGTCACAGCTTGAGCACTATATTGTTAAAGGTAAAGAATCCTTAGTTTGCAGATTAAAGAAATCTCTATATGGTTTGAAGCAATCTCCTAGGATGTGGTACCTTAAGTTTGATGCCTTTGTGTTGTCAATTGGATTTGTAAGATTGAAATTAGATCATTATGTTTATTTCAGAGTTGAAAATGATCGCCTTCTTATTGTTGCATTATATGTTGATGATATGTTGTTGTTTGGGAAGGGTAAGGGTATGATTTCTGATTTTAAATCTTAGTTGTCAGCACAGTTTGAGATGAAAGATCTTGGGGCTGCTAGGTACATCTTGGGTATGGAAATCAGTAGAGATAGGTCTGACAGAAAACTTTGGTTGAGTCAGAGTAAGTATGTGAAGTCTGTGTTGGATAGGTTCAGCATGGCAGATTGTAGATCACTTTGTGTTCCTATTTCTATGGGAACAAAGTTATCTGTAGATGATTGTCCAAAATCTCCTAGTGAGGTGGAGGACATGAGTAGATTACCTTATGTTAGTGCAGTTGGCAGTCTTATGTATGCTATGGTCTGTACTAGACTAGACATTTCCCAAGTAGTGGGAGTCCTGAGTTGGTTTATGGCTAACCCTAGATGGGTACATTGGTATGCAGTTAAGCGATTATTCAGATATTTGAGGGGTACATCAGATTACTCCATATGTTATCATGGTAACTCTTCTGGATCTCCACATTCAGTTTGTATTCATGGGTTTGTGGATTCATATTGGGCAGGTGATATTGATAGCAGGAGATCCACCAGTGCTTATGTGTTCACTATGTTTGGTGGTGCCATTAGTTGGATGAGTAAGCGACAACCTGTGGTTGCTTTGTCCACTATAGAAGTTGAGTACATGGCTGCTACTCATGCTTGTAAGGAAGACATTTGTCTTAGGAGATTGTGTTCTAATGTTGGTGTTGATATAGAATAGATTACTATTTGGTGTGACAGTTAGATTGCTATTTGCCTTGCAAAAAATCCAACTTTCCATGCTAGAACGAAGCACATTGATGTGCAGTTTCACTTTGTGAGAGATATGGTGGAAGATGGAAAGGTAAATTTGGAGAAGGTAGATACTGTGAAGAATGTTGTAGATGCATTAACAAAACCAGTGGGCATTGAGAAGTTTAGATGGTGTTCAGAGTCTATGGGCCTTTTGGCCTATAGTGGTTAAAGTTCCTATTATGTTCCTATTGCTCTTACAAGGTGTTTGACAAGTGGGAGAATGTTAGGAATAAGGTGTCTCAACCTTGGATAATTCTTATTCTTATTATTTGTTTTGTAAATGTATTTTTTGCAAATAATGAAATTAAGTGTGAGTGTACATGTCTAGTTGGCATGTTGATGCGTCACTCCACTTGATGTGTCAGCATCTTGTGCGTAAGGAGATCATGACTGAAACGGTCATGCCAGATTCCTATGACACGTAAGAACTATTTAAGGAATGTGCCATGACAGGTGTAAGAGCATCTTATGACTTGGGCCTATTTGGGCACCCAAGAAGAAGTGGTTGGTGTGTGTAAGAGAATATGCCAAAAATAGGTTGGTATGACAGATTCTCTTACACTTCTCTTGTGACCATTATTTTTTGGTAGATTCTATGACAAGCTGTCATAGTCTATTCTAGGGATGGATGCCTATTCTTGGGATTGCATGTAACAGCTGTGTACATGTGGCTTTGTGCATGGGTCTTGGTGGTTGGATGCCAAACTCCTTTTTTGGGTATTTTTTGGGTCTTAAGGAGTCTATATATATGATGTTGCTTCTATGGGAGAGATAATAAGTTTTACTAGTCTCTCATCTCCTGAAAGAACTTGCATTGCAAGTGTGTTGTAGTCTTTATGTTGAAGATAATACATTGTGCAGGTTTTGGAGGGGTGGGGTTGTTTTACCAAAAGGTTTTTCCCCACTGACATATCTTTGTGTTTATGTGTTTCAATCTTCTCTATCTATTTTCTATATGCATGGTATATGGCTGCAATATCTTGTTAAAGTAGTTAACGAATCTAAAATTGTAAGGACTTAAAAAGAATTTGCGCAATACTTTCCTTTAGAGATTAGTGTAGGAAGTTGTTTCTGCACCTGAGTTTCCTTACAAAGTGATTTGGATCCAATATATGCAAGCTTAAGGGATGTCAGATAAAACACTGAGGAATGTTAGTTTATCTTATCAAGTCATGGGATGTATGATGGTGTCAGTCATGGTGAATGTTTTGGAGGAGACCTATCTTGGGCTGACTTTAGAATTTTAGTGTGTATTATGGATTGTGAGCATGGATTTTGGATATTGGATCGTAATTATTGTATACTTTTTAAAGATACTTTGTGTATCTTAGCAAGGGGTTATATGATTATTTGTATAATAGGAAAGCCTAACTGGATGACCTGATCATTTATTTGTAATATAGTATATATGTAAGATCTTTTCTTTTGAAAAGACATGAGATATGGATGGAATGTGAAAGAGGATTATGGAAGTTGTGAGCTTGTATCTACTAATGTAGAGAAAAATATAGTATATACTTCATTGGAAGTGATCAAACAAAGACAGTTGGTATTAGACAGTTTGCAAGGATTGTGTATTTCCCTTATATACACTTGTGTTGTGAATAGTGAGTTCTGAAGGTGGTCATAACCTTCTATGGGTAGTGAGCCTAGGCAGTAAGCCTACTCTTTTCTTTGACTCCTAATAGGGTATGTCCTCTAACAAGGACTATGTACTATAATGTTTTAATCATCTCCTAACAGGGCTAGATCTTTTAACAGAAATATTGTACTCTCAGCACATCATTAGTGGGTGTTAATTCCCACCGAGGTTTTACCTTTAATAGGTTTCCTTGATAACAAATATTGTGTTATTGTGTTGGCATTCATTTTGTTCATCTGATTTGGTATTTTTTCTATTCAAAGTTTAAAGTTTAGTAATCTATCATACAACTGATTCACCCCCCCCCTCTCAATTTTATTGGTGGACTGTTATTTCTAACACTAAGTTAAAATTCCATGCTAATGTCTTTCCTCAGTCTAGTTGGCACTAGAAAAGGTGTATACAATCCAATATTATGACTACTTCCTTTAGCAACTTGACAAATTTCCTAACATCTTTATGAATTTGAGGCCAAAAATAATTCTCACTCACCAAATCCACTATCTTGTCAATACCAAAGTGTCTAGCTAATCCTCCACAATTCTATTCCTTAATCATATTATCTCTTATTGAACTCCCAAGAATACACAACTAAGATCCTTTGAATAACATACCCTCTTGAATGAAATAATCCAACCATTTACTTTGGTCCACTGTAAAAGGTTCTCTGCAAGATTTCAAAGGTTCTACAAAATCAAGGTCATCCTCATACAAGGTCTTCATGAACTCATCAAATCCTAAGACTTGAACGGTCATCTCTGTCATAAAATTATTTCTTCTACTCAAGGCATCAACAACCTTATTTGACTTACCACTTATATGTTTCAACACAAATGTGTATCTCTGCAAGAATTCATCGCATCTCATATATCTCTAGTTCAACTTACCTTGACTATTCAAATATTTCAATACTTGATGATAGGTATACAACACAAATTCATTACGTAATAGGAAACATCTCCACTTCTTCAAGGCTTAAACTATGGCATAAAATTCCTGATCATAAACTAAATATGGTCTCTTGGAATCATTCAACTTCTCACTGAAATAAGAAATAGCTCTACCTTTTTCAGTTAACACTGCTCCAATTCCAATTGCATTCCCACTTTCTTCATAGTCCACTTGAAATACCTTATTGAAATCAGGTAAAGCTAACACAAATTTTTTAGTCACCTTCCGCTTCAATAAATCAAAACTCCTTTGTGTTCTATTTGTCCACTTGAATTCTTTCCTATCCCCTCTCATTGTCTTAGTCATAGGACTATAAATCAAACTAAAATTGCTAATGAACTTTCAATAGAAACTATCCAATCCATAAATGAATGATCTTACCTCTCCAATATTCTTAGGTGTAGGCCACTCAATAATTTCTTTAAACTTCTCAAGATCCATATCCAATCCATCTATTGAGACCAAAACACTCAAGTACACTATCTCCTCTTTTATGAAAGAACACTTATTGATGTTTATCAACAACTTCTCTTCCCTTAATCTCTAGAACAATTGTCTTGGATGTAAAAAATGATCCTCCTTGTTCTTATTGAAAATTAGAATGTCATCAAGGTAAATAATCACAAACTTACCCAATAATTTATTTATCACTTCATGCATCACCCTCATGAAAGTACTTGGTGCATTGGTCTGTCCAAAAGGCAACACTAACTACTTATACAATCATTTATTTGTCTTGAATGTTGCTTCCATTCATCACCTTATTTGATTCTAATATGATGATAACCACTCTTCGAATCAATCTTTTTGAAATACTTTTCTCCACTCAAATAATCCATTATATCATCCATCCTAGGTAAAGGAAAACTATACTTTACTGTGATCTTATTAATAGCTCTTGAATCGGTACACATCCTCCATTCTTGATTCTTCTTAGGTGCTAACACTACAATTACTACACAAGGACTAAAAATTTCTCTGATCAAACCTTTCTTCAACAATTCTTTCACTTTCCTATTCAATTCTTCATTCTCAGAAGATGTCATTTGATGTGTTTCTTTATTAGAAAATCTAGCTCCAGGGATTAGATCCATGCAATGACTAATAATCCTCACAGATGACAATCCATCAGGCACATTATATGTTTTTATGTCTTCATACTTCGTCAGAAATTATTTTGTCTCCTTAGGTTGTTCCCCTTATGATTCAAAATTAGACTTCTTAGGGATCAATGCATAACACATACTACCACTCTTAAGAACATCCAATAATTTCCTTCCTTCAACCAAAAAAATTCTAACACTAGTAAAAATATCACTTTTAGGAGTCTCTACTAAAGGAAACAATACTTGTCTTTTCTCATTTGAAAAAATAGTATATATATTCCTTCTACCATCATGCAAAGCTTGTCAATCATACTACCATGGTCTTCCCAATAATATATGACACACATCCATAGGAATAATATCAAAAATAAATTCATACTAATATGTTCTTATTTTTTAATTCACCAAACATTGTTCACTTACCAATATCTTATGATCATCCTTGATCCATGTAATCTGATAAGGATTTGGATGATTCAACCTTGGTAATTTCATCTAATCCACCAACTCTCGAAGGCTATGTTATCTTAACTACTTCTATCAATGATCACTTTGTAGATGCCTCCTCTACATAAGCACATTTTTTTTTCTCAGTCATATTTTTTGAATTCCCTTGGGTGCATTCAAAGTCTCTATGTCCCTCCCCTCCACATTTGACTCCTCTTAACACTCTTTTTTCATCTTTTCCATAACTACTTGATCCTCCTCCTCTATGGAAACTTTTGTCATCTCTTCGGTATGAACTTTATTCTGCCTTAAATTCTACCTTACCCTTATTTGGATTTGAATAAGATCTTCCACCCCCTGTAAATATCCTTCCTCTTTGAAATATTCCACCTCTTCTTCTTTGTCCTTGCTCTTACCTATTATTCAACTTTTATTTTTCCTTAAGGGCATATTGATAAGCTTCTCTTACACTTTGCAATTTAACCAAATTGATTTCATCTTAAATTGAAACCCTCAAACCATTTGAACATCTAGAAACTCTTTCAACCTCATCATATGTATGACCAGATATGATATACAACCTGTAAAATTTTTTGGTGTACTCCTTCACACTAAGATCCTTTTTCTTTCAATTTCCTAAAAAAACTTACTTGGTAATTAGTAGGTAAGAACTTGACCTTCAATTTTTTCACCATCTGATCCCATGATTTGATTTTATCCTTGCCTCTTCTTTGTCTACCAATTTGTAAATGTTCTCACCATAAAGATGCATGTCATCTCCACTTTGTGCAATCATACTTCACCTTATTAGCATCATTAGTGCCTTCATAATCAAAGTATTTCTCCATCTTTGTGATCCAATCAAGCAATTCATCTAAATCTGTTAGAATTAATAATCTTTCCTTGTTATTTTATTTAAATTTGGATAAGCCAAGATATCTTATTTGTAATTTTTCCTCTAATCCAAGTGGGAGGACAACTAATATTTTATATTTTCTTTATTAGGGAAATTAGTTTATTGCTCCTTATGAGGATTCTCACACTTGGCACACACTTAATATGAATGTGACATTCATTGAGTATGGCAGTTATATTCTAACTCCATCACTCATCTCTATTTAAGAGATTCTCCTACACACACTTCTTAGAGGATTTTACACACTTTTTACTCACTTTCTCATCTTAGCTCTCTCATTATTGTAATGAGCTTCTTGCTCATATTCTCTCTCTTTTTCTAGTCTTTTTGCGTCATTCATATTATATTCACAAGGGGTTTTATTTTCTTCCCCCTTTCAAAATCCTTGTCTCATTGTGTTGATCTTGGAGCTTCTTGATGGTTTTGATAGATCTTGAATCTATCTCTCTTTCTTTGTATTAATGGTAAAATATTTCCTTTGCTTCACTCACTTGGATTCTTTCCTTTAAAAGTTCTTTTCATTTCTTGAATATTTCTAACATGGTATTAGAGCTTGGGTTACTAATCCTTGTTTGAGTGTAGTTTTGAAGGTTACCATTCTTGGGAGCACATCTCATTGGAGACTTGTGTTTGAGAGAGAAGCTTGAGCTTCATTTTATAACTTTTGTGTTGTAGATTTTATTATTGGTTTTATTGTTTTCTCTAACCCTCTTTGGTGAGCTTTGCCGCTAGAGAAAATTATTTGAATTTTTTTTTGGTTTGGCTGGTTTACCGCCAAACCCATTTTCATTTAGCTTAGTTAACCTTTGTCGGGAAACCGAAAGGTTTAAAATTTTGTTTCAATAATTTTTTGTAGAATTTTATTCATGTATTCTTCATAGTTTCACTAACTTGAATGTTAGATAATAATCTTCTTGTGGATAGTTTCCTTGGTTTGTGGTTCTATAGTTTTTTATTTTAGGTGAATCTTCAAGGCCCACTTAAGAAAACAATTCATCTTCACATGTCCTATAAAGAATACTTGAAGATGTGGATATAATTCCACTTGGAAACATTTAAAGGACTCATCCAATTCTATTGGATCTACAAAAAAATGCATGTACAACATACAAAAGACTACTTGCACACTTGAAGACAAAACATTTCTTCCTTATATTGAAGATCAAGTTGCACATTTTTGTAAATTTTGGGTTTAATACCCCTTGTTGTAAACACCCCAAGTAAAGATTAAAAGGAGGTGTTAGAATTAATAATCTTTCCTTGGTGTTTTATTTAAATTTTGATAAGCCAAGCTATCCTATTTGTAATTTTTCCTCTAGTCCAAGTGGGAGGACAACTCATATTTTGTATTTCCTTTATTAAGGAAATTAGTTTATTCCTCCTTATGAGGATTCTCACACTTGGCACACACTTAATATGAATGTGGCATTCATTGAGTATGGGAGTTACATTCTAACTCCATCACTCATCTCTATTTAATAGATTCTCCTACACACACTTCTTAGAGGATTTTACACACTTTTTACTCACTTTCTCATCTTAGCTCTCTCATTATTGTAATGAGCTTCTTGCTCATATTCTCTCTCTTTTTCTAGGATTTTTGCCTCATTCATATTATATTCACAAAGTGTTTTCTTTGCTTTCCCCTTTCAAAATACTTACCTCATTGTGTTGATCTTGGAGCTTCTTGATGGTTTTGATAGATCTTGAAGCTATCTCTATTTCTTTGTATTAATGGTAAAATATTTCCTATGCTTCACTCACTTAGATTCTTTCCTTTGAAAGTTCTTTTCATTTCTTCCATATTTCTAATAGAATCCAACTTTACATCATAATCAAGTGGATTGAAAAGAGGTCTACCATTAACCCTAGTTAGGGCTCTTAAAAATATATCATCTCCTTGATCAAGTTTTGGTTGCTCTTCACCTTCTTCAACAACTTCCTTAGCTCTTTCTTCCTCTTCATTTCTCACATCCTCAATATGTCAACCTCTTCTCAGGGTCATTTTCATATCTTCTAACCTAGCTACAATTTGTTTGAATATTTCCAACATTGAGGGATCTACATCTATCATTCATCCACCTCTAGCATGTCCTCTACGAGTCATCACCAGGTTGTATATCATGGGGGGGAGGGACATGGATAGAGCATTGAGTTCCCTAGTTTATTATAGGTGTGGGGGGAGCATATTTCAGTGCTAAGGCTCATTGGAAAGGATTGATTTAGAGATGTCAGTCATGATTAGAATCATTGACAAGCTTTTTGAGGATTTTTAGGACAGTTTTATTGGTTGCCTTTTCTTGGAGATTTTCTTGGGGAAAATATGGATTGGAGAAGCGGTGGTGGATATGGTATTGGTCATACAGATCCTTCATATGATTATTCTCAAATGGTATTATGTGATTTATGAATATGGTGGACGGGATGCTGAAGTGGAAGATGATGTGGTAGAGGATGAACTTGGATATTTGGACACCAGTAGTGAGGGTGAGCAGGATTTCTTCAACCCACTTTGCAAATTATTTAGTAGGAGTGATGATATACTTGTGTCCATCTAAGGAAAGGAGGGTTATCTTACCAATGAGGTTGAAGTTGTTGGTTTGTGGTGACTGATCAGAAAAGAATTGTACACTTTTTATGTATCATGGGGTTTGAGGTGTTAACTCATCAAGAATTTTTGAGTTGACACATCATACATTTCCCTAGGTTAACTCGTTAATTATTTTTAGGGTTATCTTGTTAACTAACATAACTATTGTTAGAATGGCTTAGGGTTAGGTTTTTCTCAATATATAATAATTTCATAGCTTCTTGCAATGGTATTGAGTTACAAGTGATTGCAGATTGTAACAGGATGAAATTACTGCATAATAAGATTGGAATCTATGTTTGGTGGATGTAGCCCAAGATTGGGTGAACCACATTAAATCTTTGTGTCTTCTTGTTCTACTTATGTGTGATTTATTCCTTGCATGATTGAATATATTTGCATGTAAATTTTAAATTTTTATCTTCTAATCCTAACAAAAGTCCCAAAATGAGAAGGGCCATGCATGTATAATGGGATGTAGATCTTGTGTGGGAGCACGAATCAGGTTCACATATTTTTGACATGGTAGACATTTCTTAACAAACTCACATGTGTCATGTTCCATTGTGGGCCAATAATATCTTGCTCTCAGAAGCTTCTTAGCTAAGACTATGCAACTCATGTGGGCACCATAGGTTCTAGTGTGAACCTCTTGTAAAGCCTGAGTGACCTTATTTAAGTCTAAATACTTATAGAAGACATTGTGATAACCTCAATGATATAGGGTGTTGGTTATAAGAGTGTAGCGGGAAGCTCTATGAATAAGGTTTTGATGCTCAGTGTTTTTGAGGTGGGGGGATATGATACCACTTTTTAGATAAGTGTGAATGTCATAGTACCATGGGGACTAAGGACCAACCAAGACACATACCATTTCAAAATTAGCATTCTAATAAGTAGGTGTGTGGAGCTACTGGACTAAAAATTCATACTGCATTTCTTCCCAAGGGATTTCCAGAAGGGATATGATGGTGGTCATTACATCTACTACTTTGTTTTTCAATCTGGGGACTTGTGTGACTTGTAATCTTAGAAATTATTATTTCATTTTGTCTACCAACTCTTTATAGGGTAGTTACTATTCATCTTTTGTCTAGAATTTGTCTAGGACTTTCTTTATAATGAGTTGTGAATCACCAAATACCTATAACTTTTTGATGTTCCATTGAATTGTCATCTTCAAACCTAAGATGAAGGATTCATATCATGCAATGTTGTTGGTGTAAGTAAATCCTAATTTGAATGACTTGGGAATATAGTCACCTTGAGGGGTGACAAAAAGGATTCCTTCCCCTGACACATGAGTTGTGTAGGATCCATTAAGATAAAGCTTCCAAGTGGGTTTTACTTCAATCATGCATAGGTTTTCATCTAGAAATTCCATGACTAAGGGATATACATCCACTAGTGGTGCTTTCACCAATTGATCTGCAATCACTTATCCTTTGATTGCCTTTATGTATGCATACAGAATTTTGAACTCACCGAGGAGCATCACCCATTTAGCTATGCATCCTATAAGATTTTTGCACAAAAGTAGATACTTGAGAGAATCTATTTTGGAAATAAGTTTCATATTGTGACTGATCATATAGTGTTGAAGTTTCTAAGTGGAAAAAATAACTGCGATGAAATATTTCTCCATGGGTGTGTAATTTAGCTCATAGCCTACAATCATATGGCTGACGTAGTAGATAGCTCTTTCTTTTCCATTGTCATCAAGTTGAACCAAGAGTTCCCATAGTGTTGTAGTGGTTTTTGATAAGTATAAAATGAGGGGCTCCCTTGGAGTAGGTGGTACGAGGATGGGTGGATTTTCCAGATATTCTTTGATCTTTTGAAAAATTATTTGACATAAAGGATCCCATTTAAAATTTGTGTCTTTGCACAGTAGATGGGTGAACAGTTGGAACTTATCTGCAATTTGTGATATGAACCTTTTGACATATTGTAGCTTACCTTTTAGACTTTGTAACTTATTGAGCATCCTAGGAGGAGGCATTTCTATTATCGCTTTAATATTTTGGAGTCGATCTCTATACCTCTTCTAGATATGATGAATCATAGGATCTTATCAGATGTGACTCCATAGACGCACTTCTTTGGATTAAGCTTCAAAATGTAATGATGGAGGTGACTAAATACATATTTCAACACATTGAGGTTTTCTAACCATGATTTTTTATTTAGCCAAGATATCATCCATATATTCTTCAATGATCTTATGAATCATGTCATGGAATATGACAGTCATGGCTCATTGATATGTGGCCCCCACATTCTTCAAACAGAAAGGAATCATGTTGTAGCAAAAGATACCCCATGGGGTTGTGAATGTCATCTTATGTTGATATTCTTCTAAGATGCATCTCTGATTATAGGTAGATAAATCTTCCATGAGTGATACCATCTCATATCTGGGTGTGAGGTCAATGATCATATCAATGTTTAGTAAGGGAATGCCATCCTTAGGACATGCTTTATTGAGATCTCAGAATTTTGTACACATTCAGATTTCTCTTGATGGTTTGGAAACTATAACCATATTGAAAATACACTTTGAATAGTTGATGACATGTATGATCTTAGCTTGAAGGAGCTTTTCCAATTTTTCTTTGACTAGTGATAGGAAATTTCTGTCATGTTTTTAAACTCTAGGATAGTTCCTTCCATCCCCTATTTTCTATTTTATCATACTTTTCTCTAAAGATACTCTGTTATTTCATGATATTAAGTGGCATGTAGCCATGTAGACATATGTTATGTTGTTAAAGACTTTAACATGCATACATATCTATAAATGCTATAATTAAGTATGATAAGTCTGCAATTGTGTTTTTAATAAGTAGTTAGCTATTTGAATGGAAATGTATTTATGTGTGGTTTTGGATTTTATCTTGGATATCTATGATCTAACACTCTTATGCATATCATGGGTAGTAAATAAGAATGACAAGGTAAACACCCCTATGTGTTGGACAACCAAACCCAGTCCTACAATGAGTCGATCGGTGAAGGAATCAATATTCCTAAGGTTTTGGTTCTAGAAGATGTAGGTGGAAGCATCTAAAGAATAGGTCAAAGAAATTATTTTATTTTCTAGATGATAAAGGAAATGGTGAAAGGATAGATCTTTTCTTTGTTTATGTTGTGGCAATTCCTTTCCTATTTTCATGGATGATCTTGTTCCTACTTTATAGTTTTGTAATAAAGTTTCCACCTATTTTAGAGTGTGAATCAGTTAGCTATTAGATGTCCTTTTCTTTAAATAAATCCCCACTCCTATGTGAGAAGGAGGGCATTCATACTTTTCAGAAGTTATAGTTTTATGTTGTTTTTTCTAGTTTTCAAGAATACAATTATATTTTGTTCTTGAATCAATAATAATGAAGTGTTGAGAGTTAATACTATGTAATTCAGTTTTGGATGCTCATCCAAGGGGGACCACTTGGTGAGGAATCCACATTAGGTAGATTTATTTTTTGTGATTTTCATTCCTGCATTTTTTTGCCTTAATTATGGTGTTAAAACCATTCCTGCAGTCAAAGCCACAGGTTAGTTGTTGCTTCCTACAGCCAAAGTCATAGAATAGTTGAAGTATCATGGTTTGGAGTTTTCAATCTTTTCATTCCTCATGCTTTAATATCTCTACATTTATTTCCCAGAGGATTTTTTTCTTGAAGTAATCATAGAATAGCATGGTTTGAGTTAGTTCTCGGTGCATATATTTTGCAGGCCCATTTCAAGTAACACATCCCCAGGTTGACAATTAAATGAGTTTTTATCAAAAGGAGGATAGCTTCTTGATTAGGATGTCCAATCCCTAATTCTTGGTGATAAGCCTAGTTTTTAACTCCCTTCTAAAAACTAACCATTTTTGGCACCATTGACAATGATGGTGTCAAGCCAAGTTCTCACCCAATCATATGTAGAATTTATTTTTTAGTTTATGCTCTTTTTTCCTATCTTTAGAACATAGTAGTTTTTATTTCTAGAAATTTATTTCAATACCACAAAAATCCATTCCAGTTGCATGCATGTATAGAAGAAGAGATGCTTTAGGAATATTCCTAGCAAATATCTAGTTAGAAGAAATCTTTGAGATGAAAGAAGAAGAGGGTCACTTTGAGGATTCTATTGTGAACCTTCTCGACTCTTCATCTTTGTCATCATCATTAGAAGGTGAACCCCATGGATTTTACCTTCGTCAAGAACCTCTTGAACTAAATCCTTTTTCTAAAGCCTTGGCTAACCTAAGAAATCAATACCCTGATCATCAAGAAGAAGAGAATCCATTACCTTTAGTCATCTACCAGGTTCATATTCCACCCTGAGGTACACCCAAGAGAGAAAACCCCCCTACTTTTCCATTTCCTATTACTAACTAGTGGGATAATAATAATCTCAAGAACATCCTATCTTCACTTCTCCCTAAATTCTATGGCCTTGTGATAGAGGACCTAGATACCTTTCTCTTTGAGTTTGATATCCTCTGTCAAAGTTATGATTATACCATCGATGCCCATAGACTTAAATTATTTCCTGCAACTCTTAAGGAGGCTACACTAAGATGGTTTATGGGCCTAGTTCGGGATGTTGTTCATGATTGGGGTGAAATGAAGAATTCTTTCTTGACAATTTAAAAGGAATACTGTAGAGGAAATGATATGAGAGGTGATGATATCTTTAAGATGATGTAAAAGGAGGATTAAAGTCTTGAAGACTATGTATCAAGGTTTTCATTCAACTTATAGAAGCATACCTAGTATCAAATCAACCAAGAGTCTGAGAAATTACTCTTCCTGATAGGTATTAATGAAAAATGCACTGTAGCTTTAGACCTAATGGCAGGAGGGGATATAACCCAAGCTCCATAGGATGATATAATAAAGATATGCCTAAACTAATCTCAAGCTTCTACCAAGAAAGTGAGAGGATATCGATCTGCTATAGGAAAATCAAACGGAGGAGGAGCCTCTCTGACAGAGATAAATCATCTCTTATTCAATTTCAAGCAGGAAATTATTAATAACATGGCCACACAGTTGGATACTATGAAAGACAAAAAGAAACATGAGGAGGCCGAACCTATTTTGGCAGAATTTTTCCCCCATTGCAGACAAAAGAAGGGAGACTATCGATGTAAGATGGTTGCTAATCTTGATGCTACACAACTACCCATTGATTTCAAGCCAATGGAAGGAGAGGATGGGAAAGTATTATTCATAGCACAAGAAAGGCCATGGGCTCAACAAAAAGGTATGCCTCAAGATCCTCTTACATTTAATGGTCCTTTTTATAGTAATCAATGACAACCCCTATGAATTATCAATACTCTCCTTAGAATAATCCTCAACAAAAGTGACAAAATTATCCAAATCCTCAATGAAAAAATCCCCAAGGGAATTGGAAACAATCCCAAGGGGCATGGAAGCCACCACCAGGTAATTGGAATCATAATCAATAATGGTGAGGATGCTAGAAATGGCCAAATCAACCCCATCGATTCCTGCAGCAACCTCCTCGACTACCACAATAGGTACTTTTTCCACCTCCTACAGCCAATGAAAATCCTCCAAGGCCTACGTAGCTTCCTACCCAACCTCATCCAAATCCTAACAATATACCTTTAGCTCCAGAGAAAAATTTCTATGTCATAGATCCTACCAAATACCCTACCTATGCCATTAGTACTAATGGCATTCATCTGCCATCTAGCACCACACTACCTTCTCCCACTCCTCCTATTATAACAGATGTATCCTCAAAGGTATCTTCTCCAACCTCATTAGTCCAAACAAACTCAACACCTCATCAAAACTGGCAAGCATCTCCTCCTTTTCACAAAGGCTACAAGTTGAAATCCCAAAGCCTACTGAGGATGTAGCTTTTTCCATAATTGATTAGTTGAAAAACATTACTGTTCGAATCTTGTTATTTTAGGCAATCAAGGATGCTCCAACTTATGGAAAGGCCATCAAGAAATCTTGTTTTAAAAATCCTGGTGAAAAAAGAAAGGATCCCCAAACTGTTCATGTTTTGGGAAAACTTGCAGACATAATGCTTGGGAAGCTAGTTGTTCCAAATTATTTTGACCCTGAAAATCTTGTTGTTGAGGTTACTATTAATGGAGCACCCATCAAGAATGCCTTGATTGATGTAATAGTGGCTATAAATGTTATGAAAAATGATATTATACAACAAATCAATATTAAAAGCCTCAAAACTACACCTACCATCCTACAACTAGCAAAAAATTCTATAGTAAAACTTGATGGGATGGTAGAAGATATAGTAGTAACCTTAGAATCTTGGTCATACCCTACAAACTTAATGATACTTTCACCAAAGGCCACATTAGGAAGATATCCAATCATTCTTGGAAGACCCTGGTTAGCCACTACTAATGCCTATATAGGTTTTCACTCAGGAGATATGACCATCTCTAATAGCCAACATACCAAATAATTAGCTCTATATCCACCTATCCAACCACAAATGGAGTTGAATTCACCAATATGGCTAGATATAGGGGAACATGCTGAGGTAGTAAATTCAGTATCTCGGTTAATGATGTTAAAAAGAGACCCCTTATTTTAGCTTCAAGATGAAGATGTTGTAATCACCAACATTCTACAAAATCAGTATGGATTGAGTTCAAATTCTATTGACTACTCATCTCCCCATAACCACTCCCTGTAGCCTTTATATCCTAATCACAAGTTGTCTATATCTCCTGTAGCTAAATATCTCTACCACCAATTACTTCTGCATGAAATTCAAGTACCCTCATTCATGGATTCTTCTATGGTGGAGCTAACTAAATAGTTAGAAGTCTCTCCAGGATGTTGCTTGCACATTAATAATCAGCTTACCCCTTTGCAAAAAAAATCCTTAGCCAATCTATTAAAATACCATACCAAAGTATTTGCATGGGATTGTGGGGATATGAAAGGTCTAGATCCTAATTTGTGCACTCATAGTATATATCTCAAAGAGGGAAATTCCCTTGTTAGGTACTTTCAAAGGCATGTTAATCCTACATTAAGAGAGATAGTGAAAATTGAATTACAAAATCTTCTTTCTACTAGTTTCATCTACCCTATCTTAGACATTCAATGGGTCTCACCATTTTGTATAGTCCCCAAGAAAGGAGGAAAGTAGAGGGCATGTGTTGATTATAAAGAAGTGAATAATGCAACCAAAAAGGACCACTTCCCTCTACCATTCATAGATCAAGTACTAGACTCTTTAGTAGGCAAAAATTATTTCTCATTTCTAGATGGGTATAGTGGGTATAATCAAATTAGGATTCTTCCTAAAGACCAAGAAAATACTAATTTTACCTATCCATGGAGAGATTTTCCTATTCGATCTTACCCTTTGGTCTTTGAAATTCCCCAACAACTTTTCAAAGGGTAGTCATCAGTATCTTTGCTGATATTTCTCATGACTCTATATAAATCTACATGGATGAATTCACCACATATAGGGAAACCTATGAGGAGGCTTTGTCTAACCTTGTAAAATTTCTTCAAATATGTGAGGACCATAATCTATCCTTGAATAGTGAGAAGTGTTTTATGATGATGCAGGAAGGGGTAGTGTTAGGACACTATATCTCTATTGTTGGTATTCAAGTTGATCCTGCTAAGATAGAGGTCATCTATAACTTGCCCACATCAACCAAATAGAAGGATGTATGGAGTTTCCTAGGACATATTAGCTACTATAGAATATTTATCAAATATTTTACTAAAATGGTAGGCCCAATGTATTCCCTGCTTATCAAAGACTCTGAATTCTTATGGACTAAGGCCTATGATGAATCCTTCCTATAGCTTAAGTCTATTCTAACTTGGGTACCTATATTTTAGGGACCTAATTGGTCCTTGCCATTTCATATTCATACCAATGCTTTTGATTGTGTTTTGGGTTTTTTTAGGGTAGAAAGAGGATACTATTTAACATGTTATCTACTTTATCAACAAAAATTTGTAGGGACTCGAGCTTAATTACACTGTCATAGAGAAAGAGCTCTTGGTTGTCATTTATGCCCTCAACAAATTGTGTCACTATATTATTGGATACCAAATCTATGTGCACACTAACCATGGAACCATTAAGTATTTGGTTAAAAAATCTTCTATCATAGGGAGGTTAGCCAGGTGGCTTTTGCTACTACAATAATTTGATATCACAATGGTTGATAAACCAGGCTGGGTAAATGTAGTTGTTGATTTCTTGTCAAGATTGTAATGTGATGATGATTCTGAAGTCATTGATTACAGTTTTCTAGATGATCACTTGTTCTCCCTCTCCATCAATACACCTTGGTATGATGACATCATCAATTACCTAGCCTCAAATAAGATACCTCCACACTTCTTATCAAAAGAAAAGTGATCGCTCATAGAGAAAACTTTTAATTTCTCTTGGATAGAAAATTGTCTATTTTATACTGGACCTGATCAAATTATGAGATGTTTGAGGGAGGATGAAACCTATTACATCCTTCATGCTTTCCATTATGAGCCATGTGGAGGACATTTTTCATCAAAGAAGATAGCAATGAAAGTATTAAATTGGTTACTACTAGCCAACTTTACTTAAAGATGTAGCAAACTACACTAGAAAATGTGACAGATTTCAGAGGATAGGCTGACCTACCAAGTCTAATGAAATGCCTCTCTTTTGTCAAGTGGTAGTAACTCCATTTGATAAATGGGGCTTGGAATTTGTAGGGATAATAAACCCTCCATCCAATGATAATTTCTATATCCTAGTTTTCATAGATTATGTAACTAAGTTGATGGAGGTAAGTGCCATAAAACATGCCAGAGATAATAAAGTTGTTGAGTTCCTATAAGAGGAGATTTTCACAAGGTATGGAGTTCCACGAGAACTGGTCATAGATCAAGGTGCACATTTCACCTCCACTTTGATCACTGTATTAATGAATGAATATAACATCTGTCACCAAAATCTAGCCTGTACCATCCATAGGCTAATGGCCAAGATGAGATCACCAATAGAGAAATTGAGGCCATCCTTACCAAAATAGTCTGGATACACACAAAATATTAGAGTAGCAGGCTTCAAGAGATTATTTGGGCATATGGGACAACCTGGAAAACAACCATAGGGTTTACACCTTTTGAATTAGTATATGGAAAATCCCCAATGATGCCTATAGAGTTTTAGCACAAAACATTATGCACAACCATAGATTTGAACATTGATCCTCCTCTAGCTCAAAAAGAGAGGTTCGTGCATCTCAATACTCTTGATGAGATGAGGAAGGAGGCACTACAACAAACTGAGATAGTTCAGCTAAAATGGAAGAAATGGCATGATTCACACATACACAATAAAATATTTACTCCCAGTGATTGGGCTCTTCTCTATGATTCAAGATTCCAGGAAATGCACAGTAAGTTAACTTCTCGTTGGCTTGGGCCTTGTGAAATTGAAATTTTTTTTGACAACAGTGTTGTTTGGTTATCCACAATTGACCGTGTGCACTTCAAGTTGTTGTTCAATGGACACAAACTTCATATGTACCATAAACCTGCCACAAAAGCTGAGTTCTTGTAGCAATTTGAAAATCCTTCTAAAAAAGTTCTTCCGCCAACTAGAGGGAATCTTCTTCAGTGTTGTTCTTCTCTTTGAATGTGTAGTACACTTCATAATAAAGTTTCATTTTCTCAAGGAAACCACTTCTTTCCATAATAAATTGATTTCATTCCACCTCACCTCACTTCTCTCCCATGTCATGCATCACTCCAAATCATCATTGCTTCGATGATCTCACCTTTTTAGCATATGTCAATAAATATTTTCAAATTTGGACATTTAATGATAAAAATCTGCCGGTACGCATACACATTTATTATTTAATAGCTTACTTATTTTTACATAATCACACTTAAGTTGTACTTAATTAATTGCATTTATTCTAGCCTCACTTGCGTTGCATGTGTGAACACCTGCCACCTTTTTCATAGGGGGTGGCGTGTTGATTGGTCATTAGCTATCTATCCCTTACTCTACCATTATTTGAGATTATGTCCTTTGTCATTTAGGATTTCATAGCCATTTTAGCCATTCTTGTGATTTGATGTGTCAAACCCTATGTGAAAAATTCTTTGCCAACTTTGATTAAAAAAGAAACTACCCTCATTTAAAAAAACAAGTACCTAGCTCCATTTAGTCCCATTTAGAAAAATCCTGTGAAAGAATTTTGTGCCTCTATGATTACGTTCATCAAGAAGTTTAGTGGCTCAAAAAACACAATGATTCAACAAAAAAAATTGGTGTTTATTAGAGTGGGATTTTGAGGGTGATGCTTGGAAAATAATTAGGAAAACAATGCGCAGCAACAAGATTGTTAATTTCTCAAAATGGGAGAGCCTCCTATATGACATGAACAACTGATGACATGTATTTTTTGCAAGACCATGCAAGTGTTCAGACATTCAAAAATGTTGGGTGGTTGTCATATTTTATTCAGTTAAATGGTTATAATAAGGAAATATCATTGGCATTCCTCTTAACTTTAAACAATGGTGAAGCCTAGGTCAAAGGCTTGAGAGTGAACACCACGGAGGCTAGAATTGGTGAAGTTTCAGGGTTTCTCATTGTGGGTGAAGCATACCATCACACACATGATGTAGGGTTAGAACGAGCTGAATTTACCATTCCATCAGACCTGGTGCTAAAGGAAAACAAACAAGGAGCTAGATGATTTTCCCTGCCTGCAATATATCCATAAATGGTGGTTCACGTTATCAAGTATTTGACCTTTGAGGGATGTTTCTCTTTCTTACATGCAATACATTTTAAATTACTCATTCATATACGACATGGGAGAACTATGAATGTTCCCAATTTCCTTTATTCCATGTCAAATTTGAGTTCAGAAGAGGTTAGGAAAGGATGATAGAATGTCGTAACCCACCAGGGATTGATTAAAATTCTAGTGGAAAGATCTTTAAGAGATGTATCCTCCATGAACTGGGAAGATTTTTTTTGGGTACAAGATGTGCAATTAAATGGTGTAGCACCTATTCCAAGGGTTCATGAGGAGTAAAGAAATATTCCAAAAGAGACATTGTCTCTACCAAAATAACCCTCTACTTATCACACTCCTCCTAAGGAAGCACAAAAACAAATTAAGGAATCGGAGAATCCAAACCCTAATATTGAAACTGTGGAACATGAGCTTCCTACAGCTTCCACAACTCAGAATGTTCACCAAAAAGATAAAGGAAAGGCGAAAATAATAGAGGATATAGATGAGAAGGAGGTAGTAATCATTCTTAAACCTATCCCCTTAGGTTTTAAGGGGAGAAAAACTAATGTGGATACTCCTTCCCATGTGAATGATGCTTTCACAGATACTCCTCCTGCAATTGAGTCTCCTACAGCCACTTCTTCCAAAAGAAAGAAGAGTTTCTTCCACAAACATCTCGCAATCTCCTTAGAAACACCCCCAAGAAGGAGTGTCTAATTCAATGCGAGGAGGGTAGCTACACCAGATTTGACTTCTAAGGATAATCAAGAAAATGTTCTGGACATTTACATGGAAGAACCAATAACATAAGGACCTCAGGGAGATAGTCCATTTCATGAATTTCTAGATGTAATGGAGGAGGTACATTTAGTTGCATGTCTTGATGAATCAAATGTTTGAGAAAAGGAGATTGTTAGTCAAAATTTTCCTCAGGAGGAAAGTCAAGGGAATGATGCCCTAGTTGCTTGAGAGGAATCAACAATAGAATTGAAAATGATAATATTTATATAGAATAAAAGGGAAAAGAAGAAAGAAGAGAGGAATCTAGAAGCAAAATAGCAAGAGGTAACTGTCCAATCTCTTTCCCTAGATTATTTTAATCAAATGAAACTTGAGAAAGATATGCAGTAAATAGAGAAGAATGAATTAAAAAAGGAAATAAATAAGAAAAAACTAGAAGTGCAGACCCTACAAAATAAATTAGATTCAGTCATTGAATTGGTTCCTCAATTAATGGAGTCTAGACCACCCCCACGGGTGTATGCATTGTGTTTGGATGAAAAAAAATTATGTTCAAATTAATGACAATTATCAAGGACCTGAACCCAAGCATAGCATCACCACAAGAATTTGTGGTTGTTTCTGATGGTGCACCTGATGTTTTTAGAAATATTCTTTGTGAATTGTACTTACAAAATTATGTTGTTCCATTTGATGTTGATTGGAATCCATTATTGTTTATGAAGCCCATAGGCTATTTGCAGATAGTCATAATACATCCGTTTTGGTTTACCATTTTTATGGTCTTAAAGGAAGGGTTATTATTTTCTCTTTCTTCCTATATTTCCTCAACTATTCTCCATAATTAAGTATGATAAATATGTGATTATGTTTTAATAGGTAGTTAGCTATTTGAATGGAAATGTATGTATGTGTGTTTTTAGATTTTATCTTGGATATTTGTGTTCTAACACCTTGATGTAGATTGTGGGTAGTAAATAAGAATAACCAGGTAAATGTGACTATGTTGGACAACCAGACCTAGTCCTACAATGAGCCGATCGATGAAGGAATCAATATTTATAAGGTTTCAATTTTGGAAGATGTAGGTGGAAGTGACTAAAGAATGGGTCAAAGAAATTATCCTTTTCATTAGAAGATCTAGAAAATGGTGAAAGGCTATATATGTTCTTTGTGTCTGTTGTGGCAGTTCCTTTCCTATTTTCTTGGATGATCTCATTCATACTTTATAGTTTTGTGATAATTTTTTTGCATGTTTTATGGTGTGAATCAGTTAGCTATTATATTTCCTTTTCTTTAAATAAAGCCCTACTCCTGTGTGAGGAGTGTATTCATAGTATTCTGAACTTATAGTTTTATGCTATTTTTTGTCCATTTTTCATGAATACAATTATATTTTGTTCTTGAATCAATAATAATAAAGTGTTGAGAGTTAGTACTATGTAATTGATTTTTGAATACTCATCCAAGGGGGCCCACTTGGTGAACAATCCACATTAGGTAGATTCATTTTTTGTAATTTTTATTCCTGCATCTTGTTGCCTTAATTCTGATGTTGAAACTATTTCTACAACCAAATCCATAGGTTAGTTGTTACTTCCTGTAGCCAAAGTGACAGAATAGTTGAAGCATTGTGGTTTGGAGTTTTCAATCTTTTCATTCCTCATTCTTTAATATTTGTGCATTTATTTTCCAGAGCATTTTTTTCTTGTAGTAATCATAGGATGTCATGGTTTGAGTCAGTGTTCAGTGCATATATTTTGTTGGCTAATTTCAAGTAACACGTCTTTGGGTTGACAATTAAATGAGTTTTTATGACAAGGAGGATAGCTTATCAATTAGGATGTCCAATCTCTAAGTCTCGGTGATAAGCCTAGTTTTTAACTCCTAAAAATTGATCAACTAGTAAGTCCACCTTAGGGTGCATTTTTTGAAGATTTTACTTGACTAGATTGGCATTTGGGTCCACCGCAAGGTGATGTACAAATAGGTTGGGGTTCAAACCAAGAATGTGAGTATAAGACCATGAAAATTTCATTGTATTTTTTGGAGAAGTGTAGTGAAATTTTCTTCTTTGACTTATGTTAATGATGCTGCAATGTATGTGATTCTCATACATTATTTTGTTCCTAGATTGATGGGATTAATTCGATAAGAATATATGACTATTTTGGTATGTAATCATGAATAAGAGGAAGAGGTGATTCTTCATCCTCTATTTCCTTAGACATATTTTCACAAGAAGATACACCCTTTATTTTTACCTTTTTAGAGTCATAAAGTGCCTCAGAGGGGTTTTTAGCAAAAGACTCATGTTTTTCTTATTTATTTTCATTTTTGTGGCTAAAGACTTCCTCTTCCCCAAAGTATTCCTTTGAGTCTAACTTGTAGACATGTGCTGAGCCATCCCCAAATCTTTCTATTTTTCATCTTCTCCCATGAATCATAGGAGCATGTCCTCGCTTTGGAATTCATCGATATGTGCAATGATTGGTTTATCCTAGTCTATAAGTTTGGGGTGGATGAGTGGAAGTTTGATGAGGTTTATGGAGATTTGGAAAAGGACATAATTTCCTAAGAATGTTTTATCATCAAATATTTCATTATATAATCTCTTAACTTCCTCTTCGGATTCTTTTATCTCAACGATTTCACTCTAGGTATTATGATAGGTGTAGCTAGTTTCATTGATGCCCCCATTCATGTCTAGGCCAAATTCAAACCCTTGATTCCTTGGCCAAAGTGAGGGTTATATTTCATGGTTTTTTAGAATGTTGTTCGAGAGGAATGTAGAAGACACCATTTGTTTAGGTTGTGGCTCTTTCTGTTCTGATGAAACTTGATGGGATGGATGTCTCTGAGCGTGCGGGTCCAATTCTAGGGCTCCAACTTTAAATGCATCTGATAAGCTATATTCCCCACAACCCCTATTATTAATCTTGATAGTGGGGAGGGTGGATGTTTTTGGTCCTCTAAAATTTTTGAGATTACCATGGTTGTCTCATGGTATTTCCCTTTGAAAATTTAAAGAAAAATTCCCCATTCTAATCTTTGTGCATTATATTTGCCTTATTGTTGATCATGACCTTATCCATTTCATTTCATTTCAAATAAATTATGGGTGACCATTTATTTTCAGCATGACCTTTTACCTTTTCAAATGAGAGGATGTGTTTCATTTTCCTATTTTCCCCATAATCTCATGATGTTGTCACAAGATGGACCCGATTCATCACAAGAGAGCAATTTCTTGCCATCAGTCAGCTTCTTGACAGATGTTATATGTCATGGATATTCTAAGAGTAATCCATTTTTAAAATCAATGGTTCTCGTGATGCTGTGATCAAAAGTGATCATGTTTTATCTAGTGTGGGACCACAAGCTAATGTTGCATGCTCTAGGTTTGCCAATGAATAAATATATGGGCCCAGAATGATCTGATAGTTGATGGAAGATGGAGGTAGTCAATTGGTGATAAAATAATGATGTTGAGTTTCCTTTTCAAGGGAGTTCAAATATTCATAAATTATGTGCTAATCTTTCAGCATGAGAGTAAAATCAATGGTGATGTTTTAATTCACTCAAAAGGGTGATTGGTTTTTATGTTAGTGATTAGGTTTTATTTAAAAATGGTGGTTAGTGTATGGCTAGGATCATTTATTCTTGTGATCCCGTGATCAAAAGTGATCAATTTTTATCCAGTGTGGGACCACAAGATTTTTCCATGTGTCCAGGGTTGGTAAGTAATATCAGTGGTATTGCTCAATGATGGGGCAGTGACTTGAGGAGTTCTTGTCTATTGGTTTATTCATCCATATTTCTATAATGAGGTTGATATCTAAATGGATCAGTGATCATCATTCTACCTACTTGTAGGGATGAAATTAATGATCTATTAGATAAGGTAGGAGGTTGGTGATAAGGACTAAGGACTAGAAGTAATGGTAGGACACCTCACTATTGGGATCTCTCAAAGGAAGTACTTCAAATATTTGTAGAGAAGGATGGGGACACTTCATAATATCCTTTTGGGTATTTCTATCATAATGTGTACAAGATTCAAAGGGATACATACATACAACAATTTTAAGGGATTTTCCAGGTATACAACTCTACTGACAGGATATTTTGATACTGAGATAGGAAATTTCATATGGACGAATGTTACATGCCAGTGAATATTATGATGTTCAAAGGGTACAATCACAGGAATTCTTTCCAACGTGTCTAGTTTTAGAATCTATAAATATTTCTTCTTGATAGACTTCATTACTCAAAAAGTTACTAAAATGGATATTCCAAAGAAGGAAACTAACTTCTAGAACTTATCCAAATTTGTAAAGATACAGTTGCAAGAAGTCTATTGGGATAGAAAGATTGAGTCATGCATGTCATAGCCAAAGGGATATTTAAAGGATGTTTGAGTTGAAAACTCCATGTCCACAAGGATAGTACTCCCAAGATTTGTGATGGTTCTCTTTTGGATGGGTTCAAGGTGAAACAAAGGTTGGCGGGCTTGCACTAGTGTTCTTTTCATTATTTAGAAGTGGTGCAAAAACTTCCAAGAGGAGGGGTTGATATTTCATAGAATCATGCATCCTTTCCTTTCTTGAAGCATTACCATCACAAATATAGTTTTAGAGATCCTTGAAATTATTGATACAACTCAACTCTATAGGTACACAATCCCTCTCTGGGGGGATGATGTTGGCATGACTCAATTCTTTTTATTTTCTACCAGTTGGCAGTTTTTACACCTGTAAGGGTCAAAGGTGGTGTGTAATGGGTAGTCTAATATGATGTATCAATTTTGTAAAGATATTAGTAGGGTTGACCTGAAGCTTGTTGCATTCTAATTAATTTTGGAATTCTAGGGTCATTAGGTTTCAAAAAAGGAAGAGATATTCTAATAAACTTAGGTTATAGATAGAAAGATGGCAGTATCAAGTCAAATTTGAATCCCTCCTTCTATCTATATAATTCATAGTTGGGTGTGAAGTTTTGCATACTTTTGACTACTCATATTCCTTATATTCTCTTGTTACAAATATATTTTAAATCATAGACAATCATTTACTTTTATGAAGAGTTTATGTTGAAACCTTGTCTCATGATCCACGCAGGTTGACATTCAATAGGTGATTAGCCTTCATCTATTATCTCCCTATTGTGATCGATGCATTATATGAGATATATCTATTTATATAGTGCCATGATATAATTTTAAAAAGTGTGTATTAAAGGGCACTCAAGTCTATCTACCTTAGTTTTGTAGAGACAAAAGGGAAGAAGGATTTATGTCCTTGTGTTAGTAAATAGATTTTGTCCTTGATTCAATCTTCCTTAAGACTATTACTCTATCACCCTTTCAAAGACAAACCTCCACTAACATTTGGGTAAGTGCTTAATATGAGTCACTTCCCTCTGAACTTCAATCTAGGTACAACTCCCTAAATAGATTTTCAATGAATTTCTCTAACCAAATTTCTCAATTTACCTTTTAACCTGAAATCTTTAAAGGCTGCTATATCATTCTTCAGACGACTAGCACTCTTTACAACTTTTTTCAAAAGAAAAAACAAGATATACGAAAATAGAAAATCATAGTTTTCTACCTTCTATACCTCTCTGAGATAGTACAATAAAAGAACAAATTAAAGGAAAATAAATCAAGCTATGATCGTTGATATCATCAAGATACTTACAAAGATCTATTGCAAAAATAGAGAATGAATAAAAACATCACCATAGAACATATATTAACTCACTTAAAATTACATAGATCTGAAACATAGTACGATTGATATATTAACTATTTTCACAGCATAGGAAAAAAGCATGGAAAATATATATATGAGTTCTTCAACAGCAAACTTGATATATCAAATTGTCTTTTTAAACTGAAAGAAACTTTAAAAGAAAAATACTAATTTTCTTCCAAAAATTTCTAACCCTTTCTTCTATGCAACTAAACTACTTATAGTTTTTGCAAAGCCAAGAGGTCTCCCAAAAAACTTGACCTCTCGGTTAGAACAGTTATAAGAGTAACCAATGTAAAAGAGGATGCATGACCTTTAGAGTTTTCAAACAATTAAAACATAACTAAATCTCAAGATCAGCCTCCTTGTCAACAGCACACTCCTCATCTCCTGCGAGATTCTCTCCTTCAGCTACAGTGGATTGTGTCACTTCCCACTGCTTGTGTGCCTGAATCAATTCCTTCATGAGCTACAAATGAAGAACCTTCATGTTCACTATCCTAGTCATCATCGCTTCCTTAGTCCACTTGGATTCCTTGATCTTCTCAATTGTTGAAGGGATTTTATCTACGCAGAGATACAACATTGATTCAATCCTGGCCATCTGTGTAAAATCTGAAGGCTTAGAGTTGGCCTTTTCTTTAAGCTTCTTCATGGTATTCTCAAACACTACAAGAGCTATTTTCTAGTCTTGATCTCCATGATTGATAGTGTGTGTATGAGAAAAATTGATCACCTTTAATTCAGTCATCATTGTTTTCTATAACTACCTAATTTCATTCTCACTATCTTTGTTCTCAGCAATAGTACTCCTGATGGTGCTGAGACACCAACTAACATTCTTTTTTAGAACAAAGAAGGTAGCTTCATCAAGTGATTTCATAGATTTCTCTGTATAGAACTTTACAAACCCATATTTTTCTATTTCCAAGAACTTAGACATGGCTGCAAACCATTTCTCTTCCTCTCTTTCCCACACCTGCCTCTGTGTTTGTAACTCCCCTATCAAGGCTTTTGTATCATGTAAAACTTCTTGAGAATCTTTGAGGTACCTGAGACCACTTTTAAAAATTTCACTGATCCACTCATCTACTGAAGTCACCAGGGCTTGGCCTCTTTGAACTTGACTCAAGAAAGATTTGCTTTCAGTAGAATCTGGGTCAAAAATTTGAGGAGACTGAACCAAAGGAGTGGCGTCAAAGCTGCAGAAAGTATTGATAAAGTGTGACAATGTTAAAATTGTTTGTTTTAATTCTTTCTTCTCTTTACCATCCTTCCAAGATGAATACAACATCTGTTACACTGTCTCCTTGAAAAAAATATTCTTTCCAGTGCGATCCATGGTACCTAATTCCACCTTGGTGACCTCAAAATCTTCTGCCCTGACTTCTTGTTCTCCCTCCTTGGGTCTGTAGGTCACCACTTATGTAGTCCATTTTCCCATTTTCACATCTATGAACATTCAAGGTGTGCTTTTAACCTTTTTAGTTTTGGGAGTCTTCTGGACATACTTGCTAACTATGTCTTTAACAAGAATAGATACAGGAACCAGAACAGATAAGGAATCAGTTTTGGACAAAAAACAATGGGAGGAAAAGTCACTACATAACACAAACCACTATGTAGAATTTCCAGAGCTGGGGTACCCTCTAAAGAATTAAAAAGATGGGAAGGCAAGTCCTCGATATTATAGTCTTCTAGGTCAGTGTCTGATACTACAGGGCCATCACATACTAAACTCGTAGTATTCCCAAACATATGAAAAATTGACCTCATGACTATAGAAATTTAATCCTTTATTCACCCTGCAGATTACTAAATTTTTGAAAATATCATAGGAGTAACAGTCAAACTCACCTTGTTTTTGCAGAAGATTTTGATCACAAGAGCTCCCAAGTTTTACCTCCATGCACCAGCTTCTTAAAATACTTAGGCATTTGAATAAAAAGATACAACTTACATAGAACTGTGAGAGCACATGAATTTATTGCAAATCTTTCATGAAGAATGCAGCATGGATTTGATTTGACATTTTGTACATGCAATCCATAATTATCATTTAAACAAATCCTGAGGTCATTAAGAATAATGATTATTCTATATTTCTAGGGCGTACTTAACAAATTCTCACCATAATTAGCTTTAAATACCATCTCTCCTATGGGCCCCACTACTTAGCTGTTAGTAGGTCTTCCTTTTCTTTTATTATCCTCTTGAATTCCCCCCAAATAGGAAAGAACAAAGTTCTTATGTGTTCAATACTGTTCAAATACGTTCAAGCTTGTTCAAAGTTGGTGAACTGGTTTATCTCAACTGATAGTTTTGAATGCTTGTGTATATCACAAATCAATATCTGATGCATTACAATCTCCTTATGTCTCAGTGGCAGGTGGATTTCTTTACTTACTTTTCATCCTATCATACCTTCTCAAAAGATGAAAATTATGTGAACATCCTTGAACAGGTGTGAACACTGTTCAAGGCTTTTCAAAGGTGTTCAAGCATGTTCAAGAGTGTTCAAGAAAAATAAAGCTTGTAAAACTCCATGTGACTCAAGACAAAAACAAAACTTCAAAAATGACAACCGGATTTGATGCATATTGATTGAAGGAAATACTGATCAAAAGACAAGGTTTCTATACTTGAAGCCATAATCAAAGAATTAAAGGACCAGACTCAAACTGAGACTAACACAGCTTCAACTGGGGACTTATTTTTGACTAAAAGGCAAAGAACTCAGAACTCTAGTTACACAAAAATGAAAGGGAAAGACAACCAAACTAAATAAAAACTTGAAAGGGAAACTAACCTAATATGTACAAGACAAAACTCCAAAAGGAGGGACTTACAACCTTACCAACTTTAAATCTTGCCCATTATAGGAATATGGCAAGATTGATCCATCTGGATAAGATAACTTGAAAGCATTGAATCTCAATTCTTCTACAATGAGAAAAGGTCCTTTCCACAATGATTCAAACTTACTATGGGCCCCCTTTCATTCCTTCCTTTTGTCCCATAGTAGTACTTCAGCTCCTTTCATAAACTTCCTAGGCTGAGCTTTCCTGTCAAAAATATTCTTGATTTTGAGTTGATGTTTTGTGATTCTATCTACCAGCACTTGCCTCTCAACTTCAAGCTTTTGTAAATACATGATTCTTTTTTCAAGGGAATCCTTGAAAGCTTGATCTTCAATAGCAGCTTGAAGTTTAATGACAGATAATTCCAAAGGAAGAGACACCTGCACCCCTACACCATATACCAACTCAAACAATGCCATGCCAGTTGCCCTTTTAGGTGTTATCCTATCTACCCAGAGAGCTTCAAAGAGCTTTTTGTGCCAATTCTTACCATTATCATCCACCAGCTTTTTCACAATGGCCACTAGACTCTTATTACTCGGTTCCGCCTATCCATTCCCTTGAGGAAAATAATCAGACAAATGAGATAGGGAAATACTATGGTCATAGCAGAAAAGAGTCAACTCTTGAGATGAAAGATAAGTGGCATTATTTGTCACAATCTTTTGAGGCACTCCAAAACGTACCAAAATATTATTTTTCAAAAACTCACACACCACCTGGGAATTGGCCTTCTTGGTTGGAATGGCCTCCGCCCACTTAGTGAAATAGTCATTCGATATCAAGATATAAACATCACCAGTGTTGGAAAGAGGATTAATAGGGCCTATAAAATCTAGTCCCCACTGCTTAAAATTTTCATTTACTACAACAGGTTTCAAAGGTAATGCAGCTAGTTGAGGTTTTCCAGTAAACAACTGGCACTTTTCACACCTTCTGACAAAAGCATAAGCATCTTTAAACATGCTCGGCTAGTAGAAACAATTACAGAGAATCTTGAAAGCAGTAATAGAAGAATAAAAGTGACCCCCACAGGCTTCTTCATGAAAGGCTTTTAAAAGTTGCATCTGTTGCTCCTTATCAATGCACCTAAGGAAAGTCCCATACACCCCTCTTTTGAACAAGGATCCCTGCCATATTACATATTTATCTGCTTGAAGCCTAAGGTTGCATCTTTCTTTTAGTGTTAATCAGGAAGGGCATTCTCCATAGGTCAAATGATAGGCTATATCATAGAACCAAGGATCTATCAAGCTTACCAATAAGGCATGTGATACTCGATTTCCCAGCTCCTCTTCTTGCTTCGGACTCTCAGCTATAAATTTACATAATCCTCTCCCCCTGACTAGCTTAGTTGGTTTTATTGTCAAATCATATTCTTGTATTCTTAGTCACCCAGGCTTCTCTCTTATTCATTGCTATTTCTTACTGTGTGAGCAGACTTTTTATGGTAGAATCAAGGACAAAAACCATAGAATGTGAATGGAGAATATAAAACCTGAACTATTTTATAGCTTTGACAACTACAAAGGCTTTTTTTTCAATGATTGAGTATTTGAGTTCATGATTTTTGAGGGGAGTACTCATGAAAGAAATTGGTGCTTCATTTTTTGTCTCATTTTTTTGAGTAAGCATTGTAGATAAGGAATGATCAAAAGCATAGCAATAAATAATAAAATCTTTTTTATAATCTGGGTGAACTAAAGAAGGAGCATTTTCTAAAGTGTCTTTGATTTCATTGAAAGCTTCTATACCAGCCTCAGTCCATTTGAAAGGTTTTTTTACAATCATCATCCCCACAATGTGTCTATTCAACTGAGAAAAATCTGGCACAAAAGCTTGCACAAAGTTAATTTTCCCAAAGAATGACTTTACACCAATTCTAGTTGATGGAAGACATAGCTTCTAAATGGCTTTAACTCTTTCAGGATCTATTCTTATCCCTCCCTTAGAAACTATATGGCCCAATAATTTACCCTTTGTTATACAAAAGATAGATTTCTTGGGATTGAGAGAAATACCATGATCTTGACACCTTTGGAGGACTAATTGAAGATCTCTAAGATGATACTTTCACCTTCCGGAATAGACTATCAAATCATCAAGGTATATAACAATAATTTTATTCTTCATATCAGCAAAGGATGAGTCCATAGCTCTCTGGAAGGTTGCCCCAACATTTATCAGACCAAAGGGCATTCTATTATATGCAAATGTTCACCATGGCGTAGTAAAAGTGGTTTTATGCTTATCATTTTTTGCCACGCTTACCTGGTTATACCCTAAGAATCCATCAAGCATTGACATAATATCATATCTGTCTACAGTTTGTAAAACATGTTCCATCTTTGGTAGAGCATAGTTATCTTTCAGGCTCGCTTGGTTCAAGTTGTGGAAGTCTACACAGATTCTTATTTCAGCATTCTTTTTTCTCATCGGGACAATATTCGCAATCCAAGTAGAGTGGTGGATCAGATATATAATCCTTTCTTTCAACATTTTGTCTACCTCCCATAGTATAGCCTCTGACACTTTGGGATTATAACTACGCATCTTTTGTTTGAAAGGCTTACAATCTGATTTAAGGGGTATGTTGTGACTAAAACTTCCACCTCTGAAATCCTTCAAATCGTCATAATTCCAGTAAAAAACATCTGAATAGGTAGTCAGCAATGATTGAAGTCTTTCTTTTTCCTACAAAGAAAGAGTCTTTCCTACAAATATCCATTTAGGTTGTGTCATCTCCGATGTTGATCTTATCATACTCTTTAAGTGTTTTAGGGCGAGGGCTTCCTTTTCTTGAGATAAAACTATCTCTTCTAGAAAATAAATTTTTAAGTGCAACCAAACCTTTTGGAATTTTATTACCTTTCTGTAATACCCTAAAAATGGGCTATAAGTTCATTAATCTCCTACATCTTCAATTCGAATGAAATCGACATCAAAGTCCTAATCTAAGGCACATCTAAACATCATCAAATCATAATTGACTATCTTAAATTCTACATCGGGGAATATTCCTAGTAATATTCCTAATCATCATAATTATCTTTAATTTTATAATTATTTGGCAATAAATCACATTTATCCTAAAATTTGATTAATTAAATATTTTGCATAATTAATTAATTAGATTTAATATTTGCCACTTAATTGTTTAATTAAATTTAATTCTATCTATTATTAATTGTATTATTTAATTTTGACAATAAATCTAATATCATATGAATAATTGATTAAATTCTTATTTAATTAATTAAAGCAAGTTGTCATTATTTAATAATATAGTTTTTAATAAAAGTTTGATTAAATAATTGATTAACCCATAAATTAATTATTTCATTTTCAAAAGCAGTTAAGTTGGAAATAAATCACTTTATTATTAAATTAATTCATAAATAAAACATGCACAATCATAAAAGCAGACAACTATCAATTATTAGTTAAAGCTAAACTCTATTTTGAGTTAAACTTTGCTTTTGCATGTTTTTGTGAGTTAATTATCCTTTATTTAAAAATAACTCAAAAATCAACCTGAGTTATTTGAGTGATTTATGGCTTTTTCCCATGCACCTCCAAAGCCCTAGATTTCTATAAAACCAAGTCTCAGCTCTTCATAATTCATCTCTCATTTATCTCATATTTTGCACAATCAAGCTGGAGAATTGCGATTGGAAGGCTCAAAGCTTATTGTGAATCAACATTGTTGTGAGATCAATTTCAAATTCATAGCTTTCATATTATTGTTATAATTTTCATTCTCATATCATATCATTTCTAGATTAGCATTGCATATCAATTTCCATATTAGCATAGATTCCATATCAAGTTTTCATATCATTGCATAGAAAATATCAAAAATTAGATTAATTGCATTCATATTTCAGATCAATTGCATTCAAATCATTCATTTAGGTGTCGTCTAGGTCACTGATCTCGATAGCAATCTGAGAACATTAATCTCACACCTACTAGAAGGCAATAAATCGCTTGGTTAAATTAGATTTCAATTTTGCACGATTTTGATTTTTCTAACCTCTAATGTTTTACTGAAGTGTTGTGTTTATAGATCAGGTACAATTTTCACACACACATTTATGGCACCCACCGTGGCTAGTCTTCAATGGCTAGTCTTCAAAAATAGGTTCTTCACATGCTTCACTCGACCCTTCAAAATAAGTGGATGCAAAAACCTCCACACAAGCCATAAAATCTTTAATACTAGAATCATTAAAAACTTTCAAATGATCAACATCATCAGGGACTACTGGCTTGTAAATCATTTCTATCTTATAAGCATCCATTTTGAAAATAGGATGGGGAAGCAATAGAGAAGCCGAAACGGTTAAAGAGTCTTCCCTTGAATTTAAACTTCTCAGGATAGCTTCTATGGAAAAAGCATCAAAGGCTTCAATCTCCTTCCAGATCAAATCTCTATAATGTTTTAGTTGTTCATTTTGTTCCATGAACTGACCCCTTACTTACTTAATGATCAGTTCAACATCCCCTCTTGCAATGAGGGTTGTAATTCCATGAACTTTTGCTTCTTGTAGGCCTAACAACAAAGCTTCATATTCAACAGAATTGTTAGTGTTCTTAAAATCCAACTTAAAGGAAAAAGGCAAACATTCTCCATTAGGGCCTTTAAGAACCACCCCAGCTCCTGACCCAACATTGGCACAACTACCATCAAACTCCATTGACCAAATTTGAGCAACCTCTTCCCGATCTTTTGAAATAGGAGAAACTTCATCAGCCATGATTAGGTAGTTTCCAAATTCACACTCCTGATATAAAATCTAAGCTTTTGGGTTATTTGAAGGAAAGACCATGTACTTATTCTTTGCTTCTAGTTCCAACTTGACCTTTTTCTTACCCATGGGAATGACTACTTCAGACTAGTCCATCTTAATTTCCCCTCCCATGTCTCTACAAAAAGTCCTTCTCAAAAGCATCCCATATCTTGCTAGAATATCAGCTACAAGAATTGTTAATTTTAACCTCTTATCTGGATATGTAGCTAGAATAGCTTGGGAATCTTTCACTTGACCTATTAGAGGTAATTTTTTTCCATCCATTGAATAGAATCTCCCAAAAGTATTTGTCAAAGTCAAGCCAAGGGTTTTAGCCACCAAAGACAGGATGATATTATCATATGCTCCTGAGTCTATGATACAATTGCTCAATTTAAGACCATTAAGGAGCAAGGAAATATAAAAAGGCTCAAGTTTTCTAGTTTCATGAATGTCACAATCAGTTTCAAAAGTGGAGGTATTAGATGAATTAGTCTGGTTAACATTTTTAGGGGGAACCACTAAAGGAGGTTGGACAAATGAATCAAATTGATCAGTTGTACACTAGTCAGCACGAGAGGAATCAGAGGATTCACACTTAACATACTTAACCAACTTGTCAAGTTATTTTGGGTTCAATCTTAAATATTTGATGGGAGAAATTTGGATAGCAGAAGATTGAAAAAACTCAACTATGTCAAATGAGGGGACTCGTGCATCTTTTTGCAATATTTTAAATTCAGAAGGCTTTGCACTTGAAAAGGGCGGATTACTTACGGGTTCTCTACTCTTGTTAGCAACATTTGATGATGAAGGACTATATTTATGAGACTTTTGATTGTGGGTGAGCATAGCACAAGTTGAATCTTCAAGAGTGACCAAAATATCTCCTCTTTCGAAGTCTGATTCATATTCCAGGTAAAATGAGCCGGAGTCGCCAAGTAGCTTTTGAGCCATTTCTTCAACCTTCACTTCTCCTAATACATTTGGGGTTACCCTCATCTCCATAAGTCTCATCATATCTGAACATGTCTCACCATCATGATCTATTGTCAAATGGAAAGAACACATATCCCCCTCTCTGGAAGGTGCCTCAATGGCTAGTTTGGGCTGAGTTGAAGGTGGAAAGGAAGTTTTACTGTGCCATTGACTAGGTTATTTTTTGTTAGCATCTTGGTATGTAGGAGAGTAAGTAGATCCTTGTTTGAGAATAGAAGTAGAAGTTTGAGAATGTGGAGCCTGAAGATCTGAGGAAGAAGTAGAAGTTTGAGAATGTGGAGCTTGAAGATCTTTCTTCCACTTCTCGGCTGTAATCAAATCATCCTCTCACTCAGTCGCCTAACTTTGAGCAGTTGCTAGGTCCATTGGCCTATTCCTTCTGAGATGAAAACCAATGTCTGGGGGCATGGAGTTAACAAAGAAACATTGTTGGTTTTCAAGGGTGGGTCTTTTGTTAGTAGGAATCTTGTGAACAACTTTATTATACCGAGCCACATAATCTCTCATAGGCTCATGAATTTATTTTTTCATCTATGTAAGATGTGCTAATAAAGAATGCTCATCATTAGCGCTCTTAAAAATCTCTTTAAAGGCAATTTTCATGGAGTTCCAATCAGTTATAGATCCTACAGGTAGATGTCCAAACCACTTTGCAGCTCTTTCTGTGAGAGTTTGAATGAATAGTCTAACTACTACGTCCTCATTTTGCACTCCCAAAATGTCGGTGGCTACATTGAAAGTGTTAAAATTTTCCTCTAAAGATATTGTACCATCCCCGATGAACTTTGGAAGGACATCTTTGGCCCCTTAGGAAGAACATGATGAGCAGTCAAAGCTAAAGGCCCCACTGCAGCACCCCACAGTTGAGCCATGATGACTGTCAGAAAGATAGTTTGGAGAGGAGGAGCTTGAATTCCTGATAAGGTTAAGGCTTGCCAATCATAGGTCTTAGAAGATGACTTGAAAGTTTCTCTTGGAGGAGAAGATGGTCTGCTCTGAGCCTTTTTATTGGAGGGATAGACTTTTGAGGTTTCAATATTTCTTAATTCTTTAAAGATACTATCAAAGATTCCTGCCTCTCCTTGAGACCTGGTATAAGGTCTAGAATCCAATTTGGCAATTTTATGGTCTTGGTATTGCTCTATCAACTACTGCAGCTTCCCAGGAAATAGGGAGACCTTGCAACCCCTCACCAATTTATTCTTCCTCTTCTAATACTAATTGAACTTGCTGATACTGTTGACTACTTGTTCAAACTTTCCAAGCCAAGTTATTTAGGTCTAAAATAATATCCTCTTGGGTATAATGGAAATCCAAACCAGGCTATAAGACTGGGGGCAGTTCGGCTTGACCAGGTATTACATCAGTAGGTAACACCATGATTATACATTTAACCAAGCAAAGGCACTAGTTTATTGGTTTCATTCCCTAGTAGAGTTGCCAAAAATGTATTAGTAAACATATTGTGTCCTTGATTCAATCTTCCTTAAGACTATTACTCTATCACCCTTTCAAAGACAAACCTCCACTAACAGTTGGGTAAGTGCTTAATATGAGTCACTTCCCTCTGAATTTTAATCTAGGTACAACTCCCTAAATAGATTTTCAATGAATTTCTCTAACCAAATTTCTCAATTTACCTTTTAACCTAAAAGATTTAAAGGTCGCTATATCATTCTTCAAATGACTAGCACTCTTTATAACTTTTTTCCAAAAGAAAAACAAGATATACAAAAATAGAAAATCACAGTTTTCTACTTTCTATACCTCTCTGAGATAGTACAATAAAAGAATGAATTAAAAGAAAATAAATCAAGCTATGATCACTGATGTCATCAAGATATTGACAAAGATCTATTGCAGAAACAGAGAATGAATAAAAATGTCACCACAAAATATATATTCACTCACTTCAAATTAAACAGATCTGAAACATAGTACGATTGATATATTAACTATTTTCATAGCACAAGCAAAAAGCATGGAAAATATATATATGAGTTCTTCAACAACAAACTTGATATATCAAATTGTCTTTTTAAAATGAAAGAAACTTTAAAAGAAAAATACTAATTTTCTTCCAAAAATTTCTAACCCTTTCTTCTACGCAACTAAACTATTTATAGTTTTTGCAAAGATGAGAGGTCTCCTGAAAAACCCAACCTCTCGGTTAGAACAGTTATAAGAGTAACCAAAGTAAAAGAGGACACATGTCCTTCAGAGTTTTCAAATAGTTAATACATAACTAAATCTCAAGATCAACCTCCTTGTCAGTAGCATGCTCCTCATCTCCTGCAAGATTATCTCCTTTCGCTGCAGTGAATTGTGTCACCTCCAACTTCTTGTGTGCCTGAATCAATTCCTTTGTGAGTTGTAGATGAGGAACCTTCATGTTCACTATCCTAGTCATGACCTCTTCCTTAGTCCACTTGGATTTCTTGATCTTCTCATTTGTTGAAGGGAGTTGATCTACGCAGAGATACAACATTGATTCAATCCTGGCCACCTGTGTAAAATCTGAAGGCTTAGGGTTGGCCTTTTCTTTAAGCTTCTTCATGGTATTCTCAAACACTGCAAGAGCTATTTTCTAGTCTTGATCTCCATGATTGATCATGTATGTATGAGAAAAATTGATCACGTTTAATTCAGTCATCATTGTTTTCTATAACTACCTAATTTCATTCTCACTATCTTTGTTCTCAGCAATAGTACTCCTGATGCTGTTGAGATGCCAACTAAAATTATTTCTGAGGACAAAGAAGGTGGCTTCATCAAGTGATTTCATAGATTTCTCTGTATAGAACTTTACAAACCCATATTTTTCTATTTCCAAGAACTTAGACATGGCTGCAAACCATTTCCTCTCTTTCCCACACTTGCCTCTGTGTTTGTAACTCCCCTATTAAGGCTTCTGTATAATGTAGAAATTCATGAGCATCTTTGAGGTACCTGAGACCACTTTTAACAATTTATCTGATTCACTCATCTACTGAAGTTACCAGGGCTCGGCCTCTTTGAAACTGACTCAAGAAAGTTTTTCTTTCAGTAGAATCTAGGTCAAAAATTTGAGGAGACTGAACCAAAGGAGTGGTGTCAAAGCTGCAGAAAGTATTGATAAACTGTGACAATGTTAAAATTATTTGTTTTAATTCTTTCTTCTCTTTACCATCTTGCCAAGATGAATACAACATCTGTTGCATTGTCTCCTTGAACAAATTATTCTTGCCAACGCAATCCATGGTACCTAATTCCACCTTGGTGACCTCAAAGTCTTCTACCCTGACTTCTTGTTCTCCCTCCTTGGGTCTGTAGGTTGCCACTTTTGTAGTCCATTTTCCCATTTTCACATCTATGAACATTCAGGGTGTTCTTTTAACCTTTTTAGTTTTGGGAGTCTTCTGGAAATACTTGCTAACTATGTCTTTAACAAGAATAGATATAGGAACCAAATTGCATTTTTTACTCATTGTGGAGACTAGCCAAGGGGGTGTGTCTCCAGAACCAGTGGGTTACTCAGGTGTCTTTGCTAGTGTACCAATTACTTCCAATGTTTCATCATCTAAGTCAAAAATATCCTTATCCACCTGTTCATTCTCGGATATGTGGAAACTTAGATCTTCTATCTTGTCTTCATCCAGATTGAATGTTAAGATATTCTCCTAAGCCATGTTTTTATTAGTCTTTAACCTATTCTTGGACCTTGTAATCCTCTATGGAGGAGAAACTAGGTGAGGATCAGCTATAGCTTTCTTTCTCATGTTTTTGGCCTGTGATTTCTCAGTAGATCCTGCATTTTCAATTTGGGTAGATGAATTAGAAATAGAAACAGGGGAATGTAAAGAAGTACATATAACTTCTTCCTTTTCTACTCTAGGTTCTTTCTACTTTCTTCTTTTTTGTAGCCACTCATTAGTTATTTGGATAACATATAAAGTTATTTTTTCAATATTATCCTCTTCCTCCTTGGATGAGTCAATAACAAGATCACATTTCTCAACTGGTTTTTTGTAGCTAGGTTCAATCAAATTTGAGCCATCATTAATAACTCCATCTACATTAATCTGAAGTCTCATTGATTGAATTTGGGATACTAACAGTCTATTGTGTGCTCTTTCCTCTACTTGTGATTCATCACAACAATCCTCCCAAAAATCTTCCAGGTGAGGTACATGAAACATGTGTGATCTAAGTCCTAGGCTGCCACTGGCATAATTTTTGTTATCAAACCCCACTCTTTCAATATAGTACTTGATGTCAAAATGATGGATGTCACTTCCAATACTGATAGCATCTTCCATGGTTTTACATGAAAATTTACCCAGTGTTATAGGAAAACCCTTATCCCACTCCTCTTTAGGAAGAAATCTTTTCAAAACTGTAGCAAGTTGTCAGCAAATCTCAGCTAGGATAAAATAGTCAAATGCATACTTAGGTAACCTTAGCGGTGGATCTTCAAAACCCCCAACCCTGACATAGGTAAATCTAGGAAATTGGATATAATAGCTCCCATACTTGGTTACCAGTTCTTGGGCTTTCAAACTAATCCTCTTATCAATGCAACACCAGCCAACTCAAAACATAGTTTATCCATGAATGTGTCATGGACCCTTCTATAATTTTCAACAACCTTGTCCTTCCATAGAATTGGGTAATATTCATATACACACATATTTGCAACCCAGGGTTCATGTGGAAATTTGTGTCATTGTCTACTACAAGCTAGACAATACATGATATAAGAAGATATGAAGAAACTGATACCAGTCAGTTTAGAGGTGTTGAGTTGTTCTCTCAAGGAACTAGCAATTAACTCAACCCAATCTAGGAGTTGTGTTCCTTCTAAGATGATTTGAACATAGAAATACATCCAGTCAGAAAAAAGATAGGCAACTTGAGACCCTCTTACTCTATGCAGCATCACCATCAGGTCACTAATGTAAGGGCGGACACGGGTTCTGTTAAATTTTTTTGGCAAACGCGAACCCCCTCTTTGTGGGTTCAACAACTAGCTCTTGGCTATAAGGGTACAATTTGCATCTTTATTTTCATTAAACTTTACAATGGATTATGTGTGAGAAAAAGTAGAGAATGCCTTTTCTGGGATTTGCAGTTCTTGTGTCACCATTTCCCTATTAATAGGCATAAGGATGCTACCATCCTTCTTTTTTATTGACTTAGTTTGTGCATCATAACTTTCTATGCATTCAAGAATTAGTTTTGGACAAAAAACAATGGGAGGAAAAGTCACTACAGAATACAAACCACTATGTAGAATTTCCAGAGCTGGGGTACCCTCTAAAGAATTAAAAAGACGGGAAGGCAAGTCCTCGATATTATAGTCTTCTAGGTCAATGTCTGATACTACGGGGCCATCACATACTAAACTTGTAGTATTCCCAAACATATGAAAAATTGACCTCATGACTGTAGAAATTTAATCCTTTATTCACCCTATAGACTACTAAATTTTTGAAAATATCACAAGAGTAATAGTCAAACTCACCTTGTTTCTGCAGAAGATTTTCATCACAAGAGCTCCCAAGTTTTACCTCCACATACCAGCTTCTTAGAATACTTAGGCATTTGAATAAAAAGATACAACTTACATAGAACTGTGAGAGCACATGAATTTATTGCAAATCTTTCACAAAGAATGAAGCATGGATTTGATTTGATAGTTTATACATGCAATTCATAATTACCATTTAAACAAATCTCAAGGTCATTAAGAATAATGATTATTCTATATTTCTAGGGCGTACTTAAAAAATTCTCACCATAATTAGCATTAAATGTCATCTCTCCTATGGGCCCCACTACTTAGCTGTCAGTAGGTCTTCCTTTTCTTTTATTATCCTCTTGAATTCCCTCGAATAGGAAAGAACAAAGCTCTTATGTGTTCAATACTATTCAAATACATTCGAGCCTGTTCAAAGTTGGTGAACTAGTTTAGCTCAACTGATAGTTTTGAAATCCTTGGTATATCATAAATCAATATCTGATGCGTTACAATCTCCTTATGTCTCAGCGGCAGGTGGATTTCTTTACTTACTTTTCAGCCTGTCATGCCTTCTCAAAAGATGAAAATTATGTGAACATCCTTGAATGGGTGTGAACACAGTTCAAGGTTGTTCAAAGGTGTTCAAGAGTGTTCAAGAAAAACAAAGATTTTAAAACTCCATGCGACTCAAGACACAAACAAGAATTTAAAAATGATGACCATATTTGATACATATTGAGTGAAGGAAATACTGATCAAAAGACAAGGTTTTTATACTTGAAGCCATAATCAAAGAATTAAAGGACTAGACTCAAACTGGGACTAACACCTTGTTAGTTGGCCTGGTTCTCTTAGGAATTTTTTACTTGGAGTTGGATACTCTGTAAAATTTTTTGAAGAGTACCAGTAGCTACTTTGTAGTGTAAACCTTTTCAAACAAGGAACCAACAAAGTGGCAACTCCCTGGGGGATGGTTATGTAAAATTTGTTACAGTAATGGTTCATAGAGAGTGTCTCCTTTCATTGCTAAGTTTTATCTCCCAATTATGTTAGCACTTTTGTGTCACCAATACTTCGGGATATTTTTTGAAACCTTATGCAACAAAGTTCATAGTGAGATGCTCATTTCTTTGTTGAGATTATCCTAAGTTGTTGTAAAGAGTCAAGGTTTTAAAAAAATTCTTCCCGTTTGATAAGAATGTTTCTCAAAAGGGTGGTTGGATAATTTATTAATGTATTTCAAGTGTAGACCTAGTCATGAGTTTCCCATGTTTAGGAAAGGTTTTGTATCATCTCACCAAGTGCGAGTGGTGTCTTTGAAGGTCTCTATTATATCAGTGTATGGTTAAATGGAAAAATATAAAAAAATTACAATTCTGATGAGCAGTTTTAAGGTCTTGGTGAAGTGTTATTGTGTTGTTGCTAGTTTTTAAGAAAGATGAATTAGAGAAGAAGTTTCAGCAGTTAAAATATTTGTCCTCTTCAAGGAGGTGGTGAATCTACCAAAAGATACAGTGAAGGTGTGGAACATGTTCATGCCTACCAAAGTTTTCCAGCCAACAAGTTGTTTTGTTACTACAATATTTCCAGGTATTTTGATTTTCATGTACAAAGTGTTTTCATGAAAATCAGTTGTAAAAAGGTATTTTCCTATTAAGTAATTTTAGCACTAATTAAGGGAATGATAAATTGTCATATGCTTCTAAAATATTTCAGCTTAGGTAAATTTAGTTGAAGTATGTTCAAGTTGCATTTGGTGGTAGGGTTTTAGGCTTTGATACAAGTTGAAAAACAATATTGTAAAAGTGGGTATGGTTTTAGTGTGTATGTGAGAAGCATCAAGTATGTTTTCACATAGTGTGATGCTCATGTCAGATTCTTGTAGCCTTTTCTCTATGAAAAGATATAGACCATTTTTTTTTATGCTTTTGGTAGTTTCCCAAATGGTTTTCCTACTAAGGATAGTAAATGTTTACCAAAGTTTGGTGGGAGAAAGGTCGAGTTTGCAAATGAGAATTTGCAGAAGTTTTCAAATCTGATGAGTGACTATGAGGTGTGCCATGAGGTTGTTTTCATGAAATTGTTTGTTCAAACTTTGAAGGAAGATGCTAGTGTTTGGTTTTCTTTTTTACCAACCTTTTCTATTTCTTCCTGGGAAGAATTAGTTGAAGCTTTCTTGGAGAATGTTGATGAAAGATTTAACCCATATGTATTACTCTAAGTATTCATGAAGTTTTAGTTTGGAGAGGGTGAGTTAGTACGTTCTTTCAACATCATATATTTAAAGACATTGGGTAAAATCCCAATAGGTTTTAGTCCTAATGATGCAGTATGTTTAGTACTTTATTTGGGAATATTTGATGAGAAAATGAGTTTCCTATTAAGAGATAAAGAGCCCAATACTTTAAATTAGGAATTTGTGATAGTGATGGATATTGAAAATAACATGAAATATAGAATCCCAAGGGGTTTCTTGTCTGCCAATATCTGATCTCAAGAATGATCAAATGATGTATGCGAATTGAGGAGTGAAGATAAAAATTAGAACATTTATGTCCCTACTAATCATACTAATCATGTATGTAATTATGAAATAAATAATTAGAGAGAAGAGAATTGTTTACCAGTGGTTATTCCTCATATTACAAATGGAAAGGTTAGTGAAGAAATGTGTATAATGGAAGTAGTGATGGAGTCATTTTTTGAATTCACTTCATTTGATGGAGAAATCTCTTGTTCTATATTAATGGATGTATTTGACATTGACTAATAATCATATATATTTTATGTGTCATGCAGCTCATGTAGTGGAAGTTGTGTGCCAGATATTGATGGTGCAAGTTTACAAAATGTTGATGAAGAAAATGGATTGCGTAAAAATGAGCCTTTATGTCATAAGGATTACAATAATGAGCATAGTTCATGTTCATACTTAGATGTTTCTTTTTTAGAAGAGGTGGTTTGTAATAGTGTTGTGGATGGCAGTTTTAATCACATATCAAATGCATTACTTGATAATGATGATGTTGAGCAATTGGTCTTGTGTTACAATTCCCATGAAGGAGGCTTACATTTGGTTTTAAACCCATTATATGAAGATATTAAGGAACAAAATAACATGATGGTTGGTTTGTAGCATGAAGCTGAAAGCATATACGATGACAAATTTATTTGTTTAACTTCATAACAACCTGATAATTATGCGGTAATGCATGATGATTATTATGCATTTTATATTATTGCATCACATGATGAATTTTTATTTTCTAATCCACCTATTGATGAATCAAACAGTGTTCCATACTTTCTTAAGTATGATAAAGGTGAAGGGTGTGATTGGAAGATCAGGGGAAATTATAGAAAATGAGCTATTTTTCAGCCCATAATATTTTATGTGTGTTGACTGTAGTTGTGAAAAGAATATTTTTGTCAGCTGGTCACATATGAGGATGAAAATTGGATCTAGGACAAAGGAAGGAATGTGTGTTCCATATTTGATAGCCCGAGGTTTCCAAATAGAGTTTTAGTCTAGTTTTTGTTAGTAGAAGAATAAGCTTATGAAAGGTGTGTGGTCTACTCAAACCAAAAATTTGTGATCTTGCCACGCCTATAGGAGGCATGCATCCCCAGATGGAGCCATTGTTGGTCCTCTCAAAAAATTTATATTATAATGGTTGTCTCCTAGTGTTTCCCTTTGAAATTTTTTAAAAATGTTTCCCATTCTAATATTTGTGCATTTGATGTAGTCAAGGTGGGTGGATCCAGTTAAGGACTAACCGACCTTGCAGCCAAACCAATATGCAGCAGAAATACATAGTAACAACAACAAATCTGCAATGAAATAGAAGTCTATATTCATGAAAACACTGATTACATGCAATGTGCTAGGCTATAAGGCCTTCCTGGTTACAGCCAATTACAAAGCAAGTAAGAGTCTACAAGATCTCGCAGGATCCAAATCTTTCCCCAACATTAGCATTCAGCTAGCCTAGGTTTGCAACACACAGCACACTGGTAGGCACCTAGGAAAGATTTAAACTTGTACTCCAACTTCCAAGAAATCTTCCTGCTCTTAAGCTCGCAGGCTACTAACCTTCTTTTCTGCCAAAACTAATGCCTAAACAACTATCCAAACATCCTATAAATATTGATTCCTAGCCACAAGTTGGCTAATGAAATAATAAACCCTTACAAACAAATATTAAATGCTAAAACATTAGTCCTCTCTCACATAGCCTTACAAAATAATTAAACTCTCAAAGATGGCCCCAAATGGTTATCAGATCGTCATAGAAGAATGCAACATGCCAGATCTAGATCCCCACACGTCCAACGGTCAATCCATAACATGAGGAGTGTGACCCAAATTAAATGCATTAGTCATCCAAGCTAATTTATCCAAACAATCCAATCGGTAAGAAAGAACACCGAGCAACAAAAGAATAACCAAGCACCAGTTGACCAACCATGCCAGGCATGACCAAGCAACACATTTATTTTTGAGCACAAGTGAACCGATGCCTTTAATCACCAAGCATTCTTTAGAGACCGAGCACCCCGGTAACCACATAAACTAAGCAACCAATCTCCCAAACTGAGCAAGAAATCCACCAAACTAAGATCAAAATTAATAATCTACCTTCAAAGACAAACATATTTTTGGTTGATACAGGATTGCCAAGAATCCTAGGATGCTCCTGCATCAGACACCCCAGGTAAGAAAGATTTTCTTATAAGGAAATTAGGAATGCCTCAAGGGAATTAGAATAGGTATGCCAAATATATTCTTAACCCATATCTCTTCTTGTCCTTCATCCCAAGTAGTCTTCACTTCATTCACTGTGTCATGTAGAAAGTCCCTCTATCTTCCACTTTGCTTATCCCTTTGGTTGGCAACTGATAGCAACTAACTCTGACCACTACCGACCACCTCAGTGTCTCAATAAGGTTCATCCTCTCCAGATTCCTCAATCAACTTAGTATCATCTACATCTCTCTGTGTCAAAAATATCACCATCTGTTGAACCATCTCTACCAGTAAAACCATATATTTCTTAATCTCAACAAACTCTTTAGAGATATCATTCTCCTTCTCCCTCAAACTAGACTTAACAGGAATAGGTTCATCAACCTTCTGCTCCTGAGGTTTGTCATAAGGACAAAACCTGACAACTCCACATCCCTTAGCCCCTGTCTCCTATAAAGGTATCAGCTTATGTCAAGCTCCTTCATGCCTAACCACATAGGTATTAGCACAACCATCAAACAAAACATTCCTGTCAAACTGCCAGGGTCTACCGAGCAACAGATGACAAGCATCCATAGGCAACACATCACACAATATCTCATCATGGTAAGATCCAATCTAAAACTTAACCAAGCATTGTTCTTCCACTCTAACTTTAGAAACATCTTGTATCCAACTAATCTGATAAGGATTAGGATGTTTCCTTCTTTCCAAATTCAACTTACTAACCATTTCATCTTAAACAAAATTTTCAAAACTGCCACCATCAACTATGAAATTACATACCTTATTCTTGCATTTACATCTGGTTCTAAACAAATTCCTTCTTTGCACTATTTCATGAACACATGTAGCTAATCTCCTAGTGATAAGTGTCTCACCTTTCTCTGGAACATTCTCAATGTCTTCTTCAACAGCTAATGCAACTCTTTTCTTAAGACACTGCCAACTTCTATGACCAGCTTCACCATAGTTATAACAAGTTCTAGTGAACTCATTCTTCCACCTTCCTCTCAGTCTAGCATTCTTAGTAACTTGACCACTACCAAATCCTACATCAGATTTAGGATTCTCTGTCACATTACTCTTAGCAACTATCTCACCAGTTTTACCACCTTGGTTCCTATTGTTCTATTTTCCTTCATACTTCCTATTTAGCGTTTCTTCAATCTTTAATGCCATTTGATAAACATCACTGATTGTTTTCATCCACATAGTAAGTAACCCTTCTTGAATACTAGGTCTCAAACCATAGACATACCTAGAAACCTTCTCTTTATTAGATTCAGAATGACCAGTTCTAATCAAGATTCTATAAAACTCCTCGGTATACTCCTGTACCAATTTGTTAGTCTACTTCAAAGCTTGCATCTTCTTAAACATGTCCAATTCATAATCCACCAGAATGAATTGCTTCTTCAACTTGTCAACCATTTGGTTCCACTTAGTGATCTTCTCTTTTCCTCTTCTACCTCTTTCCAACTAAACTTCTCTCCACTAAATATTTGCATGACCTTTCAACTTAGTCTTTACAAATCTAACCCTATCATGATCTTCTATTTCTTCATACTCAAAGTATTCATCAATCTCATTGATCCAATCAATCAATTCTTCTAGCCTAAGGCTTCCAACAAATGCAGAAGCTTCAATCTTAGGTCTTTTCCCAATCTTAGACATAGCTTTTAGAATTCGATTCTCCTCAGAATCTCTAGCTTCTTCAAAATGATCTTCCTTAGATTCATCATCACTATCCTCTTTCAAGGCAGGCTTCTTCTTTCTCAATTCTTCTTGTACGTCTTGCACTTGTTTCTGCAAAGCCCTAAAATCATCTAGATAGAATTCTCCAGAAGCTTCTTCTTCCTCAGGGATTTCTTTATTTCTCCTTGGAGGCATCTTCAAATTAAGATCTACATACACAAGATCTACTCGGCTCCAATAGGAACAAGATTTGCTCAAACAGAAACAAACTTTTCTCTGATACCACTTGATGCAGTCAAGGTGGGTGGATCTAATTAAGGACTGACCGACCTTGTAGCCAAACCAATAAGAAGTAGAAATACACTTTAACAACAACATATTTGCAATGAAATAGAAGTCTATATTCATGAAAACACTGATTACATGCAATGTTCTAGGCTATAAGGCCTTCTCGGTTACAGCCAATTACAAAGCAATTAATAGTCTACAAGATCTCGCAGGATCCAAATCTTTCCCCAACATCAGCATTCAGCTAGCCCAAGTCTGCAACACACAGCACACTGGTAGGCACCCAAAAAAGATCTAAACTTGTACTCCAACTTCCAAGCAATCTTCTTGCTCCTAAGATCACAGGCTATTAACCTTCTTTTCTTCCAAAATTGATGCCTAAACAACTATCCAAGCATCCTATAAATACTGATTCCCGGCCACAAGTTGGCTGATGAAACAATAAACCCTTACAAACAAATATTAAATGCTAAAACATCAGTCGACTCTCACATAGCCTTACAAAATAAATAAACTCTCAAAGATGGCCCCAAACGGTCATCAGATCCACATAAAAGAATGCAACACGCCAGATCTAGGTCCCCACACATCCAATAGTCAATCCATAACATGAGGAGCATGACCCAAATTAAATGCATCAGTTGGCCAATCTGATTTATCCAAACAATCCAATTGGTAAATAAGAACATTGAGAAACAGAAGAATAATTGAGCACCAGTCAACCAACCATGCCAGGCATGACCAAGGAACATAGTTATTACCAAGTGTGAGTAAATCGATGCCTTCAATCACCAAGTGTTCTTTAGAGACTGAGTACCCCGGTAACCACATAAACTAAGCAACCAATCTCCCAAACCGAGCAAGAACTTCACCAAACTAAGATCAAAACTAACAATCTACCTTCAAAGACAAACATATTTTTGGTTGATACAAGATTGCCAAGAATCCTAGGATGCTCCTACATCAGCATTATTTTTGTCTTATTATTGATCATGGCCTTATCCTTTTCATTTCATTTAAAATAAATTATTGGTGACTATTTCTTTCTGGTGGGACCCTTTACCTTTTCAAATGAGAGGATGGTGTCATTTTCCTATTTTACTCACTATCCCACCATGATGTCACAAGATAGACCCAATTGATCATGGGAGAATAGTTTCTTTCCATCTGTCAGCTTCTCGACAAATGTTCTATCTCATGGATATTCTAAGAGCAATGCATTGTTAAAATCAAAGGTTCTCGTGATCCTATGATCAAAAGTGGTCATTTTTTATTTGGTGTAGGACCATGAGATAATGTTGCATGTCCTGGGTTTTCCAATGAATAAATATATGGGCCCATGATGATCTAACAATCGACGATAGATGGAGGTAGTTGATTGGTCATGAAATAATGATGTTGGGTTTCCTTTTTGAGGGAGTTAAAATATTCATAACTTATGTGCTAATCTTTCAACATGAGGGTAAAATCAACAATGATGTTTTAATTCACTCAAAAGGGTGATCATTTTTTATGTTAGTGATCAAGTTTTCTTTGTAGATTGTAGTTAATGTATGGTTAGGATAAAAGATTCTTGTAAATTTTGTGATCAAAAGTGATCAAGTTTTATCCAGTGTGGGATCACAATATTTTTCCATGTGTCCAAGTTCAAAAATAAATATCAAGGATATTTCTCGATGATGGGGTGCTGACTTGAAGAGTTATTTTGGTTTATTGGTCCATGTTTCTATAATTATGTTGACATATAGATGGATCAGTGATCATAATTTGACCTACTTGTAGGGATAAAATCAATAGTCTATGAGATAAGGTAAGAGGTTGGTGATAAGGACTAAGGACTTGAAGTAATGGCAGGACACCTCATCATTGGGATCTTGCAGAGGTAGTACTTTAAATATTTGCAGAGATGGATTGGGACACTTCATAATATCCTTTTGGGGATTTCTATCATAATGTGCACATGATTCAAAGGGATACTTACAGACAAAAATTTTATAGGATTTTCTAAGTACACAGCTCCATTGACAAGATATTTTCTATTTTAATATAGGAAGGTTGTGTATCATCTTAAAATGGAAGCACTTCCATGATAAGAGCATTTATCCCTCTAAGTAAGTGGTTTGGGGCCATGTTAAGAACCTTGATCAGGTCTTTGCATGTATTTGGCTTTCTCCCCTCTTTCCACTTCTTCCTGGCACTTGATTTCTTCATTCTAGGTGAAATTAGGGTTAGGATCTCGAGGATTCTCCTTAATTTCCCTCTACCATGGCTCTATTTTCTAGGTGGGATTTAGAAATAGGTCCTCCTATCCTTCATCATAGTAATCATAGGATTTTATTTCTATCCCTGACATTCTGTCCTATTCTGATATCATTTCTAGGTTTCTGGGCATCCCCGGGACCTCCTGACCTGGCTCTGACTGAATCTAGGCCTAGGGTCAAATTCGAGGTTGATCCTAACTAGGTTAGGATCAAGCTCGAACCTAACTAGGGTAGGATTGAGGTTGAACCTAACTAGGTTAGGTCCAACCTCGATTTTGCCCCCCTCATTCAAATTTCTAGAATCCTGGATTTTCGGGCATCGGACTTTCGAGATATTTATTTTTCCACCTCCGGGTTGGCTATTTCGGGTTTCAGGATGGTAAATCCTTTAATTGCATTTAATCTAGGTATATTTTCTAAAGGTTAGGACCTAATTGGGATTTAATTCTCTAAGGTGGCCCCTCTAGAGGATTGTGCCCTAGTTCACTATAAAAGGAGGCCTTCCTCTCTCATTTTCACATCCATTATTCACATCTCTACATCAAGTTTTGTGAGAACATATCATCCTCAAGCAATTTCTCTCAAACTCTTAAGGTGAACAAGAAAGTGTTCAAGCATTCATCCATCACGGATATCCATTGTTAGCTATTGAAGGATTCAATCTCTTTGGAGCCCCCTTTGATGATCCATCCTTCCACATTCATTCAAGCCTTCTCATATGCAACGATGAAGTCAAGATTGGTGTTGAAGATCAAATGCCATTGATTAGAGACATCCTACATTCATCCTACATCCATTGAAGCATTCCTACTTGTGGATTTGAGGATTCAAATCCTCTACAAGGACTTCAACATAAGCGAGGTGATTTGTTTCAATTACTTTGTTTATGCACACTATATTTCAATTCGATTTCAAGGTTAATTCCTAAATTGGGGTTTCACCAAGGCAAACCCCCTATACAACAAAAACCCCCCATTTTCTTGTAGGTACAGGTGTAGAATTTTAGATTTGAGAGCAAATTTGGATACCCTTTTCGGCAAACTTCCAAGATCTGCGAACAGAATTCGAATCGGACTTCAAATAAAGAATGTAGTATTTGACCTTTTATGAGGGTCAAACCTAATCTGAGTTCATCTTGGAGAAAGATTTATGGGTTTTCTCTATCTTGGCATTTCCAGTCTGGAATAGGTTTTAGAATTGCCTGAAAGTACACACAGACATCAGAATTTAATATTTTCTAGATCTGCCCTAATTTGAAGTTAGTATTTGTATTTCAATTATTTCATATTCAAGCATAAAAATTCCTTCAATAGGGAAATATTGGATTTACTCTCTCTCTCTCTCTCTCTCTCTCTCTCTCTCTCTTCCATATTCTCCATAAATTGATTCAATTGTGTATTAACCTCTTGGTTGATCAAATTGGATCTCTTCTTTGGGAATTTGGGTTAGGGAATAGATCTCATATTTCCCCCCTTCCCTTTACATCTGAATAGAGTTGAATCCATTTTAACCCTATTCGGGTTCATATGGACTACTATTACATGCCAATGACTATTATTATGTTCAAAGGGTACAATCACGATAATTATTTCCAACATATCCAGTTGTAGAATCTATAAAAAATTATTCTTGATAGAATTCACTACTCAAAAAGTTACTGAAATGGATATTCCAAAGAAGGCAAAAGACTTCTAGAACTTATCCAAATTTGTAAAGATATAGTTCTAGGAAGTTTATTGGGATAGAAAGAATGAGTCATGCATGTCATATTCAAAGGGGTATTTAAATGGGGAGCAATAGCCAAAGGGATGTTTAAAGGATGTCTAAGCTAAAAACTCCATATCCACAAGGCTAGTGCTCCAAATATTTGTGATGGTGCTCTTTTTGATGGGTACAAGGTGTAACAAAGGTTGGTGGGCTTGCACCGGTCTTCTCATCCCCGTTCAAAAGTGGTGCAGAAACTTCTAAGAGGAGGGGCTAATATTTCAAACAATCCTACATCCTTGCCTTGTCTGAAGCATTACCATCATAAATATAGTTGCAGAGATCCTTGGAATCCTTGATGCAAGTCAAATTTGCAGGTACATAATCCCTCTCTGGGGGAATGATATTGGCACGACTCAATTATTTTTATTTTCTACCAGCTGGTAGTTTTTTTAGTTTTAAGGGTCAACGGTGGCATGTATTGAGTAGTCTAATATGATATATCAATTTTGTAAAGATATTTTTAGGGTTGACCTAAAGCTTGTTGCATTCCAATTAATTTTGGAATTCTAGGGTCATTAGGGTTTGAAAAAGGAAGATATTTTTTGAGCAACTTGGGTTATAGATAGATAGGTGGCAGTATCAAATCAAATATGAGTCCCTCCTTCTATCTATATATTCTATCTTCTTTATTTTGTAAAAAAGGAAAAAATCATGGTAAAGGGTTCCACTCTTTTCTTTTGAGAGACCATTGTTGACTCCAAACACATATGGTTCCAGTAGAAAGTTATCTGGTTATGAGTATTCTTGTAAATCTTTCAAAAAGAGCAATATTATAAATTTTGGTTAAGTTGCTTTGTGTTTTTTTGTAGTTGTGAGTTTCTTTATGTTATATATGGTAGAAGTAGCATGATTCTTATGATGAAATATAGTACTAATTTAGTTATCTCCATTGTATGAGCTAGTTAAGTTTTAATAGGAATAAAACAAAGAGTTATTCTCTCTTAGTGTCTTGTTGTGAGATATGTAGCTTTCCTTTCATGATTTTATCTAATAGATCATTTAAATGCTTGTTAGAAGTTTCATATTTACTGGTTTTGTGCAAGAATTTTGATAGGTAGGTTGAGTTGGGGTTACAATTAAAGAGTGTTGAAAGGCAATATTTCTTAGATCATTTACTATTCATAAAATTTTGTTATATGGTATGATACTCCTCATTGACGTCATAGCCCAATATAATGAGGCACTGATCTTACTTGGGTGTGAAGTTTTTCATACTTTTGACTATTCATATTCCTTATGATCTCTTGTTACAAAACTAGTTTAAACAACAGAGTATCATTTACTTTTATGAAGAGTTTGTGTCCTGCCCTATCTCATGCTCCATGCAAGCTAACATTCAATAGGTGATTAGCATCCATCTAGTATCTCCTTGTTGTATTCGATACCTTATATGAGATATATATTTATATAGTTCCATGATATAAGTTTGAAAAGTGTGTATTAAACGGCACTCAGGTCTATTCGCCTTGGTTTTGTAGAGCCTAAAGTGCAAATGGATTTATATCCTTGTTAGTTGGTTTGGTTCTCTTAAGAATTTTTTACTTGGAGTTGGATACTATGTAAAATTTGTTGAAGAGTAACAATAGCTACTCTGTAGTGTAAATCCTATCAAATCAGGAACCAACAAATGCAAAAATGGTTTCCAGATCAAAGTGGGTTCTAGAGGAACTAGCAATAGAAATACTGATATCAATTCCTAGGAAATGAGTGGAATGTGGGAATGAAGCCTCTATTGCATGATAGTATGCAAAAGGTTGAGGATTAGTGTGAATGGTGATTTCAATGCTATTATGTAGTGACTTAATGCATTGGTGGAACATAGAAGGAATAACCTGGATGGAATGGATCCAAGGGCGACCAAGGAGAATGTTGTTTGGAAGGTCAAGATAAACAATATGGCATATAGTACTTTATATTGATGGTCCCAACTTGATGAGTAGAGATATTTTACCTTTGAAGGTACACTCTAGGTTGTCATAGGACTTGATGGTGATGACCTCATGTGATATGTCTACTTCTGTGTACCCCACTTGATTTATAAATTTTAAAGTGTATAGATTTAGGGCCGAACCATTATCTATCATGACCCATTTGACAGGGAAATCATTAACCATGATGGCGATATGAAGTGGGAGTTTATGATTCAGTTCAATGGAAGGCATGCTGGAAGGTTTAAAGGATAGGTCACAAGATGTTGATAAGTGGTGAACAAGGGCCTGAATTTTTTTTGGATTGATGTTATTAGGGATGCATGATTATTGTGAGGCCTTGTTAAGGATCTCTTGATGGATAGGTGAGGTACAGAGGAGATCCAAGATGGAGGCTTGTGTGGGGGTATTCCCAAGGTGTTCTAGGAGGTTGTATTGTGCACCAAAGGAGGAAGTAGTAGTGGCACTGAAAATAGATATCCTAGCTCGACACATGGTTACTGCACATTGACTGTCTTCCACTTCGACATGGATCAATAGTACATTTGACCTAGTTTTTCTACCAAAATTTTCAACCATGAAATAAAAAGGTTTTGGTTGGTCGGATTATAGAAGTAAAACTTTCATTTTTTTTTAATCCATGCCTGTGTTCATCGAAAGTTTGACCAATACCGTGAACGTCAAAATTTTGACACACACAGGCTTAACTTTAAAAAGAAAGATTTTATTTCTCATTTCATTATTACCATGGTGAATTTTTTCAAGGGTTGCAGTGCGTGAAACCTCATTGGCCAGGGGAGATTCAACATTGTGTATAGGGGTTACAATTTTTATGTGGACTTGGGCCTTTGATCTTTGAGCTTGGTTTTGGAAACTTGTCTTCTCCTCTCCTTATCAAATGGAAGCTCATTGAGGTGGGGATTGTGTCATTATCTCCTTTGCATTTTGATAGAATGCATTGTGCATTTGATCACTTGATTGAATACCATCATGTATTTTGAGGGAACATCTTACTGTGATCATTACTCCATGCTCAATTGTGTCCATGGCATTGAGTTCATTTCTTTGGATGATTTGATTATGGCATTTACATCTAGATTCTCACTATTTTATTATGAGCTAGGGCATCATGCTATTTTTATTTTATGTTACTACACCTCGTGAGCCTGATCTACATCTTTGATTTTATCAAACTTGTTGTGTTAGTGAACTAGGGCATCATGTTAATGTGTGTTCATTAGATTCTCTAGTTATATTGCTTACTAATTTTAGAACCCATGATCCTCGTGGCATCATTGGCAACACATTTCCTTCTCTGCTATGCTAACTAGTGTCCACCATTGTTGTACATGGCATATTCCCTTGGCTCATGCTCTTCATATTACCACTATTATTACTTTCTTGGAGTATCATTGATTACCCATGAGCTAGGGCATCCATTTATACATTCCATCCATTTGCTTCTTTGTTTTGATCCTATGGCATGCTTCAATGATGACCCATGGGTTTTTCACTATTGTTATGATGTTGTTTACATGGCATCATTTCCATCAACCTGTACTCCTGAATTCTTGTCTTTGTGTTCTCTGCCTGATCGTATATCTACTTATTAGTTATTACTAATTGGCTTTTACAAGATTATTTTTATTCTATGCCTGAAGTTGGCTGTGTGGGAATGGAAAACCAGGACATCAAGTCATTAAGTTCTGATTTTTTTATATATTTATCTATGTGTGAATAGTAACCTCTGATGATTTCTATTCTATTGCAGACTGTATGTGGATTGCAGATTGCATACAATTTCTCATTTGATATTCCAATTTGATTCTTTTATGTTTGATGTGAACTATGCTAGTTGTTGTGCTGACTATTTATGTATCTATGTATCTATTCTCTTATTGGATTATTAATCTTTCTTTCTAATTGGTTATTCAAATGGGATTTCCTATTTGTTGATACGATGGTCTTCAAACTCCCCAATATGTCTATATTGTATCTTACTTGATGATATTTCTCTTTGCTGACTGAAATGAGTCCTTGTATCTGATTGGATGGGAGTGCTGACTAGATACTCTAAGTCTTTCCCATTCTTCCAATTTTATATTCTCCTCCTTGAGTCCCCATTCAATATTTTATCTTCTCTCTTATGTATACATAGAGGGGCTAGCGTAAAGGTAGCACCTTTCCTTCCAATCACTGTTATATCATTATTTTGATATTTTATATACTATTCAATAATATTTATATTTAATTCTGAGCACATCTTTGTTCTACATGGCCTGATATAGATTGGGTGGTTATATCGATTGGCATTGTATGAGGGTGGTAAGAACCTATTGTTATTTGCAATTGATTTTATTCAAGTTGGTGTTGGTTTACGTGAATTATTCAACTCTCTGAGATCGTTTGAAGGTGCAGGGATAAATTCAAGTGTTTATTACTTTGAGGATTCTAAATAGGAACATAGGTAAGTGGTAAACTTGTTCTAAGAAACCTTGATCTGAATCCATCCATTGATTTGAAGGAGGGAACATGATTGCAAACTGAACTTGGAAATAATAAAATTCAGGATTCTTCATATCCGATGAGTGGAATGTCTTACTAATTGATGAAACTATATCCAAAGGTGTATAAACAAGATTGTAATCCCTAATAGGAGTTAGTGGTTGGGTTAGATAATAGTATACTATTGATGCCTGTGAGGAAGATAGCATCACTAGGAGACTTTGCAAATCATATTCAAGAAAGATAGTGGTTAGAAGGGTCACCCTATGATTGGAAGCATTCAAAGACCTAGAGTAATTTGACAGAGGTTGAAGACTCCTTGCGAAGAATTGGAGTAAGTTGGAACCATCATCTATCAAAGAGAAAGGATTGTCCAACCTTCACTTCTAGATAGTGTTTTCAAATGTCTCAAAACCTCTAAATCTAACTATTATACATGTTAGTGAACTTCATTTAATGGATTATAGGACTTTGAGTCCATGGAATGGTTATTGTTTACAAATAAACTTCAAAACAATGAAAGAAAACTGAATAGATCAAGGTTAATTTGTTGTGTGTGAGGGTACAGTCATGTTAAATGACTCTCAAAGCCTTCAAAATGTGTGAATTAAGAATTAAGTAACACAAAAAAAAACCCTAAACTCCCCATGATACATGAAGTTTGGTTCTTTTTTTTTAAATTCTTAGTGTTTTGTTTATGTGTTCTTTGTTGGTTGGCTATTGATATAGGGAAACATAGTTAAGCTTCACATGCAATTACCTTCTTCTAACAACAAAGCTTCATATTAGGAGAGCTGATGATGATATTATTGCATTAAAATGATATGTCTTAGAAAGGGTATTATATATAACTTTACTTAAGAATATCTCAATACAATACATATTCCCCCCATATCTTATTCAAATCTTATTTAATTCATTACTACATAAAGATATAATTTTTTTATATAAGTATAGACTAATTAAATAATTAAGAGAGTTTGGATCAACATTTGATTATATAAGTCAGACCTAGCACAAGAGTAGGAGAGAGAGAGAGAGAGAGAGAGAGAGAGAGAGAGAGAGAGAGAAAGGGGGGAAGGAGAGAGAGGAATGATGAGGATATTGATGCTCTGCTTAGCCATTACAGTAACGGCTAAGAGGAGCATCAATATACTCATCATTCCCCTCCTCTCTCTCTCTCTCTCTCTCTCTCTCTCTCTCTCTCCTTTGGCGTGTATTAAATAGAATTCATACTATTATCATTTTCTTGGCTATGATTCCTACTCACCTTCATGGCATGATGATGTGACTCAAGTATTATTTCTTTGCAATGTTTTGGCAACCTGATTTATGTTGATCTTAATTATATATCCTATGAGCACTATGTATGAATATAGTAGGTCAATTTTCAAACTTATTACTGCTATATGGAACCACTAGTTACTGACAATTAATGAGATCCTATTTGCTCACGGATGGAAACTACATATTTCAATAGCTAGTGGACTAGACATAATTCTTATTTGTTGGATCACTATGCTTTTCTTTGTTTTGTATCCTTTAAAGAGATGTTAAGTTGGAAATTTTTTCATTGGAAACCCTCTTTGTAAAGGCCTTGAAGTTGACTAATTCTAGCTCAAGTATAGTTAAATTGTCCTTCCTACCCTAGAATGACATCTTTGTTCAAACCATTGATTGCAAACATTTTTTAAGTACTTGAATCTACAATAGAATAATAGTGGTGAATGTATGATTATTATAATCATATGATTATATGTTATAATATTTATGTAATAAATGTAGTAATGATGGTGTGGTGCATTATTGATATAGGCTCAATGGCTCTTGTCAATGTGCCAAACTATCAATGTGGTGGTTGGCAGTGTGTGTTGAAGACTTCACAGACACAGAGCAACCCTGGAGGTCAATTTTGGTACTACCCAAATAGAAAAAAGGTTGCTAATGTGTATATATTTAATGTTTCTAATGTAAATACTATTCATTATATTATAAGAACTAATGTAGATTGGGCATCACAGGGAAATAATGGTTGCGGATACTTTAGTTGGGTCGATGACAACTCATCTGCATCTACTTGCCTATCTCTACTTATCCGCGATGAAGAATTTGAGTGCAAAACATGTCAGGCTAGGGAAAATGCCAAAATTATATTTTTATGATGCCTTCTCTATATTGTAATCACATATCTTTTTTGTGACCATATGTAGAGATGAGCTCAGGAATTAGTCAGTTTAGTATTTTCATATTGTAACTAATATTTTAATATGGATATGGCGTAACTTCTCTTTGCCTTAAGTGTGCATATATATGGTTTACATATTTTTTTACAATAATTCTTCAAATTTATGGCTCAGGTGAGCCCCAATCTGCTATCAATCACATGATTTCATGTATAGTGTTTTCTTAGTTATTCAATTTGTTTCTTGATACATCAATTCGACCAAACCCACTCCACTTCACATGGGTGTCTTTGAAATAAACTCCTAACTCTAATAAATTGATTGTAACTACTAACTAACTTCTAATTGTCTAATACCAGTCACCAAACTGACTGTATTAACAATCTTTTAAAACCATTATTGGTCATTTTCCCAATCCCCTAACCTAGGATCAATCCATAATCTATTCCTAGTGACACCTAGGTACCTTTTAGGTTTATCATTGCCATTAAGGTTTACATTCAAAATTTGATTACAATAAGATCAATATATGATCAAAACAATATCATATGACCATGAATATTCTTCTTACATGATTCAATGACCTTTGAAGGCCATTTGGTTTCAACTACACCTAAGTATCCATCAGTGACCCTGGTACTCTTCATGACTCCTGCCTTTGACCTTGGTGCTCCTACACCAAATACTAGCACGAAGAAAGATTTGACATAAAATATATGAAGGCTACTTAGTTTATCTTAGGGATAGAGATAATTTAATTTTTAACTTTGGTTGTGTTAAAGGAACTATGTTGACTTTATTTTGTAGTTGTTTAACATGAGAGTTTGTAGATTAATCAGAGTTCACATTTTAATGGGAACGTATCATTCAATTGAGAATTAATGCCCATATATATCTAGTGAGATTAACATAACTCATGTACCTCATGCTAGTGTACTTGGATACCTTGTATACACTATTTTGCATTATACTAGACATTATCCAAATAGTGAGTATTTATATAAAGTGCTCGAAGATCAAAGGCCCAAGTCCAGAATTACCAAATTATCCAAAACTAGACATTATCCAAATAGTGATTATTTATATAAAGTGCTATAACACACATGCGGTCCTCCCTTTACACCAATTAATAATAGTGACAACCCTCACAGGTAGTTGGATAATGTCTATTCTAATCCAAGCATACTAGCATGAGGTACATGAGTTATAACTCTCATGTTCCAACTTCCCATTCACTCTAATCAACTTAGCTTCTACCATTCCTCTTCTATAGCCTTTCTAGGCCTGCCTAGTAGCCCTTCACACCCTAAAATTAGAAAATCATTCACAAACTTCCCAAATAACCTAGCAATGTTTTTACATTTTCTAGTACCCTTTTTAGAGTTACTAAAATCATCTCTATCTCAGTCCTTCATCATTTGACTGGTGAATATTTCCTTCACCCTCTAACTCTCCAACTAGGCCTAATTAGCCCTCCCTCAACAAAGCAACTCCTATCCCCACTTGCCTCTAGGTCTCCATGACCCTAAAAAGTCTTATAATATGATTCAAAATCACTAATTTTCAACTTATTATGATTCCACCTACTCATCTACTTGCCATGACTGGTGTTGAATCAATGCACTAGTTCATACAACAAACTTCAACAAGTTCATACAGGTTTTTGAGAATGGTATTGTCTTTATTGATTAAAAGACCTTTTCCATTTGTTCCTTGATACATCAATTCAACCACACCCACTCCACTTCATGTGGATGTCTTTGAAATAGACTCCTAACTCTAATAAACTGACTGTAACTACTGAATAACTTCTAAATGTCTGATACCAGTCACCACACTGACTGTATTAACAATATAAACAAGAAATTTGTTGTCAAGTTGACAACAAAAGTAAATTACAAAGGGGCATAATCTACCCTCTTCTTGGGATTTTTATCCCAACCACCCATTCATTTCCACCTAGGTGTAGGACTGCAGCAAACAAGGCATGAACGAGGAGACAAACATAAATTTTAATTACCATTTCTGACAAGTTGTTGCTTATAATACCATGAATTAACAATGAAAGAAAACTGAATAGAGAAAGGTTCCATCTAAATGCATTAACACAAAAAACAAATTTACAAAACTGAACCAATGACATGTTTACAACAAAGGTCTAATAGAACTCCCAATAATTCTTAAACATACTTTATCTAATATGATGAATTCTTAAACAATTAAGGTTGGAGTAGACATAGTTATCACACAATTTTTTGTGTGGTACAAGGAAGATTTGGCTAGCCAAATATTCCTTCATGCTAGCAGTCTACAGAATTAGACCTTTATTAAGAATTCATCATATCAGATAAAGTATTTTTAAGAATTGTTGGGACTGGTCCTTTGGCGTGTATTAAATAGAATCAAATTTTTAGCATATTATTATCATTCTATTTCTTTTTTGTAAACATGCCATTTGTTTAGTTTTGTAAAAAAATATTGTGTTAACATGCCATTGGTTCACTTTTGTAATTTGTTTTTTGTTGTAAACATGTCATTGGTTCAGTTTTGTAATTTTTTTTAGGAACAATCTGGCCAAGGGCCAGATCAATACTACTCGCAATCTCATTGCCAAAGTGGCCAAAGACTATGTTAGGCTAATAAAATATGAAGATTCTCTTTACTACTACAAATATTTGAAGGTTGATGCACTTGGATGGATGTGTACCATTGTTAAGAGAATTGGACTGAGTTTGGCTTAACTCGAATAGGTGAGGTAGCAAATGGAAAGGTTGTCATCTATTGACCCAACTATTTTGATCTGTGGGTACCCTAATGTTGGCAAGATTTATTTTATTAATAAGATTACTAGGGTGGATGTGGATGTTCAACCTTATGCTTTTACTACTAAGTCTCTGTTTGTCGGGCATACTAATTATAAGTACTTGAGGTATCAAGTTATTGATACCCCTAGTATTTTGGACTACCCCTTGGAGGATAGGAACACCATCGAGATGCTCAGTATTATTGCCTTGGCTCATTTGAAGGTGGTTCTTTTGTTTTTCCTTTATGTTTTGGGGTTATGTGGTTATATTATTGTGCAACAGGAAACTCTATTTCACAGCATAAAACATTTGTTTTCCAATAAGCCTCTTATTGTATTTTGTAATAAGATTGATTTGCAACCACTAGAGACACTACCGGAGGATGATGCAAAATTGGTTGTGGAGATGAGATCTAAGGCTGGGGAAAATATGGGTGGGTTCTTTGGGAATCAGGAGGGGGGGATGATGGCGCGCTACTCTCTATGAGTGCTTTGAAGGAAGAAGGGGTGATTGCAGTGAAGAATGTGGCATGCAAGAGGTTGTTGGAGCAGAGAGTGGAAATTAAGATGAAGTCAAAGAAGATCAGTATTTTTCTCAATATGATTCATGTTGCAATGCCCAAGTTGGGAGATGGGAAAGAGATGCCCCCTTGTATTCCTCAAGCTTTTTTGGATGCCAGAGTGCATGCTGCCAAGGAGGCCATGAAGCTGGAGAAGGATATTGAGAATGAAAATGGTGGGGCTGGAGTTTACTCTACAAGCTTGAAGAAGTGGTATATTTTGGCAAATGAAGAGTGGAAAGAAGATGATATTCTTGAGATCATGGATGGACACAATGTTGTAGACTTTATTGATCTAGATATCTTGTAGAGGCTTGAAGAACTAGAGATAGAAGAAGGGCTTAGGATGGTAGCTGAGGGTGATGACGATGATAAGATGGGGGAAGTGGAGTTGAATCCTGATGAAAAGGAAGCTCTGGCTACAATTAGGAAGAAGAAGAAGATGCTTATCATCAAACATAGATTGAAGAAAAGTACTATAGAGAGCAGGCATACCATACCAAGGAATTTTGACAAGGACAAGGAATATGGCTTAAACAGAATGGGAAGACATCTTTCTATCCTAGGCTTGGATCCTTCAAAAATTAGCTTGATAATAAATGAAGTAGATGAGAGTTGAGCAATTGGCTTCCTAAGAAAAATCTCATAAATGAACTATGCGTACCCTACTTCATGTGCCCTCTTCGCATACCTAAATGATATATTTGAAACAAGGGTAAATTTAGCCTTACCCTTGTTTCAAATATATCCTTTGGGTATGCATAGAGGGCACAAGAATTAGGGTACACATAGTATGGGATTTTTCTTGGGAAGCTAATTTCTCATTTGTCATCTACTTCATTACTATGAAGCTAATTGCTGAAGGATCGAGGCCCAGGCTAGAAAGATGTCTTCCCAAATACATAAAAAACATGCACATAAACACAATAGTTGAGAAACATAAATGTAGACAAATTAAATTAGACTTACTATCCAAATTGGAAAAATTATGTCCAAGGTTGCATCCTTGTGGATGGTTTGGATGATGGGCAGAGTGCTAGAAAGGTAGCAGCCACATTAGAGGGCAAAGAAAAGAAAGGACCTATTTGGTGCTGAGACAAGGTGGATGAGTGATTAGATGATCATATGCATCAACATGGGAAGTTTGGCTTGGGTGTGGGTTGTATTTTAGGGGATAATCTCTGGGATTGGAAAAATGAGGTAGCCAAATTGGAGGATGGGTGGGAAACTATAAAAGGGAGAAAAATGAAAAATGAAAAGAAATCTTTTGACATGATCCTTCATTCTTAGAAAAGGGTGGAGATTAGAGAAAACTATGGAGGTGCTTTCTTTCTTTCTTCTGAAGCTTGTGTGATTGATGTGGATTTACCGAATATTTGGGGAGATAACTCTCCTGAATGTAGCTATCCCTAGTTTGGGCTAGGTTCTAACTCGTTATGATTAATAAAATTACCAATTAACATTAAAAAAAATAGTAAAGTAACATAACAAAATACACAGCGATATATATTAATGTAAAGTAACACCTATAGATAAATATCTAGACTAATCATCGAGAAGGATGTCATTGGTGATTACTCTAGATATTTTTCTTCAATTTTTTTTTTTAACATTTCATTATTAGCTAAACTTTCGATGACCTTTGGCCGAAACCCTCAAAAAGATTGGTCTAAATTTTGAACAATTTCTGTCAAAATTTATCATCACGGGTTTGGCATCATGGTCGGAAGGTCTAAAGATTTCAACCAAGTAAGGTCAAAAGGTCTAAATATTTTGACCTACTTTGGTCGATAGTTCAACCTGATGAATTCCTAATAGCATATGTGAGTTTCGACCAAGATTCGCATAGAACTTTCTACGTTAACAATGATATGTTGAACATTCGACTCAAAAAATAGTGACCAAACCATTGGTCGATTATTCGACCAATGGTTTATAAAAGTGGAGGTGGAGCAAGGTAGTTTATAAATGTGGATACACTAGGTTTATAGGTCAAAGGTAAGGTTTGAGTGGAGATAGAAAAAGGCATCATGAAATAGTTGGTAAAAAGGGAGTTACAATAGCTAATGGTTGAGGTTGAGTATTCTGTGTTATGAATTACATGGCTAGTTTTGGTATGGTGGGATTGCAGATGTTTGATTGTGTCTAAATGCCTAAGGTGTGCATTTGTGCTTGAGTGAGATCCCAAGAGGATCCTAATCATGCAATATATTGTGATGTAGCAATAGTTGGAAGTGTGGTCACAACTATAGCAACTTGTGGTATGAGTGGTTGGTTTAGGGGTCCTATAAGATACATCCCTATTATGTAGAATAGTTATTGAGATTGTGTTGTGGAGAGGAAAGGTGAGAGTGAGACTTGTGTAGATATTTTTTAGGTAATGGGTGGAGTTGGAACGTGTGTGGGGATTTTCTTAGTGGTAGATGGAAGTTCTTGTGTTGTTCCTTGTTGTGCAGAGGGGGTGGTACTTGAGTTGTAGGGGGTGGAGGTGGTGCTTGTGTAGAGATGTGTGTTATCAGAGGTGGAGGTGGTTCTTGTGAGAGATATGGTTATGAGGGATTAGGTGTTGGTCCCATCATAGAGAAAGGGGTTGATTGTTGCACGGTATGCACTATGGGATGGGAGGTCCCTGGTTGGATTACACGAGGGATAGATAAGCTGAATTGGGTAGACTTTAGTCATGGGTCAATAATTTCATCCATGGTTGTGTTTCAAATATTCCCCTTGGTAGGACTAATAGGCATGCATGACTAATTTTTGCAATAATCCTTGGTGGCACGGGAGTGCCCTCTCATGTGAAGTTAGCAAGGATAGTATTGTGATTTTGGCCTATGATTTCACTAACCATATTTTCATGTCCTAGGTGGTTCATGAAGGCTTCCATAGAACCGGTGGTAGGAACTTTGTTTAGATCATCCCATACATTTTTTATTTGAACTTGTGGATTGAAAGAGATCGTATCATTATTGGGATCGATTATTGGGCCAGAAAAACTAGTGGTGAGGTTAGGATCCATATCCATTCTATTCTTTGATTATTTTTGAGGTGGCATGAAATGTATGACCTAGGATGATGAGACTAAGACAAGGTACTTAAAGATAATGACGATAATGTTGGGGGAGATGGTGTGTAATATGGTCCTAAAACATCTAAGGAAAAATTATGATGATGATGAAATACTTAGGATTTGGTGAGTGGATGAGTTTAAGATAGTGAAGGATGATGAAGGTTTCCTAAAGTAACTTGTTGTCGAAAAGATGTGAGTTGCTTTTCCTAGTGTAAGTTCAAGTGGAGGTGGCTTGTCAACCTAAGACAAACTTATGGTATTTTGGAAGTTGATATTTTTTTGCACATGTAAACCAACCTTTGGATCAATGTAATGAGGTCAAAAGGACAAGATAAGCTACTCTAGACAATGATTAGTTAGAAGAGTGGAGCTATAAGAATGGGTTTGATTTAAGATGTAGGTTTTGAGAAACTCAAAATGATGTGATGCCTAGCGAGAAGGGATGTTCAATTTTGGGATTCTTGACTTAGGTTTTGGATGAGATTAGATTGGGTGATGCTTCCTAAGAGGATGATTAAATGTTTAAAGGTGACCTTAAAATGCAATGGTGGAAATGTAGGCTTTGTGATGAAGAAGAGTGAAATGATATGTTTTTTTGTGTGTTGACTAGTCATATATCTTGAAGTTCTGACTAAGAGGAAAATAAGATTTGAAAGGTGTGGTTCAAGTGATATTTTCAAGTTAACAAAGGTGCGGTTCAAGTGATATTTTCCCATGCAATGTGAAAGCTTTTTGTTGAAGAAGATCTTGTCGAGCTTCTCACACTCTTAGATTTATTGTTGGATTGATTTCACAATGTGTTGACCTTTCTTAGTCTCTTAATCGACTATTTTATTTTCTTAGTGTACACAAGGTAATGAGAGATTTGATTTCTTATATTTCCCCAAGTTGGACATGTGTTCAAACTCTTGCCTCAAAATTCTAAGTGTGAATGGCCACAAATTTAGCAATAGTAAGAAGGTCTTAATAATTTTTGGATTTATCAAACTAGGTAGTGACTATGCTAAGTATACCTTGGCTTGATTTTGGACTTGAATTTTTTTGGACTTATTTGAGGATGTAAGAAATTAATACTTTAAGAAGTGAAGAAATCTTGAAGGGATAAAAACTTTTGGACAAAATGTATCCTATATTTGTCCAAGTAGAGGGATGTGTACTCAATGATGCTTAAGCTTCAATGGTATATGAGAATGGGTTCTAGGCTGATTTTGGTATTAAGATGTTATGAGTCTTTCTTTTGGATCCCAAAGAGGCATGATAAATTTTCTCTTAGCGGATGATTTGTGAAGGGTGGAGGGTTTAATTTATAGGAAAAGATGAGGTGAAATAGATAGTTGAGATGCAATCTTGAGAAAGGGTCAAGATGCAGTTGAGGGCAAGCACATGGATTGTGCTTTCTCAAACTCATATCCTTGTGACAAGTGTTACAAGGGGAGATATTGAGAGGGGATTAGGGTTTGGGAGGATATGTCATAAAGGAACATCTTTTTGCATACCCAAAAGGTCAAGTTTGGAGGAATGTGACCATTTTGGGAAGTGGAAATGGGGGAAAAAGGTGTAAGAATGTGGTTGAGGGTTTACGGGATGTGTAAGGGCATTTAAGGTTGACAAGTTGGATGGAGTTAGGGATTGGAGTTGACAATACATTAGGTTGACTTTGGAGTGGGTTAGGATTTTTTAATCCTCATGATTAAGGTTTTTTAAATGTTTAAGGAATGATTAGGTTTGGATTAGAGGGAAAGTGGGAGAATTAGGAGTATGTGATGGGAGGAAAGAGAATGAGTGGAGGCTTAGTTTAGTTAATCAAAAGGTAATTTGCTAATTAAGTGGGATTAGTATGTGTGAATGGGTTGGGTTGAGTTAGAATGAAGGATTAGGTAGTTGGATGAGGTTAGGTTAGGGGTTAAACTTTAGGAGTCATATGTTCTAATTGATTAAAGAGGATTTATTTAATCAAGATAGGAGAAAAAAGGGAATTTGGGAATTAATTTAAAGGGAACCAATATCTTATGATCATCCTTGATCCATGAAATTTGATAAGGATTTGGATGCTTCAACCTTGGTAACTTCAACTAATCCACCAAATCTCAAAGGCTGAGTTATATGAACTACTTTTGTCAATGACACTAGTACATTTGATCCACTTTTTAGACCAACATTTCTGACCAAGTTATAAAATAATTTTCCATGGTCAGTTTATAGAAGAAAATTTTGATTTTTTTACTTCTACTCCTGTGTTGGTTGGAATTATGATGTAGTGGCATCCTGGCTTCTTGTTTGGTTCCTTGTGATTTTTTAGTACTCGGTCAAGAAGGTAGATGAGCTTGGTAAAGGCAGGATTTTACTCAATTATTTGGGTAATAGTTATCAGTCAAAGTTTGTTTTGCTTCACTGATGGAGCTTGGTGATCTTGGTGGTGATTCTCAATTGGAATTTTTGGTGGATCTCAGTGGATGATGGTCACTCAGTGACTTGGTGTTTTATTGATTAGTGTTCGATTACCAACAGGGTCTCAGTGTTCCTAGTGCTTAGTGCCTGGTTACCGATGGGGACTCAGTGGTTCTAGTGCTCGGTTTTTCATTACTAATGGGGTCTCAGTGTTGCTTACTAGTGCTCAGCATTCTTGTTGACTGACTTGGTTGTTTGGATGAATCGGCTTGGCCGACTGGTGCATTTAATTTGGGTCACACTCCTCGAGTTATGGATTGACTGTTGGATGTGTGGGAACCTAAATCTGGCATGTTGCATTCTCCTATATGGATCTGGAGGCTGACTTGATAATTAAATATTTGTAAGGCTATTTGTGAGCTAACTGTCATTGCATTTAATATTTGTTTGTGAGAGTTAATTGTTTGATCCAGCCGACTTGTGGTTGATGCTTAGTATTTAAGTAGATGTTGGGTAGTTGTTTGAGGAGGTAGAGGTAGAGATCTAGAATCAAATTAGATCTAGATAGAAGGTAGCAGAGTTAGTAGCTTGCAAGCTTAGGAACAAGAGGATTTCTTGGTGGCTTACGAGAACAAGTTTAGATCTTTCTTCAAGTGCCTACCAATGTCTTGTTGTGTTGCAGACCTAGACTAGCTAAGGAGAAGTCTGGACTAGTTGAGGAGAAGTGTGTTGGATCCTGGGTGATCTTGTAGAATTTTTTCTTGCATTGTAATTGGCCATAACTGGGAAGGCCTTACAGCCTGGCACATTGCATGTAATCAGTGAATTTATGAATAAAGATATATGTTTTCTTTCAGATCTTGTTTGGTGCTATGTTATTCCATTGTGTTGTGGTTTGGCTACAAGTTTGGACAGTCCTTAATTGGACCCTCCATCCTTGACTGCATTAAGTGGTATTAGAGTGAAGGTTTGATCTTGTTGGAGTGAAGGTTGACCTAGCAAGGCTGATCTTGTAAAGTTGATCTGGTTGGTGAAGAGATCATATGATCTAAGTTGTAGATACGTGGTACTAAAGTTGTGAAATCATGGCTTGGTTGTTCATGCGAGGTGGAAGGTTGTGATCTAACTTGCATACAACTTGGAGGTTGTCACAAGGTGGTCAATGTTGGATTTTTTGCAAAGGGGTTTTCAAAGATCTTTGGAGATGTCTCCAAGAGGATTGAACCCTGGTGCGATTGCTTCTCTTTGTGATGTAGTGGAAGCGAAGATTTTTGAAAGGTTTGCTCGGTGGGAAACAGATTTGTTGAGCCGTGTGAAGAACCAGGTTGATAGCCTTGTGAAGGAAAGTATTGTTAAGCTTTGTATAGCTTACCGGAGTTGGAGCATGTCGATTTGAAGGAAATTTGTCTGGCCTGTTAGAAGACTAGTTTGAGAAAGAAGACATGTGGAGGTATGCGGGATTAGTTTTGATGGTTAGTTGGTGGATCCTGCCATGAAACCTACGACGCAACTTGTGGATGTTGCTGAGATACCTGAGATTACAAATGATGTTTTTGACCTTTTTAAATTTCATGAGGAGATTGGTTTTCTTGTTCAGTCAGTTGTGCCTAACATGGAGATTGTAGAGCATCTGGTTGTGCTTGATCAAGGTGTTGTTGTTGAGAAGTTACCTATTGTTGAACACCTTTGTGATGATGGTGTTACCAAATTGTTTTTGTTGGGTGTTGAGATGAAGATGTCACTTATTGGTTATGGACATGAGTCGTTGGTTGACAGTGATAAGTCTGGTGATGAGATTCTGAGATGGGATTATTCCTTGATCCTTGGTTATGGGTTGAAGGATCGGTTTGTTTAGAATGTTGGACATGTTGATTGGTTGAGTTGCAGATTGGTTCTCTTTCCAATGATGGAGTGGAAACCTTTGGTGAAGATGAAGTGGGGTTGGTGTTTTTCAGATGTTCCCTTTGGTTATAAAGTGTGGGACACACTTTTATTTGTACCTCGGGAGTCTGATGCAGTGGCATCCTAGCTTCTTGTTCAATTCCTTGTGATTTTTTGGTACTCGGTCAAGAAGGTGGATGAGCTTAGTAAAGGCAGGCTTTTACTTAGTTATTTGGGTAATAGTTCTTGGTCAAAGTTTTTTTTTCTTCACCGATGGAGCTCGGTGATCTTGGTGGTGATTCTCAATTGGAAGTTCTGGTGGATCTTGGTGGATGATGGTCACTCAGTGACTTGGTGTTTTGTTGATCGGTGTTCGATTACCGACAGGGTCTCAGTGTTCCTGGTGCTTGATGCTTGGTTACTGATGGGGACTCAATGGTTCTGGTGCTTGGTGTTTGGTTACCGATGGGGTCTCAGTGTTGCTTACTGGCACTTGGTGTTCTTGCTGACCAACTTGGTTGTTTGGATGAATCGGCTTGGCCGACTAGTGCATTTAATTTGGGTCATGCTCCTTGAGTTATGGATTGACCGTTGGATGTGTACGGACCTAGATCTGGTGTGTTGCATTCTCCTATATGGATCTAGAGGCTGAATTGATGAATTAAATATTTGTGAGCTGATTGTCTTTGCATTTAATATTTATTTGTGAGAGTTAATTGTTTCATCCAGCCAAATTGTGGCTGATGCTTAGTATTTAAGTAGATGTTGGGTAGTTTTTTGAGGAGGTAGAGGTAGAGATCTAGAATCAGATTAGATCTAGATAGAAGGTAGCATAGTTAGTAGCTTACAAGCTTAGGAACAAGAGGATTGCTTGGTGGCTTGCGAGCACAAGTTTAGATCTTTCTTGGAGTGCCTACCAATGTCCTATTGTGTTGCAGACCTAGACTAGCTGAGGAGAAGTGTGTTCGATCCTACATGATCTTGTAGAACTATTTCTTGCTTTGTAATTATCTATAACTGAGAAGGACTTACAACCTGACACATTGCATGTAATCAGTGAATTTATGAAAAAAGATATATGTTTTCTTTCAAATCTTGTTTGGTGTTGTGTTATTCCATTATGTTGTGGTTTGGCTGCAAGTTTGGATAGTCCTTAATTGGACCCTCCATCCTTGACTGAATTAAATTATGACCGTAAAGAGTCATCGTAATTTCAACCAACACGGGAATAGAATTTTAAAAAAAAAATTCAAATTTTATTCATATATCCTGCCTACCGGCACATTTCATTTTATTTCATTTTGGCATAGTCTACGAGAAAAGGAGTGTTGAAGGAGGTGGTATAAGGAGGGAAGTTGTATGTGGACACCCTCTATATGCATCTAGCCTATAAGTTCTAGCATCTCCTTCTCTTCCACATTGCTACTCTCAAACCTGAGCAAGCATCAAGAGGAATAGGCATTCGGTTTCAACCATTTCATTGCAGCCTTGGTAAGAGATTCAATTTTTTTGGCATTTTCTTAATGAAGGGTAATTTATTTTTTTTCAAATTGTTTTCATTTGTCATGGGTTTTAAACCCTAATCTCTACACTTCTAATGGTGTTCATGCCACCATTTTAAGTGGCATGAATACCATTAGAAGTGGCCCATGAATTTCCACTTCTAATGGTGTTCAATTTCCAAAGATACAGAGCAGTCAACTAAGGGTGGGTTCTTTGTTTCCTCATCAACTGACTTCAAGGTAAAATTGATGCTACTTTTGGTTTCATTGTAAAAAAAATTTGAATAAGTGGTTGAATATCACAGAAGTGTGGAAAATAAAATCTATTTAAAACTCAATCGTAAGCCAACGAAACTTTGTTTAATTGTGAACTATTAAAAATTTAGAATAAAACCTCTATTAATTGTGTGCCCTTAGTTGTAGATAGAAAATAATGATGTGGTCTCAGTCACTGATAGAAAATCATGTTTTGAACATGGAAAAAAAAAAAACCCCAAAATGTTTGCAATGAATTCAAATTCCTTTTGGCTTTTGCATTCATCTTATAAATCTTCTATTCTTCATAGTTTCTTGTATATCATGTTTCTGAGAGCACTCAATATAACACAAGATCTTGTTAATTCAATAAAAGGACTAAAATTCTTTGATTTTAAGACTTCAAAATAATAGAATCAGTATATGGAATGATAAAAACTCATAATACCAATCAATGAATGCCTTTCCTATAAATGTTGCATTGAATAGAGAGTTTAATAATATAAACACCAGACTCTATCTTCACGAGCAGAGAAGAGACTGTTTGTAAAGAATTAAAAGTTTATTGCTTGGTAGTTCATTACATTATCTTCTTCGACCATACACCACTCCACACAAGAAGGACTAAAACCAAACCATAAGATGGTCTAGGAATTTAGAAGACATCCTTTATTACAAAGCAAAATAAAATATAGAACTCAAGTCCCAAAGCAAAACTGAATGGCCTAAGTGCCCTACACCAATACACCCCCCATGTAAGTCAATATTCTGAAGTCCTTGAATCCAAGAAAATGTAAGTCAATAACACCAAATATATCACTTAGAATTCTTGTGAAGATTCTTGGTGAGTTTAAGCCTTTTGAAGCACTTTAGAAATATTGAATACATCATTGCTTGCCAACTAATTGACAGAGCCTAGGAAATCATTGGTTCTTCAAGACAAAGATTGTTTGCATGCCAAGCACTGTACAGGAACAATCAATAAAAGGATTGAAATTATTTGATTTTAAGACTTCAAAACAATATAATTAGTACATGGAATGATCAAAAATTATAATACCAATCAATGAATGCTTTTCCTATCAATGTTTCATTGAATAGAGAGTTTAATAATATAAACACTAGACTGTGTCTTCACGAGCATATCACATTGACCAATACACCCCCCATCCCATAGCCACTCATGTCAAGATCTTGTGAATCCAAGAAAATGTAAGTCAATAACACCAAATATATCACTTAGAAGTCTTGTGAAGAGTCTTGGTGAGTTTAAGTGATATATTTGGTGTTATTAGCTTATATTTTCTTGGATTCAAGGACTTTAGAATATACTTCAAAAGTGATTATGTAACGAAGGAAGTGAGAGGGAAGGATCTTGATTTAGGTCAATGGATATTTCAACATGATTTTGGACAAGATCTTGACATGAGTGGATGGGTGTGGATGGTGGGTGTATTGGTGAAGAGTCTTGGTGAGTTTAAACCTTTTGAAGCACTTTAGAAATATTGAATACATCATTGCTTGCCAACTATTTGACAGAGCCTAGGAAATCATTAGTTCTTCAAGAGAAAGATTTTTTTCATGCCAAGCACTGTATAGGAATAGTTAATAAAAGGACTGAAATTCTTTGATTTTAAGACTTCAAAACAATATAATTAGTACATGGAATGATCAAAACTTATAATACCAATCAATGAATGATTTTCCTATCAATGTTGCATTGAATGGAGAGTTTAATAATATAAACACTAAACTATGTCTTCACGAGCAGATCACATTGACCATACACCCCCCCATCCCACCATCCACACCCATCCACTCATGTCAAGATCTTGTGAATCCAAGAAAATGTAAGTCAATAACACCAAATATATCACTTAGAAGTCTTGTGAAGAGTCTTGGTGAGTTTAAGTGATATATTTGGTGTTATTGACTTACATTTTCTTGGATTCAAGGACTTTAGAATATACTCCAAAAGTGATTATGTAACGAAGGAAGTGAGATTGAAGGATCTTGATTTAGGTCAATGGATATTTCAACATGATTTTGGACAAGATCTTGACATGAGTGGATGGGTTTGGATGGTGGGATGGGGGATGTATTGGTGAAGAGTCTTGGTGAGTTTAAGCCTTTTGAAGCACTTTAGAAATATTGAATACATCATTGTTTGCCAACTATTTGACAGAGCCTAGGAAATCATTGGTTCTTCAAGACAAAGATTGTTTGCACGCCAAGCACTGTATAGGAACAATCAATAAAAGGACTGAAATTATTTGATTTTAAGACTTCAAAACAATATAATCAGTACATGGAATGATCAAAACTTATAATACCAATCAATGAATGATTTTCCTATCAATGTTGTATTGAATAGAGAGTTTAATAATATAAACACCAAATTGTGTCTTCACGAGTATATCACATTGACCAATACACCCCCAATCCCACCATCCACACCCATCCAATCATGACAAGATCTTGTCCAAAATCATGTTGAAATATCCATTAACCTAAATCAAGATCCTTCCCTCTCACTTCCTTTGTTACATAATCACTTTTGGAGTATATTCTAAAATCCTCGAATCCAAGCAAATGTAAGTAAATAACACCAAATATATCACTTAGAAGTCTTGTGAAGAGTCTTGGTGAGTTTAACACAAAAAAATATTTTAAATGCATTTAACACAAAAAATAAATTACAAAACTGAACCAATGGCATGTTTACAACAAAGAAATAGAATGATAATAATATGTTGAAAATTCTATTATGTTTAATACACACAAAAGGACCAGTCCCAAAAATTCTTAAACATACTTTATCTGATATGATTAATTCTTTAATAATTGTTTAAGAATTCATCATATCAGATAAAGTATGTTTAAGAATTATTGGGAGTTCTATTAGACCTTTGTTGTAAACATGTCATTGGTTCAATTTTGTAATTTTGTTTTTTATTTTAAATGCATTTAAATGGAACATTAAGCATAGTAATAATATGCTTAATCTATTAGTTAACATTTAAAATGAAGATTTTATTGCTCATCGGTCTGCAATTCTGTGATATTCAACCACTGGTTCGAACTTAATTGCATATAGGCACGCGATGTCGACCTAGTGTAGCTTCCCACCTTATACCCCCTCCTTCAAGACTCATTTCCTCATGGACTATGCCAAAATGAAATAAAATGAAATGTTTCAGTAGGCGAGATATATGTAAAAAATTTGACCTTTTTTTTTTTACTTCTATTCCCGTGTTGGTCAAAATTACTTTATTTGATATGATGAATTCTTAATAAAGGTCTAATTATGTAGACTACTAGCATGAAGGAAGATTTGACCTAGCCAAATCTTCCTTGTACCACATAAAAAACTATGTGATAACTATATCTACTCCAACCTTAATTGTTTAAGAATTCATCATATCAGATAAAGTATGTTTAAGATTTGTTGGGAGTTCTATTATACCAAGACTATTTGACAAAGCAATGATGTATTCAATCTTTCTAAAGTGCTTCAAAGGGGCACTTAAACTCACCAAGACTCTTCACAAGACTTTTAATGTTTGTAAGCTATACTTGAAAAAAATTGCAAGTTTGTTGTGATATCTTGGTAGTGATGTTGCAGTTACTATTTTTCCTTGTTAACACCAAATACAAACTTGGAATGAAAGTTTCATAGTCAACAACATTAGTAGTGCAATAGAAATGTAATTTAAAAGTTAGAAGACAGTCATTGTTCCTTGCCTCCTTTCACCTTCTCTGTATAAACACTTATAGGCCTAGGTAATACAAGGCAAGGCTTCTCCCACAAGTCACATTAAACACAGAAAGTGGGAGAGCCTAGAAAATCATTGGTTCTTCAAGACAAAGATTATTTGCATGCTAAGCATTGTATAGGAACAGTCAATAAAAGGACTGAAATTCTTTGATTTTAAGACTTCAAAACAATATAATCAGTACATGGAATGATCAAAACTTATAATACCAATAAATGAATGTTTTTCCTATCAATGTTGCATTGAATAGAGAGTTTAATAATATAAACACCAAACTGTGTCTTCACGAGTAGAGAAGTTATTGTTTGTAAATAATTAAAATTTTATTGCTTGGTAGTTCATTACATTGTCTTCTTCGACCATACACACCTCCCCACAACTTATAAGACTCCTCTCCCATAAAAATCACATACAAAACTGACCAAAATCCCCTTACAAACTGATTTTCAACTTCTTCTTAACCTACACAATCAGTTATAAAAATGCAATTTTACATCTTTTTGGCATCTTTACACTTTGAAGTGCAATTGATAATAATGGCATCAATGGCCATATAACAAACTTAGATATACCTATAGGTCCTTGACCCTTACATAAATGCTTGGTCAAATCTACATGTTTGTAAAATCTAAATGGAATACTTTGTGCCTGACATACTTAAATGGAATACACCGAGAAGTACCAAATGATGAATGCTCAATTGTTGTAATGGCAAAGCATCGTACCCATCCATTTCTAGAACTTGATTTTTCTATAGTCCTAATGATTTTTCTTATTTTTTGTCTTTTGTCCCTTTTTTATTTGCTATGTCTGTGCTTGGTGACAGGATTTTGAACAATGTTGACACACTTAAATGGAATACAGAATACCAAATGATGATGCTCAATTGTTGTAATGGAAAAGCATCAAAACTGTCCATTTCTAAAATTTGATTTTCTATAGTCTTGATTATTTTTCTATAGTCCTGATGATTTCGAACATTGTTGACAAAGAGTGTAACTTTTTGTGATTATATTCTTAATGATTTTTTAATTTTATTTTAGCTTGATATTTCTTTCATTTTTCATAAACACAGAGACTACAAATGCTAATAAAAAAAATGAGCTATTTGATTTAGGTTTAATTTTCATGATTGTAATTGATTAATATTTCTGATGGTACTCCTTGGTGTATTCCATATAAAAATAATCAGATTTCTATGGTATGATAAATGTCCCTTTGCATTGAGAAAATTAGAGTTGAGAAAATGGTTATTCAGTGATGATTTGTATCTACAGGTTGCAAACAAATCATCCTTCTCCTACCAATGAGTCATTCCATTCAAGAAAGACCATGTCTGACGATATCAACCCGCAACAAAATAGGGAGACAATTGCTAGATTGTGGTCTAACTTTAAAATAAAAGGTGATGGAAAATGTTATTGTCCTTGAAAAATTTGTAAGGGCTTAAAGACTCGAAGATATCTAATCAAAACAACCGAGAAACATTGTAGGCAACATGGTCACATTAAAGGGGGAAATGAATTTCATTCATTGGTATGTATTTTAATAATTTATAAAATACATAAGACATGATTTGATGATGACATCATGGTCATGGTTAATTTAAGGTCATCATTTTGATATAGGTCAACCACCTTGGGTTTCATGTTATGGATCATGACAATCCAGAGAATGTGGATTTCCAAATGAGGGAACATGGAGGTGTGAATATAGAAGTAGAAGGTAATGATCCCATGGAAGAAGATCACGATGATCAAGATGATGATGATGATGATGATGATGCAGATGACCTTGATGTACCTATACTTGAGAAGGCACACGAGCCCCTATACAAAGGCTCCCAAAAAAATCTTCTTGCTGTTGTATTGTTTTTGGTGAACTTGAAGAATATGAATGGTTTATCCAACATAGCAATGACACGTATGTTAGGGTATGTCATATTTTTTCATTTTTTTAGTCGTAATTCCCATACAGTTAACAAAGGTTGAATCATGTAGTAATTAATATTCTTTATATTAACAAATTATATTTTTGGTCGTAGTTTGATAGGTGAGTGTTTTTTACCACCATCAAACATTCTACCTCACTTGTACTGAGAATTATCTACCATTATGAAAGATATTGGAATAGAGTATCAAATAATACATGCATGTCCAAATGATCATATTCTATATCATAAACAACATGAATTGCAACAGAATGCCCTGATTATCATATTAGTAGATATCGATTAGATCAAACAACAAAAAAGGTGCCTCACAAGGTTCTTTGGTTTATTCCCATTATTCCACGTCTGAAATGATTATTTAGGTGCAATAGCTTGGCACAATTTATGGATTACCATGCATGCAATAGAAGTCAAGATGACATTATGTGAATGCCTATGGATGGTTCGGCATTCAAGGAAATAGAGGAAACTTGGCGACAATTTAAAGAAAAACCTCATAATCTCAAGCTTTCATTGGCAGCGGACGGTGTCAATCCATTTGGAGAGATGAGATCTGTTTACTCGGTGTGGCCTATTTTTGTTATCAACAATATCATTCCTCCTTGGATGTCCATAAACAGGGAGCACATAATGTTGGCAATGATTGTTCCAGGTATTTTTTCATTTAATAGTCATCTAAATTAATTTATTATAAATAATCCATCAAAATGGTCATAATAATTATTTAATATTTTTGTTCATTCAACTAGGTAAGTACCAAGTTAAAGATATCAATGTATATATTGAGCCCCTTATCGATGAGTTGATGGTGTTATGGAATGGGGTCACTGTGTATGACATCTCTACACCAATAGCACAAAGATAATTTCAATTTCATGCAATGCTTGTATAGACAATACATGATGCCCCTGGGCTAACACATTTTTATGGTACGTTCTCTTCTTAACACCTCTTTTTTGGTATGTTATAGTGCTAACACAAACTTAACATATTTAATCCAATTATACATGATCTTGTAGGTCTTCATACAAAGGGAAAATTTGCATGTCCAATTTGTCGTCCAAAGATGAAATCTCATCATTCAAAAAGTTTAGGAAAGCAAGTGTTCGATGAGCATAGACACTTTCTCCACAGAAATCATAAGTACCGAATTACCGAAAAACATATTTTCAATGGGAAAGAAGAGACTACATCAAAGCCACAGAGAATGACACCTCGCGTATGGAAGTTGGAATACAATAAAATAAATTGTCGAGGTAATGTCATTCCATCTAATAGTTTTTGTTTGAAATTTATATTTTGATATTATGTTTTGTTTATTGATGATGTAATTGATGCTCGTGAAGGTCATCAAGGCATTAATGACCAATTTCCAAAATGACTAAAAATTTATCCTTCGTAATTTAGTAGGTTGTCATACTACGAGAAACTCCCAATTGTGTATTTGTTTGATGCTATGCATGTTGGAAAAAATGTAACAGAGACATTATGGAAAATGTTGGATGGAAGGCGTGACAAAGACAAAATTATCAAAATGTGTAGTGACATTGAAGAATCCAACCATGCAATGAAAAATGTCATTCGATCAAATAACAATGGAGACTAGATTGATACAAGTGCCCTTGGTTATTGTCTGAGCAACAGAGAAATTCTATAAAAGAAGTCATAAAAAAAATGTGATTTTCCACAGGATCTATTGCAAACATAAACAATCTCATATCAAAGAAAAGTGAATTTGGGCTAGGGATGAAAACACATGATTGGCATACATTTATTAAGGTAATTCATGTTATTTTGTATTCACTATATATTTGTATACTGCATATAGTTTTTATTGCATTCTTTTATAAAATATTGATAAGATCATTTTACAAATATTGCAATATGTTCTACCTCTATCTCTCCCACACCACTTCGACAACAGTGTCAAACAAGTTATATATGATCTTGAAAAATACATGAGGTGGTTGTCATCAAAAGAAATCAATAAAGAAGATATAAAATATTGAAAGAGAAAAATTCATCATCTTATGTGTGAAATGCAAAAGTGTCTACCTTCAACTTTTTTTAATGCACAAGAACACTACCTCATATATCAAGCCGAGGAGATTGAATTGTGTGGACCTGTACAAAATAGGTCAATGTGGATGGTTAAGAGGCACTTAAAATTTTTGAAAGGCTTGGTTCGACAGAGAGCACATCCTAAGGGTTATATGGTGGAGGGATATATGGTATACTAGACCATGGTGTACATTAGTGAATATATTTCTAAGTTTGCAGCAAAGATCCATGTAGATCGTATTTGGGATCTCAACTCCATTAACAAGTTTGAAGGGGAGTACTTGATGGGAAAAGGTAGATTGAGGAAAGTGAGAGGTAAATATAAGGTGTTACTATAGTTAATTAATTCTTATAAATCTTCAATATAAGTTATTTGTAATTGGTGTATTTTTTTTTATATAGCTGGTCGAGAGTGGGATGCAATACATTTGTATATTGCAAACAATCTTGATTGGATGACGGTATGGATTGAACAATGTCAAAAAAATGATTTCTCATTAACATGAGAAGGTGTTATTTCATTGGTTAGAGAAGCTCATAGTAATGGAGATTCCAATGTTACGCCAATGGTAATTGATCTAGCATATGGTTTAAGAAGTAGAGAGGTACATAAAAATTTATTAATGATCATGACCCATATGTTTCATATCAACTCACAATGCAAATAATTTTCACACGCTTGAAAAATTGCAAGCTCAAGCACCACAAAGCTATGTACTATCATGGCCACAAATTTTACATAAAAAAGTTGGATGACACAAAGAAAACTTGTGATTCTGGGATAACTGCAGTTTTTGAGGTCACTAATATATCATGTAGAAATGACATACATCCTCAACAATCTCAAAATTGATACTATGGCATCTTGGATGATATAATTAAGTGCGACTTTAACTCCTTCAAAGTAGTTCTATTTGTCATCAAATGGTACAGGCTATGACTGGATCAAAATGATCCTGATAGAACTGTTATTCAACATGATAATAGATTTACAATGATTAATACAAGGTAATTTGAGCCAGTTGGAGATGAGCCCTATGTTCTTCCAAGCCAATGTGAGCAAGTGTTTTACTTATAGGTTCCACATAAACATGGTTGGTCATTTGTTGTTAGACATGATCCAAGAGGAAGGCCGATAAAGTATAATGTTATGGAAGAAGAAGATATTGAAGATGATGAAGAAAAAGAAGATGATGGTGATCATGATCATGATCATGATGATGGTGATGATCATGATGATGATCATGATCATGGTGATGATGATGATGATGATGAGATAGATGAAGAAGATGATCAATGACATGATTGAAATGTGCATGGTAGGTGATTTAATTATTCATATATATTTATATCGATTAGTATATATATTTAATATTGATTTATTGATTTCAATTTTAATGATTACATATTTATTGTGTTCAATTCTAATGATTATAGCATATGTGATTTATAATTACCAATGTTTTGTTTATGATGTTCAATTAATTTCTGCTGATACATGTATATATTTTGTTTGATTGTCACCCTTTCTGCCAATAGGCAATTGACTACAAACATCGTCACCCCTGCTGTTGATGATATTGCATTCCATATATAAGATAAAGGTAATTTGTTCATGTTTATGATCTTGCATATTGTTCATGTTGTCTTCTACGTTATTTGTAGCATATGTATCATGTAATTTTTAGCTAACTTAAGATAAATTATTAACATATGCAGGAAATTTAACCCCTTTGGCGGGGATCCCGCACAGTGACATGGATTAGCAGGTATAAGTCAATAAATAGACATAATTTTCTTATATTCTTCTTGTATATCACTGAGCATGTATGTTATAAATAGACATATTATATAATCATATAATGTGTCAAATAATTGAAGCAAAAAGTTTGACATGTTATATTCTTCTTATTTATCATTTTATATGATTCCTATTTTTGTGTCTTTCCTTCACTTTCAACTTACATTTTATATCTCCCACATATAGACAAAGAAGAACCATACGTATGGGTCATGACTTGATTATTCTATATATATTATTTAATTATTATCAAAATTCTATTTGAAGTGGGGACATGACAATATCTCATTTGATGAATTGCAGGACCCACCAAATAGGTACTTGTTAGATCTATCTACATCAAATGAGAGAAATGAGGGAATGGTAGATGAAAGTTCTACATGTAGTGTGGCTAAAATAGGGAGATCAACTAGAGGTTGAAAGATTAGAAAAAAATTTAATAAACACATGCAACTTTTCCTTGCTAAAGGGGAGTCATGTTCTTATGATGATGAGACCAAAGGTGACATCAAGGTGCCTTTTCGGTACACACATCTTGAGAAAGAATGGGTACCCAATGAGCTACCTCCAATTAACACTATTTTTTGTGTTAATGAGAGGATATATCGCATAGCTCCATCCTCATTACATGGCTTGGGCCTATTTTCCATGGATGGGATAAAGGTATGTTACAACAAAGTTGTTGAATTGATGAAGTATGTCGATCCTTGTTACAATTACAATGATTGGATGCGGATTGTTCAATATAAAAAAAGTATGCGTAGGTATGCACTATCAGCAAATTATATACAATGGAAATAAAATGATCAAAGTAAAAGATTTTCTATGTATATTGATGGGATACCAAAAGCAACAAGGAATATTGTGGGCTTTATAAATAGTACGCAGCCTTCCTCAACTAATAAGTAACCCAGTTGCATATTTGAGGTGCATGAGGGGAATCAAGTTTTTGTATGTGCGATAAAATCAATAAGTGCAGGGGAAGAACTACTAATAGATTACCATTTAAATCGCATACATAAAAAAAAATTTACTATCATGAGGGTGGTAATTACTATATACCATTTAAACTAACCTCAATTTTATGACTCCAATATACCATTTTATTAATATTTCTTTTTTGCTAAGTCTATTGCTTTCAGTTCGCTGAAGTTTTTATATTTAATCTTTGTCACAAGATGACATGGATCCCCCACATGATAGAGGTCGCAGGGATGCTCCTCCCACCCATTCTTTAGAAATGGTAAACCTTATTGAAATTGTAAAAATTAGATAGTTGAAAAATGTTATCTTATTATGTTATTTTATTTAGGGTTTTGGAGTTATTATGATAGTTTTACTAATATTCCTATCACAATTTGATGTTTAGGATAGCGGAAAAGCACCTGCAACAACAGAGGCAATAGTTGTAGATACAGTTGAGGATATCCCAGAAATCCCTAATCTAATAAATATGTTGAAGAAAAAACTAAAAAGATGAAATATAAAAATTATTAGTATTTTGGAAGATGTAAATCCAACCAAGGAGATACTGAAGAGGCTAGATGAATTGATGGTGCAAGCACATCATTTTGAAGTAAGCAGTAATGAATCTTTCGTTACAACAAAAGTTCAATAAAGGTTTATATTTTATACTCTTTTATATCGTGAACTAAAATAAGTATGTGTTCTTGTTACAGGATTTTTTGCTTTCTCAAGTGCCTAGTCATGGACATCATGGTAAGGCCGGTACTAGCAAAGTTCCGACCATCCTAGGTAAAATAATCCTTAAGTAGACAAGTTACAAGGAATTTTTTCTTTGGAACATTCAAAAACTTCTTAAGTTAACTCTTACTTTTATTATTTCATAATGTCTTTGCTAATAATGTATTGTTCACGTGATCAAGTGCAAGCGACTCCTCCTAGGAGGTCGACCAACTTTCGTCAAAGATTTTTGAGTGCAATGTCGGCAACAAGGGGCATGCAAACATTGATGCCTTTTCTTGGCCAAATAATAGTATTAGAAACCCAGAGAAATGGACTGCCTATTTTAGGATTGGACACCCCAAATGGTTTCTAAATGGATTATTCGGTCTTATTTAATTATCAACCAGGGACGTAAACTTGGAATTGCATTTGCAAAGTATATGCTTCAAACCTTCTCAATCTAAGACTACCTATGGAATTCAAATGCTTATGCTTCAGGAAAACTATGCTAAAAGTGGTAAATAAATTTATTCTAACAAAGCAGGGAATTGCGGCTAGGAATTACTCCAAATGACTGTGCTACAAGAACATGCTACTAATTCTGTTATCAGTAGCTGCAGGAACAATAGATTTTTAACTACTTAGAAATAAATAGGAAAATGAACTCTACACTAACAGAACAATTCACTCATCAAGTGGGCCCCCTTGAATGAGTGAATAGGAAATACAATCAAGACGAAAGATATAAACTTGAACTGAACATTCTATTCATCCATAACAAAATGATTACACTTGATTGAAAATAGTATGCAAGAGTTCTATTATAAAAACCAGTTCATTCGACTAACTCCAAAAGAGTCACAACAGTCGATTATTTAAAGCAAAGCTACAACTATCTCCTAAATCTACGATCACTTCATAAATGAGGATCAGTTACAACTCATAAAGTTTCAAAATAGAAACATCATTGACCATGAATAATTTCCACAAATATAGCGCATTAAGGAAACTAAATCTATGCACTGCATGTAATAGAAAACATCAATTGACTTTCTTTTCTTGCAAAGATTCTACAATCCACGGTTGGCTTTAATTACTCCAGCACCACTATGTTGGTCTTTGAATGTCCATAGTCAACACCTGCAAAATAATCAATGCACACACATCTAACCATATACATAAATATCTCCATCATTAATATTAGGAAAAGGTGTAAGTCCTAATTAACACTCTTGCAAGTCCCACGGCTACAGGAGGTAACTACCCAAAACATAGCTTAGGCAAGGAAACATTCATTAACATGTATAGCTACTGCATTTACCATTCCTGTCCATGAATTCAAAAAAATATGATGTCTTTAAAGTATCCATATTTCCATCTTATGTTCACACACACATATATAACATATACATAAAAACCATAAGTTCATATGCTTGAAAACCATAAATTCATGTCTATGTGCAATCAACTATTATGAAAAGAGGATAAAAAGTACTAAGAAAGATGACTATCTAGAAGCCCATCATTCCCCCCAACTAAACTATTGTCGGTCCCTAGCAACCATGAAATTATGAATCCTAGCACGGATTCTCAAGTCACTAGTTCTCTGCCCAGACTCATCATGAACATAGTCAAAGTATCCATGATTTTCTTTGAGTCTTTCCCATCGCTGGACTTTAGTGGCCATATCATAATCCGGTGCACTGTCATTCATTGCTAGCTTTGGCTATAGGAAGAGTGGAGGCTGAAACCTCAATGGAAACCAATAATTAAGGAGTGTCCTTCCCAACATAATGTACCATGAAACTCTTCTTGTAGCAAGGGTTAAATTCTATGGTGAGTAAGGTTCCTTTGACTTTAGATCATGTGACATCCTTATCCATCTCTACCTAGAGGCACTGATTGTTGTGGCAATATCATGTGAGGAATGTTGGTCCCAATCTGCAAAAGCTTGTTCTCACACTGGATATATTTTATTAGCTCCACTTGAGTTTGCTGTGACAGAAAGCCAATCTAAATATGTTCACTTGGAATGCTAAACTTTAGGCCTCATCATTAAAGGAGCTGTCATCTCATTATTTTTGTATAGTGTGGCTTGATGTTCCCTACTTATCTCATTTTGCATCTAAGACATAACCGCTCTTAACTACACATCCCCTACATAAAGGAGTGAATTCCACTCTGTATCATCAGGGACTGCTAGGTTATGCAGGTATAATTCACACAATAGGTTTTTTAGAGTCATTGGAGCAGATTGAAAGGCATAGTAAAATTCATGGGAAGTTGATATAGAAGGATTGAGACCTTCCACAATTCTTGTTAATTTGAAATTAACAAGTTTTTCTTTAAGGAATAATGCATACACCGGAGATGGTGATTTGCATTCCATTAGCTCTAGAATTAATCATGTGATTTGATCAATCCTCCTTTTTAATACCTTAATCTGATCTGATTTTTGTTTTATCTAAGAGCCTTGCTCACTAATGAATCATTTCAATTTTTCCTTTTCTAATTCTCATTGTGTCTTCTCCCACAACAATTGTTGATACAAGTTTATCCCTACAGCCAGGGGTGTAGACAAATCAGGTGGGGGTAAAGGTTCCTGATTGAGTATATCCACCCATCTAGATGGCAAGTGAGGATTTTTTATTGTTTTCTTTGGTGCAGAGGAATCTCCTTTCCATAAAACAATTATTTTTACTACATTGTTTTCCTCACTAACATCAACTGCTACCTTAGCTAGCGTTTCTAACTCATCTTGATTACTTTGCTTGGGAACTTCTTCAACAATTTATGTCCCAAACTCAGGGGTTTCTTTAGAATCCAAACTAACATCTAGCCTGACAAAATTATTTAAAAATTCCTTTGTGTCCTTAGAGTCCTCATCACTATCAATAAGTATGTAGTTAACTCCAGGGTTAACTTATATTTGTGGACTCTGATCTTTTAATGTAGTGTCACTGGCTGTAGTTTGATGAAACATTTCCTCATAAGAGGACTTCTCTACAGATTCATTCTCTACAGATTCAGAAGACTCAAGCTTAACAATAGGAACAGGAGCTTCAACATCCTTTTCCAAAATCCTTTTACTTCTCCTCCTAGGGGGTACGAATGAGCTCAGAGGACTCTTATGTTTCCTTCTACTAGTGGCTACTTCCTCTACAACTACTTCAGGAGGGTTTTCAAAATTTTCTTCCCTAGGGGAATGTAAGGTTTCTTCAACATTGTCAGTATTACCACTAGGTTATGGCTCTAATATTTCTTCTTCTGACTCCTTTATTTTATCCTTATCCTTCCTAGATGTAGACCTGGTCCTTACAGACGGTGATGTTTTAGGGATACTAGGAGCTTCTTTTCTTTTATTTTTCTTCTTTTGAGAAGTAGAGGCACCAGCATTGAAATTTCTTTTCTTGGGTGACCTAGAAATGGAAGGGGAGGCTTTAGGATCAATTTCAATTCTTTGAATAATTTTTCAAACCCTAGAGGATGTTTTCTCTCTCCACCCAACACCATGACCTCTAGAGTCGACCACTCTAGGTTCAACCTCATTCATTTGCAAGAATTCTTCCCATGTCCCAACCATTTGTCTATTTAATTCTCTTTCTACAATTAGTTTTATCAAGCAATGATGCAAAATAGACTAGTTGCTTCCTGACTGGACTAATAAAGCTTTCTTTTTCACAATGTTAAATAGGAAGCTAGGAAGATTTACCGATCTGTTGTCGTGCCAAAGATGACTGAGAATTTTGAAATGCAGAGCATGCAATTACTTTTAGCGCCCCTCACAATTGAAGTACTAGATAACAAATGCAACTGGTTGAATGAATTCTAGAGGCAAAGATAATCACCAAGTACCTTGTTTCCTATCAATGCTTAACTAGGGATCATTGTGCAAAGTAAACTGGGCCCTCGTCGAATGTAGGTTGAATTCTTTCACCCATTTCTCACCTTCTTGTGGTAAACCAGCCACTTTAGCTACTACATCCTCTGTAAATTCAATCTTTAAGCCCTTCACCTTCGCAAATCCATCCTTCAAGGTGGATAAAAATTGTAGAGTGACTTCTTCATCAAACCCTTTAAGGCTTAAGTAATAATCCATCCATCCTCTTCTTCTAAAAATTTCACAAGTAGATGCATCATTTAAGAAAACCCTATGATCCACTGGCTCATGCCATTGAAGGTCACCTCCCATTGCTACGCTCAAGAAGTTTGAATTTTACATAACTTACTATTTCCATAGAGCTCGACAATGGTAAATCATAGACCTCAATGCATTACGGAACAAGATGTTGTAGAAGGAAAGGCGGCGTACCAACTGCAACTTGCTTCATGAAATTAAATATTTTTGCACAAAATCTAATGATATATTTCTTGCATAACATCTCATAAAAGCTCATGCGTGCCAAGGCTGCCACCCCGAACACGTCGCAACATATCATTAGAAATTAAGTTTAGCTTTTAATATCTTTAATTCACTTCAAATGTGGTGACACAATCACAAAAGGATAGATCAGCAAGTCATGACGCAAACATCTCACAAAGACAAGAAACTTCAATTCTTACATGCTAATTTGAATTTTTTTGAAAATAGAATAGTTCCCCCCTAACTAAGTAATGGCATGGGTCCCACCAAGCTAGGTTATGAAAGAGTAGAAAATTAAAATGACACAAAATCCTAAAAATTAATGAATAAAAATAATATATGTACGAGTATATGTGGCACGAACCTGGAAGTAATGTAGGAAGAGTTGTCTGGAAAACTGCATCTGCATGAATGAAGTGATGGGATGGGGTGGATGGGTGGAAGAGAGAGAAGGTGAGATGAAAATTATTATAGAGAAATCATTCCACAAAATGTGAAAATTTTATTATGGTGCTCTTGAATGGAATCAAGAATCGGTAGAATGCTAGGTAGAAGACCCAGATTCTTCGGCTATAGGATCGTTTGCATTAGCTATGCTCTAGAAGCGCTTCAAGAACTCATTATGACTGATAGGTTTGTTGTAAAGTTTCAGGTGATGTCCATTGACAAGTAACTTAAATCTAACATGATCAATGGTAGAAAGCTAGATGACTCCATTGTCAAATACTAATATTATCTCATAAGGCCCAAGCCATCTGGTATGTGTTGGTATCTTGAATCATACAACTATGCCCAATCGCCCACAAAAAATTTCTTATCATGAGTGAACTTTTCATGCCATTTTTTCCTTTGCTACTGTATCAACTCCGTATTGTGGAGGGAAGACTTCCTATATTCATCCAATCCATTTAATTGCAGTAACCAGTCTTCTTGTGCTTTGGTGAGATCAATATCCAAATCTAAGGCTGTGTAGAGTGTTTTATGCTAAAACTCAATCAGTATGGGGGCTGATTTTCCATACACCAACTCAAAAGGAGTAAACTCTGTGGTGGTTTTCCATGTTGTGTGGTAGGCCCATATGGCTTCAGGAAGGTGTGTAGCCTAATTCTTTTTGTGCACAGCCACTATTTTGGTTAGAATAGATTATATCTCCCAGTTTGTGATTTCAGCCTGACCATTGGCCTAAGGATGATACAGTGAAGATTTCCCATGATGCACCATATACTCCTGCATCAACTTTGTGATAAGATTAGAGGTGAACTATGCTCGCTGATCTGTGATAATTTCCCTTGGTACTCCAAATCTGGTGAATATGCATTCATAGAGGAACTCAGCAACTTTGTGATATTTGGCATGCCTCATAGCTTTGGCTTCAACCCATTTTGTGGTATAGTCACTACATACTAAGATGTAGGACTTCCCATGAGAAGAGGGTTCAATGGGTCCAACGAAGTCAATATCCCACTTGTCAAAGGGTGTGACAACTACCTGAGGATGCAGGGGCATTTCATTAGACTTTGTGGGATGCCCCATATGCTGGCACCTATCATAGTGTCGGGTATGCTTTGTTGCATCTTTATGCAAAGTGGGCCAGTAGTATCTAGTTGTCAAAATTTTATAGGTTGTCTGCTTTGCTACAAAATTTCCACTGCATGGTTCATCATGACATGCTCAGAGAATGTCATTAGTTTTATCCTCACGAACACATCAACTGGTGACCTAGTCTGGTCCTATATAAAACATGAATCTTGAGATCCAAGAGAAGTTAAAACTCTTCTCAACCAACAGGCGGCACTATTTAGGAGAGAAGTGAGGTGGTGTTCTGCCTATAGCAAGGTAGTTGGCTAAGTCTGCATACCATGGATTAAAATAATCAATAGAAAATAAGTGCTCATCAGGGAAGCTATCATCAATTGCTGCAGGATCATCTGGTACTTGCAATCTTGACAAGAAATCGGCCACTACATTAGCCTTTCTTGGTTTGTCTATTATCTTCACATCAAATTCCTACATGAGGAGTAACCAACATGCTAATCTACCATTAATGGTAGGTTTATTCATTAAGTACTTGATAGCTGAATGATCAGTATAAACAAATACTTCATAACTTGTGATGTAGTGCCTAAATTTTTTTAGTGCATAGACAACTGCTAACAGCTCTTTTTCAGTAACAGTATCATTTAATTCAGCTCCTTGCAAATTTGTACTAATATAGTAAATTGCATGTTCAAAAATACCTTCCTTTTGTCCAAGGACTACTCCAATGGCATAGTCAATTGCATCTGTGTGGATGTGTAATGGAAGCTTCCAATCAGGTCCTCTGAGAATAGGTGTTGTTGTTAAAACATCTTTTAATTTTGGAATGATGCTTCACATTCCTCTGTCCATTCAAATTCAGCTTCTTTCTTCAACAAGTTATATAAAGGTGCTACAAGTTGGGTAAAATCTTTTATGAATCTCCTGTAGTAACCAAGATGGCCAAGGAAACTCTTGACATCCTTTTGCTTAACCGGTGTGGGAAGTGTGTTGATGATTGTAATTTTTGTGGGGTCAACCTGAATTCCAAAAGATGAGAGGTAGTGCCCCAAGACAACTCCCTCCTCCATCATCATATAACACTTCTCACTATTAAGAGAGAGGTTATAATCTTGAAATCTCTTAAGAACCTTCTCCAAGTTAGCTTGTACTTCTTCAAATGTGGTTTCATGAGTGGTGAAGTCATCCATATAAATTTCAACATAGTGTGCAGCAATGTTAGAGAAAATACCCAGCACCACTCTCTGGAAAGTAGCAGGTGCGTTGCACAACCCAAATGGAAAAATTGAATAAGAAAATGTTCCCCAAGGAAGGTAAACATTGTCGTATCTTGGTCTTCTAGTGATATTTGTATCTGGTTATACCCACTAAAGCCATCTAGAAATGAAAAATAGTTTTCTTTAGCAAGATTATCAAGCACCTGGTCAATGAAAGGTAGTGGAAAGTGATCCTTCTTAGTGGCTTTGTTAAGCTCTCTATAGTCAACATAGACTCTCCACTTTCCCCCCTTCTTTGGAACAATTACAAGAGGAGAAACCCACTGACTGTTAGAGATAGGATAAATGAAACCAGCACTAAGGAGCTTATGCAACTCGATCTTCACTATGTCTCTCAAAGCGGGATTAATTCTCCTTTGAGCTTGCCTCACTGGCTTGTATTCAGGGCTTATATAGATTTTGTGAGTGCAAATTTTAGGGTCTAATCCTTTTATATCAGTATAGTCCCATGCAAAGGCTTGTTGACTGTCTTGTAAAAGCTTGAGAAGACTAGACATCTAAGATTTAGTGAGGTTCTTATTAACATTCAAATCCTTTCCTAAAGCAATTTCAACTCTTTTGACTTTTTCTAGCATCTGGACTTCCACTATGGATGGAGACTTTATCTCATCGGGTAGCAAGGTGTGGAGATAATAAGGTGCTGTAGGAAGCTGAGATGTGGTTTGCTTGGGCATTTTTGTTTGAAGGGAACAATTAGGATCATCACAAGATAATTCCTCAGAACCATACTGATTGGTAAGGATTGTTGCTAGTATATCATCATCTTCTTGTGATACCATGAATGGATTTCTCTCAATGACCATTAGTTTTTTGCATGGAGTTTTCTTCAAGGGAAGCATCACCTAAATCTAGCTAGACAACCTGATCAAGTTCACTTTGGGGTTTTGCTAAAGAATACAAAGTTAACCTCTTGGTATTTATCCCATCTGATATGGTCATTTTTTCTTAGCGGCATTGAATGCAAGCATCAGTTGTGGCTAGCCAAGGCCATCCTAAGATTAATGGGTATCCTCCTAAGGTGGCTTTGGGTGACAAGACTATGAAATCCAAAGGGTAATCTAAAGAATCTAAGGTAACAACTATATCTTCAACCATACCATCTAGCTTGATTGTGGAATTGTCTACTAACTACAATATTGTAGGTGTATCCTGCAAACCAATGATACTAAGCTTTAGCAGAACTTCCCTAGTCATGACATTGATTGATGCTCTCAAGTCAATTAGGACATTCTGAATTTGGGTACCATTAATATGGATGGTGACCACTGGGCTTCCTGGGTTGGAATACTTAGGCATTACAACTTTTCTTAGCATGAGATCAAAGAGTTGGCCTAAGACATGGATAGTGTCAGGGTCTTTTTTTTCTTCTAGGTTGTTTGATACATGCCCCTTTAATTGCTTTGGTATAGACTAGAATTTCTTTAAGGGCATCTAACAAGGGAATTTGCACTGTAATTTGCTTGAGCTGATCAATCAAATCAGTTGCTATAGGATTTTCTTTTGGAGGAACTACCTGAGACAATCTTTGTGGATAAGGAGGATTTTTAGGCACTGGTGCAGTTTGAACAACAAGTGAAACATCAGCAGGTTGGTTCATGGGTATGTCCTCGACATTAGAAACTTCAGTTATTATTGGCTCCTTGGGTGTAGGTAGTGTAGTTCCTGACCTGAGATGGATATCATTTACTTGTAAGGAATAAGCTTGTTGCTTGTTATTAGGATTTGGAGTTGGCTGAGCAGGAAGTTGAGTTGGCTTTTGAGGGTTACTATTGGCTACATGAGGTGGAGGCATTATTGCTTGTTGCTGACTAGACTGATTGGGTCTCCACTAAGGTTGTGGTTTCTAGTTACCATGAGGTGGCCATTGGCTATTCTGTTGTGGCTGTTGATAGGAGTTATACTACTATTGGTATGGTTTAAATGGTGGTTGTTGCTAATAGGTTTGGTTATAGTGCGGCTATTGGTTGGACCAGTTATAATTCCAATTCCGACCTTGAGGAGCATAATTTTGGGGGCCGGGTTATGGTTTGGCCATTGACTACTATTATTATTATAACTAAAATTATTTAATGGGTCTAGAGGCATACCTTATCTCTGAGCCCATAGACATCTTTGAGAAACATAGAAAACTTCTCCATTCTCCTCATCTATGGCTTTAAACTCAGTGGGCATTGGATTGATGTCCACAGATGCAACCATTTTGTATTTACAGTTTCTTTTCTTTTCTCTACAATGAGAATAGAACTCGGCCAGCACAGCATCTGACTCTTCCTTCTTCCTCCTTGCATGCATACTATCTAGCTAAGTGGCGAGATCATTAATGATGTCCTGCTTGAAGTCAGGCAGCAAATTAGATAGCTCCATTTTGGATACTCTTGAACCACCATTGGACTTATGTGGTAGGTCTCTAAGTCCCCTACCCTTCTTCATAGTGGCCCTTGAATAAAATAGACATATATTATTTATGCCAGCCCAACCTTTCTGTGTGATATCTCCTCCTGCCATTAGGTCTAAAGCCTCAATACTTCCATCATTCACACCCTTTAAGAAAAGGTGTTTCTAAGATGTGTCATTTAGCTGGTGTTATGAATTATGCTGCAGGTTGAACATGAATCTTGATCATCCTCCTTCTGAGACATTTTAAAAATATCATCACCTTTCAAATCTTGACCCCTACAGTATTCTTTATACTTTAAAAGAAATAGATTGTGCATGACATTCCAGTCTGCTACAGCATTAGTGCCTAACCCCATGAACCATCTCAAGGCAACCTCTTTTAGAGTTGATGGAAACAACTTCAGCTTGTGGGCATTAGTGGTATAGTCATAACTTTGGCAAAGGATGTCAAACTCAAAGAGGAAGGTCTCAGGGTCTTCTGTAAGGAGGCCATAAAATTTGGGGAGTGTAGTAGTAGGTATGTTCTTCAAATTTTGGTTACCTTGCTGAAGAGGGATAGGAAAAGGAAAGGGAGCCTAAGCAGCCATTCTGGGAGGAGGACCTGGTGGTGGTGGCTGATAGATAATAAGAGCAAGTGGGTTGTCTTGGTATTCAAGTTAAGCAAATAGGTCATTCAAATGTAGTGATTCCTCAGATGATGAAGAGGATATGTGTTCTTGAGCATCAACAAATGAATTTTCAAAGGATTCTTCTTCTTCATTCTCGCTTTGGTGTTCTTCAACTTGAGGATTAAATATATCAAATGGGTCCTCTTGGTAGTTACAGGGAAGAAATCTCCCAAGGTGATCTCTCCTTCTATTCATAAAATGCTTACTTAAGACTAAGTGCTAGATTAGGACTGAGAATGCAACTACAAGGATAAGTTTGAATTAACACCATCCCCGGCAGCGGCGCCAAAAATTCTTGGCCAAATAATAGTATCAGAAACCTAGAGCAATGGACTGCCTATTTTAGGATTGGACACCCCAAATGGTTTCTAAATGGATTATTCAGTCTCATTTAATTATTGGCCAGGGACGTAAACTTGGAATGGCATTTGCAAAGTATATGCTTCAAACCTTCTCAATCTAAGACTATCTATGGAATTCAAATGCTTATGCTTCAGGAAAACTATGCTAAAAGTGGTAAATAAATTTATTCTAACAAAGCAGGGAATTGCGGCTAGGAATTACTCCAACTGACTATGCTACAGGAATAGGCTACTAATTCTTTTATCAGTGGCTGCAGGAACAATAGAGTTTTAACTACTTAGAAATAAATAGGAAAATGAACTCTACACTAACAGAACAATTCACTCATCAAGTGGGCCCCCTTGAATGAGTGAATAGGAAATACAATCAAGATGAAAGATATAAACTTGAACTGAACATTCTATTCATCCATAACAAAAGGATTACACTTGATTGAAAACAGTATGCAAGAGTTCTATTATAAAAACTAGTTCATTCGACTAACTCCAAAAGTGTCACAACAATCGATTATTTAAAGGAAAGCTAAAACTATCTCCTAAATCTACAATCACTTCATAAATGAGGATCGGTTACAACTCATAAAGTTTCAGAATAGAAACATCATTGACCATGAATAATTCCCACAAATATAGCGCATTAAGGAAACTAAATCTGTGCACTACATGTAACAGAAAACATCAATTGACTTGCTTTTCTTGCAAAGATTCTGCAATCCATGGTTGGCTTTGATTACTCCAGTGCCACTATGTTGGTCTTTGAATGTCCACAGTCAACACCTACAAAACAATCAATGCACACACATCCAACCATATACATATATATCCACATCATTAATATTAGGAAAAGGTGTAAGTCCTAATTAACACTCTTGCAAGTCCTATGGCTACAGGAGGTAACTACCCAAAATATAGCTTAGGCAAGGAAACATTCATTAACATGCATAGCTACTACATTTACCATTCATGTCCATGAATTCAAACAAATATGATGTCTTTAAAGTATCCATATTTCCATCTTATGTTCACACATATATATATAACATATACATAAAAACCATAAGTTCATATGCTTGAAAACCATAAATTCATGTCTATGTGCAATCAACTATTCTGAAAAGAGGATAAAAAGTATTGAGAAAGATGACTATCTAGAAGCCCATCAGCCTTCACGGTCTATGCCTGGTAAATCCTTGTTTTTCTATATTTGGTTTTGTGTTAGTTATGATTTGATAATTTGTACTTTAATCTTGGGTGCATCTCATAGTGGATTAATTTTGTTGAGTAGGAGATACACCGGCGCCATCTGCTATGCTAGAGATAGATCAAAGTACCTGTATTGGTGATAATTCACCATCATTTCCTGGATCTACTCGTGTTTCTAGCACGAGAGTTATGCAGACGTCATTGTTGATTGAAGATAAAGAATTGATGCCTTTAAAATGTCCTAAGCCTCCAGGTACTTTAAAATTATTATTATTTATATTGTAATATGCATTTACCTATTCATAACAAGTTTTGGATTGATGATCCCATGACATTTTTGTAGGAAATGATTCTTTTTATAAGATGCTTTATGACTTCACATTGAAGATATTTGGTCCCACCATACGTACAATGTGGAACATCATAAGTGAACTAACCCTATCCCACTATTTTTATTTCATATCATTAATTGGTACAGTATTTTTCCTTTCATTCAGGCCTTTTCTTTTACTATATTCAAGGTACACAACTTTAGTTAATTTTTCTATCTAACAATTTTGTGTTTTTTCTTAAAAGGTGGAACTTGCAAGACAAAAAATTAAAAGATCAGCTCATTAAAGATTTAGAGCATGAGTTTGGTAGTAATATTTTTGAGGAGTTGAAAATTTTAGAAAAAGCTGCCAAACATCTTAAGATTGTGAGGGACTCATATATAAGAAGTCTCGTCCAGAACCCAAAGTACAAGCATCCTCCCTTTATTCCAGTGAGGGATTGGAATGAGTTCATTTTGGATGCAAAGGAGAAAGGGGATGCTCAAAGAGGAATTACACTAGCAAATGAGAGAAGAAGGTATGCAATAGTATTAACTACTAGTAGAATATAATAATGCACTAATTAGTGATCTTTATATATATATATCATGTAACATATTTCAAACATTTCATAGGTTGTAGGACACATCAAAGGCAACAAAGGCCAGACTGCAAAAGATTGGGCAGCACAAACTTGGCTCTGGTGGATATTCAAAAATTAAATCATGAATTGTAATTAGTAGCAGTAAATGAATTCCAGAGAAAAATTATTAATAAAATGCAAATAATTTTGTTTAATCAAAAAATTCAGGGCTCATAATTTAATTTAGAGGCCATGACAAAACACAAAATAATTGCCTTCAAGGAAGGCTATCAAGCCATGGCTGAACACCTATGCCAAGCTTCTACTGGCCCAAGCCAAGTGTCTCATGCATCATGTGAGCAGGTAAATATGCCAAAACATATATATTTGAAATTGAATACTTGAGCAACAATCTATTAGATAATAATGTGCATGACATTGCAATGCAGCCTCCTAATCGTAACACAAATCCTACGTTGCATGATGAAGCCCCTGATGTGCATCATAGTGTCAATGGAGGTGTTCATTTTCTATTTAAAATTAATTATGTAATTATTAATACAATTTAACATCTTAAATTGAAATTGGTGTAACCTTTTTTGTGTAGATATATTTTAGAGCATACAGAATGTCACGTTGAATGAGTGGAGGATGTTTAGAGTGATCACCATGTAGATCATGGTGCACATTCAGGTAAAGAAAATCTATGTTTTGTTCTTTTAAATTTCTTTTTTGATTTATAGTTCTTTTACTTAATTAAATACTTGTAACATTAATATAAAATGGTGTAAATTTAACTCATGAGGTAGTTGTTATTGCAGCGGACCCCCCTTTGGCGCAATAGCCTCCTGTTCCTGAACAGATGAGGAGGAGACATGTGTTGGCATTAGAACTAGTAGAGGAGGGGAATGACGAGGATATTGATGCTCCACTTGGGCATTACCTTATAAAAATGAGCAAGAAACCAAAAAATAAATGATTGTAATTAACATTTTTTTCTAATGAAAGAACGTTGTCTTAATGGATGTAATTTTGTACTAGTAAATGTTGATGAATGATGTCTTAATGAATTATTCATGAATGTTGTGTGTTAATGAATTTTATGTGTTAATGAATGTTATCATGTGATTATAAAGATTGAATATTGTTATATTTCAAAAATGGATGAATGAATGAATGAATGTTATTAGATGTTAATGGGGAATTTAGAGTGATGTTAGGGGGAGGGGGAGGAGACAAATGAGCTTCCACCTTCATGTGGTTGGCCTTGTTAAGTAGAGAATATTAAACCATTCTCAAAACCAAGTGAAGCTCAAACTAAACCAATGAAGTAGATTCATGGTATTAATGATTGTTCATGTAGTATCCTTCGATACCTTGAATGCAAGTTTTGAAAACTTACCTTTGTTTAGATACCACTATCTCATGTTCATGCTATAACACTTCTTTATGCATTTCATTTGTAGTTGTACCAAATGACTATGAACTAAAAACATGTGTCTAGTAACCTACTTACTCAGTTAATATATGCAAATGTAACTTTTGATGTGCTATATCTATCAATGCATCATTGCTTTGTCCATATTTGAATCTGTAACCTTTTAGACGTCTTTATTCTCACTTTACTTGGTCAGCCTATTTACCATTGATTTTATCCTTTTCCATGTTGGACCTCATGTCTTTGTAACACATCATAACTTCATATCTCTATATTGGTTGTCCTTGATTTCACTAGTTTTTATATATTGTGGTGATTATATTAGCTTGTTGATTTCTCCTTAGGCTCTTTGACTATTCACTTATAGAATGATGTTTTGATGAGAAAAGACTCTGATGTTTTGATTTATCCTTACTCTCTAAAGATTCTAAACTATTTTATGCTTCAAGCCTCTTTGCAAATATAAAGTTTCCTTTAGTGTATATGACAAAGTGTCATTTGTGGCATTGTATTCGCTTCATGGAAACTTCCATTAAATTCAAAATCTTCTCTCTCTCAACTTCAACTAAAATGTACATTCCTAGTATAGATATTAAAAATGAATTTTTGGGACATCTTACTATAAGAATGGTACTGGGTAGAGAGCATTATATGGTATGTCATGCATGCTTATTAGCTATAAGTGATCATTTAGAAGCCCATTTTTTTGGTACTGTTGTCCCTTTTGAATGTATGAATTTATGCTTAAGCTCAAACTCATAATTTAATGATCTTCTTTGATATAGATAAAGCTAGGTTCCATTAAGATAGCAAAGAGATACATGAGACAAATATCTATAGAGGTGGAGTTGATGGGAAACTCAGAAAAGTAGCCTACACATGAATTCTTGCTACTTCAGGCTGTGCATTTTTCTTTCAGAGCTCATTAGGTAAATATTCACTTCATGTGACATGTGGATAAATGGCCTCAATTATTATTATATTGCTTTGAGTAATGTTTTCTTTTTCCATTTATTTGTCTGTCATATTTGCAGTTTACAGGAGGGTTTGAAGCAAAAACCATGTGTGCTTTTGAGGAACTGCGTCATGTTGTTCACATTGATGATAAAGAGTCACAAGATCTAAATTATTCCAGTTTCTTAGCTTAGTATCATTTCCAAGTAAATACCTTATTTTTATGGAGGCATAATTGTAGGTGCAATAAACTATGTAATGGTGCCTTGAATGTGAGTCAATATTCTAATGTCCTTGAATCCAAGCAAATGTAAGTCAATAACACCAAATATATCACTTAGAAGTCTTGTGAAGAGTCTTTCTGAGTTTAAGCCTTTTGAAGCACTTTAGAAATATTGAATACATCATTGCTTGCCAACTATTTGATAGAGCCTAGGAAATCATTGGTTCTTCAAGACAAAGATTGTTTGCACGCCAAGCACTAAACAAGAATAGTCAATAAAAGGACTAAATTTCTTTGATTTTAAGACTTTAAAACAATATAATCAGTAATGGAATGATCAAAACTTATAATACCAATAAATGATTAATTTTCCTATCAATGTTGCATTGAATAGAGATTTTAATAATATAAACACCAGACTCTATCTTCACGAGCAGAGAAGTGACTATTTGTAAAGAATTAAAAGGTTATTTCTTGGTAATTCATTAAATTGTCTTCTTCGACCATACACCACTCCACACAAGAAGGACTAAACCCAAACCATAGGATGGTCTAGGAATTTAGAAGAAATCCTTTATTACAAAGCAAAACAAAATATAGAACTCAAGTCCCAAAGCAAAACTGAATGGCCTAGGTGCCCTGCACCAATACACCCCCCATGTAAGTCAATATTCTGAAGTCCTTGAATCCAAGAAAATGTAAGTCAATAACACCAAATATATCACTTAGAAGTCTTGTGAAGAGTCTTGGTGAGTTTAAGCCTTTTGAAGCACTTTAGAAATATTGAATACATCATTGCTTGCCAACTATTTGATAGAGCCTAGGAAATCATTGGTTCTTCAAGACAAAGATTATTTGCACGTCGAACACTGTACAGGAATAGTCAATAAAAGGATTGAAATTCTTTGATTTTAAGACTTCAAAACAATATAATCAGTACACGGAATGATCAAAACTTATAATACCAATCAATGAATGTTTTTCCTATCAATGTTGCATTGAATAGAGAGTTTAATAATATAAACACCAGATTGTGTCTTCATGAGTAGATCACATTGACCAATACACCCCCCATCCCACCATCCACACCCATCCACTCATGTCAAGATCTTGTGAATCCAAGCAAATGTAAGTCAATAACACCAAATATATCACTTAGAAGTCTTGTGAAGAGTCTTGGTGAGTTTACGTGATATATTTGGTGTTATTGACTTATATTTTCTTGGATTCAAGGACTTTAGAATATACTCCAAAAGTGATTATATAATGAAGGAAGTGAGAGGGAAGGATCTTGCTTTAGGTTAATGGATATTTCAACATGATTTTGGACAAGATCTTGACATGAGTGGATGGGTGTGGATGGTGGGATGGGGGGTGTATTGGTGAAGAGTCTTGGTGAGTTTAAGCCTTTTGAAGCACTTTAAAAATATTGAATACATCATTGCTTGCCAACTATTTGACAGAGCCTAGGAAATCATTGGTTCTTCAAGACAAATATTGTTTTCACACCAACCACTGTACAAGAACAGTCAATAAAAGGACTAAAATTCTTTGATTTTAAGACTTCAAAACAATATAATCAGTACATGGAATGATCAAAACTTATAATACCAGTCAATGAATGTTTTGCCTATCAATGTTGCATTGAATAGAGAGTTTAATAATATAAACACTAGACTGTGTCTTCACGAGTAGATTACATTGACCAATACACCCCCATCCCACCATCCACACCCATCCACTCATGTCAAGATCTTGTGAATCCAAGCAAATGTAAGTCAATAACACCAAATATATCACTTAGAATTATTGTGAAGAGTCTTGGTGAGTTTATGTGATATATTTGGTGTTATTGACTTACATTTTCTTGGATTCAAGAACTTTATAATATACTCCAAAAGTGATTATGTAACGAAGGAAGTGAGAGGGAAGGATCTTGATTTAGGTCAATGGATATTTCAACATGATTTTGGACAAGATCTTGACATGAGTGGATGGGTGTGGATGGTGGGATGGGGGGTTTATTGGTGAAGAGTCTTGGTGATTTTAAGCCTTTTGAAGCACTTTAGAAATATTGAATACATCATTGCTTGCCAACTATTTGACAGAGACTAGGAAATCATTGGTTCTTCAAGACAAATATTGTTTTCACACCAACCTCTGTACAGTAACAGTCAATAAAAGGACTGAAATTCTTTGATTTTAAGACTTCAAAACAATATAATCAGTACATGGAATTATCAAAACTTATAATACTAGTCAGTGAATGCTTTGCCTATCAATGTTGCATTGAATAGAGAGTTTAATAATATAAACACTAGACTGTGTCTTCATGAGCAGATCACATTGACCAATACACCCCCATCCCACCATCCACACCCATCCACTCATGTCAAGATCTTGTGAATCCAAGCAAATGTAAGTCAATAACATCAAATATATCACTTAGAATTATTGTGAAGAGTCTTGGTGAGTTTACGTGATATATTTAGTGTTATTGACTTACATTTTCTTGGATTCAAGAACTTTATAATATACTCCAAAAGTGATTATGTAACGAATGAAGTGAGAGGGAAGGATCTTGATTTAGGTCAATGGATATTTCAACATGATTTTGGACAAGATCTTGACATGAGTGGATGGGTGTGGATGGTGGGATGGGGGGTGTATTGGTGAAGATTATTGGTGAGTTTAAGCCTTTTGAAGCACTTTATAAATATTGAATACATCATTGCTTGCCAACTATTTGACAAAGCCTAGGAAATCATTGGTTCTTCAAGACAAAGATTGTTTGTATGCCAAGCACTGTACAGGAACAATCAATAAAAGGACTGAAATTCTTTGATTTTAAGACTTCAAAACAATATAATCAGTACATGGAATGATCAAAACTTATAATACCAATCAATGAATGCTTTTCCTATCAATTTTGCATTGAATAGAGAGTTTAATAATATAAACACTAGACAATGTCTTCATGAGGAAATCACATTGACCAATACACCCCCCCATCCCACCATCTACACCCATCCACTCATGTCAAGATCTTGTGAATCCAAGAAAATGTAAGTCAATAACACCAAATATATCACTTAGAAGTATTGTGAAGAGTCTTGGTGAGTTTAAGTGATATATTTGGTGTTATTGACTTACATTTTCTTAGATTAAAGGACTTTAGAATATACTCCAAAAGTGATTATGTAATGAAGGAAGTGAGAGGGAAGGATCTTGATTTAGGTCAATGGATATTTCAACATGATTTTGGACATGATCTTGACATGAGTGGATGGGTGTGGATTGTGGGATGGGGGGTGTATTGGTGAAGAGTCTTGGTGAGTTTAAACCTTTTGAAGAACTTTAGAAATATTGAACGTTTCAAGGGACCAGTAGTTCTATAATTAAATCATCATAACTTTCCCATTACTTAACCATCACACATGGCACATACTATCTTCAAACTAACAATACGTTACATGTGTGGTACAAAACTATTAGTAATTGGTAGATTAAATGTAGATAATTACTAATAGATTAAGCATATTATTGCTATGCTTAATTTTATAATATATTTTATTTATAAAAATAAAATAAAATTATCTGTCACTTTTTTTACGTCAAAAGAATACACATTGACAAGAACGCTATATATTCGATGTCTATTCTGACCACTGCTCATTGCAATTTCAACCAACATTATTTTGTTATTTTGATGAGAATGTTATATAGTCAACGACCATTCCGACCATAAGTCCTCCCAATTTTGACCAACATTGGTCGAATAGATGAAAGGAATGGTAGATAATTCTTCCAGGTTGAAGTGAACATTTCAACTGTGGGTCCATCGATTATTCAACCTCCACAGATGTTGCAATTTTGACAACGGTATTAGGTGTCGACTAATCGATGAAAAAACTTCGACAACAGTTATGGTCATTTGGTCAACCAATTGGCATCTAAAAATTGACCAATCCTCATCGAAAAACAAGCTAAAATTTACTAGTGTGATCACTTTGAAACATTTTCCTACAACTTTACATCTGGTCTTGAACAAACTCTTCCTCAACAATTGTTCTTTATTCATCTCCTCATGACATAGGGCTCTTCTCACCATTAGGGCTTCTCCATCTTCTGGTTGATTTAAAGATTTCTTACATGCCTCCTCCACATAAGAACATCTATTTTTTATCTTAGTCATCTTTCTTGAATTCCCTTGGGTGCATTCAAAGGCTCAGTGTCCTTCCCCTCCATATTTGAAACAAGTTCCTCTAAACACTCTTTTGTCATCTTTTCCATATCTACTTGATCCTTCTCCTAAATGGAAACTCATGTCATCTCTTCAGTATGAACTTTATTTGGCCTTAAATTCCACCTTACCCTTATTTGGATCTCAATAAGATCTTCCACCCCCTATAAATGTCCTTCCTCTTTGAAATCTTCCACCTCTTCCTCTTTATATTTTCTCTTTCCTCTTATTCAATTTTTTTTTTCCTTAAGGGCATATTGGTAAGCTTCTTCTACACTTTGAAATTTAACCAAATAGATTTCATCTTGAATTGAAACCCTCAAACCATTCTAATATCTAGCAACTCTTTCAACCTCATCATCTGTATGACCAGATCTAATATCCAACCTATAAAATTCTTTAGTGTACTCCTTCACACTAAGATCCTTTTGCTTTTGGTTTTGCAATATCCTTAAAAAAACTTACTTGGTAATCAATAGGTAAGAACTTGACCTTCAATTTGTTCACCATCCAATTCCATGATTTGATTTTTTCCTTGCCTCTTCTTTGTCTATTAGTTTGCAAATGTTCCCACCATAAAGATACATGTCCTCTCAACTTTGTGCAAGAATACTTCACCTTATTAGCATCATTAGTGCCTTCATAATCAAACTATTTCTCCATCTATGTGATCCAATCAAGAAATTCATCTGAATCCAACTTTCCATCATAATCAAGTGGATTGGAATGAGGTCTAGCATTAACCCTAGCTAGGGCTCTTAAAAATCTATCATCTCCTTGATCAAGTTCTGGTTTCTCTATACCTTCTTCAACAACTCCCTCACCTCTGTATTCCTCTTCATTACTCGCATCCTCAATATACTGACCTCTTCTCTAAGCTATTTCCATAGCTTCTAACCTAGTTGTGATTTGTCTCAATATTTCCAACACTATTGGATCTACATCTCTCCTTCCTCCACCTATAGTATGTTCTTTGCAAGGCATCTCAAACAAATACTTTATAATTGTGGGTTAGATCCTCACTTTTCCACCCCACAAAAAATCATTTCAAGAATTCGCAAGCTCTGGAATAGAGATCTCACTTCCAAAAAGAATGAAAAATTACTCTAATACCAAATGATGTAGCCAAGGATAGGAGCGACCTCAAAGAAGTTATTCCAATCCTTGCAGCAAGAGTCACACCACAAAAACAATACAAAGTTAAGGAGAGATATACAAGATCATCCTTCTTATTATCATAAAATCAATTACAATGGGCCTACAACATGTAGTCTTACACTCCAAGAATATAGACCTAATTATAAAGGGATGTGGACCAAAAGGGAGCTCATTTGTACACGTTATCCCCTGGATACAAAACTATGAGAGATATTTTAGTATTCTTAGAGTGAGAGGATTGATGGCATAGAAAGGGTGAATGAGCCACCAAACTAATGTCATGAGGAGTGTGAGGCATCATCGGGTGGATAATAGATAGGAAGGCTTGAGAAAATGGCCTTGTGGTTTTCATTTTTTAGTTATTTAAGTTTCTAGGAAGTATTTTAGTGATCTTGCATAAGGCGAGATGGGCAGGAACGAGATTGCGCCCGACAGGGTTGTGACCCCACTGGCCGATGGGGGAATGGGTAGGTTTAGGATTTAAGTTTGATTTTTTTGTGGGATCATGATATTTGGGGAGGGTTTTGAATTTTTTAGCTGACATGAATTTATTTTGGGAATGCGGTCCCACCCCAAATGGGTGGTAAGGGAAGAAAATTATGCGGTCCTATGAGGGACCTAAGGTGGTTGTAGGAATGCATTCTCATGGCTTAGAGAGAGAACTTGGGATTACAATCATGTGCGTGTGGGAATGTGGGGGCTTGGAATATTGCGGGAATGTGGGGAGGGATGGCAAGATTGTGGGGACTAGTAGTAAGCTTAGGAAATAAGGGGTCAGGGAAAGGGAGAATGAAAAAGAGGGTTTGTTAGGCTAGAATAAGACAAAGAGATCTGAAAAGGATCACATTTTGGTTTTTTACAGTGGTCTATGGATAAATTGACCTCTTGGGACTGGTATGTTTTCATATTGAGAGCGGCAAACCAGTTCACACCAATGGACTGGGTGCGAGTGGATGTTATAAGGCTCGGGTACCTAGTGCGGATGCCCCATCGTAGGGAATATATGGTGATGGTGACAATGCTATGTGAGTGGTGAGAATGAAAGACCACCACATTCCATCTTCCCACTGGGGAGATGACCATTACCACTAAGGATATGTACAAGATATTTTGGCTCCCGATTAGAGGGACCAAGGTAGTGGTTGGTGATGCTACATAGGGATAGGTAGTGCGAGTGATAGTTAGGTAGGATTGGAGGGTAGTGTTGAGGCATGAATAAATAGCCTCGGATGATTACTTGGATCAGGCACTACCGGCCCAAAGGCTTTATTTCTATGTCTATGGTTTGGTTGGAGAATTCATTTCTCTAGACTCTAGTGGGATTGGGGTTACTCTTTGATTGATAACCATTATTTCTTAGATTATAGATGTAGGGAACCCAATGGCCTAGGGGACACTGATGTTAGCAGAGCTATATCAAGATCTTCACTATATTGTATATCATGGGGGGGAGGGACATGGACAGAGCATCAGGTTCCCTACTTTATTATAGGTGTGGGGGTGGGAGAATATTGCAGTGTTGAGACTCATTGGATGGGGTTGATTTAGAGATGTAAGTCATGACTAGAATCATTGACAACCTTTTTGAGGATTTTTAGGATATTTTTATTGGTTTCCTCATCTTGGTCATTTAATTGGAGAAAATATGGACTGGAGAAGCAGTGGTGGATATTGGATTGGTCACACGAATCTTTTGTATGCTTATTCTCAAATGGTGTTTTGTGATTTGTGAATATGGTGGAGGGGATGTTAAAGAAAAAATTGATGTGGTAGAGGATGAACTTGGATATTTGGACACCAATAGTGAGAGTGAGTGGGATTTCTTCAACCCACTTTGTAAAGTATTCATTAGGAGTGATGATATACTTGAGTCCATCTAAGGGAAGGGGGGTTATCTTACTAACAAGGTTGAATCTCCAACATGCGAAGGGCCATGGAGGTGTAATGGGATACAGATCTTGTGTGGGAGCACAAAGCTAGTTCACATATTGCTTACATCATAGACATTTCTTCACAAACTCACATTTTTCATGTTCCATTATGGGCCAATAATATCCTACTCTGAGAAGCATCTTAGCTAATACCATGCCACTCATGTAGGCACCACAGATTATAGCATGAACATCTTGTAAATCCTAAGTGACTGATAAACAAGATGAAAGTATCCAACCTGATATGAAGTGATAAGACTAGATATATGTCCAAGGAGATTATGATAACTAATCATCTGAGAGACAATACTAGATTGATATATGTCCTGATGAACCTGATATGCCCCAAGAGATCAAAAGAGATATTTGTCTGAGTGAACTGGTATGAAGCGATGAGAACACTCTTTTAGAAAGGATATGTGGAGAATCTCAAATTGATATGAAGAGATGAAGCTGAGACACCCTGAGAAATGATGTTTTAGTTTTGATTGACTTGATCGATTTAAGATTTGGTTTAATTGCTAGATTTGCAGATTAGGATATTTGATTGATGAAAATATTTTCTATATTGTCATGTCTCCTTGAGATCGAAATAGAAATAAAGTACAAGGGGAAAAGATCAACCTCAAAGGTCTAGAAAAAAAGACAGAAGTGAGTGAGAAGCGATAGCATTCAATAATCAACTACATTAGGATATTTAGAATTTTGATTTCGATTCTGAAGATAGGATCAAAGAACAAATATTTGTAATTAGATGCCTCAATAGAGAGAGAGGAAGAAAGAAAAGAAATCATAGCTCAAGAGAACCAGAAATGAAAAGCTAAGTGCAGCCCTAGAATGAAATGTAGCCTAAGACTTTTGGAGTAGTCAAGTCACTAATCCAGTAGACCATTAATTTTCATCATTTAAGCATTTGGGACATCGAAGGTCAGTACAAGCTTCACTAGTGTGAGAGAAACCATGAAAATATAAATACGAACTTATCGGATAAGATGTAGGAAACACATGTAATCATCAAGACATGAGCATCGAGATGACCTGAACATGGTTTCCAAGTTAATTTTGTAAGATAACACCCATATCAAGGCACAAGAAGCTAAGATAACTAGGTGTGTCGTCGTACATTCTACACACAAGCAACAAATAAGGAGATAATCCCAACCTCACCAAAGTATTTGAATAAAGAAGGTCAAGGTATGTGTGGTGTTCCAATCATGATGGAGGCTCTTACCACAGACACCCAATTTATTAGATGACTTAGGATCATTACAATTACACCACAAATAGAAATCAAAGAAAAAAATGTTATGCCCCGAGTCATGAATCTCTAGTCAAGTAGACATTGTCAAGCAACCTTAGAAGACATATCAAGTGAAAATCAATGATAACAGACAACACACAAGAAAATAGTTCAACACATCTCAGTTATTTTCAATTTTCTAGAATGTAGTTAGTGTTGGGTGTAAAGAAAACACCTTTGTACTAGTACCAAAGTACAAGTGCACAATGAAAGATAGTGCAAGATCCGATATGAGTTGAGAAACACAACGAAGCCCAGATGGGTAATGCTAAGAAAAACTAAAGGATTGGGGTGTTGAGAAACACCAAGTAGTGTCAGCGAGAAAGTGTCCATCAAGAAGGATTGATAAACTGACTCAAGTTAAGCTCAAAAGATTGACTAAGTGATAAAGTATTGACAGCTCAGATAGGCGTATGATTGCCCCCAGACAATAAATAAGAACTGAAGACAAGACTAAGACAAGTTCCAACCCAAGACAACACAAGGAAATGAAGAGTGAGATGGATGAAGGGAGACAAGAGCTCAGCCAGGCATTGATAGATGGAGAGTTGGTTACAAGTAGTACTTATTTGCCAGGTTTTCACCACTTGGGATTATTTTATTTTTGCTACCAAGGTGCATGTTTCCAGGTTTTCACCAAGGCACTTTTTTTCTTTTTTTGATTTTTTTGTTCTTTTTCATTTTTTGCTTTTTTGTATTTTTTGATATTTGATTTTTTATGGATACATCAAGGTGTCTTTCACTAGGTTTTCACCAAGATGATCATTTTTTTAGGACATTTTACCATTTTTAGGACTTTATATGCTTTTTAGAATTTTTTTAGGATCATAAGTTTTTGTACAAGAAGTAGAATGCTTAGTTGTAGAGTTGTTGTAGATGAAGAGTGTTGAGAGGCTCTTTGAGAACATTGTCATTTATAGTAGCTAGCTGATAAGTTACAAAACTAGATGTTTTAGTGATGATAGAAGAAGGATCCAACCAGTAGTGTCCAACTGTCAAGAGTTTTGTAGCCAAGGAAAGATCATTCAAGTGAGATCCACAAATACCCTCATGGACCTTTCTTAACACTTTTTTAGATTCTTCACGTTCTACACGCCTAGTAAGAGTACCGTCAAGATGTCTCTTAGGCATGTCATTAGCGATGAGTAGATACCGATGTGCACTTTTGGGAAGGCAATGATGGAGTGAAGAGGACCGAGAGATATGAGAGGTAATGATGGTGAAATAGGGTGAGTCATAGGAAGAAGATATAAGTTGGAGTGTCAACATTAATTTTTCTTTCATATCTAAGCTTTTTAACTTGGGAATCCACATAGCCTTTGATAGTTCTTTATTTTGAGATTCTTTTGATAATTATTTGATGATAGATTTAGGAATCCATATTTTCTTTAATTTTCTTCATTTCTTGGAGGACCTTTATGGTCTTTTGAATATTTATTTTGTCTTTGTAGTCACATGTCGATTAGATAAGATATGGTGATCTTTAGATATAAGTGGATTCTTGTACTTCTGATTTTTATGTTACACATCCAAATTACTTCCAGAAGAATTGGTAATCATGGATGAATGCAGATGATATGAAAGGTTTAGATGGAGGGGTAAATGGGAAGTGGGCCAGCCACTAGGTTTAGGAAGAATAAGGGAAAGAAGTTCAATAAGTTCAAGTGTAAAGACACTGGTATCATCCTCATCATTAATGAATGAATCAAAGAGATTAAGGAAGTTATCCTCCATAGAGTGTTGCTGATCACAATTCATCCTAGAAGATTCAAAGGAGTTTAGAGGATTTTTATGTGAGTCTACCCCGGATGGTCCATTCTAAGAACTAGGTCCCTCTTCAGGTGGCAAAAGTACACAAATAGGAACCAACTCAATTCTAGATCTTCCTATGTTCCATGAATCTATCATAGGATGGGGTCTTATATATCCATGATTCGCTTGAGTAGATGGAGCATTATTTTGAGTAGATGGCCTAGGGGCCATATGAATGATTTCCATAGAAGGGTGGAAAGGATCTTCATCATCAGCTTGATCTTGATAATTTGAGATTTCTCCCCTTTCAAAGTTCATAGTAGGAGCATAGCTATGTATAACATCAATTGGTATTTCCATAGTAGCATCTCATAAGGAGTCCCACTCATATTCACTTGAGCTTGTTTTTTCATTGTGATACTACCTAATGTAATCAGTTAGAGACATAGTATGAGGTAGATTTTTTTCATCACTTTCATCTATCACAGGAAGTGTTCGTTTAGCAGCAGGAGCTTGCTCAGTAGTAAGAGAAGTAGAGTCATCTAGAATAGGCATACCTAGAGCCATATCCAAGATATGTGAGACATCATCTAGTTGCCCCCAATTAGTAATAGGAGTGGTAGTAGGATTTTTTTTAGTAGAGTGAATAAGATCCTCCTGGTTAGGATCAGGGTCATGTTCTTGAGGAGCTTGAGAAGGTAGATAAGGATCTCCCTGATAAGTTGGATTAGAACTTTGAATTTGCAAGAGCCTTTCATATGTCATAGGCATAATTTATGCTTCTTCTTCATCATCTAAATCATCATATGTATGAGTGATGCTGCTAGGTTTGTTAAGCCTACATCCATGATAACCAACACCTATTTTGTCCTTAGGATTTTTGAATTCAGCATGTAAAGGTTCACGAAGACCTTTGCCTTTTCCAAGAGGACTTTTTTCATCATGTCCCATCTTTTGCATAAGTTGATAGCCCATACCATAATTTTTAGGTGATATTTCACTATGTTTGTCCTTTCATTCAGGTTCTTTGCTCTTGTAGACTAATGTAACACCCTCCAGGGAACCCAAAAAAAAATAACCTAGAACATGATACTAAGTTTGGTGAACGATTTTTTTTTAGAAGTTACAAACAAGATAACATTCATGCAGAAGCAATAACCATTTACTCACATAACACACATCATTAACATAGTTTACAAATCTAATGGGTCCCATGACGTAGAATTACTTACTAACTTAACTCATTTGATAACATCAACCAAAGATTCCATAAATTAAATTCAACATTTACATTGTAATAATTACATTCCAAGAACATCTATGAATCCTAATAAACATACATCCACTGCACATGTCGCAGGGTATGCAGTAATCATTCTAACATCTAAATTACAATATCCAGATTAGGTATCATATGCGATACTCTAATACAAGATTTACAATAAAAGAATATAAATAATGATCTGCAAAGATGAAGTAACATAAGGAATCCAACTGCAAAGACACCATCAAGCACCGGTACAAGGACATCGAATCTCAAATGGTAAAGAATCACTACCACCCGTCCATGTAGAACCACAAAGGTCTACCCCACCGTGCTGAGGAGATAACATCAGACCCCACTCGGATAATCAAACCAAATCAAGATACACTACTAGGCAAAGGAAGCCTGAATGCTTACTAACTCAAGGTCAACAAATATAGTGACGGGTATGACTCACTAATCTAGAGGCAACCGACCATGTAGGATAACTAGACTATGCATAGGTAGGTGTCATCATGTACATCTAACCCTTGAGCCTTGTCCTAGTAATCTCTCTGGATCTCGACACTCAAGTGACCATACACAGATCAATGACTTCTCATACAGATGAAGCCATTAACTATGTTAGACACACCTCTCAAGGCGGCCAACATCATCTCCATTCCCATCTTAGTTTGTAGTAGCACTCAAGCATGGGTGAGGAACTTATCTTATTAGGTTCATTTATTTCCCCTTAATTTATTAAGTTATCACTTGATTACAGATACTTACAATAAGTGATCCTAGCAGCCACTTGTGGGCCCCAACGCTTATTGCAAGCCACCTCCTAACACATATCTAGGTAAACTACCCTAGGCTCATAGATCTCTCCTAGATTAATCACAGATAAAATCAGATAGTCACACATCTAGAATCATCATAGAAACCGGGATTGACTACATAAACATAATCACTGAATCACATAATACAACATGAGCCTATAATGTCAACTGGAAAATAAACAATACACACTCACGCCAAACATAAGAAACATCATGAACAAATAGGTAATTCTCAAGCCTCTGTCTCTCCTAGGTCATCTAGTACCCATAAAACTGATAAACCCAACAAGTAGGAAAGATAGAATCATATTGAATTAAACAACCAATTTCAGTATAAAAAGATGCATAAACAAATATAAGATCACTCACACATTCAATGATCAATAAAGGTCCAATTTGAACACATAATTACAACACATAATACTCTTCATACTTAGGCTAGATTAAATGAATAACCCAAATTCAATCCATCAATCTAACCCTAATCTATTGACCAAATAGACTTAATAAAGTTACTAACATGTTTAGTACATAGAATCCACTTAACTCATAAAAGAAAATGATAGATAAGTTTAAGGCAAAGTCCCAATAAAACCATCTATACTCTAAAACAATATTGAATAAAAATAATCAATATAAAATCTACCAATATTAATAATTTAAACCCACAACAACAATTATTATCATAAATAATGATTACCAATATAATTTACTATTATTTAATAACATCTATTAATAAACATTATTCTCACTAAATAATAATTATCAATAAAAGTAATTAATAAACCAAAACTTATTAACAAATTATTATTATAAAATAATAATTAACAATAAAAATATTAATGAAAATAAAACTATTAATAAAAATTAAATTTTATTAATAATTATTATTAATATAAAATAATAATCAAATTATAAAAAAAAATTAACGAAGTTTTGTTTTTAAATAACAATTTTAATAAAATAAAAATTGAAATCAAATTATATATAGTGGGGGGCACGTGGCCACACCCCACTGCACTGGCATGCTGTCTCGGTCGTTGCTGAGTCAGCTGCAGACCCGTGCACTGCACGGTATCTGCAGGCCTGTGCTTGCATGGGTGGTGGTGGCAGGGGGGTAAGGGGATTGGTGGCCCCGCCCCCCCAAAACAAACTTTAAATTTTTTTTTGACCTTTTCAATATATTTTGAAAAATGCAACTTATATTAAAAATGATTTGACATTTGACTAAGATATATATATATATATATATATATATATATATATATATAATATAAATAAAACAAACACTAACTTTTCTTAATCTAATATATATATTTTTTTTAAATAGGTCTGGTTTATTTCTAAGAACGAAAAATACCAGGCCTGTGTTTTTATTTCCAAAAATGGCAATATGGAGTCATTACCAAGTAATTTTTTTTTTTTTACTGTGTTTTTTTTTTACAGAGAAGGGATTTTTTCCCAGAACAGTAATTTTTCACCCAAATTGGATTTTTGACAACAACCCAATTATTTAATTCAGCCACACTATAGTACTAACTATATAGAGATTAATTTTTTCATTTTCTATGTGTTCTAGGATGAATTTTCTTTCGAAATTTCTACAGCATAACCCTACTATGCCAAGTCTAGATAAAATAATAAAATAACAAATCTATGAGTTTTATAAAACTCAAAAATACTAACAAAGCAAAACAAATACAATAAAGCCAATGAAATAATCCAGGCACAATGAATTTATCAAAATATATACAAACAGAATTGAATAGAATTTCATCAAACCATACCTCAATTCCAATGCTAGAAATTGAATTGGAATGCCTGTAGAACGTTGCAACTTTCAATTCTGTCAGATGAATACTCAGCCCTGTAGATCTGAATCAACAATGCAAGCCAAGCAAATTCCAAAACCAAAGCAATTTTTCCCCAAAGTTCAAGCACATACACAAAAACTCAAGAACACAAAAATGTCTCCAAAAGCTCTCTCCACAAATCTCCAACAACCTAATTAACTCCAAATGAATGCAAACTCCCCCTATTAGGGATTCAACTCCACCATTCATGCAAACCCTAGATGACTCATATGACATCTCCCATTCAAACTCTCCCTCTTTTGTTGAGAGAAAAATACTAATTAATAATTAAATAAATATTTAATTGTGCACAACTCAACTTAGTCTCCTAAGGACAAGTTGACTCCTTTTTGAAAAATGACATATTCAAACTTAATAAAACACGTGCTAATATTAAAATCCATTATTAAACAATTTAATATTCCAACATCATTAAATCATGCAATTTATTAGTTTAATATCTAATGGACAATATTAAATTATATTTTCACACAATTACTTAATTAATACCAAATATCCTAATATCTTATTTTTAATTAATTAATAATCATACAATAACATAGAAAATAAATTTAATATTATTTTTCCAATATAATATTAATTTCCATAACTATAGAAAATCACATATTCAAATAGCAATAAATCATGATCATCAAATAAACATACAAACACAAAGAAGGGATCTATGAACTTTGTCACTTGACAAATTCGGGTAGGGTAGTCAACAGATAATTATCCATTACCTAGGATAAATAGGCTTAGGTTAAGGGTTTTGGTTCTGTGTATTATCTCCCCTCTTTACCATTGAGATGAATGTTTGTGGGCAAGCTCACTCCTGCCAATTCAGGGAAGATGATGCCCTGTACCTGCAAACCTATCATCACAAAACAAAGCATGTACATCCAATATATAACAAGCAATGATAGGGTACGGTCAGTCATGTGGATCTTGACAAAGCAAGTAACTACGCCTCCGTCCTCTACCATACAGGCACATAAAATAGATACATACAAATGAACACCATACACATGCAAGTATGGGGTAAGTACATCATAATCTAACTGAAACATAAGCATCACATCATAATAACATTAACATCTAAATATGAGATCATATGACATCATAACATATTCATAATCATAATTTGAATCATCAACAATCACTGAAATAATAAGATCTACACACATACAATGTGGCCTAAAAGAGTATGGCACTGAAAAACTGAAAGCAAACTATGGAGGTACTACAAGTAAGGTAGATATTTCTTCCCTTTCTAGCTCTAGGCGTATGTTATCTTTAATCATTCCAATACCTTTGTGAATAACATGTGTCGTAATTGATGAAGATGATTTTCCATGAGATTTTGTAGACAGTGAAAAGTGTCCACTTGATAGGTTCATGTACCAGTAGGTTTGACAAGTATTATTTTTCCATGATTTGATAAAGGTACTTTTTCCTTTACTTCTAATTTGTTAGGAGGTGATCCTTCTTTGTTATGATGAACCATTTGATCTGATTGCTTAGGATTGTTATAGGCACATGTTGAATCTTTAGGAATGGTAATCTCAATCTGTCATGGGGGAATTTTATGCAGCGATGATATGTCGAAGGCACTGCTTCTATTGCATGGATCTAAGGATGACCCAAAAGTATGTTGTATGCCAAAGGAATATCTAGGAATTGACAAATGACATCTAACTAAAAGGGACCTACCAGAATATTCAAGACTACCAGGTCTTTAGAAGAACATTCCTCTTCATCGTATGATTTGATTGTTATTTTGTGTCGAGGATCAACAACATGCTCTGAGAAATTGAGAGTTTTAATCAGACTAAAAGTATGTATGTTCAAACCTGTGCCTCCATCTATCAAAATGTTCTTAACTTGATACTGATGGATGGAGACTTCAATATGGAGGGGATGATTATGGGGATGACTGACATATGTGTCATTTGTTTCAAAAAAAGTGAGATAAGGAGGTGAAGTAAGGTGAGTGACTATGGAATGGAACTTATCAACATCTAGGTCCTTGGGTACATTTTCCACAAGAAGGTCTTGATCAAGAATCTCCCTATGAGCAGTAGAGATTTGTAGTAGCTCAAGTATAGACATTTGAGTTGAAGAGTGTTGAAGTTGGTCAACTAGATTAGAATCTTGTGTAGTTGACAGGGTAGCTGGTTGAGTTGTTGAGATGGATATATTCTTAGGAGTAGAGGAGGAAGATAAAGCTTCTCCTGAAGGAGTGAAATTCTCTTGAGAGTGAATAATCATATTAGAAGATTCAGATTTAGTTTTTCCTTTAGTGTGAACAAAAGATTCAAGCATGTTGATTACATTATTGTTGTTAGAATAGGTGTAGGCAACCTTGTTATCCTTTGTCTTGGAAGATTCCCCCTTTTCAAATTTAAGAAAAGGCTCCTTGAAAGCCTTGTGATCATTGTTAGCTTGTGGGGAATCAACCATAATAATCCCATTATTGATTAGATCTTGGATGAGATTTTTGAGTTTCATGCATTCATTAGTCTTCTGGCCTTTGTTGCAATGATAATCATAATAGTGGTTGTCCTTCCACCATTTAGGCTTGATCTCAAGATCATGGGGTCTTGAGTTGTCAGGAAAAGTAATAATATGATTAGCCAAAAGTGTCTTCAGAGATTTTCAAGCGATTCTCTAAGAGAGGAGTAAAGTTTATCTTAGGCTTAGAAGCCCAAGGCTTATTAGTTTTAGTTTTCACAACAGTAGATAGATTGAAAGATTTCTCTTTAGCAGTGGTAGACTTAAAAGTTGTCACCACGATTCCATCATTGATGACATCCTTAGTCTTGTTCTGGAACTTGTTCTTATCCTTGTTATGTTGGTTGTTAGAAGAGAATTTGGATTGAATATTTATATTGACCTTACAAAAAAGAGCATCCTCTATGCGAATAGAAGATTCAACCAGTTTATTGAATGAAGCATGAGTTTACATTTATAATGCATAATTCATTTTAGGAATAAGAGAATTGATGAATATGTCAATATTTTCAGTCTCAAGAATTTGTTGAGGATAGCACGAGTATAAATTTCACCATCTTTGAAGGAAAACCACAATAGACTCACCTTGATGTTGTTTGTGTTGGAAAATACAATTGAAACAATTGTTATATTTTCATTGATGTCAAACCTTAACTGGTAAGACAGTTGCTATCTAGGAGAGTACCATATCTTTTGATTGATGAAGAGGATTTGGAAAGAGGAGATAATAAGAGAACCTAAGGAAAGGTTGAGTTATGTGATACTTCAATGGGTACTTGATTAGTTGGCACATTGACAGGGTAATGTGTTGTTTACAAAGTGAAGAAGAAAGACTGGAAACATAGGCTTAATTGAGCAAAAGTGAAGAGGTCTAGTTTAAGCCAAGTGATGTTAGTGTTGACCAAGCACCAGTATATGCCAAGAAAATATAGTATTGACCGAACATCAGTAATTGTCGAGTGACAAATAATGGTCAAGAAGAAAATGTTAGCAATGACCAAGAAACATAGTAATGACCGAGGAGATTAATACTATACTGACCGAGTGTCAGTAATTTACATTTTGAGAATCCCAGCCAACATAGTTGAATTCTTGGGATATGTAAAATGTGTTGACATTATTAATGAATGGTATAAAACATTTAATGCATGGTAAATCATTTTCTTATGATTTCAAAGAGAAGTTTGGAGATGTATCTAGAAGGATAACATAATGATGGAAGGATTCGATGAATCTAACCTAAACCTAAGATCTACAGAAGAGATTAAGCAAAAAAAGATTAATCTACCTGATCAAGGAGGTATAAGATTAACCTAATTGTGAGGTTATAGATACGCAGAGAAGAGGTTGATGTTATTGACTGATAAGTCTAAGCAAAAGGTTGAAGGTGAAGTTGTGAAGAAGCTAAATAGAGTTGTGATTGCTTGAAGTGAATTCTGAGTAGATCAAAGATGGAAATGAAAATGGAGGTCAGTCATTAAATTAACATATGTGTGAAGTGGATCTGTATTTGCAAAGTGAGTTGTATATTTTTTAGATCAGAACCTACTATTACTTTCTAACCCTAAACCCTAAACCATTGTTGAAATTATGGTCAAGGTCATGGGGTTGCCGTAAGAAGGTGAGGAATTCTCAAAAAAATTTGATCTGACAATTGCCAAAGCACCGTTTACCTTGCATACAGACCCTCCGTTAGATATTGATAAAAAAACAAGGTACGATCATATTATCTTTTTTTAGACCCTAATAAGCAATGTGTAGTCTATATCATAAATTATTTGACCTGTGAGGGATGGAAAACTTTCCTACATTTTGTCCATTTAAAGTTCTTGAGCTGCTTGCGGCATGAAAATAGGCCAGTGAATGTACCCAGTTTCTTGTTTCATATCTTAAAGAAAAGAGCTTTGCTTGTGCAAGAAGGTAAGCCCAACACTGTCTCTCACTATTGTTTAATCAAGTCAATTGTAGATAAAGCTTTGAGAGAGAAATCAGAAATATTGTGGGAGGATTTTCTTTTGGAAGGATTTAAGGAACAAACCCTAAGGCCTATAGGGAAAAGAGTAGGAAAGAGGGTTCAAACTGAGCATGGGGTTAGGAAAATCATTGAGGACCTAGAACCAGTGTCTTCTTCAAGAAGAGGGTCTAGGCATGGGAACCCTAAAAGTTCTCCTAACTCCTCCACCTCTGGATCAATCTAGACTAAAGACAAGAAGAAAATCTTTGCAGAAAAGACTACTCCTATATTTTTGAAAACTAGGGAACCTGTGAGAAAAGAAAATGAAGGAAGAAAAAATGCCTTTGGTTCTTGTCGAAAGACAAAAGAAAAATCTCCTGCAGATCTAATCACTCTTAGGAAGCGGAAAATTCCTGATTAAGAAACATAAATCCCATTGAGAAGAAGTTTTAGAAGAAAACAAAATGTGTCCACAAATATACCACTAGCAAGGTCAGTTGTTGAACCTGAAATTTCTGAGCCAGATGAGCCAAGAATAGATGAACCTAGAGATAATCGACAAGAATTGCCTGATTTGTTTCCTGAAGCTAAAAAAGAGTAGTCCCCTATGGGAAGAATGAATGAAGAATGCATAATAATTGGAGATTATTCCAGTTTTGACGAGCAGGCCTATAGGTGTCAGAGGAGGGGTTCATCTTCCAAAGGTCCTCAAATAGTTGACAACCTCATTAACTCAAAAAATGATGTGATGTCATAGGAATGTTTCGCAGTAGAAGAAGACATACCAGAATCACCTCCTGCAATAGCAAGGAGGAATTTGTTTGAAGAAGATTCTGATGTTAATATGAGTTTTGTGAATGAAATGGTTGAATAGATATTAAGTCAAGGTTTAGATGCATTGGCTATTGTTGCTTAGTAGTGTGGTAATTCAGAGAGATCTATGATAGTGTGGATAGATCCCACAAAGGAAATGAATCTGGGTAATGGTAAGACTATTGTTCCACATTCAATAGGGGAAAACCCTAGTGCAAATGCCATGCCAGACACTTCTTGCCCTATGTCATTATTTTTTGTTATTTTTTAGCTATCTAACCAGTTAGTTAAGGAAAGGGAACAATGGAAACAATAAAAGAAAGATTTGAATCAAGTCATTGATTGACATTATCAAGAACTTTTGGAAAAGGAAGAGGAAGTGGAGCAACTTCATACAAAGCTTAGTAAGGTAACATCAATTATACGTGAGCTAATGAGTTGTCGATCTCTATCTCATGTATATGCCATATTCCTTAAGGAACAGTTTTTAAACTATCAAATGACTTGTATAATGAGAGATAGGTCTCTATTTTTAAATGAGCCCCTTGAGTTTTCTTGAGCTTTTCATAGCTCTCCTGCAACAATATAAAATTTATTATGTGAACTTTTCCTCCACAATCTTGTAGTACCCAATGAAAGGGATTGGAACCCCTTGTTGTATGTCAGGGATATCCAATTAAGAGCCCTTATGTCGTGGATCCAAAATGAAATAAGTTGGGAGTCCCAAGCTAAAATTAATAGGGAGTTGGAGGAGGAAAGTCCTCTCTACCTAAGACTAGAAGACAAAGATCCTAAAACTTATTACTATGACTGGCTGAAAATTTCTCCTTTAGATTCAGGGAGTTGATTCATTTACCCCCTCAAAAATACAACTTTTTCTTAGTATGTTAGAATGGCTGAAGTTGAGTTAACTGAGGCTATGAACTTAATACAATGGTGATGGATCAACATGACTGAAGAACTAAGGAACAAGGAGCCACATTCACCTCTTAACTTCAATATGGAAAATAGGTGAGCTCCATGGTATATCACATTGGAAAGAGTGAGGAAAAGTTTCTGGATTCCTCTCACCTTTGAGCCTCCCTTGCTCATTTCTCCTTTGTTGGAAAGTTTAGAGAACTTGAAATATTATGATATGGTAGGGGAAGTGAGGAGGTGGGAGAAACATAGGGAAAACAAAGGATTCTATTGGAGCTATGCAGAGAGAGGTATTGGGCAAAAAACAACCGCAGACTAGAGGATGACAACAAGGATAAAGAAATTCATGTTTGTTGGAGGACCAACAAAAGGAAAAGCTAGGGGGAAATGATGAGGCCAATTTAAGACCTATTTAGTTTATGATTGTATAGTTAAGACTTAAGCACTTCATGAGTTTTTCATAGACATTATTCAAACTTCTTATGTTTTATTGCTATATGTGTGTGTATATTTTGATGCTTTACAGTTTGAATGAATATGCTAAATATATATGTTACAAGGTTATGTGGAATGAAATTGTGTATCTTTCCATCTCGCATTAATTGGGTAGTGTTTCTTGTAGCCATGTGATGAGAGAAAAGCTAATGTAGAAAAACTTATTATGAATTATATTCTAGATATGTGTTGCAATTTTTGTGCGTGCATGCTAATCTCTTAGAGGAAATGGTGGGTTAGCGGGTGAGGAAGAATTCAGCATTAGAAGACAAAGTGGTGCCATAAAGTTGAATAACTATTTTTGGACTCATAATGATTCCACCACTTTCATTCAGTAGTGATTATCATTGCATACTGATTCAATTCGTGTAGTAGCCATTGTGGAGTAAATCCAGTAGTCATGAATTCCTAGATTCATGCGCAATTGAACGCAACTTACTCCTACAATGAATGATGTTGTTTCTTTTGTATCTTAAAAACCGTCATATCCCTGACGTTGGAGAATCCTTGATTTAGGGAGTTCTATTTTAAGTTGTTAAATAAGCTAGAGTTTCATATTCCCGTGTTAGGTAGTTTTTGTGGGAAATCCTTTTTGTAATCTAGCAGTAGTTAATACAAATCCGTTGCTATATTTTGTACTTATACTTTATGAATGAATGAATGATATCTTCAGTTCTTAACCTCTGAGTTTTTGTTCATTCACTCTTCCATGGGGCCCACGTGAGAATTGAACTTAGTTCATAGTTAAGTAGGAGTTAGACTTAAGTTTCATTGAAGTGTTTAGAACTCGGTTGCTCCTACAACCATTCAGTAACAAAACTATTGGTTGTTTCCTATAGCATAAGTAAATAGGTAGTTTGTTTCTTATAGCATGTTTCCAAAGCTCTAGATTAAATTTTTATTCTTCTTCTTAACTTAGTATTTCCTTTAGCATTTTCATTACATAAGTTATGATGACACATAAGTTGGATTAGAGCATATACCTTGCGAACATCATTTCAAGCTTACGTCCCTGGTTGATAATTCAATGAGTTCAGTAGGTTATTTTTAGCATGATAGTTGGCACTATTTTGTCATGGAGTCACTATAAAAAGGATGTCCAATCCTTAGTTACAGAGGTATTATACTGATCAGTCAGGAATATTAGAAGAAGAAGTATACATTGATCATCCAGAAAGATTTGTTGATCCAAGCAAGAAGAATATCATTTGCAAGCTACACAAGGCACTGTATGGATTAAAACAAGCCCCCAGAGCATGGTATGAGAGACTACATAACTATCTAATAAAGATTGGATTTGTAAGGACAAATGACAACAAAAATCTATATATGAAGGCTAAAAAAGGTAAAGGGATTTTGTTAGCTAAAATATTTGTCAATGATATCATATTTGGAGGACAATGCCCTATGTCAAAACTTTTCAAATGAAATGCAAACTAAATTTGAAATGTCAATGTTTGGTGACATCAATTTCTTTGTTCATTTGCAAGTCTATCAAATGAAGAAAGGTATCTATATTACTCAATCTAAATATGTCAAGGAGATACTGAAAACTTTTGGTATGGAAGATTCCAGACTAGTAAGTACACCTATGGCTACTGGATAAAATTTATCTAAAACTGATGATACAGTTGAAGTGAATCAAACATTGTATAGATCCATGATTGGAAAGCTATAATATGGTGTCCATAGTAGACCAGATATTTCCCTAGTAGTTGGGATTATTTCCATATATTCTGCAAATCCTAAAGAGAGTCACATGATGGCAGTGAAAAGGATATTGAGATATCTTAAAGGAATAGAGGACTATGGATTTTATTACAAGAAGAATGACAAGTTTGAACTGAAAGTTTACACTGATGTAGATTGGGCTAGAAATGTTGATGATAGAAGAGTAAAAGTGGTGGAGCATTCTTTCTAGGAAAAATATTAGTCTCTTGGACAAGTAAGAAACAAAACTACATTTCCCAATCTACAGCAGAAGCTGAATATGTAACAACAACAGTGAATTGTTCATAATTAGTGTAGATAAAGCAATTGTTAAAAGGTATGAAGGAGGAAATCGCTGAGCTGGTTGTTATTTTCTATGATAACACAAGTGCTATTAACATATCAAAGAATCATGTTATGCACACTAAGATGAAATATATTGCTATCAAGTATTATTACTTGAGAGAGTTGGTTCAAGACAAAGAAGTGAGATTGGAATATGTGAATACAAAGGAATGATTAGCAGATATATTCACAAAAGAATTATCTAAAGATGCTCATGAATACCTTAGAGGTAAATTATGGGTGATTCCCCTAATTGAGGCTACCTAGAAGCATATTGGAGCACTGCATCAAATGTGCTAATTAGATTATCTAAAAAATTGATGCAGAAGAGGTCACACTTTAGGAATTGCCTAGAGTTGTGAGAAGTAAAGAAAAGATGTTGATCATTCATAAGCAAAGATCATAGGAGTATACAGCATAAAAAATTGACATGAATACATCTACATGGTAAAGATGTAAGAGACACAAGTTTCTTTGGCATTGTTGTCAAAGAGGGAGAGATTCAGCAAAAGAGATACAAAGGTATAGCATGAAAAAAAATTCAATAAACCTAAGGGGGAGATTCTGAGGAAGAAATATAGAAAATTAAATGACCCTAAGAAAAGAAGGAGAGATTTAGATACAAGAAAAGCTAAAGCTATCCAAGAGGGAGCTGGTACTTGGATGTGTTAGATGAGAATCAAAATGAAGCTAAGGATACTAATGGAGATCTATTGCACAAAGATTTTTGTATTTTTTGGTGAATCATATGATAATCATGTGGTGTTTCTGATGAGGCATATTAATGCCACACTTTAGAATACCCTAGGATAATATTTGCTATACCTTTTGCTTCATTTTGATACATTTACCACAAGACTCTTATGTTTTTCTACTACTATATGGCATACTGCCAATAGACATTTAACATGGTTTAGACATACTTAAATATGCTATGCTTGGATAAATTACTATATTTATTGTTCTAAAAGATATTGTTGTGTTTCAATGAGTAGAGTAGATGTTTGAATATGATTGATTATGCATGTTTTGGTAATTATTGTCATAAATATTATATCCTAACCCTTGAAGGCATAGCGCATTGGAATAGCAAATGTTGTTTTCACTAGGTATGGCGCATTCATTCATGGAGTGTTCCACTCAGTCTTCCTACAACTTTCAATGGGAGAACATTCAATACAGTGCCAGTTGAAGGGATAAGGTGGTAGTTCCAATGAAGATCAAGGCAGCGTGTTACTTCTCTGAGAAAATCTAAGCACGAGTGGAAAGTTAGATTTTCTATCACGACAATTCTCTCCTCTACTTCAAATTCAATGTGTTCAGTCTTTAAGGCTTTCCTTATTTCTAGTCAATTATGTTGTAAAAAATATCTGCCTGTTTCTACGGCGAGGTTAGGAAAGTAGTTACGAGTTTTTCCCTTTAAATAAATCCCTGCTCCTGTGTGAGAGAGAGATGATTGTCAAGTTTATTATAGCAATAGTTTTCTTTCACTATTTTATGGAATCTCTATACTTTCTTATTCAATCAATAAATAAATGAAGTGTTGATGTTCAGTTGCACATAGTTTTGATTTAGGATACTCATCCAAGGGGGCCCACTTGGTGAGAAATCCATAGTAAGATAGATTCATACTAGCTAGAATCATTTCCTACATTTCTGCTATTTTAAGTGCCAAGTGTTGAACTGCTCCTGTAGCCAAAGCTATAGATCGGCTAATGCCTCCTACAACCAAACTTATAGAACAATATAAGTACTATGGCATAGTTTGTAAGAAACTTCATGTCTTATTAACAGTTATACTTTTGTAGTTTCTATTCCAGTACTTACTTTTCTGTAAACTTTAGCTTAAGCATTACTTTAGCATTCATTTCCTGCAATCATAGTGTAGTTTTCCTTTAGCATTTCCTTCTTGCAGCAATGATAAATGTGTGGCTGAATGATACTTGGTGCATATACTTTGCTGGCCCATTTCAAGTAATAAGTCCCTGGTCTGACTTACTAAATGAATTCCTATAAAGAGGATAAGCTGCTCGGTTGGATGTCCAATCCCTGAGTCAAGAACTATACGTAGTTTCTGAGCCTTTATAGGAAGTGATTAGTTGCCATCAATGTCAAAGAGAGATATTGTTGGAAACTACAATTGAAATAATTTTTATATTGTCATTGATGTCAAACCTTAACTGGTAAGACATTTTCTATCTAGGAGAGTACCATATCTTTTGATTGATGAAGAAGATTTGGAAAGAGGAGATAACAAGAGAACCTAAGGAAAGGTTGATTTATGTGATATGTCAATGGGTACTTGATTATTTGGCAAATTGGCAAGGTAATGTGTTGTTTACACAGTGAAGAAGAAAGACTGGAAACATAGGTTTAACTGGGTAGAAGTGAAGAAATCTAGTTTAAGTTGAGTGATGTTAGTGTCGATGGAGCACCAGTATATGCCGAGAAAATCTAGTGTTGACCAAACATTAGTAATTTCTGAGAATAAAATGTTAGCAATGACTGAGAAACACAGTAATGACCAAGGAGATGAATACTGTATTAACCGAGTGTCAGTAATTTACATTTTGAGAAAGAATTGAGAATCCCAGCTGACATAGTTGATTTCTTGGGATATGTAAAACATGTGACATTATTAATGAATGGTATAAAACATTTAATGCATGGTAAATCATTTTCTTATGAATTCAAAGAGAATTTTGGAGATGTATCTATAAGGAGAACATAATGATGGAAGGATTCGATGAATCTGACCTTAACCTAAGATCTACAGAAGAGATTAAGCAGAAAAAGAGTAATCTACTTGATCAAGGAGGTATAATATTAACCTAATTATGAGGTTACAGATACACAAAGAAGAGGTTGATGTTATTGACTGATAAGTTTAAGTAGAAGGTTGAAGGTGAAGTTGTGAAGGAGCTAAACAGAGTTGTGATTGCTTGACGTGAATTCTGAGCATATCAGAGATGGAGATGAAAATGGAGTTCAGTCAATAAATCAACATATGTGCGAAGTGGATCTGTATTTGCAAAGTGAGTTGTATATTTTTTAGATTAGAACCTATTTTTAATTTCTAACCATTGTATCAGTTTAAATCCTTTAATCAAGGTTGACCTAACAGTCATTGTATAAATCCTTTAATAGAGGTGACATTTTGATAGAATGTTCTTAAGCCCTCTAACAAGGCCACTCTTAATAGGGTGATTAAATCCTTTAACCACATCACATTTAACAGTGTGTATTGTAAACCTTTAACCGGGTTGGATTTTTATAGAGCTCACTTCAGAAGAGTGAAAATCAGTATCATGTTACAAGTGGTTTTTCCCAAACTGGGTTTCCATTATAAATCCTAATGTTATACTTGTGTGAATGTTATTTTGATGTGGATGATGCTGAAAGTTTTATATTATGCAATTTATTTACTTTAGGACAATGGACTGCAAGTTTTATGTTATTGGTATATGCTATAGAGACCAAGTTGAAAGTTGATTGGATCTAAGATTGTTGAAGAGCTAGAAAGTTGAATTGGTACATCTAGACCTGAGGACAACTGATTCACCCCTCCTCTTTATTGTTCTAAAATCATTCTAATAGTTTGATGTTAAAAATATCAAGCATGGTGATAGCATGTTGGATATTGTAGGAGTATTTCTGAATGAATCTTTTCACTAGTTGGTCAAAACATTTGAGGGGAGGAGATAGTTTAGTGAACCACTCCATAGGTTGACCACTAAGACTCCTAGGAAATAGTCTCATGAGATAAGTAGGTTCATGCAAGAACTCCATGATAAGTGCATAAAACTCCCTAATGTGATCATGAGGGTCTCTGATACCATCATACATTTCATATTTAGGAAACTCAACCTTTCAAGGAAAAGGAGGCATGTATAGATCCTTGTTGAAAGGGAATGAGAAAATAGCCTCAAGAGAAAAAGATGTGCTTGGTTGTTCTTTCTCTTTTTCTAAGTGTTGCATATGTTTCATCATGTCTTCCATCTATTTCCTTGTGATTTCCATTTCATATGGTTCCTCCTTATTGATTAGATTGTCAATGTCAAAGTTGTGAGGTAGCTTAACTCCTCGTGAGGCTAGATGCAAGAAGTATTGATCTTTTTTTTGTACTTAGAGTCAACTTCATGAGTCTTTGCATGCGTTCATCTTATTAAAAATGCAAGATGTCTTCCTCAATTATTTCATTGTCTGAATCACCACCTTGTGGGCAACATAATCCATGTCTAGTGTGTTGAGAGTCATGTTGTTAGCCATGTCTAGAGTTGGGATGCTCTTGGTTGTTTTTTCCAAAGTGTTTGTCACCCAATTTCTTTAGGAATTCATCAATCCTGGTTTGTTCTTCCATGATCAGAGTGTAAGAAACACTATGTTCCAATCTAGGAGAGGATAAGGTGGATTTACTATATATGTTAGCCAAAGGTTTTAAAAGGTATAGGACCTTCTTTAATTGAGTTGTCAAAGAGAGATTTAGGTTCCTTCCCTTCACGGATCTAAGATCTAGTTGTGATCATCATGAAAGAAGATTGTCAAAATCCAAATAGGATGACTTATGATGACTTGATGTTCAAGATATGGAAGTAAAAGTGTTCACTTGTCCAAAGTGTAAGAGTTTAAGAGATATAAAAAAGATAACTCGCCACAAAATGTCCAAGTTGCGGGTAGATCCCTATGTATGACACTTGTGTTAAGAAAGCAAGAGATTGGATAGAGAATCCAAGAGAGTTGATCAAAGAGATGGTGGACAAGTAAATATTCTACTATCCAAGAATGTAGTCAAGAGACCAAAGTAACATTTTCTAGCTAGAGGCAATTCCCAACATGTTGGAATATACTAAATAACAAGATGAGATAAGGATAGTAATGGAGAAGCGATGCTGACAATGTTTGAGCTTAGTCCAAGAGTTGAATTCAAAGGATTGTGAGATTGATTGACAAGTTTGGAGCATTCCCTAGACAAGGTTTGTTTTGAAAGTAGGTAGTGTAAACAAGCAATAGTCTTCAGACAATCCAACAAGGGACAAAGAAACCTTGTGGATACGAGCATATGTGAGGTCTTAGTAAGGTGTAACAATGTTAAAGTAGATCAAGTGTATTCTCAACAAATGTTTTCACAAGTCTTAGCACAAGAAGACACATCAAGAAAACTACCTAAGGTCAAGTGGGAAGTGTTCCAACCTTTTCCCACAACTTGGTCCCCCTTCACCTCACACAAAGTGATGTTGGCTTTGTCATGGATTTTTATCCAAGGGAGTAAATATGGTGAGTTTCTTGGGGTGATCTGGGTAAATTCCACTTGGATCAATCCTTGCACAAAGGAAGTCACATGGCCAAAAAGGATAGCCTCTAAGTCCTAAAGTGTTTAGTAAAGGTCTTCGTTCATGACACCCCTTGTAGTTTTGCAAGCGGAATTAAGGCTTATAGCCCTACAAGAACCCAAGATGCATAGTCTTGCAAAAAATATTTAGACCTCTCAGCCCTATACAAAGTGAATGTACTCCCCTTGTAGTCTTGTAAACAATATTTAGACCAAGAAGGCCCTACAAGGGCCCAATCAAGTGTAGTCTTTCTTAGCAAGATTTAGGCAACTAGGCCCTACATATGACAAAGCATTAGGAATAGAAATAGCCAAGTCTTCTCTCTCTTTAAATTGAAAGAAGATTTTTATTATAGTAGGGTGGAGTTAGCTGGATTTTCTTGTTCCCCACTTGGGTCATTCCCAAAAGATTGCTCTCTTGGAAGGCCCTCTAAAGGTAAATGCAAGAAAGAAAAATGATAGCTAATGGAGGTCTAGATTTTTTATTTTCCATGAGGAAAAGAGCATACTATCCTACTCCATAGTGTCTCCCAAACACATCAATAACATATTCATTTACCCAAGACTAATTGCAAGTGATCAACTAAGTAGGTCAAGATTTTTTATTTTCCAAGAGGAAAAGAGCATACTCTCCTACTATTCAATCAATCACAAGACACGAAGCCTTCTAGTTAAGCTAGGTGCCTAGAAATCAAATGTAAGAAAACACAAAGTTGATTTGTATCTCCAAGGTAACTTACAAGACAAAGCATTAGTATTTTCAAGCTTGAGTCGTTGACAAGCATCCTACATCACAAAATATTAGTAGGCATGAAGATATTGAACTCTTTTTCCAAGAAAATCCCTACAAAGTTCCACAAGTTAGGGCATAAAAAGTATGAAAATAGAAGTAATAGCCCTACAGGATAACTTTTTAGTTGCTATTAGAAGACCGGAAAATAAAAAATACAAGAAAAATCAAGCAATCTCAACTAAAACTTAGACTATGACAAAAATAAAATCTAGGCAACAATTAATCAGTCTATCAGAAAATCGTATGATAGACCATATAAAAGCCAGATGAAATTTCAGAATGATACGATATACCTCATAAAGGTAGAACAACATTTGTTTGTGAAGCATGTGACATTTCTCTATGAAGTAGAATGATGTTTCAGAAAATGTAGAATTTCGCCTGGCAATATGCTAGAATGTTGCCTGGGTATAGTAGGAAATTTTGTATGACTTTTTAGCCTACAAAAATAAAAGTGATGAACCCGCGACAACAAAGAACCAAAAGTGCAAGAAATGGAGCTAAAAATGAATGTCAAGCCCCACGATGGGAACCAAAGATGTGTGATCAAAAGTATGACACACTTCTATGAACCATTACACTTGAGAGAATCCATGGAATAGGAAATCTCAAGAAGTGACTCATAACTTCCTAGTTGAAGCGAGTTTAATCCTTCTCATGATGCTCATCAAATTGGCATAGAGGATTAGTGACTTGACTACTCCAAAATGGAAGATTCGAAGTGTGAGAATGAAGCTAATAATTCAAGAGTGCAAACTAAGAATGAGAGATTAAGCTAAGAATGTATGCAAGCAACTAGTAATATAGAATGAGAATGCAAGAAAGAAACTAGATTAACAATGCAAGATTAAGCTAGAAATGAAACTAAGCTAAGAAATGAGAGAGCTAGAATGCAAAGTGCTTAAGATTACAAGATTCTAAGATTAAGGATTGGGACCCTTGAGAAAGGGAAGAGCTTCCTTTTAAAGGAATTGCCTCAAGAATGAAGGGTGGAGATTAAGAGGAAAAAAATGAGTGGATGAGATGAAGTGGAAAAAGGAGATGTAAAGAGATGCAAGGTTAGGTAGAGATGAGTGGTGAGGATTAAGATGAAAAAGGAAAATGCTAGATAGAATAAGACACAATAGATTTTGAAAGCACAAATCCCTTTTAATTGATAATTAATCAAGCTTAAGTATGCACACATGTGAATGTGTTCTTTTAATAAAAAAGTAGAAACTTTATATTAAAAGAAAGGATTTAGCAATTAAATAAATATGCAAGCTCTAGAAATTAGACCATAGTATAAGCTTGATATAATATTTTTGATTTAATTATGCAAAGGGGATTTTAAGGGCTACTCTGCATAATGATGCTTAGCAACGAGATGATTTGATTAGGAAGGGGGCTCAAGTTCTTGTGGACTAGTTTTAAGTGATTACAATAGCTTTTCATCTTTTTCTAGAACTCACCTAGGATTTTCTATATGATGAGTTGTGAATCACCAAATACCTATAGCTCTATGATGTTCCATTAAATTTTTGTCTTTAAACCTGATATGAGTGCTTCATATTATGCAATTTTTTTGGTGCAAGGAAATCCTAATTTGAATAGCTTGGGAATATATTCGCCTTGAGGGATGATGAAGATGATTCCTTCCCCTGACCCATGAGTTGTGTAGGATCTATCAAAATAAATCTTCCAAGTCAGTTGTTCTTTGATCATGCATAGGTGTTCATCTAGAAATTCCATGACTAAGGGATATGCATCCACTAGTGGTGCTTCCACCAATTGATCTGCAATGACTTATCCTTTGATTTCCTTTATTTCCACATACTGAATATCAAACTCACTGAGGAGCATCAACCATTTAGCCATGGGACCTATAAGCATTGTGCGAGAAAGTAGATACTTGAGAGGATCTATTTTGGAAATAAGTTTCACAATGTGAATGAGCATATAGTGTCGATGTTTTTGAGTGGAAAAAATAATTGTGAGGCAATCATTCTCCATGGGTGTATAATTTATCTCATAGCCTACAAGAGTATGACTGATATGTTGGAAAAATGGTTAGCGCTCCCCTCAGGATTCATGACATGGCTTAACTACCTCCTGTGTCTTCTAGGTATGTGCAGGATCATGGTATACCAAACTATGGCCTTAAGTGGCAATGAAAAATAAGAAAATCGGGGTTAGTCAACTTGACGTAAAAAGTTGAAAATCTTATGAACCTTATGTGAAAAAGTTGTAAGAATAGAATCTGTAGGAAATTGAATGTAGTTTCTAAACTACTAGCACTTGTCTGAAAAAAAAATTATCTAATTTTTCAAAATTTTAGATTTCAATGCAGTAGTACAAAAATTTTAGGGAAAAGATAAAAAGTACATGTATGTTTGACCACCTTAATCACAATCAAATGATGATATATTTTCCCAAGATTCTAGATATAAGTAGTAGACTCATTAATGGATGTGACACATATTTTTTTGTAATTTTTTTCCAAATAAATAATTAATTATGAATTTTATGCAACAACTTTTTCAGCATAAAAAAACTCTCATGTCTGACCACCTTAACTAATTCTAAACTTTACAAAATTGATTTTTTTTTCCTTATAGTAGTCAAAGCATAGAATGTGACGCATCTTTTGGATTTCAAAAAGGTTAAACGGTTTGAAAGTTATAGTTATTTTTCAATCAGTATGTCAATTATGACTTTAAAGATAACTCAATTGAAAAATAAGTAATAATTACTTACCAAAATCAAAATTTGACAGCAATTATATTGATGGAAAGTTGATAATGTCTTTAAGAAACCCTTTTCATTTCATCAATTTCGGGTGAAAAAATAGTCGTCAGCTACATGGTCGAAGTCTGGATATAGAAAACTATCTCCAAAACACGCATAAAGGGTTGACCACCCATGTTTGGTATTGCCCAAGCAAATACCAAGCCTAATCGGATATCCGATAAAATCAGATATCCAAAATTTTTGAATATCTGATAAAATCAAATATCCAAAATTTTCGGATATCTGATAAAATCGAATATCCAAAATTTTTGGATATCCGATAATATCGGATATTCGAAACTTCCCGCCTATTTTGAAATTTCAATTGCACTACTTTTCTCAAATTCAAGTTTCATATTAAATGTATTTTTTTTATGGTAATATTAATTGTGTTGTGTATTTTTTTTAATTTTAAAATATATTTTACAAATTTTTTTTTATAATATTAGTATTAAATAATAATAGCATAGCATTAATATTATAATATAAATTTTTATATTAGTATGTGTTATATTATTATTATTTATTTATGTATTGATAAGGGGAAGGAGAGGGAGAGAGAGAGAGAGAGTAGGAGAGAGAGAGAGATATAAGGGAAGGGGAGAGAGTAGGAGAGAGAGAGAAGGGGAAGGGGAGAGAGTAGGAGAGAGAGAGAAGGAGAAGGAGAGAGAGATAAAGGAAGGGGGGAGAGAGAGAGAGAGATTTTGGAAAATTTTTGGCGAGAGATATCAGATATCCGATTATTTTTACTGGTGAAAAGTAAAAACAATATTCTCTGGGTCCCTCCAGAGAGGCACATTTTTTGCAGAATTACGGGAGTCAAGTTGCAGTGAATCACGTTTTGTCTCTAGAGAAGACAAAATTCCACTTTTTGGTTGGATTTTCTCTATTACCAAAGGTATTTGCATCACCTTTTTGGTCTAACTATGGGGAGTAGTAGTCGTTGAAAGCATAAATGAAAGAGGAGACTCACAAATGAAGATATTGAAGTGTATATAGAAATGGATAGGGTTGCCCATCAGAACAAGAGACAAGGTATGTTAAATATTAATGAAGATGTCAGCATAGACCCACCTTTGAATGTGGTTTGAAGTGAAGAACATGAATTTGAAATGATTTATGACAATAATAATGAAAATGAGAATGTAGGGATTGAAGAAGAAAATGTAGGTTTTGAAAATGAACATGTAGATGTGGACAATGGAAGTGTGGACATTGTCAATGATAATCCACCAATTGAATATGAAGGAATTGACAATGATAATGGTACACAAGAACCAAATGAAAGTAACACATCTCCAAATTATATGAGAAATGAAGTCCCTTCGGAGGAAGAAAGACAAACTTCAAAATTGAGACCTTCAAGAACAACTAAATGGTTACTTGAAATTGATGAGAACATAATGACCAATTTTGATGGCAAGAGATCAGAAAGAACCATTCAATTGTGGGTTTCAAAACTTTTTGAACAATTTTTTAGCCACAAGACATTGGTTGAGCAATGTCAAATGTTTGTGCAATTGTTAAAGATGCAGAAGATGAGATGTATACTAGTCAAATTGAAGATTAGTGTGAACAAGAAAAAGGAGAGGAATGTTATTATTGTGAGAAATATTTTTAGTGCTCTCAATTCCATTGGGAAGACTACAAAGGAAAAATATAAGAGATCTGCTAGGAGGGTTATTACAACCTCCTTAGTAAGTCATCATTTGAGAAAGTCTCATTTGATGAGACAAACTTGTGTTGACTTGAATCTAAATCATAAAACTTTGGATAGTGCACTTGCAAGAAGAGAAAGACTTGATGATCCTATTCAAAATGATACATGGGCTTATGGTGGGAGACTTTCACATTGTGATAAGAAGCTTATTGATGTTGTGAAGGATCAAATTCAACTATTTTGGCAATCTAACTCAATAGTGTCACCAAATGTGAAGGATGTCTTGAAGTTGAGAATTGACATTCAAGATCGCACCCCGCATCCCAAACACTATTTGGAGGTGAGTCAAACAATTTTGTTCAAAAATTTTTGTGAGACACATCCAACATTGCAAATATCACAAAGAGCTTTTGAAGCCCTGAAGCCTTTTTTTGTGTGCCTCTTAAGATTTGAAATACTTGTTGTTGCAAATATCATGTGGAGTTTTTGATGCACCACGAATTGTTATGATCCCTTCATTCTACTTTGCATACTAGTGAAATTTTGGAGGAGTGTGGTGCAATTGCTCTTCCAAAATCATCAATAGACTTGCTAGATCATTTTTTATGTCCTAGAGATGATGGATGTTTCTTTTATAGAAAAGATTGCTTAAATGACAAGTGCTCAGAGTGTGGTGGGCTGGTGAAGTTTGTTGAATGTTTTCATGAGGATTGCGAACATGATTTTGGAAAGAAAATTGTCCACAGAAAGGTATATGAAACTGTTAAATATACATTAAAAAGTGGAGGTGAAGGCTCTAGATGTGAGTTGGTTATAAAAGAATGCAATGTAGCTGGTTTTATTTCAGATTTCAGGAAGAATTTTTTTTACAAGTATGCAAGGCATAGTCACAGGTCTCAGTGGTTGGATCAATAATTTAGAATGTGTAAGGACACTTTCCCAATTGGCACTATTATATTGGTTGTTAAATTTGTAGAGAACTATACATTGTGGCCCCCAAAAAAGTTGCAAGCTCAATATTACAATTCTATTCAGGTTTCTATTTGTGTGCACATAACATATAGACACTCCCCTGATAGTACAGAAGATGACCGGAAGATAATCAGAGACTACCATTTTTATATGAGTGATGATAGATCACACTCATCCGAGTTTGTCCAACATTTTTCTAAGAATTATTTTGAGTGAGTGTAGGAAAATAATATTGCTATGGATAGACATCTCATTTGGTCAGATAACTGCACAGGTCAATTAAAAAATGCTCATATGTTTTATTGGTTATGTAGAATGCATGTAGAGAGAGGTGTACCTCATATTTGGAGTTGTTTTAAGGCCATTCATGGAAAAGGGGAGCATGATGGAGAAGGTGCATGCATAGAGAGAGCTCTAGTTAAGGAGCAACTGAGGATTTCAGGTGCAAAAATCATTGATGCTGATTCTATTATTGATTGGTGTACTTCAGCATTGTCACAGGGGGGACTCTTGATTCAGTAGTGTGCAAATTCTTTTGGTTGGTTGAGTTGGGCACAATAGGAGATAGGTTGAATTGTCAAACTATGAAAGATTCTTAAAAAATGCATTCATTTCGAAGCTTAGATGCTAGTACATGGACCATTTGGACATGAGGGTTGGCTTGTTATTGTCCGAGTTGTCTTCAGTGTGATTGGGATCAGTGTGAGTCAAGTGAGTGGGTTGATACATGGGTTCCACATTATCTTACTCCTTTATCTCTCACAGTCTCTATAATAAATGACGACATGGATTTTTCACTTGACTATGACCATCGTTCAGATCTTCTATAGCCAGGACATGTTTTTGCATTGGTTTCACCACAAGGGAATGATGAGAGATTGGATTACTGGTTAGCACGTTGTGTACGAGGAAGGTAGAAACTTGCACAACCGACGACAGATGATGATATGTTCACATATCCAATAGGATCACATGTTGTTGTGAGAATATGGTTGTGCACATATATGATTAGAAATAATGGCATTCCTGTGTTTGAAGACTATGAGAAGCACAAAACCATTCTCATGTATTCACACCTTGTTATAGCAGCCAATGTTAAGTTGTTGAAACATCAAGGAAAATGAAAGACAAAGGAACTTTGGACTATTAGTACTGCTGATCATGAAGCAATATTGAATACCCTCAAGAAGAGAGATGACCCTTCAAGCACACTTTAGTAGGTAAGTTCAACTCAAGTTGCAAGGTTTTTCATGTTTATTAAGATTATGTTCAATAAATTAATTGTAGTTTTTTTATTTATTTGTTTGAGCCAATAAACTTGGTTTTGTATGTGGATTGTAAATGCAGTTGGATACATATATGATAGATATAGAAGATTAAGGTGTGCATTTGATTAGCCCATCTTTTACGATGGTAAACTTCACTATGCATTGTCTAGTCATGTTGTTTGGTTCGTTTAGTTACTTATACATGTTCATGATCTTTTTATCAACCTATATAAACTTCTTATATTCTCAATTAACTTTTCTTTTGCCTTCTGAATGCAAGGATTGGAACAAAAATGACACTTATTTTTTATATATAATTGTGTAATTTGCATATTTAGATGCCAAATTTTGTATATAAAAACAACAATCAAATGCAATGTGCATAGTTAGATGTCAAATTTTGTATATAAAAATAACAATCGAATGTAATGTGCATATTTAGATGCCAAATTTTTTATATAAAAAATTAGATGCAAAATTTGAAATATAAAAGAGCCAATGGGGTTGATTTGAAAATATTAAGAGCCCACATTTGTATCGTCTCAATACCATGTAAAGTGCAAAAAATGTGTTTCCTTACTATGAATGTTGTATCCTTATATAATTTGTATCGTCTTAATTTTGTATACTTACATTTCTATTTTCTTAATTCCATGTACATTTGTATCATCAAATGATGTAATATTTGGAGTCATTGAGTCAAAATTGGTCAAATGTGTCCAAAGTAAAATGATGATTCCCTAGGGTGAAGGGATAGTGTTCAAGGATTGCATCCTGGCATCGAATGAACTATGTCATTAGCTCTGGTTGGGTAGGTGAATGCTAGGGACAACCTTTTTTTGACCACTGAGTCACTAGAATGTTTCAGACCATGCCAAACCAAAGTGTCCCCAAGGTGCACTAAGCATGATTGGGCAGTGAACTTTTGAGGCTTGTATCTTGGACCCCATGAGAGGTATCGACAATCCATGAGATGCTACAAGACCAAATTTTTGAGGCTTACAATAACCTCTCTCCATTTTGGGAGATTCAATTTTTTTTTAATTTGGCACAGCAATCTCGCTTGATGCCAAAACTTGTAGTGAGGGTCAGTTGAAAGTTGCACCACTGGATTTCTTCCAAACCGTTTGTCTTGGCACCAAATGGACTACACCATTAGCTTCAGTTGGGTGGGTAAATGCTAGGGACAACCCTGTTTTGACCACTAAGTCACTAGAACGTTCCGGACCATGCCGGATCAAAGTGTCCCCAAGGTGCACTAAGCACGATTGGGCAAAGAACTTTCGAGGCTCATTTCTTAGACCCTGTGAGATGTATCAATGATCTATGAGATGCTACATGACTATGTTTCTGAGGCCTATAATAACCTCTCTCCATTCTAGGAGACTCAAATTTGTTTGAATTTGGCACTCCAATCTCGCTTGATGCCAAAACTTGCAATGAGGGTCAGTTGAAAGTTGCACCAATGGGTTTCTTCCAAACCATTCATCCCAACACTAAATGGACTATGCCATTAGCTCTAGTTGGGCAGCTAAATGCTAGGGACAACCCCATTTTGACCACTGAGTCACTAGGACGTTCTGGACCATGCCGAACCAAAGTGTCCCCAAGGTGCACTAAGCATGATTGGGCAGTAAACTTTTGAGGCTTAGTTCTCAGAGCCCGTGAGAGGTATTTGTGATCTATGAGATGTTAGAAGACCATGTTTCTGAGGCCTATAATAACCTCTTTCCATTCTGGGAGATTCAAATTTGTTTGAATTTGGCATGCCAGTCTTGTTTGATGCCAAAACTTGCAGTGAGGGTCACTTGAAAGTTGCACCACTGGATTTCTTCCAAACCATTCATCCCAACATCAAATGGACTATGCCATTAACTCTGGTTGGGTGGGTAAATGCTAGGGACAACTCTATTTTGACCCCTGAGTCACTAGAACGTTCCGTACCATGTCAGACCAAAGTGTCCCCAAGGTGCACTAAGAATGATTGGGCAACAAAATTTTGAGGCTCATGTCTCAGACTTCGTGAGAGGTATTGATGATTCATGAGATGTTATAGGACTACATTTCTGAGGCCTATAATAACCTCTCTCTATTCTGGGAGATTTGAATTTGTTTGAATTTGGCACTCTAGTCTCGCTTGATGTCAAAACTTGTAGTGAGGGTTAGTTGAAAGTTGCACCACTGGATTTCTTCCAAACCGTTCACTCTGACACCGAATGGACTACACCATTATCTCTGGTTGGGTGATTAAACACTAGGGACAACCCCGTTTCAACCACTGAGTCATTGGAACGTTTCGAACCAAAGTGTCCCCAAGGTGCACTAAGCATGATTGGGTAATGAAATTTCAAAGCTCAGTTCTCAGACCCCATGAGAGGTATCAGTGATTCATGAGATGCTATAGGACTTTATTTTTGAGGCCTATAATAACCTCTCTCCATTTTGGGAGATTCAAATTTGTTTGAATTTGGCACGCCAGTCTCGCTTGATGTCATAACTTGTAATGAGGGTCAGTTGAAAGTTGCACCACTGGATTTATTCCAAACCATTCATCCCAACATTGAATGGACTACACCATTAGCTTTGGTTGGGTGGGTAAATGCTAGGGACAACCCCATTTCGACCACTAAGTCACTAGAACGTTCCGGACCATGCCGGACCAAAGTGTCCCCAAGGTGCACTAAGCATGATTGGGCAGTAAATTTTTGAGGCTCATATCTTGGACCTCTTGAGAGGTATTGGTGATTTGTGAGATGCTATAGGACCACATTTTTTAGGCCTGCAATAACCTCTCTCCATTCTGGGAAATTTAAATTTGTTTGAATTTGGCACTCCAGTCTCGCTTGATTCCAAAACTTGCAGTGAGGGTCAATTAAAAGTTGCACCACTCAATTTCTTCCAAACCGTTCATCTCGGCACCGAATGGACTACGCCATTAGCTCTGGTTAGGCGATTAAACACTAGGGACAACCCCATTTCAACCACTGAGTCACTAGAACATTCCGGACCATGTCGGACCAAAGTGTTCCCAAGGTGCACTAAGCACGATTGGACAATGAACTTTTGAGGCTCGTATCTCAGACCCCGTGAGAGGTATCAATGATCTATGAGATGCTACAAGACCACATTTTTGAGGCCTACAATAACCTCTCTCCATTCTAGAAGATTCACATTTTTTTGAATTTGGCACTCTAGTCTCACTTGATGCCAAAACTTGCAGTGAGGGTCAGTTGAAAGTTGCACCAATGGGTTTCTTCCAAACCATTTGTCCCAACACTGAATGGACTGTGTCATTAGCTCTGGTTGGGTGGTTAAATGCTAGGGACAACCTTGTTTTGACTACTGAGTCACTAGAACGTTCTGGACCATGCCAGACCAAAGTGTCCCCAAGGTGCACTAAGCACGATTAGGCAGCAAACTTTCGAGGCTTGGTTCTCGGACCCTATGAGAGGTATCAATGATTCATGAGATGCTACAGGACCACATTTTTGAGGCCTACAATAACCTCTCTCCATTCTGAGAGATTCAAATTTGTTTGAATTTGGCACGCCAGTCTTGCTTGATGCCAAAACTTGCAGTTGTTTGGACATTTTGAGAGTAATTTGTTGATTTCAGTGTTTGTAGGGCTACTAGATAGGCCTAGAAAGACTATATAAGAGATATGGTTGAATTTGAGGTGATTGGAGTGAATGGAAAGTTGGAACATGGTAAATAGACCATGATAAGATGATCTATGGTGTTGGGATCAAGGTGAGAGGTCTTGTTGGAGTTTTGGTATGGTGGAGGCAGTAGGTGCACTAGGTAGCACTCTATTTGACCCTTGAGTTAAGAATAACTCCTTGAGTAGATTCCAAGATGCTTGTAGAATCCTCAAGTTGAGTTGAGTTCCATGAGGGGATAGTAGAGGGCTCTACATTAGATTTTCTTGGTTGAGAGCATCAGATACACATGAATACAATGTAGCACATAAATTTTGAATTCACTTAAATGATGAATTACACGTGTGAACACATGTAGCACATAAAGTGTACACATAAATTTGATTAAGTCATGAAGCATACATGTAGCACATATTTTATAAAGCTTACCACATGAATTCACTTAAGTCATGCACGTAGCCCATACACATGAATTTAGGTTATGAAGAATGTACTTGAATATACATGAATATACTTAAGGCATAAATTATACACATGAGTACATACACACAAACATATTTACATACTAACAATGAATAAATGAACACACAATTAACAAATTGGATCGAATATCAAGTTTCATATATATCAAAATGAACAATAATTTTGTATATATTTACATATCAACATATCTAGATACAATGTGGCATACACCATCTCAAAATGTGTCATATGACATCTCAAAATAAGAAGTTCAACTAAAAAAGTTTCTAGGACATCCTATTCTACTGGTGGATCATCAAAATGCAGCCTCTTTGAAGTACTCTTTGGCTTTGATGGATCCTGCATTCAAACACAAAAGTGAAACCCCAAGTTAGATTAAAATTCAGAATCATAGTCAACAATAATAAATAAAATTTAAACTAAAATTGAACTCTCATATACCTCGCCTCTCTATCTCCTCCCACAGATAGGAGACCTAATATATGTTCTTGGTAGCGCAGGAACAATGCCACTAATGTTGACTCCAACCTGGATATGTTTTCAAACATGAGATCGATCTACGAGTTATACTATTTAATGTTAAATACTTCCAGTAGCAAATATATGTTTACAAAATAACTGAATTAACATTAAAACTTACCCGTGTTGAACTTTCTTCATGAAATGTTGGTTGAGTCATAAATGATACAAAACCTTGGCATTCTACCTCCCTCAAACTAGGAGTGACCTACAAAAGTGTTAGGAATAGTCCCAAGAGATAACTGAGAGGTGGGGGGCGGGGGGGTGAATCAGTTATCTACAAGATTCAATTCTTTATCCAATTAAGTATACTTAAACATAAAGCATGACCACAATGAAAGATCACATGAACACAACACCAATATTTTGGTTACGGGGAAAGCCAAATAGGTAAAAACCCCGGTGGGAATTGACACCCACTAATATTCTGCACTAGTGTATTATGAACCTTGTTAGAAGATCCTTAACCCTGTTAGGAGTTGCTTTACAATATATTTAGTACAGTAGACCTGGTCAAGGGTCGGACCCTGTTAGGAGTATTTTACAATTGTCCCTATTAGGGGAGAGGATGCACTGTTTGAGAGCACACTGCTCAAAGGGGTGAAGGCTACAACCTTATGTTTAACAGATACACACTATATCTAGATCTTGGTGAGATACGCTTTGACCTGCTATCTGGATCAGTTCCAATGAATAGCACAAATACTTTACTTGGTCACATAGACCTTCTTCTGATGGCTCAACACTTCACACACTCTGATTTGCTCTGCTTAATCAACTATGAACCACACTCAAGCAATCACAAATGACTGCCTATAAATATCTTTCCTCTAAATGATATAATCAAGTCAGCCTATTAAAACCACCTTGAAATCATATTAGAGAAACCATAACAAACTCCAATAAACATTCTATCAGCTCTACTATGCACGCAACATATTTTGGGACTTGTCCAATAAGATAATTGTAGACGCACGCTACACACTGTCGACTCTACCAAAAAAATTGGATCTTTCTCCTCAAGCTGAATTACTTCATGTGCTCTTAACTGAACATCACTAACTGCACATACCCACAGGATAGACACAACTTCAGAACCAATAAAATCTCTATCGGCTCTTCTGAATAAACACAGGAAAATGCTACTGGTGAATAGCGACTACATAACTTCACTTATACTAATTATCAAACTATGCGTCTATAAATGAAACATCACTAACATGTCTTCAACATATATCCAAGTGCACAAGGCTCCATGATAACTGTACAAACAACCATACACAGAACACTGTCTATTACTCTCTCAGGAACACTGCTGACACAAGCTGCTGTATAATTGTCTGTACTAATAGTTAACCTCTACACCCATGATATCATGTTGATATCATGTCCATGCTTCATATACTAAAAGCTTACTACATAAGACTTCCACGCATGCTACTTTCCATATGTTCTCATCAATGACAAACATACAGTCAGTACTGGCCTGCTGGCAAATCTCCAACAAAAAGTCAAACAGATACTTCATACTATCATAACTTGATCATATTATATATACTTGATAGTAAAATAAACACAAATAAATTTATAAATATACGTACCATAGGGCTATCACTATGAATGGATATGCATGTGACTCTATTGTGACGATAGGGTCTCACGACATCATCAGATGCCACTCTCTGTCAAATAAACCATGTAAATTAAAAATGAGTATGCACAACTGACAAGTATACATGTATGCATAAACAAACTAAATTACTTAATTATCTTTCCCTTATCAATTCTAGACACCTGCACCCCCTCACATTGCCCCCTGGTGGCAACCAGTGACACTTGCATCAGTATGTAATATAATGATCATAAAAATTAGAAAATAATGCACATAAACTATTATATAATAATTTAAGGAAACCAAAGAGTACATTAAAACATATGTACCATGGAACTGTCAAGGCCAAATGAGATGGCCGAAAGCGTGGACCCCTCCACCTGTGCCATCTCCTCCTTTGTCATCAACTGAACATAAATGTAACACATAAAACAAATAAGTGGGAAATTATTATAAGAAAATTCTACTAAAAATATGAATGATAAAATTTAAATACAATGTAAAAAGTGAACTGTTTACCCTTACCATAACAGTAGGAGTCCATGGCGTTGTATGCCCCTAATGCACATCTTCACAAGGTGCTTCAGTGCCTGTAGTGTGTTGTGTAGAATTATCCACCTTGAATACATAATTATATGCATCACTATCATTCAAGGGACCTAAGAACAAATTCTTGCACATAATGCAAGTGTGGGGCACACAAACATGTGAGCTCATGGAGGATGTGGAAGGGCCAGAAGCATCAACATGAGGAAACAATGATGTGCTCTGCATAACCAACAAATCACTCAAGGTGTGAATGGCTTGAATAGTTTGTGAGCCAGCCTCAACAATAATGTCAGGATGCTGCACTGTGGGAGGTGGTGAAATTTCAAGAGGGGGGACATATGTGTGGGATTTCACCCATTGTACCCATGGTTTGTCCTGAGGAGCACCTAAACCTACACCCTGGTTTGGTCTCATACTCAAATAATTGACCTTGTGACCAAGCACAAATTCAGCATACAATTTTTTAATAAAATAAAATGGGACATTCAAATTTTTGTGAGGTGGTCTATCAAAAACCATCCACCAGTGGTCCCAAAAGTTGTCACGTATTGCACTATTTGTGCACCATTTAATTAACAACTTGGTTTTTTTAGGGTCTACTTTTAGACCAGTTTTAGGATCCACAAAAAAATTAGCTATGTCATGTTTTGTTATGTTTAGGTTCATGACTTGATCATATTCAAGCCCATCATCAAATTGGGCGTGCATGGAATCACGCCAAAGAAGTGCAACACTATGTTGCTATGTAAGTTTCTCCATGTTTTCAATAATTGAGTTCAATGTCATAAACATGGGGCGCAATGTGGGGATATTGGCATAGGTGGTTTGAAATCCTCTAAGTTCATTTAGATTATCTCCTATTAGATCCTCTAAACGGTGAGGGTTTGTGACAGGTACATCTTCTAAAAGTGGGGGATTGTTGGGAGGTGGTTCTGGATTGTTTGTGAGATCATTAGGAGGGTTTTCTGATTCCATGTCTAATTACAATTAAAAAGCAAATAGATAATTACAATGAATTTTAAAAAACAATAAAAAAAAACTCATTTAAACCCTAATTTTTATATAAAAAACTATAAATTTCTATTAAAAAATAATAAAAACAATAAAAATATGAAGATTTCACTTACCTTGGATTAAAGAAAAATTGGATAGGGGATTTCAAAGTGGATATCTGAAATCCCTAGCCGCATTCACATTTTCATAATGAGAAAATGTTGAACGCAGCTGGGGTATATAGATTTATATTTACTGGCAAATATCGGATATCCGATATTATCAGATATTCGATTGAGCCTTTTGCTTTTGCTTTTGGCTTGGCGAGGTGTACTGACACCCAGGCCTACTAAAAAGTCAACATATGCATTTGTGCACATTTGGACGAGTGAAAATAGGTTTTTTTTACATTGCCACTTTTTGGCATACCATGATCCTGCACATACCCTTCTATTAGTTAGTGGTTGTATCAGACATTAACAAGTCGATCTTTTGGTGCAACGAAAACCTCTACTTGTAACAAGTGGTATCATAGCTTGGTCACATGTTTGAATCCCCTCAGGTAACGTTGAGGGGGAGATTATTGTCAAAATGGTTAGTGCTCCCCTCGGGATTCGTGACATCGCTTAACTGCCTCCTGTGTCTTCTATAAGTCTAGTGGTTGTATCAGGAATTAACATGTCGATCTTTTGGTGCAATGACAACCGCTACTTGTAACATGATATATTAGATAGATCTTTCTTTTCCATTGTTGTCAAGTTGAGTCAAGAGTGGTCCTAGTGTTGTAGTGGTTGTAGAAATATATAAAATGAGGGGATCCCTTGGAGTAGGTAGCATGAGGATGGGTGGATATTCCAAATATTCATTGATCTTTTCAAAAATTCTTTGACATAAAGGATCCCATTTAAAATTGGTGTCTTTGCATAGTAGATGGATGAACTATTGGCACTTATCTACAAGTTGTGAGATAAACCTTTTGATATCCTATAGCTTACCTTGTAGACTATGTAACTTATTGAGCATCCTAGGAGGCATTTCCATTATAGCTTTGACCTTTTGGAGTTGATCTCTATACCTCTTCTAGATACAATGAATCCTAGGATCTTGCTACATGTAACTCCAAAGACATACTTCTTTGGATTGAACTTCAAACTATAATGATGGAGGTGATAAAATACACATTCCAACACATTGAGGTAATCTAACCTTGTTTTTTATTTAGCCAGGATATCGTCCACATAGTCTTTAAGGATCTTATGAATCATGTCAAGGAATATGATAGTCATGGCTTGTTGATATGTGGCCCCCACGTTCTTCAAACCAAAAGGCATCATGTTGTAGAAGAAGGTGCTCTATGGGGTTATGAATATGGTCTTTTGTTGATCTTCTTCCACAATGCCTATATTATTATAGCTAGAGAACTCATCCATGAGTGATAGCATCTCATGTCCGACTGTGAGGTCAATGATCATATTAATTTTTGGCAAGGGAAAGTTATCCTTAGGACACACCTTATTGAGATCTCAGAAGTCTATGCATATTTAGATTTCTCTTGACAGTTTAGAAATTGTGACCATATTGAAAATTCATTCTGAATAGTCGATGACACTTATGATCTTATCTTGTAGGAGCTTTCCAATTTTGGTTTGACTAGTAAGGCCACCTTAGGGTTCATTTTTTGAAGCTTTTTCTTAACTAGCTTGGCATTTGGGTCCACTACAAGATGATACATGACTAGGTTGGGGTCCAACCCAGGCATGTCAACATAAGACCATGCAAAGTTGATTGTATCTTTTTAGAGAGTTATAGTGAAATTTGTTTCTTTGACTTCTGATAATGATGTTGCAATGTATGTGATTCTCGAACATTATTTTGTTCCTAGATTGACGTACATGATTGGTTTCTTTGATAAGAATATATGACTATTCTAGTCTATGATCATGAATAAGAGGAAGAGGCAAGTCTTCATCCTCTGACACCTCAGAGAGGTTTTCACTAGAAGATACACCCTTTATTTTTACTTTTTTAGAGTAAAAAAGTTCCCTAGAGGGGTTTTCACCAAAATACTCATGTTTTTCTTTCTTATTTTCATTTTTATGGCTAAAGACTTCCTCTTCCTCAGAGTATACCTTTGGGTCCAACTTTTAGACATGTGTTGATATGTGCTCCCAGTCTTGTTTTTGTTCTACTACTCCCATGAATCTTAGGAGCACATCCTCACTTTGGAATTCATCGATGTGTGTAATGCTTGGTTGATCCTAGTCTATGATTTCAAGGTGGATGAGTGTAAGGTGGATGAGGTTTATGGAGAGTTGGCAAAGGATAGAATTGCCTAAGAAGGTTTCATCATCGAATATATCACCAAATAATATCTTAACTTCCTCTTCTAGGATGTCTTTGATCTCAACGATTCACCTAGGGTATTATGATATGTGTAGCTAGTTTCATTGGTGCCCCCATTCATGTCTAGGCCAAATCCAAGCCCTTGATTCCTTGGCCAAAATGAGGATTTAGGTGGAGCCTTCATGTCACTTTCTTGGTGGCCTAAGTTGTCTCCTTGGTAGTTTCATTTTTCAGTGGCCAATTTGTGAGATGTGAGGTATTTCTCTTTGAAGTAACTGAGGAGTTTGTCATCAGGTAGTGGAGCATCTCGGTATAACCATTTATTATTGTTAGGATCTATTTCTTGGTTGTTTAGAATATCATTGGAGAGGAATGTGGAAGAACCCATTTGTTTAGGTTGTGGCTCTTTCTATTCTAATGGACCTTGATGGGATGAATGTCTCTGAGTGTGTGGGTCCAATACTAGGGCTCCAACTACAAATGCATCTGATAAGATATATTCTCCATATCCCCTATTGTTGATCTTGACAATGGGGAGGGTGGATGCAAGAATGGTTTCCAAATCCGAGTGGGTTATGGAGGAACTAGCGACAAAAGTACCAATGTTAATTCTTGGGCAATGAGTGAAATGTTCCTTAATGCACAATAATATGAAAAAGGTTGAGGATCGATGTGAATGGTGATTTCAGTACCATTAAGTGGGAAATTGATGCTTTGGTGAAACATGGAAGGAATGAAATGGATGGAATGGATCCAAGGGAGACCAAGGAGAATGTTGTATGAAAGGTCAAGATCAACAACATGGCATATAGTATTTTGTACTACTGGTCCCAACTTGATGGGTAAAGAGATGGTACCTTTAAAGGTACACTCTCGATTGTCATAGGCCTTGATGGTGATGACCTCGTGTGATATGTCTGCTTAAGTGTACCCCACCTGATTTATAAATTTTAAAGTGCATATATTTAGGATTGAACCATTATCTTTCATGACTCGTTTGATAGTGAAATTATTAACCATGATGACGATATGAAGCGGGAGGTTATGATTCATTTCAATGGAAGGCATTTCAGAAGTTTTAAAGGACAGGCCACAAGATGCTGATAAGTGGCCAACAAGGGCCTGGAATTGTGTTGGATCGATATTATTAGGGATGCGTGATTCTTGTAAGGCCTTGATAAGGATCTCTTGATATATGTGTGAGATAAAAAGGAGATCCAAGATGGACATTTGTGCGGGTTTGTCAGAAAATTAAAAAATAACACATGTAAAAAATGACAGATAACAAGTTATACCTCAAAACATTGATCCCACCTGGTCAAACATCAATCCTGTCTAACACACATATTTCAATGTTTTTACAAATGAGTAATAAATGCCTTATGACTTACAAAAGTTATGCCTGCAATCTCGCACAATCAAAGTGCATTCCCACGAGGTCAACTATTGATCCCACTGTTTGTCAGAAAAGAAAAAAAAGAGAATAGAAGATGTCAAGACAGAGAAGGCTAGGTTTGTGGGTTTGTGTTCCCACAAGTCAAAGTAGTGATCCTGCTTTCTGTCCATAGCATCCCACCGACACTTGTTTTTTATTGTTGTGCAAAATCCAAAAATGGGATTGAGGACATAAATACTTGTAATTCTGCCTTTCAACCTGTAAAAACCCAAAAATACCTTGCAACACACTCAAACAACAAGAAACATTAGTTTTTGGTTAGTATTTGCAAATCAAATAAGACAAAGATAAGAGAAATGACCCTAGAAGTGGGTCCCACCAGACGTGCCAAAATGTATGCAGTGAAATAGTAGTAGCAAAAGGGAACACATTAAAAGATTTAAATCATTCACTACACTAATCAACATAATATATATGATAAGACCTACAAAATAAAGCTAAGAACCATGAGAAAATGCAAAACTCAAGCTCCAAATAGCTCCAATGTAGCCTAGATTTGTCCAAGTAGAGGGATGTGTGCTCAATGATGCTTAAGCTTCAATGGTATATGAGAATGGGTTCTAGGATGATTTTGGTATTAAGATGTTATGAGTCTTTATTTTGGATCTCAATGGGGCATGATAAATTTTCTCTAGATAGTGAATGATTTGTGAAGGGTAGAGGGTTCAATTTATAGGCAAAGAGGAGGTGAAATGGATGGTTGAGATGCAAACTTGAGGAAGGGTCAAGATGCATTTGAGGGGAAGAACATGGATTGTGCTTTCTCAAACTCATAGCCTTGTGACAAGTGTTATAAGGGGAGAGCTTGAGAGGGGATTAGGGTTTAGGAGGACATGCCATAAAGGCACATATTGTCTCATACCCCAAAGGTTAAGTTTGGAGGAATGTGACCATTTTGGGAAGTGGGAATGGGGGAAAAAGGTGTAAGAATGTGGTTAAGGGTGTATGGGATGTGTAAGGGTAATTAAGGTTGACAAGTTAGATGAAGGTTGGGATTGGAGTTGACAAGACACGAGGTTGACTTTGGAGTGGATAAGGATTTCTTAATCCTCATGATTAAGGTTGTGCAAGTGTTTAAAGAGTGATTAGGCTTGGATTAGAGGGAAAGTGAGAGAATTAGGAGGATGTGATGGGAGGAAAGAGAATGCGTGGAGGGCTAGTTTAGTTAATCAAAAGGTAATTAGCTAATTAAGTGGGATTAGTATGTGTTAATGGATTTGGTTGAGTTAGAACTAGAGATTAGGTAGTTGGATGAGGTTAGGTTAGGGGTTAAAGTTTAGGAGTCATATGCTCTAATTTATTTGATCAAGAGAGGAGAAAAAATGAATTTAGGAATTAATTTAAATAGGCAAATTGCATTCATTTAAATTAATAAAAGAAGGGGGATTTATTTAATTATCTGACTATGGATTGTCATTTGATAATTAATTGGACTATGGTTAATTAATTAGATTAATTAACTAGTGGGATGACATGAATTAATTAAATATTAAATATTTAGTTAATAATGTCCTAGGAGAGAACTAAATTAGATTACGAATTTATGCAATCAGTGGGATGACATGAATTAATTAAATATTAAATATTTAATTAATAATATTCTAGGAGATAACTAAATTAGATTACGAATTTATGTAATCAAATTTAGGTGTCTACACTTTTTATTCTATCTACCACCAACTCTTGCTAACTAGCTCTAACCACTATTACCACTACTGCCTCCCAAAGGATCAATTACACAAGCTTATAAAGCCTTCACAAGCATCAAGTCGGCCTAAGAAAAATTACATTCCCCAAGAACAGGAAAACATATTACATTATACGTCAGAGCCTAAATCATAAGAATATCTCACAAATAGACAAAAAATGACAAGAGAACCCACAAGTAGGTCGACCATCGATATAAAATCATTGAGAGATGAGCCATGGAGCTTCGCCGATTGGGAAAATCCTTCGCAAGATTGAAAAACACAAACTGGTCATGAAACGTAAAGAATAGTGAAGCCCCACCAAGAATCCAAGATATCTCATACGTGAAGAAATCAATCGAGGTGCAAACCTAGGTGAAGGTAAAACATGATGCTGGGAACACTCCATAAGCTACACAATAGCAACTAATCCAAACTGAAGGAATACTGAAAGAAACTCAGTGACTGACAATCTAGAAGATGAGAAATAAAATATTTTTGGTTGATGCAAGATTGCCAAGAACCCAAGATGCTCCTGCATCAGTTATCCATTTCAATGAAAATATGCATTCATAATAAATACGTGTGTGTGCATCTCATTGCACTACCAACTTCTAGAAAGCTGGGCAACTCTTGCCTTGATCATGTTCTCGTTTTCTCCCCTATTCACGCATTCATAAAACTCAAGTTACATTATTGACTTTAGTACCCGAAAACTGATATTCAATAAACAAAATTAATTATAGTTTTAATAAACACATAATGATTAATCAATCAATAGCCCATCAAATAATCAATACTTGATATTTGATTTTATTCAAATTGTCTCAAATTAAGTCCATGATGTCTATAATAATTAGGTCTATTCAAAGTGAGTTGTCACATTATGTAAATAATGCAAAGTTGAAGTTTGTTTATGGTATTGAATTTTCATTCAATTTAGAAGTCTATTGTTGTGATCATGGAAGTTGAAAGCCACACAGAATAAAGAACATTCACTTTAACTTTGTGTAGCATTGATTTTTGAATTCTCAAAGTGACTTTGAATGCTTCATAGTAATTACTTGTTTTCATATCTTTTTTTCCACTCCTATCAAAGTGCTATGCTTTCTTATTCATTCTATATCAATTGTTAATGTCTAAAGTGGTATTTAATGTAACCATCAATTAACATTGGCTAATAAATGTTATAACTTAGTTGTCAAAACTCAAGTTTCATTGGTGAGAAAAGGAGCTCTTCAAAGTCTCATGCACTAACCTCTAGATAAAAAGATAAATACGTAAAATTTGTTTGTTCATTTTATTTCTATGCAAAACATCCTAAACAAAAAGTATGCAATTAAATTTTTAAAATAGATTAAATTAGAGAGTTTTCTCACAAAATTGAAAAGAAGATCTCCTCATTATTATATCATTTTATATTACAAAATTGACAAATTAAAACACCAATAAATTTAATAGTTGATCTTTCTTATTAATATTATTTATTCAAAATTACTCTTCATTTATTGAGATATCACATTTATGACCATCAAATTTAAACTTGACCCCACCTTATCTAAATACCACCCTTAAGTTACACTAGCTAGACAATTCTGTGCTCACATCCCCTTCTACCTAAATAACAATTATATGACAACATTTTTCTTACCTTGAATTAATGGTGACTGAACCCCGCTAGATAAGGTGGTCCACAGACATCTTAAATAATTTGAAGCACCTATAATTGACGTACCCATTAGTGTAGTGTTCCAAGCTCAGTATGGCCATGGCCAAACTACTGCAATTCCACACAAGCTCAAGTTGCTTTTATTCTCAGCCGCCTCTCATTCACTCAATCAATTCAAATTCTCATTATAAATTCCTTCGTGGAAACTCTGTTACATCTGCGAGAAAAAGAGTGGTGATTTTGGCGACATCAGCAGCACCAGAGCCTGAAAAGCCTCCTCAGAAAACGGTTCTGAAAAGAAAAGAAAAACCTGTTTACTCACGTAAGTTTTAAGTTTAAATTTAGTCCTTACTCTTTCATTTGAAGGAAAACCATTCTTTTCAACTTCAATTTACAACTTTTCTCGCTTCTGTTTACCACCTCCTGGCCTTTTTTGGTTCTTACCAGAGGAAGACATAACCCACTATTTTTCACTTCCAAGAGCTGCTCTCACTACTGGCTAGCACCATATTCAAGTCCTTGCTCCATTTTCCAAACAATAATATTATGAATTATCTGATTTAGTCTATGCACTTTACAGTATAGGCTGAAAAGCCTTTTGTTTCCTGCCTCGCTTTTGCATACTATATTAGGGGTCTAAGACTGCTGGGGTTGAACTAGGGTAGATTACATGACAACGTCCCATCTCAACCACAAGATGGCAGGTCAAGAACATAATGTTGACTGCAACTGATGGGTGGTTTATTTGTTGGTGCAGTGAAGAAAGGGCAAATTGTGAGAGTGGACAAAGAAAAATACCTTAACAGCGTTAATGTATGTAACCCCACTCAATTATTAGTTTTTCTTTTGTACTTGTTTAAAATGATTTAATGTGGTTCAAAGCAATCACATTTCCCGGTTACTGTTTTTTGAATTTTGCACGTTCTTTTTTTTTCTCATAGTAAATTGTAATCGGGAACCTTCCCAATGGGGCTTGAACTGGTGTCATTAGCATGCCATGCTATTAAAGCATAACTCGATGAACTCTAAATTTGCATTCTTTAATGAATGTAATTGGATCTACAAAAAATTAAAAGAAGAGAATCAAACAGATCTGATCCTATCATGTGCTGTAATACTTCCTTGAATAATTAATATGCTTCAATATCAAGTTGCCATTAGAAATTCAAGATCCTGAAAAATAAGTACATTAAATCAAATTTCATAGTTTGTCAGAAGTTAGGGAAATTGATCAAATTAATGAAGGATTGAAGGGAACCTGATCAAAATTTTGAGGTTTACAAGGTTGAATGTTATTATGGAATTCTTTTCGTTGGGAAACTGGTTGTTCTAGTAGTACAGGGTTTGAGGAACATATGGCTGACATCAATTTTGAAGACCAAGCACATATATGTATTGCATTCCCCACTAGTCCTTTTGGATCCCTCATAAGGCTGTTGACGGCCCTTAAGGCATCTGCTTCAAAGCATTGCTTGTTATGATTGTTCGCAGCTTTTGTTCCCCATTTGAGGTCACCAGAGGTTCAAATGATGTTATAGAGGAAAGTATCCATGAGCATAGCATTGTGGATGTGTGCATGAGCCAAATGTTTTTCAACAATGATCACTTGATTTGCTTCTTTGACCACCTTTGACAGGATTTTGAAGACCCTGTGTGGTTGATCTTCTAGGCTTCTTGGTTCACTGTAATTTGAATCAGCTGATAGTTCCCACTAGGGCAAGTCAAATATTATTATAGGACGTATGTAATATTTAAAAAGTGTTCTTAACACTTAATTCAACATATCATTTAAAAAATGCTTTTAAACACTTCATGGAATTAAAAATATATTTTTAAATACTTGGAGGGAAAATTATATTCAAATAGAAGGTCCAAGAGGCAACTATAAAAGAAAGGCATTTCTCAAAGCAAATCATCCGTATTTGTCATTTCATTATGTCTTCCAATTTGGAGTTTGAAGCATTAAAGGACAAAAACCCTTGGCGTGGGAAATCCAAGAGGAGAAAAACCCTCTTGGTTTCAGTTTTTGGATTTCAGGATCAAAACCCTCTTATCCATAGAGGTGATTGTATCTGTGGATCACAAATATGTTCATTTGTTGAAGCTTTCTTGGAGATTTGATCATTGAGGATTGGATTGGTAGGGTGTCTGCAACTCCCAATATTCATGTTACAGTTGCTGATTTCATATCCTCGCTGCTGTTACACATCATTTTATGGCCGTGCCCCCTCTTGGATCTGCTGCAATTGTTGTTTCTAGCCTTCATTCCAACCCTAGTGTCACTGTACAGCTTGAGGGTTGTTGATTTCAGGAGGCTTTCATTTTTGTTTCTATTTGTGAGGCATTTCAGCCATTGGATCTGCTAAAACATCACATCATTACCACTGTACAACAAACATTGCTGATTTTTCAAGGTTTCAGGATATAGAATTGCTGTTACCAGTCATCTATAATTGTTGGAGGAAGGTTGCAGACCTGATTGCATATTTTTGTTGATGCTGTTCTAGACCAAGCCACCAATGTTGATTGTGCCAGCATTATTGATCAATTGTGGGATGATTTTACTGGCTGCACCACCTTTAGTAGTCCTTCACAGACCCATTAGCATCTATTATTGTAATGCCCCCTCCTAAAATTGTTGCAAAGAAGGGTACATTAATAATAAGCTAAAATTAAAATTAAAAGGTTAAGTTTTAATTGAGGTTAAGGGGCATGTAAAAAGCCATGTCCATTAAAGGAAAAGGGTACACATAAGGAAGACCAAGCAAGGAGAATGAAGAACAAATGAATGCGATACATCTTTATTATTGAATTATTATTCCTTTGGAGCATGTAACTGTGGTTCAATCTGACCTAAGGATGAAACCGCTTAAGATCTACAATTAGAGGATGGAAACCCTTTGAATTCCATTATTGAATTAGTGTACAAAAACACCTGATTCGGATCTGTGGCAATCTAAAACACCTGATTATTGAATCAGAGTACCAAAACACCTTAAGATTGCATGGAAGTTTTATGTGTTAGGCAGTTAGAATTGCTATCAATAACCAGTGTACTGTTTTGGAGACCTTTTAAAGAAATTCCGGTTAATTATAATTTGCTGCAGATTTAAAGTTGACTTATTAGCTGCTGTTGAATATAAGATTCAATTTTTTGAGCAGCATTTTAAATATAGTATCTAATTAAGAATCAAACATATTAACTGAAATTTCTGATTACATTTCATCTACATGTAATAAATATTTATTTATTTATTTATAAATTGAGTAGAAATTATCATTGGGTTTGATATATATGAAAATTTCCTAGGGGGACATCTGTGCAAATGGTATGGATCATTGTAAGTGGAAATTGCTGATTAATGTGAGCTGGAATTAGTGAACATTGCCATAACTCTGTAGTAAGTTGATTTTACACGCTGGTACAAGGTTTATTTCTTCTGCAAGTGACATAAAACTGATTATTGTTAATATATTTGTTGAATTTTACCTAGAATAAGATGGAAATTATAATACTTCATTCCAGATCCATTTTCTTGCTGATATAAAACTCAGATCTGCCCTCATAAATAGTCTATGAATCAATTGGAAATGTAATTAAGAGTTTCATGCATTTCACCACCCACTGTCCATCAGATTTGTTGGTATTTAGTCTTATTTTCATCAATTGAGGGTTCCAAAATTCATATCCGCTTGTGGGATATTGGATCCACTAATCATAGTTGTGTATTTTTATTGATAAGCAGGGTTACACGGGGGTGCATCCCTTGCCCTGGAGGCAGGCGTCCTCGTGTCCTAGCCATTTCAGGGATGGTGGGACGTCAAGCGGGTGTCCCCTTGCCGTCCCTGCTTCCTGGAAATTGGCAGGAAACAACTGAAACATCCTCGAGCCATTTGAGGTCACCTGCTGCTGGGGATCCTTCTGGACCAAAAATGAAAACAAAATAATTTTTTTTTTCCTTGTATTGTGGCGTGGGGGGCTCACAAGCACAACCACACCACAAAGGAGCCCTAAAATCACACAGAGTTGAAACAAAAAGAATACGCTAACCCACCAAGCATATTTCCTCTTTCATTTGCTCATTTTTTGTTCCTTGCTGTGAGAGTTTGCTTGTTGGAGAAGAGATTGGCATGATCTAGAGAAGATACTGGACTGATTAGAGAATATATTGGACTGATTTTGTTTTGCTTCAAGTCTGAAACAAGTTCTCAGCTGCAAGCTTGAAGCTACAGCCAACATACATGTTAATTTGTTTTTAGTTTTTTTGCTTGTTGGTAAGTTTGTAGATTAAAATATTTTCATTGATTTGGTTTTCAGACTCTCATCCATAAACAAGGACACCACAAAATGAGCAGCAGCAGTAGTGACAGGCATGAGGGTAGTGAAAGTGGAAATAAAGTGAACACAATGTCAGTAGACCCTTCTACTTTTGAAAATCAAACCACAGCTTTTATTCCACAAGATGTTATACATGCCCTACACCCTTTCTTCAAAAATTTGCAAAAGGCCCTTTCAACCCTAAGAAACCATTGCTTCAATTTTCCATGAATGTGACAACCAACAAGGGTAAAAATGCAGGGGGTATCAAGAAGTGACTTTTTCATTTTTGCAACACTCATTGTCATGGGAGCTATACTAGGGTTACAAGCCATCTAGTGGGTGAGAGTGGAAAAGGTGTTAGAGTTTTTGAGTTAATAACATCAAAACAACAAGTTGACATGGCAAAGTTGGCTGGAGTGAATGAGGACAAAATCATTACAAATCACCATAAGAAATGGTCATCTATTGATTTGCATGCCTCTTCCACTGTATCATTTGGAGAGTTGTGATGGAGGTAAGAGGAAAGTGGGTGAGGAAAATTCGGTGATGGGGTTAACAAATATGCAAAAACATGAGCAAGCCGATGATGTAGTGGCCAAATTCTTTTATGCACATGCTCTTCCATTTCATTTGGCAAGGTCACCTTATTTCAAAACTATGTTGAGATCAATATTGACAGTTGGACCCTCTTATGCCCCTTGGAGAATATAGATTTTGTACCTCCCTCCTTGACAAATAATATTCAAAAGAAACCATGATGATGGAGGAGATGAGGCAAACATGGATTTGAAATGACTCTTCCTTTGTCATGGATAGGTAGACTGATATTCAACATAGGCTACTCATTAATATTATTGTTACATGCTCTGCTGGTTCATACTTTCTTAGAGCTATTGAGTGTTCTAGGAAGCCTAAGGATGCTGGTCTCCAGTTTACCATTTTGAAGGAGTCCACAGAGGTGGTTGCGCCGTCTAATATTGTGTAGGTTGTGATAAATTCAGCTCGTATTTGTAAGTTTGCTGGTTTGGTAATTGAGAGCTCTTACAAACATATGTTTTTGGGCTCCATGTTGTGTAGATGCTTTGAATAATGCTTTGAAAGACGTTGGCAAGATAGATTGGGTGAAGGTAGTAGTGGCAGAGGCTAGAGACATACAAATGTTTCTAAGTAACCATCACACTTCAATTGCATTATTCTGATCTTATTTGAAAAAAGAATTCCTCGTACTAGTTGAGAGTTGAGACTAGATATGCTAGCTATTATATTTTGTTCGAGAGGATTTTGGAGGTGCATGATGCTCTACAATCCATGGTTGTTTGTGGAGATTGGAAAAAGTTGGCCCAATCAAAGATAGAAGAAGGGAAGGCGGTGGGAGAAAGAGTACTTAATGGCACTTTATGGGCCAATATCAAGTAAGAAATTAAAAAACATAATTTTTTTTTGAGTTTGTTACACTTTGTATTTTAAAAGTTTTAATTTTTAAATGTTGCTTGCAAGTATATTTTCTCTATTTTATAATCAACTGTGGGAGTAATTTGGTATGCAAATACAAACTCTCCTAGACTGGGAGAGATCTATGAGACTTTTGATTACATGCTTGATTAAATGAAGCAACCAATTCGTCAAAAGGATCCTAAATTGCAATTTGATGAGGAGCACATTAGGCCTATTGTCACAAAGAGGTGGAACACAATGAACACCCCTCTTCATATGCTTTCCTATGCTCTTAATCCGAAGTGGTATGCATGTAAACCAGGCTGAATGCTTCCTTTCAAGGATGAATAGGTGACAGATGGGCTTACAACAGCCCTTCGTAAAATGTAAAGCAATGAGAAGGCAATCATTCTTTGAGAGAAGTGGCTTTAGTTTGTTGATCTTCAGGGTCCTACATTCAACAACCCAAAGGCTAGGACAAATAAGGCCACCATTGCACAAAATACCCCATAGGATGGTGAAAATTTCATGGGAAGGACATACTGGATTTGAAACAACTTTCCATTTGTTTTCTCTTAGAGATTGTTGGTTCCTTTGCTGCGAAGAGGAATTGGTCCACCTATGGCTTCTTTCACTCCATTAAGAGAAACACGTTTACTTCAAAACAAGCTAGAAAACTACTTGCAGTTCATAGTTCCTTGAGGCTTTAGGACCATAGACTATTGAGTATCGGCAGACTCCAATGACGTGATGGGATGTTGATCTTGAAGATGTTAGGCAGATTGATGAGGAGGAGGTGCAACCAAGACTGGTTGAGCTACCATTGGATGATCCAAATTAAGGAAAGAGTGATAGTGACTCACACGGTTCTGAGTCTTTAGATATTGATAGCCTGAATAAGGCTTAGTCTCATAAAATGTCGTATTTTGATTTTTGAGACTACTGTAATAATGCTTTATTGAAATTATTTTGTTGTTATACTATTGCTCTCATGATTTATTTACATATTGATATTGTTGTTAGTAGTTATTGACATATCTCTCTCTCGCCCACCCCTCTCTCTATAACATACTAATATGTTTTGAAAAAATCATATATATATATAAAACAATTTGTATATTTTATCATCCCCTAAAAATTGTTCCCTAGGGGACGTATGAGAAACGTGTCCCCTGTCGATCCCTTGTTCTCATCCTTTTTCCCAAAACACCATGGAACATAGTTGATAAGGTTTTTACAAGTTTGCTATTTTTCTGATCAGCATTAACATTAATAGGGTTTGGCATCTGCTTTTGTGTGTTTCATCATTTTAGCTTTCTCACATTTAGAAAATTGTCTATTTCCCAAAGTTGTTTGATTGGGGGCATTACAATTTCCTTGATACTTGAACTTCTCTCCTTGATAGACAATTCTCTCTTCTTAATAGTTGATCCTCCTTTTCCCTAAATTTAAAAATACTTCTCAATGTTAAGACTTGTTTCCTTGGCAAATTCGACATTTTTTCTCTCCCTATTAATGTTAGACATTGGAAAGAATAAGGAAAATTTGTGCAGTTGATTTCAGCAATAGTAGATTCATGGGCCAAGACTTGTTCTCCTCTCTTGGACATCTCCACCTCAATTCAGACTAAAGTTGGATTTCTATGCTTTGTGTATCTTATGGATTGTAGTTGGAACTTGGAAACATCATTCAACCTAAAAATAAAGTGCAATTCAATCCCAATATTCTTGATGGTAGAGATGGACTATATTCTTATCTCATAGTAATTTGATTCCTTGCATTACTTTTATTCCTAGCATTGTACTTGAGGTCTATAGTTCCTCATTTGAAAGTCATTTGCCAAGGGATGATGGTTATCATGCCAACAACTTTGTTTCTAAAATAAATCATTTCTTATATAATTTGCTGAATTTTGTATGTTGAACCATTAGGTTATCTAGTCTCCAAGCCTATTGTCCATTACTGTATCAAACTAAAGCAAAAAATTCGGTAGGTTCAACCATAGCTTGAAAAGATAGAGTTAGCAGCCTGAAAATTTGATTCCGACTCAGGATTTAGGACTCATAAAAACACAACCAAAAAAAGACATAGTTACACAAAAAAATCTAGAAGTAATGCATTTAGAGAACAAAAGTCTATCTCGATTATCAATTTGTCATATTTCAAACATTATATATCCATATAACCCTCGAATGTTCAAAGTCTGAAATTTCAAAGTCACAAAGTCTAACAATACATTGTAATACAACAAAATTATCAATAATAGTTATATAACAATGCTATATCAATTTACAAAGGATTATATGTCAAAAAACAATCAAATACAATCTACATCTTCCTCCTTCCCATCCTAGTGTAATTTAATTTTTTGAGCCTCAAACTAGAAGGGAAGTTAGTGTCAATATGATAACTGATTGTTTCCTAAAAACTATCTTTAATTGAGTCTAATGCATTCAACTTTGTTTCTTTTTCTGCTCCTCTTTCTAATTCAGAAAAATCTTCATCAGTAAGCATGACATTATTGTGTTCTTTGACGGTCCAATTGGCAAAATGATTGGTGTCATCCAATTTGATGACATTATGAGAAGAACCCTCCACCTTTTTGGTTGGAAGGTGAAGGTTGTAACGAATGAAGACGAGGTCATTGAAGTGGTTTTGGGTCAACCCTTTTCTCTTCCTCTTATGAATGCTCTCAAATAGGCTTCAATTGCATTCACACCTAGAAGCACTACAGGGCTGGGACAAAACATAGATAATTGGCCTCTAAAGATATGGTGTGCTAACACCACAATTTTCCCACCACAAATCTATAAAAATATAATTAAAAAAATATTGAGAGTTATTTAAAAGATTTAGACATTCGTTCAAATTCTCGAGTTTTCTACTTCTAGTATTAAGCTAAAAATGAAAGATAATATTTTTACTTGGTTGTTTTTCCTTTGAATTACTTGAGTTGAAGAAAAGAGCCTTCCCACCACACACTTATAGATTTTCTATTCATCAAGAACTCTATCTGTCATCTCATTAATTGGCACCATCTTATTAGTCCATGAAACAACACTTGCCATGACCTCTCCATTGGCCTTAAATGTATCAAAGAAGTAGAACTTTGGGTTCAAATAATAGGAAAAGGCATGTGTTGGTTGGCGAAGTTGGTTTGTTCATTTGCAATCAATGATGCACCAAATGATTTGATATTTTTTTTTGTTTTTACCATAGCAATGCTAAATGTCCTCTTTGGACCACTCTATGGCCTCATAGAGGTACCCTATAAGATTCCTAATTATGATTATGAGAATTTTTTGATCTTCTGGATGAACATGTCATTGCAAAATGCCTTGAAAAGCTAAATCCCTAGGTTGTTGATTCGGGTATAGGTGCAGGTAAGGGAATCGAAACCCAATATGAGAATTTTTCCCTTAGGTATGGGTACAGGAATAATATATATATAATGTTCTATGACATAATTTATAAGAATAGTGATACTCATGATTGCCAAAAAATAGAATATTTAAATACTTCATACTCATAATTTGCGAAAATGAAAATACTCAAGTCTCAAAATGTCATTACAAAGTGAAAATTCAAATTATAATTGATATTTCATATTCATTAAATTTTTCATTACAAGCATCAAGGTCAACATTAACATTTGGTTCAATTAAAAAAAAAAAAACATTTGGTTCAATTTCATTTGAATAGAAATCAAATGGATTGCCACTCCCACTAGCTGTGTCAAGTGCAAAAGCTGGTTCAATTTCATTTTGCAAACTTTTGGCAAAATGCCAAATCATTAATTATACAAGTAAAGTGATCTCAAAAGACTTAAAAAAACAATTGTTATATATGTATAATGTAAATCAGCTGAAATCAATCTCATAATGCTGATAAAAAGTTTACTAACTGTTGATGTGAGTTTTGTGACCACTCCAACGTGCAGGATATGTTGGTAATCACAACGGGACTTATGCTGTTCATTCATGGATATCTATCAACTTCTCAAATGACGAATGATTTGATAGTATGAGCTCTTCAAGTACTTCTAATGAGGATTTTGAAATAAAATGCAAAAGGGATATGGGTTTAGGAATCTAAGCTAACTCTATCTCTAACTCTACCAATGCAAGAGACTATTGATGATGAGGTAAAACTAACCAATCCTTGCTTCGCCAACTGAAACAACTACACAAAGGAGGGTGCTATCTTGTACAGATGCGTGGATGATTTTCAAATCACTTATGCACATCAAAACCATAAAGCATGTGAATCAATGAGCATGAAACAATTGAAGTTAAGTTCTTTGCAATGAGTTCAACCTAATCTTGCACTTTTACTTGCAATTAACAAGCACCAAAAGGTATAAACATAATTTTCACCATGAATCAACAATAATATCTTTCATCTACTCAACATAAACAAATCCTATCTAAGTGAGAAGTAGGAAACCATGCAACACTCCAAAATAACACAAGTATTCACTATGAATCAACAATGAATTTGCAATTACTTTGGCAGTATCTCAGCAAAAATTTCTTCAAATCTCACTTATAAATGAAATGAGCAAGCCTTATATAGTAGCTTTAATTACAATGGATGGCTTAGATTGATCCAAGATCAATGGCCAAGATTATTTAAAATAACCTTAATTAGGGTTTTCCTTAACTACCACTTACAAGCATTCAATGCTAACCAATGAGAAAATTACATTGCTTTGAAATACATATCTTTATGAGGATGAACCAATGAGAAAATTCATTGTGGTAAAACATTAAATGCATTCCACATGCCACTTGTCGATGAATTTGATTGGATGAACTTGGACATGTCAAGTTGGAATTCTCTAATTAGTTGAAGATGAGTGGGCGCCACTTTGATGCAGTCAAGGATGGAGAAACCTACAAGAGATCAATCCAATCCTTGCAGCCAGCACAACACAACGGAAACAAGACAAGATGGAAAAAATGAGAGATCAACCTTCTATTATTATTAGAAAATCAATTACAAACGATCTGCTATATGTAGTCTCACATGCCAAGGCCTGATTATGATAAAAAAACCCTTACAAAACCCTAGCCAAACTATTTCCAAATAATCTTATGAAAATCACCTATCCCTTAGGAATAAGTCCATAAGCTTATATAGCCATTACAATCATCGGTTGGCCCAGAAATGATCACATTTCCCAATAATAGAGAAAACGTGTTACAACAAATGAGTCGACACCCAAATCATCTAGAACAACCTCCAATGAATAAAATAAGAGACACGATCATACAAAAATGTCGGCCTCAAACGTAACAATGAGTTGGCACGATCGCAACCGGAAATTCCAATTGGTAGATCGGAAAATTGATCTGGAAACACAAAGACTGACCTGAAAATGAAGAACATGACAATCTTGCAAAGAATCTGCAAAATCTCACGTGCAATGAAACCAAATGAGGTGCGATCATAGGATAAGGTCCAACACGAAACCTCGAACACACTGTAGCGACCACAACCCAAAAGATCAAGCACAGATCGATTGGAATAAGAAACACTAGACTGATCAAACAAGAAACAAATATTTTTGATGCAAGATTGCTTAGATCCCAAGATGCTCTTGCACAAGACACCCGGGGTACTTGAAAAGTGAGCCTCTCACTTTCCTGGGGCCAAAGGAAAACCAAAATGGTCAACCTCAGCCTGAGAAATCCATGATGAATCTTCAATTGGTATGTCTTTCCATTTGACAAGATACTTCATATACTACTTACCTCTTGTACTCCGACCAACTTTGCTATCCAAAATCTTCTCTATTTGATCCATCTGCTTCTTAGGATACTGTTGTCCAACATTTGACTCAATACTGTCATCGGATTCACAATATTCATACAAATCTGCAACATTGAATATCGGTGATATATCCATGTCATCGGGTAACTCCACTTCATATGCATTCCCTAAATCAAATCTCCTCAAGATCTTACAAGGGCCAAATTTTTTCATCCTCAACTTGTTATAAGTACCAACAGGAAATCTACCCTTTTGTAAGTATACCATAACTTCATCTCCCACTTGAAATTCCTTGTCTTCTTTTCATGTCTCCTCTCCTTTTATAAACTTGGTTCATTTCTTCCAAATGATGTCTAACTTCTTCATGCAATGATTTCATAATGTCAGCAAACTCTTCTCCTTCAGCACTCTTACTAACTTTATGACTGAGATCCCTCAATTCTGTTACCCCCTTAGGATTAAATCCAGTAACCACTTCAAATGGTGTCTTCCTTGTGCTCCTTTTTATTGAATTGTTATAAGAAAACTTTTCTTGAGGTAAAACTGAATCCTAATTTCCAAGCTTATCTCCAACTAAACACCTCAACAAGTTCCCTAAAATCCTGTTCACAACCTCGGTTTGCCCATCAGTTTGTAGATGAAAAGTAGAACTAAACTTCAAATCAGCTTTCATCTTCTTCCAATGTGTCCTCCAAAAATAACCAACAAACCTACTATCCCTGTCTGAAACAATTCTCTTAGATAATCCATGTAATCTCACAATCTCCTTTAAAAAATAAATCAGCTACATGCACTACATCAGTTTTCTTCCTACAAGGAATAAAATGTGCCATCTTAGAAAATTTGTCTACAACCACAAAGATAGAATCATAGCCTCTCTGTGTTCTCGGCAAACCAAGTGCAAAATTCATACTGATCTCTTCCCAAGGTCTGACCGGTACTATCAAAGGTGTATACAACCTCATATTCTGACTACTACTTTTGGAAACTTGACATACCTTACAACTCTGTACAAAAGTCCTCACATCCTTCTGAGCTTGTGGCCAAAAGTAATTCTCACTCACTAAGGCTACTATCTTATCAATGCCAAAATGTCCTACTAAACCTCCACTATGTTTCTCCTTAATCAAATTATCTCTCATGGAACTTCTAGGTATACATAACTAACTACCTCTGAATAACATTCTATTCTGAATGAAATAATCCAACCACTTACTTCTGTCGGCAATAATAGGTTCTTTACAAGCTTTCCAAGGTTCACTAAAGTCTAGATCTTCCTCATACAATACCTTCAATTCATCAAACCCCAACACTGCAATCTTCATCTCAGTCAACAAAGTCCTCCTACTCAAAGCATCAACAACTTTATTTGACACGCCACTCTTATGTTTCAACACAAATGTATAACTCTGCATAAACTCAACCCATCTCATATGTCTCTGATTCAACTTACCTTTGCTGCTCAAATACTTCAATGCTTGATGATCAGTATACAGTACAAACTCCCTAGGTAACCAATAATGTCTATTTCTTCAAGGCCTGAATTATAGCATAAAATTTATGATCATACATTGAATACCTTCTTTTAGCATCATTCAACTTTTCACTGAAATAAGCAACAAGTCTCTCTTCTTGACTCAAGACAGCTCCAATTGCATTTCCACTAGCATCACATTCTACTTAAAATACCTTATTGAAATCAAATAAAACTAATACCGGTTGTTCTGTCACCTTCTGCTTCAACAATTCAAAGCTCCTTTGTGCTCCATGTGTCCATTTAAACTCCTTCCCATCTCTCATAGTTTCAGTCATCGGTCCACATATTGAACTAAAGTTTCTAATGAACTTGCGGTAGAAACTAGCTAGCTCATGAAATGATCTTACCTCTCCAACAGTCACCGGTATAGGCTACTCAACAATGGCTTTCACTTTCTCAGGATCCATCTTCAATCCTTGAGCAGATATTACAAATCGAAAGTATACTAACTCCTCTTTCATGAAAGTACACTTCTTGATGTTTATCAACAACTTCTCTTCTCTCAACCTTTGCAATACTTGGTTAACATGCATCAAATGCTCCTCTTTTCTCTTATTGAAAATCAAGATATCATCCAAATTCACAATGACATACTTACCCAAGAATTCCTTCAAGACTTCATTCCTTAACCTCATGAAAGTACTAGGTGCATTAGACAATCCAAAAGACATTACCAACCACTCATACTTTCATTTGTCTTAAATGCAGTTTTCTACTCATCACCTTCTCTGATTCTAATCTGATGATATCCACTCTTCAAGTCTATCTTGGTGAAATACTTAGCTCCATTCAAACAATCCATCAAATCATCCATCCTTGGCAAAGGAAACTGATACTTAATGATAATTTGGTTGATGGCTCTAGAATCAGTACGCATCCTTCATTGTCCAACCTTCTTAGGTGCTAATACTGCAAGCACTTCACATGGACTCAGACTTTGTCGGATCAACCCTCTCTGCAACAAATCTTGTACCTGCCTATTGAGTTCTTCATTCTCTTCCAGTGTCATCCTATAAGCTTCTTTATTAGGCAGACTAGCCCTCGTTATGAAATCCATACAATGACTAGTACTTCTCACCAGTGGTAATCCATTAGGCACATTATCTGATATGATGTCAGCATACTCATTCAACAATCCAGTGATTTATTTAGGATGTTCTTCTACCAAGACTTTCTCCTTGGACTCCTTAGTTACTAAAGAAAAACACTTTATTATGCTTCATGCCATCCAAAAACAACCTGTCATCCACTAGACAAATTCTTGCACTTGTACATACTTCACTCTTAAGAGGTTCCTCTAAAGGTAACAAGTTTTGTTTCATCCTATTAGCAACAATAGTGTAATCATTCCTTCTACCATCATGCATAGCTTGCCTATCAGACTACCATGACCTACCCAACAAGATATGACATACATCCATAGGCATAATATCACACAAAACCTCATCATAATACTTCCCAATCTTAAATTTAACTAGGCATTGTTCACTTACCAGTACCTTCTGTTCATCTTGTATCCATGCAATCTGATAGGGTTTAGGATGCTTCAACCTCTGCAATGTCAATTTGTCAACTAACTCCTCTGAAGCAAGATTATCAGAACTGCCACTGTCTATGCCAATGTTACACACCTTATTTTTTACCTTACATCTGGTTCTAAACAAATTCTTCCTCTGTACCGATTCCTTCTCTTGTTCTCTATGGTAAAGGACTCTCTTGGTCATCAAAGTTGCACCTTCCTCTACTTGATTGTTGTTCATTGAACCGGTGGATTCTTCATTAGCAAATGTTGTTCTCCTAGTGCTTTTTTGTCGTCTTATTAGAGTTACCTTGCTTGCATTCAAAGGCTCTGTCTCCTACTTCACCACATTTGAAACAAGTGCCACTGAACTCCCTCCTTTCACCACAACCATGTCCTTCATTTCGGTAGGAACTCCTATCATTCCTCCTATACCGATCATTGTCCTTAACTTCTTACTCACTTTTTCCCTGATCAACAAAAGATCTACCTCTACCTCTTTGAAATCTTCCTCCTTTGCCTCTTTGTCTCTTCTCATGCCTTCTTTTCAACTTCTGTTCAACCTTCAAGGCCCACTTGTAAGCCTCTTCCACACTCGTGATCTGCAACAAGCTGATTTCATCTTGTATGGACATCTTGAAAGCATTAAGGTAGTGAGCAACTTGTTTAGCCTCATCGTCTATATGACCAGATTTGATGCTCAACTTGTAGAACTCCTCAATATAACTCTTAACACTTAGGTCTCGTTGCTTCAAGTTCTGCAACTTTCTAAACAAACTTACTTGGTAGTCCTCAGTCAAAAACGTAGCCTTCTACTTATTCACCATCCTTTCCCAAGATTTGATCGTCTTTATCCCTTCTCTGCCGATCTGTCTGTAAATGTTCCCACCATAGGGATGCATGTCCTTTTAGCTTAGTGAAGGCATACTTTACTTTCTTGTCTTCACTAGTTCCTTCAAGCTCAAAATATTTGTCCGTCTTTGTGATACAATCTATCAATTCATTAGCATCTAGGTTGTCATGATAATCAGGTGGATTGAAATGAGGTCTCCTATTAACATTAGTCAAGGCTCGGATGAACCGCTCCTCTTCATGATTCAACTCCAGTTGTGCCTCATTGTTCTCTCCTTCCACTATTGGATTCTGATTTTTTTCATCTTCCTCTTCATCACTTGCATCTTCTATATGTTGCTCTCTCCTCTGAGTAGTCTCCACTGCTTCCAATCTGGCAGAAATTTGTCTCAACAAATCTAAGACTGTTGGGTCTGCATTCCTTACTCCACCTCTAGCATTTCTCCTGACCATTTTCTCAAACCCTAGAAGCTATAGGTCAGATCCTTTCAACCGCCACCCCACAAGCAAGCCCTAGGTTGAAAAACCTTGCTTTGATACCACTTGATGTAGTCAAGGATGGAGAAACCTACAAGAGATCAGTCCAATCCTTGCAGCCAACACAACACAACGGAAACAACAAGACAAGATGGAAAGAAATGAGAGATGAACCTTCTATTATTATCAGAAAATCAATTACAACCGATCTACAACATGTAGTTTCACATGCCAAGCATACAGGCCTAATTATGATCAGTAAACCCTTACAAAACCCTAGCCAAACTACGGCCAAATAATCTTATGAAAATCACCTTTCCTTTAGTAATAAGTCCATGAGCTTATATAGCCATTACAATCATTGGTCGGCCCAAAAAAGATCACATTTCCCAATAATAGAGAAAACGTGTTACAACAAATGAGTCGGCACCCAAATTATCTAGAACAACCTCCAATGAATAAAATAAGAGATGTGATCATACAAAAGTTTTGGCCTCAAACATAACAATGAGCTGGCATGATCGCAACTGGAGATTCCAATTGGTAGATTGGAAAATCGATCGGGAAACACAAAGACTGACCGAAAAATGAAGAACAAGACAGTCTCGCAAAGCATCTGCAAAATCTCACACGTGATGAAACCAAATGAGGTACGATCATAGGATAAGGTCCAACATGAAACCTTGAACACACTGGAGTGACCACAACCCAAAAGAACAAGCATAGATCGATTGGAATCAGAAACACTAGACTAATCAAACAGGAAACAGATATTTTTTGGTTAATGCAAGATTGCTTAGATACCAAGATGCTCTTGCATCACACCTCAACATGCTTATCTTGTATTCTCCACTTTTTAATTCCTCTTCTTCACCTCCTCAATTTGGAAATCTTCTCATTGAAATGTTCTTGAAGTTGTGCTTGTCTTGATACCTTGGCCTTGGTCCTTCTTCATTACTTGAACTTGTCAACCTTCATCTTCCCTTGATTGGGCTTGATCATGCTGTTCTCATTTGCATTGTTTGTTTACCCTCATCTTCCATGCAATAATTTTGTCTTCGAACTTGGTTTGCATCCTAACCTTCCTTATTCCATGAGATGTGTATATTTGCAATTCGATCATCACCCTTGGTTGAGATTTCCAACAAATTTGGATATACAACATTGATCATTGTATCAATGATGCTTTCTTTACGAGATCTTTGAATCATTTCACAAGGAAAAATGTAAGCAAGGCATCTCATTACCCTTTCCTCTACATTTTTGAAGCAGTTGACTTAGATCATTGCAATTGCACTTCCATTTTTTGTTTCCAGTCCTAACCTCCTTGCTTGCTTGATAAATGACTTGTGACTGCCTTGTTTGACGTTTCCATGGTGATCTTGATGTTGCAATCATCCATGTACATCAAGTGGTTCGACCTCATGTCGCTTCTTCATTGTCATTTTCACTTGTACATCCTCCATCAAATTTGATCTTCAAGCTTTCTTTTGTGCACTCGCTTGAGCATCACCTTCCATGGTCACCTCCATTTCACCATCATGCATGAGTCCTTGCAAGACGAGGAAATATTTATATTAGAAGTGAAGTTATTGTAAGAAGATAATCATTGACTCTTTTAATTAAGACTTGAAAGGAACTAAAATGTGAGATACTTTTAGATTGCTACAAATGACTTACGTCCTAGAATCCCTTTAGCATCTAATCTTAATCATGCATCTCCTCAAAACAATTCCTCATTTTAATGCCAATCTTGATTCGCTGAGTTTCACACCTGATTTTCAATTGAATACGCCCAGCAAATCACTTAATTCAATCAGGACTTTTCCATTGTATACCAAGTTCAAGCTCATACCTGATTGAAATTTTGGAAAATTCTGAATTCTCTCAAAGTTTAAGTCTACCATAATTTGCACTCCGATCTTCCCTGGATATGACAAATACTTAATTCCCACTTCTCTTCTGATTTTGGCCTCCCTCATCTCTGCTCTGCACTTAATTAATTGGCTATTGGTTTGTATTGAGTTATGGTTGAAATGAGGCATTGAATGTTCTTTTATACGCCTCCCTTCCAAGAGACATGCCCATTGGGGTTGGGGAGGGCCGACTTGTTTATTGAATTTCATTCATTTGAAATTTATTTGCACTCCTCCCTTATGCCAACCCCCTTTATACTTCAAATTTCCTCCTCAATGGCAAGCGATTTTCTTCAAAAGGCTTTTGAATTCAATCCTAAGAGAGGTCGGATTTCCGACCTTGGTTAGGATTTTGGCTTGGTCAAACTTGAAAGTGCATAACCCATTCCAAATCAGATCGGATTCCCTTCATTCATTCAGATTTCATCTCATGTTGCTGGTCAGATTTCATCATGTGTTTGGGAATTAGTCTCATTGCTGGGCAGATTTCCTCATATACTTAGGATTTTGTCCCGAGGGAGGTCGGATTTCCAACCTCACTTAGGAATTTTGTTCCAAGGGAGGTTAGATTTCCGACCTTCCTTAGGAATTCACATTGAGGCCAACTCATAAATCTTGCTAAGTGTTTGAAATTCATCATGAAAAGATCAGATTTTTCACCTTGTTTTGGATTTTCACTTCAACATTCAGATTGGAATCCTCACCTTTGTTTGGAATTTGCATAATGCTGTTTGAAAGTTTTGATATTTATTTGGGCAAATGCATGACGATCAAGTTGAGTTTGGAAATTTCATTGACAATACTTGATTTCATCCTTCTCTTAAGTGTGTTCATCACTATGCAAATCAGATTTCCAACATTTGTTGGGAATTTTGTCTTGAAGGGGGTCGGATTTCCGACCTTTGTTAGGAATTTCGTTCCAAGGCAGGTCGGATTTCTGACCTCTCTTAGGAATTTTATCCCAAAGGAGATCAAAACTCCTGAGTTTGTTGGGAATTTTCAGTAAAATCAACTCCAAAATTTTGCGAAGTGTTTAAATTTCTCTATGAGGCAATCAGATTCTAATCTTGACTTTGGATTTTTATCAACATTCAGATTGGATTCCATCTCTGGTTTGCCCAAATTGCCTTGAGGTTTCTCATCAATATGTAGGTCGGAAATCAGGAGCTTGTTTAGGCAAAAATGCCTCATCCATGTTAGAAATGCAAGGGCTGTTAGGAATTTGCTTATGCCCTTCAATTAACTCTTCAAATACAGATCAGAAATCTTGTCTTTAGGAATTTCTTTTGGGAGAAAATCAAGTTTTCACTAAGTGTTGCAATTCCTTCTCATAGGAAGGTCGGAAGTGAGCAATTGACTAGGAATTTCTACCAAGACTTGATCTACACTTAGAAAAATTTGATCCAAACAAAAACTAGCCCTTGACAATTCACTTGTGCAACTCCATCTTGTAGGTCAAAATCTCATAATTGTAGTTGGCATAAAATACCTATTGTTATATTTTATAATATTGGTTACCCGTCAATTTACTAATTGTCCGTATTAAGTTTTTATCACTCTCAGGTAGTTGTCATGTTGGTTGGTTGATGGCTGTTTTCCTCTTGGCAATGGTCTTGTCCTTTAAATATGCTGCGTACTACCAAGGAAAGGGGTATGGTATTGTGGGATGAATTGTAATCCTTGGTTGACCATCTTTGGTCTTTTTCTTTGTAATGAATTCATGAGCTAATAAAGATATGTTTTAATCCTATATTTGGTATGCACTGCCATCTGTATTATTATTTCATGTATGTAATTTACTATGTATAGTAATAATCATTTTGTGTCATTGCCTTTAAAGAGGTCGCATTAGCATTGTGTGATTCATACCCTTGGATCCCAATAAAGACGAGAAGAGGCCACAAGGTGGTCAAGACCAAGTAATGAGGAGATCTTTAAGAATTATAGAAACAAGAACGAAGAAGAAGATTACAAGATTACCTAAAACTTACGGCCCCTTGACGAAATGTACCTCGCCAACCAAGTAAGACAACCGTTTGTACAGAAACTATCAAACAGTGAGTATGAAGAAGGAAACCTTGAACTAACAGACATATTGCATGGCATTGAGAATCTATCTATGTTAGGAGAACCCATCATTAGAGGATTTGAACTGAAAACTGTCGGATGGAGGGAGTACAAGTACGAGTCAAAGCCTGAAAATACCTGAGGTGTTGGAGACGCTAAAGGTGGACGTGTAGAGGACGCACGCGTAACCAAGAGTTCAAGGAAAGCACCAGAACGTAGCGGTCGAAATAGTCCTCCCAGGTTTGAGACACAAGGGAGCAAGTAGGCGAGAAAGATGGTGACTCCTCTAACAAGTCCAAATGTGGATCGACAAAAACTGTCGAAGTTCATGGGGAACGGGTTGGAAGACCCTACAAGGCACTGGAAGATGTGCGAGATTATCTGGGTAGCAAATAGTTAGGTTGACGAGGACTATTGGTTGAGAGCATTTCTAGCAATGCTATGGGGTACAATGATTGACTGGTTCACAAAATTGGATGCTTCATCCATAGCCTCTTGGGATGAACTCGGGAGGGCATTTGAGGTCGAGTTTAAACTGCTATGAGACAACAATGAGATTGTCACTGAAATTTATAATACCAAACAAGGGAAGAATGAGTGTACGGGCTTACACTCATAGGCTGAAGGAATTGTTGGGAAAGTTGGAGAATTAGCCAACCGATGTGTTGAAGAAGAGGTTGTTCATTGAGGGGTTGATTCCCTCCCTATGCAAGAAGATGAAAGTGGTGTCTCCACCCTTGTATGTTGATGCCTACAATTGGGCGATGGACATCGAGAGTGAAAACAAGACATCCTCCTGAGGGAAGAGGAAGACACATGATGACGATAGCACTGAGGGTAGTAGTGATGATGAATCAATAATAGTCTAGGCCCTACGAAAAGACATGATGAGAATGATGAAAGAATTGAAGGTTGAGGAAGGGACGAGTAAAGAAATTAATGAACTATGGTGTACAAAGTGTGAAATTGAAGGGCACACAAAAGGTAATTGTCCTAAAATGATGTTCTATGAGATTTGCCAAGTGATGGGTCATTTAATAAAGGAGTGTACATATAATTTAAAGACCGGAAGTATGTAAATAATCTTTACACACGGAGATTCCACTCCATCGAAATCACAAAATGTACCCCCAAGTGGTCATGGAAATCAATGTTGGAATCAAATACAGTATGACTTGAGAGGATGTCCTATCATATAGTGCTGACAATGTAATGAGTGAGGTCACTTTGTGTGGGATTGTTAGAGTGGGCAGAACAATGGGCATTTGTTGTGCAAGTGGTGTGGTTTGAGGAACCATGAGGACACTGACTGCCCAAAGCAAAAGGTAGTAAATATGTTGGACATAAAAGACCTGGAGGAGGATGTAGTAACAATCACTAGACTCCAAACCAAGAAGGCAGTCTATCCCGACCCTCGTATAGAGGAAAGACTTTGGGAAGCAAGAGGTGACATTAAATAGCGATAGCAGAGGAGAGAAGGGCCACAAATGATGCTGCCAGTACCCCACTGTGGTCGGAGTTTGAGAAAGCCATCATGAGACAGATGTTGTAGGCCACTATACCCATACGGGTATTTGACCTCCTGCAAGCCATGGCACAACTGAAGATGGACATTACCAACATAGTCGGTGCCGACGTTGTCGGCTAGGAACATGGCAAGCTCAAAGGGAAGTCTACAAACAACCTAGCCACTGATCCAATTTTGATGACAACGCATATTGGAAGGAAGCCAATTGTTGTCGAGATGGAGATAATGGGACGAAAATGGACAAACACCATCATCGACGGAGGCTCGGGCGTGAATGTACTACCGAAGGAGACATGGAAGGCCCTTCGCAATCCAACACTCTGGCTACCAACCTTCCATCTAGTAGGTGTTGACCAACATGGCATCAAACCACTTGGGACGCTCATGGCACAGAAGGTCACCATTGGCACTCAACATTTCTTTCTGGATTTTGTTGTCATCTTGCTGGAAAAGAAGGCGTACGACACCCTCTTTGGAAGGGGCTGGATGGTCGTAGTGAAAGAAAACCACAATTGGAAGAACACTCTCCATCTAGAGTGACAAAAGGAAGTACGTCATTAACTTGCAGAGCTAGGAGTTGGCATCCGACTTGGAGTATGAGGGTGGAGACTTCGGGATGGAGGAAGAAAAAGTAATGGAACCCAATGAGGAAGGGGTGTTAGAACTTGGAAATTGCTCAACGGATGAGATGAGTTTCCTGAATGGACTATTCCATTGGCAAATGGAGGACTATGAGGTATTTTCACCATATAATTTTCTTGAAGCTATAACTCTCAGTGAATAAAAATGGATGAAAGTGTGTAAAGGTATGGATGATACATCTCTCAGTACAAGGGGGTGACTGTATAATATGGATCATATAAAGGATTGTCAAGGGAAATTCACTTCACCTAAAATTTAGAGGAAAAGAAAGAAGGAATCAAGAGGGGTAGAAACTGGAAAGCAAAGAATAATGAAGATAGTGTAGAGGCCATTGTTTAATTCGTCAATGCAGAAGGTATTGCTTAATTCACACTCTTCACTAGTTTATTAATTTCACTCTTGGCGAGGGTATGTTCGTTGTTGGCAATAGAAGGTAGCCTTGGCAAGATCTTACCTTGACAGGAACTTGGTAGTACAAAGAAGAGAGAACATTGCACTAGTTCGTATAAAAGATTGGAGCTTTATCCCATACCCAAGTTTCCCGTATGCTCTTTACCACCTCTATGCGATATATGACCTTGTGGTTTTATGCACCATACGACACTATCTGAACATTTCACAATTTATTTGTTGGAGCAACATCTACTCACCCTATACAACATTCCCGTACGGGAATCTCCCATACAACACTTTGCCCAACCTGTATGGTCAAATGGGACGTGGTCTTTGGTGAACTATCCTCCCATACGACATCTGCATGATGACTCTGTATAGTTCCTGCATCGTGGACAATATCGGAACAACTTCGTACGACAACCTAATCAAGTTCTGCGTCCTGCACTACAGTTCGTACATCCTCTCGTACGACTCTTTGGTCTATCTTTACATTTTGTATGACACCATAAGAGGCTGCTATTTTTTGTATGAAACTTTAGTTTTTCCTTAAGAAGGCAGATTTTGCAGTCCGTAGATCATCAACACACCGTACGACCACTTTGGTTGGTCACGCTGCATGTTGTATGATCTCCATGCAAAGGTGTTTATGTCATTGTTGTGCTTTGTACAGTCCATTTTGCTAGCTGTATAGACCATCCTACAAGCTGTACATGTCCTCTCCAAAGCCATATGGACCATCTTCTAGGTCGTGTATGCTCTCTTCCAAGTCGTACGGGTCTATCTTACAAGCCACACTTGCATGTACTGTACGCACAATGCAATTTCTCAATACCGTACGAACTCCTCAACAACTACAATATGCATTGTATAGACTGTATACTTCTCATTTGGGCTGGCACCATATGTCGTACGGTCTCTAATTCTAGCCATATGTTGAAAGCTCCAAGTAATAGGGTACTGTAAACAAGCAATACTTCGGAAATTTCAAGCCGTAGGGCCTTGACCTCCCATTGTACAACAAATCTTTGGTGGGTTACTCGATATTGTATGAAAATATTTTGGCAGATTGCATAGTGTCATAAGGGTGCAACAACTTCTCCATACGGGTACGTTATCTCCTGCATACGAACTCTCCTACACTGCATGGACTAGTCTTCACTCAGAGTTTCTAGGCACCGTACGGTCACTGTTCCTTGACCATGTGGTGGTGATATCTCTTGGGGTATGGCTAGTAGGCCATGTATGGGCACTTCTATTGGTACGACATCACCATTTGGTCTTTGCATGACAAACAAACAAGAAAAGTACGACGAAGAGGATTTGTTTTGAAATATCGGACTTCACGATGTTGTAGAGATTGGCTAAACCCTTTAGAACCTCTATTTTTGGGCTTTATGAGTATTGTTCTTGGCATCTTAAAAAATCAAGAAAATAGTGTGCGCCATGGAGTTTTGTGTGGTTCTAAAGGTGCTAATTTGGTCTTGGTGGTGGGAGTGCGTTTGGGGTGCTGCCCCTAGACCCAGCAAGGGGCTCTGCCCCTCAAGCCCACTAGGGGTGCTGCCCCTTGACCCCAGTGGGGGTGTTGCCTCCAGACCCCATTTTATTTTTACACTACAACTTTGAGTTTGCGCAGTCTAAGTCATTATCTACACTCTTGTCATTAGTTTTCTTGGATATTGATGTATACTTGTCGTTTGGAAGACATCTTTTTTCTTTTGGGGGGGATGATGTAGTTGGCCTAAAAGGCCTATTGTTATATTTGATAATATTAGTTCTTTGTCAATGTATTAATTGCCCGTATTAAGTTTGTTATCACTCTAGGGTAGTTGTCGTGTCGGTTGGTTGACGGTTGTGTTCCTCTTGGCAACCATCAGTCCTCGACCATCTGTGGTCTTCTTCTTTGTAATGAATTCATGAGCTCATAAAGATATATTTTACTCCTATATTTGGTACGCACTGCCATCTCTATTATTATTTCACGCATGTAATTTACCAGGCATAGCGGTAAACAATGATTCATTGGACAACTTACTTAAGGGAATAAAAAATCCACAAGTGCTTGGATTGTGTCCTAATCATTAAAATTCCTAACTCTTTTAAGGATCCTTACTTGCAAACTAGGAGTTGGCTTGGCTTGTATCTCTACATTGCCCAATTATCAACACTTGAGACTTCAAAATCGCCGCCAAACTAAGACTAAACTAAACAAACTACTAATCTACTAAGCAAAAGAGGGGATCCCCATTTGCAATGGGGTGATGGTGTGAAAAGGTCACAACACCAACCTTGTGTTCTAGGTACAATTCACAAATGCAACTAAAATGATATTTAATTGCTTGTTCTGACATATTCTGATATAAAATGCTGTTACAAAGTTATGATATAGTTAAGACTTGATGGATAAAGGAAATTGCATACCCAAAATGATGAAAAGTGAAACTGAGGTTTTGATGTATGAAACTATGCCTAGGAAGTTCCTTGGTTGTACTTGTACTAGGACCTGAGATATACCAATAATACCCTGCAATGTAGTTTAAACCCCACTGATATTGCAAATCGCCACAAAATGCACTAGAAAGTTTTATTCAAAATTTAAAAACAAATTACAGTTATACAAAGTCGTTTTGGAGTAAATAGTTAGTTAATATCCTAGGACTCCCCTTTTGTTGCAGATCTGGACTGCTATTCCTTATGTATGGGATCTTAGGTTGCAATAATGGATGTGTTGTAAATATTATAAAACCTTTAGCTTCCAGTTCATATTTGTGTTGGAGACCTGAAGTTATCCCTCTTTGAATATATCACTAAGTGGTGAATGGACTCCAGAGGTGTTTGTTGCTTGATGTAGCCTTATATTCATTTGGCAATACAATTCTGCTAAGCCTGTGCAAACTAGAATGTGGATGTCACTAAGAGTTTTCTGGAGCAGCGATTCACATAATAGCAATTTGAAGAATGTTGATCCTTGTTAACTAATTTTTTATCTCCTTGTTTACTGGTCTGGGCCCCTGGGGTGTCTAGTTTGTTGTTCACCAACACTCAGATAAACTGCTCAGAACACTGCTCAAGACCTTCAAAAATACCACTAGATAAGAAAAAGGATGACCTATGGCTTGGTTGATAGGTGAATTCCTGAAAACCTCTGACCATGGCGGCTGGTCCTGGAAACTAGATTTTCACTGGATAAATTAGAGTAATCACTAAATTAGGAATTTCACATTTGCAAGGAAAATGTGATAGATAAGGTCAAGGGTTTGTCCCATACTTTGAGGATAGCTAGAGTTTGCACCCTAGCTGGCCAACCTCAGAATTTCTCCCAAAATCATATTGAATTTTCCATATGGCCATGCCCAGTCAGTCTTAGCATAATATATACTTGTCAAAATAGGGTGCAAGGGCCCCAAAACTAGTGCCAACTTTTGAAGTTTAAAATTTTAATTTAATATTTATATTTGTAAATTATATTTTTTAACTTTATTTTTATTTTTTAATAAATAATATTTATATAGGTATTAAAGTTAGTGTTGAAAAGCACTTTTGGGGTTTGTGGTTGAAGTTGGCCTCAAGGAATAGGGGACATGAAAAACCCATTGACGTGCCATTTCCATCCACAAAATGAAGAACCTTGACCAAAGGCTTTGTCACCTAAAAAATTGAAAACAGATCTGAAATTATTACAAAATTAGCTAAAAAACAATAGATAATTCCATATAAAGTTTATGTTTGTATTTGTTACTTACCTTGAGTAACTCCTTTGCAATTTTGATGAATAAGTCATCAAGAATGTCATTGTATCCTTCTCTCCTTTGGTTTTTTGTCTTATGGAGACTCCATTCAGACATTGGGTACATATATTTGCTTGATAGAAGTAATTGTGACAACATTGCTTTGGAAAGTGAGGAAGTGGGTGGCAAATCATATCACTTCTGGTCACTCAATCTCCTTGCCATTCGTGTGATCTCTTAGAATGTATATTGGATAAAACTGGACCTAGATCTGAGCATGGCAGGTAATGAATTAGTGAAAAAGCTTATAAATAAAGCTTGAAAGTGTTACATAACGGTACCAATGAAGTATAGCTTTGATTCCTTTGTGTCAAATCCCATATTTCAATATCGCATAAAAAACTTAGCTTTTCTTGTGAACGAATGTCATCCCTTGAAGATACATTTGACATGAAATGGTTTCTACTCGTGAGTTTGATTACCAGATTTTGGTTTACTGAGATGTACTTTTGAAGGAATTATTGAGAGGAATGAAGTCCCTGGTTTGATAAACTTACATATAAAAATTATAGTGCTCCAGCATCAAATGCTTCATTCTTAATAAGTTAATTCACCACAAGAGTGGGATTGTGTGAAGTTTTATAGTAAACTAATTGGCATGGTCGGTAAAGTTAATCTTCGTCTTTTTGGTACTGTGGAATTTTATGCACAAATTGCTTGAAAGCTGAGGATTTTCTCTGAAATTATTGAAAAATTGAAGGACTATCCATATGTAGAACCTAAGTTTTTACAAACCATCAACTTGAACTTTTCCTTATATAACGATGAATCTAATCATGATCTTGAGAAGACAATATCGTGCTCTTGATCTATGATAAAACCTTTTTGTTGAAGTACGCATCAGATTCATTCATAATTATAGGCATTCTTAATCTTTTTGTAACTACAAGATTTATTGCTAATAGGTTACTTAAATTTTGTTTTTTTGTGGTGAGCATTGAAACAGATGTTTGCATTAATGTATTTGACTATAAATATGTTAGTACTAAGGTTCGATTGAAAATTATTGATGTAAAATTGGTCAAATTTTCATAGAAATTGTATAAATGATTTCCTTTAGCATTTTGAAATGTTTCAAAGTAATTTATTTGTTTTAGTTCTTACTGTAAAATATGTTAAACTCATGCTGGGGACTTATGATACCGATGAAAGTAAATTTGTGCAGTTTCATAAACATCTTTTTTCCTGTGTTGCCAGATTAAGCTTTTGTTTTAGTTTCCCTTTGCCTTGCTTTTAGTGGATGACATGTTTAAAAGAAAATGAAACAGTAAAATAAATATGATAAAAGCTATCTGGAGAAAATTTATTAGAACTTCTTTTTTCAATTGACTTCCTACATGAATTACGATGAAAACTTACAACTTCTTTGTTTCAGTATTTATCAGTTGGACATCCTCCATATTTCAAAGGCTTGGATTATATTTATGAGGACCGTGGTGAGGTAAGACGATAGATCAATATCTCATTTGTTTTATCTTAAAGTATTATTTGGCAAGTAGAGAATTTTTTTTTACTGATACATCTCTTTGCTTTTCCCCTTTATTTTCTAATGACAATAATTGCCCCTTTATTAAATATAAATTCCTTTTTTGCATTCATATTCTGGTACCTTAACACCTTCAGATTTGTTTTTGAATATGTCATACCTGATTTTTTTTTAGAACTTGAACAGCATTTTATTCACATATTTTTATATTGGAGGAGCTAAATATTAGTCAACAAATTGTATATAATGAGTTACAACAATAGCACTATACAAGTGAATATTCCTTTTTTGTGTTTTCTTTTAACACTTGGATTTTCCCTTCTGACAATCCTTTATCATTAGTTAAAGCCCATACACACACAAACTGCTGCAACAAACTTCAGGGAAACTAAGTTTGAGGTCTGCAGGATTTAAGTTTTAGCTTAGAAAGAGGGAGTGAACATATTTTAATGTTTTTTTAATATTTTATTTTCAATTGAGATTTAGTATTATGTTCTTGTCTATATAAACAAAACCAACTTAATTCTGGATCTGGACAAAAGTACAAAGAAAATGACATTAATCTGTCTAGAGTGGCAAAAATGTGGAGGAATGATAAATCTAATTTCAATCTCCCAAGATGAGTCAAAGGAGATAAGTACCTTGTTGTACCACTGTTAAAATTTTAGTATTGGAGTCCATTTTGCAAAATTTATTGAGTCTTCTTGTCAGTCTGTCTTGGAAAGTTGTGAAGCCATTTATCTCTTTTGTATGTCGAAGGTGAAAGTCCATCATCTTTGGAATGTATTGATTGTTTTGTAAAGTTGATGGACAAGTGTGAAGTCAAGATCTAAAATAAAAGAGGTTGTTGAGGCAGTAAAATTGACTAAGTAAAATGGAAAAATGATTTCTGGGGCATACTTTCCTATCCTAAAATTAAATAAGTGCCAAAAAGGTCGTTATTGTTCGTGTGAATAAGGTTTTGGACCTAGTGAAGGTCTTGGACCTAATGTTTTCACTAGTTTCTAGTGGGTGACTTATTCACATGACTTAATTTTACTTTGATCCTAGGTGTTGTTTCTTGAAGGTGTTAGTTGTCAAGATAAGATACATCATATATTATCTTTATGACTTTTATTTAATTCTAGTTCCCTAGGTCATTTAATATTTGATTGAGGTAGTTGTCTCATTGTATATGATTAAGGCACATGTCAAAGTTGTAATGTCCCCATTTTGAGCGAGCATTGGAGCTAGTGTATTTAGCCTATCATTGGGTTCTTGTAGGTTAATTCTAGTGATTAGAGGACCTTGATGTGGGGTTTGGCCTGTTTTGAGGGACTTACCATTTATAGTAAGTCAACAGTTGGTTCCAATGAGCTCAGATGTATTAGAGGAATTAAATGAATCTTTTAGTTTTTATTTTCGGCTTCCGGTTTGGGCTCCAAGATTCTTGGAGGGAGCGTCTATATTTAGAAAGTCATTCCGTTAGGTTCATTCATCATCTTTCATCATCAAGATCACTCTTGTGCTGTCAGATTTTGATTCTGATGCTTCCTCAGTTGTTTTCGCAAGATGGGTGAATTATGATTATTATTTACTTAAATCAGCTAAGGTTGCCATTTTTATTGGGAATCTATTTTGGGTATCTTAGTGTTATCGCTCGTTGGAACCGGCTTGAGAAGTTTCAAATTTTTAGCACATAAAACAGGGACCCTATGTGTCAGAATATCATTATTTTAATGAAAGGGTCATTTTCAGCATTAAAGTGAAGGGAAATATAATAGTTTATTATATTTCAAATGTGCAACCATAAAGCAAGTGGCTTTTAAGTGAAAAGTGTCATTGAGAAGCTATGGAAAAATGTTATATATACAACCTTAAGAGAATTCAAACCTTATTCATGGACTTGTGTTTTTTTTATTGAAGTTTGGAAGAGGAGAAATATGGCGAGGGTTTGAGGATTGATTCCTCACTTTGCAATTTGAATCATTACATGTTAATGGTGAATTTTGCTACTAAAATTCTGAAAGTGCAATTCTGATTCTGGAAATTCAATTTGGTGCTGAGGTATACCAAGTTTGGGAAGATTGTAGCAAATTACATCTGAGATTTTAGTTTTGATATTCTTCAAGGATTATATATTTTGGAGGCTGTTTTATCTCCAAAATAAGGCTGTGATTTTATCCAAGAGAGCTGCATTTTTTATTCTGAGGGCTGCGAAAGTGTTTTGATTATTGTGTGAGCTGCCAAGAAAGCTGCATCACCCTTTCCTTGGCTGTGTCACTTCTTTATATGGCTGCGTGACTATTATTGGAGGCTGAGTATTGTTTTATTAAGGCTGCGTGAGTTCCAACAAGGCTGCGTTGGAATAGTAGTGGCTGCGTCCACATTCATTTGGATTGTTGAAGACTTCTTCAGGCTGCGTAACATTCCTAGGATGTTATTTCAATTCTCCAGCACTCATACAATTGCTAGGTGCCAATGATTTGAGTATTAATTTGGTGTTTATAGACATTGTCAAATCTATAATTAAAATAATTAATGTTCATTTATAAATATTCAGTTTGATTTTGTTTATGTTATTCAAATTCGGTGGGAAAATTTCATTTGAAACGAGCATTATCAAAACACAAAGATACAAAATTTGCAAGTAATTTGGAAAAAGTAATTAAATTTAGGAAGAGTCAGGCAGGCTCATCATAAAAGTTCTATCTAATCCTTCCTCTCACCTTTCCCTATAAGAAAGGTTATCTCATTGTGTATTTAATATTCAACCCTCAATCAATCTTTCCATTGTGTCCATAAGGCTTGAGACACTACATATCACCTATCAAATTGTCGAAATTAGAGATTGTGACCCAGGGGCGTCAGAGTCTTTTTCTCATCTATCAAATTTCGTACGGTTGTACTGTTATTGGTGTTAGCAAGAATTATTGACAGAATTAAAATCATCCGAACTGTTTGATCGGCATATACTAGAGAATATTCAACATCTTGGCGTCAAATGTGTAGGTCTGCATCACGTTTTACAGTTCTACATGTGTATGTTTAGCCTGCATTAGTCTGCATTGAATTGGTTGCTGGGTACTTGGTTTAAATCAGTAGGTTGGTTGCTCGTCACATTAGTTAATACAAAGTTCTAATAATGTTTTTTTAATAAAAAAATTGTCATTTTTTTGGTTTATCGAATGGCTGGGTTGTGTGGGAGTCTACGATCACGTTAGTGACTCGTTTGCAGATTTTGTCCCAGGTATTTGTTATTCAATTTTTTGCTATATTTGCATCCTAGTGGATTACTTGGACATTGTGACAATTGGGGAGGTGTTCTTTTGATCTAATTACTTCAATTTAACTTTTATGTAATTGATCTTTGATTTATCATTTGAGAAGTGTATTATTGTTGTAATCATGGGCTATTCAACTCATCTTTCTGTAATCCCTTTGACTAAGGATTATGAGTCTTGGGAAAAAGGTATTGTAACACATTGTAGGTGGCTTAATCTTTTTTGCCTCATCTTAATGGACTCATTTGTTAGCCAAACTCACATTGGAAGAAATTAGTTTGGGGTAATAAGAATGATCATATCATAGGATTAATCGGTTGCAATTTCATTGCAAGCATCTTCAGAGAGCCCTATCATCTGATTTCAGGAATCAAGTGCCTATGCACAGTTTCCCAAGATTTTGGAGATCCACACATTCCTCCATTCCTAGATGATCTTGCTTCAAATTGCCTCATTCTACTTGATAATGTTGACAATATTCCCTTTGATAATGATACCTTAGAGAACTTTGAATATGATTCAGAACTTGAGCATCTTGATGATTAGAGATTTCTCTTGCAGCTCCTCCTCCAATTGAGATCACACATTCATCTTTTGTTAGTGATTTGTTGAGTACTACTAATCATTCATTGCAACTGGTATTTGATTATCTTCCTGATTGGAATTCCTATCTAGCAGACATTGCGTCGTTATTTGTGGAGTCTCACATTTCAGATCTAGAGGACACATTTGGGGGTTTATCTCTTCTATTTTATGAAAGTCATGGCACAATTATTGTCACTTTATATTTGTTTTTGGAGCTTGTTCCAAATTAGTTTCCATTTGTTCCTTGTTTGTCCCCTTGAGTTGTGACTAGGCATGTACCTTATTAGTTTGTGGCATCTTCATTATCCAAGGACTTAGCAGCATGTGAGAAAATTTCAGAGGTATCATCATACATTTCAAATCTACTTCCTACCAATTTCTATTTGGAATGGGAAGCATTCTTGCATTTGTACTTGATTTTTTTCTTCTTCCCAAGAGGAGAAATGTTGTTTGTAGGCATTGGACAATGTTTCTTCTTTAGACTCTCACCCTCTTTTGTAGGACATTATATATTGTGCGGGGGCTATGTAGTCTTTCTCTTTCCTTCTTATGGGGGTATCACTGGTTGTAATTTAATGATGGATGTAGTCCTTGGCTTGAGCACTATTGAGTCCTCCATACATCTTCCTTTCTTGTTTGTTTCTTTTCTCTCTTTTGGAGGGGAGTTTTGTTTCAATGGGTTTTCTCCTTTTCTCCTTTTGTGAGAGATTGCATTTGTATTGTACAAGTACCTAATATGGTTTTGTATCTGGGACTCATCATAATAATCTTGCCTCTTTGCATAATAATCTACTCCCAAAGATGCATTTAAGGGGGGGTGTTGTTGTGAATAAGGTTTTGGACGTAGTAAAGGTCTTGTACCTAGTGTATTCGCTAGTTCCAAGTGGGGGACTTATTCACATGACTTAAGTTCACTTAGGTACTTGTTGTTTCTAGAAGCTAGTTGTCAAGATAAGACATATCATATCTTGTCTTTATGACTTGTATTTAACTCTAGTTACCTAGGTCATTTAATATTTTATTGAGGTAGTCTCATTGTATAGGATTAAGAGGTGTCAAAATCCTATGTAATTCTATCACACCTTTCCTTTATGAGAAAGGCCATCTCATTGCATATTTAATATTCAATCATGAATCAATTTGCATTGTTGAAACAAGCTATTATTGCCATTTTTTGCTGGTGGAAAATATTTTTGGTCTTATAGGGTTCTCGAAGATGTGTAGGAGTCACCAATCACTGCTATAGTTATTACCCCCAAAGTGCATGCTTTTGGTCGATTTTCTATGGTTAAGTGTCACTAGGAGTGTGATTTTGGCATGTTTGCTAAATCATGGAAATTGGGAAAAAGAAATTAAATCATGGAAATTGGAAGGACTTTAAAAGAACATACTATTCGAGTTAAAACCAAAATGTTAAGTGGTTAAATTCTCTCAATTGCGTACTTTTTCTTAGCAGGCCACCTTCAGATGAGTTCTTTTGACAAAATTTGACTAAGAATAGGTGGCATAGGGTTCCAAAGTGCACACTTTTCATATCATGAGCAGAAACGAGTGGTTGAATCTTTTAGAGAGCATGTTTTTTCCTTCTATTGTCAGATTAAGACTCCAAAAGTGCATGTTTCTTCATTCTTTTTTGTCATGGCCAAGTGTTCTCACTTCTCAAGCATGTACTGAGCATATCCCCACTTGATGAAGTGTACTCCCTGATAGAAATATAGCAGCACCACACATCTGAGAGGGGGGTAGGGGGGGTGAATCAATTGTGTCATAATCCCATTAATTTTAATTACTTTGTAGATTTAAACCATTTAACCATAGATCATAAAGATAAACATTAAAGCACAGAATCAAAACACCACATGAACACAATAACTGTAATGTCCCGAAGGAGATTTCGGTCTGAAGGTGAATTCGGTCCGGCGGTGAATTCTATCTGGAGGTAAATTATGTCTCAGTGGTGAATTATGTCTCGGCGGTAAATTCTGTCCCGATGGTAAGTTATGTCTCAACGGTACAACGGGTGGATAGGCCGTGTGGTACAACGGGTGGATGGACCGTGTGGTACAACGGGTGGATTGGTCATGCGGTACAATGGGTGGATAGCTGTGCAGTACAACAGGTGGATGGTTGTGCGGTATAATGGGTGGATGGGCCGTGTGGTACAATGGGTGGATAGTTGTGCGGTACAATGGGTGGATGGGTGTGTCGTACAATGGGTGGATGGGTGTGCGGTACAATGGGTGGATGGTCATGCGGTACAACGGGTGGATGGGCTGTGCAGTACAATGGGTGGATGGTCGTGTGGTACAATGGTGAGGGATGATGCCTTCCAGACGCCCGATTGAAGTCCACTTCTCCTTCGCAGATAATTAGATATGAATTTGCAAACACAGAGTAATACACCAACTAATATGATTTCCAGAAAGATCTTATTGAATTTATTGACGGAACTTCGGATTTGCCAGATCCGATACAAGAAGAACAAGCAGAGTAGGGTGAGGGTTGAATCCCACCGAAACTGCAACAAACCAAATAGGGAGGGTCTTTCACCTCCAAAATGGCGAACAACAGAATCCCAACAGGAATTCGCAAATACAAATCAAATATAAATCTCAACATATCAAAAGTAACCTACACGCCGAGCATAAATACCTATCGGGAAAACTCTCGAGAGTGCACAAAAGAGCCGACGGCGACAACTACACCTATGCCAACAAAAGAAAATGGGCCCGAGATAAACTAAATCGATCGGGACCCAAATACAATAATTTTATTAAAATTGGGGACATTACAAATCCTCGCCGCCCAAAAATTGCTTGTCCTCAAGCAATCCATCATCAATACTCCAGGATTCCAAACTAAGCATGGACACTGATAACTGTATCCATTGGAACCCTCAAGCCGCAACAAGACCACGCGAATGCGCCTGGAAGTAAGCGAGAAAAGTAACTCTCCATCAAGCTTCCACTGCTCCACTCTGATATAATTGTTGCCATGCCTAGAGTCACCAGGATCCCAATGAAACCAAACATCAAACTCATCAATGCTCAAATCCCAAGCCAAGTGCGGACGTTGGTAGTAATATCTGTTGAAAAGTTTGTGCTGCTGTTGGACCATATGCACATAGTTGGATTTAGTTGGGACGAGTAAACCGTCATCAAGCTTTGACTGCGTCACTCTAGTATAACTATTGCCATGCCCTTCACCAGGATCCCAACAACGCCAACCCATGAAATCTTTCATACCCTCATGTTCAACAATCTCTTCCAGCATGGGCACAGACATAGATGTTGATGCCGACAACATTGTAATGTTCTGAAGGTGATTTCTACCCGGAGGTAATTTTGCAAGACGTCCAGAAAGCAATCTTGGCCCGAAGGGAATCTCCATTTGAAGGCAAACTCGGCTCGAAGGGGATCTCGACCCGAAGGCGATCTCGACCCAAAGGGAATCTTTATCTGAAGGGGATCTCGACCCGAAGGCAATCTCAGCCCGCAGGGAATCTCGATCTGAAAACAAACTCAGCCTGAAGGGAAACTCGACCAGAAGGTAATCTCGGTTCGAAGGGGATCTCGACCCGAAGGCAATCTTGGCCCGAAGGGAATCTCGATCCGAAAGCAAACTGAAGGGAAACTCGACCCGAAGGCAATCTTGGTCCGAAGGAGATCTCGACCCGAAGACAATCTCGGCCCGAAGGGAATCCTAATTCGAAAGCAAACTCGACCCAAAGGGAATCTTGACTGAAAGGAAATCTCGGTCCGAAGGGGATCTCCACCTAAAGGCAATCTCGACCCGAAGGGAGTCTCGATCCGAAGGAAAACTTGGGCCGAAGGGAATCTTGGCCTGAAGGCAATCTCAGTCCGAAGGGGATCTCCACCCGAAGGCAATCTCAGCCCGAAGGGAATCTCGATCCGAAGGCAAACTGGGCCTGAAGGGAATCTCGGCCCGAAGGCAATCTCGGTTCGAAGGGGATCTCCACTTGAAGGCAATCTCGACTCGAAGGCAATTTGGATTCGAAGGCAAACTCGGCCCGAAGGGAATCTTGGCCCGAAGGCAGTCTTGATCCGAAGGGGATCTCCACCCGAAGGCAAACTCGGCCTGAAGGCAATCTCGATCCGAAGGCAAATTCGGCTCGAAGGGAATCTTGACCCAAAGGCAATATTAGTCCGAAGGGGATCTCCACCCAAAAGTAATCTTGGCCCGAAGGGAATCTCGATCCAAAGGAAAACTCGCCCCGAAGGGAACCTCGGCCCGAAGGCAATCTTGGTTCGAAGGGAATCTCCATTCGAAGGCAATCTTGGCCCGAAGGCAATCTCGATCCGAAGGCAAACTCGGCCCGAAGGGAATCTCAACCCGAAGGCAATCTTGGTTCGAAGGGGATCTCCACTTGAAGGCAATCTCGGCCCGAAGGGAATCTCGATCTGAAGGAAAACTCTACCCAAAGGGAATCTCGGCCCGAAGGCAATCTTGGCCCGAAGGGGACCTCGACCCGAAGACAATCTTGGCGACGGACAGAGCCTCGGTGACGTATAGAGCCTCAGTGGCAGACAGAGGCTCGGCGTCGGATATAGCCTCAGCGACAGACAAGGCTTCGGCAACAGACAGAGTCTCGGCAATAGACATAGCCTCGGCAATAGACAAGGCCTCAGCAATGGACACAGTCTTGACAGGGGGCTATATTTCAGCGAGAACCTTGGTGGACAAAGCCTTGGTGGCAGACAGGGCCTTGTGTAAAGCATCACCTTTATCGCCGTCATCAACATTCTTCCACTTGTGCAAATGAGATATTAGTTTTTCTTCACAATGCTTGAATACATTACTCACCAATCTACACGCTGCCATAGATGGAACACATTCTAGATTGCGAACAACCCACAACATAGATATGATAGGTTGGGATATTTCATCCATCTCTTCAATGCACGAAATCATAAGGCTCTCCATAGCAACCGCAACCTTACTATCATGACATTCCTTGATTGTGACCAAGAAGTGATGAAACATATCATGGATCAAGTCTTGCAACTCTAGATCTAAGAGGAGGTTACTTACTTTGACATTTGCACAATTCTCCAATATTGTAGATCTCCTGCCAAAGGGGTCACCACTAAAGTCATCAAGACTCTGAAAGCTGTCAACGATCAAATGCAATATCTCTATCATGGTGTTGTCATCATATGGTTCTCTAGGAGCCCAGATCCTCAAAATCTCACTGAGACATGTTGCAGCTGCCAACTTCATTTCCTTGTCATGGTGTCTCAATAGCTTGGGTTGACTTAAGGCATCCTTAATTGGAGAAAGGATCCTTTGTATAAATCTTGAAGGTAATTGGTCAACCTTACACAAACATACTTCCAATATATCTAATGGAAGATCAATACCCTCGCTGAGCTCTTTGCTAATCCTTTGTAGTGCTTTCAACCACCATTGTCCATCACTGTTGGGCGCCATGGTGTGATCTAAATCCCAAAATCTCTCAATCATCCCAATAGGCTGGCAAGATCACCAGCTTTGATACCACTGTAATGTCCCGAAGGAGATTTCGGTTCGGAGGAGGTAAATTATGTCCCGACGGTGAATTATGTCCCGGTGGTAAATTTTGTCCCGACGGTAAGTTATGTCTCAGTGGTACAATGGGTGGATAGGCCGTGCGATACAATGGGTGGATGGACCATGCGGTACAATGGTTGATGGGCCGTGTGGTACAATGGGTGGATGGCCGTGCAATACAACGGGTGGATGGCTGTGCGGTACAACAGGTGGATGGCTGTGCAGTACAATGGGTGGATGGTTGTGCGGTACAATAGGTGGATGGCTGTGCGATACAACAGGTGGATGGCCATGCAGTACAACGGTGAGGGATGATGCCTTCCAGACGCCCGATTGAAGTCCACTTTTCCTTCGCAGATAATTAGATATGAATTTGCAAACACAAAGTAATACACCAACTAATATGATTGCCAGAAAGATCTTATTGAATTTATTGATAGAACTTCAGATTTTCCAGATCCGATACAAGCAGAACAAGCAGAGTAGGGTGAGGGTTGAATCCCACTGAAACTGCAACAAACCAAATAGGGAGGGGCTTTCACCTCCAAAATGGCGAACAACAAAATCCCAACAGGAATTCGCAAATACAAATCAAATATAAATCTTAACATATCAAAACTAACCTACACGCCGAGCATAAATACCCGTCGGGAAAACTCCCGAGAGTGCACAAAGAGCCGACGATGACAACTACACCTACGCCAACAAAAGAAAATGGGCCCGAGATAAACTAAATCAATCGGGACCCAAATACAATAATTTTATTAAAATTGGGGACATTATAATAACACCAAGATTTTTGACGTGGAAACCTTGTTAGGGGAAAAACCACAGTGGGGATCAAACCCACAAGATGATGTACTCTGTTAAAAGCGCAATGCCCTGTTAAAGGTACAAAGGGAATGCACATGCATTCAGACACATTGCCAAGAGCTCACTGCTCAATTACAACAAGGGAAGGCTCACTGTCTTACAGATTAACTTTGACAACAATCCAATCTGTGGATAACAATCCACTATTTATGAACTGACTGATAGCTTCTTCAATATGCCAATACAACTCTAATGAAGTACAACAAATCTCTGCCTCAATTGTAGATTCCACTCATACCTCTTCACACGGTCACCAATACATCATGCTCGCACAAGTCCGTCCCTTCGCACTAACAAATGATTACATTCTTTTATACAATTCATCAACTTATTTCTACAAGGTCGTCTAAGGACCTAATTACAAAATATTAATTCATTACAACTCAATATACAATGCAATCCATTGAATGTCGGCTACAACATAGCAATGATCCATAAAAACATCCTCGAACCCACAACAACTCCATAAATCACTCCACGATCCATTGCAACATGTTACACCAACCATGTTGAACAAAAATGTAAAGAACAATAATCAGTAAACTCTGTCACACTAGAAACATAGCTTGGGATCCTCAAATCGACGAACAAATCATGTCAAGAACACAAATCCTGGTCCTAAACATGCCATAGTCTTTGCATCTCAAAATACTGTCACATCAATCCACACCGATCCTAATACTGTCATATTGTCTCTTCCTAAACACTTCCTGAAAATCAAAATACCAATCTTAGATAAATCACACATAACTATCTCAAACCATCATGCGAACCTCTGCAACTTGACAAAAATCAAGCACAGAAATTCCTCAACACATTTGTAGCTTCACACCAACTGATATGAAATACAGTAGCCTCACCGATCCAATCAATTCATTGAACATCCCTGCAACATCTCTGCAACACTGTCACACCAAATAAATATGTTGGCATCAATGAAAACACATCTCTCAAATATGTGAAAGCAATCTCTAAAGAACATTTTTGCGTAATATCCCAACACTTCCCATATAAATTCAAACACACAACAACGACAAAGAAATAAATAGAAAATGCAAGAAAGAAACATTTGCTTTTTATTATCTCAATAAAATGAAATATTATATAGAAAATTATAGATTACAATCACATGGACTTTATGATTACAAAAATCTGCAAGTCGGAGCCACAATCTACACTCTAAATTGTCCTTTGTATCCCCTATTTGCCTTCTTTATCTTGGAAAGTATAACCGCCCTAGAATGTTTTGAAAAGGCTAACTCTCATTTTGGGTGCTAAAAGTCCAATTATCCATTTTCCCGCTCAAGAATATATTTTATTGAAAATTTGTAATTTGGATTTCGGTAGACCAACTTCTAAGAGCCATAAATTTCAATCTGATATCATTGGAAAGCTCGTGAAGAGATCTATGACATCAATTGAATCCATACGGGGCTTCTAAGGGCATCAAAATTGAGTTTGAAGCTATATTGGAGAAGTTTTCCAGAACAAAAGCTTCAATATCTTTCGAGTGTCGTAGGATATTAAGATGATTTTTTCACCATTCACTGTATATTTCAGTTTCACTCCATGGGGTAAGATTTCAGGTTCATACGTGCACACATGCCAACTTACTAAAAATAGTAACCCTGTCATTTTTAGCACTTATAGAAAAATATTCACCAAACTTTAGAGAAATCAAAATAAACAATATTTTTGGGTGATGCAAGATTTTCCTTACACCCTGGATGATCCTACATCGTCACCACTCAAAAGCAATTAAAGAAAAATAAAAAGCATAAGATAAAGAAAAGGTTCCTCAAAAGTACATATATAGCCCAAATGAATATATAAATATGGAAAAGGGAACATTTTTGTCATTCTTGTTTGAGGTGCTCAAGTGCAAACAATGTGTTGAGTTGGAGACAAAGAATTGAAGATTGTTTTCTGAAGATTTAAAGGGGCTGGAACAGCAGATATCAGCATTTTGACATTTCCATTGGAGGCTTTAAGGTCAGTATTTATGGTTGTGAAAGAATTTGTGAAATATTTCATCTAATCCAAGTGAAAATTTCTATGGTTTAAAGTGTTTAAGTGTAGGAATTATAGGCTCCTCAAATTGATCACATCCTAATGATAAATCTTTCACCACAATAATAGTACCACTTTTGACACTTCTAACACCATCCCAAGCCCATCCCAAACACCATCACAAGCCCATCCTAGACACCATCCCAAGCAGCCTTTGGATTGCAGCCATTTGAAGAGACCTAAATTGTTGATTTGGAAGCATGTGAAAAGAAATGGAATGATTAATTGGAGGAATGTCAGAAAGAGTTGGAAATGAAATGGTTACTTAAGCTCAAATGTCCAAAATAGTTGCTTAAGAAGGTTTTGCTATGAAATGACTTCTGTTGGAATAAGGTTTTGTTATGAAATGCCTTTTTTTTATGCAGTTGAGATTTTGCCAGACTTGTTGAGTTTTCGGGAAAAACTCACCAAAAACGCGGTGAGCTTTCAGTTGGAAAATTCGGTGACCAAAGCATTTCACAAGTTTTTTAAAAACTCGCAGAGTACTCTACGAGTAGTCTAACTATGAATAGTGATGATAAATCTGATGTGTCTAAGAAATGGGCCTAACATGTTGCAAAACACATGTAAAAGAGCGTGAAGATGATGTAAGAGTGTATGTCAATTGACTTGAGACGTAAAAATTTTTGTCCATTTGTATCATGGTGTAGGCCCGAGTCATGATAGATGTAAGACTAAGGAAAATTCGGGATGATAAAACTGTATTTATGTGTCTTGGCCTTGTAGGCACAATTTTTTATATGGGTAAAGATAATCCAAAGGCATCATGAAAAGAATTCCTTTATGTATTTCATTCCCATATTCACAATTTAATGTAAATGCAAAGATAAGGCCAAGGTACCATAGGAGTGTCTTCATGCAACTTAGCCCTTTAGGCATGATTCTAAATGAGGTTTAAATATAAAAAAAAAGCTGCCATGAGTAGAACTTCATGTGTATAGGTCCCAAAGAACAATTCAAAATATGATTTTTAAAGTCATATAGCATATAATATAAAATATGGTAAAACACCAATTGTATGCAAATGAGCATCATGAAGAGGAAAGTAATAACTAAATCTCAAATGAAAGTACACACCTTGACCTCACACTTGGAAATGCTGAAGGTATGCAAGATTTGCTGAATGTGAGAGTTAAAGTCCAGTGAGTGTTTGTAGCTGGAATCTACCTTGACCAGCTAATTCTTACATGATGTATGGAACAAGCCTATGGTGGGTATGGGATTTCATTTTTTGAGAAAAAATGTTGAATGGTAAAGCAAGTAAACAGAACCTTGAAACCTGCTCTATGGATTCATTGTCATTGTCATTGTCTCCTGAGAAGTCTTCTTTTATGTGAAAACTTATTTTTCTAATGAGGGCCCTTGAGCTAGATGGAAGAATGCGATTTCTCATGGATACTAATTGAAACAATAATACAAAATCTAATGCTTAAGATTTTGAAGAATTTGAATAACCATGATTAAATCCAAGATGTGGGTTAAGATTATATAGAATTTGTCTGGCATTTAGTTTTATCCTCTATGAATGGCTGTATATCTGAAAGTCACATATTGCATGATCGTTTGTCTTTTCTAACTCACGTATACGGTTATAATTTGAAGATTAGTGATCTATTACCACTTTTCTTTCAGAGGTTGTCTCTCTTAGGTGTATGTTCTTGTAGGAGACCCATTGAACTGGTGGGATCATTATTTTAATATTTTCTTTCATTTTGTCACAAACATGAAAGGCATTAGTTTAATTTTTGACACTGCCAATTTATGCACAAATGGTTTTGTGATGATGACAATGTTCCTCTTTGTGTACTGTCACTAGTTTGGCCCAATCTGCAATCTCATTTTGGGCATTGTGGATCTATTCATTTCAACATTGAGGACCTACTAGTCCCACTGGTCCACAGTATGGGTCATAGGAAAGGCACACATTGCTAGTTTTATCTCTACTTACAATGCTTTCATCAACCCTGGGTTCTAGGATTTCTAGTGGAAGTACTTTGCTTCTTTCTTGGATTGTCCAATCAAGGCCCCCTGAACCATTGAGACTCTCAAGGACATTGTTGGCCCTCTCATAGTAGTCGATGATGATTTCATTGTTCTTTTGTTCCAATAATTTCTACAAGCATGGGAGAGTATCCCTTTCCTGTCTACCTCTCCAGCTTTGGTCTTCTTTAGCACTTTGTTCCATTCCATTAAATGATCTTTTCCTCACATGCTTTGTAAGACCATATGGCTTGAGGTATAACCACTTTAGGTTTAACTCTTCTAGTTGTTTTTAATGTTTAATTACTTTCAGTAACTTAGGTTCTTTTCATCTTAACACTTTTCTAATGTAACTAATTCTTGAGTCCTATTGAATGACTTCGATTGTTTGTGAACTTTGATATAATTTCTTTCTTTTATAACATTTGTTCTTGATTTCGTATCCACATTGCATCTGGCATCATATTTTTGAATGTTCTCATAGGCTGCATTGTTTGAGCCTTTGTAGTTTATGCTTTGCAAGTATTTTGAGCCTTGACCCTAATGTCCATGGCTATGGTTTATTTTGAAATATTTGGTCACCATTACTATTAATGACACACTTCATATGCAGGTTTTAGATTTGCGCCATTTTGAGACTGGCGAGTATGCATTGGTAAGTCATTCTTCTTATTTTGCAAGTTAATTATATTAAAAGGAAGTTTTTTCTAACAAAATAGGTTTTACTGCTCCTAAAGTGCTTTGTCTTCATTGTTGAATTGATTTGGGAAGGTATTCATAGAAATTTATTTACAAAAACTGCCTAGTTGTAAATATTGTTTTTCATTTGAGAGATAAATATTGGGTGAGTTTATGGACAATTGCAAATATGGTGTGGCTTAAGATCGGACCTTATTCTTAAAAATATCTAAGCATGGCTCAACACCACAACTTCATTAGATGTACACTAGACTTAAGGGTAATCTTATTGTGGCAAGGGAGAATTAAATTGTTGGACTAACCGCCAATGTCTCCCTTCAGTATTCGTGACATGGCTTAATAGCCTCTTGTGCCTTCTATAAGTCTAGTGGTTGTATCGGGCATTTATAGGTCAATCTTTTGGTGGAACGACAACCACTAGTTGTAACAAGTGGTATTAGATCTTGGTCACAGGTTCGAATCCCCTCTGGTGACGCTGAGGGGGGATTGTTGGACTAACTGCCAACGTCCCCCTTCGGGATTCATGACATGGTTTAACAACCTCTTGTGTCTTCTATAAGTCTAGTGGTTGTATCAGGCATTAACAGGTCAATCTTTTGGTGCAATGACAACCATTAGTTGTAACATAAACACTAGAAAAATAGAAAAATTGCAAATAGAAAACACTAAAACTCTAAATACTTGAATACTAAATAAAATTTGACAAAAGAAAATTTCAAATTGGAGATTTCTATTATATTAGAAATATCATAAAGATGATTATAGCGAGCAACATGATATCAAAATAAGTACAAAATGTCAAAATGTAGTGGAGGCCTCTAATCATCCCCAAAGGAAAACTCCTCATCATTGGAACTACTAGCCTTCTCGTGGTCAAGCTCCACCAAACTATCAACAACTAGCCGTGGACCTGAAGTCATAGTATCCTCATCAATCTATGTTGGCTCCTCTAGCTCTACATCCCATTTTGTTTATGGACTCCCTTTGTACACAAGTGTCTTGTGGTCAATGAGATTCAAGGTACTATGTACAACCACAAGCTTTTATTCTATCCTAGAGGTAAGTCTATTCCTCTTATGAGAGTGAATGAAGTTATAGATAGCAGTTCCTCTTAGTAGATGAAGAGCTAGAAATCTAGGATAGCAATCGAATGGCTAGAGTGGTAGCCTTGTATTTTAGTCCATGGTAGCTCCAACACAAAATTGGGTCCTCCTATGCCATAGTTGCCATATCCATCTTGGCTGCCTCAAAATAACCCCTAAGAGTGGAAAATTTGGTCTACTCAATGCAAATTTTGCTGACATCTAGAGGATCATACATCTTCTCAATGCACCTAAAGAACCTTGCCCCGACTTCAACATTCTATATTAGTGTAACTCTACTAGGCCTAGTATTGTACCACTTAGGATTCAATGCATTGGCAACCATCTGCAAGGGAGTGTTGAGCTTATCCCATCTCTACTGAATGTGCTCATCATAGAAAGCTAATGTGGGGTCCTCTCGTAGGACAGCCCTCATTTGGTCAAGCATTGAATCTATGCACTCATACACCTCTCCAAGATTAGTTGCACCTCCATCTCCATATCTGATAACTCGTAAAATTGGAGCAATGATGGAGACTATACATTTGGCATGACTCCAAAACACATCACTCTTCACTGTATTCTTCACCCTCCTCCCTTGCTCTATCTTGGACTTGGCCCACCGATTCCAATTTTCTGTCATAGCCATGAGTCGTTGTGACTCTTGCAACTTAAACATTCTCCCCAAGAGAATGAAATAGGATGCATATTTGGTCTCAACAGGTTTCAAGAACTCCTTAGAGAAACTCTTGAAGAGTGCATGTGAAGTGTGGTGGTTGCAGATAAATATTTGATCATCTCTAGCATCATTGACCACTGCTTTGATTGACTCAATCCTCCCTGTGTCCTTGAGTGCATTGTTCATAACATGCACACAACATGGAGTCCACCAAATATGTTTGTAAGCTGCCTCAATAAGTTTCCCTACAACTTTGCATCCATGTGCCACATCTATCACTACTTGGACCATATTTTGCGGTCTAACCTCTTTAATAGCCTCCTCGAGGACCTAGAACTGAAAATCAACACCTTTGTGATTTCCTGTACAATCAATTGCCTTAAGAAAGTATGGGTCCTCTGTACATGTAACCATGATATTGATGAGTGGACGTTGGTTAATGTCTATCCACCCATTCATGACTATACTACATCCATTAATTCATCTTCTTCATCAACTTATTGATCTTGGAATAGTTCTTATCCAAGATTGTGGTCCTAAATTTGGTCTCACCTGGTGGCACATATGATGGTCCTCCCCTCACTACCATTGACATCATCTCCTTATAATGAGAAGATCGAACTACATGAAATTGGATGCCATTAGAAAAGAACTTGCCAATGTCATCATCTATCTCATCCTTCAGTTGCACATTCAACAAATCAGCTGAGGTTATTTTGAAACTTTTGTTTCCCGCTATCATCTCCTGCATATTCAACAACACTGGACGAACCTAGAATCACTCCTCTCGTCCTCAAAGTATGACCAGAACTCTATGGCTGGATTTGCTGAATATGTCCTCCCAGTAGACAAAGTAGTAGGCATAGGTGTAGTTAAAGTGTCATCCAAAATACCTTAATCTCAACTCTATATTTGAGGTTCTTTGATTCATCCAAAAAAGGAACATCTAACCACACCTTTTCCTCAAATAAAATGAAGTGCATTGGCTTTATTAATGCTGCCATACCATTATAGACCACAACAGTTGCATTTCCACTTCCTTGTGCCACCACTTGTTCCTAGTATTAATGATTTTGTTGCAAACTATTTGAGAGGAGACTTATGATCAAATGCACTTGCCATGGAACTAGTTTGGGCTACAGGATCAGCTCCATGGTCACCCACCTTAGCCTCAAATTCATATTCAGATTCAGTTTCACTATGAGTATGAACCTCTATGTAATGCCCCCTTCCTAAGAGTTCAACATGGTGGAGTCATTAGCCTTTTGAGTCAATTCTCGTGGGCTAATAATTTGGGTTAGGGAATCTTGGGAGCATTATTAGGTGCAATTTCATATTTTGGAAAACAAATTAGTGTAGCACTTTTTTCTTGAGCCTTTTTGGGTTAATTCTCCCATGTTTACTTATTTTAGTAGTCGTTTATGGGCATTGATAGTGTTAGTTGGCATGCTTTCTATTTTTAGTATTGTCGGTGAGTCCAATTTTGATGATCATCTAGACTTTGATATAGTTCAAGGCATAGTTCAAAATATCGTTATCGGCAACATATCGCCGAGGGCAAAAAAAAAAGATATCAGGAAATATTGGAGATAAGTCGGAAACTTATCGTGAACTTAAAAAATTGCTTAAATTTAATTAGAAATGCATTTTTTTGCAGAATTCAATAAGGAGATGCATCTAATGAGTTAGTAAATGAGTAAACAAACCAAACAAGCTGATCTAGATATATATAAATGCAAATATATAACAAAATCGCATCCTCATGTGGAATGCTGATGGTTGGTAGCCATAGTCTGATAGTCTAAACTCTGAAGCAAACAATAAATAGCAAATTGCATTTGTAAAACTATAAGCAAATACAAATGTCAAGTGCAATATCAAAATAGTCTACATCTTCCTCTTCCTCTTCCTCTTCCCCTTCCTAACAACTCTAGTAATAATATAATATATTATTAATATAAAATATATATTACTCATACAATATTTTATTAATATAATATGTAATAACAAAATTATATAATAAATAAATAATAAATATTATAAATAAATATACTAAATCAATTACTAATGATATAAAACAATATGAATAGTTATTAATAATAATACACATATTAGTCGATCAAGAAACGATGGACTAAAGTCACCGCAGCACCCGATAATGTAATTAGAAGGCTCGGGCATAGGTGCAAACCACCAGGTCCTTGACGTGTACAAACAAACAAATTCCTCCCAATATATAAGTTTGATTAGTCAGCAACAGAAACACATTATCAGTGGATCATCGCTCTATACCAGGCACGTTGGCGATAAGTTTTCAACTTATCGCGATAAAACAACAATTTATCCCCGAGAAGTGCACAAAATATTTGCGATATTTTTCTAAGTTATCTGCGATAAGTTTGGCGCGAACTTGACGTTACTTATTGGCCAGCAGAAAATATCGCAATAAGTTGATTTATCGCAGATATATCTGTGATAATTTGATCTATGGTTCAAGGGTTTTAAATAAAATAATGATAAGTTAATAAAGTTAAATTTAAGATTTAACTTCATCACTATTTTGATTAAGGGACTATAAAGGCCAAATATTAAATTAAAGGTGATTTATTTTAATGGAGGGGCCATGATTATTTAATACTACATTGGGGAGTTAAAAAGGGAGGCGATTCTTATTAAATAAGAGCAAAAAGAAATTCTTGAAAAAATAGCAAAAAAGTGAAAGAAGTGTTTTTTCGAACAAAGCATTAAAAAATGAGAAAACATTCCTAAAATATAGCGAAAAAGAATAAGTGTTTTAAAAAAAAATAGAGAAAAAGCTATAAAAGGAAGATTGCGGCTCTCATTTGGGCATGTTGAGTTTGGTTTCGATATTACTTTTGTATTGAAGGAGATTGCTTCTTCATTTTTGTTTTGTGAGGACAAAAAGCCTTGTAGGCAACATTCTCTACGTTGTTAAGAGGTAGAATCTGGAGAATGCTTGGTGATTTCATTCAAAGGTCACATTTGGGCATATTGGAGATTACATATCAAAGTTTTCAGAGCTTATTGTATATCAGATTTTAAGAGAACAGATTTGGAGAAGATTGTAGAGGGTTTATCTCTATTTGTTGGTTATATCTTCTCCCTAGAGCTGTACCACTTCTTGAAGGGCCATGCAAGGTTTCTAGGGCAGTCATTGGGGTTTGTATGTAATGTCACCATTTGAAAAGGTTTGGAAGGTTAATTAAATTCTAAAGTTTAAAAAAACAATAAATTTAATTATTTAATATTTTTATCAAATAAATGATAATATTAAATAATTATTTATAACTTTAGAAGGCTAATTAATTCTATATTAATTGTATGAGAATGTAACTGAAAGTATTGTAATATAAGACTCTCGGAGGAGTACAGGGGGGACTGATGGGAAATTATTTTATTGATTTGAGAAGTTCTCTCAAATTTGTTCTCGGGAATGGATGCTTGGGAAATAGTGCTTTCGCTAGTGGAAGATCTATCCTAAGTGGTCCTGGAAGAATTATCTCAGATTCTTTAGATGGGCTTTAATGGAATTGTGAAATGCAGTGCAGTCAAAGAATATCAGTTTAGTTAGAGAAGATTTTGGAAGGGGCAATCACCAGGTTATTTGTGGTAATCAATGTTGAAGGTTGCAGAGGTATTTGATTGAATTTGCCATATAAAAATATTTCCAGAAATAAATGAACTAAATTTGCCAAATAAGTTATTTCCAGAAATGTATGAATAAAATATATTTGTAGAGTTCCAAAAGAATATTTATAAATCTTTTCTTTCATATTATAGTTTTCTTTAATATGGAGCACATATATTTGTCAATACTATAATCGGGCGATTAAGGGAAACTGTGCAGCAACAATAATAGTTGGAAGGATTAATATTTATATGTTCTTACACTCAGACTCGGCTCGGACTCGGCAAGGCCGACTCTACTCATGACTCGGTTATGACTCAACAATGACTCGGCAAAATGAAAAACCCCTTGAAATTTAGAGGCTTTTAACCATTTAAATCTTGTTTCATGCACCCATTATTGAATGAAGCTTAAAGACACTATAACATCATCAATTCAAGCTAATTTGATCACATACATAATGCCATAAACTATTAAACAATGAAACATACATCCTGATCCATCACATAAGTACAACTACAAACATAAATTGTAGTTGAGGAAATAGAAAACATAGATATATGGAATTATAAATATTGTCAAATGTATATAAAATCCATGAAATCCATGACATCAAATGTTACCAAACATATGTGTAAACAAAAACAAGTCTATGGCTCAGGCTCTAGCTCAGCCTCAGCCTCAGAGTAGTTTGTCCACCTCCTCCAAAGGCGTGTAAGGTAGGTCCTGGATGATTGAGTAGCCATAATCTCCACCTGTGAGGTGCCACAATGATCAACATCAGTCGTGCCTCTGCCGGATTGTGCTCTATCCTCCTCTTCCATAGCCACAACCTCAGCCACTCTGTGTGCGTGATCAACCCACTCATGGTCCTCCTTAGTGAAGATAGGATCGGTAGAGTCAGTGAGCCACTTAGACTCTGGATCAATCTCTGCTAGAGTGATCAGAGAGAAGTCAGTGTCCAAAATCTGCTTGGTCCTAAGACGAAGGTTGTAATGAACAAAGACAAGATCATTCAACCTCTCCATAGACAATCTATTATGCCTCTTCGAGTGGATGTGCTCGAACATGGACCAATTGCACTCACATCCAGAAGTGTTGTATGGCTGACTCAAAATACAGATGACAAATTGAAGGTTTGGGGTTGTAGCCTCAAACATTGCCACCATCTATCTGAAATAAGGAAAAGAAAAAACAATCAGTATCATTTCCAACTTTAAGGCTAGATTATAAAATCAAAATGCATAAGCAATAAACTTAAACTTAAGAATCTTAAGTTTAACATATATTTCTACCTAGCTGCAATGTTGTCCGAGAGTCTTTGCACATCTTGCTTGCAAAAATCACCCCTTGTTCATTATTATATGCATGTATATCGTGCACTGTAGTTGCCCCACTCCCATCACTAGACATGTCTTTTGTAGCACTGTATATAGGCCACTAAGAACCTCCTCATCCGCCTTGAAGTCATTGCGGAAATGAAATGTCGGATTAAGGAAATAAGTTGCTGCATGGATGGGCCTGCGAAGTTGGTTTTTCCATCTCCCATCAAGTATCTCCCAAATGGGGACATACTTATCCTCAACTCCTGCATATATGGATCTAATGGCCTCCTTGGCCCTATCCATGCCCTCATATATGTAGCCCATAGATGGCTTCTCCCCATCAACAACTCGTAGGAGAACTACTAGGGGCTTAATGATCTACAGATAATGTTAAACAAAAACAATTAAGTCATGACTCACAAGTGTGCATGAAAATAAGAAAAATTGCAAAGTTGTAAACAAAACAAAAATATGCATATAAATTAAAATTAAATAGTAAATGTTAAATTGTAATAAATTTACCTGCATGATCTCTCCATAAGGGGTCCAAAAATCTGGCTCATAAAAAATGCAATCTGCCACATCCCTCCCTGCAGTGGTCGTAGCATAGGATGAGGAAGTCCACTCCTCACCAACAAACATGCGCTTCAAAGCTGCCTTTGATTTCATCAAGGATTTTAGTGTGAGGAAATTTGAGGAAAATCTCATGATACTAGGACAAGCCAACTCCTTTTGCCTCGTGTATTGCCTCATAATGCTAAGGACCAATGCATGATTGTAAACAAATTTGGAAATATTTTTGGCCCTTTCAATGCATGCTTTCACCCATTCAAGCTTACCAATATCCTCCAACATGAGGTCAAGGCAATGGGCCGCACATGGAGACCAAAATTTTTTCGGGTGCCTATCCATCAAAAGTTTACCTACAACAATTTTAAATTAATTAGAAATCTAGATGTGTTAAGGAAATTTTAAATAAATTCATAGATGCCTCTTCATCAAAACTTAAAAAGTTAAAACTTTACTTGCAACAACATAACTTGTTGCATTATCCATCACCACATGCACCACATTTTCTTTCCCCACCTCATGTATGACTTTCTCAATAGACTCACATAAGTATGTGACATTTTTTACATTTGAGGAAACATCAATGGACTTCAAGAACATGGCGGCTCCTAAAAATAAAGAAAAATTATTATGAATTATCATGGATCAATCAACAAATCAAAATTTAAATTATTGATATTCAATGCATGTAGGGAAGTAGAATGATCAATCACCTCCGCTGGAAACAAGAAAATTTAGGAGTGTTCTATTCCTCCTATCTGTCCAACCATCTATCATGATGGTGCAACCCTGTTGGCTCCAAGACCGTCGGTGGTCCTTGTTTGCTATTTTTCTTGCACGGGTAAATAACTAGACCATAACCTGATCTCTCCCTTTGGATGCTCTTTTCCTGGCAAGAGAAATGCTAATTGACAAGGATGGAATCCTTCTTCACTTCGGGCTCCACAGACCCAGGCGGGTGTACCTTACTTCTCTGCTTATGCAAACTGATATGAACTAATACAAACACCTAATAAGCAAATTCACTAATGGATTAAATAGAATAAATATGTCCTGCAACAGGATTCATAACTGAGATGAATCTCTGTTATGGGAAGCCTACCCACATGCTACAAACTTCTTTCAAGCTCATCAACAGAAAGGGAAAGTTGATTGATTAAATTGATGCTTGCTTGGCAAATGACTTCTAACAGTAAAGATCAGTGCCTTCAATCCGGGCATGGAGTCAAAACCAGTAGATAAAAACCCAAACTACAAACCATGTTTCATTGATTAATATCCTTGCATTAATGCCTTACATTAACACATTTCTATCACTCAATATGAAGAATCATACAAATTCAGAGTACTGATTAATTTCCAATCTGCATTTAAGGATTTTACAATCCTTCCTTGAAGGATACCCAAATACAAACAGATACATTCTCCCTTGGAGAAGACAAACTCAATATCCCTTGAATACTGAACTCATACTAAAATTGAAACTCAATACGATGAAGACAACTCCCTGAAAACCATACATGCCTTATATGTATTTCGATTTGCAATCAAGTTTACAAATACTTGCATTTAATCTATGACAGAAAAATGAAGAACACAAACCATTACACTTAGACAGTCATGAACCAAAATTGAACTTCTATTTGGAGCCTCTTCTTGGAGAACCCCCTACTGGAATCACCATAGACCTGGAACCATTCAATGGACGTTTACCCAAAATCTGGAACCTAGACCAGAGTTCTCCCAAAATTGGAACCTCTCCCACTGAAAAGAAAGGACTATAAGAAGAGAAAGGGAAAAATGCCAGCAAGAATCAAGAGAGGCCACTTGTCGGATCCTTAATCTGATGAATCATTTCTCTGAACTGAATGAACCATCTGCTCTTTTCTCCTGAGAACACCTCTTTTCATCTCCTCAAACTGACTTATGAGTCACCGGATGCAACAAACCAGATATTTTCAAAATATCTTCCTGGCCCCTGTTTCGTTCAACTGCAAATATCTTGAAACTAGCTAGACCTGCATCAAATTTGATTCCAAAAATGAAATCCTCATTCTCTCACCTTTCCAACGATATATAATAGTCCATATTTGACCCAAAAACGAAGCCACTAGCCATTAATTTAGTCTCCCAGCTCTGTGATTTTGATATTTGAATTTTTAATATAGTTAAAACTATATAAAAATATGTTTTAACTTTGATTTTTCACTTTGCACGGGAAGAAATTTTGAATAAAATAATCATTTTTGGCCTCCTGCAGCGGGACCCACCTGACATGTGGCAAGCCCGGATTGGTCCTGCCTACCACCTCACCGCCAACTAGATTTGTGCCACTTCACCTATGCCATGTGTCATTCACTGATTGGCTTGCACCTCCCCCTAGGCGTCCACCTGCATCACACTGCCAAGTCATTGAACTGACCACCACCTCATCACTAGCTGCCATGTGTCGCCTTGTCGCATGATCGCAAGACACCCTACTCACCCTTGCGATCATGTGACCGCAACCACTTAGCCGCGCAGTTGCGATCACAAACCCTTCGCAAGAAAACTCAGCCAAATTAGCACACTACAACCAACCAAAACCAAGCACGTTCGCAACACTGACATCGTGGGCCCATCATAAAACTTCACATCACCGAGACCTCTCAACATTTGTCGCATGATCGCATAGCCAGAAAAAAGTCTATGCGAACATGCGACACACTACCACGACTACCCCTTTTAACCTTCTTCGTAATCGCTACCGCATATGGTTAACACCAAGGGGTTTGTCGCATGATCACATAGCCAGAAAAAGAGCTATGCGAACATGCGACACACCTTCCATACAACCGCCGCTACCGCTTAGAGTTAATGCTAAGGGGTTGTTGCATGATCGCATAGCATGAAAATGGCTCATGTGAACATGCGACAAACTGCCTACATTCATCACCGTTAACTTCCCTTGGGTACCAGACCCATGACGTGTCCTTCCTCCCTTTCCAGCTCTACCAATCATGATGAAACATCTCAGTGACACTTGGCAAAATGACCCCACAATCCTCAGCAAGACTTTACAGTGAAATCGATGGTTGTCAGATAATCGCATAGAATCCAAAGATTCCATGCGATCATGAGATTGCCGTCAGATCTAATCCTTGATACTGCTTTGTAGATTCTGACATCGGCCCCACAAGGACTAATGAAAAACTGCCAACTGGGCATACGTGGCAGGGGGACCCACAAAGTGCATCTCACTGCCTGGAAGATCGGATGGTTGTCGCATATCCGCATAGCATGAAAAGATTCTATGCGGATATACGCCAATCGTCTGATCAAGAATCTTTGAAACTTAACCCAATCCCGGACCCTGGTATATCTGGCAATCACGCGACAAAAGGATTCGCGGAGTCTTGAAAACATTTACTTAATTGGGGTCACATTCCGAGAACTCGCGACTAAGGCATTCTCTAAGTCGCAGAATGATTTCTTAACTCTGGGCTTCATCTGGAGATTCAGCGACTGAACATCATGAAGAACTGGGCCCCACCAACCGATTGCACTTGCGCACTTAAGACCGACAAATAAGGAATGCTGGCAAAAGGGAAGAAATGTGAGGTCGAAAACATCCAAGGTTTTCGGCGAAGGATCGAAAACATCCAGGGTATTCATGCAGACCAAAAAGAAAACATCATAGGTTTTCAACACTTTGGCAGATTCTGAGATTGTTTCCTGCAGACCATAAAACTTGAATATCTCCCTGGGTTTTATGAATTAGGAAATGCGATCTGAACTAGAGCAAGGTGATACATTAAAGAGCACGGGGCTAAGAGCACAAACCATGAAACATTATGGATTTTCTTCGCACATTAAAACAAGCTTGCAGCAGGGTGGGACAACTTCAAAATTAGCAGGGAAGAGGCCATTTTCATAGGATTTTGCATTGACTAGAAAATGGACTAACAGTCCTCTAGCTCAACTTTCATGTCCTCAACCATTTCTAACAAGAGGGGGCCACTTAACTCATGATCAGTAGGAGCTTTAAATCTTGGCCCACAAATCGTTACAGAATCTACGATGCCTTGCCAGTAAGGAGCCCTGTCACAAATAGATTATGATTAGACAAAGCAGGGTTCAACTTCAAATTTTCAAAGTTTCAAACGATAAATTTTAAAATTGTTTTTTAAACTTAAAGCAATCAAATAAAAAATAATTACCTGGCTGTAATAAATGGAATGTTGCAAAAGTATAGGAGTAGTGCATGGCACAAAAAAACTATCCAACTTGGATCGCCGAACTCTAGGGCCAAAGGTAACAATGCCACTACGAGTAGAAGAAGTACTAGCACTAGTAGAAGCACTAGGATGAAAGGGAGGCATGGTAGAACTGTCTCCAACACAGCCTGCAGATGTGGATGCGGCTGCGGGTGCGGATGAATGGGAGCCAATAACACTTAACTCATTCAATTGCCTCTTCCTAGTGTCCTTTTCTTGTTCATGTGTTTCTAACTGGACATAACATAAATGTTTTTCCTCGGCAATTTGTTTTTTACATATCTCAATATCATGGCCAGGTATGGCAGCAATATGGTATTTAAATCTATTGATGCCACCAAAATTTATTTCTTTACAAAATATACATTTTGTTTGATTTTTTTGTCTACCAGGAAACTCTTTAGTATATTTCCAAGCATCATCCTTTTTAGGCATTGTGAAAAATGAATGTTTTTAAAACGTAAAGGCTACTGCAATAAGATAATTTTATGAAGTTATAAACTAATTAAAAAAATCAGCAAACCCTACATTTGTTAAAGAAAAAATTATAAATACATGTTTATAATTTTTTTCTAAAAAAATGTAGGGTTTTTCTATTATTCTAGTTCTCTCATTGAAGTATGTAATTTATATTTTAATAGAAAATATTCAAAATTTGGAAAGTTGAAGTAAAAAAATTTAACAAACAAATGAAAAATCCTTAAACATACAAAAAAAAACCAACAAAATGTACAAAATTTAACACTTACCTCTTTCAAATGAGTTGAGAAGTCTTGCTATGGACTCCTTGATGCTCTCAATGCAAACCTATGGCCTCCCGATTGTGATTTGTGGTCTCCTTGATGCTCTTCTTCCTTTCTGGTTGCAAATCTATGGCCTCTTGTTTTCCTTCCTCTCTCTCACTTTTTCTCTTTTCTTTTCATAACAAGTAAATAGAATGCATTTTAGGGAAAATTAGAAAGCATATCTTAAAAAAAATGAAGGAAAAAATGATGTTTTATTTATTTATTTAGTTGGCAACACTTCATTGCCGTGGCGCGAGTCATCCAACTTGGACTCGCGAGTTTTGGCATGACTCGCATGACTCGCCGAGTCATGCGAGTCATGCTCAAAACTTGCGAGTCTGAGTTGGCAAGTTACCAAAACTCGCCAAGGCTGCCTCGGCTTGCCGACTCATGGTGAGTTTGGATACTTTGTTATGGATTATTAATAGGTCGTTGAGTATTAACTTCTATATTTAGAATATTCAATTCAATTTTTCAAAGCTCACTTTCACATATTTTGTGCTAAGAAAACTTAAATCCTTCGCTTGAGAGGCTATAATAAATTTTATTTTACTCCACACTTGAGCTTGGTGTTTATATATGGGTTTACATTCACAAGAGAATTGACCCATTTTTAGTTCCCATAGGGTTGTGTTTAATTCTAGACAAGCTTAAATTCTTTCTGGTTTGGTGTTCTAGCATAGACTTACATTTACAATATTAATTGATCTGTATATAGTGAATTGAAAAAAGCACATACTTTACATCATTTTTTTTTGTCTTAAGGTTTTTGTTATTTATTTTATTGGTTTTTTGTTTTGTTTTGGTAATGGTTACATTTCTTTTCTAAACCCCCAATACTGCCATCAAATTTTAACTTAGTTAAATTATTATATAATAGTGTTATTCTTTTACTTGCCAGGTAGTTGCTTAGGCTTTTGGAAAACATTTTGTTTTTTTATTTCTCTTAATGTAATGATGGTTTCTCATATTCTTTATCCATCAGTTTTTGTGTCTTAGTGAGCATTTTCTTTTTGATCTGTAAAAGGCTGAAGCCAGAGATTATATTAATATATATAAAATAGGATATACATAAGGCTCAGTATTTGAATAATTTGGGGTCACAATGGAGGTCCCTATCCCCATAGTAATATCTCAGCTCGAGGCATAAGCTCCTCTTGAAGATGTGTCTCATGCAGAAGTCTTGTGGTCTTGTGACTAGACATCTTATCCCTTCATACTCCTTATTACTCCTAACTCCTCGTCGCTCCATGCACTTTATCCTTCTATCTCCTTTTCTTTCTTCTTCTTATCACTCCATGAACCCCGTATCACTCCAACACCTTATCACTCCAGACCTCCTTGTCTCTCACAATCTTCTTATGTCTCCCTTCATTTCTCCAAAAAATTCTTGAGCCTCCCTTCCATCTTTCATCAACAACCTTATTGCTCCATCAAAACGCCTTATCTCTCCAACTCTCCTAATCACTCCATCAACTTCTTATCTCTCCAAACAGCTCCCCTTGCCTCTTCTCCTTTTTCTAACCACTCCTTAAAGCCCTTATCTTTCCAACACCTTGTTGCTCCAAGCCTCCTTGTATCTCCTAATATCTCCTTAAACCTCCTTTTCTGATCACTCCAAAATATTCTTATGCCTCCTCTCCTCCATTCTCCATTTATCTTTTCACTCCAACAAAATCTCTCAATCCCTCACATTCCTCCACCCTTATCTTTCCTACTCAAAATGGCATTCAACCCCATATCCGAGCAGCCACAACAAAGAATAGTTCAAAACAAACCAAAGTTCTCCATACCTCCATAGCCGAAATCCACCTCCATAGGAAAGGTTGTCACCTCTATAAGACAAAGACGAGAGGAAAACAAAGGAAGAATGAACCACAACCGTATTGTAACCACACAGGTACTCCAACTCAATAAGGGCAGGTTCCACCTCAATAGGAACCATACAAGAATGAATCCATCCAAACAGCAACAGCTCACTAAAGAAAAGACAATATAAGCTCCTGGGCACCAACCTGCCACCATCCCAATCACTACTTCATCCTCCCCTCCAACCACAATTCCTACTTACATCACCCCTTCCCTCCACCAACCCACCAACCTCGCCTCCTCTTCAAGCACTGCTTCCACCCTAGACACCATCTGGACTCTCCGACCATCAATGTCCATTTCCTCCACCCCAATCACCACCTCTTCCTCCCTCCAACCACCATCCCTACTTCCCCTTCCTCTACCTCCAACCACACCCCCATCCCTGCCTCTACCACCTCCAATCCCTACCTCCACCTCCTCTAATACCACCTCCACCCCAGCCACCATCCAAGCTCTCCCTGCCATCTCTAATTCCTCAACCACCACCCCATACCCTCACCTCCTCCAACACCCTTGCCCCGACGACCTCCTTTGCCCCAAACATCATCCCAACTCTCTCCAACCATGCATCCCCCTACTCTTCTATCTCATCCCCAACTGCTGTCCCTATTTTCGCCACTGCCTCCATTCCAATAACCACCTCTATCTCAATAACCATCCCTGCTTCCACCACCTCTGCCTCCCCCTCAAACACCAACCCTACTTCTTCCACCTCCAGCTCTACTACCACCCCAACCACCATCCAAACTCCCCTCAACACTTCCAGTTCCACAACCACTGTCCTTATCTTCACTCCCTCCAACATCCCAACCATCCCAACTATCACCACCATTGCCTCCACTCCAAGTGCCAAACACCAATGGCTACTTCCAACATGTTTCTATTCAACCACCAAAAGCACAAAAATGCTCTGTAACCTAGAGCTGCCAAACAAGGGAAGGAAACCCCAACAGGACCTAGCATCTCCAACCCACACCATCACACCAGCCCTCAAATTAAGGCAATGATGCCTTCTTAGCAAAACCCCACCTGAGAAAACCCAAAAGGGGTCACAAGGAATCACCGTGGAACAATTTAGACCAGGCACTAGAACTTCCACGACCAGCATTTAGGCAGGGAAACCTCCTCCGCACACAAAACATGACTCCAAACAACCAGTAAAGGACTGTTCCCAATATAGAGACGATGACACTTACTACAGGGGAAAAAAATGTAACTAAAGGAAAACGCCCCTTCTATAACACCAGTACCAAAAGCATATTCCAGAATCAGGCAACTAGAATAACATCATCTCCATAAATGCTTCGGCCCCCTGAATACTCCGTAGCAATATCAGAAGGGAGATAATCAACATTAGAACATGGACAAGGTCACACCAAACCAACACATCTTTACTGACCATTCCCACATTCCGAACATGGCTACCCTCAACATTTTCATGTTCAACTCTTCCACAACACCAGCGGACTCTATCTTCATCCGTAGCTACATCTTCTCTCCCTTCAACATAAACCCACAACCACTCACAACAAATATGGTAGGTATCCATGAAAAGCAACCCTAAATCTTGAACATAAGTGTCATCGTCCACAACAACCCTTCTCCAAACTCTCCACAGGTCCCTACCGCAGCCAACCACCAAACGGGGATCACTCTCAGGACAAAAAAGGGGTGCTTAGAGAACAGGTGTTGAGCCCCACAACTCCATCTTCACTTGCAACTCTATCTTCTCCCACGGAGACCTTGTCTTCACCCACAACTCCATTTTTTCCACCTCCTCTATATCTCCTTGGCCGGCAAGATAAGGGAAAAGGCCCCTGAAACTGCTGAAAAAACAACGCAAACAATCCAACAACAGTAACTTCGAAAACCCAGTATGTGCCATAACATGATCATCCACACCACCACCATCCTCATTGTCTTCAACAGATTCTCCTTCTTCATAAGAGACGCTAGCACGCACCAAACACCAATGGCTGACCCGCACCTCAGATCTCCACCAGTCCTCCACAATTCATGCTCCCGAGAGCACCTGCCAACTTGACCAAAGGGCCAAAAACAGCCCGCCACTATCACTATCTTCATTGCTATCAGACTCAGAGGCTTCCTCTGAACCTCCCCCTCCTCCAAAAACCCTCACCTGCCCTTGCCCGCTCCTATTCCCGCCTCTCCTAATTTAATTTTTTTTTTCTACTTGTCTTAGTGAGTTTTGATTTTATCAGGATTAAAAAATAACTTTTGGAAAAAACTGTGTGAAGAAGCTTTTGGAAAAATGGTGTTTTTCCAGAAGCTTTTTCATTCATTCTAATGGACTGTGAAAACTTCATGTTCATTTCTCCTCAAGCTTATCAACTATGTTAACTTGGAATTTTTGTTGGCTTCTTCGATTTCATAATAATAAGCATTGATTCGTTAGTAGTACGGCTTCACTATTGAGTTTTTTAAATGGATAAATTGTCTTCAAATTACAAGGACTTTAGTTCTTATTCACCATTAGTCATTCATGTAACTTGTATACATTTTCAATCATAAGTATATTGAGATAATTGTTTCAAAATAAATATTGCATTACCTGCCATGCTAGTTCATATTTTATGATGCCTTAAGATTGTATAGGAGATAGAGTTTGTATTTATGATTTAGAAAGAAATATAGGGCATTTGTTTTTGTCCTTCCGGCCTCTTTAAGCTGTATTTCTAGTTTATATTTTGTCACTTAAAGTTGGAAGTTTCTATATATGGGTGGTTTGTTTCGAAGATGGATGTATTGTTTTTTGTTCCAATAATAATTGGATGCTTTTTGAATTTTATTTGTGATCTGAACATGTGCAAAAATTGTTAGAATGATGATTTTTATGTGTAGGTCATGCCTGTGTATGGTGCAAAGTTCCATCTTCAGTAGCTAAGTTAGTTAGATAGAAACTAGCGTGCATACCACACCTGAAATATTCAATCTCAGCCAATCTGGCTACGTAAAATCTAATAACTAAAACTAATATTTGTTATAGCAATGAGGATATTTTCTTACGAAGTGTTGGACATGTAATTATTCCACAATGGTAATGATTGTGAGAGAATGAAGGTTTACGAGGCATACACAAAAGAATTTGCCAACTAAGAAAGAGGTTAGAGGGCTTGCGTGCCTTGCAAATCCCCTCGCCTTAAGATGTTTTGCTAATTTAAGAGTTAAAATCATAGATGATTTAAGTATAAAAAATATACCCTCTTAGTGAAAATCCCCAAAAAATATCTAAGCAAGCAATCATGATTTCAGAAGTTGGAAAATTAAAAACATTTATACAAATCTTTTATCCATTCATAAGACTTGGAGGATGCACAATAAGTCAGAAGTTATATTGGATTGCCTAAATTTTTGTTTAAATCAAAGAATTGTTTGATTCAGCTACTCTGTATTTGTTTAGTTTGGTATTGTTTTGATTTCATGTAACCTTGGTTTGAGCAGTTAGCTTGGGTGGGAATTCCAACTGCGCCCGCATGGCTTCCAACATACATGCTAATAAAGGTATTACACGAGGACGTCATAGCTTGATGTTTATGTAATAGTTTGTTACTTAGACACTATCTGTTCAATTCCTAATGCTGAGATTGTTTTTTTGACATGATCTTTGATGTTTATGTATATAGTCAGAAAAGCTCAATTATGAACGTGTGTGAGACGCTTCATCTGTTGGATTGTGCCGCATTGAGGAACTCTTATGCTTATCAAATGATAAATCTTGTCAACTTACTCAAAAAGTTTGTTCCATTACAAGAGGGGTTTGCTTAGCTATTAGTTTTGAAAAGTTAACCTTTTGTTTATAGTATTAAAGGGGCTGGAAAGTATTTTATAAGGTAATTTTTATATATAAAAGTGTATGAGTGTGACAAACTCTTCATACAAAGTGAAAGAAGTTGATTATGCAGTAAGTAAATAGAGATAATCATTGATCTACATATTTACCATACTTTAGTGCAAGTGTTTGCAACACAAGATTGTTGATGTTTATATATAGTATGATAAATTGGTAAAAACCTTACTAATTGTAAACCAAAACCCCTTGATATTGAGCATTGTTACTTGGCATGGCAACCAAACCTGGGATTTGGCTAGTGCAGTTTGCCAGTTTTTGAATTACTCGTTAGATTTTTCTATAACTTGGAATTAATTTTTAGTTTTTCAACAGCATGCGGTTGACCTCGGAGTTCTACAATTAGTTTGCTTAGTTTCAATTGGGCCTGAATTTGATGGCAGTAAGTCGATTTTTCACTTTTGGAGTGTATATGACAGCTTGAAAATTTATTAGATAATATGTGTAGACACAAAGAAAAATCCTTTAGAAAATAAAGTATTTTTATTTTCTGAAAAACCCTTGATGACATCATCATTTGTTAATTAATTTATTTATTTTTATGCCATTAAATCCCTTTACCTTAATTAAAAATATTTAATCAAGGAATCCCTCCCAAAAATGTTTAAATCTTATTTAAACATCAATCCCCTATTTATTAATTATTTAATTAATAAATTGACCAAAAATCTAAAAAATAATTTTTTATTTTTTTTTCCAAAACTTTAGAAATATCCTAAAGACCACTAACCTCTTCTAGAATCTTCTAATCTCTCTTTAATTTCGATTAAAAGCTAATTCCATCATTTTCTAACCCTAATCCCAACTCAAAATATTTAATTAAGATTAAATATTAATCCTCAATCCCTAAAATTACCCTAAGAAAACTCTAGACTCTTCTAGAACTTTCCTAATCTTTCCCTAAACCCATTTAAGGGAAATTACCTACTTTCCCTAAGCTAATCTAAGTCTCATTTGACTCCTAGTCAAACCCTAACCCTAATGAGCCTCAAAGTTCATTAAAGCCTTTAAGATAAATAAATCTTTATTTATTTCCTAAATTCCTATTATCCCTAGAAAAACCTAGACTCTTCTAGAAAGTCTTCATCCTTATCCCCTTTGACTCAAACCCTAACCTTACCCCAAACCCTAACCTATCCTCCTAACCCAAGCCCTTCCAAAAGCCTATAAGTACTCCTCATTTCTAAGAGCAAAGCACCCATTCACCTTTTATTTCAAGCATTGTTATCATGCTAATTTAGCTCTAGATTTAGCATAATCACTCTAATTTAGATCATTTTCAAGCTTTCTTAGAACACACCATAGCTTAGCAATAATGGATTAACTTAGTTTGCTTCATTGTTTTGCATAGCTTAGCATAATCTCACACTTCATTTGGATTAAAATCAATCTAGTATAATCATATTTGTTTCTTAAATCTCCATTAAAACATTCTTGAGTTCTTGAGGCCTTAGGGGCAATTTTGGGTGTTCTACCCAATATTGTGTCATTTTTGGAGTTTTCATGAATCTCAATTCATCTTAGTATGCATTAGAATATGCTCCAAGTGCTTATAGAGAACACTCACATCTCCTAAGCAAGAGCAAATCAAACAGTGCTCGGGTGCACCTGTTTAAGCTCTCTGTGAGGTGGTTTAGCTTAGATGTTTTTGTTTTGAATTGATATAATGTTAGATTAAAACCTAATGTTTGCTTGTTTTAGCCTTTCAAAACAGATCCAGATAGTCTAGTCTACATTTTGGCATGCCCGGTGGGACCCCCGTCCTGATCATCTACTCTGAAATCAACTTCTCTTGGTCGTTTTTCTCATCTTTTTCTCAAAAATATGGGTTGTCCTATTTCACTTTCATTCACAGCTGCGCTTTTGTTGTCCGCAACTGCACATTTGTACAAAATTTTATAAATTTGCACATTTGTCCATAAAAACTGCGCATTTGTCCATAAAAACTGCGCATTTATCACTAAAAATGCGCATTTATCACTAAAATTGCGCATTTGTTCAGACTTGCTGTGCATATGTTCAGACTTTCTGCGCATATGTTCAGACTTGTTGCGTATATGTTCAGACTTGTTGCGCATTTGTTCAGACTTACTGCGCATTTGTTTTTTTTCTGAAAATTAGCATTTTTAAAAGCATTCTGGCAGAATAGGTGTAGTTGCACATGCATTCTCTGTTGCTGCGCACATGTGCAAAATTTGGATTTCCTGTTACTACGCATATGTTCAGATTCCCTGTGCATTTGTTCACTATTCCTGCGCATCCATTCCAGTGAGCGGTAAACTAGTGTTTTTTAAGTATTTTAATTTGGTTTTTTCCTAGCAGATTCTAACTCTTGTTATTTTTTGCAGGTACCAAAAAAAAAAACCATTTAAAATCAATCCTGAAGGCTTTGTTGATTAAAGAAACTAACTAAATTTTTTGTAAAATCTTGAATGCCTTTTAAGTTTCATGCATCAAAACTAAATTGGGAACTTGTCTTCTTGGAAATAAAAAATCAAAGCAAATGGTCAAAACAAGTCTTGAATGAAACTAAAGGAATGAAGCTAAGTCCTAGAGTGTCATTATCATTTTGAAAATCAAACACACTCTTGAATGCAATAAAGAACAAACATCTTTGTTCCCTCCTTTTCAATTCAAAAGCAAAGCGCATAATCAAATCTTGAATGCCTTAAAGGATCAAAACAAAGCACTTAAAAGTTCTTAAAACAACACGCCATTCTCAATCTTGAGTGCTCAAAGAAAGAACTTGCAACCGCTCAAATCGCTTACTTTTTGGAGAAAGAACAACTCAAAATCTAAACACTAGTGTCTTCAGAAGTTTTTCAAATTCAATCACACTTAATTCAATTTGGAAAAAAAGAACTCTTTTTGGTGTGCATCTAGGAGCTTTCTTTTTCTGCAAAATCCTTGTTAAAGTAAGCAACGTAGAACATTTGAACTTGGACAAGTTCACTTGTTTTACTTTTAGCGAGGCCTGTCCAGGGAGAAAAGCGCTTCCTCCTTGGAGAATGACCTCAAACCGGTATCCCTCCCGGCCGGTATATAAATAAAGTGAAGGCAAAAAGTACTCACTTATATCTCCTAATCTACAGGCGTTCGTGCCAAATACAGTGACTGGGGATGGTAAATATTCCTCCCCCAATGTTGTTGGCTAGGCTCTTAAGTGAGTCACAGGCGGTCAGCATAACCGGGTATGGAGACTCTACGAAACTATTAAAAATTTGATAAAATAGAGGCTACCCTATCTACATCCAAAGGTATCAAAATCCTTGTGCAAGGACCAATCCAAGGGGTTTACCAGATCACCTTAAGATTACTCACCATTTGTATCCCCTTTCAGGGGGTACCAAGCTGTGGGCAAGGATTTTGATACTCACCTTCCTTAGGTAGATCTGCTTGAAATGCTTGATAGTCAGAAGCTCTATGAAAACATTGTTGGAACATACACTTTTCAAAGCTTTATCACAGTCAGTTATCTTGTTTGTATCCCACAAGGTTGCTTTGTCCCTTGCGGAGATTGCTTATCTGAAAATCTTTGTTGAAATCTATCCTTTGCCATTGGAAAAACATCAAACTGATCTACAACTTGTTTCAAGATACTCAGAATAGCCATGTTAGTCCAAATCCTCCCAAAATCCCAAAAATGTCCAAAGCTTTCAGAATCTCAAATCATGGTCTTCTAGTCATATTCAATCTAGTCTTGTCATCCTTTTCTCCTATCCTAGGTTAGTAGAGTCATCTTGGTCATCCCCCATACCAAAAGAGGATGTTTAAAGCCTATAGTGGCATTCAATCATCTAAGAGCATATCAAAAGAGGATGTCTAAAGCCTATAATAGGAAAGTCAAACAAAGAGAATTCCAAGTGGGTGATCTCGTCCTGAGAGAGAACCCCAAAAATCAGTAGCAGCGAGTCCAGAAAGACAAATTTGAACCAAACTAGCTTGGTCCGTATGTCATTACTGCAGCATTTGGGTCTGGCGCTTATCGAATTTCCACCATTGAAGGAGAACAGCTCAAAGAGCCTATCAACGCTTTTCATTTGAAGAAGTTCTACAGTTGAGACATTGCTTGTGTGCTCATGTACATACTTATTGGTCCTGAAAAAATCTTTAAAATGATATATTGTAAAAAATCTTAAAAATTGCAAAATGTCCCGAAAAAATGATCATCTTAGTGAAAACCTGGTAAACATGCACTTTGATGTATCTATTATCTTGGTAAAAACTTGGTAAACAGACGCCTTGATAATAATAAAAAAAATTGAAAAATTGAAAAAATACAAAAAAATCAAAAGATCAAAAAATACAAAAAAATGAAATATTCAAAGATACAAAAAATTAAAAAAAAGAGAAAATTACAAAAAAAATTGAAAAAGATGAAAAATGTGTCATTGATGAAAACCTGGTAAACAGGCGTCATGGTAGCAAAAATAGAATCTCTGCCAAGATGGTGAAAACTTGGTAAACAGACGCCTCTTATTTCTTGAAGCTGCATCTCATTTCAGCATCGCTTGGCTCTTAGTTTCCTACTTTAGTCTCTTTGCTTCCCTACCTTAGTTTGCTTTCTCGCGCTTTAGTTTGTTTCCTGCTTTTAGTTCATTTCCTACTTTGGTTTGCTAGCTCATGCTCTTGCCTTCAGTTGTCTTCGAGATTTTCCTTGACTCTTCATGGATTGGAAATGGTTCACACTTGGGGACACCTTCCTGGTCTAGGGGGCATTGTCCTATCACTTTCAAAAGTTTTGTTTGTGCATCAGTCACCAGTAGTTTTCACTATGTCTGCTTGCTGATGCCTAGTTACTTTAGAGATTTCTCTCCTTAAGGATCTCTCGTGTATCGATCGCCAGTGGTTCTCACTGTGCCTACCTACTGATACTTAGCTCTCATTCGAACCTCTCTCTTTTGGGATCTCTTCTTCACATCAGTCACCAGTGGTTCTCACTACGTCTGCTTGCTGATGTTTCACTCGTGTTTTATTCTCTCTTTTGAGAATCTTCCTTGTATCAGTCACCAGTGGTTCTCACTGCGTTTGCCTACTGATACTTGGTCCACGCTCTGATATCTTCTTGAGACTTTGTCTCTCGCAACGGTCACCAGTGGTTCTCACTACGTCTGCCTGCTGTCGCTATCCCATTGAGACTTCGAATGTTGTACGCTTCCGATTCAACTTCAATCTGCTCGAACACAAACGTAAATTGAAAACTGATTTTGTGTTCCTTTGAAGTATGCTGAGCTTTTCCTTTGCTTGTTTGTTTGTTTACTTTATCATTTCTCCTCAAGCGAATCTAAGACGTCTTTCTTGACTGAGAAACGCGAAGACTGGGGGCATGATCTTTCCTTTGCTTTCTATTTGCTGGTTTAGTTCCAATGACCCAATGAATTCATATAAGAGGGGTGTCCATCTGTAAGATCCTTCATCTTGTATTGGATGGCCATGCGTACCTCGACTCATTTTATATGGATGCTTTGGTGAAGTTGGTTCTTCTCCTTGTCTATTTTGAGTGACTTCTTTTTGCTACAAGTAAAATTGCTAACGCTCATCTTGCTAAGTGAACGTAAGGGTCACTGCGAGCACTCTTTGGAAAAAGAAGGAACTCTCGCATGTTTGGTGTGTTTGTTCGCAAGCAACATTTAGGTCATTCTAGCAATTGTGCTTTGATGCTTATGTTAACTTGCTAAATCAAAAGAAATAGGTGTTCAAGTCATTCTGGCTTCTTGTGCCTTAATGCTTACACCTCATTCCGACAAATCTAAGACTTATGTCATATTCATATTCTCATAATTGCAATATTAGTGAGGATTGTATGGCATCTTGCGATCATCCCGTGCTTGAACGAACTCGATGATGATAAATATGGTGAGTCCAACAACCAAGTCCTAGGGCTTGCATTTTCATTCTCGGCTTGCATTTTACTTTAGGATTGCATTTGCATGCTAAGCTTGGATTTGAGATGATATCTTGTTACTCTCTTGATTGCTTTCTATTCATCAAAGGTTCTCATCTTTTTTGTCTTGGTTTCATCTTGGCTGCACAAGTGTCTGGTCCTCGATCTCGATCTTCGACACGTAATCTTTTTGATTAGTACCTGTCATATATTGCGACAATGCTGCATGAGATTATTAGTATCATATACATTACATATTCATTGTATTTTCATTTCATTTCCATATGCATCCATAAATTCATTTGCATCTACATATACATGTGCATCCATTATAAGCATAACTCAAATCATACATTACACATATGCATACATTCTATCCATCTATCACTGCATTTCATATTGCATCATCATAAAAATAAAACATGTGCATATTCATATTCATAAAAGGAAGCATGTGCATTTCATACATTTCTATCCATACATCTAAGCATATAAAAACATCTCATAAACATCAATATCAAAGCAATATAACAACAAGTACAATGATATCAAACTATCGATCTTATATATATATATATATATATATATATATATATATATATATATATATATATATATATATATATATCGAACAATGTCATGTACAAAAGAGAAGGTGCTACTTGAGCACAGTATAAAAATGGGCTACAATGTACAAGTATATTAAGTGTGCTAACTAGGTCCCGCACCACCTGGAGGAGGTGGTGGCAATGGTCTCTGGGGAAGGGGCATCGGCCATGGTGGAGGTGCTTGCTAAGGGGGTGCCTGTGGTGCCTGCTGTGGTGGGGCCTGTGGTGGTGCCTATGGGGGTGCTGGTGGAGGTGCCTATGAAGCTCTAGCATAATCAGCAAAAGGTGGTACTTGCTCCGGCAGATCTGGAATGACCCCGCAGTAAGCTACTTGAGCAGCCTCATATCTAGTCTCAATCCTTGATCGTGCTAGCTCCTCCCGTAGTTGCTTGATCTCGGCGTCCCTGTCAGCTACCCGAGTCTCCTCCTTGATGACTCGAGTGTGATAGTCATCGCGCTCCCACTAGACCTGCCATACCCTCTCACGGCTCTTCTTGAGAGCCTCTTGCAACTGTGATGTACCTGCTCCTGCCGGAATGTCAGGCATATCAATATCATCATCTGGTGGTGCCTGCTATGACGTATCACCTATCCACTGCCTGGTGGACCTCTGATGGGCCCCACTACTCCCAGCTCCTACATTTGAGCCCATCGTCCTAGTAGGGATGCTAATCTGTCCTGCTCGGGGTCTCAACACTCTCTACTGCTGTTGTCCCTGCTGTGCAGCCTGCTGCTAAGCTGGTGGTTGCTGGGCTGGTGGTTGCTGATCTGGTGCTTGCTACTGCTGTGCAAGCTACTGTTATGCCCCCATACCAACAGGATTTGTGAATCTCGAATGAGGACGTGCAATCAACTGATCCCTGTATGCAGGTGTCACCCCTGCATTGGTGACACCCACCATATAATCCCATCACACTGCTGGAATGTGTGCCTCTATCGCACACTGCCATGGATCCAATCTAGCATACCACCCCTTCTCCTCATCGGAGAAGCGGGCATAGGGGCAGTACTCCTGTGATATGTCCTGTTGCCTACCAAACTGGCGCAGGATGCGTGTAACAAGGAATCGCTCAATGATAGTAACACTCCATCCAATCAGTGGACAAGATACAAACATATGTGAGCACTCTCTCCGAGCATCATCCCATGGTTCAGTAGCCACCCAAGGTCTCCATACTATAGCTGCCATGTCATCCAGCTATCCTCTCCACTGCTCCATCTTACCCAGCAGAGGCTGAGTCATCGGACCTGCATACCTATAAATATACGGCTCAAGCTACTACCATGTGCCGTGGAAGATAGGCCTGCAAACAAGGAGATGCTCCTAGGCCCAAATCTGTAAGATGAAGACTCCTGCCGCCATCATCCTCTTGCTACGATATACTATCTCATGCATTTCATGATACATGTGGGCTAGCATGCACTCGCCCCATTTGAACCTGACGGCTAGCCTCTCCAACATCCTCCATAGCATCATGCCCCAGCCGCACTCTAGACCATGTTGACCTCAATCTGGAACAATGTAGCAGGTCAGAAACATAGCAAGAACAACGACAAATGGATGAGCGCCATCGTGCCTGCTGATCAAATCATCCCAGGAGATGGCCCGACCCATCACTAGATCGTCCTTGAAGATCATCCTCAAGGCTACTGTACCCTGTCGCGACTGTGTCTTGTACTCTGCTCGAGCACCATGGACTGGTATCCGTAGAATCTTGTATACATCCTTGGGAGTCACCGTCATCTCCCCCATTGAAAAGTGAAAAGTGTTCATCTCCGAATGGAAACGCTCTACCAATGCACTAAGAAGACCATGATATACCCGAATGTTGGGTAAATCATGCAAGAATCCCAAACTGAGTCCTTCAATGTGAACACTCTCTACGTCTGTCAGTCTCTGCACTAGGGTGGTAATCACAGGATGGTGCATCCTGAAGGCGACGTCAGGGAAGTCAACCTGCAAAGCAAGTGATGACATTGGATCAGTATCTCGATATGATGGTTTTCAAAATAACAACAAATGCAACAAGACATCTATCCTAGACATGGCTATGTGACGCTATACTTGGCTGATTTTATGCAAATTTGATGAATTTTGCCAAAAGAATTCAAACTCTAGAACAACTTTTTGCGTGAGGAAACTGTTTCCTCGCATGAGACAGGACTTGACCTTGCGCGAACTACTACAATCTTGCGCGGGACCACCTTGCAGCTCATGCGAGCTTCCAGACAGAGCCCGCACGAAGAAGACCTAACTAGCATGAGGAAACTACTTCCTCGCATGAAGGGAGACCTAGGCCGGCGTGAGGAAACTACTTCCTTGCGTGAGATTGGAAGAACACGACCTAAAAGTTGTCAAATCTACCCTAAATTGACCTAAAAAGCAGTACGAATTGAAATGCAGGGAGGTTTATCAACTACTTACAGGTGCATCATACTTCGCTGACCGGACGTGTCATCGAGAGCACTCAAATCAGTGTGTATGCAGTGGAAGACCCTCCATTTCTCTCTTAGAGCTCAAAATCACAAGAAGACGAAGGTGAATAATGAATTAAAAATGACCCCTCCGGGCCTTATATAGCTTTTGACCTAATTTTCAAAAGTGCTCTGTTTTGCATGAAAATCACACCCTTGTCTAAATCGATTATTCTGAACTTATTTTTGGGATCAAAATCAAAATCTAACATCCCTAAATAGCTCGAAATCATGTTTTAATTTTTGCGACCTTTTGGGATCGGACGCTTGTGCAGTCAGCCTTCTGGCATCATCTTCTTGCCAGACCCTCATCTTTGCCTCATGTTGTCAAGATCTTTGCTCTTTTCATCAAAGTCAACTCTAGTCAAATTTGGTCAACCATGGTCAACTATGGTCAAACTTGGTCAACAGGACCTCTGCTTTGCTCTGATTTGCTTCTGCAGCTTCTCGCATCTAGTCCATTTACTTCTGCTCTGCAACCTCTTGTTGTCAATCATCCTTCTTATGTCATCTTTTGATTTTGCTTCCGAGGGGGCAGGATGATTGCATCATTTGAATCTCGTCGAATCAATTCTCGAATCAGTCTGATCTGAATCATCAGTTCTCATTGCTAGGGGCATCTCGATGCCTCGCATCTTGCTATCTGGTCATCTATCTTTAGGTATCTGAGCAACCTAACTCGGATCCTCAGGAATCAAGCTTCGTTCTGGGGATGGTTCTCAAAATCTTTTAGGTATTGGGGCAATCTAACTCGAATTCCTAAGAGTCAAGCTTCGTTTTGGAGATGGCTGTCAAAATCTCTCTTAGACCGCTATCTGGGCAATCTAACTCGGGTTTCAGAGGACTGAGCTTTGTATTGGGGCAATCTAACCCTGATTTTGAAGACAGTCCTAAGTTTGCATCTGAATCTCATTCTGGGGATTGGGGCAATCTAACCCCGATTCTCGTCTTCTCTGTCTTCGCAATCTAACTTGGACTTCGGAAAATCATGCTTTGATATGTTCGGTGTCTTGGCAACCTAACCTAGAATTTCAAATTTCTTGTCATCTATCACTTTAGGCTATTCTTTGAATCAACGTGATGTTCACACATCAATTCAAAGAGGGGCAAATGTAATACCCTAAAATTGGCACCTATTAAATTCAATTAATTTTGGTGTATTTTCGTCAATTTTACATCCCAAAGTCCTAGTTTCCTAGGCAATTTTCTCTCTCCTACCTGACTTAATTCAACTTGATGTAAATTGCAAAGACCCTAAATTGCATTAATCAAATATTAAAATTAATTCCTAAAGTCTTCAACTTTTATTAGCTAAATTACCCCTATGATAAATTAATTTAATCCTAAAGTCCTAAGTACTTGGAATTAAATTAAACCCACCCCATTTGGCTAATATACATGAAAAAGAATTAATAATTACTTTTTATTTGAATGGACACTTACTTTTGAATTAATAAATCATAATATTCAAAAGGTCACCCTGTGTGGCAATTTCCATTCTTTTAATTAAGTAATTTATGCATTTTTGTCTCAAATGGGAATGAAGAGTCAAGAGTTTCAAATCAAGAACCCCTTCATTCTCTTCCTAGGCTTGTCTATTTAATGAGCCTCATTTCTTCATTCAAAAGGAGCAATTTGGAGAGTAATTAAACTATAGTATTTTTGTGTCTCAATTTCATTAATTCAAAGCTTTTTGCATATTAGTATAATTTTCATTTAGTTTAATATTGCATATTCATCATAGTTATCTTACTTATTTTCTCATAGCTTAATCTAATCTCATATTTCTTTTCAAGTACTTTAGATTAAATTGCACTTCATATTTCTTTCAAGCTTTTAGTATAATTGCATCTTCATTCTCAGTTTTAATGGCATATTCATCTTAGATTAATTTCATTTTGTGCAATTTTCATGCTTTCAAATCCTCCATTGTAGAACCGGTCTTATGGTTGTTGGCTCTCCAATTTGAGAGTAATTAAACACCCCGTCTACATAGGAGGCAATAGGTCGCTTCATGATGGATTTCAGATTGAGTAATTCATACTCTCTCTTGTAATTCGATCATGTGAGTAATGACCATGTTGCATGTGTAGTTGATTTGAGGTCCACATTCGACTATATACAGGAGCATTTTCAAAACCATAAGTGTCTTCTACAAACTTTTGAAAAACCTGATAGTGGAGATCAAATTCAATATGATAATGACAACAACAAGTTTCAAACACTTTGTTTGTCCTGATATAATATGACTTCAATCTTTTAAACAATGTTTTCCCAATCTTTATATTAGGATTAGAACTATAAAATGACACATATATTTCATATTGTGTTGTGTCCAACCAATGTTTCATATGATATTCTTATTGATTAGCTGAAATTCTATGTCTGGTAACATCTCTAGTGTTTGATGAAGGACATGTATTAACATTCCAAAATTATGTGACCAAATTTTTTATTCCTTCATCAATCCTATCAGAACGAGGAGCTCTACACATGATTGCCTAATTGTCTTCCAAAGTGCTATCATCCAAAAGTATTCTCCTATTAACATATCATGATATTATTTTCCTATTAAAACCAAACTGAGATGAAACTGAAGATATCTGTCTTTTTCGTACCATAGTGTTACCTACAATGGATGTCAATATAAATTTTCTTGTAATGGTCTTATCTTTAGTTCGAGATCGCTTCCCTAGCTGGTTTAAACCTTTCCAAGATTTTCAATCATATCAGTTTGCATGTCAACAACTTTTCTCTTCTTTGATGATGTGTCTATACCCAATAATTTTAATGCTCCTTCCAATTTTTTGTTTATAAGTACAACTGAAAGCAACTGAGTTTGTTCAAGTGTTTCAAAATTATCAAATTTACCCAATATTTCTTTTGCTATCATATTCATTGATCTCTTCTTAGCAAGACTTAAGGGTTGAACATTAGCAAGTGATCTCAAATTCTCCACATCCATTGTAAGTAAATGATCTAAGTTTCTATAATTAATATATCTCTTTACAAGTTGAGCTAAATTTAAAATCTCATCCATACCAGTAGGAGCACGTGATCTTGACCCTTCTCCAACATCAATTGTTTGAACTTCCGTAGGGAGTGATCCTGACCCTTCTTCAATGTGCAATTGTTCGACTTGACTTGACCCTCCTACTTCATCTTGTCTTTCAACTTCTTTAGTTTTATGATAATATGTCAATGCAGCTTCACAATTTCTTTGTTCGGTATCAGGTGACCCTTTTCTAGAAGATTTACTTTGTCTTACCTTTTTGTTCCCCATTTCTTCGAGCTCCAAAAAATGTCTTCCACAAGATCGTCTATAAAAATTCTCTTCTTCAAAAAATACTTTAATCTAATATTTCTCCTCTCCAAAATGATGTCTTTGAAAAACTAGAAATAGCAATCCTCCTCCAAAAAATGCCTTCAATAATAGAAAATGTGAATTTATTAGTTGTAATTCGGTATAAAATAGAAACAAAATGTTTTAGTTTTATACCTTTTTAAATTTTTTTAAAAAAATAAAATCACTTGCCGACTTTGCTCAAAGTATATACTTCGCACGAAGTACCTAGCAAAAAAATTCGGTGGGGTGTTGTTTGTTGGACTTTTCATTCAAGGGCCTTCATGCGAAGGGTCTTCGCACGAAGCCCCTCAAGGGTCTTCGTGCGAAGGGGATCTTCGAGCGAAGACTCCAAAAATAAAAATTTGCATTCATAAAATAAGAGAACTTCAAAAAAATGGTGTTTCGAGGCCTGGAACAAGGACCAAATGACATGGTTTTTTCAAACATGTGATGTCAAACAATGCTATTCGGAACAAGCTTTCTAACGAATATAATTTTAATACATATTGCGTTCATTATCACTTTTAAATATTACTTTAACTAAACATAGGTTGTTTGGTCATTCAACAACCCGTCTCTTCAAGACTTCGGGAAAGACAATAAATTATTAAAAAAAAATTATAAAAAAGATGTAGGAAAAGCGTATTTGTGTTACCTTTCTATAAAAACAAAGAAAAAAATAAATTTTGATATACACAGATCAAGTTAGAGCGATCCAAGTGACCTTATGTCTAAATTACAGTTACTGTCACTTTAGAATTTAATAAACTATGAAATATTGACCCAAAATGAATAAAACCAATTGCATCCTTTAAATATTGAAGTAACAAATATAATCTCGAAAGAATTACATCGTTATCATATTTTAAAAAAAAGTTATGCTGATCCAAGTGATAGTAACTCCTTAAAAACATAGTTTTTTTCATGCAAACCACTTTTCGAAGGAGAAGGAAAAATGAATTTAAATGATTTTTAAAAAAAAACATATTTAGAAACTAAAAAGAAAATTCTAAAAGACTCTAGTTTACATCATTTTCAAATTCCTAATAGTTTTGCGGCAACAGATGTTCGAAAGTGAAGTTTTTTCTCAGAATGTTGATCTCTATGTCAAAGTTGGCCAAAAAGTGGGACTCACTAATGTGGGACCCAGGTGCTTTAATGGTTGTCCACTAGCTGACCCAAAGATCCCATATCACCCACATATGGAAGATACTGGAAAATATTGTAGAAACTAATGTTTCATCTATAAAATGTATTTACTTGAGGCCCGTTTGGTTGCGGGAATTAGCCTGGAATTGGCATTTGCGATTTTTGATTTTGTCGAATCCTCAGTTTGGGAGTGCAATATGAAAATAGAATAGGAAGATGTAAATGCTCATTTTGCCCAAAATGAGCATTTACATCTTCCACTTGTGGAATTGGAATTGGAATTGGGGGTAAAACAATTTTAAAATTTTTTCATGTATACCACTTAATTTTATAATTTTTTATTTGTATGCGAAGGGATTTAATTTATTTTTTATTTTTTTGGGTGGTTTGTAACTTTGTTATTTATTCGAAAAAAAATTTAAATTTTTTGTCGAATTTTTTTTAATAAAAAAATTGATATTTTTTTCTAAAAAAAATTTTCAATTTTTGTTTTGAATTTTGGTTGTGATCAATGATTGTAACTTGGTTGTCTGCCTAAAACAGTCTGCGATTCCATTTTTCTATTTTCATTCACGTAGGTTGCAATGACACAAAATACATTCAGGTTAGGTTTGTTGACGTACATGAATAAAGAGAAAATTCATTTAAACTTTGATTTTCTACTGATGACCTTACCTTGCTATTTGACATGAATTAAATTCCTTTAAACTTCGCTTCAATTTTCTATATAAAATTAAATTAAATTTTTTTTAATAAAAATGAATTAATAAATTTAAAAATATTAAAATAATTTAAAAAAAAAATCATACTCAAATTCCAATTCCAGTTTCAAAAAGTGGAACCAAATAGAGGAAATACATCTTCTCGCTCATATTCCGGGTCAACCAAATGGTCCAAACATAATCCGAAAATGAAAAACCAGATTATTAAATCCATGATTTGACCATTTCCAGCATTTGATCAAATCCAACATTTCCTAATTCCCACAACCAAACGGGCCTAAATGTTTATGAAACCTTAACAACAAAGCCATTTTATGTGTTTGTTGTAATCATTGTTTTTCATGATATGACATCTCTTTTAGATGTTCGATTTAAAATAGCACTATGCTTGCGTAGGTCTATGTTATCATATTTCACATGCATGTCTACCAAAGAGCTTACAACTACAATCTCTAATAGAAGTCAAGTTTTGGTTATGCTCTAATGGACATCCATGCCTTGTTTCAAAGAATCCAATTTCTATGCATTGCAAGGAGAACATTGGCAGAGGTTGTGGCATTTGTCTTTATACTTGTCATTCACATTTTCTTGAAAGTTTCTAAAAGTTGTTCAACAAATAAGTTTTGTGCATGCACCGTAAACATTGCATTCAATGAGATGAAATCTCTTTGTTGCACTCTATCAAACAATTTGGGTGCTTTGTCAATGTATTCATGTCTATGTGAGCATTTCCAACTATAATATTGACAAAAACCTCCTTTCTAATGCACTTTGATTAGGATTTATACGTTGATGTAAAAATCCCACTTTATCACATGTAGGGATGATGCATCAAATGCCTGAAGGGAACACAACCTTTTAGCTGTCATTTTCATTTGCTTGAAAGTTTGTAGAGCCTTTTAAACAAATTCATTTCATGCAAAGATGGTGCAATCATGGTGTGTCACGAAACAAAATTTGAAGGCATTCTGCTGTCAAACTGTTTCATGTGCTTGGTATGTGCTTTTGTGTTGCAAACTATCTACATGCACCAAGAAAACATGTTCACACAACCACCATGATAAATGGCATCTTAATAATAAGATTTAGGGTATCTTCAAGATAGCCACCATACAAGTTAGGATGTGTTCCAGAGTGCTTCATTAAATCAAAGATTTTGAAAGCTTCCTTCTGCACTCTATTTTGTGCACATTTTGCATCCGTTTCATTTCATTTTTATGTAGCATCTCTTTGAGACAACTAGTTTTACACACTTCCACATTTTTCTTGCAAGTCAACTAGAGCATTTACAACCATAATCTCTGAGGAAACTCCCTCCACAAACATGGATATCTATAACCTATTCTAAAGCTAAAGCATTATATCAAAGACCAAGAAAACATGGGCAAAGGTGGCATGCTGGTTGCATTTGCTTGGATGTTTCTAAAATGTTTCCAACAAATCCATTTCGTGAATATCTGCGATCATGGTTTTCCATAATTTCACCGAGGTGTTCTATCAAACAATTCAGATATGTTGTTTATGTTTTCACTTAATTTTAGATGTGGACGCTATAGAAGAGTTTGCAACCTACAATTATGGCATGCCATTTGAACAATTTCTTTGAACCTTTTGCAAAATAGCTCACTCACATTGTCTATGATCCAATATCTTACATGCGTGATGTCATTAATTACTTCTTGAAACTAGTCATTATTTAATGCGAGAATTAAGTAATTCCCATTTGTGGCCATTTTTTGAATTTTTGAATTAGAAAATTAATCCCCATTTTTGGGCCAATGCTTGGATTAATTAATTCCAACAAAAACCTGGAATTTATTTTTTATTCCAGAATAAGCTTTTCATGGATTCGAAATTACAACAAAATATATAAGTTGTCAAGTTTGTGGGTGAACAGTTAAGAGATTATAATCTTATTTTTTTTATAATCTTATTTTTTTAAGTTAATAATACATATTTTAATTTAAAAATATATAAGTTAAAAATACATATATATTTTAATTAAAAAATCAGCAACAAAAATGATAAGTTCAAAAATTAAAATTTGTAAGAATTTTTTTTTTATATAATTATAATTTTTTAATAAATTAAAAATATATATTGTTCAAATTAATTAAAAAAATTATACACATCAAAGGAATTGAAAGCTCTGTAGAAAATAACATGTTTTTTAATTCGTCAATGTGTTACTATTAGTATGTTCAACTTTTATACTTATGGTTAAGCAAAAATGCGAAAAATCAGAGTCCAAAGAAAAATCGTGTTGCAAAATCGCCAGGTGAAATTAGGGTTAATTCACCATGACTGGGCAAAACTTAGTAACCTGGATTTTGCTTCAGCTAATCCGATTTCCAAGCATTCTTCAAACTCGACAACCAGATCCTCAAGCCCAGACAAGGAATTCACCAGCTATTGTTTCAATTGCTGGTCATACGGGCACAAATACAAAGATTGTAAATGGAGGGATGTTAGACATCTTCACCCCACTTACGATCACCTCAAGGAGTTTATCGCAAAGCAGAAGGCTAAAAGCTTGCTGGAAGCCCAGAAAAGTGGACAATCTTCGGTCAAGGTCTTTGCTCCTCTCGGTGAATTAAATAATCTTACAGATAATGTAACCAAGGATCTTAGCTTGAAGGAAATAGACTATTTTCCAGCGCCTAAAACTAGGGTTTCAAAACCCAATTTGGAATACAGACTCACTATGGCCAACGGTTCCAAAACAGGATATTGGAACAAAAGATTTTCTCTATTAATACATTGGACGCACAAATGGCTTTCTTTGAAAAAACTAAATATGCAAATGTGGAGAAAGTTAATTTAGAGCCGGTCAGGGTAAAATATACTGAACGGGTCTCACCTCAGGCCATCTCCGAATTGGGGAAAGGTGGAGTGGCACCCGCTCGGGCCCTTACCGCTCGCATAGTAAATAAACCCCCATCACGACTACCAGCATGTTGAAACACTGGGACCGCAAAGGCTCTGTCATCCAGGACAATTCTGGCTATTAGCTCCAATGAACCTCTATCTGCTGCGAGGGGAGGGGAAATGCCAGAGACCAAGGCATCTTCCAGTGGTGGCAAATCAAGAAAAGAAGAATGGCACACGGTTAAAGGCAAGAAACTGGTAAAATCTTCTCCTAAAAATTACAATAGCAGTAATATTGTTCTTAAAAACTCCTTTGATTTACTAAGCAGAGATAATACTCCTTGTAAAAAGCTTCCGCATATAGCAAATCATCAGAGCAATAGGGTTTTGGGAGGGGGAGAAGTTCCTAGGGGGAAATCACATCTGGATTGTAAATTTGCACAATCCGATGTGAGGAATTCTCCCCTCCCCCTGCCCAAAACCCTAGCAATGGAGCAAAAAGCTTTAAAAGATAGTAATGATTTAACAGGTATTCATAAATATCCAAATGCGTACAACCCTCCTCATCGTAGGAAGGAAAAAATGAGATCATTTAACAGCAAGCCACAAAATATGGTTAAACCTGGTAATGAGGGTAACCCGTCACATGCTAAGTGTAATGATTATGTTTACACTCCGCCACATAGGCGTTCAACTAACCATAAACATTCAATATTTCCAATATATGGTAATCACGATCCTAATCATTTTATGGTGACATTGGATGAAAGTCACATTTTGCAAATTCAGAATGCTTATGCAGAGACCGGTGTCATATGCAAGTGGATGGAAACAGGTGTCCATATAAAGGATATAATCAAAGGTCTGTTATCTCTTCTCCCCTCGGAGGTAAGTATTACTATCTTGGTAGACAACTTTATTTATGTAGATTGCAAAAGCAGTAATCTTAAAAATGAAATTTTAGAGAAAGGTTATTTGAAATTTAGAGAAATTTATTTTTTCGTATGTTCTTGGTGTTAGAGTAATCATACTTTATGCTTATTAATTAAATCACTTTGGTTTAATTAATTAAGTCATTTATTACTCTATTTACTTAAGCTATCTTTTAGGTGCATTATAATTAATATATTTATTAATTATAATGTGCAACCTAGCTTTATTTTTTGCTTTATAGCTTTAGGGTTTTATTGTTCACCTATATGGTTGAACCCTTTGTACATTCTTTTTAGATAATTCACTTATTGGATCATAATAGAGATTGCTCTTTGCATGTCCATAAGATGTCTCTGGCTTTTTGGCCTCCATGATTTTTCTTGCTTCCGTGCTTTGCTTCTTCCATGTGACAGGGTTATGCATGCAGGTGTTCTTGGGAGATTAGTATTTCACCTAATCTAACATGGTATCAGAGCCATCTTGCTGCTCGCTGTTCGTGTTTTGTTGAAGTGTTTCAGAAGCAGGAGGTTTTCAATGGTTTCAGAAGTTTTTTTTGTGGATCTGGGGGGGAGCCAAAATTTGGCTCACCTTGGGCAAAAACGGACACCACCATTGTGTCCGGAAGGCCCAAGAACCCCTAAATCCATATAAAACTTGTCCATTTTGGACACAGTGGCATCTGAGGCAAAAAATTTTTGCATACCAAGGCCGTACGGCCCTGGCACGCACTCCGAGATGGCGATTTTAAAAAAAAATTATTAAAATTTTTTTTAAGGGGCGGCCTCCCGGGCGCCACCCAGCGGCCACCTGGGCGCCACCCCGCGGCTCCTCCGCCGCCCCGCTGGCCTCCTCAGCCGGCCCCGCTCTGCGGCCCGCCCAGCCGCCGCCCGCGCCCACGCCCGTGCCGCCGCCGCCCTTCACGGCCTCCGCTCCGTCGGCCTCCGCTCCGCGGCCTCCGCTCCGTCGGCCCGCGCCCTCCGCTCCGCCGGCACCAGCACCAGCCCCTGGTCGCCCACATGACCCGGGGTTTCCTGATTCAGCCCCCAGGCCCTCTGCTGACGTCAGCATGACGTCAGCAAACATGCTTTTTAATTTTTAAAAAAAAATTTGCATATTTTTTTAGGGCTCTGTTTTAAGGGTAATTGGGCTTTTTTTGCCATATCTTCTTCATCTGGAGGCGTATTTGGGAGTTTTTTATATCATCGGAAAGCTCTTTCCGAGACGAACGCAATTATGGAGGTTTCTTTTCAAATTTTTTGCCTCGTTTTTCGTACCATGCCTTCGAAGGCAGGACTGCTTTTTTGCCTTCCTAGAGCACCTGATGCTTTTTTTGGCATAACTTGCTCATACGGAGGAGTTAGTGGGCGAACGAGACATCATCGGAAAGATGATTCTGAGACGGTCGTTTTTATACGGAGAGCGTTTTTCCAGATTCTTCTTCCATTTTTCGCACTAGGCTGTTGAATTCAAAGGTTTTCTTTTTCAGGTGCCTGCCAGAGCACCTGTCACTGTTTTTGCCGTAACTTGAGCATACGATGGCATTTTTTGCCAAACGAGATATCGACGAAAAGCTGGTTCCGAGACCTTTCTATTTTTTTCAGTTTGGTTGTTTGATTTTGCCGTTTGCAGGGGTTTTCTGCCAGTCAAAGTCACGGGTACTTTTTGCATTCCGGACACCATATCTCTCACATCTGGGCTCAGTTTTCAGCAAACTTGGTATTTTCGGAAAGCTGGTTCAGTGTGCTATTCAGTGGCAGAGGTTATTTTTCCAGATTCTACTCCAGGTTTTCACTCCTCTGAGTTATGCAGTTTATGCCCTCTGGTGGAGTGCTTGGTTCTACAGGTCCGGGGATCTCTTCTTCTGAGTTCATAGCTCACTCTTCTTTCTGTCTTTTGAGCATTGTATCCTTCTCTTCTGTTGCATTCTTTTTTCTGTAAACGCACTGAGATAAAGTGCCTACTTTTGCATATCTGGGATCTTGTACTCCTTATGTTTGTTTGTACTCGCACTCAGTTATAAAGTGCCATGGGGGGATTCTGATGCATTTGCCACTATAGGCGCATCCACTCTTGTCAAGTGAGCGTACCTTCCACGACATTAGCCCATGTAGACTGTGTCTATGACACCGCCCTTTATCCTGTGCTTGTACCTTCTTTTGCACATAGGTGTTCCTGTTTCTTCTTCTTGCAGATGTTTCTGGCATTGCATTTCAGTGTTCCTGTCACCCCGTTCAGCATTATGGGGGGGTTCACCTGTTGGCTCTATTACTTCCTTGGTTCGGTTGAGTGATCTACGTATTCAGTTTTTGTTCCTATGTACTAGGCGGATGCAGTGGCTAGGCACCTATGCATTTCGGTGAGATGGTTCATCTACTATATAGACACTCATTCATTCCTATTTTGGAGGTCACCTCTTTGATTGATCAGCTCTTCAGACTTTGTCTTCTCTACCTGGTCATGCACTTCAGTGGGAGTTCCAGCAGTTTCTTCTGACAGTGTTTGCAGCTTCATGCTTCGGAGATGCTTCATGCTCTTTCTTGTTCCTTTCTTTGGGACATTCCCTAGATTGGAGGCTTTGTTTCCTTCATCTAGTTTATTTTCTTGTACTGGGTACCTGATCAGGCCTTGTTGCCGGGACCCATTTTCTGCTTTCATAGCTGTGCTAGGTTAGCTTCCCTCTTGAGCTACGCTTAAGGGGGGGTGTTAGAGTAATCATACTTTATGCTTATTAATTAAATCACTTTGGTTTAATTAATTAAGTCATTTATTATTCTATTTACTTAAGCTATCTTTTAGGTGCATTATAATTAATATATTTATTAATTATAATGTGCAACCTAGCTTTATTTTTTGCTTTATAGCTTTAGGGTTTTATTGTTCACCTATATGGTTGAACCTTTTGTACATTCTTTTTAGATAATTCACTTATTGGATCATAATAGAGATTGCTCTTTGCATGTCCATAAGATGTCTCTGGCTTTTTGGCCTCCATGATTTTTCTTGCTTCCGTGCTTTGCTTCTTCCATGTGACAGGGTTATGCATGCAGGTGTTCTTGGGAGATTAGTATTTCACCTAATCTAACACTTGGTTCTCTTTATTTAATCCAATAAAAACAACGGATTTCCAAGTAGAAAAAGCAGTTATGTTAAGAAATCTGCCACTAGAGTGTAATCATCTAGAAATTGTGAAAAGAATAGGAGATAAAATTGGAACTTTTAAAAGGATGGTTAAAGCTGAATATAATAAATCAAATGTGATTATCATTGTTAAGGTAAATTATCATGACAGTTACATTCCCCCCCTCCAGCTGTGTTTTAATTCAAACACCATAATTATAAATCCCAAGATCCTAGAGGACTTCATAGAAGATTCTGAGAAAGGAAGAAATCCACCCTCACTTACACTTAAAAATTGTGCAGATGTTTTCCATGACCCTGATATTAGGGTAAAAATAAAGTTCTTAAACAATAGAGGGGGTTTTGAGCTCTTGAACACTAAATTTGGGCACTCTGAAGCTCCACCTCCCAAATTGTGTGAAATTAATGCTCCGATTAGCATTAATAATCCCTAGGAATCCTCCAAATCTCCTACACTGTTAAGGAGGCTGGAAACTCCCCTCTTCAATAACTTTGAAGATACTAGTTTGAATAATGCAAATGTTAATGATAATCATCAAATTTTAGACTATCGCTGTAAGAATAGTACCGTAGAGCAGTTAGAACTAAATCTTACTGACAAGACCATTGTAAATGTGGAAGAAAAGATTGATATATTTATAGAAGAGGCAGGCCCACAAGCAAGTCAGCCTGTGATTTTCAATGGTATTAATACAATTGTTTCCAAACCAGCAGATACAGACCAAAAGCAAATGGATGTATTTAAGAAGGATACACCAATAGAACAGTCTTTGAACACAGAATATTCAAGCCCAACAATAGTTAGGCCCTTTCCCCCACTATTGTCTGACACAGGTCTGTCCAACATGGTACCAACCTATTCTCAGAATAAGAAGGAGATACATACTCCTTTCAATACCTTTGAAATGGGGGTAGATATGGATAAAGATTTTAGTAATGTTATCCAAAATGATAAAGGTAATTTCAAAAACATGGTATTTGAAAATACCTATGTACCCCCTCTATCACATAGCAACACAACCAGCTTGCCACAAAAAATTATGTCTCCAAAAAATATTCAGGAAGATAGTATTATAAAGAATTCATTTAATATACCTATTGAAAACTTAATTATTCCTCAAAAAACTGAAGCATCATCTCAAAGAATCGATAACATATCAAGCATTAGGTGTGAATCTAATAATATGGAAATTGAACCAGAATATATAGAAATAAAAGAAAATATTAGAATCTGTATACAACCTGAAGGAAACAGGACTGATCTTCAAACAGAACGGTCTTTGACACCAGAATGTGCTAATATAGTAGAACTAATGGATCAGGTAAATAAAACGGAAGAGGAGGTAAACCAAATTATTAATTACTTATGAGAACCACTAACAGATGAGTTAATGGACTTGTTTCTAGATGAGATCTGTGACTTTGACGAACTAAAAGTTCAAAAAGAAATACTAATCAAACAGATTCAGGAATGTATTGTAGAAGAAAGTAAGGATGAGGGCAATAGACTGAATCAACCTTCTCCTATCCCAGATAAGGAAGTATCAGATAACGAACTGCAAAGAAAAAACATATTAAAAAATGATCATACCATTGAAGAGGGGACAATACAAGCTGTCTCAATACCTCTTGAAATAGAAACCTTAAATCTGGATTTACCAGGAGAAACGGAAGATATTATAGAAATTTATGGTAAGGAGATTGTAGATAGAGTGGAACCCTTAGCTTATACAATTAATGAACAAAATGGCCCGGGTAATCAGGATAATTCGATAATAGGGTCACCTGGAGACTCAACTTTGGTTAAAGAAGCAATTGAAGGTCTCTTTGGAATAACTAAAAAAAATAGAGAATTGGGCATAGCCTTGACCAGAGGCAGTCTAAGCACTCATAATATTAACAAACATAAAAAGAAAAGAGGTAGGAAATCAGCCGTAGAATTGAGATCTCTAGATGGCAATGCAGACAATCAAAAAAAGATAGCTGACATTCTGAACACAGGGAAGGGGAAGTTCCTTCTCAAGGAACAATGAGAGTTACTACTTGGAATGTTAGGGGTCTAAATGCCCCTAACAAACAAAGATTAATCAAAAGATACTTAAAAAACTTTGAATCTGAAATCATCTTATTACAAGAAACTAAGCTTAACAAAGAGGACAACTCTAAATTTAGTAAAAGATTAGGTATTTGGAAGTCAGAATATGCCTGGTCAGCAAGTCACTCAGGTGGACTTGCTGTCCTATGGGATCCTCGTAAAGTGGTGGCTTTACCCTCGCATACTAATGATAACTGGATGACACTAACAATTAAGAGCCTAAAATCAAATTTAAAATTTAACCTGATCAATGTATATGGGCCAATCTCTAATGAAGAGAAAAGAAGAGTTTGGCAGGAATTACAAGACCTTTTAACGAATAACCGAGAACAGCCCTTTGTTATCGGAGGAGATTTCAATGCTATACTAAATCTAGAAGAAAAGTATGGGGGTTCTCAATTCATATCACAAGCCCATAAAGATTTTAGCAAATGGGCTGCGGATAATCATCTAATAAGCATCAATACAATTAATGGAGTTTATACAAGGAATAACAGAAGAGCTGGATTCAGCTACATAGCAGAACAACTAGATAGATTCTTTATTAGAACAAAACCTGATAACTTTAATCAATTAGTCAATGCAGAGATCCTCCCAGAAGCAGGATCAGATCACTTCCCTGTTAGGCTTACCATTACAGAGAATTCCAAACCATCGAGAAATCCATTTAAGTTCGAATTTATGTGGTTCCAAAATTTAGAATTCATAAACCTCTTAGAGGACTGGTGGAAACATATCTCGGTAAAAGGATAAAAAATGTTCTGCTTAACCGCCAAGTTAAAAATTATAAAAAATAAAGCATTAGAGTGGAACAAGAATAACTTTAATAATATATTCGAAGAGAAAACTCAATTAGAAAAAGAAATATCTGATTTAAACAATATAGTAATAGAACAAGGTATGAATGATCTTAGCTACTACAAGGAAAAAGAGTTGATGGCCAAATACAATGATATCCTCCTCAAAGAAGAAATCTTCTGGAAGCAGAAATCCAGGGAGTCATGGCTCAAGGAGGGCGACAGTAACACCAAATTCTTTCATAATACAACTAATTATAAAAGGAGTATTAATAGAATAGCCAAAATCAAGACAATCGAGGGACTTATTACTGAAGATCTTGTTCAAATCTCAACTGTTCTCACAAATTTCTATAAATCCCTTCTCAATAACACTGAGGCAGTTGACCTCAATGCCCAATACGAAATGCTTAAAGCCATTCCTAAATTGATTACTGAGTCAGACAACAAAATAATGAACAATAAGCTATCCCTAGAGGAGGTCAAAACTGTAGTGTTTCAACTCCATCCAGATAAAGCCCCAGGACCAGATGGTTTCCAAGATGGCTTCTTCCAAAAATGTTGGCATTTTGTTGGTGAAGAGGTTTGGCAAGCAGTGGAAGCAACCAGAAATTCGGGTTCCCTACTTAGTGAAATCAACAACACCTTCTTTACCTTAATTCTGAAAAAGAATGAAAGTACAGATCTAAGGGATTTTAGACCGATCTCCCTATGTAACACCATATATAAGATTCTTTCCAAATGCTTAGCAAATAGATTAAAAACCTTTCTTCCAACTATTATTTCGGAAGAGTAGACAGGATTTGTAGCAAATAGATCTATTTTGGACGGAATTATTATAGCGCAAGAAATAGTTCATACTGCCCAATTAACAAAGGAACGTAGTATGATAATGAAAATTGATATTCAAAAAGTATATGATAAAGTAGATTGGAGATTCCTGTGTAAATGCTTGGAAGCTCTTGGTTTCTCGAAACAATGGGTTAACCTTATCTTTGACTGCATCTCGACCCCCAAAATTTCAATACTTATCAATGGCACTCCGGAAGGATTTTTTAGTATTTCTAGGGGCATTAGGCAAGGGGATCCACTTTCCCCCTTTCTCTATGTCATTATGGCGGAAGCATTAGGTAGATCAATTACAAAGAAACAAGAGGAGGGGAGAATCTTGGGTTTGAAGGTGTCAGAAAACGTGCCTAACATCACTCATCAACAGTTCGCAGATGACACAATTCTTCCAGGCTATGCTAATAGACAAGAAGCAAGAGCCTTTAAAGAAGTCCTTAACTTATATGCGAAAGCTTCCAGGCAGTGTGTTAATCCTACCAAATCAAAAAATTTCTTTATTAATACATGCCCGAAAATTGAAAAGGAAATTTGTAGTATGATGGGATACAACATTGGCAAATTCCCGTGCAAATACTTAGGAATAGACCTCGATAAAGGTATCCTATCATCCAAACTTTGGCAACAAGTCATAACCAAAGTTCAAAATAAAAAAAGTTCATGGAAAGGTAAATGGTTAACTAAAGCAGGTAGGTCGACAATGATCAAATCCGTCCTTTCAACCATACCCACTTATCATCTGTCTATCCTACCCCTTCCGATGAACGTTAAAAAGGATTTAGACAAACTATTTCAAGAATTTTATTGGCAGGGACCTTCAGAAGACAAAAAAATTGCCCTGATTAAATGGGATACCCTATGCAAACCAATTGCAAAAGGGGGTCTAGGTATCAAAAACCTACTTTGGCAAAATCAAGCACTGGGGGCTAAACTTATATGGAGAATGTACAAAGAATCAAGCAGTAAATGGGCTTCCTTATTATTAAACAAGTACATCCCTGACTCGAATCCCATCAATATCTTCAGGTCACACTCCCATGTGAAAGGATCGTGGATATGGAATTTTATTAAGGACTGCAGAGGGATTATTAGCAAACATCTCTCTTGGGATGTAGGTTCAAGTAATCTAGCTCTTTTCTGGGATGATTCATGGGCAGGCCTTACTCCCCTTAACAAACTGGGCTTCTCAAAGGAATTTATGGAAGAATGCAAGAGAGGCATAGGATTATATCTTAAGGATTACCTATGTAATGCTGAAGATTCTAAGTGGAGTGATCTTAAAGAAATAGACGAAGTTTGGCATGAGAAGCAAAACCTTTTGGCAGTATTGAAGGATAGGGAGATATCACTCAAAATTAGATCGGATACTCTAATATGGGCAGGATCAAACAACGGTAATTACTCAGTCAAGGAGGGTTATAATTCAATTATTAGGGATCAAAATATGGATAATATAGACATACCTTTGAATCTTTGTTGGAATAAAGCCTGCCTCCCTAAAGCTGGCATGTTCCTATGGGCGGCTATGCAAAATAGAATTCTCACAGCAGACAGACTTAATAAGCTTGGATTTGAAGGGCCATCTAGATGACCTATATGTGAAAAACAATCCGAGGATGTTAACCATATCCTTCTTAATTGCCCTTTCGCACAAAGATGCTGGAATTGGCTACATCAAAGCTTAGGATGGAAATCTGCCCAGCATTGCGATCTAATCAGCAACCTTAAAGCTTGGCCTTCTCTTTACAAAGATAACTTATTTAAGGATATTTGGACAATAGCACCTTCGATTGTAGCATGGGAAATATGGAAAGAAAGAAACATAAGGATTTTTATGGATAAAAAATTAACATGGAATTCGGTTACAAATAAGATAGAAGCGTCTATCGTGGAAATTATTAACAGCAAACTCAAGGACAAACTAAGCTATGAGGATTCATTTAAGAGCTGGGACAACAAGATTAGGAGTAAATGGCCAAAATTAGCAATCCCTCCCCTTTATGGCAAGGGGGCCCCCAAAACTAAAACTGACAGAGCTTCCTGTAAATGGGTACCTCTGAAAGAAGGTTGGTACAAACTCAATTTTGATGGAGCATCGCGGAGAAATCTAGGGGAAGCAGGTATTGGAGGGATCATTCGAAATTGGAAGTCAGAAGTTGTTACTAAATTTTCTAAACCCATCAGTCCTATGACAAACAACATGGCTGAGTGTATAGCGGCATTAGAAGGGCTTAAATTATGTAAGAAACTTAATATAACAAAAGTAATTATTGAAGGAGATTCCCAAATTATCATCAACGCCATTCGCACTAAAAAAACTCCCAACTGGATGTTGAACTCTAAAATAGAAGAGATTAATGTACTAATGGAAAGTATTTCAAAGTGTGAAATCAGACATACTTTCAGAGAAGGCAATACAGATGCGGACAAGCTAGCTAATCTAGGGGCTAACGGATTGGTAACAATGGATCAATATATCTAAAAAATTTCTAAAGGATAAGTCAATACAAGAATAGGACTAAGAACTATCCTTTAGATAATCTTGGGAGGTTGTCTATTAAACATAGCAACCATCAGTATCATTAACTAAATCTCAACTGATTAACATGCTTTGAAAACTTAGACCAAGTTCATTAATCACCCCTTTCGGTAGGATAGCGCATGTGTAATTCATAATATCTTAATACAATAGACACCTTTAGCCTGTAATGAATAGAAACAATGCTCTGTATAACAAGATTAGCATTAATATAACTAGGCTCACTGTGTAATAATTATAAGATCTAGCCTTAGATTAGCATAGGTTTTAAAGATACTTACTAAAATAATATAATCATAAAAAGACATCAATAATAATATACATTTGTATCAACTTGATAAGGATAACCTCCCTTGGTCAGATTTCTCAAAAGATATCTTATAGATAATATGTACAAATGGATCAAAGAATAGAGTATAATAAATATAAAGATAGGAGACCAGGATCTTAGACTGTCCCTAGTCGTGTAGTACCTTTATATATACATAAAACTCTATATCAAAGATATACCTTCCCCTTCAATTATTGGATCTAACCTGTAACTTTCTAAGGGCTATATTCTAGAACATTAGAATATTCTTAGAATATTTGAAACTTCTTAGGATATTTAAAAGTCTGCGGGACCCCTGACAGGTCAACCGCCATGTCACCATTCATCGACCAACCGGAAGCCGGTACATCATCATCTTCCCTGACAGCGGGACCACCAACCTTCTTCCATCAAGGGGCCCACAACATACATGGCTCCCTTGTCGCATGATCGCAAGTAGTGAAAATGGCTCTTGCGATCATGCAACAAGGCTAAAAGATGACACCTCACCCCCCTTTTTCTGACAGCGGGACCACCGATCACATTTCCTTTGATCCGGATCGAGGGCTCTCGCTGAAACTCGTTGGTTAAATAGCCCACAACTTTCCATCGCGGTGTAGCGAGGATCATTGATTCTGCACACCCATTAATTCCTGTTAGACCCTCCTGCCGATGTGCTCGCTAAGACAGATGGCAACCGGTAGCATGGACGCATGTTAGAAATTTCTAACATGCGATCATGCGACAACCAATCTCAGTAGTCCCTGCAGACCTTATGAATTTTTAATCCCGGGGAACATAAGTCTTAGGGGAATATTAGAGGGGTCCCCTCCCGACCAGTTAACCCCAGTCGCATGATCGCATAGCATGAAAAAAGGCTATGCGACCATGCGACAAGGGTTTTAAACCTTATCCAAAACCTTAGGATAGATGTTTTATTTTTAGGCGCTTAGTCTTAGGGATAGGGTAGTTACCAAGGGGGACCCATTGGAACATTAGTCGTATGATCGCATAGGCCGTAAATAGCTTATGTGATTATGCGATTAACCCTTAAGACTTGTGCAATGGTTTATTTAATTTTGCTCATGGGTCTTTAGGATTTTAAGTGGCCAATAGTAACCTAAAAATAGAACTTGGCCCGGGAAGACTTAGGTAATTTTTTGCTTTTTTGAATTATAATGGCTACGTTTTGAAAATGCAAAGGGCCTATGCCATGGACACAAATATATATATATATATATATATATATATATATATATATATATATATATATATATATATATATATATATATATATATATATATATATATATATATATATACTAGACTGTCAACCGCTTTCAATCTTAACTAAGTTTGCTTTCTAGACATGGATATAGGCTTGTATCCTTATTGTTCGGATTATAGTAGGTAGAGGTAAATCAAGATAGTAGTACAACTAATATTTTGGTTTCTATTGTTAATTTTATTTGACTGATTAAATTGCTAATAGATTACATATGGCTATAAAGGAAGATGTTCCAAAGTAAAATTAGTCGTGTAATCTGAATGGGTGCGTATTACTTTTAAAGTGTTACTCAGTATCATAATCTGCAATTCCAAATAGAAAATGCACAATTGTAGGAAATATCTATATTATTTGATGTGGGTTAACCATTGGAGATGGAAGTTTTGTCTGTCTTATTTTTCAGGTAGCAAGATTTGTAAGGGGGATAGGTACTTCATCCAACCAATGAATTAAAAACAGAAGGGATCCGTTAAAGCAGCATTTGTAATGTTTTACTCCGATCTTATAGAGCGGTGGGTATGCCCATTGAAATCATGTATTTGTAGTAAATCATAGAAAATCATTGAGCAGTGGGAATGCCCACGGAAATTATGTATCAAACAAATCGTGTCAAATGTCGAGGCATGGGTATGCCCACGAAAATTATGTATCTAACAAAACTTGACAAGTGTCGAGTCATGGGTATGCCCACGTAATTGTGTATAAGTACAGGACCTAGGGTCCCGGGCAAGGTTGGAGGTTTTCTCAACCCCGCTTTTTCCTACCAGCGCCTGCAGCGAGTGGGGTCACACTGTAAAATTTATTTATATTAATAAAAAACTTCAGGGCTTCGGCCTTTTACCGATAAAAATAAAATAAAATTAATTAATTAAAAAAATTATTTTAAAAAGTTAAAAATACATATCATTCAAATTAATTAAAAAAAAAAAAAATAATCCTTATTCAATGTAGCACCATGTGCTAGATCGTTGTATTCCATGAACTAAAGCTCTTTTAGACTTTCGATCAAGCACTTTAAATGCATTGAATTTGCAATTGCACCATAATTAACTACAATTTTGTTTCAGGTCACTGTACCTTCCTATTTATTTTTGTCACTCAGTCTTTTTCCAAACTATTCATATTTACTTATTTAGTCATCTATCTTGTATCATTAGATCATAATAAAATGATAAATAATGGGGTGATCCCATAATAGGTAGTGTGTCCCACTTATTGGTTTAAGTAGGTAGAATGTTGAAACCATTTTTTTCATCAAATTCTTACCCTTTGACACTTAAAACAACTAAACCATTAAAAATTTGAAAATGATGCGAGGTAGTTATTTTTAATATTATAAATGTAAATTAAATAGATATATTTTAAAAATTAAAATAATTTGAATTTTTTTATCATGTAACTTTAATAATTAATTTTTTTATAGTAAACAATACTTAAAAAGTGACTTTACTATGATAAAGTATAACTTTATTTGTAGAGAAGATTAAATTGCAAAGCTATAAAAATATATTTGTAACAATAATATATAGTTCTTAGATATTTTTCCATATATTTTGTTGCATAATTTTTATAAAACTTTTTGAAGTGAGATTAAATATAATTCACACATAAGCTACTTCAATAATGCTTTTTTTTTTGTGTCCATCAAGATTAACTTCTTTTTAAAAATAAGAATATCAATAAATATTGAATATTAATTTATTTTAAAATCTATTCAATATTTTCCATGTGTGGAACAAATCTTAATGCTTGCTAAAAAAATCCATCTTCACTAGAAAATAGAAAATAAATATAATAAGCAAATTAAATACATTCAAAATCATAAACAAATTATCTTGTCACATTCAATTATTGTTGGTCCAAACCAAGGTTTAAAACAAAACAAAAATTGAGGAAAATTTGAGGCCTAAGGTGGAAAGGCCAATTTTAGGGTTTTGTTCAAAATCCTTTTAAACAAAGATATATTCAAAATTATGCTCATTGAAAAGCTTGTTATGAGTGCTCCAAACTAAGGTTAGAAACAACAAAAAATGAGGAAATTTAAGGCTTAACGCTATTAATCAAAAGTATTCAAGGACCTTCATTCATTATTATTTTTGTTAAAAATATTTTAACAAATGTTCAAACATGGACGTAACTTCTAAAAATAGAAAAAAAGAGCTTCAAATGAAGGTCTCATTTTTTATTTTGGAAATCACTTTTTTCAAAGATAAAATAATATTTTACACCATCGAAAAAAAATTCAATTTTCAAATAAGTGTGTTTTCAATGTTTCTACTAGAATTATATTGTATAAAAACTAACATTCCAAGTTGGGAACTCACTATTGTAGAATTACCTAAGTTGTAACGAAAATAAACTTTTCTTATATAACTTAGAGTAATTAAATATTTATTTAATTACTATAAGTTATACAAAAGAGAGTTTATTTAAATGTACAAGATAAGCACATTTAACTTAAGTTAAATCAAAGAAGATTTATATCTAATGGATACCAAATTCATTTACAAAAGGAATTTAATATAACCACTAAAAAATGAAGATATTATATCACTTTCTCGAGATTAAAAAACTTAAGATATTATATCACATGTGAATGGTGAAGGGTAGACTATATTATTATAGTAATCAAGCGTTATGCACTTTGATGGTGTGTTCTCCGAAGAAGAATCAATAGTAAGCGTGTCCTCACAACTCTAATCAATAATTCTTTTAGATTTTCATTTAAGTGAGGGTTACAACATATTATGGAGCTCTATTGTTGGGCTTATATTTAGTTAAAATGTAAAGATATTCATGATAAGTGTTGTGCTCACACTCACTAATAATGATTATCTTGAACTTTAATATAAGTTAGGGTTTGAATGCATAAATAACATAGTGTATCATAGAGCTCTACTAAATTGGGCCTATATATTTAGCTAAAATGTAAAGATATTGTATAAGTTTTTTTAAATTGATATTTAAATAAAATATTTTTGTCATATTTAGGCTGATAAATTAATTAAGTTAACTAAAAAATAAAGTTTAAAATGTATATTTAGATTAGATTTGAAAAATAAATAAAATAATTTAAATAAATAATTTATTTAATGTTAATGTTAGAGAGATAAAGACTAAATTATTTCTGATAAAGTATGGATACTTAAGCGTTGTGATAAGATTTAGGATTATCACATTATTATTATTGTATTATGTGAAATTCAAAAATTATTTGTAAACGTGAATCGAGATTACACTTGTAGTCTTTTCTCATACCTTGGATTGAAAGTTCTAAAACCTTTAACCTTTTTTAGGCTTGAACTTTGAAATTTTGAAATTGTAAAAATCTATAATAAATATTTTTTTACTCAAATGTGCAAATAGAGAAAAATTTCATGCTAAAAATGTCACTAGAGGTTCCTATGTTGAGAATGAGAACTCAACTAGCTTCCCACCTCACCCTTTAGTTATGAATTGCTTCAATAATTTTATAAAGAGTTGAAGACACAAAAAGAAATGCATGTAATGAATTAGATTAAATTGTTGACAATTATGCAGTATAATGATGCTACTTTATTAAAATTTAAACAAAGTATAAATAATGATAAAGTAATATAATGGAAGAACTCAAGAATTGACATTTGATTTTGTAATCATAATAGAAAATGTAAAATAAAACTTTGTAAAAGGTGTGAGGGGTCTATTAGCAGTTGCAAAAATTTTATGACTGTATGATTTTTCCTTTGGTCTCTGCAAGGTTTTTCTTTGTCTTTGGCCTTAAACCCTAGGTCAAAATTCATATTTCTAGTTGTTGGTGAGAAAAGCCATAATTTGTCTTGGCCAGGTTCTATTCCTTCGTTACTTTTTCAGGCCACTTAAGTGATTTATAAAGCATGTGTGCCTTTTATCTCTCCTGGTTAGTCGCTAGGTCTTTGAGTTTTCAGGCAGTTAGTGATTTATTGACGAAGGGGGCAAGGATCATGAGAGGCCAAAGCTATGGCTCACCCTAATGTTCCAAGCCTTCAACACACAATGCGGAAGCAAAACGCCAGAAAATGAGAGGGAGAAAGCAAGATCTTCATTAAGTTTCATCAACAAACAATATACATGCCGGGCTGTAAGGCCTTCCCGGTTTAGGCCAGATATTACAATAAATTCAGAAGTCCTCAAACATGCGAGGATCCATCAAATTCTAACTTATAACTTCTTGATCTCTGACTCCCTTAACTCTAAACACAGACACTGAATTTATACAAGAGTCAACCGAACTGAGTCGGCCTTCAGATCCGCAAACAATGGAAGTAATGGTCAAATTAAGGACCACCAGCTTCCCAATAATGGATACCAGCATTAACTCTGTGACCCTTGATAAATGCACGCGTCGGCCCCAACAGGAAACAAAATAAAACCCGTCGGTAAGTAGAGATAACCGACCAGTAGCAAAGCAATATCGAGCGCCAGGAAATTACTGACCGAAATCGGCAACCGAAGCATCCAACCAACTTGGGAGAAGAGCAAACCGACCAACGTAGAGACTACCAACCGAACTCGATAATCAAAAAGAAATCGATCAACGCAGAGACTACCGACCAAACTCGGTAATCAAAGGAAACCAACCAACACAGGAAAGAGCAAACCGTCCAAACAGGAACTGAACAACACAGAAATCAACAAACATCTTTTTGGTGACACAGGATTGCCAAGAACCCAAGATGCTCCCGCATTAGACACCTAGGGTTGTTTTGAATGATTCATAGAATCATCCAGCAGATATGATCCGAGCTGCATCCAACTCAGACTGTGAAATCCATGAACTGTCTTCCATCAGTCTATTCTTCCATTTTACCAGATATTCCATGTATTGTTTTCCTCTTGTGCTTTTGCCAACTCTTTCTTTCAAAATCTGTTCAACTTCCTCTTCCTGTTTCTTAGGATATTCTGTCGATACTGTCATTTCTTTATCAGATTCATAATATTCATACAAATCAGCAATGTTAAAAATCAGTGATATGTCCATGTCATCAGGTAACTCAATCTCATATGCATTTCCACTGTCAAATTTCCTCAATATTCTGCAAGGTCCAAACTTCTTCATCTTTAGCTTCCCATAAGTTCCAACAGGAAACCGACCTTTCTTCAAATGAACCATCACTTCATCACCAACATCAAAAATCTTATGTCTTCTTGATCTATTAGCTCTATCTTTATATTTCTGATTACTGTTTTCCAACTTCAACTTCACATCTTCATGCAATGTCTTCATGTACTCAGCAAATTTCACTCCTTCAGTACTTTTCTTGTTTTCATCCTCAATGTCTCTCAAGTCAGATATTCCTCTCGGTTGTATGCCATTCACAATCTCAAATGGCATTCTTCCTGTACTCCTATTCATTGAATTATTGTACGCAAACTCAGCTTGTGCCAACACAGAATCCCAATTGCCTGGTGTGTCTCCTACTAAACATCTCAAAAGATTACCCAAACTTCTGTTTACAACTTCAGTCTATCCATCGGTTTGTGGATGAAATGTAGAACTATATTTCAACTCGGTACCAAATTTCTTCCAAAGTGTTTTCCAAAAATATCCAACAAACTTGCTATCTCGGTCAGAGATAATACTCCTCGGTAACCCATGTAATCTCACAATTTCCTTAAAGAAAAGGTTTGCTACATTCACTGCATCTAATGTTTTTCTACAAGGTATGAAATGTGCCATTTTAGAAAATCTGTCCACAACCACAAATATAGAATCATTACCTCTTACTATCTTTGGTAAGCCAAGAACAAAATCCATACTGATATCAATCCAAGGTTTCTCAGGTACAACAATCGGTGTATATAAACTAGTATTCTGACTTACTCCTTTTGCAACTTGACAAATTCCACAACTTCTCACAAATTTCTAAACATCCTTATACAACTACGGCCAAAAGTACTTTTCCTTCAGCAAATTCCAGTATTTATCAATGCCAAAATGTCCATCCAAACCACTACTATGTTTCTCTTTTATCAGATTAGTTCTCATTACTCCTCTTGGTATACACGGCTGAATACCTTTAAACAACATATCTTCTTGAATAAAATATTCATCCTATTTGGTATCATGTTGATCTTGTAAAGGTGCTCTGCACTTTCTCCATGGCTCAAAAAAATCAGGGTCATTTTCATACAAATCTTTCATCTCATCAAAACCAAGAACTTGAATTTTCATCTCGGTCATCAAAGATCTTCTCCTACTCAATGCATCAGCAACTCGGTTAATGACTCCACTCTTATGTTTTATCACAAATGTGTAACTTTGCAAATACTCAACCCATTTCATATGTCTCTGATTCAACTTATTCTGACTACCCAAATACTGTAAAGCTTTATGATCAGTATACAACACAAATTCACTTGGTATCAAATAATGTCTCCATTTCTTCAGTGCTTGAACAATAGCATAGAATTCTTGATCATACAAAGAATATTTCCTTCTAGCATCATTCAACTTTTCACTAAAGAAAGCCACAGGTTTACCTTCTTGACTTAACACAGCTCCAATTGCACTTCCACTTGCATCACATTCTACTTGAAATACTTTATTGAAATTAGGTAATGCCAAAATAGGTAATTTGGCAACCTTCTGCTTCAATGCTTGGAAACTCTTATTAGCTCCATGTGTCCACTTGAATTCTCTTTTGTCTCCTCTCATAGTCTTGGTCATAACATTACAAATTGAACTGAAATTCCTTATGAACTTTCGGTAAAAACTTGCCAATCCATGAAATGATCTTACCTCACTAGCATTCACAGGTGTAGGCCAATTCAAAATGGCTTCAACCTTTTCAGGATCCATCTTCAATCCATTAGCTGAAATAACAAATCTCAAATACACAATTTCTTCTTTCATGAATGAACACTTTTTCAGATTTATCAGCAACTTTTCCTCTTTCAACCTCTGCAAAACTTGTCTAACATGCAACAAATGTTCTTCTTTGGTCTTACTAAATATCAGAATATCGTCAAGATATACAATCACAAACTTACCCAAGAATTTCTTCAAAACTTCATTCATCAACCTCATAAAAGTACTCGGTGCATTAGTCAAACCAAAAGGCATAACCAACCACTCATACAAACCTTCTTTCATCTTGAAAGCAGTCTTCCACTCATCACCTTCTCTGATTCTGATCTGATGATATCCACTTTTCAAATCAATCTTTGTGAAATACTTTGCTCCAGTCAAACTATCCATTATGTCATCCATCCTCGGTATAGGAAACCTATACTTCACCATTATCTTATTGATTGCTCTAGAATCAGTGCACATTCTCCATTCTCCATTCTTCTTAGGTGCCAATACAACAGGTACTGCACAAGGACTTAAACTTTCTCTGATCAAACCTTTATCCAACAATTCTTGAATCTGTCAGTTCAATTCCTGATTCTCAGTAGGTGTTAACCGATGAGGTGCCTTATTTGGTAAACTAGCTCCAGGGATTAAATCCATATAATGATCTATACTTCTCTTTGGTGGCAAACCATCAGGTACATTATCATAAATGATTTCTCTATACTTAGTGAGTAACTTATCAATCTCCTCCAGAATATTATCTTCCATTTTCTTACTTGGTTCGTTAGGGATTACAGCAAAACATACATCATCCTTCTTCAAAGAACTGACAAACTTTCTTCCTTCCATCAAACAAAATTTCATAGATGTACAGATATTACTAACAGATTCTTCCATCAATGGCAACAAGACTTGTTTCTTTCCATTAGCCACAATAGAATACTTATGCAATCTTCCATCATCTATAGCATGTCTATCATATTGACAAGGTCTACCCAACAAAATATGACAACAATCCATTGGCATTACATCACACAACACCTTATCATAGTATTCCCCTATTTTCAAATTCACATAACATTGTTCACTTATCAGGAGTGTATGCTCATCTTTGATCCATGAAATTTGATAGGGTTTCGGATGCTTCAATCTTTCCAACCGCAATTTACCGACCATCTCTTTAGATGCCAGATTCTCTGAGCTACCACTGTCAATGATTACTTTCCACACTTTGTCAGCAACTCTACATCTTGTCTTGAACAAACTTTTCCTTACCGAATCTTCCTTCTTTCTTTCATTCCACATTGCTCTCCTTACCATTAGGTTACTTTCCTTTTCAGGTTCATTCAATGATTCTTCTTGCACTACAACATTTCTACTGCTACTAGCCTTCTTGCTTGCATGTGTACATTCAAAGGATATGTGCCCTTCTTCTCCATAGTTGTAACAAGTTCCTCAGAAATTTCCTCTACTATAACTGCCTCGATAGCTACTACCTCTGCCTCTAGATGAACTTTCACCTTTCCACTCGGTCTTACCTTTGTCCAGGTTTGTTTTATCAGGTTCAGATCTACTATTTTCACCATTGGATCTGCCTCTTCCTCTATGGAATCTACCACCTTGACCTCTTTGCCTTTGTTCATGTCTTTTTTTAAGTTTCTCCTCGGCTTTCAAAGCAAATTGATAAGCCTCTTCAATACTTTCCAACTTAACCATGCTGATTTCTTCTTGGATAAAGTTTCTCAAACCATTCAAGTATCTGCCAATCCTTTCAATATCATCTTCATCATGACTAGATCTGATATCCAATTTGTAAAATTCCTCAGTATAATCCTTTACTGAGCTATCCTTCTGTCTCAGACTTTGCATTCACCGAATTAGGTTAATCTGATAGTCACAGGGTAAGAATTTTCTTTTCAACTTATTGACCATCTTACTCCATACTGTGAACTTATCTTTGCCTTTCCTTTTCCTATCCAATTGTAGATGTTCCCACCACAGGGATGCATGTCCTTTCAACTTAGTGCTTGCAATCTTCACCATTTTGTCTTTAGGGATACTTTCATATTCAAAATATTTTTCCATCTCAGTGATCCAGTCCATTAATTCATTAGAGTCCAATTTGCCACTATAATCAGGAGGATTAAAGTGTGGTGTCGATTTCAAACTTGTCAAAGCTTTTAGGAATCTCTCATCACCATTATCCATAACACATGCAGGTTCTACATTAGCCTGTTCTTCTTCGACCTCATCATCACTAACATCTTCAAGATGTCTGCCTCTTCTTTGGGCTGTCTCTACTGCATCTAATCTAGCAACAATCTACCTTAGCATCTCTACCAAGCTTGGATCTGCATCTCACCTCCCACGAACCATCTTGACAATCTTTTGCAATTGCAGGTCAGATCGCAATCTGCTACCCCACAACAAATCAACTAAGGTTTCAAGAAGTTCCTGCAAACCTAGATCCACAGACCTAGATTAAGAATCTAACCTCACTCTGATACCACCTCACGAAGGGGGCAGGGATCATGAGGGGCCAAAGCTATGGCTCACTCTAATGTTCCAAGCCTTCAACACACAATGTGGAAGCAAAATGCCAGAAAGTGAGAGGGAGAAAGCAAGATCTTCATAAAGTTTCATCAACAAATAGTATACATGTCGAGCTATAAGGCCTTCCCGGTTTAGGCTAGATATTACAATAAATTCAGAAGTCCTCAAACATGCGAGGATCCATCAAATTATAACTTCTAACTTCTTGATCTCAGACTCCCTTAACTCTAAACACAGACACTAAATTTATACAAGAGTCAACCGAACTGAGTCGGCCTTCAGATCCGCAAACAATGGAAGTAACGGTCAGATTAAGGACCATCAGCTTCCCAATAATGGATACCAACATTAACTCTATGAACCTTGATAAATGCACGTGTCGGCCCCAACAGGAAACAAAATAAAACCCGTCGGTAAGCAGAGATAACCGACCAACAGCAAAGCAATACCGAGCGCTAGGAAATTACCAACCGAACTCGGCAACCGAAGCAACCAACCAACTCGGGAGAAGAGCAAACCGACCAACGCAGAGACTACTGACTGAACTCGGTAATCAAAAGGAAACTGACTTACACAGAGACTACCAACCGAACTCGGTAATCAAAGGAAACCGACCAACACAGGAAAGAGCAAACCGTCCAAACAGGAACTGAACAACACAGAAATCAGCAAACATCTTTTTGGTGACATAAGATTTCCAAGAACCCAAGATGCTCCTGCATCATTTATTCAACAACTCTGTGAGCGGTTATGAATCTCTTCAGTCACCCAATCTCATGATTCAACAATTAAGTCTTCTAACATTCTGAGATTGAATATGGACCGTCGATGGCCACAAGATGGAGTTGAAGATCAATGGTGGTCGCATAATCTCCAAAAGAAGTTTGAAAGGTCAAAATGTTTCAACGATTGAGAAATTCCATGCCTGTCGCTAGATCTTTGGATGCGGTATTTAGTCACCAGATCTCACAATTTCTAGCGGATAGCAAAAAAAGTGTCGAGACTTTGCGACTAACCCAGTCGCTTGATCGGTGAATGCGAGTGGTTATGGTCAAAATGTTTCGAGGTTGCGCGACTAACCTTAGTCTTCAGGTCTCCAGATCTTAGCGATTCATCTAGAGACTTAAAAATTCTTACAGTCGCCAGATCTCCAGATCAGCTGAGGTCAAATATGAATTGGGAATGCCAGTTCGAGGGGTCAATCAGAATATGACACATGGTAGAGAGGTGTCCAAAGGGTACAGTGTGGTGATGAAATGGATCAATAGACAAATCATAAAATGCCATGTGTTCTAGTGGGCCCAAGTTCTTTGAGCTCAGTCTCGAAGTCGCGTAATGAAGACTGAATATTCCTTTCTATTAAGCGACTATGATTTTGCTTTATGTCGGGTGATCTCCCAATGAATTTTGAATATTCCTTTTTGATTGGTGACTGTGAGATGCAGTTAGTCGTGTGATCTCAGTGGTTAGAAATAACATTTAGTGACCTCTGGGCGGTTACTTTTTCTTTAGTCACTGAATCTCGTAATGGTTGATCACATCAGAAAGAAAGGTCAGGGTAGGTCCCCTATCGCTAGGTCACGCTGAGGTGCTTGTGTTTCATTAGTCGAGCTGGGGTATGAGGTGGAGGTTGTCAGTAGGACCAATGTGTGATAAGAAAATTTGCATGTCCACTTGCCAGATATTATGACGCGGTCTTCTCTGATTGGTCGAGCTTAATGGTACAAGTAGGTTTGATGTCAGATGGAGCTAAGGTGTCCGATGACTATTGGTTGCAGGGCAATGAGTTGGCAGTTGTGAGTGGGCCCGAGGTATTCAGTTATGAAGTAAGTTAAAGTTTAGTCATGATCTACGGTTGTCACATGTTCTCAAGAAAAAAATGCATGATGTTTATCCTATGCAATCATGCGACAGCCGTTGATCTTAGTGAGCTCAGAGTTAATAAAGAGATTTAGTGATTCAACGACTGAAGGTTGTCTCCCGGTCTCATGAATTTAACAGTTAAGTGCTTAACAATCAATGACCTAGTGGGCGGTTAAGAATCTCTTCAGTCACGTGATCTCTGAAATGTTTAATGGTTAAAGAGATGACCGCAAGATCATGAGACTACAGTCGCCAAATCGGTAAGTATAACTCAAGTTAAATAAAATGACTGGCGATCTTGTGACTAGGGAAAAATGTAAACCAGGATTCCTATTAGAGTTAAGCTATGAAGCCCAAGAAAAGTGAGATGATCTGACGGTGATGATATAAAGAAGATCTCAGTTTGAATGTTGGCCGTTGATTTACTGTCTCGTGCCATGCAAGTAGCCATTTCTTCCAGATTTAAAATTATTAAGGATTTCAACAAAAAAAGGATTGGTATTCAATGCTTGAGCGGTTAGATCTAGTAGATATGATTTTGTCCACTGTTGCATTGTGGTCCAGGGAGTATGATGATTGATGCAGAGGGTTTGTACTATAAAAGAGTGGGTATTACATTAGCTCAAGGCATGTTGCAGGTGATTGATCAGATTAATTAGCATGGTAGATTCATGATCTTCGGTACATTGCTTTGAAATTTCTCATAAATGAAGATCATTCTAGGAGCTAATCAGACCAGGTTGCTTGGTTTTCCTCCAATGTGATAAATTTTGAGTAAATTTAGTTGGTTTGGTGGGTGAAAACCCTAACCCTTGCCCTAGTCATTCGAAGCTTGTTGCATCCTGATTTTTGGGATTTCAAGATGACTAGTGATATATATTGTAGTAGTTTTGATTTTTTAAGGTTGTTGATGGTGTTATGTTGATAGTCAATGTAAAAAATTGAACAAGGAGAGGTTGGATTTAGGGTTTGTTTCCTAGCATTTTGTTGTTTGGCAATGTATTGATTCTGCAAGTTTTAATGAGAATACACTTGAATTCCAATCTTAGATTTATGTTTGTCTTCTTGTTTTGATCTTGGGTTCATATATGTTAATGTCACAAAGTGAGTTAGCATATGGTATACAAAGGATATTGCGGGATTATCTTTAAGTTCTTGAAAAAGTTAGGATTAAAGTCTTTAAGGTAGTTTCAGTGAGTTCATGGTTGGATAGGAATTTGAGGATTAGGTTTGGGAGTGAGAGGGATAATAGGCAAAACACTTCTTCTGAGTTCAAGAGTGTTTGAGTTAGGGTTTTTAGTTGATATATGTTTTTGAGTGACTCTATGCCCTAGGTTAAGGCACTGATCCATTCTCTAGAAGTAGTTCATCATCATCAATCACAAATATAAATGATAAATCTTTAAAATCAGTTTGTAAAGGGTATAGTTGGATAATATTTTGTGACTCCTTTGAAGAAGTGAGTCAAAGGTACACCTACCTGAGCATCTAGGCTCAAAGTGTAGGAGGATCCTTGTTGATCCTTGTTAATTGTCCCTTTTCCTTGGAGACTTTGGACTAGTGATAGAGTCAGTGACATTAAGTTGTCAATCATAGTGTAAACCTGCAAGTAGAAAGAGAAGGGGAACCAACAGGGTCTTGAATAATCCATTTCAAAGTGATTAAAAATGGTGTTGAAATATTATTGATGATTGTAATGATCTAGAATTTATGTCCTTTTATATATATTCTAGACACAAATTAGTAAATGATGATTACTTAGAACCATTTTAGATTGGAGACATAAACAATTCTAAAAATTGGGTCTACATTATATTTTGAGAATTGAAATGAGTCAAATGTGTACACTTGTGGGGTTTGGGTTGCTTGCTTTAGTGTATTGTCCGTGTCTTGCATTTTCCCTTGTCATACTACATTTATTGCAGGATTTTAAACCTTTTAATGAATCATACCAACCTCATCCCAACAGTTGATGTTGGTGTTGGATTTTTGGTGATGGATGACCATGTGATCCCAAAAAAAATTGCCTCACAAGTTTGTCCTAAAGATTTTCGATGAGGTATGTCTTTAAGTACCTTTGATGTTGTGTTGCCTATTCAAGATTCTGATAGTGCTTGTGAATGGGTTGAAAAATACACTTTAATAGGTTACTTTGTGGGGATGGTTCCACTTGAAACCATGTTGCATGATTGGGTTTCCAAGGCCTAGGCCCCTCATGGGGTCTAGTTGGATGGCATCCAGAATCTCATCGAGGGTTTTTCTCTATTTCACTTTTCTAATCCCAATCATTTTAAGGGCATCATCAAGAATGGGCCTTAGTTTGTTTGATCATCCTTATTTATTTTCAACCATGGTCACAAGAATTTTTTGTTTTTGATTAAAAAATCTCAAGGTCCGTGTTTGGATAGAATTTCCTATTTTACCTTTGCCTTGCTGGCCAATTTTGCAAACTATTGCTCAATCTCTTGGTAAGGTGTTTTGCATGGAAATTTACTACTTTTTTCATACTTATACCCAAAAAAGTATTTGTGTGGAAGTTGATCTATATCAAGACCTTAAAGAGATTATTGAAATTCAAATAGGAGGTCAATGCTACTCTATATGAGTGTCCTATATAAATATTTATAATACTTTCTATCAGTGCCAATCCTCTAAACATAAAATTAAGTATTTCCCTCTAGCCACCCAAGGGTTAAATATCTTCCTAAGGAGAAAGCTCCTCCTCACTTGTCTAAGACTATTAAGAATAAGGAGGGGTGAGATACTATTGTACACAAGGGAAAGATCTCTTCAACTGCCTCAATGAAGTAGTACAAAGTTACTACTTCATTTCCACAAGAAAGGAATCAACTCAATCATACTCATAGTATAAGGTAAAACCTCAAGCTCAAGAAGTTTCAAACCTCATAGTTTAGGGGAAAGATTCAATTGAGAGTGTTTCCTGCCTTATTTGGTTTTACACTCCTCATGGTGCTTCAATATTATTAGCTCAAATATCCTTATTACACTACTCTTGTGGTCCTTCTGGGTGGGAGGTGAATGGTGATGAGGGTCCAGAGAAATGTAGGGTAGTTCTAGGTGATTCCTGCCCTATCTTTCAGCTAGCTTCAGATTTCCTACATAGTAGCTTCTCCTCTCTTGAGGATGAGAATGAAATACTAGATTTTGAATCATGAATTTCATGTCATGAAATGTATGAGGTCTAACTGACCTCTCCAAAAAGTATGTTGTGTGGAATACTAAAAAAAACAAATCTTGGTATTGATGTTTATTTTTTTCTTTAGGAAATTAAAATTGTAACTTTCAAGATGGCTACTACATGTCATGTGATTTGGTCAAATGGCCTAAATTTTTCTTCACAACACAAAGCTCATAGAGGAGGTGGAATCTCTCTCATTACTCCATGCTGGCATTCTTCTATTGTGGCTCATGGGCCAGATCTCACTTAGAGGCTTGTATGAATCCTCATGTTAGTTGATAATAATTATTTTTAGATCATTAATGTTTATTCTCCCAATGATTTTTTTGAAAGATCTCATCTTTAACAATGGATAGCTAATTCATTACCTCCCGCCACCTAGGTAATGTGCAAAAACTTTAATATGGTTGAGGTGGCCTCAGGTATAGAAGGATTTTTTCCTTTTTCACTAGACAAATGAAGAAAGAGAGGCTTGGTTATATATGTGCAATAAATTGTGTCTTTTCGACCCAAATATCAATTGTTACCTCTCTCAAGGTGTCAGATACCCTTGGAGTAATTATAGGGCTAACTCTAATATAAGTTTTTAAATGGATTTATCATGCCATGATCTTAGCTCAATCATTTTTTTTTTTTGGAGAAAATCAGGAATTATCATTTTTACCCCTCCCTGAGGTCACTTTCTCATATCATTATCTCATGAATCTCAGCATTGAATGACAAGTGGGTCATATTTTCCCTTCTAAAACTTTTTAATTAAATACTTATTTGTTGAATCAACCACCTACAATGGCCCACATTCAAAGGGTTTGGAACCTTGAGAGATGGACCACTCAACCAATTGGCTAGATTATGTGGTGGAATGGTGACATCCAATGCACACCTCATTTTCTCTACATTTGTGATAGATAACTGGTCATGTATAGTTGATAGTCCTATGAGGTGATTAACATGGATTTGTGTATCACCATAGAGGCTCTAGTAGCAAACCCTTTCTACCCCATCTTGTAGGTTTGAGTAGCTCATCTCCTCCACAAGAAGCAAGTTGCTAACATTTATATCGCTCAAAGAGCTAGAATCAAATCCAAAATACTCTTGATCAAGGTGGGACATCGTGCATCCAAAAATTTTTTTTCCTCTTGGAGCATGTCATTGCTTGCTTGGTGTTAAGAGAATCAAGGATGTTCAAACAGTGCTCTCCGAGCTACCAAATATCCTTCAAGCCTTTGTCAACATGATCTTGTCATGTTCTTCATTAAACTCATGGAATAATCTAATGATGATCATTAGAAACGTAAAAATTCTTATTTTTCATTTTATGAAATAGTGACTTGTTATCTCTTACATGATATGAACTAGAAAGCTCTCGAATCCAACAAGGAAACATTAATTTTTCATGAATAGGGGAGACCACCTAGTAGTTGAGTGCCCTAACTTCTCACTTATCAAAATCCTACATGGAAATTTCAAATCACTCTCATTTGTTTACAAAAATTTACTTGGAAAGTCACTAGCTTATAACTAATAGTTCAAGGCTACATCATCAAATATGATGCCACATTAGCATGCTTTTTACCAAGAAGTCCAAAAATACCCAAAAAAATTGAGACCTAGACTTGTCCACTAAGTTATGTTTAGTTGGTGTGCTAGTGTGGCATCACATGATTGGTTACTTTTAAGATTTAAGGAATACCTTTCATTTAATCCTGGGTAGTTATCATCAACACTAACAACTTTAAAGTTATAAAAATTGGTGCAATACTATTATAAATATTGAACATTAAATTAACAAGTGCTATATAAAAACTATTGGAATGTGTTCAACTAGTTGAAATCTAAAAATACAACAAAAAGAGACAAAATTGAATATGAATTCTAATTTAAATTTTTTAACCATATTTCCACTTGGCCTCGCAGCTCAAAAAAATGTTCAATATGCGTGGGAATTTGTATTTTAAAAAAAATTTGAAATAGTGCAATAAAAAATCTACAATAAGAAAGTCAAGTAGTCTATTAAGATATTTCAAAACACTTAGAACAATAGAGTGACTTTAGACATAATGCAACAACAGTAAAAAAATCCTAGCATGGAAATTCTTACATTAGAAGTTACCTTTAGGAGATAGATTGAAATATTTAAAGATTTAATCAAATAAAGGTCTCATTTGTCAACAAATTAAAAATATAAAACATGATTTTTGGGGCCCTACTTTTGGGATAAAATGAAATGGAGGACATTATTTGATCAAGTTCCTACTATTTTTTATCATGCTTTAAGCTGGAAAGGAGATGTCTCAAGGGTATTGGTTTACATAAAAATATAATTGCTAATTCTATGAGATAGACTATTTTGCTGCATATTTGTAAAAGTACATGCTTAACTATGTTTTCTAACCACATTATGCATCAAGAAGGTGAAATGCAACAATTTTACTGCGACATTATGTTACAATTAGCTCTTTTGTGTTTTAAGTTGAAGATGAATGATAGCTATAGAAAAAGACTAGATGAAATCAATTACCAAATTCTACATTTGCATGAGGGGAAGGTCAAATATTCTAAGAAGCTTTGGAAGTTCCTGAAATTTTAAATGTAACCATTGTTCTTGGTAATGATGTATACGCTATATTCTTTTTTAGGAAGTTGACTCTAGGACTTCTATATTTTCTTATTCTATCTTATTTATATATTTACGTCTTGTAGTCTTCATTCTTGGACTGCTACTATTTTATGTAATTTATCTTCATTCAATTAAAAAAAAAATATGTTTCATTAAGAAAGACATTATCATGTGTCCCTTACAACACATTATAAGACAAACCCAAATCAAATCTTAATGTGAATTGATGCAATCCCAAGTGTTGATGTCATCTTTTGCATTTACAACATAACACTAATGGATACTATGTACTAGAATTTGTACCTTCATAGAGTTAGTTTGACAATAAATGAATAAAATAAGTTAAATACCACAATTAGTGAGCTATCAAATGCAAATATAATCAATAAACACCCTATGGATCTCTAATTAAGTATGCTAATGATAAGCTCTTAGCAAGCCTCCATTAGTGATAGCCTTAAAATGAGAAAATGATATGATAAATAACTAATTAAGTGTATTCCAAATTGAAACTATGCTTAACTAATTCTAATTTGCCTTTCTAGCTCAAAATCTCAATAGTTTTGATGCAATTCTCATATTTGTGGATGATAATAGCTTGATTTATGTCTTTCTTTTATAGATTTTGGCAAGGGTAGGGGGTGTAGTTGAGTTGATCAAGGTTAGGTTGGGGTGAAGTCCTTGGTTCCACCATTTGGAGACAATTTAAATGGATTGTCCTCAAAGCTTGGGACAAGAAGACAAGATGAGTGGATAAGATGCTCTTTCCAAATGTGTGATTAAGACTCATTTTAGGCTTGATCCATGTAAGCTTTATCCTTGAATCCTATTGGTTGAGGCTTTTTCCTCCCATGTGGTGTTGAGAGAAAATAGGATTAATTAATTAATTTTATTAAATTTGTTTAGCCATGTGCACCCCTTAAATGGGTTGATTTGATTTAAATTGAACTATGTAATTAATTAGATTAATTACACAATTTATTGATTTATCATGATTTATTTGATTTAAATTGATTTGATAGCTTTTGATTTTCAATAAATTTTGGATTAATGTTCAATAGCAATTTGTCTTTGATTTGATCTTGATTTGACTTAATTGCATTTAATTGTGTTGATCCTTGCCTTGATTTCTCACTTAAATAATCTTGTCCATTTTCAGGTGATTACAAATGCCCCTCTTTGAGTCGACATATCAAGCATGTCAATTCAGAGAATGTCCTGATTCAATTGATATAAGGTCCTGATTCCGTCGATGGTCGATTTTTGATGTTCGATGTAAGATGCAGATTCTGATGAGGTTTGATTGATTTGATATCCTGATGGTCGATTTGATGACAATTCCCTGATATGGTACCTGATTTGATCTGATTTGATGTTTGATGCCCTTTTCGATTAATAAGCAAAAAAAAATTTTGATAAAAGATTACGCTCTGATTTGATGGTCGTGCCCCTGATTTGATGGTTTGCTATTGTTTTTGATTATCCGAGTGTATGCCCCCTTGGAAATGAAATGAAATTTGATAGATGTTTGAAAAAGTTGACAGTTTAGGTCATTTTGCATTGATTAGGTCAATTTTATATTGAATTTCAATTTCATTTTCGATAATGATTTTACATTCGTCTGATGACAAATACCCATGATTTGGCAGATTTGGTAAAAAATTTGGGTCCACGGGCATTTTCTGGTCAATGATGCCTTTTTTAGGTCAAAATGGACTATATAAAGGGTTAAAAAGTCATTTTCACTTTTGACTTTCACTTTTTACTCTGACTCTTCCGAGCTTTCCGCTATGGTGATACTGATTTGAGAGCACAGGTTTCAGCGCAGGTGACGGTTTCAGCGGCCACTGACCTACGAACCTCCGGTAAGTGCTTGATCCTCTCAGTTTTCAATTTCATGCTTTAATTTCCAAAAAAAATAAAATGAAATTTTCAAAGAAAAACCCTTTTTTTGCATTTTTTAGTTCAAATAGTGCTTTTGATCATTTAGGTAGCACTTTCGATTATTTTTTAGTGCTTCCACGCTTTCAAATAGCGCATCCACATAGGCAAATAGCGCGTTTACATGTTAGTTCTAGGGCTTATTTCACTTTTGAATTTTACTTTAGCGCCTTTGAAAGCCTTTATGCTTTTGATCTTTTTAATGGCGCATTCAAATTTGTAAATAATGCTTTCAATTTTTTTTAGTGTGTATGCCTTGAAACAGGGCGTTTGGTCATTTAGGTAGTACTTTTAAAAATTTAAATAACACTTTTGCATTTTAGCACTTTTAAGCATTAAAATAGAGCTTTTACCCTAGTAGGAAAAATTTATAAATGCCTTAGTCAGTTTTTGAACTGTTCAGTGTCATCGATCAATTGATCGGTGTAGGTAAGAAACCTGATTTTGATAGCAAGTCATAGGATGTCAGTTTTAGTCAATTTTAGTTTGAATGTTTGATTATCAATCTAGATTTAGATGATGGATGATGATGAATTTTCCATCCTCTCTGAATAGAATCAGGAAAACTAATTGTGCTATGATATTTTGTAAATGTTTGATTGACTTAGGATAATTCAAAAGATAACTAATTTCAAAACTAATGTGATTTAACTTGCTTTTTGAAGATAGTGCTTAAGTCACTGGTCATTCAAGGTTTGTATCCATTTCCATTCAGCATAATAGATGACCTGACCACGCCAGATCGTCGACATATTGGTCGTTGTGGATTGTCTTTCTTACTCGTCCTACCTCAATTCTGAGTGAATCAAGGATTGATCACTACTATGGCTGAGAGATGGCACTTAAACCATAACACTTTCCATTTGTCGATGGGTGAGATGATGATCACCCCTAAGGATGTCTACTGTATCCTTCCTATTCCTACCCGAGGAGAGCTTGTCTTCTATGATCAGGTATATGATGGTGTCACGTGTCATCGGGTCTTTTAGGATCCTATGATTGGTGATGATCACATTTAGTGGTATTAGTTTTATTCCTTTCTAGTTCTGCCAGCAATATTAGGTGCATTGATTGGCTGATTCCTCATACTAGATTGGCGAGGTCACAAATTTGCAGTTGGTTGGGGTCCTATTCTTGAGGACTTGATGGCCCAACCCCGACGGTTCGATTAGGGGTCATGCATTCTAGTGCAGCTCTATCATAAGTTGCATATAGTTTGAATAGTGGTAATTTGGAATCACCACTATTTATGTATGTGTGTGGGGAAAATGTAAGATTCACTCCTAAATCCAAATTCCCAAAGGAGAGATCCAATTTGATCAACCAAGAGGTTAATACACAATTGAATCAATCTATGAAGAATATGAGAAAGAGAGAGAAACCCTATACTTCCCTATAGTTGGATTAAGCTTGAAATCTGAAATAATTGAAGTGCAAATACTAACCTTGAATTAGGGCAGATCTGGAAAATGCTGAATTTTGGATTTTGTATGAACTTTCTGAAGATTCCATCACTTGTTCTAGATTGGAAATGTCGAGGCGGACAAAACCCAGAAATCTTTTCTCCAAATTCACACAGGTCGACTTTGACCTTTTAAAAGGTCAAAGACCACATTATTTATTTGAAGTCCGATTCCAATTCTGTTCATAGATCCTGAAAGATTGCCGAAAAGGGTATCCAAATTTGCTCTCAGATCCAAGATTCCACACTTGTGCCTGCAAGAAAAATAGTTTTGTTGTTTGTTTGGGGGGTTTGCCTTGGTCAAACCCTGGTTTGGAATCAACCTTAATATTGAAATTGAAATAGGAGAATGCTAGCAAGTAGTAGAAATGAATCTAACAATGAAGCTATGCAATTTGATAGATATACTAATGTATTTGGAATGTAATCAAATATATTGATATGAAAGCTTGAACATAACATGATCAAACCTCCATGATTGTATGCTTGAAATCCACCTTGAGGAAACAATGATATGGATCTTGAAGATGAACAAAGGATCTTGAAGGAAGATCACACCACCTTGGTGGCTAGATCTAGGGTTTGAATGATAGATCTTATATGCTTGAGCCAAATCCCTTCAATAGGTTGAATGCTTAAATCCTTGATCTTCAATGGAGAACTTGGATGAAGAAGAAGACTTGAATACTTGAATGAATGCTTTCTTGATCACCTTGAGAACTTGAGAGCTGGATTGCTTGGATGAGATGTAAACTTGATATGAAAATGAGAGAGGAAGGCATCCTTTTATAGTGATCTAGGGCACACTCCTCTAGATGGGCCATCTTGAAGAATTAAATCCCAATTAGGTCCTCACCTTTAGAAAATATACCTTGATTAAATACCATTAAAGGATTTACCATTTCAGAGCCCGAAACAGCCGACCCGGAAGCGGAGAAATAACTTTTCCGAAAGTTGAATTACCGGCAAATGAGATTTTGAAATCTTGGCAGGAAGAGGTCAAGGTCAAGGTCAACCCTGACCTAGTCAGGGTCGAGGTCAACCTTGACCTAGTCAAGGTCAAGGTCAACTTTGACCTCAGACCCTAACTTTGTCAAGTTCTGCAACAGAGATCCCAGAGATACTAGAAACTTAGAAATTGATGTCTAAACAGGACCCAGTGTCTAGAATAGATAGAAAATCCTCAGAATGATGTGATGATGGACTAGGAGGTCTCATTTCTGAATCCTACCTAGAAAATGTAGCCATGGAAGAGAGAAAATTAGGAAAGTCCTTAAGACCTTAACCCTAATTTCACCTAGAATGAAGAAATCAAGTGCAGAGAAGAAGTGGAAGACAAGGGAGAATGCAAAGATGCCAATCATGACCCTAAACCACTTACTCGGAGGGCTAAACACTCTTAACATGGAAGTGCTTCCATTTTAAGATGATACATTAAGTCCCCACTTTAGCAAGAGTATGGATTCGATGCAAACTCCTTGTAAAGGAGAAGAGAGAAGAGATCCCAATGGATTCAAAATGAGATAAAATAACACTTAGCTGAAGACACAAGCCCCGAGACCAAGTATTCTAACTCAACATACATACATGAGAGTATACAAAAGAACAAGGGTTAGTAAAAAACAACCCAAATCAATTAGCATAAGAAACCTTGCTAAGAAATATTTCTCATACCAATATCATATTTGGAAAGCTATCATAAAAGCATAAATGATTACATAAGAAAGACAAAAGCAACACTATAGACAACATAGCTTCATGATCCAGTCCTACTAGCATGAAAGCGAAAAGAGAGAAAAGAGAAAGTGATTACCTTGCTCGGTAAGATGCCTACCTTACCGTGAATCACCCTGGAGGGAGAGCCCAACAGGTTCACCCATAAACTGTGCTTGCAATTATAATGCATCTTTTGACAGCTTTTGGAATATCCATAGATCCACCTTCTTGTATCACTATGAATATGAAATGCATGTCTTCTCAGGATTTAGCAACTTATGTGTGTTACCTTCAAAAGATTTAGCATATAGGTGTGTGTGTTTTCAAGATTTAGCAACTTATGTGCATTACCTTCCAAGATTTAACATATTTGAAATTGGAAATGCGTGTCCCTTCAAGATTTAACAACTTATGTGCGTTACCTTCAGAGGATTTAGCATATTGAAAATTTTGAAAAATGCGTGTCTCCTCAGGATTTAGCAACTTATGTGCATTACCTTAGGAAGCTTTAGCATATGAATGCGTGTCTTTTCAAGATTTAGCAACTTATGTGCATTACCTTCCAAGATTTAGCATATAAAAAATAAAAAACTAAAGTACAAGGGAGACCTTGTATATGCCCCCCTCCTTAATATGGCAAAAAAATACTATTTTGTCATGTTAAGGAAAGAAAGAACAAGGATAAAGCCTTCTTCAGCATCAAGACAATATCCATAGACAACACCCAGTCCAAGCCAAGATGGTCATAGCTCCTATGAGGCCATGGAAGGGATGAATGTAAAAGATATCATGCAAGAAGTGAAAAGAAGGTAACCCTTAATGAGGGATAGCACACTATTCAGTTTCCAAGGTGAGAGATGTATCAACCATGGAAACCCAATGTCAAACAACAAATAAGGTTTGCATAAAGGACATAGGTCTGCAAATGCAAACCATAATTTTCATGTATGATTGGATATCACATAATAGATAGATACTGCTTAACCAAGGAAAGAGGTGAATCCCTAGAAAAGAAGAGAATACCGGATGAAATAACAATGCATAGATTTGAATAAGATAGAAAAGCATACCAAGCCTCCAAGGCTAAAGTACTTCTACCAAACTCACAACCCGTATTTGTGACTCCATGTGTGAATGTTTGAAGATAGAAAAGCAGAATAAGGCATCTTTGCCCCCCAAGTGTAGGAACAAAGATGGAAGATGATACCTACTTCACAAAACAAGGAGATATCCTGTTTACAACAATGTATAGTATATCCTTAGCAAGAGATATTGACCCCGACATCCAAGAATATAAATAATCATGAAAAGGATATGTCACTTATGGAAAAGGTCCCTCAATGAAAAAGATCTTATCACCAAGACCTCCACCAAAGAAGAGTGCATTTAGATAAGATATCATCTTTCAATTGGTGGGAACAAAGATTCAATCATCAAGCCCCCTGTGAAGAAGAGCAAGAGGAATCTTAGGAATGAGGGAAACAACTCTAACACTAAAGCAAGGGTGAGAGTTTATAAAGAACATAATTTGCAACATAGAGAAGAAGTGACAACCTAGGACAACAACTTCTCATGTAAGAAGGTTATCCGTAATCAAAATATCTATCAATATGATGAAATAATATTGCAATATAAACAAATACCACTAAGCTAAGGAAAGAAGTTCCCCTAGAAAAAGAGAAAGAAGGAAGAACCTTGCCCCCCCAAGGGATAAAAGACAAGGGATATTTTTACAAAACACATGTCCTAGAAAAGATTTCCTAAGAAGAAAATATAATTCCTAGGAATGGATAAAAACATCATGCAAGACTATGGAAGAAGGAAACATAAAGAATACCAATTAAATCTTAATAAAAAGACCTAATGGATCCCAAAAGATTGGATAAAATGATGCCTCTTTCCCCCCCAGTCATGAGACAAGAGGATAGGAACATTTACTCTAGCTCTAATGGAGGGGAATCCCCTATATCAAAATTATGAAGAAGTTGTAAGATGACATGAGAAAAAGGTATAATACCATGCGCAACCCTATCCCTAACATATAATTTGAAGTTGTTACAATCAGCAAGCAAATGAGTATTATGATAGTGGAAAGGACATTTAAATTTGTACAAAGCATCAATAGGTATAGGTCTAAATCTTTCCTTCTTAGAATTCATTAGCTCCACATATACTATTTTAGCATTTTCTTGACGAGTGTTAGGATTATCCATTAGAGATGTAGATAGATGAGCATTAAGGGGAGGACGAAGATCCACACCTCTTAACTTGACTTGAGATTTAGAAATTCCAACACCACACATATCCGATTTAGGAGGTATATTAATGGGAAATTTAATACCATGTTCATTAACTCCTAACCCTAAACCTTTATAGCCTTGTTTATTCACCATATTATATCCAGTAGTGTACATATCATGCAAAGCTTCTACAGGAGGTGATTGTTTATCATGTTCATGAGTAAAAGTTGTATAAGGTGGGATAATAGGTTTGGAAGAAGTTTCCTTACCCTTTCCTTTAAGATCATCATGAGTAAGAGGAGAAGGTAAATCAAAGAAATCTTGCACATCCACATCCTGCACTATAGCTTGATTCCCATCATAAGTACGGGAAGAGCGAGGATTAACAGATGGAGAATCAGGTATCGGAATAGGAAGATTAGGATGAAGAGTAGGATGAAGATTAGGAAGATTAGGAGATGGTGTATCATCTACCACATTCTTCACATAATCCAAAAGATGAATAAAGCTACCACATAAATCCCTAAGAAAAGTTTTAAATGTAGGTAGACTGTATCAGTCAACTTCACAAAAGCATAAGCAAGAGAAAAGTGAAGGGTCATCAATGTTATGAAATGAATAATACCCTCATAAACATCATATGCATTATAAATAGATGCTAGAAGAAGAGTAATAAAAAACATGATTATGCACCAAAACATCTTAACAATCTTCATGATAAATAAAAATGCAAGAAATATGTTTTTGTATTTTATTCAATATATAGATGTTTTTGAATTTTGGAAATATAGATGCAAGAGCAAAATGTAAATCTAACACCAAAAAGAAAGAGAGTAAGCTAGTCGGGTTCACCAAAATGAATAGTGGTAATTTGGAATCACCACTATTTGTGTATGTGTGTGGGGAAAATGTAAGATTCACTCCTAAATCCAAATTCCCAAAGGAGAGATCCAATTTGATCAACCAAGAGGTTAATACACAATTGAATCAATCTATGAAGAATATGAAAAAGAGAGAGAAACCCTATACTTCCCTATAGTTGGATTAAGCTTGAAATCTGAAATAATTGAAGTGCAAATACTAACCTTGAATTAGGGCAAATCTAGAAAATGTTGAATTCTGGCTTATGTATGAACTTTCTAAAGATTCCATCACCTATTTTGGACTGGAAATGTCGAGGCGGACAAAACCCAGAAATCTTTTCTCCAAATTCACACAGGTCGACTTTGACCTTTTAAAAGGTCAAAGACCACATTATTTATTTGAAGTCTGATTCTGCTTCTATTCGCAGATCCTGAAAGATTGCTAAAAAGGGTATCCAAATTTGCTCTCAGATCTGAGATTCCACACTTGTGCCTACAAGAAAAATGGTTTTGTTGTTTGTTTGGGGGGTTTGCCTTGGTCAAACCCCAGTTTGGAATAAACCTTAATATTGAAATTGAAATAGGAGAATGCTAGCAAGTAGTAGAAATGAATCTAACAATGAAGCTATGCAATTCAATAGATATATTAATGTATTTGGAATGTAATCAAATATATTGATATGAAAGATTGAACATAACATGATCAAACCTCCATGATTGTATGCTTGAAATCCACCTTGAGGAAAAAATGATATGGATCTTGAAGATGAACAAAGGATCTTGAAGGAAGATCACACCACCTTGGTGGCTAGATCTAGGGTTTGAATGATAGATCTTATATGCTTGAGCCAAATCCCTTCAATAGGTTGAATGCTTAAATCCTTGATCTTCAATGGAGAACTTGGATGAAGAAGAAGACTTGAATACTTGAATGAATGCTTGCTTGATCACCTTGAGAACTTGAGAGCTTGATTGCTTGGATGAGATGTAAACTTGATATGAAAATGAGAGAGGAAGGCCTCCTTTTATAGTGATCTAGGGAACACTCCTCTAGATGGGACACCTTGAAGAATTAAATCCCAATTAGGTCCTCACCTTTAGAAAATATACCTTGATTAAATACCATTAAAGGATTTACCATTTCGGAGCCTGAAACAGCCGAACCGGAAGTGGAGAAATAACTTTTCCGAAAGTTGAATTACCAAAAAATGAGATTTTGAAATCCTGGTGGGAAGAGGTCAAGGTTGAGGTCAACGCTGACCTAGTCAGGGTCGAGGTCGACTTTGACCTCAGACCCTAACTTTGTCAGGTTCTGCAATAGAGATCCCAGAGATGCTAGAAACTTAGAAATTGATGTCTAAACAGGACCCAGTGTCTGGAACATATAGAAAATCCTTAGAATGATGTGATGATGGACTAGGAGGTCTCATTTTTGAATCCTACCTAAAAAATGGAGCCATGGAAGAGAGAAAATCAGGAAAGTCCTTAAGACCTTAACCCTAATTTCACCTAGAATGAAGAAATCAAGTGCAGAGAAGAAGTGGAAAACAAGGGAGAATGCAAAGATGCCAATCATGACCCTAAACCACTTACTCAAAGGGCTAAACACTCTTAACATGGAAGTGCTTCCATTTTAAGATGATACACAATTGTATATCGAAGCTCTTCTACTCTCTCTACAGGAGCTATATTGTTACAACTTTGGACATGGGAGCATCTCCCAGTGACACGACTGATTGCAACACGTCACCAAGATCCAGGATGGTCATTCACCTAGATGTATGAGGGCATGGTTATGCAAGCCCACATGGGCAAGCTAGATTATTGGCATGGCATTATCGATGATGTGGATCAGGTCATCTGGAAACCATATCTTGGATGTGAGGCTTGGCCTGAGGATGCTACAGAGCTTCCTTTTATGTTCTCCCCACGATTGATGATAGGGTGATCTCCTTATATCATTGAGAGATTTTTCTTCTGTCGAGTGCTATGATAGTATGGCCATGTTCAGGGTATGCCTCAGGGTGTTGTGATGTATGCCTAGGTTTAGGCTGAGAGATCGCTATGGGGTCCATGTATTGATTTTAGGACATCATGCTAGGAGATTGAGTAGCTAGGGCATCTCCCCTGGGATGTGAGAGGTTTGATTATTGATGCTGGGATGACCGATGACTATGCATATTGGTTCGCTCAAAACCCATTTATGAGGTTTACAGATCCAGCAGAGAGGATTCTAGGTATCGATGAGGAGTTTGATGATGACGGCGGTGATGATGGTGGAGATGGTGGTAGGGGTGGAAGGATTCAAGCTCATTGGGGATGACTAGGTTGTTGGGTAGGCAGAGCAAGTAGAGTTATGATGCCAGTTGTTGTTGCTGCTCCCATTCCTCCTAGAGGTGGTGGTGGTGTTTGGATGAGGGGTCGAGGTGTGGACAGAGTGTTACATCGGGTTGTTGTAGATCTAGCTGGTATACAGGGTCATCACAGGGCTAGATGTCAGTGACAGTTGGATGCCCAAGAAGCATAGGCATTACTAGATCAGTCCCAGGGTCCTCCTCCAGCACAAGTTATTTCACTAGGTGTTCCACAGGCTCCTTTGCAGGATCCTCCAGTTGTTCCATAGGCTCCTCCAGCTCAGGCACCTGCTTCTACTTCTATGCCATCTTCTTCATCTCATCCATCTTCTTCTTCTTTTGTTCCATCATTATCTGTTCCATCTTCTTCCATGCCTTCTTCTTTTATGTCTTCTTCTTCTACGCCTCCACCACAGACTCCTGCAACACGGGTTCCTAGTTCAGAGGCTCCGGCGGCTGCATCAAAGGTTCAAGCTTTATACTCGGATGTTTCTAAGATTAGATAGGAGGTTAGGAAGCTCAGTAGTATGATGCAGGAATTCATGGCCGCTATGAGTTAGCATGGGCTATAGGCTAGCTCGAGTCATTCTCCTGATACTGGTCCTAGTTTTGATGGTGCTGATGGTGTTGACAGTGATGGTGGCTCAACCAGTTGATTCCTTTGATCTGATATATTTTTTCATTTATTGACGATGTATATGATCTCATTTTTTATATCGAGACATTGGAATCTGTTGTATTCTTTTGATCAGTTGATGTTCCCTTATGCGTTTGATACTTGTTGATACCATGATGGACTTTGATTTCCAGATGTTTCATTGATGACATCGTAGACTTTGATACTCTATTTTGATTTATGATGATGATGCCATAGACTTTGATTCTCAGTTTTGATATATTTACTTTATGTGATGTCATCATGTGTTGGACCTCATGTTTTAGGTGTTTTACTATGATATGTCGATTTATATGGTTCTATCTCCTATATGCTTTGTTTTATGCTTTTCAGAATGCAGTTTGATGATGGATGCATATTTTCTATTTATGCTTAGATGGTTGTCTTATGTATGACATATAATAGATGAATGGATGCAATTTGAACTTAATGATGTGATTTATGATTTATGATATTTAATGCTTTATGGATGTAAATGATATATAGATGTGTTAGATGGATAATGCAATGGTTAATGCAATGTAATGATTATATGGTATGATGGATGTATTTAATTTGATATGTGAATGCAATAGATTTATGGTATGCAAATGTGATGGACCTATATGATGTAATGTATAATGATTATAGATTTTTAATGATTAATGATTCTAAATGTTATATGTGATATAGATGAATGATGTTAATGAATGTCATGCAATGATAGTGTAATGATATATATGAATAATGCAATGTGCCATGTTTTTGAATGCACTAAATGATATGCACCTAATGATGAATAAAAATGATTTTAATGGATGCAATGAACATTAACTAATAAATGCAATGATAAATTTACTTTAATGGATTGATACGAAGGACTTAAAGAATGCACCCTAAATGAGATGAACTTTAAAATGAATGCAATCTAATGCAATGAACTTAATGAAAATTATTTAAAGGATGAATGCAACCTAATGCACTTAATAAATTGAACTTTATACAAGATATGAATGATGAATGAAAATTAATGTAATTAATGTTATGAAGATGATTTAAACTATATGGAATGAACTTAGATTAAAATGAATGCAACTTAATGCAAGCTAACATGGATCTAACAAATGCTCATGACCTAATGGAATGCACATTTGTTTTTTATTTTTTTTATTTCCAACACACTCGATCACATATAGTTTTTGATGCTCATTTGATTTTTGATTTGATTACACCGCCTTTCTCTTTTCCTCTTGCAAGTTAATTTTTGAAGCTAAGAAAGACAAATACTTTAAATGCATTTAATCTAGGATGTATGCAACTGTATCATCTTAAAATGGAAGCACTTCCATGTTAAGAGAATTTATCCCTTTGAGTAAGTGGATTGGGGTCATGTTAAGTGCCTTGATCAGGTCTTTGCATGTATTTGGATTTCTCCCTACTTTCCACTTCTTCCCTGCATTTGATTTCTTCATTCTAGGTGAAATTAGGGTTAGGATCTTGAGGATTCTCCTTAATTTCCCTCTTCCATGGCTCTATTTTCTAGGTAGGATTTAGAAATAGGTCCTCCTATCCTTCATCATAGTAATCATAGGATTTTATGTCTATCCCTGGCATTCTATCTTGTCTTGATATCATTTCTAGGTTTCTGAGCATCCCCGGGACCTCCTGACCTGGTTCTGACTGAATCTGGGCCTAGGGTCAAATTTGAGGTTGATCTTGACTAGGTCAGGATTGAGCTTGAACTTGACTAGGTTAGGATTGAGGTTGAACTTGACTAGGTAAGGTCCAACCTTGATTTTACCCCCCTCATTCAAATTTCCAATTTCTTTGATTTTCGGGGCATCAGGCTTTCGGGATATTTATTTTCCCCCCTTCGGGTTGGCCATTTTGGGTTTCAGGATGGTAAATACTCTAATTGCATTTAATCTAGGTATATTTTCTAAAGGTTAGGACCTAATTGGGATTTAATTCTCCAAGGTGGGCCCTCTAGAGGATTGTGCCCTAGTTCACTATAAAAGGAGGCCTTCCTCTCTCATTTTTTCATCCACAATCAAGAAATTGACATACATGATTCACATGATGTTTTCATTGCAAGCTCTCAAGCATTCAAGCAAGTCTTCAAGTATTCAAGTGTTCAAGCATCCATCCATCAAGGAGATCCATTGTTAGCTATTGAAGGATTCAATCTCTTTGGAGCCCCCTTTGATGATCCATCCTTCTACATTCATTCAAGCCTTCTCATGTGCAAAGACCAAGTTAAGATTGGTGTTGAAGATCAAATGCCATTGATTGGAGACATCCTACATTCATTCTACATCCATTGAAGCATTCATACTTGTGGATTTGAGGATTTGAATCCTCTACAAGGACTTCAACATAAGCAAGGTGATTTGTTTCAATTACTTTGTTTATGCACAATATATTTCAATTCAATTTCAAGGTTAATTCCTAAACTGGGGTTTGATCAAGGCAAACCCCCCATACAACAAAAACCTCCCATTTTCTTGTAGGTACAGGTGCAAAATTTTAGATCAAAGAGTGAATTTGGATACCCTTTTCAAAAAACTTCCGAGATCTGTGAACAGAATCAGAATCAGACTTCAAATAAAGAATGTAGTATTTGACCTTTTATGAGGGTCAAACCCGACCCAAGATCATCTTGGAGAAAGATTTCTAGGTTTTCTCTATCTCGGCATTTCCAGTCCAAAATAGGTTGTAGAATTGCCTGAAAAAATACACAGACATTAGAATTTGACATTTTCCAGATCCGCCCTAATTTGAAATTAGTATTTGTATTTCAATTATTCCATATTTCAAGCATAATTTCCTTCATAGGGAAATATTGGATTTACTCTCTCTTTCTTCCATATTCTTCATAAATTGATTTGATTGTGTATTAACCTCTTGGTTGATCAAATTATATCTCTTCTTTGGGAATTTGGGTTTGAGAATAGATCTCATATTTTCCCCCTTTCTATAAAGGTGAATCCATTTTACCTCTTTTCATTTTGGTGAACCCGACGAGCTTACTCTCTTTCTTTTTGGTGTTAGATTTCCCTTTGTCTTATTGTCTATGTTCACCTTCACTATTCATTTTGGTGAATCTGACATACTTACTCTCTTTTCTTTTGTGGATGCCATATTGTGCTTTCCTTTTTTCTTGTTAGTATTAGATTTTTCCTTTGTGTTAGATCTTGCATGCTAATTAGATTTGATATTCATGCTTTATGTGTTCTTAGTTTAGTTCATTTGCATTACATTGGTTTATGAACTTTACTACCACTAGTCCTGCTTATAACATTCTGGTTAGAAGAAGTTGTAGACTCATGGGTGCCTTTGATCCTAAATCTTCCTCTCCTTTCTATAGGATCCTGGATGATAACTTGATTCTTCATGATTTCAATCCTACTATGGAGAAAAAATCTTCTCACTCATCTCATGATGAGGATGACGCTTTAAGCGTTCCTCCTTAGCAAGTCCAAAAACTTTCCACTGAACTTGATAAAAAGGGTAATTGGCTTCTTCAAGAGAACCATAATCAAGATTCTATTCAAGCTATAGAGGCTCTTAAGAAAGTTCTCCATGATAGTGATCAAGGTGTGCGTGGTATTACTCACCTTGTGCATTCAAATGTTAAACCTTTAGTTCAAGAAGCTCAAGATTTAGGGTCGATTCCTCCTATCACTAGTGTTGAACCTCTTTCTAATCCTTTATCTAGTATTCCTATATATACTCCTTCTTTGGTGACTATGATGATTCCCTCTATTCCTATGAGTGTTCCTCTTCTGTCCCTTCCTACATCACAACCTTCATATCATAATGTTCCTTTCACTTATTCCAATCTGCTTCCAACTGTAGTTCCTAGTGTTCCTCCAGTTGTGTCTTCTATTCATGCAACTTCTTACACTTTACCTAGTGTGTCTAATGTTGCTACTCCTATTTCCTCTAATGATTCAACAATCATCAGTTTGGCTCAAACTGTATCACCCTTACAACAACAACTTTCTTCCTTAACTCAAAACAAGTTTAGTATTCCTACATGTGACATGTGAAGTCCCTTGTCCTGAGACATCATTCGTACTCTTGTTCCTCAGCAAGGTGAGATGCCTCATCTTGAGAATTATAATGGAAAAGGAGCTCCTGTTCATCATGTTAAAACATTCCAAATCCTTTGTAGTGATTATGCTCATGACCATAGGATTTTAGCCAAACTGTTTGCTAGAACCTTCCATGACAAGGCCTTACAATGGTATTGTTCCTTGTCTCCTTATTCTATTGATTCCTTTCCACAACTTTCTAATGCCTTTATTAAACAATTTAAAAATAATATTGGCCCGCAAGTGTCTTTGACTGATTTGATGAATTGTAAACAAAGTGCTAAGGAAAAATTGACTGAATTTATTGGTAGATTTAAGCATTTTTATGCTCAGATTTCCTATCCTATTCCTGATATTGATATTCAACGTATGTTTATTTCAAATTTGCAAAAGAATATTAGAGATAAGATTTTGCTTACTAAATTTACCTCTTTTCAACAACTTTGTGCAGTGCTTCATCATTATCAATTACAAGTGAGTCAATTTGAGAGCAACACTCCAATGGCTCCTATTCCAGTTGATAAGAGTGATGCTGCTCCTAATCCAAACAAGTTTCAAAAATTCAACAACTATGTCAAGATAAACAAACAAGCGAATGCAGTTGCTGATCAAGTTTCTATTGCATCTCACAATGACACTTCTACATGCATTGCTTCTCGATTAAATCATACATTTACTCCTCTTTCTGAATCTTTACATGCTATTATGAATAGGTTGTTAGTTGCTAATATGATTACTTTACCTCCTATTTGACCTCTTTTATCTACTACGATTGCATCTAAATCTTTTGATCAAAATGCTTTTTGTCAATATCATTGTCAGAATGGTCATGATACTGAGAAATGTTATTCTTTAAAACATAAGGTTCAAGATCTAATTGATTCTAAGGCTTTATCTGTTGATAATCTGGATAGTAGTGGGAATAAATTTGTCTCTCCTCCTAATCAGAACCTTCAAATCTATATGAACCCTTTACCTACACATGATACTAATACTATTGCTCAACCATCTGCTATGAAAATTATGTATGATTCAAAGATGGATGATCTCAATCATTGTGTTAATCAAGTGGAGCATTATGATCAATCTGTATCTCCACCTCAACCTCAACTTTAGTCTCAACCTCAGATTCAACCTCAAGTTCAATCTCAACCTCAACCAAAACCTAAATCTAAAAGGAAACCTCAACCTAAACCTCGACAACAATTTAAGAATAAAGGACCTCAGGAACTTTTGATAACCTTTGATGATTCAAAGACTATTAAAGCTCCTGATGGTCCCCTTTACCTTGCTGCTAGGATTGCTCAGAAACCTACTCGTGGTTGTCTCGTTGATCCTACATCCTTAGTCAATGTTATCACTGAAGAAAATATTTTTATGAAAAGCTTACAACATGACTTTTATGATACATCAAATGTGTGGATTCAAACTTGCAATGGTTTTCTTTATCCATCCTTTGGTTCTATTACTTTACTGGTTGAACTTTGTGGAAAAATTGTGAACACTACCTTTGTTGTTGTTCCTACTTCTGATCAATTTCAAGTTAAGCTAGGTTTGCCTTGGTTAACTGCCATGCATGTTGTTGCTTCACATATCCATAAGTGTCTTAAGTTCATTCATGATGAAGAAGTGAAGATGATAAATCATAGTCTATATCAACCTTCCAGGCCTAGAGATTGTGCTGCTCTGGATTTCTTTTGGCCTTCATTACCTAATTCATGTCCTCCTCGACCTGATAATATTTTTTGATCATATCAAGCTTATAAACATCATAAAATTCTTGAATTAAGTTCACCTCCTAGGGATCTTAATCGTGGTCTTTCACCTACACCTTCTATACCTCCTTTAACTATGACTTCTAGCTTTGTTAATCAAGTTCCTTCTACCGAACCTATCAAAGATCCTATGATTGTTTCTCCTGTGGTTAATAATCCTGTTGATCTTCCTAAAGAACCTGTGAAGGATCCTATGATTGTTCCTCCTAGTTCTCAACCTATTTCAAATAAATCAAAATGAAACTGATCTGCTAATGAATGTTGTAAAAAGCATCGTGCTCATGCTAAAGCTCAAAGATCTTTACTTTTCTCTGATAAACCTATGCATAATGTGGTAGAATAGATTGTTACTAATAATGATGTTCACATGCATGATTATGATGATTCTATTCATATCTTAGATCCTATTTTGATTAATTTGGATGAAGAAGATACTCTTGATGATACTAATGATGTTAATGATGAATATGAAACTATTGACATTGACATTGATTTACCTAATATGCTTTCATCACAATTAACTCTTACACCTAGTGTCGAACATTGTGATTCTCAAGAGGATCCTTGTTTGGAACTGGCTATCATTCCTACTGTGTTGGATATAGTCCCTCTTGCGAGTTACCCACCTTCCCTAAATGACATACAATGAGATGAGTAAAGTAGGCGGCACACTTGATCAACTTGTCCTTCATTGTAGCTTTTTTGTGTGTTTGCCTGCTGTACTGTGCTTCCCCCGTACTGTGTTTGCTAAATGTTGTTAGATTATTTTATACAATCCTTGTTACTTAGTGGGTACAAAGTGATAAAAGAATTGAAACTGTTGTTCAAATTATTCTATATGTATCTCTATTCTTCTATGCATTGTTCAATATTATGTCGTAACTGTGCTATTGTTCGTAAATGTTTCCTTGTGTAATCTGCTTGGATTCAAGATATGGTAGCACTAATTCTTTTTGGTCTCCATGTCATGGTCTGAAAATATTTTCCTTTGTATATCTTATGTGATCTTTCCTCCTTTGTGATTGTAGTTCTACTTTCTTTGGGGAATGATGTCAATTCATTTTCCATAATATCATATATATATTATCTTATGATCATACTGACCCCACGGTAGGTATATCCCTTATGTGTTCTCTGTATGTTTCTATGAAATTTCCCTTGATTTGTCTTCGTTTGGGGGCATCTCGACGTGAAAACGTAATCAGTGGAGTTGTTTATGTTTCTGTTAAAGCCATTGCTCCTGTTAAAGTGTCAAAAATGACTTTAACGTGGGGGCATACGCTTTGCTCATTTGTTTCACACACGCACTTTCCAATACACACATATTTTTCAAGATACTTCTTTTTTTTTCCTTTTTGGATTAGTAATTAATCCTTAAAACATGCATTTATATTTTAGGATCTCTTGATCCCTCTAGTTTCAAATACACATATATTTTGATCCCTTAAGGTCAGAAGTGTCCTTAAGACTAGATCTCTTTTTGTTTTTATTTTTGGTTTTATTCTTATGGAATAGAATATTCCTAAGGATGAATCCTTGATGGATTGACTAGTGAGTAGCCACATTCACTAGGCAGTTCAATTTCATCTTTCCAGTTGCGCCATTTTTCTGTGTGGTTTACAATGGGACATAAGTTCTCATTTGGCAAGCTAATCACACCTTCTTTCTTTCTCTAGAGATGTTTCTCTTATTGTGATCTAGGAGTTGACAAAGACTTGAGTCCTTGGGGGCTTAAGGTTTCTCTTTGTCCCTTGGATTACGATAAGATTATCTTTTCATTCTGATCTCCTTTACCAAGAGTTTGCATCGAGTCCATACTCTTGCTAAAGTGGGGGCTTAATATATTGTCTTAAAATGGAAGCACTTCCATGTTAAGAGTGTTTAGCCCTCCAAGTAAGTGGTTTGGGGTCATGTTAAGCACCTTGATCAGGTCTTTGCATGTATTTGGATTTCTCCCCGCTTTCCACTTCTTCCCTGCACTTGATTTCTTCATTCTAGGTGAAATTAGGGTTAGGATCCTGAGGATTCTCCTTAATTTCCCTCTTCCATGGCTCTATTTTATAGGTAGGATTTAGAAATAGGTCCTCCTAGCCTTCATCACAGTAATCATAGGATTTTATGTCTATCCTTGGCATTCTGTCCTGTCTTGATATCATTTCTAGGTTTCTGAGCATCCCTGGGATCTCCTAACCTGGTTCTGACTGAATCTGGGCCAGGGTCAAATTTGAGGTTGATCCTGACTAGGTCAGGATCAAGGTTGAACCTGATTAGGTTAGGTCCAACCTCAATTTTTCCCCCCTCATTCAAATTTCCAATTTCTTTGATTTTCGGGCATTGAGCTTTTAGGATATTTATTTTCCCGCCTCCAAGTTGGCCATTTCGGGTTTCGGGATGTTAAATCCTCTAATTTCATTTAATCTAGGTATATTTTCTAAAGGTTAGGACCTAATTGGGATTTAATTCTCCATGGTGACCCCTCTAGAGGATTGTGCCCTAGTTCACTATAAAAGGAGGCCTTCCTCTCTCATTTTCTCATCCACAATCAAGCAATTGACATACATGATTCACATCAAGTTTTCATTGCAAGCTCTCAAGCATTCAAGAAAGTCTTCAAGTATTCAAGTGTTCAAGCATCCATCCATTAAGGAGATCCATTGTTAGCTATTGAAGGATTCAATCTCTTTGGAGCCCCCTTTGATGATCCATCCTTCTACATTCATTCAAGCCTTCTCATATGCAAATACCAAGTTAAGATTGGTGTTGAAGATCAAATGCCATTGATTGGAGACATCCTACATTCATTCTACATCCATTAAAGCATTCATACTTGTGGATTTGAGGATTTGAATCCTCTACAAGGACTTCAACATAAGCGAGGTGATTTGTTTCAATTACTTTGTTTATGCACACTATATTTCAATTCAATTTCAAGGTTAATTCCTAAACTGGGGTTTGACCAAGGCAAACCCCCCATACAACAAAATCCCCCATTTTCTTATAGGTATAGGTGCAGAATTTCAGATATGAGAGCCAATTTGGATACCCTTTTCGGCAAACTTCCGAGATCTGCGAACAAAATCAGAATCAGACTTCAAATAAAGAATGTAGTATTTGACCTTTTATGAGGGTCAAACCCGACCTAAGCTCACCTTAGAGAAAGATTTTTGGGTTTTCTCTGTCTCAGCATTTCTAGTCCAGAATAGCTTGCAGAATTGCCTGAAAGTATACACAAACATCAAAATTTGACATTTTCCAGATCTTCCCTAATTTGAGGTTAGTATTTGTATTTCAATTATTCCATTTTTCAAGCATAATTTCCTTCATAGGGAAATATTGGATTTACTCTCTCTTTCTTCCATATTCTTCATAAATTGATTCGGTTGTGTATTAACCTCTTGGTTGATCAAATTGGATCTCTTCTTTGGGAATTTGGGTTTGAGAATAGATCTCATATTTCCCACCTTTCTATAGAGGTGAATCCATTTTACCTCTATTCAGCAACTAACTGTCACTATTCAAAAATTTGGAGCTTATATTCATCATTGAGCAGTTTTGGAATCCCAATTTAGTACAACCATCACTAGTTTAACCATGATGATATGAATACTTTTTGCACCTCTTTCATTTCTTTCCCATCTCTTTTCTAGTACGACTATCATTGATTGAAGCCAATCATGAGAGTGCAAATACCGATTTTGTTGGATTCTATGTTGCAAGTGGATTTTGGTATTATGATATTGAAGATCAAAATATCCAAGGTATCCTTTTGCGTAAACAAACAAAGATCTTAGTTTCATCCTATGTACAAGTCCTCGATGATTCTTTGATGATCACATCCTTAGACAAATAATACATGCTTTAAAACTTTGTTCTTAAGATAGTCATTCAAAAATCCATAAAATATCACACTTTCATCATAGCTTGTCTAGTTTAAAGACTTTCATCGATTCGCTAGAAAGACATGATTTCATCAATCATCAATCCATATTTCAAGTGTAGTTCCATCCATTTCATACTTTTATTCCTGATAAAGATAGGGTTGTGTAAGATCTTAGATCAAATTTTGCATTTGGTTTAGATTAGATTAGAATGAGGATTTGATTGAGTGTTTTTACTTGCATTTTTTATGAATTGATTTGATGACTGTTTGAAGTTTTCTTTTGATGAATCCTTCCTCCTTTAGAGTAGATTGCCCCCAGTTTGATATGATTTCATTGTTGAACTTAGGACAATTTTCAGATTAGGTGACCAAAATCTTTAGGTCCTTGCAAATGCAACTGTGGGGTTTTATTATGCAATATATACAAATGTTGGCGAATGCAATATTTACAAGGATGAATACTAGGTATGCAACTGAATTGGACTTTCAATGGCACCTATTTACTAGGTTTTCACTGATTGAATGGATCTTGCGTTCTTTTTCTATTTTTAAAACTTTTTCCTTTTTTTGCTACCAAGGTGCCTATTTGCTAGGTTTTCACCAAGGTACTTTTTCTCCTTTTTCTCTTTTTTCAAATTTTTTCTTTTCATATCATCAAGGTGCCTATTTTCTAGGTTTTCACCAAGATAACATATTTTTGAAGATAATATATGAATGTTTTTGGCTTTCTTCATGCTCAGTTTTCCACTATTTTTGATCTTTTCTGCATTTCTCATTTGTTTGATCTTTTTTGCTTTTTAATGTTTTTGGTATTTTTAGGATCTCTTTTGACTATATACAATGAATAGGATGATTTCCATTTGATTTTTTGATACTCTTTTTCTTTATCCTCTTTCATCTGCTTCATGTGTAGAACCTTTTGAGATGAATGCTATTGATCGATTCTTGCAACTCTTCTCCATCACAATCAGCTAACTTATAGGTGCCTGTCCCAAAAGATGAAGTGATCACAAAAGGTCCTAACCGGTTTTCTTCCCATTTCCCTTTCTTTTCCCTCTCTTCTTGATTCTTGGGATTCTCTCGCAAAACTAAGTCACCTATTTGGAATGTTCTTGACTTGATGTGCTTGTTATAAGTCCTTGACATTTAGTTTTGATATACTTTCAAGTGATCAAATGCTTGTTGTTGTTTCTCATCTACCAGTTCTAGTCCATGCAACCTAGCAACTCTATAATCTTCCTTGCTTATCAAACCATGTAGAGATACTCTTAAGGATGGAAGTTCTACCTCCAAATGTAAAAATTCTTCTGTTCCAAAGACTAAGGAAAATGGTGTAGCTCCTGTTGGAGTTCTGATACTTGTCCTATAAGCCAACAAGGACGGCTTTATTTTTATATGCCAATCTCTACCTAAATTTTCCACAGTTCTCTTCAATATTTTTAGGATGTTTTTATTCATTGCTTCAGCTTGTCCATTACCTTGGGGGTAATATATTGATGATGAGTGATGGATCATTTGAAACTTTGTGCATAACTCCTTTGGGTCCTTGTTTTTGAAGTGATTTTCATTATCCGTTATGATGGCATGAGGTACACCATATCTACATATTGTGTGGTTTAGGATAAACAAGGATATCTGCTCTCCTATTGCAGTTGATAAGGGTACAACTTCCACCCATTTGGTAAAGTACTCCATTGCAGTGATAATGAATTTATGACCATTTGAAGATGGTGGATAAATCATCCCTATAAAATCTAAACCCCATTGATAAAATGGCCAAGGTGTCGTCATAGGATGAAGCTCTTATGCGGGTACATGTATCAAGTTTCCATGATATTGACACTTTCTACAAGTTTTAGCAAAGTGACAAGCATCTTTCTCCATTGTTGGCCAAAAATCCCCTCATTAATTTCTTGTAAGGCTATATCTGATTCCTCTTTCTCTAGATATCTAAGAAGCATTCTGTCTAGACTCTTATGATACAATGTGTCAGATATTAAGGCATAACGAGCGGGTTGTCAGATAAAGCTTTTCTTTTGGTTCCTGGTTTGGTCCATGGGTAGGATTTGGTCTTTTAAATAAGTTTAATTGTCTTCATACCAAGGTGATTCATGTGTGGTTAGAAAAAAAATAGTATGAGGATGGGTAGGGTCAAATGCGGGTTGCTCAACTTCTTCTACCAGGAATTCATATCTGGTGCTTTGATCTAGTATTTGTAGAAGTGATGCCAAAGTAGCCATTGCATCTGCTTCTTTATTCTTCTCTCTTGGTACTTTCTCAAATGTGATAAGAGTGAAGTACTTCTTGAGATTCTCAACCATATTTTTGTATTTCATTTGATATTCATCATTAATTTGATTGATAACTAATTGTGAGTCTCCATAGACTTGTAGTTCTGTCACTTTCCACTCTAATGCCAGTTTGATTCCAATGACCAATGCTTCATACTCAGCTATGTTATTTGTGCATGGGAATATAAATTTGTATGATTTTGGAATTTTAGATCCTTAAGGAGTAATCAAAAGTATGCCTCCTCCTGATCCATGTTGTGTATAAGAACCATCAAAATATAGTTGCCATGTTTTTGCCTCCACATTCACAATTTTAGAATCTGGAAATTCCACTTGTATAGGATGATCATCTTGTAATGGTGATTCTACTAACTAATTAGCTATGACTTGTCCCTTGATAGATTTTTGATCCACATATTCTATGTCGAATTCACTTAGCACCATGACCCATTTAGCTAGCCTTCCATTTAATGTTGTTTTGCTAAGAAGATATTTCAAGGGATCAATCTTTGCAATGAGTCTAATCTTGAGGGATAACATATAGTGGAGCAATTTTTGGGAAGTAAAAAATATGACCAAACATGCTCTTTTGATAAAGGTTTAGTTCAAATCATATTTCACCAAAGTCCTACTTATGTAGTAGATGGCCTTTTCTTTTCCTGATTCATCTTGTTGTGCCAAGAGTGCCCCTAATGAACGCTCAGTCGCTGAAATGTATAGAATCAAAGGCTTGCCTCTTATACGTGGTATCAAAGTTGGAGGGTTCATTAGATATTTCTTCAACAAGTTGAAGGCTTCTTCAAATTTTTCATCCCATTTGAAAACTATGTCCTTATGAAGGAGTTGAGTAAAATTATGGCACTTTTCTGCCAATTGAGATATGAACCTTCATATAGATTGGATCCTGCCTTGAAGAGATCTCATCTGACTTATGTTTTTAGGTGCTTCAATTTCCATGATGGCTTTGACTTTAGCTGAATCTACCTCTATTCCCTTTGCTAAAACAATGTACCCTAGTAGCTTTCTTGATTGAACACCAAATGCACACTTTTTCAGATTTAGCCTTACTTTAAATTGTTCCAATCTTTCAAAGATTTTCTCTAGGATTGGTAAATGTTCATCTCTTGAATGAGATTTAGAAAGCATATCATCTATATAATCCTCCATGAACTTGTGCATCATGTCATGGAATATTGTTTTCATGGCTCTTTGATAGGTTGCTCCAGCATTCTTTAGACCAAAGGGCATAACATTCCAACAGAATGTCCCCCATGAACATGTAAATGTTGTTTTGTCTTGATCTTCGGGTGCTCTCTTTATTTGATTCTAGCCACTAAAACCATCCATAAGAGAGAACATTGAATGTCCATCTATCAAATCTACTATGGCGTCTATGCTTGGTAATGGAAAATCATCTTTAGGGCATGCAAGATTGAGATCCCTAAAATCTGTGCAAATTCTGATGGACTTGTCTGCTTTTGAAACTAGTACAATGTTTGAAATCCATTTGGCATAATCAATGGCTCTTATAAACCCAAATTTTAGCAATTTTTCTAACTCCACTTTTACAAGAAAAGCTATGTGTGGATGCATCTTCCTCAATTTCTTCTTTACTGGTCTTGCTCCTTTTATGTTCAAGTGATGCATGATTAAATTTGGATCTAATCTTGGCATATCATCATAAGACCATGAAAAATTGATTTTCTTTTCCTTGAAAAATTTGATGAATTATTTTCTTTACTCACTAGATAGAGATGCTTCTATGTGTATGATCCTTGGTTCTGATTCTGATCCAATGTTTACCTTTTCTGTTGGTTTGATCAAGATAGAAGATTTTTCCTCATAGTGCTCGGGTAAAGTATCCAAACTCCCTTCCTTAGGTGCCTCAATTGGGTTTTCACCTTTGGAATCATTCATTATTTCTTTCTCTTTTTGATCTAATGTTGCCACAATGTGGTTTTCAACATTAGATTCTTTCCATTTTTTATTTTTTTTATTTTTTTCATTTTTTATTGAATTGAGAGTTTGGATACCTTCCTTTTCCATTACTTCCTAATATTCCATGGTAAAAGAAGGTTCAACCACATTTAGGTATTGGGACACCAAGTTTTCATTCAAAAATTTTAGGAGTATGGTAGGTTCAATGGAATCTCATTCAATTAATTTAGGATGGATTAGGGTCAAAGGATCAATGTTTTGGTTTAGGCCAATAGGGTTTAAGGAAAAGACTTCGTTTGAAGGTTCAAACATTGTATTACTTAAGTCTATAACAACCTCTTTGAGATGTTCTAGAGAACTAGGGTCAAAATCCTCCTCACTAGAATCCTCTAAGGTTTCTATTGGGTAAAAATCTCGTGGGTTAAACCTAGTGTTAGACTCTTCCATAGCAGGTCTCCATGATGGTATGTAGGGTTCTCCTACCCATTGATTTATTTCAATTTCTTGAATTGGTACATTATCTAGGACCACTTGTCTTGAGCTTGAAGCTTGAATTTGATTTGATGCTACAATTGGTTCTTTCCCTTTTCTAGGAGTGTAAATATGAATTCCATCAATACCTTTATCTTGACATGATTCATTTGACAAAGTACCCCATTCCCAATCATTTGAGTCTTCATCGCTATGTGACTCTAATTGTAATATTTGATCATAGACCTTAGGATAGTTCTTTTGAGTATACCCTTGTTCTAGGTAGCCTAATCCCATCTTTTCTTTTCTATTCCTCCACGTCATTTCAATGGGTTCAAGGAGTCCTTCATTTCTTATTCCTAACGGTCCTTGTCCTTTTTATCCCATTTTCTGCATAATTTGAAATCCTTTCCCATATTGATGTGTGGGAATGCTTATATTTTGTATGTACTTCTCATGGGTACTTGATTCTTCATCCTTGTATAACCACTTTAGGATTTCATTGTCTTCTTCCTCCATGAATGATGATGTATTAGCCCTCACAAAGTGATTATTGTATTTATGAGGCAAATTAGATGACTTTCCATATGATTTTAGAGATAAGGGTAGGTCCATCATGGATAAGGAGTATTCACCTACTCTCCTTTGTTTGATTTGACATTGTTTCTCAAAGTTTTTCATCATATGGTCCATTTTTTGGTAATGAGCCTCCTTAGTGTAGATTTGAATGGATCTATCTTGGTCTTCTTTCTTTTTCTCAAGGGTACTTTCCTCACTAACCTTTTCTTTTCCTTTTGTCGATGTAACTAGGTTAATAGGACTTTGGATGTTTTCCACAACAACTTATTTTTCTTCTTTTTCTTTTCCCTTTAAAGATGGGAGATCTTTTGAACTTTGACCTTGCTCTATTCTTAGGGGTATGGACCCTTCTGCATTATGCGGGACTAGAGAATCATTGATATGCTTTAAGTTATTACAATATTGGAATGGGTTTGAGTCCCCGCTTACCATGATTTCTTGCCCTAGATTAGGGAATTTAAGACATTGGTGATAGGTAGAAGGCACAACTTGCATTTCATGAATCCACGGTCTCCCTAGTAAGATATTGTAAGTCAACTTTAGGTCTAGGACTTGACAAATGGTTTCTTTTTGCATTGGGCCAACTCTAATGGGAAGTACTATGACACCCTTAGAAGTTCTCTCTTCATCATCGTAGGCTTTTATAGTTATCTTTTTCTTTGGATCGATAGCCTCCTTAGAAAATCCTAAGGATTTCACCAAGTTTAAGGTACAAATATTCAGGCCGGCCCCTCCATCTATAATGAATCTTTTTACCCTATGCTTGTGAATTAGAACCTCTATATGCAAAGGCAATTTTTGTGGGTGATTTAATGACATGTCATATTGCTCTAAAAAATATAGGAAATGAGGTGCAATAAGATGTCCCACCATGTTTTGAAATTTGTTTGCCTCTAAATTTAGAGGTACATTCATCTCTACCAAGGCCTTTTCTAGAATCTCCTTGTGAGTTGGTGAGAGTTTGAGAAATTCTAAAATATAGATTTGAGCTGGTGTTTGTTCTAATTGATCTACCAAATTATATTGTTTTGATGATGCAGATGAGGTTTGATTTGGTAGAACAATTCTTGGAGCATTTCCAGGTAGAGTAATTTTCAAAGCTTTCCCCCTAGTTACAACATTAGATGTTGCTTCCCTTGGTTTCTCTTTTACCACAATAAATTTTATGGTGCTTTAATCACCACTTAAAACATTAATTGTGTTATCATACATATGAGCAAAGTTGACGTTCTCATTACCTCTTTTATTATTATGGTTAGTGTTTGATGACTCACCCTTTTCATGGTTTAGAAAGGGGTTTTTGAAGGCCGTATGTTCTTCATTGTTTTGGGTCCCTTCAAACTTGGTTGTCACATCATCAATTAGGTCTTGCACCAAATATTTTAGCTTCATGCATTCATTGGTCTTATGACCCTTATTTCAATGATACTCACAGTGATGAGAATTATTCCACCAGTTTGACTTAATTTGGGGTTCATAGGGCCTTAACTCGGGTAGAGTAATGATCTTGTTGGCCACCAAAGTCCTTAACATATTTTCCAATGGTTCACCTAAGAAGGTGAATTTTTTCTTTTGATAAGCAGAAAAGAAGGGCTTAGGCTTGTTGCCATTAGCATTATTGAAAGGATTATTATTAGCATTGTTGTTGTTGTTGGAATTGGCACTATTAAAAGGAGTTTTATTTGTTTGATTTACATTATATGTTGAATTCGCTCCACTTGATAAATTAAATGGGGTAGCCTTTAAGTTGTGAGCTTCCACAACTCCATCATTCACAAGATTTTTGTTATTATTTTTCAACCACACTTTAGGTTTGTCATTGTGATTGTTGGCTCCTTTATTGTTGGTATAATTAGATATATAATGATTATTATTTTGGTATAGGGTTTTTTGTCTTTAAACAATTTGATCTCTCCCCTTTTGATCAATACATCTTCAATCTTAATTCCATTCTCAATAAGTTTTTTGACTGTAGGGGGACATTGAAGTTAGAGCCTATAGTTCATCTCCATATTTAAATTATTCATAAATATCTCCATCTTCTCCTTTTCAGGGATACTTCATGGGTACCTTGCAAAAATGTTCCTCCACCTTTGAAGGAACCCTAAGAAAGATTCACCATCCTTTTGTTGTGTATCACATAGTTTTAGCATGGTAATCTCATGTTCAATGTTGTAGGAGTAATGAGTTAAAAATTTAGAGGCTAATTACTCAAAATTCTTTATCCCTTGCGGAAGTTTGGAGAACCATTCCATGGCTTGCCCTCCCAAACTTCTTGGAAAAAGTCTCATTAAGTATGTAGTGTTATGCATAAATTCAATACTTAGAGCGCAAAACTCTCTAAGGTGATCCTATGGGTTTGATTTACCCATGTATTTATCATATTTAGGAAAGATTTTATTCATAGGAAAAGGTTCCATGACTAAACTTTTGTTGAAAGGGAATGGACACAAGGCCTCGATAGAGAAAGGCTTAGGTTCAGCGACCTTTTTCATTAAGTCAATTTGCGCTTGGAACATTTTTAGTTGTTGAGTCATAGCATTCATCAGGTTTTCATCTTTTTTATTTTTCTTGAGTTGATCCACATCATAATCATGTGGGAGCTTTACCCCTGCTTGGGCTAGATTTAGGAAAAATTTCTCCCTATCCCTATCTATTAGTTTGTCCATGACTTCAAGAAAATCAATATCTTGAGCCTCTCTATGAGCTCTTTCTTCAAGCATTTATTTAGGCCCTTGGTTTGCATTGTTGATATTATCATTATTTCCACCATGATGGTAATCATGAAACATGGAATTTCGATCCATTGATTCAAGTCTTTTTTCAAATAAATTTGAGAGACTATCCCCTTGGTTGTGATTGTTGAAAAGACATTGATATTCAAATTCAGGGACTTGTTTTGCAATGCAAGTGTCATCTTCTTGTAAAGATGACTTGAGTTTGTGAGAACATGTAGAAACCGACATCCAACAAGGTTTGATTTCGAATTGATTCCCCAATTTGGTAATTATTGGTTTTTATGAAGAGATTTTTAAAAATATAAAATGATTTTTTCAATGGATCTCTCTCACTTGTTCTATGTATTTTTCAAATACAACAACCACAAGTAAACTTTTTCTTTTAACCCTCTACACAAAAAGTGTTTGAATTTGTAGGACGTTATCACGGGTTTTTGCACAAAAAGACACTTCAAGCAATCTACCTAGCTCAAGATTTGGTTTGTAAACATGGCTCTCTAAGGTAGTCTTTTCTAATTTAACAAGGTTTTAATCAATATTCTATTCAAAATGGATATTAAACTTTCATCCTCCAAGTGTATTAAGAGGCTTCCCACCACCGATATGTCAAAGTTTTGCACAATCCCGAAGGACTACTCGAGGAAGTTCAAAAATTTAACACCCTTTTGTCACACACCCCATTAAGGATGTATGTATTTTATTTTATAGTGTGTTGGATGATTGCGACAAAGGTGATTGTATCCCACTTTGGGCTGTCCCTCTCACCGACCTCATTAAGGAAAATCTCGCGAGGCGAGCTCACTATTGATCTAGCATGTTCATTTGAAAGCAATAAATTGGAATAAAGAGATAGGTTTTGGGAGTTTGATTCACCAAAAGGTGAAGATCATATCCCTATCTACTTCTCAATTCCCAAACACTTTTAACAAGGTTCAATTACCAAACCCACTAACTAATGAGAATCGAGTATTTCTACTCTTTTCTACAAACAAGGGGTTGTTCAAATTTAGTGATTGATTTACTTATCCTTTCTTTTAATCAAAGAGTTTGACACTTTTGGCATTTTGATTCACTTAAAAAGTGAAGAGCATAGGCCTAATGTCAAATTCCTCAAACAAGGATAGGTTGCTTTAATTACTAGATTTTTAAAATGACAAATCCATAATTTAAGCAAAAAAATGACTATGTTGAAGCTTACCTTTCCTTGTAGCTAGCAAAGGCTAGGGGAATTTTTGATGAATTTTTTATATTTATGCTTAGCTAGTGGCAATCGTTCCTTTCCAATGTGCTTTTCCTCCAACAAGTTAGTCAACACAACAAAAAAAAATGAAGAAAACAAAGATAAATGTAATCTAAGCCTTATTTGTCAAATTTTAGCAAAACTTGATTAAGGTGAATAAATCCAATTTAATGATACAAACTTTGATTTTTATGCTTCTACAACTTTAAGATAATGTTCATATACCTTTCTTTCTTGCTGAGAATCCTCTAGAACTAGGTTAATGTGAGCAATGTTCTCCTCTTTGATCCTCTTTGTCAAAGCTTTGCCTTTGTCATTGAATCTGGTCTTTGGTTTTTTTATTCTTTTATGACCAGTCATCTTGTAGACATAGAGAAATCATTCTATGACAGTCAGATTCTGTTAATTTTCAATTTAATCAAAAGCACTGCAGAATTTATTGAAAGCAGTATTTCAGTGCTTAAAAGCTCTGCAGATCGAATTAAACACACTATTAAAATAATCAAAAGCACTGAAATAGAATTTAAAAGCACTAATAAAAATTGCAAAGGCATCAGAAAAGGTTTAAACGCACTAGAGAATGATGTGAATGTGCTGGCTAGTCAGGGCAAAAGCGCTAAAAGAATGTTAGACATAATACAAAAGGAATTAAATGCGCTAAAACTCTCTGTACAGGCACAAGACTTCATCATCAATGCATTGTTTCAGAGCTCAGAAGAACTAGAAAACCTGGTAAAAGCACTGCAGAAAAGATCAAACACGCTATTTTACCTGCAAAACAGAGAGTTCAAACAAGAAAAATTCTAGAAACATGCAATTTTCTGAATTTTATGAAGGAATGAGGCCTAATGCCCACGGTGGGCACCATTTTGTGTACTAGAATTTGTACCTTCATAGAGTTAGTTTGATAATAAATGAATAAAATAAGCTAAATACCACAATGAGTGAGCTATCAAATGCAAATAGAATCAATAAACACCCTATGGATCTCTAATTAAGTATGCTAATGATAAGCTCTCGGCAAGCCTCCATTAGTGATAGCCTTAAAATGAGAAAATGATATGATAAATAACTAATTAAGTGTATTCCAAATTGAAACTATGCTTAATTAAGTCTAATTTTCCTTTCTAGCTCAAAATCTCAAGAGATTTGATGCAATTCTCAGATTTGTGGATGATAATAGCTTGATTTATGTCTTGCTTTTATAGATTTTGGCAAGGGTAGGGGGTGTAGTTGAGTTGATCAAGGTTAGGTTGGGGTGAAGTCCTTGGTTCCACCCTTTGGAGACAATTTAAATGGATTGTCCTCAAAGCTTGGGACAAGAAGACAAGATGAGTGGACAAGATGCTCTTACCAAATGAGTGATTGAGATTCATTTTAGGCTTGATCCATGTAAGCTTTATCCTTGAATCCTATTGGTTTAGGATTTTTCCTCCCATGTGGTGTTGAGAGAAAATAGGATTAATTAATTAATTTTATTAAATTTGTTTAGCCATGTGTACCGCTTAAATGGGTTGATTTTATTTAAATTGAACTATGTAATTAATTAGATTAATTACACAATTTATTGATTTATCTTGATTTATTCGATTTAAATTGATTTGATAGCTTTTGATTTTCAATTAATTTTGGATTAATGTTCAATTGCAATTTGTCTTTGATTTGATCTTGATTTGATTTAATTGCATTTAATTGTGTTGATCCTTGCCTTGATTTCTCACTTAAATAATCTTGTCCATTTTCAGGTGATTACAGATACTTCTAATAATTTTTTTATTTTTTTATTTTTTATGTTTGAGGTGTGACATGGAATTTGAAAAATCCAATTACGTTGATTTTTTTGGAATCTTTATTAAAATAAAATAAAGATTAAACTACAATTAAAAAATTAATTGAAATTATGAAGTCATAATTTAACTATCGTACTATGACATAAATAGTTTAAATTTTATAGTTCTAAGACAATTTTAAATAAATAAATAAATTATATTTTCAAATTATATATTAGATAGCTAATAAATATTATATAATCAAATATAAAGAATTTAAATGTCTAAATTTATTTTCAAATCAAAATTAAGCATGGATTTTGATCTTTTTTTAGATATAATTAAATACCTAATTATATATATATATATATATATATATATATATATATATATATATATATATATATATATATATATATATATATATATATATATATATATATATATATATATATATATATATATATATATATATATATATATATATATATATATATATATAAAATTTTATATAACATTAAAATTAATATTTGACTTATTAAATATTTTTAATAAAATAAAGGTTCATTTATATTAATAAAAAAATATTTAATAAGTTAAATATCATATACAAAACAAATGTTCATCTATCTAGTAAATATGTCATTAAAGAGCATCCAAGATCACGAGCTATCTCACAAAGTCAAGAAAATGTTTCTTTTTATTGTGTTTTTCTTTCTTTCTTGGCATAGGTTGGGCTTCAAGAGAATCATGTGGAGTGTTACAAGTTTTGATAAAGAATATGACCTTTGGCATTTCATTTTTGTCTTATTCTTTCAATGTGGGTTTCAAAATGGAGGGCAAAATTAGTAAATTTCAAAAAATAATTAATAACTCTTCATTTTTTCAAAGAGCACAATTTGATTCTTGTTTTTATTCATTTTTCAAAGGCATTTATAACAAGTTGTTGTATATAGTGTAGCAAGCATGGGTGTCATTTTTGGAAGTATTTAATGAGAAATTTCAAGCATTTTCAAAAAAAGACAATTGGAAGGAAATTAAAAGGAAGATTTGTGTGTCACTTATTGATGCCTCACAAGGGTTCTAATATTGATAAAATGCAATCTTAAATGGTTATATAAGAGGTATCAATCACCAACAACAAGGTTGGAGAAAGAACTTGCAGGTTTCTTGAGAGAATTGTTGAAGAAGAGTGTAGATAATTAGCTTGCCAAGAGGGCGGTAGAAGAAAGGAAAGAATAATTTGTAGGAGTGTTTGAAGTAATCAAGGAAACCATGAGAGTTATAAAATAAGGGAAAAAATCAGATTTCCAAAGAGGAGTATAGCTAAGAAGATGTGAAGGCATGAAATCCCTAACAACATTGTAAAATTTCTAAATTTTATTCCCTGTTGAAACCCTTCGTATATGTAATTGTTCTTGAAGGATTTTTTTAGTAAATATATGTTTAAAGCTTTGTTTCAAATTTGTTTATGTAGGTGGATGATATGTAAATGTTGCAATATTAGGTAGTTTGATAAGAAGCCACAATCTCAATTGCATTAAACGATATCAAACCTAGGGATCTTGGGTGTGTAGATAGATTGTTGAATGCGAGGTAATGTACACCAAGGCCATGGGTCAGATGAAATTTATATGAAAGCATAGTGGTTGTCCTCCAATAGGGATTGAAGCTAAGTAGAAGGTGCACATAGTTCCTCCACTAAGAGAGATCAGGTAGAGGAAGCAAGATATGTGTCTTCTAGAAATATTCATTGGGTAAAGGATAGAATGTGATTTTTGTTGTAGGTTGGCAATTATATTTGAAGATAAAAAGAGGAATAGTTTGGGGTTGGTTGTGGGAAATCCCTTAGGAATTCTAGTCGTTGTCAAGAGAGAAAGAATGCACATTTATATAAGGAAAGAAATGAGAGGTATGATGAGAGGCTTGAGGAAAATTAGAGCCGTACTGGAAAATATAAGATACGAAGAAAATATGGGTATGAAGGAGTCCAATTATTTTTCTAATAAAAATTTATTTATGAATAAATTTGTGTATGTAGGAAAAGAGCAAAGAGAAAACATTACAATACTATGCCTTAATGATGGCATGAAAGTATAGAGAAAAGGCAAAGTTGTATAGGTTAACAATGAGAAAGAGTTGAATGCAGGAATAGATGAGAGTACTTTGGAGGATGTGAAGGTATTTGAAAGTACATTTAAGAGTGAAGAAGATGTTACAATAGTGAAAGAGAATGAAGTTATGTATAAAAATTTTCATTTTTTATGTTGAAGAAGAAAAAGGATTGTATGAAGATGATTTAATATTGAGAAAAGGAATGTTGCAGTGATAACAAAGGAAGAGGTAAAACCAAACTTTTTTGAATTTATGAAAGATGATTTGTATATTGAGAAGCATGACACTATGAATATAGAGATGGAAAATAAATTGAATGCAAAGATAGATGTTTTTAGTGTTCATGTACATGTTAACAAATAGATGTATGGTGTTGTAGGGAATAGTGTAGATACATGTTGGTTGAGGTGGCTAGAATATGACCTAGGTTATATCCTATGAAGGAGGAGGGAAGAGGAGAGGAGAAAGTCTTTGGAGGAGGAGGGTAGTTTATGGTGAATGTAATTCCATGAAAGGAAAGTAGAAGAATGTGCACACTTGGTGGAGGAGGAGGACCAATGTACTAGAAAGATGTTGGAAAAAGAAAAAGAAAGTAATATAAATCATGGTACTTATTCCTAACATAGGTTTATACATTGCAAGTTGTTTATAACTTGAAAGCTTAGTCTTGTTAGTCAATTTTCTAGTCAATGCAAAAATCCTTTGAAAATTGCCATTTCCTGCCTTAGGTGTGAAGAAATAGGGTTTATCCATGTCAAAAGGGTTCAAAAAATCTTGTCTAAGTCTAAAACCATACCCTTGTTCTATTTCTTCATTACCTTTTTCGCAACTTAAATTCCGCCTTTCTACACATGCCTTAAGTTATTGGGCGGGGCCATGTAATGTTTTAAGTCTTTTACCTAGTGAGCCCAACAATTTTTCCTAAGTCCCATCATGAATTTAACGGTTCCTCATTGCCATAAGTTTTCCTGATCACCTCATCAAGGATCAAAATTCTTCATTTCATGTTCACATGATGTCCATTCCTTCCTGATGTAGACATCACCATATGCATCACCGATTTGTTATGAGCATTGTCCGTTGGTATAAGGTCCACTACTGATTCTATCAGGCATAAAACAGCTTTGGAGAAGACAAATTTCAAGCACTCTGATCCCTGACTAATGCTTTAGGATATCTTATGGCAATAAAGCTATCAAAATGAGAGGGAGATCAATAGGGAACAATTTTTCTCTTCCTGATTATCGATGATGTTATAGAGGAGGCTTGTAGTGATTGTCTCATCGTGGTTGGTGTGGCCAAGGTCAAAGAGAAAGAAAGAGATAAATATTAGTCTGGTCTAGATGATCCAATGGTCAGCATGATACCGCAATGTAAAGATGCACGATGATTACTCTTCACAGGATCATGATCGGGTGACACCTATCCCATATGATATCATCCTCGTCAGTCTAAAGAAAGAAGTAAATAATGGTTTGATCAAATTTTATTTGACAGCGGGCATGATGCCTTGATCTAGAGATGCATGATGGTTATTCTTTGTAGGATCACGCCTTGCTACCATGTGTCCCAACTGATGTCACATCGCAGAATGAAGGAAAGTAAAGTGTAATCAGATCATCTTTGATATGATAGTTGGCATGTTACTGTTATGGGAAAGTGCTCAATGGTTGGTGATCACGGAATCATGCCTATCATATGATCTTCCATTAGTGAAAAATGAGTAAGTGGGGCCAAGGATGATGCAGTTTGATTACCGTCAGATCAAATATGATTGGACGAAGGTTGTAAAGCCTAGATGAGAAATTGTTTGAAAGTGACCAATCACAGGATTGTGACAACCATTTGATGTGTCAAGAAAGGTGGAGATCGATGGTTGTGTTTTAAACCTAGTTCATTATTCATTGTTGGTCAATTTTTCAAATTTTAAAATTTTGAGAGAGAATTTCCAGTAGAAAAGGAAGTCGGTGAGCCAAAAAGGAGAAATCAAATTAGAACTGATTATTCTCGAGTCATAAAGGATAGATTTGTAGTTGAGAATTGAATCAATTTTGTGGTGATTGAGCTAGATGTGATCAAAGATATTATTTTCTTGTCGCACTGAGTCTGATATTTTATAGGAGGTTTCTTATGGATGAAATAATTATGATTTAGGACAAATGAAAATGAATTCAAGTCCCTAGTACATAGTGGTAGATGAGATATTATTTTGAAAATCTATTTTCCATAGGGATTCAAGGGATCATACCCTAATTTTCAATTTGATTGCTAGGGTTTTCAAACATATTTTACATCAGATTGGTTTATGATATTTTTTGATTATCTTAGGGTTTTCTCCTTGTCACTTCTATAATAACTCATTTCCTAATTTCATGTTGTGGTGGTTGACAGTGTTGCCCTAATTTTGCCCTAAATGTTTTGTTGCAGTCCTTGTTCTTATAAAAGGATTCCCAAGGTCATTTAGTGGTTGTCTTTTCCCTGGTTAAAGAACTGGTCTCTTCCTAGTTGCTCCTTTCTCCATTTGTGGATTGACCTGCCTGCAAAACCAAATAATAGATAAAGTTCTACTAGTTTTCAGTCAAGAATTGGTAGAAGAGGTTTGTAACCTTTCTGTTTCACAGAGATCCTAATGAATCATACAATTTTCTTATTTATGTATGAAGTATTCTATGTTCAATACATCACTTTTGTATCAGTTCCATGGTAACTAATACAAATATTACAAGAATTACTTTGAATCTTGTCTCCTACTTTAATGGTTTGTAATTTCCTATTGTCTTGTGAATTGACAAGCTCAATTCTCTAGCTACAGATTTAGTTTTGCATGTCTTGATATGCTTTGTTGTTAACTGAGGAAGTTAAGTAAATTCTTGGTGTAACTTGACAAAATTGTAGGGTATTAATGAGGATTGTTGTAAGTAACAAGGTTCTTAGTATAATCTAATTTTCATTTGCAAGGGGAATGATATGAATCAACAATATAGTGAGGAATTGTTCGAAATACACCCAATGGATAAGGGACTGATCACATACATTTTGTCAAATAGATGTTCTTTCTTGTCTATCAATTCTACCCCTAAAACATCAAATTCCAAATTTTAAGTCAATAGTTATGGACTTAATAGTAAAAGCCCCTACTTTATTTTTGAGTAATTTGGTACTGTGTCTAGCTTTATATCCTATCCCTTTATGTCAAAAATAATAAGAAGTATTATGGGCACCTATCTTCTTTGTGAGGATGAGTGGAAAAAGTGAAATTAAGTGATCCTAATCCTAGGTACACTGAATTCTGCAGAGTTCAAAGTGTAGAAAGCCCTTGTACTTTGTTAATTGGTGCTTATTCTTATGTGAATGTATTGATTTTGGGAAGTAAGATAACCCATATGTGCATCTCTTCATTTTTGAGGTTATTAAAATCTTGCTAAACCAAGAGCCAACAAAATGTTGACTCTGTTGGGGACTGTACTGAAGGAATGTTTTTAAATATTGCAATACTTGTTAGACTAGTGCTCATTGGGTTGATCAAAGAGTGTTCTTGTTGGTTTTCCTACTCTTATGTGTTATGGAGTCCATGTTTGTCTGGTATATTTTGAATTTTCTATAGATTCTAAAGGTTTGTCTATTGAAGGTTCTCATTTCCCATTTAACGTGGGTGGTGAATCAAAAGGATTAGAACCAGTGTGTATTAACAATTTTAAATCATGGATAAAAGGAGAAACACAAGGGAAAAAACCCAGAATTTCATTTGGAGGAACTACCACAATCAAGGAGGAAGAACTGGCTGAGAAAAGGTGGTGAGTCTACTTGAGCCCCTATGAGAGAAAATAAAGGTGAAGGAGAAATGTATTACATACACTTGTAAATTAGTATGATTCTTCATATAAAAGTTCCAAGTCTTATAGTGCTCATTCTGGAGAAAATTTCTATGATACTCCAGAGATGTTATATCAAGATAAGGTTGTACCTCTTGTAGAAAGATATGCATGGGCTAGAAATAGAAACCCCATATCAAGTGTAGGTCAACATCTAAATATTTATGATACAAGACATATGGAACAAAGACATGTCCATTTCCCTAATGTAAATGTCACAGATATGGATGTATCATCAAGTTCTGATGATATTATGATTAACCCAAATGATTTAAGTATGTTAAGGTTACAATTAGTAGAACAAGATGCCATATATAAAAATTTGCAAAAGGAGAGAGAGAGAGGAAAAAACCATAAATGCTATTGTTGAAAGAGAATCTTTGCTTAGAAATATTAATGAGTTGAAAGAAAGGAATAGAATATTTTCTTCTACTCCTACAACTTTGCAACCATATCTTTTTGGTGATCTTGATGCTTTAAAAAATGAGAGAGAGTTTTTGTTAAAGGAACATGAAATGGAAAATGAGGGTCCTATGATTACACAAGTACAAGGTTATGAAGCTCTACCTAAGGAAAATGAAGGGAATAAAAGCACTATGCCTACTGTTGTTGACAACAACAAGGGCAAGAAAAAGGTGGTTGGAATTAAAATAAATAAGCTTGTAAAGACATCAAAGATTCCACCACCTATGTCAAAACTTGATGAAGAGATGGAGAAAATAAGAAAGGAACGAGATGGTTTTGCAAAATAGTTAGAGAAGGTTGATATTGAAGCCTCTATTGTGGAAATTAGAAAGAATATGAAATTCTTAAAATCTTCATCTAGAAATATTGCTGGACCATCCAAAAATGCAACAAGTATGCCAACTAAAACTACTCCTATTACTTTTCCTGTTAAACCTGTAGTTCTTAATACTTCTTCATCTGCGAATGTGAATGTTGTGCCTAAGCCACCGACAAGTGTACAATGGGTGGGAGTATGGCAGCTAATGCTAGCACTAGTAAAAATAATGGATCAAATTTTCAAAGAAGACATATACAATTAGAAGGGTATAGGAAAATTTGTTTTGATGAGATACCAGGTTACCCAAATATTATTCCAAAAGAAACCTTAGAAAAAATCCCTAAGTTTTCTAAAAATAATGTTATCAGTTGTGAGGAGCATCTCAGGTTGTTCACTGATATCTTGAATGATTATGAGGTACAACATGAAGATGTGGTTATGAAGTTGTTTGTCCAGTCCTTAGTTGAAGATGCCATAAATTGGCTCAAAATACTCCCTGACCTTAGTATTAATTCACAAGATACAATTGAAAGGTATTTTAAAGAGAAATATGGTGATAGGACAAATGCTAGCTTCATGTTAAATGAATTCAATAACATCAAAAAGAATCAAAATAATCTTGCAACTGAGTTTAACATGAGATTCCAAAAGGGTATGCACAAGCTATTTCAAGTTATGAGGTTAGATGATAATGTGTGCTTAACCACATACTTTAATGCCTTTGATGGAAATATTGAATATCCTTTAAGAGACAAAGAACCAAGGACTTTGAGAGTTGCTTTCAGGATTGTTGTCAACATAGAAAACAACATGAATATATTTGGTAAACTGGGAGGAAAAAGGGATGATCTTAAACTATTTGGAAATAGGAGAAACAAGAGGGAAGGTGAAAGAATAGTGATGAACAAAAAACCTTAAGAAGATAAATTGGATAAAGTATTAAATTCCCTTAAGGACTTGAAAGTACCCAATGTCAGAAATGAAAAAGGCCTCAATGCAGATAAGCATTAGTTTAATAACAATTTTAATAGGTATAATGGATTGCAAAATTTTCCCTATAATACCCAGTGGAAAGATGGTAAACCTATTCCTCTTCTTGCAAAGAATAGTAATGATAAATCTACCCCAGATCCATTACAATGACATAATGTGAATGTTACTAAAGATACACCTTGGTGCATGCTATGTCAATCCCCTCATGTACTTGAATATTGTGCAATTGCCCAATTTGTTGCTTCATCTCAAAATGAGAATTCTGATGAAGTTAACCAAGAAGATCCTAATGACAGTGTTGGATGCAACATGAATATTTATTTTTTGAACAATAGCAATGAGTCATACCAAGAGGAATCTAGGTTTGATGTGAATTCACAAAGATATAGAGATGAGGCTTTTCATCAATAGGTTTTTTCTGATGAAGAGGAGAGGGATGATTCAACATGCAATATGGTGTCCGGGTTAGGACTGGTGGAATTAAGAAAACCTTCACAGACAGAAATTGAAAAGGTCACAACAAGCATGATTTCTCAAGTGAGGAGCAAATACCATTTGAGAAATAGAACAATAAACAAAGATGTTGGGAAGCCTATTAGCATGTTCATTAGGAAAACAAGTAGCAATACCTTGATTGTGGGAAAGCCCAATGATAGTCTTATTATGAAGACTAAAGAAATAAAAGGAAAGAAATGGGATCCCAAAAGAGAAGAGGTAACAAAGGCGGATGGAACACATATTGTTGAAAACAAGATGAAGACTATTGAACCAAACATTCCTATGGTTGGTATTGATATGCACAAGGATGGTGCCCATTTTGTCTAGTTGCAAGGAAATACAAAGGAGAAAGGTATGGATGTTTCTATACCCTCTTATGCAATGGTTGACACATTTTATTTGCTATCACAAATTATTGTTCAGGTGCCCTGGTTAGAATTGATGAGAATAGAAGAACATAAGAACAAGGCCTTAGCATGGATAGGGGGTGATGTGACAATTTATTGTCTCTATTTTGTTATAATCTTTATGCTCTGTTGAAACATTTCCAATACATTCATGAACCTATAACTATGTGAACTTGTGATAAGTACAGTTAGAACCACCAAGATTATGGGTAGTTAGATATGACATGTTTTGCTAAACATCATATATAAATTTTAGTACTTCATATAGCTACTTTAATCTGTGTTCTAATATTTGGGTAAGAATTAACTAGTTGACTTGTATACATACTACATGCTACTAACCTGCCAGGAAAACAAGGAGCAGCTGGAGAGTGGATCAACCACATTAAAGAAGAGGCATTGAATTTCTAGCTATGATAGAGAAAGCAATCATACCACTGAGGATCATGTCACTGCTAGAAAGGAGCCATCATTCCAGAGAATATAGGAAACAACTCTGCTATATTTCCTTAGTGCTCATTAGTCTACTAAAATCAGTTATCCAAACTTTATTGTACTCTATCGTGGTTGTTATATTTCCTTCTTCTATGGAAAGACTTAGTCAGAATTTACTTTCATGCTTTCAATAAGTGTCAACCCTCTATATAAAGGGATTTGAATGGTTTAGTTATGTAATGAGAAAATATACATGTTGCCTTTCGTAGAGATATTAGCTAGTTTCCTTGATAGTTCTAATCCAGGACCACCTGTTTCCCAAAACCTTTTGGTTAATAATACTTGCCAGCCATAGTTTCATTATCCAGCACCTCTAGTAATGGCAGCTCCTAACTTTCCATTTCCTATTCCAAGTCTTATCAACAATCTTAATCTCAAGAACATACCTGCTTCGGCCCTTCCAAAGTTCTATGGCCTTATTACAGAGGACCCTGACACCTTTTTGTTCGAGTTTGACATTTTGTGTCAAAGTTTTAACTATAACACTGATAGTCATAAGCTTAAGCTATTCCCAACAAAATTGAAGGAGTCAGCTCTCAGATGGTTCATGGGCTTAAGAGAAAATGCAGTAACTGATTGGAATGGGATGAGAGACTTATTTCTACAGAATTATAAGGAATACTACAAAGGGGGTGATTTAAAAGGAGATGACATCTTTTGAATGTCACAGAAAGAAGATGAGACCCTGGAGGACTACATATCACGCTTCTTATACAATCTGCAGAAGAATCCTCAACATGCGTTGTAGGAGGATTCACAAAAGTTAATCTTTTTAAGAGGAGTGAATGATAATTGTCTGGAAGCATTGGACCTTATGGCTAGAGGAGATGTATCTCAGTCTTCTTGGGATGATCTCAAGAAGAGTTGTTTGAATTATTCCAGAGCAGCAGTAAAGAAGGGCATAGGGTTTCATCCAACACTTGAAAAAGGAAGTGGCTCCGACATTTCAAAGATAGAAATTCAAACCTGCTATCCAACTTCAAGAAAGACATCATTAACAATGTTTCTACACACTTGGACACAATGATTGCCAAGAAGAAGCATGCAGACATGGAGGCACAACTCATTGAATACTATCCCCATTGCCACAAGCAAAATAAGGATTGTCACTGCAACCTGGTCATGAACCTAGAGAATCAACACCTTCCAACTGAGTACTTAAAGATAGAAGGAGAGGATAAGAAAGTGTTCTTTATTACTCAATGTCATCCATGGGCCATGAGACAAGGTATGCCTCAGGACCCACTGCAAATTTCAAATCCTTATAATAGTCAGTGGCAAAATTGGAATGTCCAAAACCCTCCTCAGTATACTCAATCTACCTAGAATAATGCCTGGCCCAATAATCAACAGAACCAATGGTTTAATCCACAACAACCCCAATGGCCCTAACCTCCAAACTAATGGCAATCACCATAAGGAAATTGCAAGCCCACTAACTAGTGGAGAGGACCACAACAATGGCCTAATCCGAATCATGGATATCCACCTTTGCCACCTCTAGTGAATCCACCCACAATTATGCCACCTCCTACAAGTACAAGTTCTCAAAAGAAGACACAGTTACCTACTCAGCCACAATCGAATCCAAATAGTCAACAACATCAATAGCAAATATATGCTACTGATGCTCAGTAGTACCCTACTTATGAACTCAACATAGCCGATATACACCTAAGATCGGGTACTACCTTGCCTACACATGAACCCCCTCTTATGACGGAAGTGTCAGACCTTCTTGCAACATCAGTACCACTTCCAGAGAATTATTTTCCAAATACAGTTCTCTCAGCTAATGTCTCCAATCCAACTAATGTTTAGACATCAGTAAAACCTCCTTTTCCTTAGAGGCTTAGCCTAGAAAAACATATACCAAAAGAAGACCAACCGTTTGATATCCTTGACCAACTAAAAAGTATGCATGTCCAGATTCCTCTATTTCAAGCCATTAAAGATGTTCATATCTATGGAAAAGCAATCAAGGAAGCTTGTCTCAAAAAGCATGGATGAAAGAAAATGGGTCCCAAAATAGTTCATGTTATAGGATAGCTAGCTGATATCTTGTTGGGAAAGCTTGTAATTCCAAAATATTCTGATCCTGGGAGCTCAGTTGTTAATATCATCATTAATGGCCAGTCTATCAAAAATTCTTTAATAGACTTAGGCGCTACCATTAATGTAATGACTAAGGATACTATGAATAAAATAAGTATAGAAGGGTTGCAAACTACTCCAACAATCTTGCAACTGGTAGATAGTTCTACTTTCACCCCTGATGGGATGATAGAAGACATAATAGTTGCCTTGAACTCCTAGGAATATCGTGCTAATTTCATGATTTTATCACCAAAGGTCAATCTTGCTGGTTACCCTATCATTCTAGGACATCCATGGTTAGCAATAGCTAATGCTAACATTAGTTGTAGATCAAGGAACATGACAATTTTAGATGGGCAAGCAACTAAGAAACTAGCATTATATCCTCCAGCTCAACCCCAGCCAGATTTAAGCACCCCTATATAGCCAGATTTAGGAGATGGGGAAGAAGAGTTGAAATCTGTGGCTTAGCTCATGATGTTACATAGGTATTCTTTTCTAAAGTTGCAAGAGGAAGATGTAGTGATTAGGAGCATCCTAAATAATGATTGTGTTATGATCGAAGACATTTTTGAGAGCTCTGTGTTGGAGTTAACTACCTATGAGAACCATGTTGAGGAATGTGTTTTACCATTAGAACCCAATATTATCTATTAGTTACTCCCATGTGAAGTATTTACAAGCCCTATCTCAGAAGTATCCATGCTTAACCTTACCACTACTGTTGAGCTTTACAAGGGTCATAACCTTCATGCAAATAACAAGCTGCCCTCACAACAGCTAGAACAATTAACCAAACTCCTAAAAACACATGAAAAATCCTTTGCATGGGACTATGGGGATATGAAGGGACTGAGCCCCACACTCTGTACTCATAGGATTTATATCAATGAAGGAAGTCTACCACTCTGCCAACCTCAGAGGAGGATTAACCCAGCATTAAGAGAGATAGTCAAAATAGAGTTACAAAAGCTGCTAGATGCTGGCTTTATATATCCCATCTCTAATAGTAAATGGGTATCACCCTTGGTCATAGTAAATGGGTATCTTGTGACCACAATAGATCTAGTGCAATTCAAACTACTCGTCAATGGACATCAGCTGCGCCTGTATCATGAGCCCCAAACAAAGTAGGGCTTCCTGCAGTAGTTCCACAATAACACTTCAACAACGCAATAGGTAACACTTCCTGCAGCAGAAGGTGAAAACCTTCTTCCTGCAGCTTCAAAATAACATGCCTTCAAAGTATGACCATAATAAAACTTCATGCCACATGAAGTCTATTTCTCCATTCACTTTTCTTTATTCTTCTTTCCAACCCATTCCATTTCTCTCTCTTCCATCCACTCACCATCCACATCATCCACTTTTTCTATTTTCAATGTTTTCAATAAGAGCCACGTCAGCTGACACATGCATGTACCAACATCATTTCAGTCTCACCACCCTTTCTTTGTGCATACATTAATCAACTGCTAGGTACAAATTTTTAAATATCTACTCACTTTCAGCACATAGATTTCAATAATTATATTTAGTACTGTAATAAATATATAATTAAGGTGTTACACCAGTTCCCCATCTTGTGCCGAATGTGCCAAGTGAGGACACTTCTAAATGTTTAGTAGGGGGCAGGGGAAGTGTATTAAGTTCTAATGTCATTACTAAGCTATCTTGGTCACTTCCTTGTTATTTCAAAGCTGTACTTAGGCCTTGTTTCATTAATTTCCTTTATTCTCACACATTTTCCATACTACAAATCCCAAATAATTCCTGATTTTCTGAAGTTGATGTGGCCTGAAAAAGATTATAATTAAACTGTGTGGCAACTCATAGTTAAAATTATAATCTCCTCTATTAAAATGCCATTATTATTGTTTCATGCTAAAAATAATAGAGGAATTGTGAGAGAAAAGCTGATGTTTTCAAGAAGAGCATTTGAATTTCAAGAAGGAAATAAGGTATTTGCAGAACAAGAAGGATTAAAAGATTAACAGAGGAATTGGTGAGCAGAAATTTGGAGGCCGAATATTGAAAACAAATGGGTGGACAACTGTAGAGATGTGAGCCAGTGCATCATGGCCTTTTACTTGCAGACATTGAAGCAGTTAGTAGGTTTAATGCATGTGGTTGGTTGGGTTATTTTTTTCAATTATCACATTTTAATGAGAAGTGGCAGCTGAATTTATGAATACTTTTGAGGAAGGACAAACAACTGTATGGGGTTTAATGATTGTCACGATAGAAGAGAGAATAGAAGAGTTCACTGGGTTACCAGCAATTGGGTAACATTACCCCAATGTGCATGACTCTAGGTCATCACGAGCCTAGTTTTCCCTTCCAAGTGATTTTCCTCTGGAGATTAGAAAGAAAGGGTGCAAAAGAATGTCTCTTCCTCCACCATACAATGAGCTAGAAATGCATATTATCAGGTACCTAAAATGTGAGGGAAGATTTTCAAATTTGCATGCTCATCCTTTTAAGCTACTTAGCTGCATAAGGCATAATATCCTAGTAAATGTCCCTAATTTCTTGTATAATATGCTAAGTATTAGCACTGAGAAGACTCAAAAAGGGAATGCAAATTCTGTCACCCACCATGCCCTAATTAAACTGCTAGTCAAAAAATCCCTTAGGGATGTCTCTCCCTTAGCATGGTCAGAATTTTTCCAGCATAAAACATTACAACCTCAGGTTGACCCTACTGAGCAACCCCTAGAAATTGATGTAGAACCTTCTGAGCCCACTATGGAAACAACTACAGAAGAAAAAGAACCAGAATTACTTCAAGAAAATATACCTTTTCCCATTCCGAAAAGTAATGTTCCTACTTCTTCCACAAGGGAAGGAAAACAAAAAATTGGAGAAGAAACCCCTAACCTTGAAAGTGAAGTTCAAAACCTTGCAGTTCTAAAAAGTAAAAGGAAAAGGTCAAATCCTACAGCATTTGTTCCTGCAGCAGAAAGGCCAAAAAGAACCCTAAAAATGAAGACTGCAGAGGGAGTATAAACAATGGTGCATAGAAGTCCTCAGATGCGAGGACAAGTGTCTCCAATTTCCCCAGAAAACCCAACTGTTCCATTAGCAAAACCTACCGAAAAGCCTTCTGTTGAGTATATTTCTGACCATTCCCCTAAGCAAACAGAAGTACCTTCATCTCCCCAAAATCTACAAGAATGTTATGATAAAAAATCGCATGATGATCTGGGTGTACCTGAGGAAAACCCTAATGTAGCACAAGAAAACATTATTGAAGATGTCCAGATGACGACTCCACCAAACCTTGTTTATTCCCATATGTCTGTTGTGCCTTATAAAACAACATGGTTTACTAAATATTTTGAACAGGCTTCTAAGGAAAAGAGAAAATAGAACACCCAGCTGCAAGAATTTGGCCCTCCAACAATACAATCTATTCTCTTCAATTTATATAACTAGTTTGTCTTCCAGAAAACTTGGTGGAAACAAGAAAGAAACATAATGAAAAAGAGATAAATGAAAAGAAAGAAGAGATAGAAGTTCTTAAGGAATAGGTAAAGAAGTAGAAACAACAATGGATCATGCTCTCAAACTAGCTGATCAGGTTATAGCTTGTAGACCACCCCCCAGAGTGTATGCCATTTGTTTGAAAGAGCAATTTCTCTTATTTCAGTTAATGATGACTATGAAGGATATAGACTATGAGTTTAAATCAGCTCAAAAATTCTATGGATTATACTAGACCCTTCCTTCATGGCAACAAAACTTATTCTGTGAGCTCTGTCTACATAATTTTGTCATTCCTCATGAAACTGAATGGAACCCTTTTCTTTACATAGGTGATATCCATTTGAGAGCCCTAATCTCATGGATGCACAATGAGGGAAATTATGATAGGTAGTTGAATAACTATAGAGACCTAGAAAAGTCTGAACCATTACCCTTAAGGGCTGAGTCGAGCAAACCTGATGTCCTCCTAAGAGATTGGCTTAACCTAACCTATGGAAGGCTAGAACCTGAAATCAGAGAAAAGGTCTTTGCACTCAGAGATATGGTTTACAGGGAGTATCAAGGGTTACCCTAATTTTCATTTCAGAGAGCTCTTGTAGGGGTAAGGAGCCGATGGAATAGGTTAGTAGATGCCTTTAAGAAATCAGAGCCACATAGCCCAATCAATTTTGAAGAAGTTGCAAATAGAGCAACCAAGTATATGCAGTTAGGGCAACATAATAGAAGAGAACTTTGGATTCCCCTGTCTTTCCAACCACTAATGCTCTTATGTCCACTGTATGATATCAATTCCACCAGACTAGACCATCTGCAGGAGGAGCATCGTACAAATTATTGGGTGAGGACATGAGGATTCTATTATACTTTTAAGAGCTGGAAGAAGGGAAAGACAAGTGTTGGTGATTTTAGATCTATAGCCAAAAAATGTAATGCTTGAGGACAAGCATTATGTTTGTTAGGGGGTAGATGATGAGACAATTTAATGTCTCTATTTTTGTTATATTCTTTATGCTCTGATGAAACATTTCCAATACATTCATGAACCTATAACTATGTGAACTTGTGATAAGTATAGTTAGAACCACCAAGATTATGGGTAGTTAGATATGACATGTTTTACTGAACATTATATATAAATTGCAGTACTTCATATAGATGCTTTAATCTGTGTTCTAATATTTGGGTAAGAATTGAGTAGTTGACTTGTATACATATCGTATGCTTCTAACCTACCAGGAAAATAAGGAGCAGCTAGAGAGCGGATCGACCACATTAAAGAAGAGGCATTGAAGTTCTAGCTATGAAGGAGAAAGAAATCAAAACACTGAGGATAATGCCGCTACTAGAAAGGAGCCATCATTCCAGAGAATATAGGAAACAACTCTGCTATAGTTCCTCAGTGCTCATTAGTCTGCTAAAATCAGTTATCTGAACTTTATTGTACTCTGTTGTGGTTGTTATATTTCCTTCTTCTATGGAGAGACTTAGTCAGAATTTACTTTCATACTTTCAATAAGCGTCAACCCTCTATATAAAGAGATTTGATTGGTTTAGTTGTGTAATGAGAAAATATACATGTTGGTTGTGTTTAGTATAACAGAACTACCCTTTATGTGTTTGATGTATTGTTACATTACTATGTAATCAGTTTATGAGAATATAATGAAAGAGTAATTTTGAAGTATCTTCTATGTTAGTAGTTATCAAAAGCCAACCAAGGGGGCCCACTTGGGAGGTGGAGTAGATTAGGATAGAGTAGAATTTTTTTCTGCATTTTCCATGTTTTCAAGTAGAAGTTACTGTTTTACTCCTGCAGCATTACTACTGTAAATGTTCCTGCAGCACTTGTAGAGATAGACATAGTGAATGCTTTGAGTTGTTAAATAGGCTTAGGTTAAGTTAAAAACATTTCAATAGTAATTTCATTAAGTAGTTAAGTATGCTTACATTCCTACAGTAATAACATAGGTTTCTTTCCTGCATTTTATCTTCCTGTAGCATAGGTAGTATGACTCTTTGAGGGACTTAGTGCACAAACGGTGCTGTCTCATTTCAAGTCTATGTCCCTAGATTGACAATCTAAATGCATTTCATGATGGGAAAAGTAATCTTTAGTATGAATACATTATTCCTAAGAGAGACAATGGCATGATTATCATTACCTATTGTGAGACTGTTTACGGGGTGTAAATATTCTGATACCCTCAAAGGTAAGACTCCTGTTATGACTTTGGAAAAAGAAAAAGGGATAAAAGAAGAAGGAATAACTTCAGAAATTCCAAAAATTTATTTAGATAGCTCTGATACTTCTTATCTAGATAACATTGATCCATTTTTCCTTAGTGTCATAGTAAATGACAAAATTGTTAAAAATTGTATGATAGACTCAGGAGCATCAAATATTGTAATGCCTTTTAAGGTCATGGAGTCATTGTGACTTAAAATTGATACAAAACAGGGTAGATGTTGTGCCCTAGATTCAAGAGAGGTTCCTATTATTGGAACTATTAAGGATTTTTCTTATAAACTATCAACATACCTTGAAAAGAATCTAATTATGAGTGTGTTGGTAGTTGATATCCCACCCCATTATGGAATGTTACTATCCATAAAATGGAGTGCAGCTATGGGTGGGAGTTTACAGTGTGATTTATCCTTTGTGACTTTCCACATTGATGACGAATTTGTAAAGGTGGAACGAGAACTTAGGATTCCACACATGATAGAGAAGAATGTTGATAATGACACTACTTGTTTTATTGATACAAATATCAATGCCTTTAGGGTTGAGGTTGTTGTCATAGAAAAGGAAATTGGACCTACCCCTATAGATGTAGAAGTAAAAAGGTTTTCTGATGAAGAAAATTTATGGACTATGAATTTTGATGGTGCTAGTTCAAAAGAAGGTTCGGGGGCAAGTGTGTTGTTAATATCAGCAAAGGAGACTACCTACAAGTTTTCCTTCACAATAAACTTTACCTATACCAATAATATTGTAGAGTATGAGGCATTGTTTCTTAGTTTGAAGTTGGCAACAAAAATATGGAATTAAATGTTTGCATGTTATTGGTGATTCAGAATTGATTGTATCTCAGGTAAGGTCTTCTTATGCATCCAAAAATAAAAGATTAAAACAATATAGAAATGATGTTTGAGATCTCATAGAAGAATTTGATGCATTTGGTATCACATGGATGGATAGGAATAACAACAAAATGGCAGATTTGTTGGAAAATGTTGCAATAAAGCCATATGACATAATATTTGCTAGAATATCCAAGATTGAAGTGCTAACAAGGCCATCGGTGCCTGATAATGTTGAAAATTGGCAAGTTTTTGAAGATGATGTGGATATTCTCAAATTTATCAATTATGAAGATAACTTTCATGGACAAGAATTGGATTGTGGTTCGTTTGTTGAAAATATTGATGTAAAGGAGTCTATTATTGGAAATGAAATAATTCAATTGAAGAAAAATAAAGTCCCAAGGGGCCTAGTTGTATTAGAAAACATTTTTGACAACCAGGATGGAGCTAAAACATAAATAAAAGAAAATAACACTAATGAAATAAATTTAGGTACCAGTGAAGCCCCTCAAAAGGTTTTTATTGGCAAAAGGATGTCATCTCATGTAAGGGGGGATTTGATTAAGTTGCTAAGAAAATTTTAACATGTTTTTGCATGCTCCTATGATGATTTAAAGGCCTATATAGAGGACCTATTTTAGCATGTTATTCCTCTCAGGGATGATGCAAAACCATTTAGGCAGAAGAAAAGGCCTATTAACCCTATTCTTTCTCCCAAAATGTAGGAGGAATTGATGAAACTTAGAGATGTCGATATTATTGAACCTATTAGGCATTCATCATGGGTTTCTAATTTGGTCCATGTTAGAAAAAAGAATGGTGACATCAAATTATGTGTTGATTTCAGAAACCTTAATTTGTCTTCCCTCAAAGACAATTATTGCTTGCCCAATATGGAGGCTATGTTACAAAGGGTAACTGGTTCTGAGATGATGTCCATGATGGATGGATTTTTAGGATATAATCAGGTGATAGTGCAGGAATCAAAATAGTTTAAGACCGCATTTACCAGACCTTCGGAACCTATGTATATGTAAGAATGCCATTTGGTCTTACCAATGCAGGAGAAACTTTTTAGAGGGCTATGGATGTTTCTTTTGCATAATTCATTAATAAATTTATGGTGTTTACTAGGATGTCTTGACAACCTATTCCAAGGAGGAAAAGGATCATTTCTTGCATTTGGAGAAAATATTTTCAAGAGCTTTGGAGTATGGTGTGTCTTTGAATCCAAGAAAGTGCTTCTTTGGAGTGACAAAAGATAAGTTTTTAGGTCACTTGGTTTCCAAAGAAGGAGTCAGGATTGATCCTAAGAGGCTGGTTGTCATTGACAAAATCCAACAGCCCAAAAATGTAAAAGGTATTCAATCATTCTTCGGACAAGTTAATTTCCTGAGAAGGTTTGTCACTAATTTTGCAAAAATTAGCAGACCTATTTCAAAAATGCTAAACAAGGGGACTGAAGTAAATTGGATTGGGGAGCCATCATTGGCTTTCCAAAGAATAAAGCAAGAAATTAAGGATGTCCCTATGCTTAAGGCTCCTAAATAAAAAAATCCTATGCATATCTTTTCTTTTGCATCCTATCATACACTGGTTGCAGTCCTACTATAGAAAAATTCAGAAGGATTTGAGCAGCCAATTGCTTTCTTCAACAAGTCTCTCTAGAATGTTGAATCAAAATATGATATAAATGAAAAATAGGCTTATGCCCTGGTGAAAGCAATCAAGATTTATAGATGTTATTTAATGGGAGGAACAATTGTTGCTTATGTTCCTAGTGCTACTGTAAAATATATTTTCACACAACAAGAGGTCTCAAGCATGAGGTGTAGGTGGATTAACAGAATCCAAGAGTTCAATATTGATGTTCAAATTACCAAGTTGGTTAGGGGTTAAGGACTTGTAAAAGTGATGACCCAAGCCAATTTAGATGTAAATCAAGTGAATCAAGTTGAGGAGGGCAAGGAACAATGTATTTTTTATATGGATCATTGTGATTGGTACGTTGACATCATTTACTATTTACAAAAAATGCAATGCCCTCCTGGTTTGACCGAGAATGCTAAAAGAACTTTAAAGCTTCATGCCATCAAGTATGTGATAATTTTGGGTAAACTATGGTGGAGAACAATTGATGGTGTTCTATTGAAGTGTGTTTATAAGGATCAAGCTAATAGGATTCTAAGGGATATGCATAGTGGAAATTATGGAGGCCATTATATGGCTAAAATAATAGCTCATAAGATTGCAAGAGCAGGATTTTGGTGGCCTTCATTATTTAAGGATGTTGTTAAACTTGTAAAAAAATGTGATGCTTGTCAGAGATTCTCTGGTAAGTTGAAATTTTCAATTAATTTACCTTTGAAACATGTTGAAGTTCAAGCTCCTTTTCAGTAGTTGGGTATTGATTTTATAGGAGAAATTGAAAACAAGTCTAGTGGTGGTCATTCCTGGATTTTGGTCGCCACTAACTATTTTACCAAGTGGGTAGAGGGTATTCCTAATAGAAAATCCACTAGTAGGGTTGTGATGGATTTTAGTTTGAACAATATTATTGTCAAATTTGGATGTCCAAAAATAATTGTGACTAATAATGCAATGTGCTTCAGATCTGATGATTATATTGATTTTTTGTGAAAAGTATGGTATAAATAGGTCAACTTCATCCCCTTACCATCCTCAGGGTAATGGGTAGGATGAATAAAGAAATAAAAACTTATTGAAGATAATCAAGAGGGTCCTTGATATAAATAAAAGAGCATGGGATGTTAAGTTACCGTTGGCAATTTAGGCTGACAGGGTGACTATGAAGAAATCAATCAGACGTGCTCCATTTGATTTGGTATATGGGATTCAGGCTAGATTGCCTCAGAACAACCTAATTGAAATGTACAAATTTGTTCAGTTATACGGTAAAGATTTGACAGATGAAATACAAATAAGGATGAATGATATCTTGGAATTAGATGAAACTAGAACAAAATCTGCATTAAAGAATGCTAAGTTGCATATAAAAGTTAAGGACTTGTATGACAAGAGAACCACACTAAGAAAATTTGAGAAGGATGATTTGGTTCTTTTGTGGAATGCCAGGTTGGAGGATAAAGGAAAACATGGAAAATTTGATCCAATCTGGTTGGGCCCCTACAAAATTCATGATAGCTGGGGAGAGAAATCATATTTTATCAGAGATCTTTCTGGTAACATTATGGAATTTTCCATTGATGGAAAATTTTTGAAAAGGTATTTCTCTTGAAGTACTATCTTTTCCATGAGCATTAGTTAGGTATGTAAATATTCCCCTTCCTATTTTCCTGCTTTAGGTTTGCCAATTTTTTAGTTTTCCTGCAAGTTTTTTTTTGGTCAGGTTTATGGTTTGCTCTACCAAATATTATAATTCCTTGATATGCCTGCAAGAGGCATACATCTCCAAATAGAGCCACTGTTAGTCAATTTTCCAGTCAATGCAAAAATCCTTTGAAAATTGCCATTTCCTATATTAGGTGTGAAGAAATAGGATTTATCCATGTCAAAAGGGTTCAAAAAATCTTATCTAAGTCTAAAACCCTACCCTTGTTCTATTTCTTCATTACCTTTTTTGCAACTTGAGTTCCAGCTTTTTGCAAATGCCTTAAGTTGTCTAGCAGAGCCATGTAATGTTTTAAGTATTTTACCTAGTGGGCCCGACAATTTTTCCTAAGTCCTAGCATGAATTTAACAGTTCCTCATCACTAGAATGTGTATATCTCCATAGTTTTGTTGACCATTAGTGCTTCACACTTAGTCATATATCTAGGCAATGATGGTCGGTCATCATTGCAACTGATTCATTTTGTAAAGGCCGAGTTATGTATTGTATACTTACCGAGCAGTAGTACTGTCGAGTAAAGTCATGGTCACTACATGTTTGTATTATGCTAAGTATAGTTTTTTCTGAGTTAAATATGCAATGATTACCGAGTGACAAAGAGTTTAATAGATGTCGAGTACAGTGAATACCGAGTGCCAAGAATAAAATTTTCTGAGTTAGCCAGGAATGACATATAAGTTTGGAATGGCACAATGATTGAGGTAAACCAATTTTGGTGATGGTGGTGTTTTGTATTTTGTTTGTTGAGGTAATTACAGAGGTAATTACGCATTCATCTTGTAATCATTGATCCCTATGTAATACCCAGAGCCAATCATAAAATTGTATACCTTAAGTGACAATAGGAATAAATCTGAACTGTAGATCTTGAATCATTAAGATGTTTTGGTTATTATATAAGGTCAAGATCTAAACCCTAAAATGTAGTAGCAAGGGATGGCGAATGTGAAGGGTGTAAGTAGAATGGTATGATTCAGTAAAGGAAAGCTTACAGAGATAGAGTTCAGTGACCGAGCTAAGCAGTGAAAGGACATAATCGAGAAAGATCAGATAGAAGAGATCACTAACATACAATAAAGAGGAGATCTATAATCTGCATATAAGTGCAAACTGAAATATCAGGTACTGAGACATTTTAATCAGTGTATCAGGGTAAATCTCTTAACCGAGTAGTCATAACATACTTTATGTAATCTCTTTACCAAGTGCTTACTTTGTTGTATGTTTTAAATCCTTTAGCAAGGTAGACTGTATAAGCCTTTTAGCTTTTAACAAAGCAGACCTTTCACAGGGTAGATCATGAATTGATCACATTTTGTAAGCCTTAACAGGTAAAACTTATTACTACAGTAGTGAAGATTTGTGGGTGTCATCCCCACCCCAGTTTTACCTTTCAAGGGTTTCTGGGTTATCAAAATTACTGTGTTATGAGTGATTTCATGTATGTTGCTTAACATGTTAAGTTACTTAGAATGATCAAGTTTTGTTTATATCATGCATAAATTTTTATCAACAGAAAAGGTTAAAAGTAGGTGATATCTGATTCAACCCCCCCCCCCCCCCTCTCAGTATTACCTTCCCATTTATATTTCCAACAATTGGTATCAGAGCTATAAGGTTTCTTATAGGAAAGTCTAACCACTTGAAGAAAAAGATCTTAAGATGGAAGCTTATAAACTAGGGAAGATCATAGAGAATCAAAAGATTGATGTACAACTGGCTTTACAACAACTGGAAGCAGCCAGAGGGGAATTGAAGAAATCTTTGAGCAAAAGAAGAGAAATTTCTATTCAACAAAATGAGCCATAGTACAAAGAAGAAGACATCTCTGGACTATTTGACAATGGTAACTCTGCAGAAAGTGATAAAGCTATAAAAGAACTACTAGAGAAAAATACCATACTAAATGATGACATTAGAACTCTAAAGAGAGAACATGAAATTCAATCTATCAGACTTTGTGAAGTAGTGCAATAGAAAAAGAAAGATGAAGATGATAAGGCAATGGTTGAAGAAGATAAAAGACAAATTGTAACAAGGCTAGATGAAAGAACAAGTGACATGCAACGGTTGACTAATAATCAACTAGATATGGTAAATCAACTACTGCTGGCAAATCAAGAATTGGGCAGGAAAGACATGGAAATCAATCAACTAAGATCTGAAAATGATCAGTTGAAACATGAATTGAGAACTGAAAAAGAAATCAATGAAAGGATGCACAAACCCAATGAAGCTGCAAAGTATTTTCAAGAGCTGTTGAGATCACCTAGAAGATCTAGTGATAGAGCTGGAATTGGACTGAATGAACATTCATCATCTACTGAAGAAGGAGAAGAAGAAGAAGGAGAATCATCAATGAATGAAGAATAGAAGATTGTGAAACCAAAGAACACCAAGCCCACATGTCATCACTATGGAAAGCCAAGACATACATCCAACATATGCAGAAGCAAACATGGTAAGTCTAATCCTAAACCTAAGTTTAATGGACATTGTTTTAACTACAAGAAACATGGACATCAAGCACATGAATGTAGATCTAAGGCTAGCAATTCATCCACCTCACCCAAGTTTCAAGGAAGTTGTTTCAACTATTAGAAATATGGGCACAAAGCATTTGAATGCAGATCTAGACCCAGGTGGTCATCAAATGAACAAACTAAGCTAGTCACAAAGCATAAATCATATAATTGGGATTACAACACTTGGTATAATTGTCACTATTGTGGTAAATATGGACACATTGGAGAAAATTACATGAAGACTCATTTTAGAGGCAAGTCTAAAAGCTGGATGAATGGAAGCATGGTATGCTACAAATGTAATAAGGTCGGTCACCTAAAGAAAGATTGTAGATCACCCATGCTGAACAATGATAAGAACCTGAATGAAGATATCCATGAGAAATTGAAGAATCAAATGGACAAGACATGGAAGAAGAAAGAAGAAGAAACCACAAGTGAAGCTAGCACATATGCGGTCACCAAATCTGAGGGATCAGGTGATCACACTTCTTCTAACTAAGCATGGAAGGTATGTTTGGAACTGAGTCTTGCAAAGTTTTATTTTTCATCAGTTCTTAACATAGAATTGAGCAAAAGTCCATATTTGCATAGATAAAGATGTAGTAGGACATATCTGAGAAAAATAGGAATTTCATTTTTTTTGATGCCGAGCATCAGTGTCTTGACCGAGTTATCAATGTATGCCAAGCACTTGTTACGATCGAAATGCTATATATGCTGAGCTGCATCGTAATGGTTATATCGACTGAGCTTGTAATTAACCGAAGTTAACATGAGTTTGTTGAGACAGCTGTATTCCACCAAAACTTGTACGGAGCATTTATGAGGCCCTAATTCTACTTTTCAGATTTATAAAGTGAAAAGTTACCATTAATTTCATTTCACAATGCTATTTGAGATTTCAAAGAGTGATTCAGAGTTCGTGCAACTAGTTTAAGAAAGGCGATTCTGAATTTTCTTAGCGTGCTGTCGGCAAAATCTATCTATAGGTTATTGACGAGAAAGGCATTTTATTGAGTAAATATTTATTTTCAGAAATTATTGTTTAAAATGGCATCATCATCATCTGCATCAGTCAAGAAACAAGGGATGGAAGTTTTTAATGTGCAATTAGTAAGAAATGAAGTATGCAAGCCGAAGGTATTCAAGGCAATATCGGAGAGTGCGATCAAAGGCGATTTAAACAGAGCCCTATCTTCCATTCTAGAGAATGTGTTAATAATGAATGACATTAGGTCTTGCTACATGTGTAAAATTGGAGAAATCAGTGATTACGAGATCAAGGAAGCTTATGATAGACTATGTGTTAATGGAGTGCTAAAGCCGGAACATAAGGTTGTTGCCGATCAAGGGTTAGTGCATGCCCTAGATTTCTTGTAAAATTTTAAAGTGGAATGGATAAAGATTATTTTGAGTTGAGTACATGACATGCATTTATGGCTAGAAGATGGACCAATAAAGATTACAAAGGAGATGATACATCGAGTCATTGGATACCCTACAATTGAAGGGAAAAGAACGATGAAATGTGTAGGTAAGGAAGATATTTAAGCCAGCACCTAGGTAGTTTGGAACAAATGAGGAATGATAATCTCCACCATAACTGATCCAAAAATTGACTTTGATGTTAGAGTCATCTCGCACAAGTTTTATCAATCTAGTTGGTTGGACAATGTCTCCTATATGGTAGTCGACGAGGCATGGAAGATAATCAAGAAAGGATACACGTATGACCTTGCCGAGCTCTAGCTGACTCAACTTGCCGATTATCTGAACTCCATCTGGACTGTGAAGAATTCTATGTGTAAGTTTGGTTCCTTACTGATCTGTTTGTTCTTTTATGTAAAGAAGTGTTTTCCTACACATGGAGGTGTTATATGGGATAAGAAGAGACCCATCACTATTCAAATCAACGAATTTATAAATCAGATTAGAGACAACTTTAATAGAATAATGGAACCATTTTGTTGAGTTTAAGAAGAAGATGAGAAAGAGGACTAGAGTCCCTATGTCTTTGATTGAAAAATATAGTAAGGATATATGTTTTCTGGTAGACACTGATTTTACTTATGCATAGGCTATCCTACCTAGGGTTTCATGGTTAATGCCATTACCCTATGAACTAAATATAGATGAAGCTACTGCTGCAATTATAGCCCTCATAGCTGAAGAAATTGATAGTAAAGCACCTTACTTTGGAACCTTTGATGAAGCTAAATCCAAGATCTCTTTGGGATTAATGGCTGCCACCACAGAGAGGAAAAGAAAGAAGATAGTGAAGAATTGGAAAAATATGTCAAAGAATCTGATCAGGATGCACCACTAGAGTTGACCCAAGGATTGGGAGAAGATGAACTAAGTGAAACTAGTAATAGTGAAGAAGAAGAAGAAGAAGAAGAAGAGAAAGAAGAAAAACCAGTGATTGTCGAGCCTTCGGCTAAGAAAAGAATTGTAAAACCTAAAGTGTCATCGACACCAATACTTAGGCCTAGAACAAGGAAAGTTTCTATCAAGACTCCTAAGATGCCACCTGCATCTACTAAGTGAAAACCTGCACTACCTAAGGCAGTGCCGAATAAGGTTATAAAGAGGCCTAGAAGGAAACTTGTTTTAGAACAAGACAATGATGAAGAAATAGAGAGTGATGAAGGAGTAAAGAGGAAGGTTACACAACAGGATACTCCACTCACTATTGATGAAATATGTAATAAGATTACTAGCTCTGTAGTAGTGGATGAGTTGAAAGGATTAAAATTTGGGAACATGAGCATTGGAGACAAAGAAAAAGTGGAAGATGCTATTCTTGAAATGTTGTGCATTTTCAAGATGCTGCCGATTCAAATAGAAAATAGAATTCCCAAGGAATTAAGCAACAAGGTTGCACAGAAATGAGAATATGCTCTGCAAAATGAAAAGGAAATAAGGGAGAGCACTTTAGCTCAAGTTGAGTCTAGTCTAACCCCTGCTAGCATCAAACAGATAATTGAACAATATAGAGCTAAGTTTGATCCCAAACTTAGAGCTTAGCTAATTCTTCAACACAAGGTTGAGGATGTTGTACAAGAAAGTCTCAAAATTTGGAAAATAGTGTTTGGATTATTGTGTGACAAGGATGAAGAAAAGGGTGCTAGTACTTTGAAAGTTGCTGAACCTAAAATAAAATAGAATAAAATGGAGACTGGAACTCCTAAGAAAGTGGAAGATCGGGACAAATCAGAGGTTCACATTGTTGACATAACTGAGGAGAGCCCCATCAAGAATTCAATTTTGACTGAGGATGATTTAAAGACTGTGAAAACAAATGATATATCCTTGCTAGGTAGTAACACAACACTTTTGCAGGTCAAGGATTATCCAACAATTGCTGGCACACAATCTATTGATATGAGTCCTCCCATACCTAAAGTTGCAACTATTGACAAGTTAGTTGGTACAAGCCTTACCGAGGAACCCATAAAGTCAGTATCAGTAACTAAATCTACATCTGCCGAGGAAGAGGAAAAAGTAGAAAATTTTGAAGGCAAAATCTAGAGTCCTCCTATGAAAGATAACAGAAAAGAAGAACAAGGAGATAAGTTAGATGGACAAGATGTTACTCCTCATGCTAAGGATAAGGGTAAAGGAGAAATAGATATAAAAGGAAAATCTATTGAGGTGCAAGATACTAAGGAGCAAGAGGCAATACAAGCTCTTGTAGAGATGCCAAGTGGAAGCACCCCACCGAGAACACAGAAGGAGCAAACTGAGGTAACAATTGATGAGGTCATTATTATTCCTAAATGGGATACTGATAACCTATCTTATGAGAAAATGTAGATATTGAAGGATTTGCTGACGAGGAAAAGCAGGAAAGAAGAACTTCGAAGGGAACATCAGCAGAAATAGGTCCTATATGAAATAAAAGATATATTTAATGAAGTTTATGAATTATTAAATGTAAATAGTTCCACCCCCATATTGGAACAACTTGTACACATTGTTCAAAAAGTAAATAATGAAGCTAGTTGTGCAAGTGATAAGTTATTTGAATGGTCAGAATGAAAGTTTGAGACCAAAATGCTAGAGAAGGTATCTGCCGAGATAACAGTGAAATAGGTCGAGTTGTCTACTTTGGTAAAAGAGACCGAAGAGGTAGTTGTGAATGGACAGTCTCTGTTGGCCAAATTCTGTAATGTTGAACTATTCACTGATGAGAATCAACGACTGGTTGACACACTAAAAAAAGAACTTAAGGCTACCAGTTAGTCTCTAAGCTTGGATGCAGACACTAGTGCCGATCATTATGCCAAAATCCTGCATACCCAAGGTAAGTTAGTCGAGCTGGTGGCTAATGATGGCAAGATTCGATCTAGACTACTTTCTATGCAAACTATTTTGATACCTCATTTGGAGGCCATACAAAGAAAGTTAGTCAAGGCCAAGGAATTAGCTCAGAGAAATCCAAATTTGTCCACAGCTGAGAGCTTAGTTAGTCTAGCTGTCGAGCTAGAAGTGTAGACAGAAGTTGTAAATCTTGCTACAACAGCTTGGGAAACTACACTACACATGGTCATGGTGTTGCATAGACCATTTCTGGAGAAATTTTGGGAACTCCCTACCAATGAAGAGATTCATCGTGTCAAAAACAAGGGGGAATCATCATGACAGGATTAAGGACAGGTAACAAAATTTTGAATGTATATATATCTCAGGGGGAGTATTAGGCTAATACAACATACTTTTGTAATTGTAAGTACAAATGTCATGACAAAGTGTTTTTGCCACTAATGTCAAAGGGGAAGATTGTAGATCTCCATAGTTTTGTTGACCATTAGTGCTTTACACTTAGTCATATATCTAGGAAATGATGGTTGGTCATCATTGCAACTGAGTCATTTTGTAAAGGCCGAGTTATGTATTGTATACTTACCGAGCAATAGTACTGTCAAGTAAAGTCATGGTCACTACATGTTTGTATTATACCGAGTATAGTTTTTGCCGAGTTACATATGCAATGATTACTGAGCGACAAAGAGTTTAATAGATGCTGAGTACAATGAATACCGAGTACCAGGAATAACATTTGCCGAGTTAGCCAGGAATGACATATAAGTTTGGAATGGCACAATGATCGAGGTAAACCATTTTTGGTGATAGTGATGTTTTGTATTTTTTTTGTTTAGGTATTTACGGAGGTAATTACACATTCATCTTGTAATCATTGATCCCTATGTAATACCTAGAGCCAATCAGAAAATTGTATAGCTTAAGCGGCAATAGGAATAAATCTGAACTGTAGATCTTGAATCATTAAGATGTTTTGGTTATTATATAAGGTCAAGATCTAAACCCTAAAATGTAGTAGCAAGGGATAGCAAATGTGAAGGGTGTAAGCAGAATGGTATGATTCAGTAAAGGAAAGCTTACAAAGATAGAGTTCAATGACTGAGCTAAGCAGTGAAAGGACAGAATTGAGAAAGATCAGATAGAAGAGATCACTAACATATAGTAAAGAGGAGATCTGTAATCTGCATATAAGTGCAAACTGAAAGATCAGGTACTGAGACATTTTAATCAGTGTATCAAGGTAAATATCTTAACTGAGTAGTCTTAACAGACTTTATGTAATCTCTTTATGGAGTTCTTACTTTGTTGTAAGTTTTAAATCCTTTAGCAAGGTAGACTGTATAAGTCTTTTAGCTTTTAATAGAGTAGACCTTTCACAGGGTAGATCATGAATTGATCACATTTTGTAAGCCTTAACAGGCAAAACTTATTACTACAGTAGTGAAGATTTGTGGGTGTCTTCCCCACCCCAGTTTTACCTTTCAAGGGTTTTTGGGTTATCAAAATTACTGTGTTATGAGTGATTTCATGTATGCTGCTTAACATGTTAAGTTACTTAGAATGATCAAGTTTTGTTTATATCATGCATAAATTTTTATCAGCAAAAAAGGTTAAAAGTAGGTGACATTTGATTCACCCCCCCCCTCTCAGTATTACCTTCCCATTTATATTTCCAACAGAACATTTCCCAATCACCTCATCGGGGATCTAAAGTCTTCATTTCATGTTCACGCGATGTCCATTCCTTCCCAATGTGGACATTTCCATATGTGTCATTGATCTTTTATGAGCATTTTCCATTGGCATAAGGTCCACCAATGATTCTATTAGGCATAAAAAGCTTCAGTGAAGACAAATTTCAAGTGATTTGATCCTCGACTGATGCTTTGGGATATCTTATGGCGATAAAGCTATCGTGATGAGAGGGAGATTGGTAGGGAATAATTATGTGCTTCTCGATTGTCGATGATGTTATTAGGGAGGCTTGTGGAGATTGTCTCATCATGGTTAGTGCGGCCGAGGTTGAAGAGAAAGAAAGAGATAAGGACCGATCTGGACTAGATGATCCAACGGTCGGCATGATACCGCAATGTAAAGATGCATGATGGTTACTCTTCGCAAGATCATGACCGAGTGACACCTATTCCATATGATGTCATCCTCGCCAGTCTAAAGAAATAAGTAAATCATAGTTTGATCAAATCTTATCTGACAGCAGGCGTGATGCCTTAATCAAGAGATGCATGATGGCTATTCTTCGCGGGATCACACCTTGTTCTTGTGTATCCTGACTGGTGTCACATCATAGAATGAAGGAAAGTAAAGTGCAATCAGATCATCTTTGATCTGATGGTTGGTGTGTTACCATTATGGATGGAAAAGTGCTCGATGGTTAGTGATCATGCCTATCATCCAATCTTCCATTAGTGAAAAGTGAGTAAGTGGGGCCAAGGATGATGCAGTTTGATTTCCATCAAATCTAATCCGATCGGACGAAGGGCGTAAATCTTGGATGAGAAATTATTTGAAATTTACCAATCACAGGATTGCGACAATCATTTGATGTGTTGGGAAATGTGGAGATCGACAACCATGTTTTAAACCTGGTTCATTATTCATTGTTAGTCAATTTTACAAATTTTTGAATTTGAGCAAGGATTTCTAGCAAAAAAGGAAGTCAACGAGCCAGAAAGGAGAAACCAAATCATATCTGATTGTTCTCAAGTCATAAATGATGAATTTATAGTTGAGAATTAAATCGATTCCATGGTGGTTGAGTCAGATATGATCAAAGATATTATTTTTTTGTCGTTGGAGACTGATATTTTGTAGGAGGTTTCTTATGGATGAAACAGTTATGATTTGGGACAAATGGCAAAGAATTCAAGTCCCTGGTACACAGTGGTAGATGAGATATTATTTTGAAGATCTATTTTCCGTAGGGATTCAAAGGATCATACCCTAAATTATAGTTTGGCTACTAGGGTTTTCAAATGTATTTTATATCAGATTTGTTTTTGATATTTTCTTATTGTATTAGGGTTTTCTCCCTGTCACTTCTGCAATAACTCATTTCTTGATCTCATGTTGCGGTGGTTGACAGTGTTGCCCTAATTTTTCCCTAAATGACCCTAAGCTTGTTGTAGTCCTTGTTCTTATAAAAGGATTCCCAAGGTCATTTAGTGGTTATCTTTTACCTGGTTAAAGAACTGGTCTCTTCCCAGCTACTCCTTTATCCGTTTGTAGACTGACCTGCCTGCAAAACCAAATAATAGAAAAACTTCTATTGGATTTCAGTCAAGAATTGGTCGAAGAGGTCTGTAAACTTTTTGTTTCATAGAGATCCTAATGAATCATACAATTTTCTTATTTATGTGTGGAGTATTTTATGTTCAGTACATCACTTTTGTATCAATTCCATGGTAACTAATACAAAGATTACATGAATTGCTTTGAATCTTGTCTGCTGCTTTAATGGTTTGTAATTTCCTATTGTCTTGTGAATTGATAAGCTCAAGTCCATAGCTTTAGATTTAGTTCTGTATCTCTTAATATCCTTTGTTGTTAACTCGGGAAGTTAAGTAAATGCTTGGTGTAACTTGACAGAATTGCAGGGTATTAAGGAGGGTTGTTGTAAGTAATGAGGTTCTTAGTATAATCTGATTTTCATTTGCAAGGTGAATGATATGAATCAACAATACAGTGAGGAATTATTTTGAATATGCCCAATGGATAAGGGATTGATCACAAACATTTTTGTCAAACAAATTTTCTTTCTTGTCTATCAATTCTACCCCTAAAATATCAAATTCCAAATTTGAAGTCAATAGTTGTGGACTTAATAGAAAAATCCCCTGCTTTATTTGTGAGCAATTTGGTAGCATGTCTAGCTTCACATCCTATCCCTTTATGCCAAAAATAACAAGAAGTATTATGGGCACCTATCTGCTTTGTGAGGATTAGTGGAAAAGTGAAATTAAGTAATCCTAATCCTAGGTACATGCACCTGAATTTTGTAGAGTTCAAAGTGTAGAAAGCCCTTATGCTTTGTTAATTGGTCCTTGTTCTTGTTTGAATGTACTGATTGTGGGAAGTAAGCTAACCCATAGGTGAATCTCTACATTTCCAAGGTTATTAAAATCTTGCTAAACCTAGAGCTAACAAGTCTTTCTACTCAACTCTATTTGTGAACTATGTTCACAAATTTCTTATCCAATGTGTTTGATACCATCCAGCATTGAGGCTCACAAGCTATCCTGCATCACTACATAGATATTTTCTTTTTATTGTTTGATTTTTGCTTTCTTGGTATAGGTTGGGCTTTATGAGAATCTTATGAAGTGTTATAATTTTTCATTAAGAATGTAACCTTTTCCATTGAATTATTTTCCAATTCTTTCAATTTGGGTGTTAAAATAGAGGTAATTTTATTGAATTATGGAAATAATTAATGAATTTTCAATTTTCCAAATACCACAAGTTAGTTCTTGATTTTATTCATTTTTAAAAGGCATTTACAATAGCAAGTTATTTTATATAGTTTAGTAAGATTGGTGCCATATTTGGAAGCATTTAATGAGGAATTTCAAGCATTTTCAAAAGAATTTTAAAAGACAACTAGAGGGAAATGAAATGATAGATTTGTCTCCCTCTTTTTGATGCCTTACAAGAGTTGTGATATCTATAAAATGAAGCCTTCAATGGTTTTTAGAGGCAGTAATCAAGAGCAACAAGGTTGGAGAAAGAACTTACAAGTTGCTCAAGAGAATTACATGAGGAAGAGTGTAATTCTAGGTATAGAATTTGGAATTTTGTATGTACTTTAAATTTTTTTTGATATTATGTATTTTTATGTTTCAATAAGATCATATAATGATGGATTTTTGGTGATAATTTGGTTATAGAATTTTTTTTTATTATACCCTACGCCTTGGCCTAAAAAGTGTTGCCTTCAATATTTTGTCTATCCTTCAACCTTTTGTTTAATATTGAACCTTAAAATTCTGGAGTTTTAAGACCTATAATAAAGGTTTTCCTTGGTAAAACTCTATATGGAAAAAATTTTGGTGCTAGAAAACATCATTAAAGCTTCTTATAATAAATGAAAACCCCACTAACTTGTCACCTTATGCCTTATTGAATCCCTATTAATTGATTCAATAATTTTGTAAAAATTTGAAGACACACCAAACAATGTATGTAATAAATGAGTAAATAGTTAAGAATTATTATTTAAATGATGTTAATATCTTGAAATTTGAGTGAAGTGCAAATAATGACATAGTTACATCATGGATGAACTAGGGTTTTGATATTTTCATGTGCAATCAAAATGATTGATATAAAATAAAGCTTTGAAAATGGTGAGAGTTATTTTAAAATGTCTCCTTAATAGTGATTATAAATGATGTTAGATGATTGTGATATACTAGGGCTTATGTCTATTTATATAAGTACTAAAAACATAAATTAATTTTTTTTTGGCACAAGAGTAAGCAAATATTAATTAATTAAAATTAAAATAGCTTGAGAACATGATTAATTATAAAATTAGGCATAGTGGGTCAACCTAGATACACTTGAAGCCCTTAAATGAATTTCAATTGCACACTTGTAATCTTCAAAACAAAGTTCATTAGTGTAAATTTGAGTCTACATCTTAAAAATGTTAAATTAAAATAAAATATATATACTTAACTAGAAGTGTATGAAACTTATTTTTCTAAAATATAAATAAATTTTAATAAACTCAATTTTTAAAAAAAATTTTAACTTGATTAGCCAAAATGCATAACTATATACCCTTGTAAACTTTATTTATATTCAACTTTACTTATTAGTTGTCTCACATTTAATAAGTTTCATATCTTAAATTACACTGTAATTTTATTTTAAATATCTCAAACTTTTAATTTAACAAAATACATTGAACTCTTTTGGTGGACAACAATGCATAACATAATTCTAACCCAGGATAATTTGGTCAAGAGAGGATTTCAGCTACCCAATAGATGTATTCTCTACAAATAGGGAGAAGAAACTATTGCCCACCTTTTACTTCATTGTCAATTTACTATGCAACTTTGCTAGAAAGTGTTGGAAAAGTTTGATTTACCATGGGTCTTCACTAGTGATATCCAACAATTTATACTGGAATGGAGGAGTCTTTCCTACAACCCCCTTAGTGAGATAATTATGGCTTCAAATACCCCCCCATGTTTGTTGGACCATATGGAAGGAAAGGAACAATCAAATCTTCACAGAGATTGAAAAATTTAATGAAAAGTTTCTTCAAAGAAATGTGTAAATTATTGACTGAGAACTTGTCACTTACCAATTGGAAGCTCCCTAGCTACCCTTTGACTCAATATAATGACAAAATTGCTAAGATTTGGAGTCTGGCAATGAATGATGCTAAGTTTGATAACTTAAAAAGATTAGCAAGGAAGGTAATGAGATGGAGACCTCTAAACTCAATTTTGATGGAGCTGCCAAATAGGGAAATGTTGCAGGTGAAGGGATTTTAAGATGCTCTAGAGGAGAATCGATTGATGTCTATGCTGGTAACTATAATGGCTATACCAACAATCAAGTTGAATGCATCACCCTCTTTTGGGGAGTTAAATTTGCTCTTTCAATTGGTGTAAAAACTCTTGACATCGAAGGAGATTATTAAACTTATAATTGATGCTATTAAATAAACAATTAATGCCATTTGGTCTATGGAAGGGATTATGGAGGATATTAACTCTTCTACTAGGATTTAATTCCTTTACCATAAATCATACGTTTAGGAAAGGAAATAGTGTAACAAATACTATGGTAACCATGGGGTTGTCTATAAAATGGGTTAGTTGGAGGAATAAGGAATGCCTCCCACACCATATGAAGACCCTTCTTATGGGGGAAAATAATTTTGATATTGTGGGAAATGGGAATCAAAACTAGAATAATTTGGGGTTTCTTGTTAAGTATAAAGTTTTTACTTAATAGAGCGGGGATAGACACATTAAGAAAGACTAAGGGCCAACCCTTGAGTTTCATGAAAAGAAATTTGAATTTGAAGACAAAGCATAATACAATGGAGAAATAGATCATGAAGACAAGTTTCCTCCCACGTGGCATAGTGATGTGACATCTAATGAATGGGCGATGCTAGGTGACTTGAAAAAATATTTATTTATGATGAGATGGCGTCACCGTTGGGAAAGCACGAATAATTTTAAAGGATTTTTTTTTTAAATGTAGGATGTCTAGAGATTATGTAATCCGTGTTACTTATATTTAAAATATCGAAATGGGTTGTCCGAACACACAAGCGGTCACAAAGGATAATGAGCCTTTTGAGGACATGAAGACCCATAATTGCATTCAGTACGTTAATTAATTTTGGGTGTTTATTTCTCATTTTGCCATTACTAACAAATTGGGGCATGTTAATTTTACTGGGATGGCCCTTAGTGGCCTTATTATCAAACTTTTAGTAATATAGATGGTAGACTAGATAGGAATTCCAAAAACTCTAATTCTTTTTTTATGCTTTGGTTAATCATTTTTTGGTGATGTTTTTGATGTTAGTAGTTAACGATTAATGTGTTGTTAATGTGTTGCTAGTGTCAATCTGTTGTCTATACGGCCTTTGGATTGTTGTATTATTAGGTCAACACCCTAATTTTTACTGTTAAATATAAAAAAACAAAATATGTTGAATAACATAAATTTTATAAATTTAATTATTTATATGTTTTTAAGACTATATAAAAATAATAATTTAATATAAATTCTATTAATATTTATATCTATTTTTTATGTTAAATTGGTATAACTCATTTTGTTTTCTTATAAATAGATTATTGAATCTGATATCAAACATTCATGAAAAAACTACCGAAGAACAGCTCTAACACATCTAATGAATTGTGGAAACTTCATTATTTCTTCTGAATATTTGAAGATGACAAGATTGAATGAGTTTCATATTAAAAAAATAAAGGTCAATAAGAAACGATCACATGATTTCTAGCACAAAAATAACTTGATAAAGAAAATAATAAAACCTTTAAATCTCTAGCAACACGCTACAAACAATGAATTGAATAAGATTGTTCAACAATCCATCATTATGCAGTGTTGATATTTTACGGCATTGGTCATTGAATGCCTTTATTAAGTGAGCTGCTTGCATAAAGGAATCAATCGAAGAAATACCCATAGCTGATTTAGACTTCAGAGATACCCATCGAAGAAATCTTGGACAGTAGTACAATTAATCTCTGGATAAAGTTGGCAAACTTCCAAGTCATTGGGTGCTTTGATTTCATATTTGTACTGACATCCATTGATAAAAATGTCATGAGTCAATGAAGCCACTATACTCTCTGGAATTTGTTTGGCTGCACCAACAATAAAGAAGAAGTCATGTGAAGATAACTAATAACGATATAGAAGAAACAAACAATATGTTGAGTTAACCAGTATTATATATGATATATGGTAGATGTACCTTCAGCAATGCCCAAGAGATCTTGTTCTGAGATGCAAACCCTGGGCAGAGTTTTCCCAATCTTTTCCTCCCAAACTGCTGCGAGCTCGTTTAGTGTGAGGAAGTTTTTGGGTGGTCTGAAGTGCACGGATTTGTTAACAGTGCGAATATCTTCCACAATCTTTATTGTGTATATGCCAATGTCTTTCCCCGTTACAAAATAAGCTGCCATTAAAAATATATGAGAGACAGTAGTAATAGGAAGCATAAGATCTCAAAATTTAAAAGTCATAACAATTTAATGATCAAATAGTCAGTAATATGAGTTAATTTTATAATGTGTGATGGTTAAGTTGTATTTTTATTGATATTGCTATCAATATTAAATTTCTGTTGGGTTGTTGTGTTTACAAGTTTGTTGGGTTGTTGTGATTGCAAGTTTGTATATTCACTGATCTAATGTACTTGGAAATTTGAACTATATTATTGATACCGCTGACATTCATGCTAGGTGACTTCAAAAGCATTTATAAATGTCGTACACTCCCTGACTCAACTAGTGTACTTACAGACTCTATGATCCTATGCATTTATATCATAAATGAAATTCCTCAATTGTAACCTCACCTATACAAACTAGACTAAAAAAACCCCACTTCATCAATATTAAACTCCCTAAACTTTTATCTTCAATCCCATAATCTTTATAAAATTACCTTTTTTCAATTCTAATCGCCTTTGATATTAAAACTTTCTATCTATTATTATAAACTTTTATATTCAATCCCATAATCTTTATAAATATTACTTCATTCAATCCCAATCACCTTTGATATTACCATCGCCATAGATTTGAAACTGTTCTCGGGGAGGAGGAATTTCAGAGGGATGGGTGTGATAGAAGTAAGGCCACCCAGCAATGGAGTTGCAGCAGATGTAAGTGTATGGGATGTTGGCAGCCTCCACTGCCCGCCTGACAACTCTCTTCTCTTTGTAAAAGGTAAGCCCTGGCTCCACTGGATCAGCTCTGTCTATATCATGCCCAAACTCCGAAGGAAGAAACCTCTGCATCAACTAATTGTTAAATTCCTGAATTTACATAACAATCAACATTTATACATGGGCAAGTTATAGTCTTGACCTTAACTGTGCCAATTTCCTTAATGGCGTCTAATATCTTGAGCTGATCTCTAATCTGAGCGCCACCTACAACTGAAATAACAACATCAATCCCTTGCATGGCCTTCACCAAGGACTTGTGGTCACTTAAATCTCCCTGCAAGCGCCACATTAAAAGAATGTAATTTTAACTCTTCAATCAAATCAGCCCATCAATGTAGCTCGTGAACACTCTTAGAAATCTGATCTGACAGGATCGATTTTGGTTTAAACAATATATTCACTTGATTACATGGCTTATTGAAATTATGCTAATAGATGAGTCTATTGAAGAAGTTTGTATACTTTCAAATAAACTACCTAAATAAATCAAAACTTAAATCGAACTCTTTAAACTTTTCAAAAATTGACAATAAGTTGACAATAGTAAAAAATTGACAATAAATTGACAATAATATAATTACTAGAGCTATGGGAAAACTCCAATGGCCTATCCCTAAATATTTTAAAAAGGGCATTGCAGGTATCAGAAGATTTGTTTGGATACATACATAGACAATGTGAACACCAGCATCTTTCAATTCCTGGAGGTATTTTGCTTTGGCAGGATCATATTCTGTTGTGGGTCGAATAAGAGCATAAGCAGGATGGCCTGCAGCAGCAGCTGCAAGAGCAACAAAGCGGCCAATATAACCAGTGCCTCCAATGACCAGCATTTTACTGCTCAAATTCTGCTCTTCTTCCAATAAAGGAACTGGGATTTCCTTCAATATGCCCTTAATTGCAGTATTTTGGTGGCCTGGGCAATTGAGAGAGTGAAGCAGTGTAGCATCCATTTTTTTATTGCTACCAACTCTCACTGGTAAGATCCAACTTTGAGAAAGCAGTGTAAACCGCACAATTATATAGCAGCTTAGCTTAAAATTCTGGTGAAAGGGATATGACGTATTCTAGTTAATTTTCTCAATCTGAGAGGGGTAACAGATGTGATCTGCTCTCTCCCCGGCTCTCATGGGGGAGCCCTCATGGAGTACTTAGGTAAATGTGCTTTCAAAATATTTTTTTTGAAGTAGTCTTTCCCTAGTGTCAACAAAATGAGTTGTAGAATCTAACAAAAGGATGGATTCGGAATCCATCAAAAACACGAGAGCTAATGTTTAATATAATCTTACTGTCAAAAGTTCCTTCTCCCTAGGGACATTGCTAGAAACGATTAAAAACATGGGCCGGGCTTAACACATTGTCTACTACAAAATTCAACAGATGAGGAAATATCGGCTACAATTAAGCCAACTTTGGGATCTTAATCAACAAAGGAGAAAATGTTGGCTACCTTTAAGCTAATTTGTGGATCTTGCGAATAAAGTCTTTTAGCTTTTAATTACAATATATTTTATATGAACATATATTAGACAACATGGGATCTTGGTACAGCTAGCAACTTGCAATCATAATATGAATATAATGAATATAAACTGGACAACATGGGGCTTGGTAAAAACTTTTGGTTTGCAATCATATGAACGTATATTGGATCTTGGTACAAACTTTTGGTTTGCAATCATATGAACATACATTGGATCTTGGTACAAACTTTTGGTTTGCAATCATATGAACATACATTGGACAACATGGGGATCTTGGTACTACTTTTTAGCTTGGAATTACAATAAATCTCATTGAACATATATTAAAGAGTGATAGTATATATTGTTATAAAAGAATAATTTGTTCAGGGATTATGTTTGGGAAGGCTCGCGGTTTCTTTTAGTCACATTTTTCTCGTAAGTTTTTTAAATTTTGAGTTTTATTTGGTGACCCAATGTCAGATAGATATATTTCTTGATTCTCTTTCTTTCACAAGTAAAAGAGCTTATGGAATCACACAAATTATACTAAATTCATTATATTGATAAGTAGGAGATATTTTCCATAGAAAGTCAAATTTTGATATTGGTATCAGGATTCGACTGTGTAGTTTTTAGACAAACTCATGGACCTATGTTTCATGAGTAGTGGTTCACAAGAACCCATCTCTCATGAGAATGAATGGAACACTTAGCACTCATTAGATCGAGGTAATGCTTGCAAAGGTGAACCACCAATACTTCTAGCTGGAGTAGTACCGGGGTGGGTGACCTCCCGAGAAGTCATGGTGCTTCACCTCTATAAGCATCACCTAGATGCAATGAGTGTTAAGTGTTCCATTCATTCTCATGAGAGACTGGTTCTTGTGAACCACTACTCATGAAACATGGGTCAATGAGTTTGACTCAAAAACCACATAGTTGAATCCTGATAGTAATATCACAGATTCATTATAGGCAACAAATTATTCGCGCCTTGAGATTCAATGAATTAGAATGCCCTATGGCATTTATTTGTCTCACCTCAATTTTATTTTGGTATTTTAAAATTTCAACGTTGTTTCAACAAACGCCAAGCCTAAACAAATGTGTACCATCCAATGCTCTAAGTTATACTAGATATAATATCTCTCCAAGTTTTTGCATATATTTAGAATAGGCTTTTCTAGAGGAAGCTCTCGTGTTGCGACACGTGCAATGTAGGCAATATTATAAAAGTAAAAGGTGCAATTTATGAGAATTGGTGGGCCTCACTTATGTTTCTAGTTTAAGTTGTTAGAATTGTAAGAATTTGCCTAAGGCAAAGAATAGAAACCAAGATCTAGAAGCTCAAGAGATAGCACAAGAGAGACAAATATGATATGATCAAATGATCAAATAATGAAATAGATAGATGATTGATTATACAAAGAAGGAATGCCTCAATATATAGGCAATGCAATAAGACTACATGATAAGGAGATGATAAGATATCACCCACACAAGGTGGAATCACATGTCCACCAAAGGTGGATCATCCTCCAATATGCAATAAAGTATGTGCATTGGATTAGGATGATAATGTGATAAGAGCACTAAAGGTGGATCTCACACACAACGAGGTATGTGATGACAACTATCACACCTAAAGTGGAGATTCTCCTAACCATGTGCTAAAAATGAAATGCAAACTCCTAAGTGTCTCAAAGACAAACTACTATGCAATGCATTATCCTAAGTAAACTTAAGTAAAGTGTAATTAGTAAATACTTAATTACACCAACACCCCCCCTTAAGTGCAACTTAGGGGAATGCACTTAAGCTCACAATGCAAGATGGGTCCCAGCTACTAGGCCATGTTAGGTACCCATGTACAAAATGCAAGAATAATGCAATCTCTCATAAAACGGAGAAAGAGGGAAAACCTCATGGGAAAAAACCCTCCCCCAAAAAGAGAGATGAATACAATAATAGAAGATGAGAGAGAAGACCTCATATGAGGAAAATATCCCCCCCATAAGATAGAAGTAGTGGAAGAGAGACCAAGTAGCCCCCCCTCAATGTAGAATGAACACCAATGGTGGATGCTCCAGGCTCGATGTAGAAACTGCTCCATGAGTGTAGAACAACATTCCTCCCCTTAGGAAGAAACAAGACCAAAGGTGTATAGGTGAAGCTGCCTCCCCAATCTCTAGGAAGAAACTTCAAAATGTATGGAATCTCTGAAACCTGCTCAAGTGTCCCCATGTCAAAGCTGAAAGGTGCCTCCTCCAAATCATGTGTACTAAGCCACCCTGTTGAAAAAGACAAATCAGGGTCAACTGAGGATGAATGTAGAACATGTACCAAAGACCCAAGTATCTCCTCTGAAGAGAAAGTGACCTCCTCCAACTGTTGTATCAAAGTATCCACAATCACGTCACCCTCAAAAGAATGATCAAGTAGAGAATGAATATGAGGGTCAGCATGTTCCCTTGCAACAACTAAAGAAGGATCATCTTCAACAAAGAGAAGATGAATGTCATCAATGAAGTCTTCCAAATCTGAAGTGTGGGACTCCACAAACAAACCTACAATGTCTGTCAAGTAGTCATCCCATGGAACCAAGTCTGGAAGACAATGAATATCTTGCTGCACTGAATCACCCGAATCTATGTGAATGCAAGCATCATCAAGTGCAAGAGTAGAAGTAGGAGGAGATGAAATAGAAGGCTCAAGAACTTGATCATGAGTGAGAATACCCAAGTTCAAGTAGCCAAAACTCTCCTCAAAATCTGAATCATCACTGTAATCATCATATGCTGAAGACTCACTGTTTGAAGAATCACTGTCATCAAGAGGAACAAAATCTACAAAGGAGTACAACCGAGAAGAGTGATCCACTATCCCAGTAGCAATAACTGCTCCACTCTCCAAGTCCTTGATGAAAACTGAATCAGGTGTAAATTCCACAGTCTTCTTTGTAGCACCATTTGTGATTTGATAGATAGAAAGAAGGTTATTGGTCAAGTGTGGAACACACAACACATCATTGAAATGTCCATCCTTAACTTCAATACTTCCTTTCCCAAGTACATTCATGTAAGTGTGATTGCCCATCAAAATAGGTGGACCTTTACAAGACTCAAATGATGAAAACATGGACTATGAAGAAGCCATATGATGAGAAGCCCCTGAATCTAGAAGCCATCTACCTGAATCATGACTTGAAGAAGCATATAAAGCGTGTCCTTTTTGAGTGACAAATGTGTGACCCTTTCCTTTATCTTTTTCTGAATTTGGTGAAGAAGAGGTTGAGGTAGACATCCTAGAAGGCAATTTGATGTTGTTCTTGGCAAGAAGATTCTTCAATTCATCAATGTCCTTCTTATAACAAAAGTGTTCTTCATGTCCATCCTTTTTGCAATATGCACAAAACCGCTTCTCCTTCTTTGAAGATTCACCCTTTTGAGGTGATGTAGAAGTGTCATGTTGTGTGGAAGTTGATGTTGTGCCTTCTTGTTGAGACTTAGACTTCCAATTCTTCTTCTTCTTTTGACTTTGATTGCCTTGACTCTCATGATTAGCCACCAATGCCTTGGAAGTTGAAGACTTGAGAAGCCCCATACTCATCAATTTTGTTTGTTCTAAGACCAACATTTCTGAAAATGACTCAAATGAAGGCTTAATGAAGGCACTTCCCATAGTCAACTTGTGAGTATTGTAGCTTGAAACAAAAGCTGCATATTCAGGAGGAAGATGATTCAACAAGTGACTAACCAACTTCGCATCCTTTATGGAATTACCACAATCATCAAGTTGTGCTCTATAGTCATTGACTTTGGTGAGATAATCTTGAATTGTGTCAAAGTTCCTGGGATCTAATTTGAGGAGATCAGTCTCAATTTTGAATCCCATTTCCTCATCCACTTTACCAAACAATTCTTGAAGTTTTTCCCATGCTTCTTTAGCATCATTTATGTTTTTGATGTGATACATTACTGCTTGAGACATATTCTCTCTTAAGACTCCTAAAGCTTGATAATTTCTTCGTGACCATTTATCTATTGCAGTAGTATCATCAGCAGCAGGTTTTTTAATTGTACCATCCACATAAGGATTTAAACCTTGAACCATTAACTTGCTCCATACATTATCTTTCCATGTAGCATAGTTATGTGGAGTTAATTTTGCAATTGAACCCATGATGCAGAAATGAAAAGAGCACAAAAAGAGAGACACCAACACACAAGACACCCCCCCAATTCACTCAATCAAAGAACCCCCCCCAAAATGATGATTTTGGCACTTTATAACTAGTGCATGTACAATTGCCACTTGCCAAAATTGATCAAAGTGGACTTCTGATTTTGATGATTACAACAGAAAATATGAAGCTATATTAGACTCAAACAAATAAGACACAAGATCTCTCAAGGATCTAACAAATTACAAGTGCCAAAAATAGGCCAAAATAGACCAAATTTTGAAAGTACTATGTCTACTCAAACTTTTTCCAAACTGATACCAGATCTGGAAAGTAGACAGAAAATCATGAACTTTCAAAAAAAATAGCACTTGAAAATGTGTCCATATGAGCCCGAACGAAGCCTCTAAAGTTGTTAAAAATCTGGATTTGTGATTTTCAGAAAATATCAAAAACAAAAATCAGAAATCACCTGCACCATTGTGTAGATCGTGAAATTCTACCGCAAAACAAAAAAAATTGCTCTGAAAAAGGAGTCCGGATGACTGAGATATCGCTGTTTGAAAATTGCCTCTGAAATTATTTTTTCTGAATCGCCGCCGCTGAACCTTGAAAATTCAAATAGCTCTAGATTTGGCTTCAGATGTCCGATTTGGATGAAACAAAATTTGATTTAGGGGTTTTTGGACCTCCTCAATGTGATTCCAACCTCTGATTTGCACCAGCAAGCTCCAATTTTGACCTGCAATAAAAATCTCTCAAAATAGGCTATACAAATGAAACTCCTATGGCTCTGATACCATGTAAGAATTTGCCTAAGGCAAAGAATAGAAACCAAGATCTAGAAGCTCAAGAGATAGCACAAGAGAGACAAATATGATATGATCAAATGATCAAATAATGAAATAGATAGATGATTGATTATACAAAGAAGGAATGCCTCAATATATAGGCAATGCAATAAGACTACATGATAAGGAGATGATAAGATATCACCCACACAAGGTGGAATCACATGTCCACCAAAGGTGGATCATCCTCCAATATGCAATAAAGTATGTGCATTGGATTAGGATGATAATGTGATACGAGCACTAAAGGTGGATCTCACACACAACGAGGTATGTGATGACAACTATCACACCTAAAGTGGAGATTCTCCTAACCATGTGCTAAAAATGAAATGCAAACTCCTAAGTGTCTCAAAGACAAACTACTATGCAATGCATTATCCTAAGTAAACTTAAGTAAAGTGTAATTAGTAAATACTTAATTACACCAACAAGAATTAACTAAGGACATGTGGCGCCGGGGTGACCCCACAATAGTGTGTCCCACTTTTTTAGACATGCTGATTTTTGCTGAAATAACACATTTTTAGTAAAATAAGATGATTTAAGCCTTGAGAGGTTCCATTTGAAGGAATTAATTACAAATGGTTAGCTCAAAGCCTCTTAGATTAAAAAAACATTGATATAACATCTATACTCCTCATTCATACCTACAAGGGAGTCTCCTTCACACCTATATATTTTATATGAACATATATTGGACAACGTGGATCTTGCAAAAAAAATCTTTTAGCTTTTAATTACAATATATTTTATATGAACATATATTGGACAACGTGGGATCTTGGTACAGCTAGCAACTTGCAATCATAATATGAATATAAATTGGACAAGATGGGGATCTTGGTACAAACTTTTGGTTTGCAATCATATGAACATGCATTGGATCTTGGTACAAACTTTTGGTTTGTAATCATATGAACATACATTGGATCGCGGTACAAACATTTGGTTTGCAATCATATGAACATACATTGGACAATATGATGGGGATCTTGGTACAACTATTTAGCTTGAAATTACAATAAATCTCATTCAACATATATTGGAGAGTGTTAGTATATATTGTTATAAAAGAATAATTTGTTCAAGGATTATGTTTGGGGAGGCTCGTGACTTCTTTTAGTCACATTTTTCTTGCAAGTTTTTAAAATTTTGAGTTTAATTTGGTGACCCTATGTCAGATAGATATATTTCTTGATTCTCTTGATTTCAAAAGTAAAAGAGCTTATAGAATCATGTAAATCATAGTGAATTCATTATATTGATAAAAGGGAGATATTTTCCATGGTAAGTCAAATTTTGATATTGGTATCAAGGTTCAACTATGTAATTTTTGAGACAAACTCATTGACCCATGTTTCAGAGTAGTGGTTCACTAGAACCCATCTCTCATGAGAATGAATGGAACACTTAGCACTCATTAGATCGAGGTAATGCTTGCAAAGGTGAACCACCGATACTTCTAGCTGGAGTAGTACCGGGGTGGGTGACCTCCCGAGAAGTCATGGTGCTTCACCTCTATAAGCATCACCTAGATGCAATGAGTGTTAAGTGTTCCATTCATTCTCATGAGAGACTGGTTCTTGTGAGCCACTACTCATGAAACATGGGTCAATGAGTTTGACTCAAAAACTAGACAATTGAATCTTGATAGTAATATGACGGGTTCATTATAGGCAACAAATTCTTCCTGCCTTGAGATTCAATGAATTAGAATGCCCTATGGCATTTATTTGCCTCACCTCAATTTTATTTTGGTATTAAATAAAATTTCAATATTATTTCAACAAATGCCAAGCCTAAACAAATGCATACCACCCAATGCTCTAAGTCATACTAGATGTAATATCTCTCCAAGTTTTTGCATAGATTTAGAGTCTAGGCTTTTCTAGAGGAAGCTCTCATGTTGTGACACATGCAATGTAGGCAATATAATAAAAGTAAAAGGTGCAATTTATGAGAATTGGTGGGCCCCACTTATGTTTCTTGTTTAAGTTATTAGAATTAACTAGGGACATGTGGCATGCTCTTAAGAACTCTCACAAATACAAAAAGAGAGTTTACTTAAATGATCCAATAGTTGTAAACTCATTACATGATCCATGTGTCATACACTATATTGTGGTACAAAAGCACTACATTTCACACAATCACTGTACAATTTTAGCACTCACAACCTTCCTGCATAATTGGGCAAGGGCCTTGTAATGCTAAATTAGCTATGGCAAGATCAATCTAATTTATGGATTGAAACTTGCACAAAGATTAATTTCAATCATTCATAACCACCAACTACATAATTCTTAGACAACAAAGTTTCACCTACCAATGGAATTTGAAAAGAATAAGCGATACACGGGGGCTTCACTTAGTAAACTTGGATCATATCATGTGCATTCATGGCATACTAAAGAATAACCCTATTTTTAAAAAGTGTTATCCCAAATTCCTTTTTTTGTTAACCCCCTCCAATACCCCACACACCCCTTTTCCTCTATAAACCCTCTTAATCTTCACCCCCCACCACCCCTCCTCCCCCACCCCCCAACAACCCCCCAATATAGGCAATATTTTGCCCTACCATTTTTTGCAAATATGAGTAGAATGGGGAGCTAAATGATTTATTGATGTTGTCATTAATGTCAACATGTTTCTATTGTCATTAGTGACTAGTTATTGCAGTTGTTCTAATGTTTTATATATAGTGGTGCTGAGAGATATGCTCTGCATTTCTTCTATATTGAAAATATATTTATGCGGTTTGGATATGTTATTAAGCAGTGTTTAGAGATATTAGATTCAAGATTTTTTTACTTTGGATCACATTTCAAAAGACTTGGTGCTCACCAGTGTGTAGCAATTTTTGATTGAGAATCCTATGAGAAATACATGCTCTGCATTTCTTTGCTTATCAGCTTCTAGCGTTGTGGATTTGGATTTATTTTTATAATGTTTGTACCGTTGATTTAGTCTAGATGGCACAAGTTTTTGTGTTTCAGATGCGTCTTTTAAAAGTTCAATGGTGTTTACTCTAGGTCTGGCCAACCTCGAGTGTTTACACCTTTACCTAAAAAGCTCTGGAGAATGTAAATTAAAGAGTAAGGTGTATGTTGTATAATTTGGTCCTATTTAAGATGTGATGTGGCCTATTTTTCATCACTTTCCACTATGGGAATGTTTAAGTGCCATCCTAATTTGAATTATGTTCGATTAAGATGCCTAGCCGACCTTGGGAAAAATTTTGCAAGTATGATTATGGTATAAATAAAGGATGCATTGTTGCAAGAGAGTGTGTGTGTGTGTGTGCACGCCCGTGAGTATGATGAGGATTTGTGAAATAGAATCTATCTCCCTATATGCATGGTTATGAGTTGGTGCAAAGTATTGTGAAATACAGTGTGGACATTCATGTGTTAGCTATTGGTAGCAGTAAGAAGAAGGTATGTACAGGTCTTTCAGTCAAGTTTAAAAGGTGCATTAGTGGTAGATATTGTGTCTTTTATTCTTTTTCATCTAGGCAATGAGCCTTATACCAAGTAGTGAGCCATCTAGTAGTGAGCACTCTTTGTAAAAATAATATTAACCGGTGTCACCTTGATAGGTGTTTATATAATTGAGAATTAATCTTCTCCATGGTTTTTCCCTTAATAGGATTTTCCATGTAAATATGATGGTTCATTGTGTATGGTGGTTCTTTTTTTCACATATTCCTTTTATGTTTACATCATTTTGTGATTAAGGATTAAGATAAGTTTTGTGGATTTTAGTTCAAACAAAATATGTATAAGTTTTATGGACAATTGATTCACCTCCCCTCTCATTTCTCTTGTGCACTTAACATTTTTTGCCCATTTTAAACCCCCCAATATAAACACATGTGATAGGGTATTTCCCCATTAGTGAAGCCCTCATGAAGCTATAAAGGGTTTATGCAAGCCATCTAAATCACCAATGAGAATAATTAAGCTGTCAAATTTGTAGAGATTTCTCCACTCCATAAAAATAAACTTGATGAAGAAACCACTATGGGTTGATCAAATAAATTCTACAAATAGTTGCATGTGTACCTATTAAACATATAAATTTTAAGTGGTTAACTTTTTGAGCTTGATGCATTGATTGCTTATCTAATGTTGATCTTTTTCCAATTCATCTCATGATCCTATAATGAAAGGGATAGGGATAAATAGCATGTGATAAAATACTATGAAGTGTGGGCCTATCTTTTCTTACATTAGAAGGAAGATTATCCATTAGGCCTCAAAAGGAACGAAGTGTTAGGTAGATGCAATGATCCTTGATTATAATGGAATATGACTATGCATATGTATTTTAGAAATGAAAGATCTAGGACTATATAGAGAGAGAGAAAATATGGTTTTTTGCATGCATAGGGCGACTAGAAATTGACAGACAAATTCTAGGACCAGATCTGAGAAGTAGATATTTTAATTGACATGTAAACCAAATTTTAGGCCAAAATAGGAGGATAGGAGTGAGCTAGTTTCCTTTTCCCTAGATATGGGTGAATTTCTCACCTTTGTCCTGACACTTTCCACCTAAATCAATTGTAGACTATAATCTGTTCTCCTAATATTTTCGTAGCTCTTCCATTATGCATGCCACCTAATACTACACATAGAAAAAGAGGAAAAAGGTTGTGTACAAAAGAGTTTTCCTACTTCAAACCCAAGTTTAGGAATCAACCTTAAATATAAATGCAATATTTTTTAAAGGAAGTGTGTTTATATGCAGAAGAGGCTTGATCTGAAAATGAAATGCTTATAACTTCATAAACCTTCTTGAGGTCAAAATGTTCATGAAGGCACTTAAAATTGTCTTTGATGTTAGCTTTTAGGATAGGAAGATCATGAATGCCTTCACAAATGTTTAGATCTATAAATTATGCTTTGAATGCTGACATAGATCTAGGAATCTTGCTAAAACCAAATAATCATTAAAAGAAGTTCAAATTTGGGGCCAATTCTCAAGGACATGGGCCACTCTTAAGATAGAGGTGACCATCACCCTTATGTAAAGAAGTCACCCTTATTTGCCCAATGCAGACCCAAATTTGGACTAGAGGTCCTATTTGGTATGGGGATGATGAAAATATACATGAAATTGAGGCTAGATCAAGCGTAATAGGCACAAAATCCTTGGAACACTAATATGTTATTCTAAACTTTTACCTTCAATCCCATAATCTTTATAAAATTACTTCAATATTCAATCCCAATCCCCTTTTTATATTACCATATCCATAGATTCAAACTATTCTCGAGGAGGAGGGATTTTAGAGGGATGGGTGTGATAGAAGTAAGGCCACCCAACAATGGAGTTGCAGTAGATGTAAGTGTATGGAATATTAGTACCCTCCACTACCCAACCGACAACTCCCTTCTCTTTGTAAAAGGTGAACCCTAGCTCCCCTGGATTAACTCTGTCTATATCATGCACAAAATCTGAAGGAAGAAACCTCTGCTTCAACTAACTAGATGTTAAGTTCTTGAATCAACTAGAATTTACATAACAAGAAACATTTATACATGGTAAATTTCTAGTCTTGACCTTAACTATGCCCATTTCGTTAATGAGCTCTAATATCTTGAGTTGATCTAATATCTAAGAGCCACCTACAACTAAAATAACAACATCAATCTCTTTCATGGCCTTCACCATGGACTTGTGGTCACTTGAATCCCCCTGCAAGCCCCATATTAAAATGATGCAATTTTAACTCTTCAATTAAATCAACACATCAATGTGGTTGATGAACTCTTAGAAATCTAATTTGACAAGATGAATTTTGGTTTAAACAATATATTCAAAGTTTTGAATTGATTAGATGGCTTATTGAAACTATGCTAATAGATAAGTCTATGATTTCAGATAAACCACCTAAAAAAATCAAAACTTAAATTGAACTCTTTAAACTTAACTAATAATTGACAATAATATAATAACTAGAGGTATGGAAATACTTTAATGGCCTATCTGTAAATATTTTAAAAAAGATATTGCAGGTATCAGAAGATTTGTTTGGATACATACATAGACAATGTGAAGACCAACATCTTTCAATTCCTAGAGGCATTTTGCTTTGGCAAGATCAAATTATGTTGTGGGTGTTGTGGGTCGAGTAAGAGCATAAGCAGGATGGCCAATAGTAGCAACTATAAGAGAAACAAAGTGGCCAATATAACCAGTGACTCCAATGACCAGTTTTTCACTGCTCAAATTATGCTCTTCCTCTAATAAAGGAACTAGGATTTCCTTCAATATTCCCTTGATTGTAGTATTTTGGCGATCTAGGCAATTGAGAGAGTGAAGCAGTGTAGCAACCATTTTTTTATTGCTACCAACTCTCAATGTTAAGATCCAACTTTGAGAAAGCAGTGTAAAGTGCACAATTATATACTAGCTTAGCTTGAAATTCTGGTGAAAGGGATATGACATATTCTAGTTCATTTTCTCAATCTGAGGGAGGTAACATATGTGACATGCTCTCTCCTTGACTCTCATGGGGGAGCTCTCATGGGGTGCATAGGTATGTGTTCTTTCAAAAAATATATTTTGAAGTGGTCTTTCCCTTGTTGTCCTCAATTTTGTATTCGCAAAATTGGACAACCCTAAGCAATTTTCCATGAATTCATAGTTGAAATTATCTAAATTTGTCATTCTTAAGATGTTTTTCAAAGGCAATCAATTGTATCTTTAATTGGCCTAGATTTATCATCCTATAGATGCCATTTTTGAAGGTTTCTATCAAGTTTTCCTTTGTTTTTCTTGTAAAAATAGATTTTTCTTGATTGTTTTGTTTGTTTTTGGTTTATTTTTCATCCTAGGTTTTTTTTAAAAATAAATTTCTCTCATTTTGAGCTATCGTAGGCCTAATTCGGAGCTATAATCTAAGAGATAATAAGGAATTAAGCTACCTACATGTGGGTTTTTTAAACCTGATTGTAGGTCCTTGTTCTTTGTTTAAAAACCTATCATATGGAATCAAAAACTTCCACCAAGGCCTCTTAATTCATAAATTTGGGCTTTTTGTGAGTCATTACAACTTGTTTTGAGAAGCATTCACTTCTAATGGAAGAATGAAAGTCCACCATTGCATTTGAAATAAAAATTTTAAAGGGAAAACAATCATTGTTTAAGATGTTATAATGCAAGTGGGGTTTTAAAACCCGATTGCATGACTTCTCTTGAACAAAAAATGCTTGTAGAGATGCATATAAAACCCACCTATGCTCGTAAGACATTGTTTTACAAGTTGATTGCAAGTGTTTTAAGGAAAAGTATATGTAAGTGGGATTTTAAAGCCAAATTACATATAATGATTACATCTCAAAACATGTTGAATCCTCCTTGTAATGTGATCTAAAAATCCCGTCTATGTAATTTAAAGGGGAAATAATTATTTTAAATGAATGTTGGAGCATGTAGTCGGGCTTAAAAAGCTAGACTATGTTATTCTTTCATGTTTTAGAACTTTTAAACATGTGTTGTGGTAAAAAAAGCCAATCAGTATGTAAAGTGTTGTATTTTTTAAATAAATAAGAGGCATTTTTTACTTCTAGACACCATTAAAATCCTTGTCTCAAGCTTTTGCAGCAATTTTTAAAGGAAAAAATAAATTTCCAACTCTTGCAATGACATTCTAAAAGCCCCTTTAAGGCATTTGTAGATGATTTTGAATGGTCCTCCAATGCATTTGCAGCTTGTATCATGAGTCTTAAAGCCCATCATTGTTGTTGCAATGCATTCCTAGCACTTGCAACGTTAGTAAAAAATCTCGTGTAGGGCATTGACTCATATTTTTTCAAAGAGTAAAATCATTTCCAAGACAAAGGTAAAGCCCATCTAGGGAAAATACAAGTGATTTTTGAAAGAAAAAGATCACTTCAAGTTGCATCGTTGCTTGTAAATCTCAATATAGGGCATGAGATGCAAGTTTTAAACATTTCAAAGCTTGTAATGTTGCATACAAACCATGTATTCCTCCTTAGGCACTATTTTTTGCAACCATTGCAAGTCAGTTTGCATTACACAATTTAAACCCTATTTTTGGTATTTGAATGAGTCTTGGAAGTTCCTATTTTCTTTCATTTTAGCTCTCATACTTGACCATTTATCAAGAATCTATCATGGACTAAATATGCATTGATTTTTTAGAGGATTTGGTCAATTATATTTGTCTATATAGCCATGATTTTTAGATCTTTTCCTAAGTTTTAGAGCATTGGTTTTGGGATTTCTTTCTAAATTTGTGCAAGTTTTTTTTGTTGTGTTGCTGATTCAAAAGAGGATTCTTGGATTTGAAAGTTTGAAGAGTATTGTTTTAAAAAATAATACAAGATCTTCCTCAAAATGATGCAAGATTTTCCCCCAAAGAAAGAGCTTCAAGAATACATTTTTCCCCACTTGCAAACAGAATTAAAAACCATATTTGTGAGTTTATTTCTCCAAAAAAGAGCTAAGTTTTTCCCTTAATTGCAAGTGGGCTTGAAAACCTGTTTGTAGGTAGAAAACCTTTCCAAAATGACTTTTAATTGGATTTAAAAACCCTACTTATGAGTAAGAAAGGACTTCTCTTGTATATCTATGCACTTGCACCTCATTTTGGTACCAAATAATTACATTTCATTCACCTACAATGCTCAAGGAAAACCCCATAATTCATCTTCTTCCCCATTTTAAAAGTTGATTCATTTCATTTTCCCTCAAGGTTTTATTGTCCAACATGCATAGCTCTAGATTTACAAAGTTATAGCTTGGAAGAAAGACCCATGGCTTCTCATGTTTTCCCATACGATCTACCCAATCAACAGATCATGGCATTGGTCTTATTTTGCAAATGGATTCCAAGACTAAAGAGTTGTAACACGAGACAAGAATGACAACATGATGGAGGCATACAAGGAGGGGGGAAAGTGATGAAATGATGAGAGAATATAATACTTTCAAGATAGAGATGGAAATAAACAAAGACGCTTTCCGAGTAACCACCATTCTAATGCAGAACAATCAAGGATATAGATTCATATTCCAGTTTGAGATTCTTTCACCAGACCTGAAGACATCAATCATGGAGCATCCTATAGCAACATGAAGACTGGCAAAGGATGATGTAGTAGAATTCATGTCTTTTCAGACACTTAGTTTATTTTCATCATGTATTTAGTAATTTTTTATTAATAAATTACATGTAATTGGAAAACAAGTCATAATTGCAAGTGGCCTTTTCACCTGCAAAGTCATTGCATGTAATCAAATTTCAGGTCAGGTACATTAAGGTTTGCAGTTTGAATAAGGTAAAGTTAGTTATGGAATATGTCAAAGTTTTGTGGGTTTCTCCCACCATTCTCTCTAAGCCTCTCACCTATATATAGGAGGGAGCCTCATTGCAATTTTCATCTTTTGGCAATTTAAGAAAACTCTGCCAATTTGTATATGCACTCTAAGACTTTGTGCTTGGATAACTTTGTGTTGATTAAAGGTGTTATGTGATGTCATTTTATGAATATTGATTGAGAGTTTTATGCTTTGTTCAAGAGGGATTTGAATTTAATCTTGCAGACTTTGAGTTGCATATTGTGTTTAGAGTTATAGTTCAATTTGAGTTTTTGGAGACTTTTTGCTACATAAGGGAAAATTAATATAGTTAATAGTGGCTTCAAATACTTAAGGCTGAAAGACTTTGTGCTTTAGTTCTAAAGTACTTTCATATAAATTAGTGAGTATTCAATAAGAGACTTTGTACCTTATTTGTTATTCAAGTTATTAAATCTTCATTCGGGATACGTGCATAAGACTTTAGGTTTTTCCAATTGTTCCACACATATAAAGTAGATTGGTATCTTATATGTTGTTCTTAAATGTCAACTCACAAGTCGTCAATATTATTGTAGCAACATGTACTGTTTGTTAAGTTTTAGTGTTGTTTGTAAGTTATTTGTAAAATCATTCTCAAAAAAAGAAGAATAGATTAAGAGGACTTCCCTTTTTGTAATTCTAGTTAAGTCCTTGTTGGAGCCACCTACGGTAAGAAGGGAGCCTCCTCTATTGCTAAGAGGAGAGAGTAATCTCACTTGGCATTGCCTAAAGTTATAGTTTTGCAAGTTGTGATCACAATGACTTACAAAACTTTTATCCAACATCCCTCATGTCAACAAAATGAGTTGTAGAATCAAACAAAAGGACGAATTCAAAATCCATCAAAAATACCAAAGCTAATGTTTAATATAATCTTATTATCAAAAGTTGTTCTCCCTAGGAACATATCTAGAAAAGATTAAAACCATAGGCCATGTTTAACACATTATCTACTAAAAAATTCAACAAAGGAGGAAATGTTGGCTACAATTAGGTCAACTTGGGGATCTTAATAAAAAAAGGAGAAAATGTTGGCTACTGTTAAGCTAATTTGTCAATCTTAGTAAAAACCTTTTAGCTTTTAATTACAATATGTTTCATATGAACATATATTGACATGGGGATCTTGGTACAATCTTTTAGCTTGCAGTCATAATATGAACATAAATTGGACAACATAGGGATATTGGTACAAACTTTTGGCTTGCAATCACAATACATCTCAAATGAACATACATTGGACAACATGGGGATCTTGGTCCAAATATTTAGTTTACAATCATAATAAATCTGATCGAACATATATCGGGCAGTGTTAGCATATATAGTTATAAAAGAACAACTTGTTAAAGAATTATGATTGGAGAGGCTTAAAAATTCTTTTAATCACATTTTTCTTGTAAGTTTTTAAAATTTTGAGTTTTAATTGGTGACCCTATTGGAGATTTTTCTTGAAACCCCCAATCCTAGGTGAAAACATAAGATCTAGACTATGGGATTTGAAACCTAGAATATACATTCAACACCCTCAAAAAACCAAGGACAATAAAACATAACAATGATAAGGTATGAAACCCTTCTTCACTTCAATCTCCACAAACTCAGGAGGGTTTTTGTAAGAACATAAATCTGCACATATAATAAACCTTTTAATAAACAACACTATGTAGATACACAATGATGGATATTTATCTTACCTATAGGTAATGGGTATTAAAACTTTACCATCTTATGCACAATATCACTTGTATTAAGCCTAATAATAACTAGTTGGAATCATTTGTCGTTGCACCAAAATCTCAAACCGTCAATGCCCGATACAAATGCTAAACTTAACCCGACCCACAAGAGGTAGTTAAGCCATGTCACGAGTCTCCAAAGAGGTGCTGACCACCAAGTCAACAATATCCCCCTCAACACCGACTGAGCCTTAAACACCCACTGAAAGGAGACTCGAACCTGTAATCCAAGGCTCTGATGCCAATTGTTGGAATCATTTGTCACAGCACCAAAACCTCAAACTGTCAATACCTGATACAAATGCTAGATTTAACCCAACCCAGAGGAGGCGGTTAAGTCATGTCACGAATCTCCAAGGAGGTGTTGATCACCAAGTCAACACTAGTTAGCACAACTCCTACACTAATCAACATGAAATTAAAAATGACATTTAATTAATTAAATTATTTTTGAAAAATACAAGAAGTCACGTAAACCAATGCCTAATCCTGGGCACAGAGTCACATATAAGATTGAAAGGGAAATTCCATCTACAAATCATTTTTTGTCAATGATTTTTTGTCTATTAATGTCAATATCTTACATTAATAGACCTTTTCTTATACAATCATAAATTTCTACTTATGAAACTAGAAAATGAACTCAAAATCACTAACATTTTCTCAAAAAAATTTAACTTCCTCCTGGAAGAAGACTAATGAACAAACATTACATTCTCAACATGATTGGGATGACAAATCCATATATCCTTGATAATTTGAACATGTGTGAGAGTGAAATCAAAATATGGAGACAACTTATGAAAATATCAATAATGTAGATTGCATTATTAATTGTCATTTGCATATGAAAATAACACCTACAACCTACACATTCTACCTATGACACTCAGAAAATACACTAAAAGAGGAAAATTCATGTCACAACATATTCTTAAACATAAATTTTATGAAGAAGTCTAAATCAAAACTCTAACTTTGACTGAGCCTTATTAAAATGAAAGTAAAGGTGGAAGATTTATATCCTATACAACTATCATGTAAACTTCCACCTCTTCCACTTTTTCACTCCAATATAAGAGACAATTTAGGAGAACAAAGTGCAAAATTGTTAGGCAATTAAAACAATTGAATGACTAAGTGTTCATCTTGGTGGTGGCCTATAACGGTGGGAGAGGAATTTAAAATTACACACCTTACATGTGAATATGAAGGCATGAAATGCTCAAAAATGTGGAGGACCAAAATTTAAGGAAGAGGATGCAAAATTGACTTCGTTCAATGAATGGCTGGCTACAAAATGACACAAGCAAAATTTTTATTTAGGGAGGGAACTTACTCCTATGTGGAAAATATACTAAAAGCTGGAGAAAGATATTATATTAAAAAAAAATAGTTTGGAAGGGAAGAACGCTACAGAAAGCATCATCATTTTCCAAGTTCCTTTCATGATTTGATGTGTTTCCGTGAATTTATTAAAAGATTATTGTGATTATAGTTTTGTAAAAAAAAGTGTTTTGGTGAATATTTATTTTCATGGAAATTGGATTAATAGCAGAAGCCGAAACACTTTTTATTTAAACATGAAATGTTTTCACTGTTAAACCGAGTATAGTCCTTGTAGAATATAGACCGGCATTATATTGTTTTGAAATATTTTAGAATAGAGGAATCACTCTTTTATAAAGACATCATAGATATATTTATTTTGTTGGGAACTTTTATCATATTGGAAGATATCTTTCTTTGAATACCTCACCAACGATGTTCTATGTTTCCTCATGTTGTTGAGTACCTCTGTGTCTTCATTGAAGCTTGCGATATAGTTTCAAAATGTGAGTTTCCATTGTGAAGTAAGCTATTTTGAACTAGTATTTTATTTTTTTATTTTTTGTATAAGTAATAGAGGACAAGTTTAGGTGTGATTCAAGTCTTAAAACTTTTGGTAATTTCATTCCAAATTTTTTAATTTGCCAACGAATATTTATGAGGAATGAGAACATAGAGTATTGACTCATGGTACTTGGTGACAGAAATAAATAAAAGAAAATAGAACCGTTTCTTTTAGAAACCATTTGAGCCTACCTTTGTGTGATGAACTATCAATCATTCAAGACTTTTGATTGTTTTTTTTTTATATAGTTTTATCTCCAACTTATCTTTTAATACAGTGAGTCAAGCTTAGGTTTAATGTAGTTTATTTTGGATTTTAAAAACTTTTACATCAAACCTTGTGTGATTGTGAAATTATGGTGCAAATTTTTGTTCAATGATTCTATATTATTTTCTTGCTTGGAAAGAACTAAAACTTTATTAAAATACTAACCCATTGATCATTGTCATAAACTTTAAAATATTAGTAGTTTTAATTTTTTAGTATTGAATGACGCTAGAATAATAGCAAATTCATTTAGGATGATGACAAAAGATGTGAATATTGACAAATTGATTTATTGAAGAAATTATGTGGAATTTAATGAACATAAGAGAATTTTTTTGATAGGGGTCATTGGATTTGTGATTTGATATATATGTGTTGTCACTTATATAAGAAAAACTTATGTATGATTTTCTGAGGTTGAGTATTTATGGCTATTTCAGTAAGATGTGAATTTTGATAGAAAAGGATAAAATTGGATTTTATGTTGTTTTGTGATTGAACAATTTTGAAAGGGGGAATAAAAAATATTAACTATTAGGTGGATAATATATCATTTTATGGGATATTTTATTGCTAAGATTAGAGCAACATAGAACTTCATATGTTCAAACTTTAAACATAGATTTATAAGTGAGTGCTAACCATTTGTTGAATGGAATCAAGTTAATTTAGTATATCTTAGAGAGTCTACACTAAATTATATTGAATTAAAGACTTGTGTACGTATTAGTGAAACTTGATATGATTAAAGTATCGTGAAATCTAGTTGCTTCCAATGTCGTTATTGTACGTTCCTTCTTTAAATCGCTTGGTATATTTATATATGTGAATGAGAAAGAATTGAGATCTCAACATGTCGTTTAAGAAAGGGTTCATGCTTCTGATTTTATATACCTTACTTATGCATTTGCTTTATCAATCTTTTGATGATACAAATTAGGGTATGGTTATTTCTTATTACATTACTGCAAAAAATAAAAGAGGTGAAAGTCAAATCTTAATGGGTATATTTATGAAGGAAAGCTTAGAAATGTAAATGCGTTAGACCTATTTGCAAAGTACCTGTTAATCATGGTTATAGTTTATGCTTCCTGAATGAAATGAATTTGTTAGATGTGTATCCTTAGGTTTTCTCCGTGTACTATGAATAATTCAAGTTATAATTATCATTTGAACTAGATGAGATATTGGCAGATATTATGAGCTTGACATGTTTGTTATATTTAAGAGAAGGATATTTGTTATGTTCCTTTATGTATGTTGAATGCACCATGGAAACTTGATGTACTACACATAAAATGTGAATCTTTACCTGATATTTTTCATATGTATGAAATGGAAGTAGATTTACAAGGTTTGTTTTGGAAGTCCATGACATGTTATATTGGAAACTGAATGTGGATGTAACAAGTAACACATATTCCATTACTCCTTAGTTTTACTTTGTTAGATTACCTCTAGCTGGGTTGGGTATCCTTCATGTCAGGAAGGATTCTGGGGAAGTGTTACTACTTTGTGGTAGGGTGGAAACACACTCCCAAAATATTCTCGCCCTAGCTGACTTTTGTGAACAGGTTTCTGAAGCATTTTTTTTCAAGAAGGACTTTACCTTACAGTGCTATACACATCTGGTATTCGACATGGTGGTATTTCTCGAATTTGAGGTTTACCTTTATTTTTATGAAATGGAAGATCATAATTGAAGCTAATCTTATTTTTTTACTATATATTTTGATAATTGATCAAAAATCTATTGGGATGTTATCTTCACATGATAGTTTGTTCTTTCTTGTATTTGATGTGACATCTCTTATTGTGATTTCTTTAGGACACTCGACACATGGTCGACTTTCAACTTATCTTTGGACAGAGGTATGCTTTATCATTTTGGTAGATATGATGGTAATTGTAATTCTTTTATTTCTATTTTGTAGGGAATCTATTGGTAACTTGTCGACTTATGTAATCGACCTTTGACTTGTTGACCGACTCCCTTGTATTGCAGGTTTTTATTGATGTGACTTTTGTGTCGTAAGTTTAGTATTTACATATGGTATCAGAGCTCTAGGTTCCATACTAAGACCTTGAGTTCACTATGCTTAGTTGCAACCCTTAGTCACAAAAATTATGAGTTAATTAATGCTTAGACTATGAACATAACTGTGGTTCCCTAGATTGACTAGAGTGTCTTCCAATTTCAGTTTATCTTGAGAGAAAAGGATAGGATGTTCCTTGTTTGGTGGAAATAGACACTTGAGGGACAATATTTCTTATGTTTGTGAAATTTTTTGAATGTCCCTAGTTTCTCTTGAAACTATGAAAGTTTGAAATAGTTATGTGAGCTTGATAATTGTTTACCTTTGAGTGGTATGATTGGTTCCTATTTTATATTGCAAAATGTTAGAATATGTGAAAAATTATGAGGTATATTGTGTGTGAGATACACTTACAAATTTGATATCTATTTCTCTACATTGGTGTAGAAAAGAAAGAATATATTTAATTCTATGAGAAATTGTGTAGTAAATAATGATGGTTATGCAATAAAGTTATGAGAGCTTGCCAGAATTTAGGACTTGGCTTGTGATAAATGATGGAAATATGTACTACTGTAAGGTATATTTTCAAGTGTTATGAAAGGATTTTAATACTAGAAGCTTATGAAATTCTAGGGGAAGAAGAATTCAACATGTTTTATTTAAAACATAAATTTGTAGAAAAATTGTGAATATATATTTATGTCTTACCTTGCATGGCATGAGATATCAAAAGAAAAGAGAGAATTAACAATTCATGTGGGTTGGATTTAGTGGATACAACAATGTTGTTTAATATAATTGAATGTGTTATTACATGATGATGTAATCTTTGCAATTTATGTGCTAGAAGTATGGTCATGTTCTTTAGCATACCTTGGATGCAAGGTGACGTGTAGCTTTTACTCCCTTCTTGTGGCTAGTGTTAGTCACTCTATGAATTTTATTTGGTGTCAATTTATGTTTTATTTTGAACTTTGATGAACTTTGAAAGTGGTGAAGGACTAGCTTGAAAATTTGAGTTCTCTTGTGACCACCTAGCCACCAATTTTGAGTTTTTTTTCAATCAACTAAGATTTTTTTCACAATAACTTCTTGATTTTTTTTATGACTGTTGAGGGTCTGAATTGAAATTTGCAACTTGAAATATTATGATCTTAGGGTGGATAAAATACATGTTTTATGTTTCTAGTCATGTGATGTGAATTAATGTCATATGTCATGTTCAGCATATAATATTGAGAGATTGTGAAAGGGAGTAGATTGTGAAGAACACACCATTCCTAATCTTGCATTCATATCGTACTTGAAATTTGTTTCAACTATTATGAAATGATCAAACTAAATTGACTTGCAAAGGGTTATGTATATTAGAAATGCATTTAATGAAATAATTAACATTGATTGATATTCGTAGATGTGATTTTTGGATGCTATAGGGAGCATTGCATGGATACTCAAGATATGATGAAATCCTTAGAAAATATATCTTTTTGACATTAATATGATAGTACTAGCACATGGGTTATTATATTTGAGACCTTGCATGAAATTATTATGAGGTGATTGAAATAGATGTACTATTTGTTGTATTTGATGATCGATGAGTAGGTCACCATATTTTTATGAAAAAGGATCAAATTATTTGGTTATGAAGCACTATTGGTGTTTTTGACAGAATGGTCAACACCTCCTACTTCGTATTTGTATTTTTATTTTACTAGATGGTCCAAATGATGTGGTTGCCTATAATGAATGATATTTTTCATGTTGTAGGGAATAATTCTTTTGATTAGTTGTATGAGAATTGGAAATATTACCTTTAGGTGAGGGGTACCGAATGTGGAAAAAATAAGGAAGGGTAGAAAGGGATGTTCCTCTACCTACTAGTGTTCATTCCTAGTGATAAAACAATGCTTTGCACAAAGCTTGTTCACATATGTTTTTATAAATATGCTGCCCATGTTTCATCTCCCTACCACATCCATGATTAGTTCTACTTAGACATATGTGGAAAGTAGTTAGTTTCATGGCTGCACCAGATACCCCCTTGCCTTTTATTTTTTGGGCATTGTAGGGTTGCGAATTCTGCGAGTAGGTAGAATCCCAAGGAAGTGTAAGACTTTGTGGATAGAACGGACAAGCGTCTAAGCCACACTCCCGTCTAAAGATTTGCAGATGGACGACTGACTGTTCGATGGCATAGGAGACAGGGACTTATAGAAGGACAAATGTCCAATTACAATTAAGTGTCTTGTTTCCTGATTGACCTTTATGATTATTCTTTTGGATGCATTGTTATAGATGTATACCATACATTGATGTGTTGATTTTATATGGTGATGAATTATCATGATTTATCTAGAAGTTATGCTTAGATGAAGCACACTAGAATTATATTGATGAAAATGTGAATGGGTATTCATATTAAGATGTAAGACTTGTAGGAATTATATTATTTTACAGATAATTAAAATATTATTGTGACAAGATGGGCATGAGAGCATAGGTCACATAAATAGAAAATGGATCCACTAACCTTTACAAGTGATTTGTGAAAATGAGCGAATGACTTTCTCACTTAGTAAGTACCACATGTTAGATGGTATGTATGAATAATTATCAATTTGTGATTTAAAGTATATTTTAGTTGAAATTTTGTAATCTGCAAATGACTCTTTTCTCTTGAATATAGAATATTGAAATATTTAGTTTCTAAAGTATTGACACTATGATTGGGCTAAAAATATTGTGAGTATATAAATATGAGTATGCCAAGAACGTGGATCCAATAACAATGTTCATCTTGGTGGTGGCCTATAACAGTGGCAGAGGAATTTAAAATAACTCACCTTTCATGCGAATATGAAGGCATGAAATGCTCAAAAATGTGGAGGACCAAAATTTAAGGAAGAGGATGCAAAATTGACTTTGTTCAATGAATGGTTGGATACAAAACAACACAGGGAATTGTTATTTAGGGAGGGGACTTACTCCTATGTGGAAAATATACTGAAAGCTGGAGGTAGATATCAGATTAAAAAAAAATAGTTTGGAAGGGACGAACGCTACAGAAAGTATCATCATTTTCCAGGTTCCTTTCATGATTTGATGTGTTTCTACGAAATTTATTAAAAGATTATTGTAATTATAGTTTTGTAAAAAAAAAAGTGTTTTGGTGAATATTTATTTTCATGGAAATTGGATTAATAGCAGAAGTCGAAACTCTTTTTATTTAAACATGAAACGTTTTCACTATTAAACCGAGTATAGTCCTTGGAGAATAGACTGACCTTATATTATTTTGAAATATTTTAGAATAGAGGAACCACTCTTTTAGAAAGACATCATAGATATGTTTATTTTGTTGGGAACTTTTAGCATATTGGAAGAGATCTTTCTTTGAATACCTCACCAGCGACATTCTATGTTTCCTCATGTTTTTGAGTGCCTCTATGTCTTAATTGAAGCCTACAACAGAGTTTTAGAATGTGAGTTTCCATTGTCAAGTAAGCTATTTTTAACTAGTCTTTTATTTTTTTTATTTTTGCATAAGTAGTGGAGGATAACTTTAGGTGTGATTCGAGTCTTAAAACTTTTGGTAATTCCATTCCAAATTTTTAAATTTGCCAACGAATATTTATGAGGAATGAGAACATAGAGTATTGACTCATGGTACTTGGAGATAGAGTTAATAAAAGAAAATAGAACCGTTTCTTTTAGAAACCGTCCGAGCCTACCTTTGTGTGATTAACCATCAATCATTTAAGACTCTTGATTGTTTTTTTTTATATAGTTTTATCTCCAGCTCATCTTTTAATACAGTGAGTCACGCTTAGGTTTAATGTAGTTTATTTTGAATTTTAAAAACTTTTACATCAAACCTTGTGTGACTATGAAATTCTGGTGCAAATTTTTGTTCAATGATTCTATATTATTTTCTTGCTTGGAAAGAATTAAAACTTTGTTAAAATACTAACCCATTGATCGTTGCTATAAAATTTGAAATATTCGAAGTAGTTTTAATTTTTTAGTATTGAATGACGCTAGAACAATAGAAAATTCATTTAGGATGATGACAAAAGATGTGAATATTGACAAATTGATTTATTGAAGAAATTATGTGGAATTTACTGAACATAAGAGAATTGTTTTGATAGGGGTCACTGGACTTGTGATTTGATATATGTGTGTTCTCACTTATATAGGAAAGACTTATGTATGATTTTCTGATGTTGAGTATTTATGGCTATTTTAGTAAGATGGGAATTCTGATAGGAAAGGATAAAATTGGATTTTATGTTGTTTTTTTATTGAGCCATTTTGAAAGCGGGAATAAAAAAATATTAACTATTAGGTGGACAATATATCATTTTATGGGAGATTTTATTGCTAAGATTAGAGAAGCATAGAACTTCATATGTCCAAACTTTAAACATAGATTTATAAGTGAGAGTTAACCATTTGTTGAAGGGAATCAAGTTAATTTAGTATATCTTAGAGAGTCTACGCTAAATTATATTGAATTAAATACTTATGTACATGTTTGTGAAACTTGATATGATTAAAGTACCATGAAATCTAGTTGCTTCCTATGTCGTTATTTTACGTTCCTTCTTTAAATCTCTTGGTATATTTATATATGTGAATGAGAAAGAATTGAGATCTCAACATGTTGGTTAAGAAAGGGTTCATGCTTCTGATTTTATATACCTGACTGATGCATTTGGTTTATCAATCTTTTGATGATAAGGATTGGGGTATGGTTATTTCTATTACATTACTACAAAAAATAAAAGAGGTGAAAGTCAAATCTTAATGAGTATATTTGTGAAGGAAAGCTTAGAAATGTAAATATGTTAGACCTATTTGCGAAGTACCTATTAATCATGGTTATAGTTTATGCTTCCTGAATGAAATAAATTTTTTAGATGTGTATCCTTGGGTTTTCTCCATGTACTATGAATAATTCAAGTTATAATTATCATTTGAACTAGAAGAGATATTGGCAGATATTATGAGCTTGACATGTTTTTGATAGTTAAGAGAAGGATATTTGTTATGTTCCTTTATGTATGTTTAATGCACCATGGAAAGTTGATGTACTACGCATAAAATGTGAATCTTTACTTGATATTTTCCATATGTATGAAATGGAATTAGATTTACAAGGTTTGTTTTGGAAGTCCATGACATGTTATATTGGAAACTGAATGTGGATCTAACAAGTAGGACATATTTCGTTACTTCTTACTTTTACTTTGTTAGATTACTTCTAGCTGGGTTGGGTATCATTAATGTTAGGAAGGATTCTGGGGAAGTGTTTCTACTTTTTGGTAGGGTGGAAACACACTCCCATAATATTCTCACCATAGCCGACTTTTGTGAACAGGTTTCTGAAGTATTTTTTTTTAGGAAGGACTTTACCTTACAGTGCTAGCTATATGCATCTGGTATTCAACATGGTGGTATTTCTTGACTTTGAGGTTTACCTTTATTTTTATGAAATGGAAGATCATAATTGAAGCTAATCTTAATCTTTTACTATATATTTTGACAATTGATTTAAAATCTATTGAGATATTATCTTGACATGATAGTTTGTTCTTGCTTGTATTTGATGTGACATCTCTTATTGTGATTTCTTTAGGACACTCGACAGATGGTCGACTTTCAACTTATCTTTGGACAAAGGTATGCTTTATCATTTTGGTAGATATGATGGTAATTGTAATTATTTTATTTCTATTTTATAGGGAATCTATTGGTAACTTGTTGACTTATATAATCGACCTTTGACTTGTTGACCGAATCCCTTGTGTTGCGGGTTTTTACTAATCTAAATTTTGTGTCGTAAGTTCAGTCTTTACATATGGTATCATAGCTCTAGGTTCCATACTAGGACCTTGAGTTCACTATGCTTAGTTGCATCCCTTAGTCACAAAAATTGTGAGTTGATTAATGCTTAGACTATGAATGTAACTGTGGTTCCCTGGATTGATTAGAGTGTCTTCCGATTTCAATTTATCTTGAGAGAAAAGGATAGGATGTTCCTTGTTTGGTGGAAATGGACACTTGAGGGGCAATATTTCTCATGTGTGTAAAATTTTCTGAATGTCCCTAGTTTCTCTTGAAACTATGAAAGTTTGAAACAGTTATGTGAGCTTGATAATTGTTTACCTTTGAGTGGTGTGATTGCTTCCTATTTTATATTGCAAAATGTTAGAATATGTGAAAATTTATGACGTATATTATGTGTGAGATACACTTACAAATTTGATATCTATTTCTCTACATTGGTGTAGCAAAGAAAGAATATATTTAATTCTATGAGAAATTGTGTAGTAAATAATGATGGTTATGCAATAAAGTTATGAGAGCTTGCTAGAATTTAGGACTTGGCTTGTGATAAATGATAGAAATATGTACTACTATAAGGTATATTTGCAAGTGTTATGAAAGGATTTTAATACTAGAAGCTTATGAAATTCTTGGGGAAGAATAATTCAACATATTTTATTTAAAACATAAATTTGTAGAAAATTTGTGAATATATATTTATGTTTTACCTTGCATGGCATGAGATATCAAAAGAAAAGAGAGAATTAACAATTCATGTGGGTTGGCTTTAGTGGATACAACAATGTTGTTTAAGATAATTGAATGCGTTATTACATGATGATGTAATCATTGCGATTTATGTGCTAGAAGTATGGTCATGTTCTTTAGCGTACCTTGGATGCAAGGTGACGTGCAACTTTTACTCCCTTCTTGTGGCTAGTGTTATTCACTCTAGAAATGCGATTTGGTTTCAATTTATGTTTTATTTTGAACTTTGATGAACTTTGAAAGTGGTGAAGGACTAGCTTGAAAGTTTAAGTTCTCTTGTGACCACCTAGCCACCAATTTTGAGTTTTTTTCAATCAACTGAGATTTGTTTCACAATTACTTCTTGATTTTTTTTATGACTATTCAGGGTCTGAATTGAAATTTGCAACTTGAAATATTATGATCTTAGGGTGGCTAGAATACATGTTTTATGTTTCTAGTCCTCTGATGTGAAGTAATGTCATCTCTCATGCTCAACATATAATATTGATAGATTGTGAAAGGGAGTAGATTGCGAAGAACACAACATTCCTAATCTTGCATTCATATCTTACTTGAAATATGGTTCAACTGTTATGAAATGATCAAACTGAATTGACATGCAAAGGGTTGTGTATATTAGAAATGTGTTTTATGAAATAATTAACATTGATTGATATTCTTTGATGTGATTTTTGGATGCTATAAGGATCATTGCATGGATACTCAAGATATGATGAAATCCATAGAAAATATATCTTTTTGACATTAATATGATAGTACTAGCACATGGGTGATTATATTTCAGACCTTGCATGAAATTATTATGAGGTGATTGAAATAGATTTACTATTTTCTGCATTTGATGATCAACGAGTAGGTCGCCATCTCTTTATGAAAAAGGATAGAATTATTTGGTTATGAAGCACTATTGGTGTTTTTGATAGAATGGTTAACACCTCCTACTTTGTATGCATATTTTTATTTGACTGGATGGTTCAAATTATGTAATTGCCTATGATGAATGAGATTTTTCATGCTGTAGGGCATAATTCTTTTGATTAGTTGAGTGTTTAACATGATTTACATGCTCTTGTTTAATGTATAGTTGCATGAAAGGGAATTATATGAAATGCATGAATTGAATCTTCTTTTTGCTTGCTTTGTATGAGAATTGGAAAGCTTACCTTTAGGTGAGGGGTATCGAATGTGGAAAAAATAGGGAAGGGTAGAAAGGGATGTTCCTCTACCTACCAGTGTTCATTCCTGGTGATAAAAAGATGCTTTGGAAAAAGCTTGTTCGCATATGTTTTTATAAATATGTTGCCCATGTTTCATCTCCCTGCCACATCAATGATTAGTTCTACTTAGACATATGTGGAAAGTAGATAGTTTCATGGCTGCACCAGATACCCCCTACCTTTTATTTTTTGGGCATTGTAGGGTTGGAAATTCTGGGAGTAGGTAGAATCCCAAGGAAGTGTAAGACTTTGTGGATAGAACGGACAAGCGTCTAAGCCACACTCCCATCTAAAGATTTGCAGATGGATGACTGGTCATCCGATGGCATAGGAGATAGGAACTTATAAAAGGACAAATGTCCAATTACAATTAAGTGTCTTGTTTCATGATTGACTTTTATGGTTATTCTTTTGGATGCATTGTTATAGATGTATCACATACATTGATGTGTTGATTTTATATGGTGATGAATTATCATGATTTATTTAGATGTTATGCTTAGATGAAGCACATTAGAATTATATTGATGAAAATGTGAATGCATAATCATATTAAGATGTAAGACTTGTAGGACTTATATTATTTTACAGATAATTAAAATATATTGTGACGAGATGGGCATGAGAGCCTAGGTCACATAAATAGAAAATAGATCCACTAACCTTTACAGGTGATTTGTGAAAAGGAGGGAATGACTTTCTCACTTAGTAAGTACCACATGTTAGATGGTATGTATGAATAATTATCAATTTGTGATTTAAAGTATATTTTAGTTGAAATTTTACAATCTTCAAATGACTCTTTTCTCTTGAATATAGAATATTGGAATATTTATTTTCTAAATTATTAACACTATGATCAAGCTAAAAATATTGTGAGTATATAAATATGAGTATGCCAAGAACATGGATCCAATGCAACCATAAATGTACTCAATTTAGTGTGATACCATGGTAAGGTATAGTAAGCACAGGCATGTAGGTACTTTGTTGCTACTTAAGAGTATCATGAAATTTATTCATGAAAGCATTGAGTATGGGAATGTTATATTTTCAATATTTATTATGATAGCAACATGAACTGATTCTTTGATGTTGTTCCTATGTCTCACAGATGGAACGACACATTATAATAGAGGGGGAATATTGTCAGAGAGAGGTAACTCTAACCTTGTAAAACTAAAGGATAGTAATGGAATTCACACACTCACATAGAAAATGTTATTGAAATCATTATGATTCAAGTGTTTTTTGTTTTCTCCAAATGTGTTTTGTTTTTGGTGCATGTACTTACTACAATGCATACTGGTCAAAATTTGGCTTTATGTAAGCAAATGAAATTGAATCCTGTAGATTTTGTGCTAGAATCAAAAAGTGTATACATGCATTTATCTTGAAAATTTGAATAATGGAAGATGATTTATAAAACATGCCAATATTGAAATACTTGATATATTTTAAATATGTTTGTGATTTTGATCAATGCATCAAGACATGCATTCTTTAAGGGGGGAAGGATGTCACAACCTATTCTTAAACATAAATTTTATGGAGAAGTCTAAATCAAAACTCTAACTTTGACTGGGCCTTATTAAAATGAAAGTAAAGGTGGAAGATTTATATCTTATACAACTATCATGTAAACTTCCACCTCTTCCACTTTTTCACTCCAATATAGGAGACAATTTAGGAGAACGAAGTGCAGAATTGTTAGGCAATTAAAATAATTGAATGATTGAGTGTTCAACTTGGTGGTGGCCTATAATGGTGGCAGAGGAATTTAAAATAACTCATGTTACATGTGAATATGAAGGCATGAAATGCTAAAAAATGTGGAGGACCAAAATTTAAGGAAGAGGATGCAAAATTGACTTCGTTCAATGAATGGTTGGCTACAAAAAGATACAGGGAATTGTTATTTAGGGAGGGGACGTACTCCTATGTGGAAAATATGCTGAAAGATGGAGCTGGATATCAGATTAAAAAAAATAGTTTGGAAGGGAAGAACGCTACAGAAAGCGTCATCATTTTCCACGTTCCTTTCATGATTTGACATGTTTCTGCGAAATTTATTAAAAGACTATTGTGATTATAGTTTTGTAAAAAAAAAAAAATTTGGTGAATATTTATTTTCATGGAAATTGGATTAATAGAAGAAGCCGAAACTCTTTTTATTTAAACATGAAATGTTTTCATTGTTAAACCAAGTATAGTCCTTGTAGAATAAACCGACCTTATATTGTTTTGAAATATTTTAGAATAGAGGAACCACTCTTTTAGAAAGACATCATAGATATGTTTATTTTGTTGGGAACTTTTAGCATATTGGAAGAGATCTTTCTATGAATACCTCACCAGTGACGTTCTATGTTTCCTCATGTTGTTGAGTGCCTCTGTGTCTTAATTGAAGCCTGCGACATAGTTTCAGAATGTGAGTTTCCATTGTGAAGTAAGTGATTTTGAACTAGTCATTTTTTATTTTATTTTTTTGCATAAGTAATGGAGGACAAGTTTAGGTGTGATTCAAGTCTTAAAACTTTTGGTAATTTCATTCCAAATTTTTGAATTTGCCAGCGAATATTTATGAGGAATGAGAACATAGAGTATTGACTCATGGTACTTGGAGATAGAGTTAATAAAAGAAAATAGAACCATTTCTTTTAGAAACCGTTTGAGCCTACCTTTGTGTGATTAACCATCAATCATTTAAGACTCTTGATTGTTTTTTTTTATATAGTTTTATCTCCACCTTATCTTTTAATGTATAGTGAGTCAAGCTTAGGTTTAATGTAGTTTATTTTGGATTTTAAAAACTTTTACATCAAGCCTTGTGTGACTGTGAAATTCTGGTGCAAATTTTTGTTCAATGGTTCTATATTATTTTCTTTCCTGGAAAGAATTAAAACTTTATTAAAATACTAACCCATTGATAGTTGTTATAAAATTTGAAATATTAGAAGTAGTTTTAATTTTTAAGTATTGAATGATGCTAGAACAATAGCAAATTCATTTAGGATGATGACAAAAGATGTGAATATTGACAAATTGATTTATTGAAGAAATTATGTAGAATTTACTGAACATAAGAGAATTGTTTTGATAGGGATCACTGGACTTGTGATTTGATATATGTGTGTTCTCACTTATATAGGAAAGACTTATATATGATTTTCTGATGTTGAGTATTTATGACTATTTCAGTAAGAAGTGAATTCTGATAGGAAAGGATAAAATTAGATTTTATGTTGTTTTGTGATTGAACCATTTTGAAAGGGGGAATAAAAAATATTACTATTAGGTGGATAATATATCATTTTATGGGAGATTTTATTGCTAAGATTAGAGCAGCATAGAACTTCATACGTTCAAACTTTAAACATAGATTTATAAGTGAGAGATAACCATTTGTTGAAGGGAATCAAGTTAATTTAGTATATCTTAGAGAGTTTACGTTAAATTATATTGAATTAAATACTTATGTACATGTTGGTGAAACTTGATATGATTAAAGTATCGTGAAATCTAGTTGCTTCCTATGTTGTTATTGTACATTCCTTCTTTAAATCTCTTGGTATATTTATATATGTGAATGAGAAAGAATTGAGATCTCAACATGTTGTTTAAGAAAGGGTTCATGCTTCTGATTTTATATACCTGACTGATGCATTTGGTTTATCAATCTTTTGATGATAAGGATTAGAGTATGGTTATTTCTTATTACATTACTACAAAAAATAAAAGAGGTGAAAGTCAAATCTTAATGAGTATATTTATGAAGGAAAGCTTAGAAATGTAAATGTGTTAGACCTATTTGCAAAGTACCTGTTAATCATGGTTATAGTTTATGCTTCCTGAATGAAATGAATTTGTTAGATGTGTATCCTTGGGTTTTCTCCATGTACTATGAATAATTCAAGTTATAATTATCATTTGAACTAGAAGAGATATTGGCAGATATTATGAGCTTGACATGCTTTTGATAGTTAAGAGAAGGATATTTGTTATGTTCCTTTATGTATGTTGAATGCATCATGGAAACTTGATGTACTATGCATAAAATGTGAATCTTTACATGATATTTTCCATATGTATGAAATGGAAGTAGATTTACAAGGTTTATTTTGGAAGTCCATGACATATTATATTGGAAACTGAATGTGGATGTAATAAGTAGCACATATTCCATTACTCCTTATTTTTAATTTGTTAGATTACTAGTTCTAGCTAGGCTGGGTATCGTTCATGTCAGGAAGGATTCTGGGGAAGTGTTACTATTTCATGGTACGGTGGAAACACACTCCCACAATATTCTCGCCCTAGCCAACTTTTGTGCACAGGTTTTTGAAGCATTCTTTTTCAGGAAGGACTTTACCTTACAATGCTATACGCATCTGGTATTCAACATGGTGGTATTTCTCGACTTTGAGGTTTACCTTTATTTTTATGAAATGGAAGATCATAATTGAAGCTAATCTTAATCTTTTACTATATATTTCGACAATTGATCGAAAATCTATTGGGATGTTATCTTGACATGATAGTTTTTTCTTTCTTGTATTTGACATCTCTTATTGTGATTTCTTTAGGACACTCGACAGATGGTCGACTTTCAACTTATCTTTGGACAAAGGTCTGCTTTATCATTTTGGCAAATATGATCGTAATTGTAATTCTTTTATTTCTATTTTATAGGGAATCTATTGGTAGCTTGTCGACTTATGTAATCGACCTTTGACTTGTTGACTAACTCCCTTGTATTGTAGGTTTTTATTGATGTGACTTTTGTGTCGTAAGTTCAATCTTTACAATCTAGAACCCCTCTGTTAGAGAAAGAATGAGAAGATATATAGGAAGAAATAATTCCAAATTCATGCTATAGCTTTGACTTGCCTCTTTCCCTTCCAAATCTGATTGGTTGAATATTCTCCTCCCTGCACGTATTGAAAGCATATGATTCTTCATTGTGATTCGTCCTCTTTCCTTTTAACAGAAAATAATACTTCGTGTGCCATGTGATCCCGCTATATTTCTCCTCAATCCCAAACATTCTCTTGATTGGAATTTACATGCTTGAAACATTTTATCAACACTATTTTATTTTGCACTTCATTCAATTTCAATCAAAATAAAATCCCACCTCTTGTGCTTATTCTAGTGACCACTTCACCTATGGGTAAATTTGTTTTCTAGAATAAAAATAACATTGTTGTCATCTTATCTTTGTTGGAAAAATAATTCCACTTCCTGTGCACTTTCACTTTTAGATGAAAACACTTCCTGTACAATTTTACCCCTCTTTTCTTCTTCACATTATATTCGTCTCTTTCCCAAGCCTGTTTGCCTACATTATTTCTCACTCACTTTCTCATTAAATTTTATTTTTGCACACCGTATATTTTCTTAGAGACTTTTAAAAACATATTTCAAAAAATCCAACATTGTGCATAAACTATTGGAGTTATTGCATTCCATGAGGTAGCAACTCATTTAAATCTTTTGTTAGAATACTTCTGCTACTGATTTTGTCTCTACATTTTGCATCTATATCTTATCAGTGCAGCCACATAAATCGATGGCAAAGGATTTTTTATTTTTTTTTTGGGAAAAGTGGACAAACCACTGAATATATATTATTTATAAAGAAGACTGGTTCAAAAGCTCAACCAGGAAAGAACCAGCAAGAAAACCTGGAATCATCGCTAAGTACAAAAGTTTAGATTATCTATATTTTCAAATAGTAACCTCAAAGAGGATACAAAACTAATGTATTTACAATCATTCAACATTCTATGTTCAGCTTCAAAAATTATGCAACAATTAAAACCATTCATCATCCTTCCTCCATCTCTGCATATTTAGGCTCATCAATGCAACCATGTCCACCCTTTGACCAAGAGTCGTCTCTGCATCCACTAACAGGGTCTACCGATGGTGGGCGCCTATCTGGCCTAAGCATCATGCTACCCGAGCACCAATTTGAAGTGTCATCACAAGTAGGCATATCCCATCGACGAGCATGCCGAGAAGGAGATCCTCCCAAGGTAGAGGCTTTTGTTGTGTCAAAGGGAAAATGTGTATCCTGCAACCCAAGAACTTTTCGAGCCTGCACATTTTCACACGGGACCAAAAGTGACCAATCCAAAGAACACTGAGCGAGCCAAGCTGAAAACAAATTGTTCGATAGGTCCATAAGATCTAACAGGGCATACCCTGTTCTCCGGACTCTTTCCTCAAGCTGATATCCAAGGGCTCGAGCCGATACTTGTAAGGAAGATTTCATGACGCGTAAAATTTGCTTCTCAAAATATCTTTGAAGCACTTCGAAGATGACCATGAATTCATGCTTCCTGAGGAGCTATGACCTTGTGAACAGACCTCCCACCAATGTGTTACCAACCCAAAGATCATAATGCTGCATAGCAATCTTTAGCTTATTCTCGTCCTAGTATTGTTATTTGACGACCTTCAGAGCAAGGGCCTCCAGATGATGAACGGATTACAGGAGATCCATCGAATTTGACAAAAAGATAGAGACCAAATTCCAAGGATATAAGAAATGCCTAACAGTTTGGGAGACAATTTCGTCCCCAATGATATGCCTATGAAAGAGGATGTTGCTATAGGTTTTTAGAACTCTTCTTTACACCTGTCAATTGCATTGGCACTGAGAGCCTTTAACGCCTTTTCAGATCCATTTTGGGCATGACCACCAAAGTGTATATGCTGAAACATTTCATGTGCCCTGTCAACCATCCATTGTTGCCAGTGCTTTGAGGGCCAGAACATACACAATACATTTTGGCTATTCCCAACCAATGTGCATTTGCTTGCAAGTTTCAAATTCTTTTCAACAAATGTATTTAGTGTGTGCTATCAAAATGACATCCTTTAGGCCATATTTTCTTGACACGGCTGTAAATGGGCTCAGACATCTTTATTTGTGTTCCGCATCATGTTTTTTGTGCATAAGTAGCGGGGCAAACGGTGATGGGAAAGCTTGACTATAAATAATGTTGTCCTGAGTTCTTTGGAACAACGAATTCATAATGTGTGAACCCTGCTATTATTATATTCACTGAGAAATTGGGACACCCTGTCAAAGACCAAACTGGTGTGGTTAGTGCAAAATGGCACTTCACCCATCATTGTATTTTCTTGAATATTTCTGAAGCCTTCTCCATCGACTTTGTTAATGCTCTTCCTGAAAATCTTCCATAAGTCGATTCACACAAATCCATTTTGTGTATATCCCAAGGCCACGACATTATCAAAAAAAGGTTCTCACAAAATATCCCCAACCTTGTGCTAATGAAGCAAGCCGATATCTCCCTGATGGCATGAAATTTGTTGGCAAAGTTTGTTGATTCATTTTATACCCTGAGCATTTACTTTAAAATTTCCAAAGTAATTTCATCAAATTCATTTTGTGCATAATCAGAAAACATGGAATTCAAAGAGATGAAAAAACAAAAAACTTTGGGGCATTCTGCTATTTGTATCGTGCTCTGCATTTGTATATTTTTACCCTGAGACATCATATTTTTCTCAAGTCTCCAATTCTTTCAGCATCTAAATGCCCTACAACGTGTTGTGAAACGTATCCATGCTACCTGCTTCTTGCATTTGTTTTAAAATTTCTACCGCCCTTTAGCAAATCTATTTTGTGCAGATCCTATAATCGTAGCTTCTATAAGAATATGATTCTTCAAGGAATTCATCTAAACAACTTACACACCCATGTCTCCACGATTTTCATACATCTCTGCCTAGAAATTTCCAGCAACCATTGCATTCAGTGGAACGACATTATCATTGAGGCAGCTTGTTAAACAATCTTCATGCCTCCTTGTGTCATAACCGATTTTTGAGACACTAAACTTTTAAAAATAATTCGCTACTTTTTATTGACTTTTTGACTTGGTTGTTTGTAGACGACCTAAGTCGATTAATTAGCTTTGTCAGACATATTTTATTTGATGAATAAATATATATATGTATGAATTTTCTATTCTGTTAGGATGATAAATTAAATGTGATTAATGATTATCATGTTAAGAACGGGCAATATGTTATAAAATATCATTTTTATTTGATTTGATTAAAAAAATGTTCATGATGAATATTCTACAAGTTGAATTGCTTATTGTTTTCGGGAGCTAACCTACTGATGAAAAATTTGAGTGTTCAATTTGTTGACTGGATTGAAGACGAGGGTGTGGTCGAGGTAGGGGAGCCTAGCTCCTCCGTAAGGATGAGTTTGGAAAATTTATGGTTAAAAATCACACACCACATAGACGTTTTAAGTTTTCGAAAGAAGTTTATGTATTGAATTGTTTAAAATTTTATTAATTTTGTGTGTGTTTGTATGCGTTGGACTTAACTTATATTTGATGCTTAGAGTACATTTGGATTCTTTGAAAAAAAATGGTGTGGTTATTATTCTTTTTATCAATTTGCATCTATCAATGGAACTTGGATTTTAATTGAATTTCAAAGATACAATTTTATATACATTTAATTATTTAGATTAAGAGTGACTGACTGTTTTTATTTTATAAATATGTTGAGGATCTGATAGTTGTGGATAGTTTAAGATATATTTTAGGGGGAATTAATATTCCCTACAAGCAGAAATCGATTAGGAGACTGGACCATTATTGATTTATTAAGGAGAGCTGCTCATCCTTGTCTTGCTGGCGTTGTTGGAGGGGGAGACTGCTTCTTTGAAAGTTGTGCTTTGCATTAAGTTAGGAGTCATCACCCTAATAAAGTGGCATGATGAACATGCGGTATGGAGGAGGAGAAATTTAGGGAGGGAGAGTAAGTGTTTTATAAAGGAAAAATGTGGTGAATGGAATGAGGAGATGTGTAGAAGTTGGGAGGAGAAGGCGATATATAGAAGTTTCTAAGAAGAAGAAAAGAATCTCAAGGGAAACTCACTGCATAGTCTCCAGGTTCCTTGCTACCTTTTAGAGTAGAAATTTTCCTTGGACTGTAATTGTTTTTAAAAAAAACATTATACATAATTTTGAAGAATTCTGTGTATATCACAGGTATGATAAGGAAGATCTTCTTTACTAAAAGTAATATGTTCATGTCTAAATGTCTTCCAATCTAGAAATACCGTTAATAGTTGATTGTTTGAACTAATCCAAATAAACATTGAAGCCATGCCCAATTTCATTGCTGGGCGATTTTCCCTTATAATTATTCACGCCGCCAGAAATTTACTTTCCTTCTGCGTAACTAGCTTGCATCCTGGAAATATTTTAAAGGACGTATGTTTGTTAAACTGGTTTGGCCTTAGCGTATGCAGTTCATAATGAAATTAAATTCCAGAAGCGTCTTGTTTAGTTTTCATCATTGTTTGTTTGATTGGGGTGGTTTACCCACTCCAACCGAACTGCTGAAACTTTCACTGAGAAAGGGGACCATAGGATGTAATGGACACTGGTCTCTAACCAACTCTTTGCTTTGAATGATCTGCTTGGAAACGAACTCATTAAAATGCCTCTGTACACCCTCCAGCATTCCTTAGTGCCGCACTCCACCTGCCAAAGAGTCTCAATCTAGAACATGCTATGAGATGTGTACCAAACTGTATTAGGAGAGTAGAGAGGGCGGAAAATGTCATGGATGTTGACTATGTATAGAGGCAGGAAGCGTACATTTTAGATATAGTAAAGGAATGCCTACTATTCTAAGGGCAGTGCCATTCTCATTTCTCCAGGAGATCGATTCCTATGAATCTCAACCTGGAACTGTAGGTGCTTTGTTTTTTAAACTTTATTTCTCTCAACTGGCAAGCAACGGCAGTTTCTCAAAATACTTTATACCTTATTTGTTTAAAACATCTTTTCAGATCCAGCCTCCTCTCAAATAGAGTTCCACCCAGCCGTCTCTGCCATTGTGGACTCGTATTTTTTTTGTAGCTTATGTTACGTGGGCTCTATTTTCGCCTACACCTCTGCTATTTTTTCCTATGCTTTCCTTTCACGATCACAGTAGATTAAACATTGTAGGAAACAATATTAGCTCAAACCATAGATAAATTGGTTGAGTTGACTTTTGATGTTGTTTACAATCTCAGTAAAAGAAAAATGTTTAAATATATTTTCTTATTTTCACACTGGTTGTCGTAGATCTGTTTTCATTTTGAAAACTATATATATAGTTAAGTGTATGTAGTTGCGGTTGTTTGCTCAATTCTAGGAAAGTTTAATAAACATGTTTCTCTTTAAAGTTTATCAAACTTAGTTCAAACTATTTGTTATTTATACTGTTCATTTCTATTAAAAGTATTTCGTGAAGAGTTTAACAAAATAGAATTTATTTCTGTGAGGGTGTTATTTGTTATTATTCTTATATTTAGAATTAATGCATAACGTGGAATAGACAGATAAGGGTAATTCAACTATATTACCTATCAGTGAAATTGATTAGTAAAGATACTTTGGCCAAAGTTTTCATTTCGCATATGTAACTCTAATATGCTTGGTTAGTTATGTAATTTTCTCTCTGCCACCCTGTGATTAGGATTTCTACTTAGACTAAAGAATGTTAAGTAGATAGATTCATAGTTGCACCATATTCTTTCGATCCATTAGTGCCGGGAAGCTATTCTCCCCAAGTAGGGTCGGTGTGTTTTCCATTTTAGGGTAAGCCTAGGGGGAGCTAACCACTCCATGGTTGGGTGGAAAAAGTGTCAGGACCACACTCCCATCTCAGGATTTGCAGGTCAACGTTCTGTCTAGAGGCTTGGGAGATAGGGATTGCTGATAGTGTGGTGCCTTGTTACCGTGATTTTGACGGTTTGGGAAATGATGTTTATCATTCATATTGTATCTTATTAGTTTATATGGTTTGGATCGACAGAAGATCAAAATTTTATTATATGATGTATTTATATTGCTTGAATGATTGTACTTATCGATGATTTGGTCGAATGTTGTATTTTGTAACTCTTTAAAATGATTATTGTATATTGACAACTTGACTGAAATTTTTATTTCTTTAATGGCATAAATGGATATTATTTCGACCTTGCAATCTTTTCGACTTGTGTCATGTTTATTGTTTATGGGATATTGGGTCTTTACATGTGGCATCAGAGTTGTGTTTAAAACCTAAGGCCTGGGTCTTCTATGCTAAAGTTGTGTATGTGCATGGTTCAAGAATAGATTGTCATCACTAGTACATTTGACCCACATTTCCAACCAACATTTCCGACCTAGCATTTAAAATGATTTTCCTTGGTCGGTTTATAGAAGGAAAACTTTGATTTTTTTTTAGTCTATTCTCGTGTTGGTCGAAATTACGACCATGTCAGGTGGCCATAATTTCAACCAACACGGGAATATAAGAATAAAAAAATACATGGTTTCATTTTATTTCATTTTGGCAATTATAGTCCGCGAGCAAAGGAGTGGTGAAGGAGGGTAGGAGGGCAGCTATCGACACCGCCTATACACATATAGCATGTAAGTTATGGCATCTCCTTCTCTTCCACATTACTATTCTCAAACCCAATCAAGCATCAAGAGGAATAGGCATTCAAATCCAACCATTTCATTACAGTCTTGGTAAGAGATTCGATGTTTTTGGCATTTACTTAATCAAAGGTACATTTTTTTATTTTGAATTATTTTCATTTGTGTTTTCTTTGTAGTTCTTAAGTCACGAGTTTGAAACCCTAATCTTTGGACTTGGAATCTCAAATGCATTCATTATGCATTATTTACCCTCAAGATTATTTGGCGATTGAAATTAAAATCTTCAATGGCGTTGGTTTTCCTTCTATAATGTCGTATATCTTGCACTTCTAATGGTGTTCACACCACCATTAGAAGTGGCGTGAATACCATTATAAGTGGTGTGAATTTCCAGAGAGAAGGGAAACACTCCTAGAACTAATCCCCTTTAGAATAGTAGGGTCGGGTAATGGAATTCCTTCCAAGCACCGGTGAGCAGAGAGAAAGCTCATTGCCACCCGCCTACCTAATCAACTAATTTGGATTGACCTTACTTCCCAAACAATCAATCCCCTATGGGCCGGTTGGGCTATGGGCGATATGAATAAGGTTGTGTCATGTTGCATTTCCTACAAAAATCAAAAGTGAAAACATTTGGTCAAAAAATCAAAAGAGGAGGCATGAAGAAAATAATTTTAAAAATGCCTTAACAAATGCATGCATTCCTTTTCCACATTCCCCATTGTGAAACCAACATCATAAAGTCCATCGATACACTCCTCCTTGCTTGCATTTTCTCACATAGTTAGATTTTTTTACCTTATTTTGATGCCTCCTCATGCACTAGGGAATATTTTCTTAAATATGCCTTATCACATGTAATGTTTTCACCATAAATTATTTTTCAAGGAAGGAAAGCCCTAGTATTAGAGGGGACAATACAACAAAAGATATATTTTTCAAGTGACCAACATATTCCAAGAATATTTGGATAATATTATGTGTGTTATTAGCATATACTAGCGGCCCTTTCTTTAACTTTTTTCATCTATTTTTGTTAATTAGCAAAAATACCTCAATCAAGCAAAAAAGATATCCTTAGAATGATGGTTCAAAGCACTTTCTAGTGGTCTTGGTCTAATTGTCATTTTTAGCTTAATATTTTTTCTATACTCAATCAAAGTCATATTTTTAGTTTTACCTTCTGATCATGTTTTTTCATCACTGTATGCATATTTTTTATTCTTATGATTTTGGAAATGTGACTCATATCTCTTCAAATTTATAAATACACTTTTGCATAGTTTTCATTAAGTAAATTTTATTTAGATTTTTGTGTTTTCACTAATATCTAATCAATTACTTAGAAATTTTAGTGCTTGGAATGGGTCTTTGTGTTGGAGAGAACTTTATTTGACCCACTTTATATGTAATAATGTTTTTTTATGGTTTGAATAGTTTATTTTGAGGAGGTATCATGGGTTTTTCTATTCATCCTTCAGTTGTTATTTTGGAAACATGACATCCTAAACACATCTTGGGTGGCTATATATTTTCCCATATTTATATGGAAGCATACTGAAGAAATCAATTAAGGAGGTAGAACAATTTATGGTGATATCACAAACCATGTTTTAGGAGTGGTTTTCTCTAGTGTTGACCATGACACTATGTTTTCTATATCAAACCTTGAATGTCCTTGGACACATTGGAATAGACTTTGGTAGATGAATGAAGACCCTCATATCTCTCCATTGCCAGAGGATCTTGTAAAATATTTGGTTAGATTCCCCTTCTACATTTAGATTTTATCTCTTTTAATTATGATAGTTTAGTTTACCTTGATTATATCATAGGTCTTTATATTCTAATGATCAAGACAAATAATTTTCTTCATGTACTTACTCCTCGCTTTGACCACCTTTACCTTTACGGTACTACCTAATGATCCAAACCACCATGTAACATATGTAACATATGTTTTGATACAATAAAATGTAAATTTCTAGTAATAGCCATGTTCCTGCCTGTGAGGGTACAGTCTCCATTTTGGAAGACTTAAAAAATTTCTTTAATTGAAATGTGCTGGAAATGAGTGTGGTTAATATGGTTGTTCATTCCTATGAATGTTTTATATCATTTTGGTGAAGTCTAAAACAAAGATTCCCTATTTTGGGACTGACTGTTCCAAAACAGTGACCCTGTGCAACAGTCATTTTCTTGGATCAATGATGGATAGGTGTGTTCCATCACTACCATGAATGGTAGCATATGTAAGAAAGGGATAATATGATAGTGTAGGCTTATTTGATAGTTTAGTTGTGTAATGATTGTTCCTATACTCAGACCTTAACTGGTCCAAGGGTAAGTGACCCTTCAATCAACAACTTTATGCAATCAAAGATCTTTGCATATCTTCCCTGTTCATCCCTACAAATAAAAATTCATTGAAAGCATTCAATAAATAAAAATAACCCTTCCTACATCCTCTACCATCCATGATAGTGTAGGACCTCTCAAATCCATTATTGCATCACGTAGAATTGACTGTTGCCAATGTCCTTGTACAGGAACAGTCATTACAAAATAGGGAATAACCATTATAAATCTTCACAAAAACCATTTAAATCAATGTAGGGATGAATGAAAATCATAAGAAAATTCATTTCAATCCATTTTTGCAATAAAAGAGATGTTTTGGACACCCAATACATTGATTGTACCCTCACAAATAGAGACAAGAAACTTGGAAAGAATTTACATTTTATTGCATAAAATACATTTTACATTATTTCTATTTCTCTTCACTCAGCCATAAACATGACCTTTTGTGTTAAATTAGGGTCAACATGTTCTTCATAAGTTTGTGATGATAATGAATCAATGTGTGATGATCCTTCTCCTATGAAAAATTGACGCACAGGAGGAGAGGAGAGGCCAAAACAATGGCACACCCTACCTGATCCACCTTGCTCAACAACACGCGGAAGAAACAACAACACAGTGAGAGAGAGAAAGAAGGATCAATCATATATTATCATTCAAATTGATTCATACATGCCGAGCTGTAAGGCCTTCCCGCTTATTGCCTGATATTACAATGAATTACAGAAATCCTTAAACATGGGAGGATCTGTCAACAATCTATAATCCTCTACCTTCTTCTTTTGTCCAAAAACTCTCTCTAAACTCTAACCAAACAACTATACTTATACAAGAGGCTACCGAATTGAGTTGGCCTTCAGATCCACAATCAATGGAAGGAATGGTCAGATCTGGGACCACACACTTCCCAATGATGGATACCAGCATTAAATCTGTGACCCATAATCAATGCACAAGTCGGCCTCAACTGAAACTCAAAATAAACTACTCGGTAAGCAAGGAAGATCGAGCAATAGACAAGCATCGTCAAGCACCAGTGAAAGAACTGATCGCCTAGGAGATAACCAACCACACTCGGTAACCAAAGGAAGCTGACCAACTACCGAGCCAACTCGGTCAAAGAAGGAACCGAGCAACATAGACAGACTTCAAAATCTTTTTGGTGACACAAGATTGCCAAGGACCCGAGATGCTCCTGCATCAGACACCTGGGTTTATTTAGAAATGATTCTCCAAATCATTCAATAGGTATGGTTTGAGCTACATCCAACTCAGACTGTGAAATCCATGAACTGTCTTCAATCGGTCTATTCTTCCACTTTGCCAGATATTCCATATACTGTTTACCTCTTATTCTTTTGCTAATTCTTTGCCCCAAAATTTTCTCAACTTCTTCATTCTATTTCTTAGGATACTCCATCGGTACTATCATGTCTTCATTAGGTTCATGATACTCATACAAATCAGCAATGTTGAAAATCAGTGATATGTCCATGTCATCAGGTAACTCAATCTCATATGCATTTCCACTGTCAAATTTCTTCAAAATATTGCAAGGTCCAAACTTCTTCATCTTTAGCTTCCCATATGTTCCAATAGGAAATCGACCTTTCTTCAAATGAACCATCACTTCATCACCAACATCAAAAATCTTATGTCTCCTTGATCTATCAGCTCTGTCTTTGTATTTCTGATTACTCTCTTCCAGCTTGATTTTCACATCTTCATGCAATGTCTTCAAGTACTCAGAAAACTTCACTCCTTCAGCACTTCTCTTACTTTCATTAGCAACATCCCTTAAATCAAATATACCTCTCATTTGTATGCCATTCACAATCTCAAATGGTGTTTTCCCAATACTCCTATTCACTGAATTATTGTATGCAAACTCTGCTTGTGCCAACACAGAATCCCAATTACTAGGTGTGTCTCCAACTAAACATCTCAAAATATTTCCCAAACTTCTATTTAAAACTTCTATCTATCCATCAGTTTATGGGTGAAATGTAGAACTATATTTCAACTCAGTGCCAAACTTTCTCCAAAGGGTCTTCCAAAAGTATCAAACAAATTTACTATCTCAGTCAGAGATAATACTCCTTGGTAACCCATGCAATCTGACAATTTCCTTAAAAAAATATCTACTATATGTACTGCATCTGACATCTTTCTACAAGGTATAAAATGTGTCATCTTTAAAAATCTATCCACCACAACAAATATAGAATCATTACCTCTTACTGTCTTCGGTAAGACAAGAACAAAATCCTTTTGCAACTTGACAAATTCCACAACTTTTCACAAATTTCTAAACATCTTTATACAACTGTAGCCAAAAGTATTTCTCCTTAAGCAAATTCAAGGTTTTATCAATACCAAAATGTCCAGCCAAACCACTGCTATGTTTCTCCTTTATCAAATCCGTTCTCATTTGTCCTCTCGGTATACGAAATTGAATACCTTTAAACAACATACCTTTTTGAATGAAATATTCTTCCCATTTTGTACTCGGTTGATCTTGAATAGGTGCTCTGCACTTTCTCCATGGCTTAGAAAAATTAGGATCAGTTTCATATAAATCTCTCATCTCATCAAAACCAAGAACTTCAATTTTCATCTCGGTCATCAAGGATCTTCTTCTACTCAATGCATCAGCAACTCGGTTAGTGACTCCACTTTTATGTTTGATCAAAAATGTATAACTCTACAAATACTCAACCCATTTCATATGTCTCTGATTCAACTTGTTCTGACTACCCAAATATTGTAAAGCCTAATGATCAGTGTACAACACAAATTCACTCAGTATCAAATAATGTCTCCATTTCTTCAGTGCTTGAACAATAGCATTGAATTCTTGATCATACACAAAACATTTCATTCTAGCATCATTCAACTTTTCACTAAAGAAAGAAACAAGTTTACCTTCTTGACTCAACACAGCTCCAATTGCACTACCATTGGCATCACATTTCACTTGAAATACCTTATTGAAATTAGGTAATGCCAAAATAGGCAATTCAACAACCTTTGTTAGGAATAGTCCCAAGAGATAACTGAGAGGGGGGTGAATCAGTTATCTAAAAGTTTCAATTATTTATCCAATTAAGTATACTTAAACATAAAGCATAAAAAAAATGAAAGAACACTTGAACACAACACCAATATTTTGGTTACGGGGAAACCCAAATAGGTAAAAACCTCAGTGGGAATTGACACCCACTAATAATCTGCACTAGTGTTTTGTGATCCTTGTTAGAAGATCCTTAACCCTGTTAGGAGTTGTCTTTACAATGCATTTAGTACAGTGACCTGGTCAAGGGTCAAACCCTGTTAGGAGTCTCTTAGAATTAACCCTGTTAGGGGTGAGGACACACTGTTTGAGAGCTCACTACTCAAAGGGGTGAAGGCTACAACCTTTTGAATAACAAATACACACTATATCTAGATCTTGGTGAACTGTGCTTTGACCTGCTATTTGGATCAGTTCCAATGTATAGCACAAACTCTTTACTTGGTCACATAGACCTTCTTCTGATGGCTCAACACTTCACACACTCTGCTCTACTCTTCACAATCAACATTGAAACATGTCTTAGAAATCACAAATGACTGCCTATAAATATGTTTCCTCTAAATGATATAATCAAGTCGGCCTATTAGAACCACCTTGAAATCATATTAGAGAAACCATAACATATTCCAATAATAAATTTTTCGGCTCTACTAAGCACGCAACACAATCTGGGACTTGTCCAATATTAATAAATGTAGACACACGCTACCCACTGTCAGCTCTACCAAATTAACTGAAGCTTTCTCCTCAAGCTGAATTACATCATGCGCTCTTAACCAAACATTGTTAACTCTTCTCCAATCATGAATCCAAGGGCACATACTATAATGATAGGCGCAACTCCCTAACCAATATAATCTATGTTGGCTCTTCTGAATAAACACAAGAAACTACTACTGGTGAATAGTGACCACATAACTTCACTTCTACTGATCATCAGACTTTGTGTTCATGAATGTAATATCACTAGTATGTCTTCATCACATATCCAAAGGTGCAAGGCTCCATGATGACTGTAAGGACAAACACTCATAGAACACTTCCTGTAACTCTGTCAGGAACACTGCTAACACAAGATGCTACATAATTGTCTGTACTAATAGTTGTCTTATACATCCATGATATCATGCTAATAACATGTCCATGCTAAATATACTCAAATCTTACTGGATAAGTCTTCCACACATGCTACTTACCATATATTGTCATCAATGACAAACATACAATCAACACTGGCTTGCTGGCAAATCTCCAACAATCTCCCCCTTTGGCATTGATGGAAACATATGGAATGAAAAACACCACCAATCCAAATGATCAATTATTTTATAAAATTCTCCATTTCCTCATCAAAACTCCCCCAAGGATGGATCCTCCATTTGCTGTAGCATCTTTCAATATTCTCCATTTTCTGAGCTGCTTCCATGACTGAATACTACTCCCCCTTAGTATATTAGTCCTTTAATTTTGTTTTTCATGACTATATATTAATCCCCCTTTGACATCAATGGAAAAGGGTGCTAATCATTTAAGCTCCGGTACTACTCCTGAAGTAGAGTAGTCAACCATCCATCAGTCCCTGAGGACTGATGCTCTTTCTTCTTTCTTCTTAGCAGAATCAGGGAAGGGAATTACTCCCAACTTCTCCTTGAGATACTCAAAAGTATCCTTTGGCAAGGGCTTTGTGAATATATCTACTAGCTATTCCTTTGTACTCACATAATCCAATTTGACTTCTTTCTCTACCACTTTCTCTGCTAGGAAGTGATACTTAATCTCTATGTGCTTTGTCTTTTCATGCATCACAGGATTCTTTGACATATTGATAGTGTTAGTGTTATCACAATGAATAAAAATAGGATAATCAATCTGAATACCAAAGTCCTTTATCATTTTCTTGATCCAAACAATTATAGAACAATTCAAGGCTACTGCAACATACTCTACTTCTGTTGTTGACTGAGAAATACAATTTTGCTTCTTGCTTGTCCAAGTGACAAGTCTATCACCAGAAAACACTGTTCCACCTGATGTACTCTTTCTATCATAAACGCATCTTGCCCAATCAACATCTGTATATACATGAAGCTTAACATTCTCTGAGTTAGGATATCATAGACCATAATCTATAGTGCCCTGCAAATATCTAAATATTCTCTTTACTGCCATAAGGTGACTTTGTTTAGGCTCTGCTGCAAATCTTCCAACTATGCCAACTGCATTAGAAATGTATGTTCTAGTTTGAGTAAGATATATGAGTTTAACAATCATAGACCTGTATAATCTTGTATTTACTACTGGAGAATCATCTTCTTTTGTAAGCTTGCATCCTATTATCATAGGTGTACCCACTAGCTTGCAATCATCCATCTTGAACTTCCTCAATATCTCTTTCACATATTTGGACTGATTAATGAAAATACCTTTCTCTGTCTACTGCACATTTAATCCCAAGAAGTATTTGATAGGTCCAATAATGCTCATCTCAAACTCACTCTACATCTCCTTAGCAAATTCTGCACTAAGTTTTTCATTACCCCCAAAGATAATGTCATCAACAAATATAGCTACAAGTAGTAGACCTTCATATGTCTCTCTTATGAATAGATTACAATATGTGGCTCCTTTCTTGAATCTATTTTTTGTTAGATATCCATCAAGTCTCTCATACCATGCTCTAGGGGCTTGCTTAAGTCCATAGAGGGCTTTCTTCAATCTGCATACCATATCAGGTTTTTTTGATAAGGTGAATCCTTCCGGCTACTCAATGTATACTTATTCCTTTAACTCTCCATTCAAGAATGTTGACTTAACATCCATTTGATAAACTTTGAATTTTTGAATGTTGCAAAAGCTAAAAAAAACTTAAAAGCTTCTAATCTGCTCACTGGTGCAAAGGTGTCTGAAAAAACAATACCTTCTCTTTGCACATATCCCTTACATACTAACCTTGCTTTATTCCTTACTACTGTACCATCTTCATTCATCTTGTTTTTGAATATCCACTTTGTTCCAATCACATTCTTGTCACTAGGTCTTGGGACCAGTTCCCAAGTATCATTCTTAATAATCTGATCTAGTTCTTCTTTCATAGCATCATGCCAATCTGAATCATTACACGCATCTTCAACACTTAGGGGTTCAATCTGAGATAATAAACATACCGCCTCATTTCTTGCTAAATTCTTTTCTTTTGATCTAGTTGTGACTTTACTGCTCTAATCTCTAATGATGTCATCCTTAGAGTGATATCTAGATGTATACTTTGGAACTATAGGTGATACTGACTCATCTTCCTTATGAGTTTCTTCTTCACTTGTTTCAGGGTCATTGAACAATACATTAATGTTGTCAAACATCTCTTCAACAACTGTCTCACTAGTGGAAGGTCTGGGTTCTTCTTCAATCATAGGTGAGTAGTCATGATATCTTTCTTGAACCATAAAATTTTCATCAATCTTAACATGAGCACTTTCAATGATCTTCTTCAATCTCAAGTTAAAACACCTATAAGCTTTACTTTTAGTAGAGTAACCAAGAAAAATAACTTCATCACTTCTTGCATCAAACATTCCTATTGCTTCATCCCTCTTGATGTAGCACTTGCTTCCAAAGATTCTCAATTATTTCACTGTGGGAACATTACCAAACCATAGCTCATAAGGTGTCTTGTCTGTGCCAAGCCTTAATTGTATTCTATTGATTGTATAGACTGTTGTATTGACTGCATCTCTCCAATAAGTGTGTGCAACTTTTCCTTCAATCATGATGGTGTGCGATGTATCAAGGATGATCCTATTCCTTCTCTCTACAATCCTATTCTGCTGAGGGGTTCTAGGTGCACTCAACTGTCTTTTTATGCCATTTTCTTCGCAGTACTCATAGAATCTATCAGAGGTGAATTCTCCTCCTCTATCCGACCTTAGACATTTTATCTTTAGTCTAGATTCATTCTCAACCTTAGCTTTGAATATTTTGAACTTTTCAAATGCTTCTGACTTATCTTTCAAGAACACAACCCACATTATTCTAGAATAATCATCTACAAACAAAATGAAATACCTTTCACCATAGTATGATCTTGTTTGAGTTGGTCCACATAGGTCTGTATGAATCAGATCTAGCTTTTTCTCTGCTGAATTATGCTTGCTTCTGAATGAGTTTCTCACATGTTTTCCCATCACACATTCCCTGCAAATAGTATCAACCGGCTTTGCTATGCTAGGTAGGTCTCTTACTGCCTTAACATTGCTAATCTTTACTATGCTATTAAAATTGATATGACATAGTCTTTTGTGCCATAGCCAACTGTCATCTACTTTAGCAACAAACCAACTTGTTTCTGGATTAAACTGAAAAACATTACCTTTAGTCTTTCATCCTGATGCAATCATTTCTCCTTCCTTATTGTTAATGATGCACTTGTTTCCATTGAACTCGAACCTTTAACATTTGTCAAGTAACTACAGAACACTTAGTAGGTTATGTTTCAAACCATCAACATAAAGAACATCATCATTGCTATTATTTCCATCCAAGGTGATGGCTCCTCTACCAATGATAATTTTAAGAGTGTTATCTCCAAATCTAACCATGCCTCCTTTGTATCTGTCCAAATGAACAAATCTATCTTTGTCTCCTGTCATGTGATGTGAACAACCATTGTCAATGATCCAATCTGTCCTGATGTCAACTTGTGAAATTAGTGCTAACTCTTGTGAATTCTTTTCATCTTCAAGAGAAATGAATCCAATCTCCTCCTCATTTGACACTCCATCTCCAGCATAGTAACATTTCTTTGTATACTTAGGCTTGTAGTTATTCTTGAACTTTTTAACTCTTGTAGGACACTTAGATGCAAAGTGACCAATCTTATTACATGAAAAGCATTTGAATGGTAATTGACCTTCATATTTTCCTTTTCCTTTCTTTTCTCTTTTAGCAATCATAGCAATGAAATCATCTAGGGCTTTTTCTTCATTATCATCATCAAAATTTCCAAAGGTGTTCAAGGATTTCTTACCATGGACCAAAGCTTTGAAGGTTGTCTCACTTTTAGGCTCTATATTCAAACTTGATATCTCAAATGCAGTAATCTTGCTGATTAAGGTCTCTCTTTTGAAATTTTCTAAGAATTACATAGTCTCATCAAGGATGTTTATTTTGTTTTCATATTCTGGTGTCAAGGTAGTCATCACCTTATCCATGATGTCTTCTTCTGAGATTTCTCCACCATTGTTTCTGATTCCAGCAACTACTTCATTGATCCTTTGATTGTAGGATCTTATGTTTTCTTTAGGTAGCATCTCCAATGTATTGTACTTTTTCTTCCATGTCTTTCTACACGCATTCTTTTCTTCTTTATATCCTTTAAACATGTCTTCTAGGTGCTTCCATATCTTGTAGGATGTGTCTACTTTCTTTATCTCTAAAAACTCACTATCAGATAGGGTGTTGATAAGGGTTTCTTTTGCTATTGCATTCTGATGGAACAAATCCTTCTGCTTGCTAGTAGCATCATCCTTTACAAGATCTACTAGAGAGGGGATCTGAACTTCTTTGATAGCCACTTCAAAAACTTCAAAAGAAATGCACTACAAATGTGTCATCATCTTGTTCTTCCAATCAAGATAATTCTCTCCATCAAACGTAGGACTATCTTTTCTAAAGAATGTCATCTAATCAACCTCAAGTTGTTAAACTTTCTCTCCGAGGCACTTGGCTTTGATACCAATTTTTAGGAATAGTCCCAAGAGATAACTGAGAGAGGGGGGGGGGTGAATCATTTATCTACAAGTTTCAATTATTTATCCAATTAAGTATACTTAAACATAAAGCATAAATAAAATGAAAGAACACGTGAACACAACACCAATATTTTGGTTACAGGGAAACCCAAATAGGTGAAAACTCTGGTGGGAATTAACACCCCCTAATAATTTGCACTAGTGTTTTGTGATCCTTGTTAGAAGATCCTTAAACTTATTAGGAGTTGTCTTTATAATGCATTTAGTACAATAACCTGGTCAAGGGTCAAACCCTGTTAGGAGTATTTTAGAATTAACCCTGTTAGGGGTGAGGATGCACTATCCGAGAACTCACTGCTCAAAGGGGTGAAGGCTAAAACCTTCTAAATAACAAATACACACTATATCTAGATCTTGGTGAACTACGCTTTGACCTACTATCTAGATCAGTTCCAATGTATAGAAAAAACTCTTTACTTAGTCACATAGACCTTTTGTTGATGGCTCAATAGTTCGCACACTCTGCTCTGCTCTTCACAATCAACATTGAACCATGTCTTAGCAATCACAAATGACTGCCTATAAATATGTTTCCTCTAAATGATATAATCAAGTCAGCCTGTTAGAACCACCTTGAAATCATATTAGAGAAACCATAACATATTCCAATAATAAAATTTTTGGCTCTACTAAGAACGCAACACAATCTAGGACTCGTCCAATATTAATAAATGTAAACACACGCTACCCACTATCGGCTCTACCAAATTAACTAAAGCTTTCTCCTCAAGATAAATTACATCATGTGCTCTTAAAAGAACATTGTTAACTCTTCTCCAATCATGAATCCAAGGGCACATACTGTAATGATAGGTGCAACTCCCTAACCAATATAATCTATCTCAGCTCTTCTGAATAAACACAAGAAACTGCTACTGGTGAATAGTGACTGCATAACTTCACTTCTACTAATCATCAAACTCTGCATTCATGAATGTAACATCACTAGTATGTCTTCATCACATATCCAAAGGCACAAGGCTCCATGATGACTGTATGAAAAAATACTCACAGAACATTGCCTGTAACTCTATCAGGAACACTGCTGACACAAGCTGCTACATAACTGTATGTACTAATATTTGTCCTCTGCATCCATGATATCATGTTGATAACATGTCCATGCTACATATACTCAAAGCTTACTACATAAGTCTTCCATGCATGCTACTTACCATATGTTGTCATCAATGACAAACATATAGTTAGCACTAGCTTGCTAGCAAATATCCAACAACCTTCTGCTTAAGGGTCTCAAAACTCTTATCAGCTCCATGTGTCCACTTGAATTCTCTTTTATCTCCTCTCATAGTCTCAGTCATATCATTACATATTGAACTAGAATTCCTTATAAACTTTCGATAAAAACTTTCCAAACCATGAAATGATCTTACCTCACTAGCATTCACAGGTGTAGGCCAATTCATAATAGCTTCAACCTTTTCAGGATCCATCTTCAAACCATCAGCTGAAATTACAAATCCCAAATACACAATCTCCTCTTTCGTGAATGAACACTTTTTTAGATTTATCAACAACTTTTCTTCTTTCAATCTCTACAAAACTTGTCTAACATGCAACAAATTTTCTTCTCTAGTCTTATTGAATATCAGAATATCATCAAGATATACAATCAAAAACTTACCCAAAAATTTATTTAAAACTTCATTCATCAGCCTCATAAAAGTACTTGGTGCATTAGTTAAACCAAAAGGCATAACCAACCACTCATACAAACCTTCTTTTGATTTTGAAAATAGTATTCCATTCATCACCTTCTCTGATTCTAATCTGATGATACCCGCTTTTCAAATCAATCTTTGTGAAATACTTTTCTCCACTCAAACTGTCCATTATATCATCCATTCTTGGTATAGGAAACCTATACTTCACTGTTATCTTGTTGATTTCTCTGGAATCAGTACACATTCACCATTCTCCATTCTTCTTAGGTACCAATACCACAAGTACTACACAAGGACTCAAACTTTCTCTGATCAAACCTTTCTCCAGCAATTCTTGAATCTATCAGTTCAATTCCTGATTCTCAGTAGGTGTCAACCGATGAGCTACCTTATTCGGTAAACTAGCTCCAAGGATTAGATCCATGCAATGATCAATGCTTCTTTTTAGTGGAAAACCATCAGGTACATTATCATAAATGATTTCACTGTACTCAGTTAGTAACTTATCAATCTCCTCAGGAATATTATCCTCTATTTTCTTACTCAGTTTGTTAGGAATTATAGCAAAACATACATCATTTTTCTTTAAATCTTTAACAAACTTCCTTCCTTCCATCAAGGAGACTTTCACAAATGTGCAAATAGTACTAACAAGTTCTTCCATCAAAGGTAACAAGATTTGTTTCTTTCCATTAGCCACAATAGTATACTTATGCAATCTCCCATCATATATAGCATGTTTATCATATTGCCAAGGTCTACCCAACAAAATATGACAACAATCCATAGGCATGATATCACATAACACCTTATCATAGTACTTTCCAATTTTTAGATTCACATAACATTGTTCACTTACCAAGAGTGTATGCTCATCTTTGATCCATGAAATCTGATAGGGCTTCGGATGTTCCCACCTTTCCAACTATAACTTTGTGACCATGTATTCAGATGCCAAATTCTTCGAGCTACCACTATCACTGATTACCTTCCAAAAATTTTTAGAAACTCTATATCTGGTCTTGAACAAACTTTTCCTTACCGGATCTTCCTTTTTACTTTCATTCCACATTGCTCTCCTTACCATCAAGTTATTTTCCTTCTCAAGTTCATTCAATGACTCCTCTTGCACCAAAGCATTTCTACTGCTACCAGCCTTCTTACTAGCATGTATACATTCAAAAGATCTATGTCCCTCTTCTCCACAATTGTAAAAAGTTCCTTTGAAATTACCTCTACTATAACCACCTCGATAGTTACTATCTCTTCCTCTAGATGAACTTTCACCTTTCCACTCGGTCTTGCCTTTATCCAAATTTTTCTTTTCAGGTTCAGATCTACCAATTTCACCATTAGATCTTCCTCTTCCTCTAGAGAATCTACCACCTTGACCTATTTGTCTCTGCTCATGTCTCTTGTTCAATTTCTCCTTAGCTTTCAATGCAAATTGATAAGCCTCTTCAATGTTCTCCAATTTGACCAAACTGATTTCCTCTTGGATGGAAACTCTCAAACCATTCAAGTATCTAGCAATTATTTCCACATCATCCTCATCATGTCCAAATCTGATATCTAATCTATAGAATTCCTCAGTATACTATTTTACCGAGCTATCTTTTGTCCTTAGACTTTGCATTTTCCTAACTAGGTTAATTTGATAATCACAAGGTAAGAATTTCCCTTTCAATTTATTCACCATTTTGTTCCATACCTTGATTTTCTCTTTGCCTTTCTTTTTTCGATCCAACTGCAGATGTTCCCACCACAAGGATGCATGACCTTTCAACTTTGTGCCTGCAATTTTTACCTTCTTTTCCTCAGATATATTTTCATACTCAAAATACTTTTCCATTTCAGTGATCCAGTCTATCAATTCATCAAGATCCAATTTCCCACTATACTCAGGAGGATTCAAGAATCTTTCCTCACCTTGATCCATCACAGGTGTAGGTTCTACTTCACCTTGTTCCACTTCAATTTCATCATCACTAACATCTTCAAGATGTCTGCCTCTTCTCTAGGCTATTTCAACAACTTCTAATCTAGTAGCAAGTTGTCTCAACATGCTTGCCAATCTTGGATCCACTTCTCGCCTCTCATGAACCATCTTGAAAACCCTCTACAATTGCAGGTCAAATCACAATCTGCCACCCCAAAACAATTCAACTAGGGCTTCACAAGAAGGAACCTACAAACCTAGATCCACAGACCTAGATCTAGATCTAACCTCGCTCTGATACCACCTAACACACATGAGGAGAGGAGGGGCCAAAACAATGACACACCCTACTTGATCCACCTTACTTAATAGCACGTAGAAGCAACAACAACACAGTGAGAGGGAGAAAGTAGGATCAATCATATATTATCATTCAAATTGATTCATACATGTTGGGTTGTAAGGCCTTCCCGATTATAGCTTGATATTATAATGAATTACAAAAGTCCTTAAACATGTGAGGATCTGTCAACAATATCTAATCCTCTACCTTCTTCTTTTATCCAAAAACTCTCTCTAAACTCTAACCAAACAACTATACTTATACAAGAGGCTATCAAACTGAGTTGGCCTTCAGATCCATAATCAATGGAAGGAACGGTCAGATCTAGGAGGACACACTTCCCAATGATGGATACCAGCATTAAATTTGTGACCCATAATCAATGCACAAGTCGGCCTCAACTGAAACTCAAAATAAACTACTCGGTAAGCAAGGAAGACCGAGCAACATACAAGCATCACCGAGTGCCAATGAAACAATTGACAGCCCAAGAGATAATCGACCACACTCGGTAACCAAAGGAAACTAACCAACTACTAAGCTAACTCAGTCAAAGAAGGAACCGAGCAACATAGACAAACTTCAAAATCTTTTTGGTGACACAGGATTGCCAAGGACCCAAGATGCTCCTGCATCAAAAATCCCTTTTATAAGGATATCATAGAGAAAGAAGAGGACATCATAAATACTTTTCTTAATATTACTTTACCCTCATTTTACACTCCTTCTAGAGATGAAGCATTTAAAAAAAACAATAATCCCTATTCTAAGAACATATTGCAAAAAGAGGATAAAATCATTACTAATTCTCTCGTTTCTAGTGATGAACCCACAAACAATCAAGAGCTCAATCAAGTCAATGTTATTGTTCATACTTAACCTATGATAGTTAACAAGCCTATGATAACTATCAAAGGATGCACTCAATCGAATTAATTCCAAACACCTAACAAACCTATGGTCACTGTTAAGGTTTATCCTCAACATTCTTCTCAAAATTTCACTACACCTATGATTATGGTTAAATAATATACTCAAAAAAATTCTTTTTAAACTCCAAATAAGCTAATTATAACTATCAAAGAAAAATCTAGCAGTCCTTTAGAGTTTATTACGGATTATCATGCGGTGGCTCACACCTATCACGCAAGAAACAATCTTCAACCTAATCTATTTGTTCCTCCTCTCCCACCTTCTCAACCCATGTTCCTCCTCCACCCCATATTCATCAAAATCTTGGAAAGGGGTATGGATTAATCAAATAAATCTATAATACTCCTACCAAGATATCTCTTTTGGAACTTCTTAAAACTTCTCCTACATATCATGAAGCCTTACAAAAAGCTTTAACCACTCTCCCAACCCCACCACCTAATAAAGACACCATTCATTCCTTTTTGCAATGCATGAATGCTACTTTTGTCCCACCTCAAATTATATATTATCTCTTTTATCAGCCAGATATTCTTCTTCATGCACAAAAAAATATTTTCAAAACTTCTACATAAAATTATACTAATAGAAACTAAAGTGTAAACCAGTGTCCATATAGCCCAAAAATAACATCAAAAAAACCTTACGAGAGCTCCCAAAATTGAACAGATAGATAAACCCTATAATTCCTCGGTAAGTACTCAATGCAAGGCTTCTTACAGTGTTCATAGAGATTGGTGATGTTTATGAGATTGCACGCATTTTACCTCCACCACAATTATGTTTCTTTGTAGAAATATGGAAAATATTTCATTTCATTTTTCTAAAATTGCAACATGAATTATATTTGAACCTCATTAGTGATCGAGACTTTGTTCAAAATCCTCCTTAGTGGCTGGTGTTAAGGGTTGAAGCATGATTCTTTGCTATTCCTTTTTATGACTGATTGAATTATTTTGTGACTGTTCTGTTAAAGATCTTCACTCCTAAAATACAAGTTTATTACTGTCATTTTCAATTAAAGTCACAATATTTATCCATTTATATGACTGCATAAAAGACATAGTGCACATTTCCATGAATAAAGATTGTTTTTTATGTGATTAGATGACTCCGTTGGAAGTACACTCATGCTACACCATTATGTTGCACATTGATGACCTTTCTATCCCTTAAAATTGTTGAATTTTATTGTATCTTTATTCCAATTAAAATAAAATCATAGTCCACAAAGAATACTCAAAATTCAAAGGTGGGGATATAAAAGATAGCGCAAGTTAACTAAAATTTTTACATGAATCAAATAAAGTTAGAAAAACATGATCTATCCTCTAAACGTTTACCATGCTAGATCTCATGAATGCAGTTTTTTGCATGTGAGATATGTAGTGGGAACACATGACAAAGTATTCTTGAAAGTAGGAAATTCATAGACCCATATAATTTCATATTGCAAGATGAATTTGGAATGACATCACAAATCATTAAATTGTATGCCACACTTAAGAAAGGAAATAATGAGGTGACTAGTTGCAAACAAAGTGACGATACAAATGCAATCCTAAACATGAGACTTGACAGCATGATAGAGTCAAAGTAATTTAATTCCCACTGTAACCTCGGTCCTTGAGTACTATATCTTCTAGCTCTAGGTGAATTTTTAATGGGTTAATGCCATTAGAAAACACCATTTTATCCCTATCACATGCCCAATTTGCAAGTAGATCAGATAACCTATTTCCCTCTCTATACGTATTTGAGATAATGTAAAGTTATCAAATTTATGAAGGAGCATCCAGGATTGTTGCTAAACATAATAGATTCACCAATTTTGGAAAACTCTTTTCTTGCATGCTTCAATTATAATCAGAGAATATCCCTCGACATAAAGATGTGTGACACCCATGTTGTGTACAAGGAAAAGTCTATGGAAGAGATCTAGGACCTTAGCCATATTGTTGGTACCCTGGTTTAGGGGGATGGCTGACTTCAATCTTTGATGAAAAGACCTGAAAATGCATCATAAGGTATGATCCTATGATTTCATCTCAGTATAAAAATGGTTACCATGTATTAAAACAAGTTTTATAGTAAATAGTATATACTAGCTTATTGACTCTAAATTTGATTTCTTGGTAACAAATTAAAATGCAAGTCATGTGAAGAAATCTTAGATTTTTATAATATGATATACAATTATTCATTATTAGTGAACTATCTAATCACTAAGCTTAGCTTTTTCAATATACACAGTATATAGTATATACTCGATTACTGTCCTAGATTTTCTTTCTTAGTAACTCAATAAAACACATTTCCCATGCACTACAAACTAAGATAAATTGATCAACTCTTAAGTTGTTTAATGGGTTGATACCAAATTGAGACAGGAAAGAGAAATGTGAAAAGAATTTTTTTTAATGGAATGTTGAAATTGAATCAATCTAGTGATCATTGTTTACTCCATATACTCTATAAGGTGTACCATGTGCTATCCTTTATATGTTCAACTTGCAAACCATCTCATTTTATTGTTGGTTATAATAGTCGGTTTTGTGACTATTTGGGGACAGTTTGGAGTTAGGTACAGACAGTTTTTGGAGATTTAGGAGTTTATTTGTATTAAGATCCATGTGAGTGGAAGGAGAGACGTAGGGTGGGATGTGTAAGAGACCAAATTTGTAATGATTCCAATCAATAAATAAAAATCATCCTTGCAATAGTAAATCTTTGCATGTGGGTACAATCACTACAACAGTGAATTAAATTGCTGATGGAAACATGTTCTTGATTGAATAGTGATGTAAGATCATTCATTGCCTTGTGTCAAAACCAAATAGATCAATGATTGAAGTTTTTAGATTCTGCAAACACGTATATTCAGTGGAGGCTAGAAGGGATATTTGTGAAGATTTGCTAGATCTCTAAAATTCTATAGAATATCTTCTTTACTGAGTTGAGGTGGGACAAAAGTAACATAGGTCTATGAAACCTTCACAAATATCCCTTCTTTAGCCTCCACTCATACCTATTCTTAGAATCTGGAAACTTTTCAAAGAAACAGGTGATGAACATGTAGATTTTCCTAAGCACTACTGGGAGCTGACCCAGCAACACATGTACTATTGTGAAAATTATCACAAGTCCATTTGTTGTCGGGTCTAGTTCCCAATAATGCTTTGTCAAATCTGCATGTTTGTCAAATGTAAATGGAATACTTTGTGCTTGACATACTTAAATAGAATACACCAAGAAGTACCAAATGATGAATGCTCAATTGTTGTAATGGAAAAGCATCAAAACCATCCATTTCTAGAACTTGATTTTCTATAGTCTTAATGATTTTTCTATAGTCTTCATGATTTTTCTTATTTTTTGTCTTTTGTCCCTTTTTTATTTCATATGTATGTGCTTGGTGATAGGATTTTGAACATTGTTGACAAAGCATGTTTATTTTTTTTATTGTCATGGGGTTCCACATTATTTGTTTCTCTTGATAAATTAGGCCTTGAATTTGAATTTTAGTTCATTGTTTTATTTCAGCTTGATATTTCATTCATTTTTCATATACACAAAGACTACACATGCTGATAAAAAGATGAGCTATTTGATTTAGGTTTAATTTTCATGATTGTAAATGGTCAATATTTTTTATGGTACTTCTTGGTGTATTCCATTTAAAAATAATCATGTTTCTATGACTATGATAAATGTCCCTTTGTGTTGAGAAAATTAGAGTTGACAAAATGGTTGTATAGTGACTATATCTGCCATTAGAGCCACTTCATATGCATAGGTGATGAACATGCAGATTTGTGTAAGCACTATTGGGAGCTTACCCTGCATCACATGTACTATTGTGAAAAATCATCACAAGTCCATTTGTTGCAGGGTCTAGCTCCCAGTAATGCTTGGTCGACAAATCTGCATGTTTGTCACCTATGCATATACCTTCTCTGATCAACTCTTATATGCATAGGTGATGAAAATTCAGATTTTCCTAAGAAGTATTGTGATGAACAGGTGATGAACATACAGATTTTCCTAAGCACTACTGGGAGTTGACCCTGCAACACATGTACTATTGTGAAAAATTATCACAAGTCCATTTGTTGCAGAGTCTAGTTCCCAACAAGGCTTGGTCAAATATGCATGTTTGTCACCTATGCATATACCTTCTCTGATCAACTCTTATATGCACATGTGAAGGTTGTATATGCATAGGTTACCCAACACTACAGGGAGCTTACCCAACAACACATGTACTATTATGAAAATCATATTTTCCTAAGCACTACTTGGAGCTTACCCAACAACACATGTACTATTGTGAACATGCAAATTTTTCTAAGCACTACTGGGAGCTTACCCAACAACACATGTACTATTGTGAAAATCATATCACAAGTCCATTTTCTGTTGGGTCAAGCTCCTAGTAATGCTTGGTCAAATCTACATGTTTTTCAAATCTAAATGGAATATTTTGTGCCTGACATAATTAAATAGAATGTACAATACCAAATGATGAATGCTCAATTGTTGTAATGGAAAAGCATCAGAACCATCCATTTCTAGACTTTTATTTTCTATAGTCTTAATGATTTTTCTATAGTCCTAATGATTTTGAACATTGTTGACAAAGACTATTTATTTTTGTGATTATTTGATTGATCCTCTCACAAAATTAGAGTTGACAAAATGGTTGTTCAGTGACTGTATATATCATTAGAGCCACTTCATATGCATAGGTGATGAACACGCAGATTTTCCTAAGCACTACTAGGAGTTGACCCAACAACACATGTACTATTGTGAAAATCATCACAAGTCCATTTGCTACGGGGTCTAGTTCCTAGTAATTTTTTATCAAATCTGCTTATTTTTCACCTGTTCATATACCAAATGATGAATTCTCAATTTTTGTAATGGAAAAGCATCAGATACGTCCAATTATATAGTCTTAATGATTTTTTGATAGTCGAATGATTTTTCTTATTTCTTGTCTTTTGTCCCTTTTTTATTTCCTATGTCTATGCTTGGTGACAAGATTTTTCCACCTTCTTTTGATGGTATATTTCATTCACTCTATGTGGAATACTATTTTGTTCACTATTTTATTTTAGCTTGATATTTCATTCATTTTTCATATACATAGAGACTACACATGCTGATAAAAAAATGAGCTATTTGATTTAGGTTTACTTTTCATGATTGTAAATGGTTAATATTTCTGATGGTACTCCTTGGTGTATTCCATTTAAAAATAATCAAGTTTCTATGGCTATGATAAATGTCCCTTTGTGTTGAGAAAATTAAAGTTGAGAAAATGGTTGTTCAGTGACGATTTGTATCTGGGGGTTGCAAACCAATCATCCTTCTTCCACCAATGAGTCGTTCCATTCAAGAAAGACCATATCTGACAATATCAACCCACAAAAAAGTAAGGAGACGATTGCTAGATTGTGGTCTAACTTTAAAAGAAAAGGTGATGGAAAATGTTATTGTCCCTGCAAAATTTGTAAGGGCTTAAAGACTTGAAGATATCTAATCAAAATAGCTGAGGAACATTGTAGACAACATGGTCACATTGAAGAGGGAAACAAATTTCATCCATTGGTATGCATTTTAATAATTTATAAAATACATAAGACATGATTTGATGATGACATCATGGTCATGGTTAATTTAAGGTCATCATTTTGATATAGGTCAACCACCCTAAGTCTCATGTTATGGACCATGACAATCCAGAGAATGTGGATTTCCAAATGAGGGAACATGGAGGTTTGAATATTGAAGTACAAGGTAATGATCCCATGGAAGAAGATCATGATGATCAAGAAGATCACGATGATCAAGATGATCACGATGATCAAGATGATGATGATGATCAAGATGATGATGATGATGATGATGATGATGATGATGCAGATGACCTTGATGTACCAATACTTAAGAAGGCATATGAGCCCCTATACAAAGGCTCCCAAACAACTCTTCTTGACATTGTATTATTGTTGGTAAACTTGAAGGTTATGAATGGTTTATCCAATGTAGAAATCACATGTATGTTAAGGTATATCATCTTTTTTCTTTTTTTTAGTCGTAATTTCCTTACAATTAACAAAGGGTGAATCATGTAGCAATTAATTTATTCTTTATATTAACAAATTATATTTTTGGTCATAGGTTGATAGGTGAGTGTTTGTTACCACCATCAAACATTCTACCTCACTCGTACCGAGAATTATCTACCATTATGAAAGATATTGGAATGGAGTATCAAACAATACATGCATGTCTGATTGATCATATTATAAATCATAAATAGCATGAATTTGCAACAGAATGCCCTAATTGTCATATTAGTAGATATCAATCAGATCAAATAACAAAAAAGGTACCTTACAAGGTTCTTCGTTATATTCCAATTATTCCACATTTACAATGATTATTCATGTGCAATAGCTTGGCACAATTTATGGATTACCATGCACGTAATAGAAGTCGAGATGACATTATGTGAATGCCTATGGATGGTTTGACATTTAAGGAAATAGAGGAAACTTGGCCACACTTTAAAGAAGAACCTCATAATCTCAAGCTTTCATTGGCAGCGAACGGTGTCAATCTATTTGGAGAGATGAGATCTATTTACTCAGTGTGGTCTATTTTTGTTATCAACAATAACATTCCTCCTTGCATGTCCATAAAGAGGGAGAACATAATGTCAGCGTATTTTTTCATTTAATAGTCATCTAAATTAATTTATTATAAATAATCCATCAAAATGGTCATAATAATTATGTAATGTTTTTGTTCATTCAACTAGGTAAGTACCAAGTTAAAGATATGAATGTATATATTGAGCCCCTTATTGACAAGTTGATGGTGTTATGGAATGGGGTCACTATGTATGACATCTCTAGACCAATAGGACAAAGACAATTTTAATTCCATACAATGTTTGTATGGACAATACATGATGCCCCTGGGCTAACACATTTTTGTGGTATGTTCTCTTCTTAATACCACTTTTTTGGTATGTTATAGTGCTAACACAAAATTAACATATTTAATCCAATTATGCATGATCTTGTAGGTCTTTAAACAAAGGGAAAATTTGCATGTCCAGTTTGTGGTCCAAAGATGAAATCTCGTCATTCAAAAAGTTTAAGAAAGCAGGTGTTCAATGAGCATAGATGCTTTCTCCACAGAAATCATAAGTACCAAATTACCAAAAAATATATTTTCAATGGGAAAGAAGAGACTACATCAAATCCATGGAGAATGAAACCTAGCCTATGGAAGTTGGAATACAATAAAATAAATCGTTGAAGTAATGTCATTCCATCCGATGGTTTTTGTTTAAAATTTATATTTTGATATTGTATTTTTTGTACTGATGATGTAATTGATGCTCGTGAAGGTCATCAAGGCATTAATGACCAACTTGCAAAAGGACTAAAAATTTATCCTACACAATTTAGCAGGTTGTCATACTATGAGAAACTCTCAATCATGCATTTGTTTGATGCTATGCATATTGGAAAAAATGTAACAGAGACATTATGGAAAATATTGGACGGAAGGCATGACAAAGACAAAATTGTCAAAATTTGCAGTGACATTGAAGAATCCAACCATACAATGAAAAATGTCATTTGATCAAATAAAAATGGAGACCAGATTGATATAAGTTCCCTTAGTTATTGTCGGAGCAGCAGAGTAATGCTATAAAAGAAGTCATAAAAAAATACAATTTCCCATAGGATTTGCTGCGAACATAAACAATCTCATATCAAAGAAAAGTGAATTTGGGCCAAGGATGAAAATACACGATTGGCATACATTTATTAAGGTAATTAATTTTATTTTGTATTCACTATATATTTATATATTGCATGTAGTTTTCATTGCATTATTTTATAAAATATTGATAAGATCATTTTACAAATATTGCAGTACATTCTACCTCTATCTCTCCTACACCACTTCGACAACAATGTCAAACAAGTTATATATGATCTTGGAAAATACATGAGGTGGTTTTCATCAAAAGAAATCAATAAAGAAGATATAAAATATTAAAAGAGAAAAATTCATCATCTTATGTGTGAAATGCAAAAGTGTCTACCTTCAACTTTTTTCAATGCACAAAAACACTACCTCATACATCAAGTTGAGAAGATTGAATTGTGTGGACTTGTACAAACTAGGTCAATATGGATGGTTGAGAGCCACTTGAAATTTTTGAAGGGCTTGGTTTGACAAAGAGCACATCCTGAGGGTTCTATGGTGGAGGGATATATCGTATACCAGACCATGGTGTACATTAGTGAATAATTTCCTAAGTTTGCAGCAAAGATCCTTGTAGATCGTATTTGGGATCTCAACTTCATTAACAAATTCGAAGGGGAGTACTTGGTGAGGAAAGGTAGATTGATGAAAGTGAGAGGTAATTATAAGATGTTATTGTAGTTAATTAATTCTTATAAATCTTCAATATAAGTTATTTGTAATTGGTCTTATTTTGTTTTTATACAATTGGTCGAGAGTGAGATGCAATACATTTGTATATTGCGAACGATCTTGATTGGATGACGATATGGATTAAACAATGTCAACAAAATGATTTCTCATTAACATGGGAAGGTGTTACTTCATTGGTTAGAGAAGCTCATTGTAATGGAGATTCCAATGTTACACCAATGGTAATTTCTCTAACATATGGTTTAAGAGGTAGAGAGGTACATAAAAATTTATTAATGATCATGACCCATATGTTTCATATCAACTCATGATGCAAATAATTTTCACATGCTTGATAAATTGTAGGTGAATCACCACAAAGCTGTGTACTATCATAGCCAAAAATTTTGCATTAAAAAATTGGATGACACGAAGAAAACTTATGATTGTGGGATAATTTCAGTCTTCAAGGTCACTAATATATCATCTAGAAATGACATACATCCTCAACAATCTCAAAATTGATACTATGGCATCTTGGATGATATACTTGAGTGCGACTTTAACTCCTTCAAATTAGTTCTATTCATCGTCAAATGGTACATGCTATGACTGAATCAAAATGATCCTGATAGAACTGTTATTCAACGTGATAATGGATTTACAATGATTAATACAAGGTCATTTGAGCCAGTTGGAGATTAGACCTATGTTATTCCAAGCCAATGTGAGCAAGTGTTTTACTTAGAGGTTCCACATAAACCAGGTTGGTCATTTCTTGTTAGACATGATCCAAGAGGAAGGTCGATAAAGTATAATGTGATGGAAGAAGATACTGAAGATGAAGAAGAAGAAGATGATGATGATGATGATGAAGAAGAAGATGATGGTGGTGGTGGTGGTGGTGAAGATGATTATGATGATGTTGATGATAGGGATGAAAAAGATGATCAATGACATAATTTAAATGTACAAGGTATGTGATTTAATTATTTATATATATTTATATTGATTAGTATATATATTTAATATTGATTTATTGATTTCAATTCTAATGATTACATATTTATTGTGTTCAATTCTAATGATTACAACATATGTGATTTATGATTACCAATGTATTGCTTATGATGCTCAATTAATTGTTGTTGATACATGTGTATATTTTGTTTGATTGTCACCCTTTCTGGAAACAGACAATTGACTACACACATCACCACCTCTTCTATTAACAAACATGCATTCCATATATAAGGTAAAGGTAATTTGTTCATGTTTACGATCTTTCATATTGTTCATGTTGTCTTCTATGTAATTTGTAGCATTCGTATCATGTAATTTTTAGCTAACTTAAGATAAATGATTCACATATGCATTAGTGAAACTCCCTTAGTTTAGTTACAACATATATGATTTACAATTACCAATGTATTGCTTATGATGCTCAATTAATTTTTTCTGATACATGTTGAATAGTGGTAAAATGGATTCGCCACTATTCAAATGTAGAAGGGGGAAATATGAGACCTATTCTCAAACCCAAATTCTCCAAAGAAGAGATTTGATTTGATCAACCAAAAGGTTAATGCACAATTGAATCAATTTATGGAAAAGAGTAGGAAGAGAGAGGAAATCCAATATTTCCCTATGTGGAGAATTATGTTTAGAATATAAAATAATTGAAATACAAGTACTAACCTCAAATTAGGGCAGATCTAGAAAATGTTGAATTTTGATGTCTGTGTACACTTTCGAGAAAATCTGAAACTTGTCCTGGATTGAAAATGCCAAGACAGAGAAAATGCAAAAATCTTTCCTCAAGATGGCTCAGCTCGAGTTTGACCCTCATAAAAGGTCAAATACCACATTCTTTATTTGAAGTTTGATTTAAAATCTATTTGTAGATCCCGAAATTTTGCCGAAAAGGGTATCCAAATTCGCTCTTAGATTTGAAACTCTGCACCTATACCTGCAAGAAAATGGAGGTTTTTGTTGTATGGGGGGTTTGCCTTGGTCAAATCCAAATTTAGGAATTAACCTTGAAATTGAATTGAAATTTAGTATGCATAAATAAAATAATTGGAACAAATCACCTTGCTTATGTTGAAGTCCTTGTAGAGGATTAGAATCCTCAAATCCACAAGTAGGAATGCTTCAATGGATGTAGGATGTCTCCAATCAATGGTATTTTGATCTTCAACACCAATCTTGACTTGATCTTTGCATATGAGAAGGCTTGAATGAATGGAGAAGGATGGATCATCAAAGGGGGCTCTAAAGAGATTGAATCCTTCAATAGCTAACAATGGATCTCCTTGATGAATGGATGCTTGAACACTTGAATGCTTGAAGACTTGCAATTTCTTGAGATGAGATATGAAAACTTGATGTGAAAATGAGAGAGGAACACCTCCTTTTATAGTGATCTAGGGCACACTCCTCTAGATGGGCCACCTTGGAGAATTAAATCTCAATTAGGTCCTCACCTTTAGAAAATATACCTAGATTAAATGCAATTAAAGGATTTACCATCCCGAAACCCAAAATGGCCGACCCGGAAGTGGAAAAATAAATCTCTTGAAAGCCCAAAGCTTGGAGATTTTGGAATTTGGAATTTTGAAAGAAGGGGTCAAAGTCAAGATTGACCTAGTCAGGTTCTAACTCGATCCTGAACCTCATCCCAGGTTGACTCAGAACCAAGTCAGGAGGTCCCGGGGATGCCCAGAAACCTAGAACTGATGCCAGAATAGAACAGAATGTTAGTGATAGACATAAAATCCTATGATTATCATGATGAAGGCTAGGAGGATCCATTTATAAATCCTACCTATAAATAGAGCTATGAAAGAGGGAAATTCAAGAGAATCCTTAAGATCCTAACCCTAATTTCACCTAGAATGAAGTAGAAAAGAAGTGGAAAGCGGGGAGAAAATCCAAATACATACAAAGACCCAATCAAGTCACTTAACATGACCCCAAACCACCTACTCGGAGGGCTAAATGCTCTTATCATGGAAGTGCTTCCATTTTAAGATGATACACATGTATATATTTTGTTTGATTGCCACCCTTTCTGGAAACAAGCAATTGACTACACACATCGTCACCCCTTCTATTGACAATCTTGCATTCCATATATAAGGTAAAGGTAATTTGTTCATATTTATGATCATGCATATTTTTCATGTTGTCTTCTACATAATTTGTAGCATATGTATCATGTAATTTTTAGCTAACTTAAGATAAATGATTAACATATGTAGGAAATTTAACCCCTTTGACGAGGATCCTACACAGTGACATGGATCAACAGGTATAAATCAATAAATAGACATAATTTTCTTATATTCTTCTTGTTTATCACTGAGAACATATATTGCTTGCATGCTATGCTAAGGATATGACTTGTCTTTGTCACTTTTCTAGTCCTTTTATATGATTCCTATTTTTTTGTGCATTTCCTTCATTTTCAACTTACATTTTATATCTCCCACATATAGACAAAGAAGAATCGTATGGGTCACGAATCTATTCAAGACTTGATTATTCTATATATATTATTTAATTATTATCAAAATTCTATTTGAAATGGGGACATGACAATATCTCATTTGATGGATTGCAGGAACCACCAAATAGGTACTTGTCAGATCTATCTTCCTCGAATGAGGGAAATGCGAGAATGGTAGATGAAAGTTTGATATGTAGTATGGCTAAAATAGGGACATCAACTAGAGGTCAAAAGATTAGAAAAAAATTCAATAAACACATGCAATTTTTCCTTGCTCAAGGGAGGTCATGTTCTTATGATGATGAGACCAAAGGCAACATCAAGGTTCCCTTTCGGTACACACATATTGAGAAAGAATGGATACCCAATGAGCTACCTCCAATTAACACTAATTTTTGTGTTAACAAGAGGATATATCGCATAGCTCCATCCTCATTACATGGTTTGGGCCTATTTTCCATGGATGGGATAAAGGTATGTTAGAACAAAGTTGTTGAATTGATGGAGTATGCCAAACCTTGTTACAATTACAATGATTGGATGCGAATTGTTCAATATAAAAAAAGTATGCGTAGCTATGCACTGTTAGAAAATTATATACAATGGAAAGAAAATGATCAAAGTAAAATATTTTCTATTTACATTGATGGGAGACCAAAAGAAACAGGGAATATTGTAGGTTTTATAAATAGTATGTGACCTTCCTCAACTAATAAGCAACCCAATTGCATATTTGAGGCGCATGAGGGGAATCGTGTTTTTGTATGTGCGATAAAGTCAATAAGTGTAGGGGAAGAACTACTAATAGATTACCATTTAAATCGCATAGATACAAACAAAGTTATTATCATGGGGGTGGCAATTACTATATACCATTTAAACTAACCTCAAGTTTATGAATCCAATATACCATTTTATTAATAAGTTTTTTTTGCTAAGTCTGTTGCTTTCAGTTCGCTGAAGTTTTTATATTTAATCTTTGTCATAGGATGACATGGATCCCCCATGTGATAAAAGTCATGGGGATGCTCCTCCCACCCATTCTTCAGCAATGGTAAACCTTATTGTAATTGTACAAATTAGATAGTTGAAAAATGTTATATTTATATTATGTTATTTTATTTAGGGTTTTGGAGTTATTCTGATAGTTTTACTGATATTCCTATCACAAATTGATCTTCAAGATAGGGGAAAAGCACCTACAACAATAGAGGCAATAGTTGTAGATATAGATGAGGATATCCCAGATATCCCAAACCCTATAAATATGGTGATGAAAAAACTAAAAAAAGTTAGTGCAGAAATTATTAGCATTTTGGATGATGCAAATCCAACCAAGGAGATGTTGAAGAGGAAAGATGAATTGTTGGCGCAAGCATGTCATTATGAAGTAAGCAGTAATGAATCTTTAGTTATAAAAAAAGTTCAATAAAGGTTTGTATTTTATACTCTTTTATGTCATGAACTAAAATATGTATGTGTTCTTGTTACAAGATTTTTTGTTTGCTGAAGTACCTCGCCATGGACATTGCGGTGAGGCTGGTACTAGCAGAACTTCGGCCACCTCATGTAAAATAATCCTTAAGTTGACAAGTTACAAGGAATTTTTTCTTTGGAACATTTAAAAACTTCATTGGACTTACTGATTAGAAGTAAATGTTTTTCATTGGACTTACTAATACCATAGATATAGCTATAGGAAAAGGTACAGTTACAACTAATTCAAAATTTTTAAGAAGTGTCTTGTTTAGTTTTTATCATTGTTTATTTGATTGGGGTGGTTCACCCAATCTAGTCAAATTGTTGAGACTTTCACTGACAATGAGGACCATAGGATGTAATGGGCACTAGTCTCTAACCAACTCTTTTCTTTGAATGATTCGCTTGGAAAAGAGCTCATTAAAATTCCTTTGTACACCCTCCAGCATTCCTTAGTGTCGCACTCCATCTACCAAAGAATAGTCTCAGTCTGGAACAGGCTATGAGATGTGTACCAAACTGTATTATAAGAGTAGAGAGGGTGACACATGTCATGGAAGTTGACTGTGTACAGAGGCAGGAAGCGCACATTTTAGATATAGTAAAGGAATGCCTACTATTCTAAGGGCAGTGCCATTCTCATTTTGCCAAGAGATCGATTCTTATGAATCTCAACCTAGAACTGTAGGTGCTTTGTTTTTGAAACTTTGTTTCTCTCAACTAGTAAGCCACCACAATTTCTCAGAGTACTTTATACCTTATTTGTTTAAAATATCTTTTTAGATCCAGTCTCCTCTCAAATAGAATTCCACGCAGCCATCTCTACCACTGTAGACTCATATTTTTTTGTAGCTTATGTTAAGTGGGCTCTATTTTCATCTACACCTCTATTGTTTTTCCATATGCTTTCCATTCAAGACACACAGTAGATTAAACATTGTAGTAAACAATATTATCTCAAATCATAGATAAACTAGCTGAATTGACTTTTGATAATGTTTACAATCTCGGTAAAAGAAAAATGTTTATATATATTTTCTTGTTTTCACACTGGTTATCGTAGATCTATTTTCATTTTGAAAATTATATATATAGTTAAGTGTATGTAGTTGTGGTTATTTTCTCAATTCTAGGAAAGTTTAATTAACATGTTTCTCTTTAATGTTTATCAAACTTAGTTCAAACCATTTGTTATTTATACTATTCATTTATGTTAAAAGTATTTTGTGAAGAAGAACTTTAAAAAAAATAGAATTTGTCTCTGTGAGGGTGTTATGTATTATTATTCTTATGTTTAGAATTAATGTGTAATGTGGAATAGACAGAGAAGGGTAATTTGGTTGTATTACCTGTTAGTGAAACTGATTAGTAAAGATACTTTGGCCAAAGTTTTCATTTCACATATGTAACTCTAATATGCTTGGTTAGTTATGCAATTTCTCTTTGCCACCCTGTGATTAGGATTTCTATTTAGACTAAAGAATGTTAAGTAGATAGATTCACAGTTGCACGATATTCTTCTGATCCATCAATGTTGGGAAGCTATTCTCCCCGAGTAGGGTCAATGTGTTTTCCATTTCAGGGTAAGCCCTGGGGGAGCTAACCACTCCATGGTTGGGCGAAAAAAGTGTCTAGACCACACTCTCATCTCATGATTTTTCAGGTGGACGTGTTGTCTAGAGGCTTAGGAGATAGGGATTGCTGACAGTGTGGTACCTTGTTACCGCAATTTTGATGGGTTGGGAAATGATGTTTATCATTCATATTGTATCTTATTGATTTATATGGTTTGGATCGACAGAAGATCAAAATTTCATTATATGATGTATTTATATTTCCTAAATTATTGTACTTATTGATGATCTAGTCAAATGTTGTATTTTTTAACTCTTTAAAATTCTTATTATATATCGATAGCTTGACTGAAATTTTTATATTTTTAATAGCATAAATGGATATTATTTTGACTTTGCAATCTTTTTGATGTGTGTCATGTTTATTGTTTATGGGATATTGGGTCTTTACACCTTGTTTATGTTCCCCTTCATCCATGCCATGCCAAGTCTCATATGTGGTTCAACAGATCAAACTTGTGAAAACCTCTGTTCAAGCTTCCATATTTTTCTTTGCACCAAATTTCTTTGAATTATTTTACTAAATAGTTCACCGTGTTGTGTTTGTGCTCACACATTTTCAGAAAATCCTAACCCTATTTAACAACAGAAATATTAAAATATTTTAAATGTTTATATTACATTTTATGCCTCTGGTTCCTCATGATCTTCTACCCAACCTCCTCTATTTAGCTCACTAGGATGCAAGAGGGCTTCACGTGGAGAGGCAAAAATTAAAATATAAAATTTACAAACATGCTCTCTCGCAACCTCAAAACTTTTCTTGGCCTCCTCCATTATTCACTGCGGAGAAGTGACATGTAGCCACATGTCGGAGTAATAATAAACAAAATATTTTGTATTGTCTCCACTAATGTTGCATGGGGACCATCGAAAAAATACTTCTTGCCTTTAGAACCATTTTACATACTAATTTTAAATCACATCAAAATGATTCAAAATATTATTTTCTTTCCAACACACCTATGTTTTTTGTTTCAAAATATGATAACTACTCATTGGAACCGGTCTGGAAATCGACTAAATGACCCCCTAGAAATATGAGAAAAAGAAACTATGCTCATCTCCAACATGAGAATACAAATGCAAAGAGGTTTTTCTTTATGATGTCATAATTTAAAGATATTAATATTCAAAGATGGCCATTTCATTCACCTTACAACCTGACATGTCAAACACATATAAATCTTGTCAAGAAAACATTCCAAAAAAATATTGAATGTGAGCCTAAGAACCCACCATCTGGAACACTAATTCATTCAAATACACTGAACCTATGACAAAAAGTATTTTGCTTGATTCAATTTCATGCTCAAAATATTAGAAGTCAAAAATGACCATCCTAAAGCATTTAGGGAATGCATATGTAAAAGCTACATAAATTGCTTTTGGATCAACCCTTGTAAAAATAACAAATCATGTCTTGAGGCTTTGAAATATTTATGATTATACATTTGGATGCCTAGAATTTAGTGAAGCAATATGTTCATCATTAAAATCATCAGGCATCAAAATATTAAGATCCAAAGTTGGCCTTCTAGAAGACTTATCAATGTGCACTCTGAAAACTAGTAGAAACTCCATTCGGATTTGGTCTGGGAAATTGAGCAAATGTATTCACAAAGGCCTAAAAAATGACATGGGAGCTGACATGTATATTGGAAATCCCTAAAAATAATCACTTTTCCATGACATTTATCTTTACATAAAATGAAAGATCTCAAAGTGGGATACTGAATTAAATTTGGAAGTGTGCATAAAGCAGACATGTGTGAACCACTCAAAATGGGTACCTCAAATCACATCAGATTTGACTATGGGAGGCTGGAGATGATTAAATATGTTCAATTGAAGGAGGTGAAAACATTTATAAAACCAAATTTCATAAAATTCAATGGGGATCAAACTAACTTGTTCTCAAACTAGGCCTCTTCAAACAGATTTTAGGGGTGTATTTATATGCCTTTACAAAATTTTATATATGGGTGCACTCAAAAATTTTATCAAAATTTCTAGGCACCAATAGACCCTATGTTAGATACATATATTTCTTATTTCTCTTTATTTCACAAGTAAAAGAGCTTATGGAATCATGAAAATTATAGTGAATTCATTATATTGATAAGTAGGAGATATTTTCTACAGCAAATCAAATTTTGATATTGCTATCAGGATTTAGCTATGTAGTTTTTGAGTCAAACTCATTTACCCATATTTCAAGAGTAATGGTTCATAAGAACCCATCTCTCATGAGAATTATTGGAACACTTAGCACTCATTACATCGAGGTGATGCTCACAGAGGTGTAGCACCGAGACTTTTAGGTGGAGTAGTATTGGGTTGGGTGACCTCCCGAGAAGTCTTGGTGCTTCACCTCTATGAGCATCACCTAGATGAAATGAGTGTTAAGTGTTCTATTTATTCTCATGATACATGGGTTCTTGTGAAACACTACTCATTGACTCAAAAACTATTATCTCTATTTGAGCATTAATGATTGTCATTAGTATCAAAGACATCAGTCGGTTACTTATGTTAACCTAGTCTGTAACTGCAAGCAATACAAGCCAGTTGGTTAAGTCTTCACACTGAGAAAAGAATAGTTTTACTGAGCATCAAACACTGATATTGAGTGATAGTAAACACTGAGCACCAGTATAATCACTGAGCATTATATACAGTGTTTACCAAGGATCACAGGAAACAGCATAGGAATCAGAAATGGCACATCTATCTATGCAAACGGTTAGAATAGAATCACAAAATGTTTTACCAAGATCGAGGATAATTTATTGTTGAGATATTCATTAAATGTGATGAAGATCTTATGTTATTGTTTTGATCTAGGTTATTTTTGTACACCGTAGATCTTAGGGTTTTTCTAAAAGATATTGTAACCTAAATTTTGTTAAGCGGCAAAGCAGTATTCTATATAAACATAATTTCATATTATTTTTATATGCCTGAGAGAGAAGCTTGACAAGGAGTTAAGAACAAGCAATGAAGTTCTTGAAGTATTAGCCAACTTCATGAATATTAGTTATCAGACATAGCAAAACAGTATTCAGAGTTATTCAGATTAAGCAGAATCAGATCAGGCTACTGAGCAATTCAGAATAGAGAATCTTCATAGAAAAGGTGTTATCTATTTAGTACTTCATAGATCTTTATCAGACAAATTGATTTGTCATTAGCAGATAGATACCTATTGCTTTCTAATCATTGTAATAGAGTTTTGGTAAAATCTCTTAATAGAGTAGACCTAACAGTATTTTTTTTAAATCTCTTAACTGAGTGCACACTCAAGTAGTGTTGTTAAAATCCTATCACTAGGTAGATCTAGCTAATCTAATATGTTACTCCTAATAGGGTAAGATCACTAGAAGTGATCACCACTTGTAGCCCTAACAGGAAAACCTTTTCTATCTGTAGTAGTAAATAATTTGTGGGTGTCATCCCCACCATAGTTTTTACCTTCTAACAAGGGTTTCTGCATTACCAAAATACTTGTGTTACGTGTTGATTATCTTGTTGATTTCATGTTATTTACTTTAATAGTTAAATGAATGAATGATGCATGCAATGGATACAAGTTATAGTTGAAGGTTACTATTGTTTGTTATTTTAGATCAGAAAGGTTTATAAGTGAAAGTTTTTATGGGCATTGATTCACCCCTCCCCTCTCAGTACCCTATCTCTCCTATTCAATAATTGGTATCAGAGCACAGTTCTCTTATTGGATAGTTTAACCACTGAAGGGTAAAGATGTAGTCATAGAGAGGTATAATTTAGATAAAACAATAGAGAATCAAAATATTCTAATGCGGATGTTTGTTGAATAGTATAAGCAATCTAAGGATGGACTGAAGAAAATATTGGTTGAAAGGAAGAACCTAGCTATTCTACAAAATGAGATTGGTTACCATGAAGAATAGATTGATGATGTATTTGATCACATTGGATCTAGTTCAAGAAGTATTTCAGATGGATTTGAAAGTATAATCTCTGACTTGTCTGAAAATAATCTTCACTTAACCGAACAAGTGAAGGCACTGCAAATCAGTCAGGAATCTCAGATGGTGAGAATGGTAGAAGTAATGAACAATGCTAGACATGCTGAGAAAGAAAGTAATCTAGGTATTGAAGACCGAAGATAGATAACTAAACAACTTCAAGAAAAAGAAAGTGAGATACACAGACTCACTGAGCACCATTTTGAAATCTCAAATCAGATGGTGATTGTGAATCAACAGGTAAATCGAGTTAATGGTGAACTGTCAAGAAAACTTGAAGATATAGGTGTACTCAGAGAAGAGAATGAAAAGCTAAGAAATGAAGTGAAAACCCAACAATAGCATCATGAAATGAAGAAATTGGTTGAGGATAGTTCTAAAAGGATTGATGATTTTTTGATTAATCAAAGAAGATTTGGAAGCAAAGATGGATTAGGCTATACTAGCAAAGGAGAATCATCACAACAAGCAGAACAAGCCAACAACAATCAGAGTCAAAGGCCAAAGACATTTTCATGCTATCATTGTGGTAAAGCAAGACATACTTCTACTGTCTATAGAAGCAAAGCACAAGGTAAACCTCCAGTCACTCCTAAGTTTAATGGATATTGTTACTATTGTGGAAAGTATGGTCACCAAGCTTATGAGTGTAGAGCTAAACTAAACAAGAATGCTAACAATCCTACTATGGAGAAATTATGTTACACTTGCAATGAACATGGACACACTGCACGAGAGTGTAAGGAAAAAATGAAGCAAGTATGGACTCCAAAGAAGAAGATACAATGCAAGCCTTATCAACCAAAGAGACAAGCTAATTCTTATGTTTGGGATTACAACACATGGACTAGCTGTATTGCATGTGGTAGATATGGGCACATTGCAGCAAACTACAATAGGAAAAGATGGGTTGGATAATCACGAAGTTGGACAAGTACTGGAATGGCATGTTTGCATTGTCATAAGGTCTATCATCTAAGTAAGGACTGCAGAGACCGAGCACCAAAAGAAAATCATGTATTTGAGAGTGGAAACACTATTGTAGATATCATGAGAATAAGGAATAGCAGGTGGAAGAAAGAATCAAGTGAGAATGCTGAGTCAAGTAATGTTGTCATTGAAACCTTGTCCATTGGATTGGGTGACATCGGTACTTCCACCTAAGGTGATATAGGTATGTATGGGACTAACATTTCAAAATGATCATATTTTACATACAGTTCCTTATATATGATGAGCACATACCAAATCTACATGAATAAAGATGTATTGTGGTTTATATGTATGAGCTAACAAAGTCACATAGTCGGTAAAAGTTAGACTGAGCAAATGGTTACCTGTCGGTAATCACTATTCAAGGTTAACCGAGTATCAGTATCAACCAAGGAAAGAAATCATGTGTTAACTGAGTGGATGAAAGTTTGTATTCATCGTCGAGCTGATAGTTGTCACGAACCAGAAAGTAGGCCAAGCATTTATTGCATAAAGTTTTGAGCAGGAATACAAAAATGTTATAAATACATGAAAGACTGAGTTCATTTTTCACAAAGTGATTTTGGAGAGCAAAAATTTCACAGAGCAAGTTTGAGCAAAGAATCTTTCAAGCTAATCCAAAGCAATTGCAGATCGAATCGAGCACTTTCTTTGACATACTTTGAGTAAGTTGAAACCCTACCGAGCACATTCTTCAATGTTTATCAAAAAACTTAGTTTGTTGAAATGGCATCTACTGTGAGTTCTTCTAAAGTTGTGGAAGAGGAAGTTAATCTTATAGTGTCAACAAATTATAGTGAACCCAATTACAAGTTACACCTTGAAGTAGCATCTAAAACAGATTTAGTGGGCACTTTTTTTAGCATCCCACCTAGGGTTTTATTGGTTGAAGACATACAATCATACATTCACTGTAAAATTGGGGAAATAGGAGACTTCGACATGTATGTTGCATATCAGGCACTTTGTGATGGAGTAAAGCTAAAACCAGAGCATAAACAAGTTGAAACACTTGCACTCACTAATGCCCTAAAATTTTTGAAGAATTTTAAGAATGAATGGATTAGGGTTGTGTTAAGCCATTATCATGAAGGAACATTCTAGTTAGATAAACCAATCCAAGTGGAAAAGAGAATGATTAGCAAGGTTACTAGTTACCCTACTACCGACAAAGCCAAGGCATTCTGAAGTTCATTACGAGTTGATGTTGAGAAAAATACTAGTGCAGCATGGGATGGTAGAGCACTAAAAATTGCATCCATTTTGGATCTAGAAGTTAAGTGTGTAGCGCACGTAATTGGCTATAAGCTTTTCCAGTCAAACAAAGTAAATAGTGTACCATGTAGTGCAGTAGACATGGCTTAAAAAATCATAAAGAAGGGTCATCAAATAGACCTTGTCGAGCTACTTTTGAGACAAATTGAAGAAAACATGAAAACAATCAGGTCACAAAAGTCCAATACCTGTAAGTTTGGATCATTGCTAGTATTTTTGTTTTTCTATCTCCAGAAATTCTTTCCTTCTATCGGTCACACTAATTGGCCTACCAAAAAACTAATCACTTCACAAATTTTTGATATTATGAAAGGTCTGGGAGATAATGCAGAAAATGTTATAGATAGTTATTTTGAAGACTTTAAGGTAAAGATAAATCTAAGAAGCAGGATTTCAAGTTCACTAGTCGAGAAGTATGAGATGGATATATGTTTCCTAGTGAACACTGACCACACTATGATTAAAGTTGCTGAACCAAGGATAAAATGGCTAGCACCTATGGGATATGAAATGGATCATGATTTCAGTTTGAAATCAATCAAGGCATTGTTGGCTTTATTGAAGGACAAGAAGGCATAAAGGTTTGGAACCTTTGAAGAAGAAAAATCAAGAATTAAAACAGGCCTTGTCATCGGTAAAATGACAAGAAAAGAAAAGAAAATGAAGAAAGTATTAACTAAGCATTTTGGAGATGTATCTGACTCATCTGAGGAGTCACCAGCTGAACCTGCGACCGAAGGTCAATTAATGTTAGCTGAAAAACCATATGATAGTGAGGAAATCAAGTCTAAAAAAGAACAAGAATCTATACAGGTTTCTCCCACTCCTATTCCTAAGAAGAAGCAGTTGCCAATGCAAACAGGTGCATGAACAAGGTCAGCAACCGGGGCTTCACCTCAGAAAAAGGGATCCAAGAAAATAACAAAATCAAAGGTAGCTACACCGACAAAAACATATACAAAGAAAGGATGCAATGTTGTAGCTGAGGCACCGAGCAAAAGGAGAAGATTGATAAGATGAAGAGAAGACCTTGAGGATGATGAAGATGAAAACAATCAATTCAAGGTTGTCAACAATAAGGTAAGATCCATAGATGAGATTATTGAAGATATAATTGAGAATGGAGATCTTGCAGATCCAGAACTCAGTAGGTTTGATAGTATGTCAAATGAGGACCAAAACAAAATTGAGGAAGCAGTTATCCAGATGGTGATACACTTCAAATGATTTCCATTAGAGTTTGAACTATCACTACCCAAGGCATTAGAAGAAAGAATTAAGCAGAAGTGGTCCTATGCCTTGGACACTGAGAAGAAAATGAGGGAACGATCCTTAGTTCAAGCAGCCCCACATTTAAGTCTTGCAGAAATTGATGAACATATGAATACCTACTATAAGAGATTCAAAGTGAAAAACTGGGCCATGAAAATTTTAGATGAAAACATGGCAGATGTTGATGAGACTGGTCATCTCATGTGGACTTCAATTTTTAAAGCCAGAGAGCAAGCTGAGAAAAATGCCTTTATAAATCTATCTAAGAAGAGACAAAAGTCAAAAGGTAAAGGTATTTACATTGATGATAATGTAGCATAAAAGACTAAAGAATCAAGTGTATCATTTACCAAGGTGATTGATACAACTCTTGAAAAAGAAGGTATAAGCATTTCACAGGATGCACCGGATCCAGCAGAGATCCAAGTCAAGGAGAAAAATGATAATGATGTACTCATTGAGGACATCACAAATGGTGATCCTGATGACAAGAATGAAGATGATGATGTAACCATTACACCTGATAATACATAGGATGAAGGTCAATTTACCGAGTGTGCATTTACATCATTTCTGGGTGAGCTTCCTATTCTTGTTGAAGTGGTAGAAATCTTATCATAGGAACAACTTGATGGCTCAGACCCTAAGAAACCACAAGATACAATAGGGGAACAAAGCATCGAAACACCTGTTGAAGCAAATAATTATGAAGAGAAAGAGGCACCAGAGGTAGAAATAAAGGATTAAGAGAATCCTACTGTAACTGAGGCCACTCCACCAAACACTACATTAGAGGCTCAATCATAGTCAACTGACACCAAGGTTACCGAGGAGTGAAAAAAGGTAGATACAGTGTCAGTCAGGTAGGTTACACCAAGTTCTAAGGTAAAAGACATTATTTTGATTGCAAAGAGTTCACCTCAAGAACCCGAGAAGAAGAAGAAGAAAAAGAAAGGAAAAGGGCCGGTCACATTAGATGAAGTCATAGTTATACCTGATTGTGACCCGAGGACCCTTAGCCCTGAAGAACTAAGAAAATATGGGGAGTTATGTACAAGAAAAGAAACACAGGAGAAATTGAAACAAGAGAGAAAAAGCAAGGAAATATTAGAAAATGTAAGAGATATCTTACAACAGGTTGTACCCGAGGTACATGTAGATGAGGATACTCTAATTATGGACCAACTTGATACACTTGTTGAAGGAATCAATGCCGTAGATGTCGATGCCAACAAGAGAATAGAAGAAAGGGTAGAATCAAAGATTCAGGATAAACTTGCAGAAAGAATCAGCCAAGAAGTGGCACTTAACAAGGTTAAGCTATCTGAGGTAATAATTGAAATTCAGCGTATTACTAAATTTATTTGTCAAATCTTGTTCAAGCTATGCACTATGGAAACCTTCACTGCTGAGATCAATGAAAAGATCAAACAGTTTGAAAATGAAATCAAAGCCAGTGCACATGTAGCTACAACCGAGCCACAAGCTTTTGCAAAGCATATATTAAGAGTTCAAGAACTCAGGCGGTTGATAGCAAGTCTTAGGAAGCAAGAAGAAAGGACAAGTGATAAGGTCACTAAGTTACAAACCAGGCTCCTACCCTACCTGAAATTTTTTGAGAAACACACAGTCAGGACACAAGCACTTGTTGCAACACTAGAAATCTTTGTGTTGGACAACATCTTTGACATGCATGCACAAGTCAGTCTTGAGCACATTGCTCTCACCAACTTGAAAGAGGAATGGGAAAACCTCTTAGAATCATTAAAGAAAACCCATCAGCACATTTTTTATAAGCTGTAAGTATACATTTTTGCATTTGGCATTATTATCAAAAATGGGGATAACAAATGTATATGCCAAATAAGTAAATAGAAGTTAAGTATACTACACATTACTGGAGCATGCACCGAGGGGGAGTATATAGAATTTTTTTTGATAAGTATATGTATATGGCGGAGATATAAATTTTTGACACATAAGGTCTGTATACATTAAGGTTTTGATACTAATGCCAAAGGAGGAGATTGTTATCTCTATTTGAGCATTAATGATTGTCATTAGTATCAAAGACATCGGTTGGTTACTTATGTTAACCTAGTCAGTAACTGCAAGCAATAAAAGCCAGTCGGTTAAGTCTTCACACTGAGCACAGAATAGTTTTACCGAGCATCAGACACTGATACCAAGTGACAGTAAATACCAACCACCAGTATAATCACCGAGCAGTATATACAGTGTTTACCGAGGATCATAGGAAATGGCATAGGAATAAAAAATGGCACATCTATCTATGCAAATGGTTAGAACAGAATCACAAAATGTTTAACCAAGATTGAGGATAATTTATTGTTGAGATATTCATTAAATGTGATGAAGATCTTATGTTATTGTTTTGATCTAGGTTATTTTTGTACACCGTAGATCTTAGGGTTTTTCTCTAAGATATTGTAACCTAAATTGTGTTAAGCGGCAAAGCATTATTCTATATAAACATAATTTCATATTATTTGTATATGGATGAGAGAGAAGCTTGACAAGGAGTTAAGAATAAGCAATGAAGTTCTTGAAGTATTAGCCAACTTCATGAATATCAGTTATCAGATAGAGCATAACAGTATTCAAAGTTATTCAGATTAAGAAAAATTGGATCAGGCTACCGAACAGTTCAGAATAGAGAATCTTCATATAAAAGGTGATATCTATTCAGTACTTCATAGATCTGTATCAGACAAATTGAGTTGTCATTAGTAGATAGATACCTATTGCTTTCTAATCATTGTAATAGAGTTTTGGTAAAAACTCTTAACAGAGTAGACCTAACAGTCTTTTTTTTTAAATCTCTTAACCGAGTACACACTCAAGTAGTGTTGTTAAAATCCTATCACTAGGTAGATATAGCTGATCTAATATGTTACTCCTAATAGGGTAAGATCACCAGAAGTGATCACCACTTGTAGCCCTAACAGGAAAACCTTTTCTATCTACAGTAGTAAAGAATTTGTGGGTGTCATCCCCACCACAATTTTTACCTTCTAACAAGGGTTTTTGCGTTACCAAAATACTTGTGTTATGTGTTGATTATCTTGTTGATTTCATGTTATTTACTTTGATAGTTAAATGAATGAATGATGCATGCAATGGATACAAGTTACAGTTGAAGGTTACTATTGTTTGATGTTTTAGATCAGAAAGGTTCATAAGTGAAATTTTTTGTGGGCACTGATTCACCCCTCCCCTCTCAGTACCCTATCTCTCCAATCCAACAAAAACTACATAGTTGAATCCTGATAGTAATATCACTAATTCATTGTAGACAACAAATTCTTCCCGCCTTAAGATTTAATGAATTAAAATATCTTCTAGCATTTATTTGCCTCACCTCAATTTTATTTTAGTATTTTAAAATTTCAATGTTGTTTCAACAAATTCCAAGCTTCAAAAAATGCATCCCATCCAATACTCTAACTTATACTTGATGTAATATCTCTCCTAGTTTTTGCATAGATTTAGAGTACGCTTTTCTATAGGAAGCTCTCATGTTGTGACACGTGCAATGTAGGCAATATTATAAAAGTAAAAGGTGAAATTTATGAGAATTGGTGAGCCCCGCTTATGTTTCTATTTTAAGTTGTTAGAATTAGCTAAGTACATGTGGTGTGCTCTTGAGGACTCTCACAAATAGAAAAAGAAAGTTTACTTAAATGATCCAGTAGTTGTAAAATCATTAAATGACCCATGTGTGATACACTATATTGTGGTACAAAAGCACTACATTTCACATCATCACTAATACAATTTTAGCATTCATAACTTTCCTGCATAATCCTAAGGGCCTTGTAATGTTAAAGTGGCTATGGTAAAATCAAGCTAATCCATGGATTCAAATTTTCAAAGAGATAGTTATGTCAATCATTCATGACCACCATCTAGATCATTCTTAGACATCAAATTTTTACCTACCAATGGAATATGAAAATAATAAGCTATACACTTGGGCTTCACTTAGTGAACTTGGGTCATATCATGTGCATTCATGGAATACTAAAGAATACCATTGTTTTCAAAAAGTATTGACACAAATTCCTTTTTTTCCACACCGTCAAATACTCACCCAATATGAGCCACATGTCCCTTTTCCTCTATAAACCCTCTTAATAACTATCACCTCAAGCTTATATGCTTTTTGTTATAAAAAATTGATTCAAACAGGGTTTTCCTAAAGAGAGTGTTCGAATGAACTCATTAAAATATAAATAAATCAACCATCATAAAGGCCTTTGATGTCATATGTTCAATAAAACACCCTAGTTTGAATGAAGGGGGTTTCCTAGTTTTTTTAACATGCCTGTTTGAATGAAGATCCTTGCCAAAAGTTTTTTGGGCATCTACAATTTTTCTTTGTGGGTAAATGTAATACCCCTCCCATAATTTTATTTTTAGTTTAATTGGCCAAACTCTTTCAGGCGACTTTTCATGTTTGTATTAAATCCTCAGATAGATTTTGATGTTATGTATATTTAAGTTTTACTGACACCCTACATGCATGTGTATGGATTGTGTGTATGTTTTATGTTTCTATTTGATGTGCCTAATATGGTTGAGGGATGAAGTTGTAGTTACTTTCTTTTGAGATCCACACAATTGTTCGATCCCTACCATTATCTTCTTCTTTTTTTTTTTTTTTTGTGTGTAAATGCTTATCTTTGATGTAGGATTGTAGGTACTGGGCATCAACTTCCCTGAATCACCAGGATGAGTGTCCCCTATCGCAATGTCTCAATGGTAAGAGAGGGGAGATCCAATCCCAATCTAAGCCATTTATTATCCCGAAATAGTGGACAAGTATCTTATTTACTACCCGTTGGATTCGCCAAGTTGACGTCATTCATGAACCCTTCCTTTGACTTTGATTTTATATTTTGATTTAGTCAGTTTATGTCTGGTTGCATGTTAGATGGTTTAATATGATCTTAGTGTTAAAATTATTTGAGAAATTAATTAAGATTAATTAAATGAGATTAAATAATTCTTGGAGTTGATGATAAAATAACTCATAGCTTCCAAGAACACATGCATGCAAACACCTATCACAGAAAGAGAGAAGCAAAATCTATGGAGGCATGAACACATTGATCCATGAGAGAGGATACATTCTTGATGTGCAAAAACAAAAATTTCAATCAAATAATAATGAATGTGTTATATTTATAAGAGAGATAAATCCTTATAAAGGAGATCTAAAACCCTAAAAGGGGCGAACAAACCTAGGTTTCATGATAATAATTAATAAAACAATTAATTATTATATGCCTAAATTTTAGCTTAAGTAGAAAGAGATAATAAGTGACTTAATAATTAAATCAACATGATTTAATTAATAAGCAAACAACTTATTACTCTAACACCCCCCTTAAGATAAGCTTTGGGAGAAGTTAGAAACCTAGAAAGAACTACTGAAAGTAAATGGGTCCCGACAACAAAGGCCTGATCAAGTACCCAATTACAAAAGAGAGTCTCTAAAGTAGAGAAATAGATAAAACCACAAGGGAAAAACTTTACTCCAAAAAGAGACAAAGACTAGTCTGGAGGACTAAAGAAGCCTCCAAAACTAGGAATGTTCCAAAAAATAGGAACAAGGATGAACATGTAGAACATCACTGAAGCATGAAGCTGAAAACTTTGTCAAGAAGTAACTGTTGATATGAAGATCCTCCACTGAAATAGAACATGACCAGTAGAGAAGACTATAATCTGCATGATTGCCCTCAAATGACACTACTCGAATTAGGAGGAAAACAAAAGCAAACAACTGAACTCAAAGATACAGATGGTATAAAACACAAAATCCTAAAGAGCTAATCAATCGAAGATGGAAGAGTGCCTCAAAAAAATAGGAAAAAAATAGTGTCCATATGGGAAATGATTCATCTCACCAAAATGCATAGGTACCCAACCACTGCATTTGCCTAGTACATAGGAACAAATATTGAATACATAGCTCACTTTATCAAACCAAGGAAGCAGAAGAATGATCAGTAGAACCCCCGCCCCCCCATAATGCTAACAAGGGAGAAATGATAGGTACATTAAAAAGGATGTCCAATATGAACTGCATGATGAAGATCCAGGAACATTGAAGGTACAGAGAGAGTACAAACACAAATACAGATACCCTGAGGTTAATGTCATGGAAGGAACACTCACTTGATAAAGGTAGATGGAAAACAAAGAAAAACATCAAACCCCCATCGAACTTTATAATTGAGTGTGAGTACAAAGAGCATGAACATGTGCAAGATCCCATACATGCAATAAAATGGCACTTTATCTCAGTGTGTGTGCATAAAAGAATGCTGCAAAATGATGTATACACTTCTCAAAGAAGAGAGAAAGGTTGTTGAAACAAAAAAAATAACTAATGAAGAGTCATTCCACAAAAGGAAGAGATCACAGGACCTAAAACATCCAATATATTCACCAAAGTGTAGAAAGTAAAAAAACTGAATAAAATATACCTAGATAAAAATCTAGAAAAATGACTCACAACATTGGAAAGCTCACAAAACAAGCTTTCCAATGATATATCGTTTGCCCAAAATGGAGTCCAAATGTGCAAGATATGGTTCTCGGAGTGCAAAAAGGAACTTCTGGCTTTGATAGTAAAAAACACCGTCAAAAAATCAAAATTAGAAGTTTAAACCTCTAGATTTGGATAGATCTCACAAAGAGCATTTTTTCAATATCTCATTTTCCCGATTTTGACACTGTATGCTCAAGTTATGAGCAAAAAACCATAAGTATGTTGATGGGCCCAAAAAAGGTGTAGAAGGGTGTTGATGCATGATGTCAGAATTTTATAGGATTAAAATTGACGCTCATATGGTGGTCACTACCAAAAAACCACCAGGGCTTGGGGGCCAAAAAAATTAGCCCATGGTCATCTGGGTGACCAGGGGTTAGCGACTAGGGGCTCTGGGAGTTGGCTCATGATCTCTACATGTGACCCTATAGTGGTGCGGTTAGGGGTTGGGCACTGGCAGTTAGCCTTAACACCTGGGTGCATGCATGATTTACCCGCGGGTGACTAGCAGTCACCCCAGTAGTCACCAATGGTGATGTCGGCGGTGACACTTTCGCGGGCTGCCAGTGATTACCACGGGCCACTAGTGGTCATTAAGGGCCACTGAGTGGCCACTGCAGTGGCACCTGAGTGGAGCCCAGGTGGCACACACCTGTGATAATTGTTTTTAAACTTTTTGTACACTGCCTCGAGATGCATGCCACAAAATGCAACATTGTCCAAATTGGACAAATTTTATATGAAAATAGGGGTTCTTTGACAATCTAAACACAATAGTGAGATTTTTCTGAGCCCAAAGTGACCATAAAAAGAGGTCCCCCAGATCTGACAAAAAATCCTCTAAAACACACAGATCTGACGAACATGGTCAAATCTCTCAAGAAGAGGACATGGGAAAACAAATTTAAAGCTCTAATACCATGTTGGAGTTGATGAGAAAACAACCCACAGCTCCCAAGAACACCTGCATGCAAACACCTGTCACAAAAAGAGAGAAGCAAAAGCTATGAAGGCCTGAACGCATTGATCCACGAGAGAGGAGACATTCTTGATGTGCAAAAACAAAAGTTGCAATCAAATAATAATGAATGCATTATGTTTATAAGAGAGATCAATCCTTATAAAGGAGGTCTAAGACCCTAAGAGAGGTGAACAAACCTAGATTGCATGATAATAATTAATAAAATAATTAATTATTATATGCCTAAAGTTTAGCTTAAGTATAAAGAGATAATATGTGACTTAATAATTAAATCAACATGATTTAATTAATAAGCAAACAACTTATTACTCTAACAATAATTATACCTTATGATACATTAAAATATTAACTATAAGATTGATTAATTAATGAGAATTAATTAATTAACTATGTTTAATAAATAACTACCAAACTCATGTTAACTATTCAAAATTTAATATGCGAATGTGAGCGAAAAATTGTAGATAGGGGTTTCGGGGTAGGGTTTCTGATAGTATGGAGGGGAGAATACCAAATTCTTCCCTCTCCTCTTCAAACAGCACCAAGGATGGAGGTACAAGAGAATTTTCAAGGTATTGCTACAACTATTTACTTTATGGACACAAATTTTTAGATTACAGGGAGCTTGATATGCGTACATCTAGGCCATCATATGATCATCTCAAACCTTTTATTGAGAAGTAGAAAAAGAGGGGTGCAAACCCCCAGGAGGTTGATCTCAGCTTTGGAAGTGGTAGAACAAGACTCTACCCAAATGTGCAGAGCAGCCGTGATCGGAAACACAAAGTCTTTTCTCAGAAGGCTCCTCTTCCCTGGTCCTTTGCTGATTATGAGTCACATTTCCCGAAGCTTGGGTCACAGGTGAATGTGAGGGAGGATCAGAATATTAGAGGTGATCAAGGCATGTTTTCTACTAAGAAGGGTTTTGATGGAGGAGTAATGGTTAGTAAAGGGCCCCATTTTAATTCAAAATCTGGGGTGTCTCAGAACAATGTGGATGTTTCTGGAAAACGGTACCAGTTCCGTCGTAGAAATCTTTTCGCTCCTCCATTTGTCACTTGGCCCAATTCCATCAGCATTCAATCACCTGGTTTTGTTACTTCACCAAACAATATTCTGCTCCATTCATCTCTTCATCCGACCAAATATCCTGCGGCCACAACTTCTTTAAAAAACCCTGGTTTTGGCTCATGATTGCTTTCATTGCATAAGCCCGATCTAGGGTTTCAGGGAAGGGAGCCTTCTAGCATAGAGGTTGGCACACACAATGATAAGGTAAGTAATTTGAAACCTCTTTCAGTTTATCTGAATGAGGGTTTGTTAAAATCCCAAGTTTCTTATATGCAGCAATTTTTTATTATTGGCAAAATTTATTCTGTTATCCCGATTTCTGAATTTCATGAATGGGCATGTAAGAATTGGAAGGATTGTTCTGATTTATTTTATGTGGATTATGGTGAAAATTCCTTTGTGGCTATTTTCTCTTCTGCTAAATCTCGAGATGAAATCCTCAGATCCACATACTGGTTTTGTAAGGGATTGGGTATTTTTGTCAAGTCTTGGAGCCCTAACTTTAATACAAATGAGCTGGACTGTGCGATGATTCCATTCTAGCTTGAGATGCCCTCTTTGCCTATAGAATACAGAGACCTAGATGTGGTTGAAACTATTGCTAACCAAGTCAATTCTTTTGTTAAACATGATTTGATACCCCTAGAGCAGTTACATAGATCTGTTTGTGTTTGTGTTTTACTAGATATCTCAAAACCATTTCCTCAAGGTATTAATTTACATTCTAAATGGGGGTCCTGGTACTAGTTGTGTGTGTGAAAATTGTACCTGATCTGTAGACACAACACTTCAGTAAAACATTAGAGGTTAGCTAAAATCAAAATCGTGCAAAATTGAAATCTAATTTAACCAAGCGATTTACTGCCTTCTAGTAGGTGCAAGATTAATGTTCTCAGATTGTAATCGAGATCAATGACCTAGACGACACCTAAATGAAGGATTTGAATGCAATTGATCTATATTTTTTATATTTTCTATGCAATAAGAATGAAAAACTGATATGAAACTAATCTATATGAAAAACTTGATATGAAACTATCTAAGAATGGTATGCAAAAAAAAAAAGATTGATCTCACAAAGATGTTGATTCGCAAGAGCTTTGATTCTCCCAATTCCAATTCTTCAGCGTGATTGTGCAAATTTGTGGATGAATTATGAAGAGCTGAGCCTTGATTTTATAGAAATCCAGGGCTTTGGAGGTGCATGGAAAAAGCCATAAATCACTCAAATAAACTCAACTTGATTTTTGAGTTATTTTTAAATAAAGATAATTAAGTCACAAAAATCATGCAAAAGCATAGTTCAACTTGAATTAGAAGTTTAGATCCACTTTAAAACTCAAAAAGATGTTGAGTTTCAAAAAGCTAACAACTTGCATTGATTTTCTAATTTTGAGTTTAACTGGTCCTTGAATGTGCACATGGATAATTATGATTTAATAAATAAATAAAGTGATTTATTCTCAACTTAACTGCTTTTTGAAATAAAATAATTAATTTATGGGTTAATTAACTATTTTAGCAAACTTTTATTAAAAATTATATTATTAAATAATGACAACATGCTTTAATTAATTAAATAAGAATTTAATCAATTATTCATAGGAATTTTGATTTATTGTCAAAATTAAATAATACAATTAATAATAGATAGAATTAAATTTAATTAAATAATTAAGTGGAAAATATTAAATCTAATTAATTAAATATGAAAATATTCAATTAATCAAACTTTAAGATAAATGTGATTTATTGCCAAATAATTATAAAATTAAAGATAATTATGATGATTAGGGATATTACTAGGAATATTCCCCGATGTAGAGTTTAAGATAATCAATTATGATTCGATGATGTTTAGATGTGCCTTAGATTAGGACTTTGATGTCGATTTCGTTTGAATTGAAGATGTAGGAGATTAATGAACTTATAGGCCATTTTTGGGGTATTACATTTTGCCTCTCTTTGAATTACTGTGCGAAGCACAGTGGTTCAAAGATAGTCTGTGTTTGATAAAGATATGAAACTGATGTTTGAAATTGATAATTGATATGAGATAGAAGCTGATTGATATTGATTTGATATTGATTTGATATGGAGATAATAGGTCCTAAATGACCAAAGATAATGTTCACTATAGCAGCAAATGAACCTATGATTGTGAAAAAGTGTCAAAATGTCTGATTCCAAACCTTAGGATTGCAAAGAAGTGAGTGACCCATTCTAGACTCGATTGTTTTAGCAGAACTAGCAGGTATCACATGTAAACCCTTCAGTCGCCGAAGAACCAAGGAAAGAACACTATGATCTGATGGTTGCAAAAACTGATACAGTTTACAAGATTAGGAGGATACCAAATTGATATGGATCTTAATGAATCTGATATGCCCCAAGTTATGATAGATTTTCCCTAAGTGATGAGGACTTTTGATGATTCAGTAATTAGATGTGCTTGTTTGTCTTGATTACTGATGAAAGATATTGATAGATTTGATTGATAGACTTTGAATGATGTGCAATACCATGCCCCCTTCAGGATTAAAATTGAAATTTGACAAGAAAAGTCAGCGTTGATAGTTGAGAAGCATGTTAATTGATTTGAAAAGTGGTTATACATGTTCAAGAATGCATTTTGCATCATTTGGAGGTCCTGGAGACCAAGTTGGACTAGGTTAAACCATGAGTTGACCATAGTTGACCAAGTTGAAATTTTGATAGTTTGATGTAAGATAATCAGTTAAGTTGAATTATGGATTTCTGTGATGATAGAAGGTTGAATATGCAAGAAATTAATAATATGAATGATCTCAGATTTGAATTTTGATCTCAAAAAAAGATTCTACTTGCTATTTCATTGGAGGAACCTTCATGTGAGATTCAGCTCTTGTTAGATTTGAAGAATTGATATGAAGAATTGTTTAAGCATTGAAGTTCATTTAGTCATTGTGAGATTATGCAAACATGCAAAATGCAAAGAGACATGCAAAATGAAATGCAACCTAAGACCTAGGACCTAGTCACTGATCATGTGTCGATTTGTTATCATCATTGAACTTTTAGGTAACGGGATAAATCAATACAATTTCCACTAGCCATGAAACCATAGACATATGAATATTGATTTGTATGCGCAAGAATCAATACAACCCCCACTGGTCAAACAACCATGGACATATGAATATTGATTTTATTTTTGGAATGTCGGATTAGATATAAGTACCAAGGCATAAACGCCAGGATGACCTGAATATCATGTCCATTTTGATATAGCAATTTGTATAAGCATCAAAACATAAACGCCATGATGACCTGAATATGCCTTGCATTGCAAACACATCAAAGAGTCAAGAGATCATTCTAAATCCAATGTGAATTACCCGTAATGACCCTTTATCATTCACATCCTTAGGCAAGATCGTGTTCCACAGTAGGAGAAAGAACTTACTCAAAAAGAAAATAGTTAGATCAAACTTCCTTGAATTGTCTGGGTATCAATGGTCGAGGTATGCATGGCCATCCAATTTGAGATAGAGGCTCTTATAGTCGAACACCATTTCAATCCAAAATTTCCAAAGTTGTTAGATTTTCACATACAAGCAGAAGACAAAGAAAAGATTATGCCCCCAGTCATCACCCTCTAAATATTGTAAAGGACATCATCGAAGAGCTCGAAGGGACACAATATGCAAAAATCTCAATGCGAATCAGTAAGCATACAAGGAGATAAAAGCATGAAAAGCATAGATTGTTTTCAGTTGAGTTTTGATGTTTGATTGCATTGTTGTAGATGCAAAATCCTTTCTCGAGACAAGACACACTTGACTAACTCAAATGAAGCTTCAAAGGACTCTGACTGGATATGACACATCTTAGATACATGGGAGACCATAGGATATGATATTAATTTCCCCCAATTTTGAACATTGATAGGATACAAACGCTTGAGCTGATTGGTGGACAGACCGACCTACTGAAAACTGGAAATGCAAAAACAAACCGGGAGATATGTACAAACTAAAGCAAGACTAAAAACTAGGAAAGACCAAGATTGTGCTGATAGATGGAGCATTTTGAACAAGTGGCGCCCATTTTCTGGGTTTTCACCATCTTGGTAGAGATTCTATTTTTTCTACCAAGGCGCCTGTTTCCAGGTTTTCATCAAGGCACTTTTTCTTTTCTTTTCCTTTTTTTTCTTTTTTTTCTTTTTTGACTAAGATATTTGATGTCTGACTCGGTCATGCTGACGCTTGGTTCACTAATGGAAGTCCTCATAGGCTCGACTACATTGAGGTAACAAGCAAGGGCATAGTCACTGGAAAAGGTGTAAACACCATGGCTTGGGTTTGTGGAAGTTTGGTCGATAAGATCAGGGCGTTGGATAGTCAAAGCGAGAAAGGCTTGGGATATGGTGTTCACAGATGTGGATATGTCATCATTGGTCCTAACCTGATGCTCAAGTTCAAAGGTGACATTACAGCTCAAAATGTTTAACTCATGAATAGGCTCAATGTTATCATGGGAATCCTCTTCAGCCATAGGTGGATCAGACACATTAAGTTCATTATTTCGCTCTAGACCTACGTTGGGTTGAGATACATATTGGTGAATAACATCAATATATTTCTCTATGATAAGCTCATCTTCTTCTGGAATGGCTCCCCATTCATAGTCATTTGACTCAGCTTCTGATTCAGGATCTCTAGGAAATTTGAGAAAATGTGTGAAGTTGGGATGAATACCCCAAGAAGGATTACCCTCAGTCTCTGACGTGAATTCATATTCATGGGAATCAGTGTCAGAATAACTACTCTCTACTTCTAGATCAGTTTGATCACCTTCGAGATTGGCTGGTTCTTGTGGTGTAACCATCTCTTGCACTACAGTAGGTTCTTGTGTTTCTACTACATTAATTCTTTTGATAGGATCATCTTTATCATCAAGAAGATCTTTGATCTCTTTAGGCAATTTTTCATAGGGGATGAGTTCTGAACTATCTGAATCATCATCTGAGGGTTCTGTCTCTTCTTTCTTGAGAAGGGGTTCTCCTGGTGCAATTTGTTCTATGACATGAGAACAACCACCTTTGAGATGATAAGGTCTCTTTGTAAAGCCTAAGCCTACAGTATCTTTGTTTGTTCTACTAGTATGTGGAATGGGTGTCACAAGACCCTTTCCTCTGATTCCTAGAGGTCCTTGACCTAGATACCCCATCTTAGCTATCAATTTGTTCCCTGGACCATATGAAGTAGAAGGGATTTTAGATGCTACAGATTCGCTAGTTTGAACAATTTTGGATTCAGAATCATCTTTGTATAGCCATGCAAGCACAGCTTCATCCTCTTCAAATTCTTGTTTGGATACTTGCTCCGCCACAAAATTTCTTTTGTATGCTTCCATAGGTTCCTTAGGTTCTGATTTAGATTGCTTCAAAGATTGTCCATATGACTTGGGTGAGATAGGGAGAGATGTCAGAGACAAACTGGCTCTATAGTGTATTCTCCCATCCCATTTTCTTTGATATTGATCTCTTTAGCAATGTCATCCATCTTAGACGTGGAAGCAACATTTAACTGCTTGATGGAAGATTCTCTGTTATTGGGAACAAGCTTATCGGCACTTTCCTTCAATGTATTGCAAGTTGTACTCAGATCTGCTAGGATAGTAACCTCCACTCCTTCATAGGGAAATTTCAAGCATTGATGGTATGTAGAAGGAATGGCTTGCATTTCATGGATCCAGGGTCTCCCTAGAAGGATATTGTAAGCCAATGGTAGATCAAGCACCTGACATGTGGTATCTTTGATGACCGGACCCACTCAGATGGGTAAGACAATGGTGCCTTTAGAAGCTCTTTCTTGTTCGTCATAGGATTTTATGGTGATCTTATTTTGAGGATGAATAGCCATCTCTGAGAATCCCAACTGTGTGATTAAGCTGTAAGAACAAATGTTGAGGCCTGCGCCCCCATCTATCAACACACATTTGACTCGACGGTTATGGATCAAGACTTCTATGTACAAGGGCTGATTATGTGGGTGACTTAGGGAGTTGTCATCTTCCTCTAAAAAGGAGATATATTGCGGAGATGTTAGATGACCAACCATAGTCTGGAACCTGTCTAGATCTAGATCATCAGGAACAATAGAGTTGAGCAAAGCTTTGTCTAGGATATCTCTGTGAGCTGGAGATATTCGAAGTAACTCAAACATAGAGATTTTGGCATTGGTATGCTGGAGTTGTTGGATGATCCTATAAGATGTAGGTCTTGTATCCTTTGGATTGGAAGATTTCGAGGTAGCCTTCTGTTTGGAATCAGATGTGAGGTTGAAAGGTATCTTAGGGACATTAGATGAACTTGGTGTTTGTCCTTTCAGATGAGCCTGATCTTGTGATCTGGTAACTGCATTAGTTGAGGAATGATTTCTATCTCTTCACACAATTGTGATGACATTGCAGCTCTCAGAGAGACATGGCTCAACCATATTGATGACAGCATTGTTTCCAGGGTAAGCGTAGTTGACTTTTGCCCCCATGTTAGGCTGAGAAGTTGAAACTCCCTTACCATGTTGTGGAAACGGTTCTGTAAATGTTGTGTGATTGTTATTGCTAGTGGGATTATCGATCGTGATGTCCCCTTGATCTATCAAGTCTTGAATGGTATGTTTCAAGTGGAAGCATCCGTTAGTTTTGTGGCCTTTACTCTGATGGAAAGCATAGAATTCATTATCTTTCCACCAATATGGTTTTGGATTTGGATTAGAATTTTGGATTGGTGGTAAAGAGATGATATTATCAGCTATTAGGGTTCTCAGAGCGGATTCCAAAGATTCTCCAAGAGGAGTAAACTTTCATTTATTATCCCACCATTTGAATGGCTTCTTTGGAGATGGTTCAGCAGATTTTTTCTCTGATGCTTTAATGGCTTTGGTGCCAAGGGTAAGATTATAGGCTAGTGCTTTTGATGGGGTGCAGATAGTGTCAACAATGCCATCAGTGACGATACCTTTGTTCCTGTTCCAGCTTTTGTTTTTATCTTTTGAGCTAGATCCAGATTCAGACTTGTCCTTTTGAAGTGTGATTTCTCCTTTCTTGACAAGTACTTTTTCAATCTTGATTGCATTATCCACCATTTTATCAAAAGATACATGATCTTGCATTTGTAATGGATAATTGAGCTCTGGAATAAGGTTATTGATAAAGATTTCAAGTTTTTCCATTTCGGGAATTTGTCTAGCATATAGAGAGAACTTCTTTCTCCACCTCTTGAGGAAAGTTAGGAATGATTCCCCTGGATATTGCTTGAGGTTACAGATATCGATCATGGTGACTGGATGTTGAATGTTGTAGGAATATTGTTGATAAAACAATTTAATCAATTCCTCAAAATTTTTGATCATAGAAGGTAATCTTGAAAACCACTGAATGGATGCTCCTCCCAAGGATCTAGGAAAAAGATGCATCAGATAAGTTGGTTCATGCATGAATTCCATGGATTGCGTAAAGAACTCTCTGACATGATCTTGAGGATCAGAGTCTCTATCATATTTGTCATACTTTGGCATCTCCACTCTTTTTGGGAATGGAGGCATATACAAGTCTTTGTCAAAAGGGAAAGGACAAAGGGCTTCCATGGAGAATTCCTTGGGTTCTTTCTCTTTCTCAATTTTATTCATTTTGACCTGCATAGCGTGCAGCTGGTTCATTATGGCTGTCATCGGAGTTTCTTCCTCATGCATGATGATATCTTCGACATTGAAGTGAGGAGGAAGTTTAGCTCCTTCCTGGGCTAATTGCAAAAAGTATGCCTCTCTATCCACTTTCAAGAAATGCCTCATCATTCTCTTGAATTCATCGTCATTCTGACATTGATGGATTTCAGAGGGTGTAGGTTCTTGGTCGGCATTATGTTCATAATGGTGTCCCTGGGATCCTCCTCCTAGAGAACCATGGTTTGTCCCTACTTGAGACATGGTAGGAGTTTTGGGGCTCCCTGGAATAGATTGAGGAGGAGTTTGTTGATTACCTCTGTGAGTTGATAGAGGAGGTATGTAACCAATTTTCAATCAAAAGTTACCGAGACCGTCATCTTTGTAGATACCTGACTTGATGAGTTGTTCAAGAGTTGGACCCGAGGTATTGGTCAAAAGTAAATTCTGAGATGTTTCTTCTGATTTCTTGTGTGAAGAAGCTCTGGTCTCCACCATTAACTTTGAATGAAATGAAAGAAAAGGATGAAGATAACTGAAGAACAATTTGATTCGAGAAAATTGGATGACGCAACCTTGTCAAGATTATGATAGTTTTGAAGATCTGATGAGATGTGGGTGAAGGATACTGTGCCCTGGATGTATGGGATAGATCGCCCAAAAGATAGCGGACATGAGTTCTCAACACTTAGTCTATTTTTGAAGATTGATTGATTGAAGATTGATAGTTATGACAAGGTTTTGACACGAGATAAAAAGGACTCAAATTGATTGAACAGAAGGCTAGATCAGATTCAAAAGATCACTCTTGGAAAATGGTAGGATTCTCAATAGCTATTGCTCTATTCCTAACACAATGATCTATTTGACAGGGTCTGGAACCAGGCTGGAAACATTGGATATCTTGCAATTTGACAATTTTCTGACAACTTTCCAAAATTTTCTCAAACGACACTCTGCAGACTCGTATGATAGTGGGTAGTCTATGAAACGACAGTTGTTAAACTCATATGACTTCTGACCTCCTGAAATGACTTTTGACTCCAGAAAGAATTTTACGTCAATTTTTGCAAAATTTAAGGTTTTTAGTTTTGGATTGTTTGCAAATTGTACCGTTCAGATTTGAAGATTATACCAGATTTGATCATTTTTAATAGCCAAGTAGATAAACAAGCACACAGAATAGCAAGCAAGTGATTTCAAGCATATCTAAAAATAATGAACAAGGGCAAAGGCAACCTTGTGCATGAACAATCAAATGACCAAATTGTGCTAATCCCTGAGAGTATGAATTGTGTATGTTCTGAAAAGTTTTCCAATAACACACATATACCTGAAAGTGAAAAATTGGCCTTTCTAGGGTTTTTAGTAATGGTTTGACTCTGCAACTTTTATGATTCAAAGGGGTGAACTCCAATCCCGGTGCACCAGGGTTTTGACACAGTCTGAGAACTTAATCTTCAAGAGTTGCTAGGGAGATCTGACAACCCAACAATGAACCATACCCGTGGAGATTTCTTCCACAAGGATATTTATATAGCAGCTGTCACTACCACGTCTGAAATGGCTATGACCGCTTGAGGTTCCGTCAACGCAGTTTTCCCTGTGAAGGGATTATCCGCTACGGTTAACCCTCTCTAAAGGTGACTTATAGATTTATACCACAAGGGGACTTGGCTCCAGATCCAAGGTTTTTGACACCTTTTCACTTTTAACCCAAACAAAGCAAGCAGATTAATCCGACACGCTAAGACAAAGTTTTGTTCCACCAAGGTCTGTGATATCAACTCCACGTGATCTATCAACCTCTCCGGGGAGAGAATGTATCAATCAATAAGAGAAGATGCACTAACCAATTTTGATTCACCAAAGCTCGTGATATCAACCCCACGTGATCTATCAAGCTCTCCGGAGAGAGAATGTGTCGATCAATAAGAGAAGACACACTAACCAAGTTGAATGTGAAACGCACTAAGTATCCTCCCTACCTACAAGGATTCTGTCATCAAGAAAGATTTCGCTAGGAATCCAATCTCTCAAGAATCACAAATAGTGTTCATAGGGCCTAATTACTATGTGAGCATAGATATATTCCTGAAAGCAAATCTACCAAAAGTACCCAAAAAGCAGAAAGAGGAACACTTAACACTTAAAGCGAATATGAGATGAGTCCACAAGGTGGAACACTTAACACCTCACACAAGCTGAAAATGAGTCCCCAACTTAGAAAACAAGTGATTTCCTAAAAGCACAAAAGGGTTTCCAAGTGGAACACTTAACGCTTCTGTCCTGTTGACCCCTCCCCTTTATGGCGCTGAGATTGCAACCACGGGGCGGAAATGAGGGGCCAACGGATTAGTGAGTCCAATAACCCAAGATAGCAATCAAGATAAATCACAAGTATTCTAAGACTACTTAATGAATCCTTAAGGGGTCACAACCTAGTATCAATTATGCAAGTGTGTAGAAATAGATCAAAGCATGAAAAGATGCACACAAGCCAGACACAAGAGATTTGTTTTAGGATCCAAATTGAAATATTATTAGCTTGAGAAGAATACCTTAGATCCAACGCTCTGCAATCTAGAATTTAGCACATGTCTGAAAGTACAAAACCAAGACAAATCAACAGCAAACTATAAGCGTTAGAAATCAATAATCTAAAAGTACAAATGTGCAAATTCTGTGATCAAATGGCAAAATTTGAAAATGAAACCAACATGCTTGGATTTGGCTTGGAAAGAGCTTTCCAATGATATATCACACTTAAACTTTCAATACCATATGTGAAAATTTCACAAAAAAATGGGTGCCAGTTTTCCAGAGTGGCATGGATTCTGAAAACACCAAAATTTTCAAAAAAAACAAATCAGAAAATAGAAAGCCAGCGTGATCAAAATAGGCATAGGCATGATTGAAATGAGTACATGCGTGACTAAAATGTGCCCAGGCGTGATTTAAATACTCATAGGCATGATTTAAATACTGATAGGCATGACTTAAACTGGCATAGGCGTGACTGAAACTAGCAGATACGTGACTGAAACTGGCATAGGCGTGACTAAAACTGGCAGATGCGTGACTGAAACTAGCAGATGCATGATTGAAACTATCAGATGCGTGACTGAAACTGGCAGATGCGTGGCTGAAACTGTCACATGCGTGAGCAGAATGCTTGTAGGCGTGAGTAGAATACTTGTAGGTGTAAGTAGAATGCTTCAAGGCATGAGCAGAATGCTTGTAGGCGTGAACAAATTTCTCGTAAGCGGCGTCAGATTACTCGTAAGCGGCATTTTTCCTATTTGCGCAAAAATGATGAAAAAGTGACACCGAAAATATATAAAATTAGATTAAAATGAAGAGAATGAGGCTCAAGGCCCCACGGTGGGTGCCAGGAATGTGTGTGTGAAAATTGTACCTGATCTGTAGACACAACACTTCAGTAAAACATTAGAGGTTAGCTAAAATCAAAATCATACAAAATTGAAATCTAATTTAACCAAGCGATTTACTACCTTCTAGTAGGTGCGAGATTAATGTTCTCAGATTGTAATCAAGATCAGTGACCTAGACGACACCTAAATGAAGGATTTGAATGCAATTGATCTATATTTTTGATATTTTCTATGCAATAAGAATGAAAAACTGATATGAAACTAATCTATATGAAAAACTTGATATGAAACTATCTAAGAATGGTATGCAAAAAAAAAAAGATTGATCTCACAAAGATGTTGATTCGCAAGAGCTTTGATTCTCCCAATTCCAATTCTTCAGCGTGATTGTGCAAATTTGTGGATGAATTATGAAGAGCTGAGCCTTGATTTTATAGAAATCTAGGGCTTTGGAGGTGCATGGAAAAAGCCATAAATCACTCAAATAAACTCAACTTGATTTTTGAGTTATTTTTAAATAAAGATAATTAAGTCACAAAAATCATGCAAAAGCACAGTTCAACTCGAATTAGAAGTTTAGATCCACTTTAAAACTCAAAAAGATGTTGAGTTTCAAAAAGCTAACAACTTGCATTGATTTTCTAATTTTGAGTTTAACTGGTCCTTGAATGTGCACATGGATAATTATGATTTAATAAATAAATAAAGTGATTTATTCTCAACTTAACTGCTTTTTGAAATAAAATAATTAATTTATGGGTTAATTAACTATTTTAGCAAACTTTTATTAAAAATTATATTATTAAATAATGACAACATGCTTTAATTAATTAAATAAGAATTTAATCAATTATTCATAGGAATTTTGATTTATTGTCAAAATTAAATAATACAATTAATAATAGATAGAATTAAATTTAATTAAACAATTAAGTGGAAAATATTAAATCTAATTAATTAAATATGAAAATATTCAATTAATCAAACTTTAGGATAAATGTGATTTATTGCCAAATAATTATAAAATTAAAGATAATTATGATGATTAGGGATATTACTAGGAATATTCCCCGATGTAGAATTTAAGATAATCAATTATGATTCGATGATGTTTAGATGTGCCTTAGAGTAGGACTTTGATGTCAATTTCATTCGAATTGAAGATGTAGGAGATTAATGAACTTATAGCCCATTTTTGGGGTATTACACTAGCATTTTGTCATACAAGACGTCAAGTCAGTAATTAAGTATGCTGATGTATTAGGTCATTTCACAAATCAGTGTAGAGATCCTAATAGTTCTAAGTTAGTGGTTTGTGAGGATCAGACATCTTTTCTAGGGAAATGCTACTCACTGCTACAGAAACCGGATTCTCTTAAGCATATGATATGTGGCAATGTTGGTGACCCAACCTTGGAACCTAATATAGATACAGGGGTCAGGTCACAAAATCCTGAATCAGCTTATGGGAACATTGAACATTTAGAAGTTGCGCAGCAGATAGTACCCTGTGTAAATCTTGGATTTAAAAATTATGAAGGCATTAACTCTTTTGTTCGCATGCTAAGGCAGATCCTTCCTATTTTTATTTTTGTTCTTAACATCGTGGACTTTTCAAAAGTTAATGTTCTTCCCAAATCCCTCAATGGTTCGTTATTTGAGAAGAACATTGATTCTTTCATGCTGGATAATATTATTAGTAAGTTGATGTTTTCAGCAGAGCCTATCTATGAAGCATGTTGATATTTTGAGCACTGAAATTATGACTGCTACCTTTGAGAATGCTAAACTATTCTTGGATTTCCAAATAGAGCAATAGGGTTCCATTAATAGTTTTGATGAATCCACCAAAGATCATGATGACCAGATGAAGTATGGAGACTATGATGCCTTAGGGAAGGCTGAGGATTTTAATGCATCCAATTTGATTGTAGAGGATACTGAAATGAATCACATACAAGAGCCTAATTTTCTTCAGGACCCCACCTTATCTCCAGCTAAATCATCCATTGTTCAAACACCCCTCTCCCCGAAAGGGGCTGTCCAAACACCAAAAAAGAGAGGACGGAAGTCAAAACTCATAAAAGCAATGGAGGAAATTGAGGCTGGTGTCTAGTCTACTTTGGATAAGAGTTTTTCCTCTTCAAAAAGATGTTCGACAAGGAGAGCTAAATGTTCTCCTTATCCCCAATGAAAATTTTTTCATGGAATGTCAAGGCATTAATGCTCCTGACAAAAGAAATAGGATTAAGCAAAGGCTTAATTCTACTAAGAGTGATATTATTCTTATTTAGGAGGCAAAACTATCTCTTGATACCTTTAAAATGACAATCCAAAAATGGTCCATGTGGGAATCAGCTTTTTTCCTTGCCACTAGAGCTTCTGGTGGCTTGGTAGTTTTATGGAATCCTAGATTGGTCACTATTTTCCCTCTCCAATCTGATTCCAACTGGCAACTATTGAGTGTTAAGCACTTCTCTTTGAGCTTTCTTATCATCAATGTCTATGGTCCCACACCTTCTGCTGCCAAACTTCATCTTTGGCAGTCCCTAACTGATATTATTCAGCAATTTCCCGCTACTAAGTTTATTCTTGCGGGTGACTTTAATGCTACACTTGACCCAAATGATAAGCAGGGAGGAATAGTCACTCCCAATAAGGTTATATTTGACTTCAAAAACTTCCTATTAGATAATGACTTACATGATGTTTGCCCTTCTAATGGTCAGTTCACTTGGACAAATCGAAGGCTAGGTTTTCTCCAAATTGTGATTAGATTGGATAGATTCTTGGAGTCCTATGTTTGGAAGCTAGAAAATGTTTCCCTTGCATCAGAAATCCTACCTTTTTCGGATTATGATCACTTCCCGATTCAGCTGCATATTCAGTCACCTGATATATCTCTTACTCTAATTTGGAGGTCTTCTTTTAAATTTGAAGCTGTGTGGTTCAGACATCCCCTTTCCAATTCTCTGCTGAAACAATGGTGGCAAGCTACACCAGTTGAAGAGGGGACCAAAATGTATCAATTCTTTAAAAAGATGCAATTTGTCAAGATAACATTAAGACTTGGAATGTTAATGTTTTTAAAAATATCTTTCAAGAAAAGGGGAGGGTGGAGAAAGAACTGTCAGAGGTCAATTAGTATATTTTTATCAACAGCTTAGATACTCTATCATATGATAAATAGAAGTCTTTGTAGGAGGAATGGTCAGAATTATGTGCTAGAGAGGAGGAATATTGGAGGCAAAAATCTCGTGAATTATGGCTGCAATCTGGTGATCAAAATACCAAATTTTTTCATGCATCAGCTAAGCATAAATTAGCAGCAAAAACTATTTTCTCTATAAGAAATGACCAAGGACACCTTTTGTTTCATAAAAGTGAGATTGAACAGTAGGGAGTAAAATTCTTCTTAGATTTTTTGGCCCCCACTAATACTAGTGTTGATCAGGGTATGTTCAATGAGGTTCTTTGTCATATTCCTTCCATAATATTGGAGGAGGATAATATGATCTTAATGGCCCCGTTTACCTTGTCAAAAGTTAGGCAGGTTGTGTTTTCCCTTCCTTCAAATAAGGCACCTGGTCCTGATGGCTTCACAGGACTTTTTTATCAAAATCTTTGGGATACCATTGCATTCAAACTATTGGAAGTTCTGGAGGAATCCAAGAAGAATGCCTCAGTTCTAAAGAGCTTTAACACTACAAATTTAGTGCTTATCCCTAAAATTGATGAGCCTCAAACCTTTGCAGACTTTCATCCCATATCCCTTTGTAATACTATCTACAAGATTATCACCAAGGCTATCTATCTTCGTCTTCAGCACATAATTCCCAGGATTATTTCTTCTGAACAAGGAGGTTTCATTCCTGGTAGAGATACAACAGATGGAGCTATTATGGCCCTTGAGACATTGCATTCAATCAAAACTCATAGTATTCCCACCTTTGTTGTTAAACTAGACATGATGAAAGCATATGATAGAGTTAATTGGTCTTTTCTTTTGGAAGTTCTAGCTAAATTTGGGTTCTCAGAAAAATGGTGCAAATGGATTAAGGCTTGTCTATCTGGTGCTTATTTCTCTGTTCTAATCAATGGAGCACCGATGGGATTCTTCCCCTCCACTCAAGGAGTTAGGCAGGGTGACCCCTTATCCCCCTTTTTGTTTATTATGATGGCTGAAGCTCTTAGCAAATCTATCAATGCTTCTCATTCGCTGAGACTATGGCAAGGCATTCATATCCCGGGTACTTCTGTTTCGATTACACACTCTCTATTTGCTGATGATACTCTCTTTTTTGGGAAGGCTTCTGTTAATGAGGCTAAACATGTTAAGAAGTTAATTGATAACTACTGTGCCGCCTCCGATCAAAAGGTTAATTCTCAAAAATTGAAAATTTTGATCTTTAATATGAACCAATCATTAGCCCAAAGGATTATTGACATCTTAGGATTTCTTGTTGATAATTTACCATCATCTTATCTAGGAATTCCTTTTTTTATGGGATCAAATAAGAAATCATATTGGGAGGCAGTGATTACTCATATTAAGACCAAGGTTTTAGCATGGAAAGCTAAATGGATTTCTTTATCTGGCAAAATCCTCTTGATTAAGACTGTTTTATCTGCTATCCCTAATTACTATTTTTTAGTTTCTCTTGCTCCAAAAGCTGTAATTAAGTAGATTAATAAATTAATCAGAGATTTTTTGTGGACAGCTAATATGACAGATGAAAAAAGATGCCTCTTGTGTCACTAAATGACATGTCTTTGCCTCAATCTTCAGGAGGTGCAAGGTTGCATAACCTAATTGCTAGGAATTTAGCCTTTGGTGGCAAGCTGATTTGGAGAATGTACACTCACCCTGAGATTAAGTGGTGTCAACTAATGCAGGAAAAATATCTTGATTCTTCACATCCTTCAAGGATTCTTACTATGTTGGATCCTCCAAAAGGTTCTTCTATTTGGGATTTTATGATGAAAGCTAGGCATGTGGTCACATCAGGAGTATCTTGGGAAGTAAATAATGGAGAATCAATAAATTTCTGGCTTGATTCATGGAATGGTATGCCCCCCTTATGCACTTTACCTATTTTTCATAATTGTTGGGAATCTATTGTGTCTTTTAGAGGTCATAATTTCCTATCATATGTGTCTCATGTTTCTATTCACTTAGGGTTAGTTAATTGGGTTGATTTCTCCTCCTTCCCAATTTCGTTACAAGATGCAGTAAGTGCTAATAATTTCTTGTCATCTCAAATTGTTTTTCTCTCAAAGGGTTTGGATCATCTCTTCTAGGCACCAACCGCTGATGGTAATTATTCTATAAAGTTAGGATACAAGGTTATCCAAGAAAATATTAACATCCAAACTAGTAATAGGGCTTTTAGATTTTGTTGGCACAAGTCTGTTCTTCCTAAGGCTGGGTGTTTTTCATGGCTTGTGTTGAAAATTCATGTTCTTACAGGTGATAGGCTAGCAAGATTAAACATCATGAGTAACTTTTCTTGTGTCTTATGCAATAAATCTCAGGAATTAGTTGATCATCTTTTTCTAAATTGCCCTTTTGCTTAGGATTGTTGGTTTTTTATTCTTAACTTGCTAAACTATTCAATGCCTCTCCCTGATACTGTTAGGGATTCATTTCAGTCTTGGCCTTGTCTATTTCCTAAGGTGATGTTCACCTCCATTTGGATTTTCTCCCCATCCCAAGTAATCTGGGCAATTTGGTGGGAAAGGAACAAAAGAATTTTCTGTAATTCACCCTCCGCTATTCAAGAAGTTCTTAAAAGGATTAAAAATTCAATTATTTAAGTCACTAATGCATATGTCAGGAAATTCAATGGACAAAGAATCTTCTCTTCTTGGGATAACTCTATTATAAAAGTATGGAAGGGTTTGGATTTCCTAGAACTCCCTGTCCCGATTTGCTCTAAAGATGCAATTAAGATTAGATCTCAAATTAAGTGGTCTCCACCTCAGAGTGGCTTTGTAAAGCTAAATTTTGATGGGGCTTCTAAAGGTAACCCAGGAAAATCAGGTATTGGCTTCTCATTTCATGATCATTTGGGAGAAATTATTTATTTAGAGGCTCTTTCTATTCCATCAGGTACTAATAACATGGCTGAGGCTTATGCATTACTTCATGGTTTGCTAGTTGCCAGAAATTTAAAGGTAACTCACCTTCATGTGGAAGGGGATTCTTCTATCATTATTAATGCATGTATCAAAAGATCCTCTTTTTCTAGATCTATTCACTATGTCTTATCTAGAATTTGGTTTCTACTAGACTCTTTTCAGGAATGCTTGATTTCTCACATTTTTAGAGAAGGTAATCGGTTGGCTAACTTGCTTGCCAACTATGGGGTTAATAGCTTCAACTTTAAATATCCTTCTTCTGATATTGATCCTCATTTGTGCTCATTTGTTTTCAGCCTAATAAGAGAAGAGTCCTCTCTAGCTAAAACCTTTACTTGAACTGTAAAGGTTTTTTCTGGTTCATGCTATGGATATGTTATTATGATTGTTCATAGGATGATACGGTAAGCATTAGCTCATATCTAGTGCCCTTTCTATTAATTCTTACCGTACCATCCTTATACCTCTATTCTGATGGTAGTCTTTGCCACAAATAAAGGTACCTTGATTGTCTTGGTTTTATGCGAATGTTTTCATTATGATGAATGTGATTATATTTTGAGGCCCTGCTGGAATGATTTGGCTCGTACATGCCCATATACACTGTTCAGTTGGTACATTCTTGTTTAAGGCAAATCTTTTGCATGCTTAGCTGAAATCTTGAAAGACTGTAAGTCTTTTTCTACCATCATTTTTCAATACAGATTTCAGTTCCTAAAAAGGTAGAGATGGTTATTGCGTCATCTGTAAGGTGATTTGAGTTCTCCCATGCTTTAGTCTGATCTAATTCATGATCACTTTGCATAAGATATTTATTTTGGCATGATAATTAATTGGGTTTTCTCTAGTATGATTTCTCTCTACCATGGTTTTTAATTGCCAATACATTCTCGAATGCCTTGTATTTCTATTTATCTGGTAAATTGTATTATCTAGTTATTTTGTTCTATTTTACTATTCTCTTTGCGTTGCACAAGTCTTTTTGCACCATGGCTATCCACAGATATGTTGATGAGTTCCGTCCTCTCAATCTTTGAGTTAGATTATCCATCCCATGTTTGGAGGTCCCATTTGAGGGTGCAGTCTCTGATGAAGCACTGGCATTGATTTTTAGTGTCCACTGTTCCAAATGTGCTTGCAGCATTCGTAGGATTATTGGTGATGCTATTATATCCCCACATTTTAAAAGGATTTTGTTCCCCTCGTAAGCTATTTTGGTTTTCTGTTCTAACATTCTGGACTTGTCGCAATCATGGGCTTTGTTAGAGGTTTTATCTAGTTGGTGTGTTTGGCCACAATTTCTACAAGGTAATGCCCTGTTATCTGCTGTTCAAAATTATAATCTCTGGTTGCACGATGCCCATGTGAAGGAGTGTTTCCTAGGCATTTACTATTAAATTCTTATAAGTATATTATGCTCCTCGCTACCATTAAAGATTGTATATCTGCAAATTCCATTGGGCCCTTGGATTTCTTGCTGAATTCGGCTGCTTTTGATGCGGGGCATAGAGGCAAAGCTTTCACCAAAGTCTATGCTCTGATTGCACTCCAATCCCATATGTGGATTTCAAATGATTTGAGTGTGGTTTCCATATCCCCTAATGTGGGCAATGCTCCTTGTGACGGTATTTCACCTGGTTTTGACCCATTACCATCAGTGGGTTCTTCATCTTCACCTGCTCGATCTCCATCTACTGTTCATATGCCTCCTTTGCATGGAGAGGATGACCCCTTGACTTCTCAGGCTAACCGTCTATGGAATTCTATGCTTCCCTCTCCTCCTTCGGGTCTTGGTCCTCCTCTATTGGATTGTGTGTTTTTTGTTTTGGCTTCTCATGTTAATAATGGTTGCAGGAACTTTTGGTATGGAATATATTATAGATGGAACTATTATACAGTCTCTATTTTCATATAGCTGCGGATCATTATGGTGGAATGGGAGGTGTAGTTGGTGTGTTTTCTCCAGGAACTCTTTTGAACATTCTCAGGATTTTGTACATGCTAATGCTTTTGTTGTATAGTTTCCATTTTGTCATCTTTTTTGCAGCATCAGCATGGTTTCCAGCTCTCTTGATACAACGGCTTATCGTATCTTTGGTGGTTCGATCTACTCTTCATGATGGATTATCATTTTGATATCTCCAATTGTGCCTCTTATGGATATTTTGTATCTCATTGTATTTGAAGGCTGGAATTTTTATTATTTCCATCCTTCATATCCACATTTTGGATATTATTTTTATATGTGGGCAGGGGTTAATATAAATGTTGTAAAAATTGTAATTGGTCATGCTTGACCACCTGGGTTTGGGTACTTCTTATTATCACGCTTGAGCGGATGGGCTCTTTTTTTAATGCAATGGGCAATGAACGGAGTTTTCTTTACTGGTTCTTTCTCCGGGAGCTCTTTGAACCAGATGATAAATATAAATAAAATTTTTGCCAAAAAAAAAAAAAACTATGTTTAATAAATAATTTAATTTTAAAGTCAAAATAATAATTGAGGAATTTAATTATTATTATTAAATAAAAATTATTATTTAAATGCATAAAATAAATTAAGTGATATTTATTTGGAGTTGCATATCATTATTAATTAAAATTAATCATGCACTTTTGAATGCATAAAGTTTGATGAAAACAATGTTGAACTCGGATTAGGAGTTCAGCTGTGCAACTTTACCATATTTGAATTGAGTGATGTTTAATTTGAGTTGCATATTTAATTAATTAAAATAATAATAATAAATCATGCAACTTAAAAAGTACTTTATTATGAAAATCAAAACTTAATCTTTTAAAATCAAATTGAGTTAAAGTGATTTAAGTTGAGGAAAAAATAAATAAATAATTAATTTAAATTGATAAAAATAATGTTGGAGTTACTTCTGGGACTTAGAGTTAACTATTTTATTTTTTTATTAGTTGAGTTCTATTTCTGATTAGGACTTACATGTTTCAGTTCTGAATGTTGGGTTTTCTATATTAGAATTTATTTTGGTTATTATTGCACACACAGGTTTTGGCTTTAGATTTGGAATTAAATGATTTTTTTAAAGCTTGGATTTTTGGGTTGAGATTGGTCTTCGTTGTTTCATAGCATCAGTAGATTAAGGTAGGGTTTTGAAATCCCTTTGCATTTTTCTTTTGAAAAGATTGCTTACATTGTATTTGTCAGATTGTTGAAGGCTTTTGGATTGATTGTTTCATAGTTTCTATTGTTTGAGGTTTTGGATTTGAAAGACTTTTTGGGTTTTGTTGTGTGAGGAGAAATTCTTGTTTATGTAAATATTTGTTAAACCCTATATCTTTAGTTGGGAATATATCCTTTTGGAGAAGATTAAATGAAAAATATGTTGGCATAATGGTTAGCGCTCCCCTTGAAATTCATGACATGGCTTAACCACCTCTTGTGTCTTTTATAAGCCTAGTGGTTGTGTCGAGCACTAATAGGTCGATCTTTTGGTGCAACGACAACCACTACTTGTAACAAGTGGTATGAGAGCTTGGTCACAGGTTCGAATCCCATCAGGTAGTTCTGAGGGGGAGATTGTTGGCATAATAGTTAGCACTCCCCTAGGGATTCGTGACATGGCTTAACTGCCTCTTGTGTCTTCTATAAGTCTGGTGGTTGCATCGGGCACTAATAGGTCGATCCTTTGGTGCAACAAAAACCACTACTTGTAAAATATATATATATATATATATATATATATATATATATATATATATATATATATATATATATATATATATATATATATATATATATATATATATATATATATATATATATATTATTATGCATATGAGCATACATTTATTGATAAACAATAGGAATCAAATTGAGTTAAGTTTAGGAAAAAATAAATAAATAATTCTTTTAATTAATCTAAATTGATAAAAATAATGTTGGGGTTACTTCTGGGACTTAGAGTTAACTATTTTATTATTTTTATCAGTTGAGTTCTAATTCTGATTAGGAGTTACGTGTTTCAATTCTGAATATTGGGTTTTCTATATTAGAATTTCTTTTGGTTATTATTGCACACATAGATTTTAGGAATTACAGGTTTTGGCTCTAGATTTGGAATTAAAGGAATTTTTGAAAGCTTTGATTTTTGGGTTAAGAATGGTCTTCATTGTTTCATAGCATCAATGGATTAAGGTAGGATTTTGAAATCCCTTTGCATTTTTCTTTTGAAAAGATTGTTTACATTGTATTTATCAAATTGTTGAAGGTTTTTGGATTGATTGTTTCATGGTTTCCATTGTTTGAGGTTTTGGATTTGAAATACTTTTTGGGTTTTGTTGTGTGAGGAGAAATCCTTGTTTATGTTAATAGTTGTTAAACCCTAGATATTTAGTTGGGAATATATCCTTTTGGAGAAGATTAAATTATATATATATATATATATATCCATGAGTATACATTTATTGATATGCATATGAGCATAATTTTTTTTATAGAATTAAAAGAAAATACGAAAGATATATTCACTTGCATGTTATTTAAGAAAGATATATTCACTTGCATGTTATTTAGGAAAGGTATATTCAGTTGCATGTTATTTAGGAAATATATATTCAGTTAAATTTTATTTAAGGAAGATATATTTAGTCGAGTAAAAGCATGATATTTTGTAGCCTTTTAGGCTAACCAGACAAACTTGGTCGATTTGGACTCAATCGAGTCCTACTCAGCCAAGAACAAAATGGTCAAGAACAACACAATCGAGTACACGTAGGTACCATGTGGCACCGAATGGCACCTACGTGGCCTGTTAAACTCAGTCGAGTAGGACTCGGCCAAGTCCAAAAGGTATTTTAAATACCCCAAAAAAACTCGAAAGCCCCTCATTTGTACATTGAGGAGATAAAGAATAGCGGGCATCAAGCAACAGTGTCTACTTGGTTGAGTTCCAAGTAGGGGCATTTTTTTAAATTTTTTTAGTGTTTTTTTATTTTTTCTTGTATTTATATGCAAAAACATGATATTATTTTTTACTTAGCATTATAATTTATATTATTTTTTTTCATTTTAGAGCAATAAACATTTGTAGACTATATATTATTGATGTTAAATGCAAACATAAAACCTAAAAACCTATAAATATAAACCTATAAATGTAAACCTATAAACGTAAACCCAAAAGTTTGAAAGTTAAACGTAAACCTAAAACCTAAAAACATATATAATTTACCCAAAATGTAAACTCAAACCTAAAAACATGTAAATAGAATGCAATACATGGTTAATTTAAACAATTTTTCAATAAAATTTATTTAAAATGATTAAGAGATATAACATATATCATACTAAGTTATTTTCAAAAATAAATATATATCAAGAACGTATAGATCTTAAAATCCTTTCCATATTTTTTTAGACAAAATTATACTAAGACCTGATAATACCTAATAAGACATAATAGGACCCTTAAGACATAATAATACCTAATAAGACATAATATGACCCTTAAGACATAATAGGACCCTTAAGACCCAATAGGACCCAAAGACCCTTCAGACCCAATACCTGACCTAATATGACCAATTAAGACATAATAGGACCCTTAAGACCTAATAGGACCACTTAAGACCTAATAGGACCTATTAGGACCCTTAAGACCTAATAGGACCTAATATGACCCTTAAGACCCAATAGGACCCAATAAGACCTAATAGGACCCTTAAGACCTAATAGGACCATTAAGACCCAATAGGACCTAATTAAGACCCTTAAGACCCAATATAACCCTTAAGACCCAATAAGACCCTTAAGACGTAATTAAGACCCTTAGATATCCCCTATAGCTAAAAAGAATGAAATGTTGGAGGTGATCCTAACTCAAATAATAATATATATCTTCTCCCCAAAATGGGTTAAGTATTTAAACTTGATCATTTTCCCCCTCCTAAACTTCATAAGGAGAAATCTATGTTCCATTTATGCTTTGCATGGAAGTGTTTTGTCCATGGAAAAAGTGCAAAAAACTAAAGGACATTAATTGTTTCATGGAATAATGATTTCATCTAGTACCTGATTATTTTCAAATGAACCCATTTCCATATTATTATATTTCCACCATTTCTTTTAGTATTTATAACATTTTTCCCTCCCTAGTTATGGATTTACATATTAGTAAACTGATTTAAAATTTATCTCAAAATTATTGTCACTTGAATCTAGGTAGATTTTGGATTTGTATTAAATTCATTTTTCTCGTGTGCTTTTAAATATGTATTTATGCATGAATTAGTAAATTATGTGTGCATGAATTAGTTCTAGTACCATGCTTATACATGTAAATGCATGAATTTAAATATTTAAATATTTAATTTATATATGTAAATGCATTCAAATTAGTTCATGTTTGAAGTTAAATGTTTTCATGTTCAAGAAGTATGTATGTAAATCAAGTTACCTTTAATTTATTTTTAAAAACATGTTATTTCGAACAACACATGTACACACACACACACACACACACACACACACACATATATATATATAGATAAAAATGCTCATTTCATATATATATATATATATATATATATATATATATATATATATATATATATATATATATATAACTTTTGTGTGCACATCATGGCTTCTACTGGTTCATATCATAGTGTCCATAATAGTCAGGGATCATGAGCTCCCTCAAACTAGCATGGTACCCAGGCCCCACAGAGTAGAGATAGTCGTAGAGATGAGACTATCTCTAGGATGCAAGCCACTCTAACTGCATTGGAGTGGATGTTGCAAAATAGTACTACTCTCCCTAATAGGGAGAAATTGACATCTATACACACTGAGCTCATGAGTATAATTTAGAAGGATGAATCATACAATCCATATAATGATGTATTGATTGATGATTTTTATTATAGCCTCTCTAGCACTGTCACAGGGATAATGGGTTGGAGGATAGTTGATTCAGATGTTTACTTACTCAGGTTAAGAACATGTTTGGGACCTAATACATAAATAAGAGGGTGGTTAGAGTATATAGGGTCACAAAATGTACGTATGACTTAGTGGCCCCTTTTATATACCCTAGATGGTTGGCAGCCCATCATATGTGGCCCCAAAAGGATGAGGTACCCCTATATTTCTACAAACAATTATTTGCAGAGTTTCATTTGGGGTATGATGTCGATTACATAGATTTACCTCCACATGTTGGTCAGGGTCATTGGAGATATCAGGATAAGTGTAGATGACCCAATTTACCACAACCCCCTAATAAGAGGGCATTGGTGGGTCAAAACCTTTTGGTTCTTTGAAAATTTTTGCAGACCTATACTGGAGCTGGATAGGTTGTAGCTAAGGATGCACGTGTAGATATGTATTCTACCATTTCCACCATCGTGACTCAGGTCGATGAGTTGTCATCTGATCGTGTGGGTATTTATTGAACTTGGTCTAATTAATTAAAATTCAATTTAGGTTTTGTTAGAAAATAGATTTACACTTCAAAAAAATACCAACACAAACTGACTCACAATGCCTAGATGAAAGTACAAATGCTACTAATAGTTGGATAGATTATCATTGAATTGATAATCTTCCTCTGAATTAAGAGGTATAGCTCCCTCTTAAGATTTAAAATTTATTAAATAACTGAGTATGTCTTTAACCAGAAGACATGAAGGTAGCCTAACATTCACTCATCACAATGAAGTAAATGTGATCATTAGATTTAGAAACTGAATAAATGTGAGAAAAACAAAAAATAGCCTCAAGACCACTTATTTAGTCTTTCACATTATAGAGAAAGAAAAATAAATAAATGAATTCTTCTGCAAGATGTGAATATGCAAACTAACGGATTTACATGCAAACATATACTTGACACAATAACAGGGGATGATATTCAAAAACATGAAAGAGACAATGAAATGATTGATCTCAATAAAAAAAGTAAATATACAGACTCACAAATCTTCCACAAAAAAATTTCTTTATTCTGGATACAACAAAATGATCACAAGGTCATCGTGAGCCCTGTTATTACAATCAAGATGCTGAAAAAAAAAAAAAAAAATCCTTTTCCTCTCCCTATGTTCCCTCTATTATAATCACATTCATAAAAATGATCTCCCTCTCCCATTGCCAACAGACTTCCTGGAAAAGAACCCCGCATATTTCTAAAGTTTTACAATAAATAATGTTTCTCAATTGCCTTTTGGTTTTTGTAACCGTTTCTTGAAAAGACTATTAATTTCCTTTCACCTTCTATTCCTAATGATTTTATCATTTTGCATTTGATACCTTTATAAAAAAATTATTTAAAATTTTATAATAATATATCTTAATATATTTTGAAAGATATATGTAGTTAGATTTTGGACATATGACACTTTGTTGAAGACAACCAAAATCACAAAATGTGATTGTCATTTTGATGACAGTTTTAAATACCCGTGGTCTGTAGCAGATAACTTTTTTTTTCAGAAACATTATGAAAATCGCACCGGTGGAAGCTTGTGGAACTTTCCTTTGCACCACATATCCGAAATTAAGATTAATCCAATGGTTAAATTGAAATTTATGCCCCCCACATTGAGACCCATTTTTTCTTTCAGAAAATTCATGATTTCAGTAGTGTTGAATCTTGTGAATTATAAAATATTTCACACCTGGCCTCAAATTGTGCTAAGACCTCCATTAATTGAAGCAAGACAAAAACTAAGGGCCTTCCACTCCTTTCTTTCCAATTTTGAGTGCAGCTTTCACTTGATGCAAATTAGAAGCATGCATGAATTCTATTTTAATACCAGCTTTAGATAACAACTTTACACTCTCATGTTTTCTTCCATCCAAGAATTTTTAAGGGATCAAGGTCGAAAACCTCTAACTCATCCACAAATCTATCCCACAACCATTTTCTTCTTAATTCCATTTATAGCTATTTGGGGTTGATAACTTGGGATATCTTCTGTGTGGATAATCAAAACATATAAAGAAGAAACCTGCAAAAGTTTTAAATATGAAAGATGCTTTCATCATCATTTGTCACTATAAGTATACAGTTGTTTTCCTTATAAATTTGAGTGGAAATGAGCACCATAAAATACAATGATGTTGTAGCTATTATCATAATTTATTGGAAATCTTATGAAATGGTAACTTGAACAAACATAATCTAGTGCATCATTATAGGCAATAGATTTTCTAACTGTCACATTCCAATCAACAAAGAATACTTTCTCTGGATGATTGATTCTCTATTGAGTCCCAGAATATTCATCAGTTAGAACATTATAGATTGCATAATTATCAAGGCCATGAGCTCTCCGGTGGATTCTTATGAAATGTAAGAAAGAGATCATATTCAGAGAATAATTACATCTTCACATTATATGTTGGAATGATGTATAGACTTTGCACTTGTAACTCTGAACTTGGGAAAGGTGAATTCCTTTTAAATTCAAAGTTGGAACCTCATAGACTACACTCTAAACTTTGAACTATGAACCTTGTGGTTCAAGGTTCAAGTTCAATATGATAACTTGTCGACCTAAAATTTTTGAAGAAGAATTTTGAATTGTTGGATCAGTTGAGTTTTTGAATTATTGAACTCTTGAACCTCGAACCTAAAATTTTGAAATTGAATTTGAATCTGTACCTCTAGACCCTTGCACTTTGAACCTTGAACCTTGAACTTCACAGTTCAAGGTTTAAGTTCAATGACGACCAGCAACGTTGTCACTTTATAAAGCATAATTCCATAAAAAAAAAAATTATTAGCTTAAATCATCACAAAGGATAGGAAAATTTGGAGGAATTTATCTATAGGGCTCAACTTTTAAATATTTAAAACTTAGGTTCTTAAAGCATGCTGAAAATTGGCTTTGACTGGGGACATGGGTCATAAGGGACATAGAGAATCCAGCAATCTTTGGTAGTAGTCTAGTGTCAAGCCATTGGGATCAAAGTCATAGAAATGAGCACAGAGAACTGAGAGTTTCTAGCAAAGAGGGTGAAGGGGAGAAGGAAAACACACCAAAACACCTAACTACCAACACCACAAAAACTAGCAACCACATATGACACCAAGCGAACTAAACTATGCACAACAAAACTAAAACTAACTAAGCACCAACAAAGCTTCCAAGGCTGAAACTTACTTACAAATATGTACATAGGTAGGAAACCCCCATCCCAAGAATAAGAGACCGCGAATACTTACACAAAGCCATTTACTGGCTGAGAAAAGTATGAACCTTTTCTCGCTAATGAGTTGTGTCCCTGTGGCATGGCACACCACCAGTGTATGTTGACGACTTCCTCGATGGTGAAACTCAAACTGATTATGTGCTAAAAATTGGTGAATACATAAACATCCCCAAGGAGCCATCTCTCATCATAAACTTCTGATTCCTCTGAAACCTCTTGCATATTTCTTCTTGAATAATTTTTTATCCCTTGCTGAAAACAACAATGTTCATAATTTTCATGAGAAAAGGTTGCGTATTTTTCACAACTATTGTTGTTAAGACCATTATTCCTCATACAATTTTCAGCGTTTGTACTAATATGAGAATAAAGGGACATTTCATATAATATAGGATCACTCCTAACAAAGATATCCTCTTTATTTTTGTCACAAGTAAAATCAGCATTAAATCTATAATGCACAGTACTCATTTCCCCATTCAACTCTTCAGATACATCATTGTATTTCTCAGCCTCATTTTTAAAAGTTAAATCAACAACATTACATTTGAGAAAATGAAATGAAACATCTTCAACCAGCATAATATTTTCTACATAAATTAAGTTAATACATGGGCCTTTTGTGGAAGCATCTTCTTCTTCACAAAGATATAAACTATCTGACCCAATCAATGATGCTTGGGACTGTGACACTTCATTAGCTGAAAAATTATCTCACTTTACTTCTAAACTCACTTCTTTAATTAGATTTTCAGAATTAGAAGAATCTTCATCAAAACATGGTTTTATCTTATTGTCAACACAAGCTCCATTTTTAGAATGAAAAGATTCCACAATGGGCTGGTTAAAAACTTCCATGTATAGATAATCATCTTTATTCACTATTTCATCAAAACCTAAAGTTTGATACTCTGGTAGCATGTTGATCTGAAAACTTTCATCTTTAAGATGACCTTTAGGGTCTTCAAAACTAAAACTTTCCACTTCCAACTGAAGAAAAGAATGCTCATACATTCCAATAGAAAAGACTACATCTCTCTCATAATCAACACTTTTGAGATCACCATTTTTAAGATAATTTTCAGAATTCAAAACATGCATAAAATAAAGAAAAACTTGGTCATTCTTTGCTGAAACTAAATCTGAAAATTCTTCATTCAAAATAGAGATATGAGATGGATTGATGCCCAAATTGCTTTGTGCAAGGGATTTACCTTGTTTAATAGTTGATAAGAACTCATGTGCAATTTCTTCCTCACAAAGAACACCATTGTCCCAACCAACCAACAACTCTTGGGACTGCAATACTTTGACAACATGATCCTTCCCTTGCTCCATAGTCATTTCAGCATTCTCCATTCCAAGTGGAGAAAGGGCATCTTCATCATTTGGTGGGGAATCAGGTAAAAGAAGGTATTCTTGTATATACATCACTTCTTCTTTTCCATCCAACACATATGATCTAGACTCTTCATTTTTATCTTTTTGTGGACTTTCCTTTTGTTTTTGATTATGATTTTGAGGTGTTAACGATTCTAATATTGCTGGAGTATGATCTTCTTCTCCAAGAATTGACAAATTAAAAGATACAAATTCTTTATTTTCTAATTTTTCCTTTCATATCTCTGTAGAAATAAACACCTCTTGTTTAAGGCCCTTGAGCTGATAATACCTTTCGTGCATACATTTTAGCATCAAGGAAGATCTATGATCTTCAGAGGGATTTAATCCATTCTTTTCGGCTTCACAAATACTTCCTTTAAATGCATTCCAGAGATATTGCAATGTTTAATTATTTTCAACAATTACCCCTTCAGTTGTAGGTTTCTTTCTAATTTGTTTTCTAGGGTGGACTTCTTTCTCACTCGGAGATGAGAAATTTTGAGGACAAAAAGGTTGTGGGGAAGCAAGAGCTTTATCATCATCAATTCTCAGTCCTTGTTTAAGTTTTAATACTCTATTCTCATGACCTTGTAGTTGATTTGTTTCTTCTTCCAACTTCTTCAACTTTTGAAATCTTGCATAAAAATTCCCCCATAATAGAGAAGATTTGTGATCATCTTCAATGCTCAAATTGATTCTGACTACATGAGAAATACTTTCCTTACATTCATCCCATATTTCATGCAATACTTTATCATTCATTTGGAGAATCTCCAAGATGGTGGGATTTGGTCTTTTCCCCATTATTGTCACCTTTTAACTTGTATAATGACTTAACAAAGTCATCAATCTCTTTCTCATAGAGATAAATAAAAATATGGAGAATAAAAAGAGCACTGATCTTTATTTCCAGTTCCCCAGTGGAGTCGCCAAAAATATGTTAGTGAACAAATTTGCACTTCAAAAAAATACCAACACAAACTGACTCACAATGCCCAGATGAAATTAGAAATGCTACTAACAGTTGGATAGATTGTCATTGAATTGATAATCTTCCTCTGAATTGAGAGGTACAACTCCCTCTTAAGGTTTACAATGAATTAAATAACCAAGTATGTCTTTAACCAGAACACACAAAGGTATCCTAACATTCACTCATCACGATGAAGTAAATGCAATCATTAGATTTAGAAAATGAATAAATGTGAGAAAAACAAACAAACAACTTCAAGACCACTTATTTAGTCTTTCACATTACAGAGAAAGAAAAAGAAATAAATGACTTTTTCTACAAGATGTGAATATGAAAACTAATAGATTTACATGCAAACATATACTTGACACAATAATAGGGGATGATATTTAGAAACATGAAAGAGACAACCAACTGATTGATCTCAATCAAAAAAGTAAATATATAGACTCACAAATTTTCCACACAAACTTTTCTTTATTCTAGATACAAAAAAATGATCACAAGGTCATCTTGAGCCCTGTTATTACAATATGCAAGATGCAGAAAAATAAGAATAAATCCTTTTCCTCTCCCTATGTTACAATCACATTCAGAAAAATGATCTCCCTCTCCCATTGCCAACAGACTTGCTAGAAAAGAAGAACCCCGTATATGTCTGAATTTTTACAATAAATAATGTTTCTCAATTGCCTTTCGGTTTCTATACCCATTTCTTGAAAAGACTATTAATTTCTTTCACCTTCTATTCCTGATGATTTTATCATTTTGCATTTGATACCTTTATAAACTTTCGATTTAAATTTTTATAATAATATATCTTAATAGATTTTGAAAGATATGTGTATTTAGATTTTGGACACATGGCACTTTGTTGAAGACAACCAAAATTCCAAAATATGATTGTCATTTTGATGACATTTTTACATACCCGTGGTCTGTAGCAGATAACGTTTGTTTTCAGAAACATTATGAAAATCACTTTGGTGGAAGCCTGGAGACTTTCCTTTGCACACCATATCCTAAATTAAGAAGAATACAATGATTAAATTGAAATTTTAATCCCCCCGCATTGAGACCCATTTTTTTTGTCAGAAAATTCATGATTTCAGTACTGCTGAATCTTGTGAATTGTAAAATATTTCACACCAGGCCTCAAATTGTGCTAAGACCTCCATTAATTGAAGCAAGACAAAAACTAAGGGCCTTCCACTCCTTTCTTTCCAATTTTGAGTGTAGCTTTCACTTGATCCAAATTAGAAGCATACATGAATTATGTTCTAATGCCAGCTTTAGATAATAAATTTACACTCTCTTATTTTCTTCCATCTAAGAATTTTTAAGGGCCCAAGGCCAAAAACCTCTAACTCATCTACAAATTTGTTCTGCAACCATTTTCTTCTTAATTCCATTTATCACTATCTAGGGCTGATAACTTGGGATATCTTTTGTGTGGATAATCAGAACATATAAAGAAGAAACCTACAAAAGTTTTAAATAATGAAAGATGATTTCATCATCATTTGTCACTATAAGTATCCAGTTGTTTTCCTTCTAAAGTTGAGTGGAAATGAGCACCATAAAACACTATGATGGTGTAGGTGTTATCATAATTTCTTGGGAATCTTATGAAATGGTAACTTGAACAACCATAATCTAGTGCATCATTATAGGCAACAGATTTTCTAACTATCACATTCTGATCAACAAAGAATACTTTCTCTGGATGATTGATTCTTTATTGAGTCCTATAATATTCATCCCTTATAACACTATAGATTGCATAATTATCAAGGCCATGAGCTCTCGGGTGGATTCTTATGAAATGTAAGAAAGAGATCATATTCAGAGAATAATGACATCTTCACATTATATGTTGGAATGATGTATAGACTTTGCACTTGTAACTCTGAACTTGGGAAAGGTGAATTCTTTTTAAATTCAAAGCTGGAACCTCATAGACTACACTCTGAACATTGAACTATGAACCTTGTGGTTCAAGGTTCAAATTCAATATGATAATTTGCCGACCTAAAAAATTTTAAGAACAATTCTGAATTGTTGGATCAGTTGAGTTTTTGAATTGCTGAACTCTTGAACTTGAACTTTTGAAATTGAATTTGAATCTATACCTCTGGACCCTTGCACTTTGAACCTTGAACCTTGAACTTCACAATTTGATTTTTAAGTTCAATGATGACCAGCAACATTGTCACTTTATAAAGCATAAATCCATTAAAAAAAATTATTAGCACAAATCATCATAAAGGATAGGAAAATTTGGAGGAATTTATCTGCAGGGCTCAACTTTTAAAAATTTAAAACTCACGTGTTGAAAGCATGCTGATAGGTTTAATCAATATAAATTCAATCTAATCATGAATTTCAAATCATTTATAATCTGTAAGTTTCAAATAGGATTTTTAAGTACACACAAATTAAAAGCCTTCAAGTTAAAGCTCCTGATACATGTAGTCTAGATCATCTCTATCCTTTATTATCTCCAAAAAAAATTCATGCTCTTCAATAGGCAACTTCCACTTTTGGTTTCCATGTGACCCTTTTTTTGGCACAGTTTCAAACTGTAATTTTGTCACTATAACCAAGTGACTATAATGTAGAACTCTCTATCCAGGCATGTATTTAATAAATTGAACTCCATTTTTGTCGATCTTAACTTGTTGATAATAGGTGCCTACAATAACAATCGAACCAGTTGGATATTGTTGTCCGTCACCATCAACAATTTCTTGAGGCAAATTGTATTTTTTATTGGTGCATCTTAGTAGATAATAATCTACACCTTCTGCATTCTCAGGATTTGCAACCACAAAAAAAATATCACCTGTACAATTTATATGTAAGTTTACATATATTTATATAAACCTAATAAATTATATATATAGACACATGCACTTGTAATGTAACTAGAAATCAGAAACACACACATGTAACAACTAAATCAGAAACACGTTCATAGTCAACTAAATATATAGGATCATGGATGTCTATTTTATTGTCATCATCTTCATAAGGAGGCATTTTGATTAACTCTTTATGATCCCATTGTGAAATATCTCCATTTGCAATATTAACACATTGACTGGTTGTAATGTTGTTGAGACAATCTTCACAAAAGCATGATTTATCTCTTAGTTGAATTAGTGGAGGCTTGTGTTGTCCTGTAGCCATCACTTGATGTAAACTTCTAATTCCAACAATTGATTAACAATAGTAAGGATTCGATCGATTGATATCTGGATTGGATCGACTGATATCCCAGTTCAATTATGAAAAATGTGAAATGCAACATACATACATTGTATGCTATATATATATATATATATATATATATATATATATATATATATATATATATATATATATATATATATATATATATATATATATATATATATATATATATATATATATATATATATATATATACAGACTCAACAAGTTAAAACACATGTGACAGGTATAATACATATTTTTTAGAATCTGAGTTTGAAAAATGAAAGTTTTAAATTTACCTATCACTTCCCAAAAGTAATGTTTGTTGTATTTTGTGTCTTGAGTAGCGAAATGATTTCAACGCCATTCAATAATTTTCTTTGAATTCTCTATCACGTTACCTAGATATATTTTTAACAATTTTGTGTGTGTGTGTGTATATATATATATATATATATATATAAAATTAGTTTATTTCTAGAAAATGAAGATTAAAGAACATACATAATGTAAAGTTATACTCAAGTAAACAAGTTGAATATAAAATGTATGTACCTTGAAGTTCATGTTGTCAGAGTCATGTTGTCGAAGTGCACACTTCACACATGCTCCCGCTCCATCATGCTCTCCTTTTCCATGTCCACTTTCAAAGAAGTTCCAAAGAAACTTAACATTGTGTCTAGCATGTTGCATGGCTAACTAATTAAAAGCTTTTGCAAACTCTACAATTTAAATTTACAAAAATGTACACACACATGAAAATTTAACTTTTAAATAATTAAATAAATAGATATATATATAGAGAGAGAGAGAATTGAAAGACTTTAAAAGAAAATATAATGTGTACTTACCCACACAACCATCAGACCAGATCCAATGCTGTGAAGCATTTATCCCATGATTCACAAGATTGTTGAAAAATGAGCCACATAGCTCCTATCATGAACCCTATCATCACTGATATAGAAATGAACCTCCTTGATGATAATGTGTTCATTTTGATCTATACTTTCTATCTCATCCAAATTTAATTGTGCATGTCTATAGGTCACATGCACAAATATTGCAACTTGATTTGAATGATATTATTGACTCTGGAGCTCTGTTTGAGGGGAAAATGTATAGTTCTCCGCAAAATCTACAATTGAAAGAATACAACCAGGTGGGAAACAATTTTTGGAATCATGAAACTATTTAGCTTGCCATTGTGCACCATGACAATGTTGGATATGTGGATAAACCATAGATCAAAATATGTCCATTAATTGAAAGTACAGTAATTCACTCTCCTTTAATGCAATTTTTTTTATTCACCTCCTGTCTTCATTTGGTATGTCTCATATTCAAATCTCTTCTACTAGACTGGTGTTGTAACATCAATATTATCAAATTGTAAAGGAAATTTTTGTAAATTTTCACAATCATTGCATTCATTTTTTATACACTGGACATTGAATTCATCTGAGTCTTCTAATTTATCACATAAAATGGACTTTACAAATTATGTTGTACTTCCAATAACCATATCTAGATTAAGTACTACCATAAACTTTTTATATGATTGCAAGTATAAGTGAAACTCAACATGATTTCTACAACAACATGTTTCATGAACCTTATTTATGTGTAAGAAGCAAGGGTGCAACATCTCAAACATTCTCTGACCTATTTTCACATCTAAAAATTCTTGTTTGAATGTTTCAAACAATTCACTTTGTGTAGTATCGACAAAATGTTTTGGATGTGAAATATTCATACCAGTCTCTTCACCTTTCATTTTTATAGTGTCCATTCTATTGGAAGAAACACGAGAGTAGTTGGTCCAAAAATCAATGACCCTTCTTCTTACATCTTTAGAAATTATGTATTTACAAGGAACTCTACAAATTTGTACCCAATTCTTTTCAATGTCCATATCCAACATATTTCTCTTCCTAATATATCTCTGAAAAGTTCTTTGAGATACCTTGAGTAAATCAGAAACTGCTCAAACTTGATTTCTATGTGTCAATCTCTTTCTGGAAATCATAGTCATCAACGCTCTTCTAGAAGCATTTGAATCTGATCCTCCATGATCTGCCCTATTAACAATGTTCAATGCATCTTGTAAATTTTGAATTATTGTCTCTATTACTTGACCTCTTGCCATTTTCCTATTATCAATGCCCAACAACTCCAAAATTAGAGTCATTTCTTTTTTCCTGAATAACTTTGCAAATAATTGTAATTTTCCCACCAAAGATTTATCCTTGAAATATTCCTTCCACATGTTTTTAAGATGCAATTTAATAGTGATTTCAGGTACCAGGTGCTCTAGTGCAATTTGACTAATAAGTGATTCCTCATTCATGTCCATCAAATTTTGCATTGTAGAATAAATATGTATACTTCGACTACTACCAATATCTTCCCCTAGTTGAGTTGCACCTTCTTCAACATCGATAAGTTCTTCTTCAACATCGACCGACTGCTCGTCGACAAGTTTTGTATGACCTTTCATTTGGTCATCCCTTTTATCATATCATATTTCCTTTTTCTAGTCCTTTTATTTTCCATTGCTTAAATATCTAAGCAAGAAACTTTTTATTTCTTTACTCCTTTGTCACTAAAACTTTCCTTCACACTCCTCCAGAAATAAAATGTCTTTGTAACTTCCCCGAAAAAATGCCTCATAGCATCAAAAACCCCTTATATTCTAAAATAAGAATTAAAATTTGTAATTGATATATATTATTTTTAAAAAACAACTTATATATATATATATACCCTTCTATTTGAAAGGGTGGGTCACCCACGCGACCACTCATGGGGGACGACCCCTAAGGGTACTCAGTCGAGTCATCCTAGGTGGCATGCCATGTTGGTAGCCAAACCTTCAAAAACACAAAAAATGCAGAATTTTGCACTTTTGGTATTCTTTTCTATGTTGAAAATAGAAAATGTCAAAAAAGTAATGGTACCATTTTCTATATCTCGGAACTACAATTTTGGATATATAAATTTTATATTGTTTCAATTACAAAATGTTAAACAAATTTTCTAAAAACTACATGTAGGTATATTAAGTTTTGAGAATTCATTGATTCAGAAAATATAGAAAAATGCTAAATCAATTCAAAAAAAAATTAAAATCATATACAACACTAGAGAAGAGAGTCATCTTGAAAAATATATAATTTATTTGATTTTTAGTATAGTTTTGATAGGGGAAAAGTGGCGGGAGACAAAAACTGTTGATTTTAGGTAAGTTCAACTTTGAATACTTATAACGGGCAAACTATAGATCGAAAATACTTATTTCTTTTTGCCTGCACTAGATATACATGTCATCTAAAACATATTCTGAAATTGGAGGAAAAAACAATGTTTTACTTATAATGATTTGACGGGAAGTAAACCCCTTGATTTGCAATATTTTTCAGGAAATAAAAAATTGACATAAAAAATTTTTAAAACATATTTTTTTTGCTCAAATTAATTTTTAAAAATTATAGGCATAAAATTCATCCTATTTCACACATTTCATCAGTTTACATCATCTTCAAATTCTGAACAGAAATGTGACTTTTATGCCCTTGAAGTTTTTCAGTTTTGGTGTTGTTAGCCTTTTCCTTTGTAAAATGGTGACAATTTATTGTGCTTTTACCCAGTCACATGTTATTTAGGAAAGATATATTCGGTTGCATGTTATTTAAGGAATATATATTCACTCGCATGTTATTTAGGAAAGATATATTCAGTTGCATGTTATTTAAGTAAGATATATTCACTTGCATGTTATTTAGGAAAGATGTATTCAGTTGCATGTTATTTAGGAAAGATATATTCATATGCATGTTATTTAAGAAAGATATATTCAGTTGCATGTCATTTTGGAAAGATATATTCAGTTACATGTTATTTAAGGAAGATATATTCACTTGCATGTTATTTATGAAAGATATATTCACTTACATGTTATTTAAGGAAGATATATTCAATTACATGTTATTTAGGAAAGATATATTGAGTTGCATATTATTTAGGATAGATATATTTTGTTGCATTTTACTTAAGAAAGATATATTTAGTTGTATGTTACTTAGGGAAGATATATTCAGTTGCATGTTATTTAGGAAAAATATATTTAGTTGCATGTTATTTAAGGAAGATATATTCAGTTGCATGTTATTTAGGAAAGATATATTGAGTTACATATTATTTAGGAAATATATATTTGGTTGCATTTTACTTAAGAAAGATATATTCAGTTGTATGTTACTTAGGGAAGATATATTCAGTTGCATGTTATTTAGAAAAGATATATTCAGTTGCATGTTATTTAGGAAATATATATTCAATTGCATGTTATTTAAGAAAAATATTCTTTTTAGGATTTGCATGCAAAGGTATTTTATTTTTTGAAAAAAAAAAAATTAAAAAATATATTCTTTTTGGAATTTGCATGAAGTGGTATTCTATTTTTTTTTAAATTATTTTTAGAAAGAATATATATATAATAATTTTATTTGATGGGAATTTAAATGTTGATGTGTTTATTATTGAATTTTTTGGTAGTTGTGTTTGATTGTCGGTATGGGTAGCATTAAGTTGGCTAATAGGAATTATTACTAGAAGCTTGAGGTTGGTTTTTCTATTAATGTCTATGTGCTTATTTGTCTATCTGACATGTGTATTTTTAGTATTTTTGTGATGTTGACTTGGTCATGATTATTTTACCCAACCAAATTTTTTAAGCTCATTATTTTGTGAACTCTTTGAGAGAGTATGTTTCTATGATGTTTTGGTTTGAGGACCAGTATGGATTTATGATGTTATGGTTTGAGGACCAATGTGCATTCCAGTTGTACTAAGGAATTAATTTGAGGATCATTATTATCATTTCAATGTTATAGTTTTGAGAGCTAGTTAGTGTTCCTTATGATTTGTGGAACTGAGATTTGATCATTATACTTTTATGTGACTTATGCAATTTATTCATGATTTGTGAGCCTAGGTAGGTTAACTAAGTGTATATATGGGGAGTGGATTGCAATAAGTGTTAGGAGCTACAAGTGGCTTCTAGGATCACTTATTGTAAGTTGACTTAATAAAGTGATAACTTAATAAAATTGATTAGGAGAGATACATTAATAAGATTTTTGTGTACCTCACTCATGCCTTGGACGCTAATATAGGCTAGGATGGAGGATGAGATGATGCTTTTTTCCCAGAGTGGACTTGGATATAGCATAGTTAGTAGCCTTTTTTGTATGAGAGGTTTACTGATACCACATAGTGTCACTTGAGTGCTAAGGTCCAGAGAGGCTACTAGGACAAAACTCAAGGGTTAAACGTACATGTGATGACACTTTCCTATATGTACCTTAGGTTTCCTACATGTGAACATGGTTGCCTCAAGATTAGTTGTATCTTCTTTGCAATTTGTGTTGTACCTCTTGAGATACAGAGCTTTCAAAATCCCTTGCTTAGATGTATTGTGGTTGATTTTGGTGTTTGATATCCGAGTGGAGTCTTTTGTTATCTCCTTAGCACAATGGGAGTAGACCTTTGGTTCCACAAGGTTGGGTGGTAGTGATTCTTTTACCATTTGATATCCTGACATTCATAATTGTGTTAGATGATTTTTTTTGTTGTTACATTCTTCTTGTTTTTCTTGGAGGCTTGTTCATATCTACCTTATGATGTTTATATTTGTATCTTGTATCAATGTATCAAATGTGAGATATTTCAAGATGTTTTCTATGTACTTTGTATATGATTTTTTATTGCATACCTTGTGACTTGTACAGTGGATTATGGTTTGTTATGTACTTCATGATATATCAGTTGTGCCTATGCATTCATTTAGGAGATATTGTACTTGTACTTATTCTAAATAATTAATTAGTATTTTCATGATTCTACATCATGGAACCCTTGAGACTTGTAATTTTTAAATGAGTTACATTTATGAGTATGTGTTATCTTATATTATATCACTTCTACATTTTTATTCATTATTGTTTGTAAACTCTTAAGAAAAAAATTATTCACTAAACTTAGTATCATGTTTTAGGTTATTTTCTCTTGGGCTCCCTGGTGAGGCATTATAGTGAAAGTGTAACCCACTATTATGGGATCACCTAATTAGAATTATTTTGTACTAATTTTTTATCTAGTATGATCTTCTAACCTTTTCGATCATATAATCAAATATATGGTGCTATAACATACATAATAGTTTAGTCCTAATTACAAAATAAGTTTAAGAATAGTGGAGGCATGTAGCTTAAACTAAGTCCCTATTTGAGATTCCTTATCAATGACCTAACTCACCCTTACAAACCTACAAGTAGACTTCTCAAATGTCACATGCATTCAAGAATAGTTCAACTTCGAAACACAAAGTAAACCTCTTGCAAGATCTTGACTATGTAAAATATTAACAATGGTTATAATTCTCCCATCACTGGAACACAAGTTTACCTTTCCTTTACCAAAAATATTTACTAAGGTTTTATTAGAAATAAAAGTGTATCCTCTATTATATTCTTTGTATGTAGAAACTACTCATGAAGAGTCATATAGAAGGAGGCACCTAAATAAATAATCCAAGCATCATTAATAATAGAGTTAGATGACACCATAATCACCATCATCAAAGGAATTATCCATAAAATATTTAGTGTTCTTTTTATTATTCTTACACTCCTTATTCATATGTCCTCTTTTACCATAGGTCCAATACTTTACTCTTTTCGGGAATCTTAGAACATCCTTTAGACTTATCCCTCTTTTTATCCCCTTCAAAACCTTCTCCTTAGACCTTCCTTAAACATGCAATGCATCTTGGGATCCAAAATTCACAATCTATCTCCTCATCTCTTCCATGGGAAGTATATGAATAATGATGTCCTTCTTTGATTTTGTACCACTACTTATGACAATAATTAGATTTTCCCCAATAATTAGAAAGAGAAAAGCATAGATAATACTCTTAGCATCATCCTTTATATTAGCATCTATTGTTGCAAGTTTACTTATAATCAAATTAAAAGCATTAAAATGTTCAACAATATAATTTTCATCCATAGTTTTAAAAGAATACTTGATTTTGCTTAGATATAGCTTGTTATAAAAACTCTTAGTGTGATAGCTTTCACCTATTTGACTTGGACGCAAAGAGTCTTTTATAGAGAAATTCATAGGAAAAACTGTGAGACATAATCAAATAGTTCCTAGTGCCTTCTTGTCTAACTTCTTCCAAGCTTCATTCGAGAAGGTAGAGCCCTTTGGTTTGTTTTCTTTTGAAACATGCAATCGTTGATTTTTCTCTTCAAGGGATCTTTAGATTTCAACTTACACATCTCGTAAGTAGTGCAATTGAACTTTTCAATATCCTAATGAGAAATAGAGACCACGATATATAATCTTTCACAAATATATATATATATATAGAGAGAGAGAGAGAAAGAGAGAGAGAAACCTCTTGTTGAAGCAAAAAAACCTTCAACGCGTAAGAGTAAGACGCCCTTCCCTTAACAGTACCATTAGATTTGATAAAAAATACTTGTAAAACAAGGTGAATAAAGCTTGAAATATGAACGTAATCCAAATTTAACTTCAAATCTAAAAATAAATATTAACCCTTAGTGTATGTGATTGTAGAATCAAGAAAAGACAAAAAAATATGACACATAAACACTAGATTTACATAGAGAATTCATGTTAGGAAAAAAATCCATCGTAGAAAAAGAGCCAATAATATTAATAATCCAATGACAAATTATAACATCAATACACTTCTCTATAATCCTTTTTAAAATCTTACAACACCCTATCAACTATACAACTAAATAGAACTTGATGGAAAACCTAGCTCAAGGCTCCAATTTATAGAAAATATTGAGAGTGAATACCATTATGATATCACAAAACAACAAACAAACAAAAAAACACTTGGAAAAATCCTACGTCGACCTCCTAAAATAGTGACTTATGCATGCTTCTTAAAACTATTATAAGGCGTCTAGCTAATTTGGATGCATATGAACCAAAATAACAATCTTCTTATATAAATATTGTCATAGGAACTCATGATAATTGTCACAAGTGTTATACATACACTCATAACTCCTTAAAGTGCCTAAGAACCTCAAGATGGGATATTCTAAAGGGAGCATGCGTCAATTTTTTCCCTTTCCCAAAAGACAAATGATAACTATAAGTTTGCCTTTACATAGGTTCTTTCACCATCATTGATTAAAAATTTCCAATTCTTGTTGGTGAATTACAGATAAAATTATGGGAAAAAATAGCTAAAGAATTTACAAGGTAGATGACACCTAATTTCTAACATTTTTTCCAACATTTACCACAATTTTCCATGAAAAGGAGTCTCAAATGAGACTACAAGATTTTATACTAGTTCTACATACCAAACAAACATAAATATTTGATGTTGGAGTGTCCAAGTGGACTGGTGATCCTTATTAACCAAATCAAAATTTTAATTTTTTTCTTCTAATTTTGGTGTGTATTGGTCTTGATCAACATCTCTCATAAATAGAGAAGCTTCTATGTGTTTGAATGTGCAAAATCTCATGTTTCCACAAGATCATTATTTTCATATGCCCTTATCAATTTTGTAGAAACAATTGTTTCTACATATCTGTAAGAGCTAGGTAAAAAAACTTTTAGGAATTTACACTTTATTCTATTTTGTCTAATTTACAAAAATAATTATAGTTAAATTCCTCACCGTTCGAGATATTTTAATGACCAAAGTTTATGTTGGTGGTTGTGTAGGAAATATTAAATTCAACTTAGATTTTAAGAGTTGGTTCAAAATGGCTAAGTGGGGATCTTAGGAATGTTAAAGTGCACATCCTTACAAAAAAAATTTAAATACAAAGCTCTTCACAATTATTTATGCACAAAGCCAATTTTTAACATCTTTCCTTTTATTGCAACTATGTTTTTAAAAAATTTCTCCATTTAGTTATAAAAAATTTCTACGACCAATGTATGAAGAGACCTATATTGAACATGAAGGAATGTAGTAAGAAACATTGTCCTATTGAATCCATCAATTACATGGATTATTGCAAAATAAAAAACATGTAATTTAATATCTGAATTGGCCCATAAGAAGAGAAAAATGCATAGTTCAAACAAATTAAAAAATAAGAATTTGCAAGGTTGTTCAAGCATATGAAGGGGTGCCCAAACCAAGCCAAAGACCAACAAACTTTAGTGATGATTAAAAAACAAGAAGGCGAGATCAATGGAAGTGGGAAAAAGGAAAGGAGAATGGGGGCATGGGAGTTAACATGAGAGAGGACATGGTTGCGAGAGAGGATAATATTGAATAATGTTGTGGAAAGGGAAGAGACTCCATCATGGATCTTATACAAGAACAAAATAGAATTCTATAAAATCAAAGTGTTGTTCAAAAATCAATATTGAGGGAACATTGGTATGTCAAACAATGTAATTATTTACATAATGAATTTTTTGCAAGTAATGTGCTTGCATAGTGAAGAGTGTTGTGAGTGAAGAGGGAATAGGTATTTCCTTATAAAGTTAAGAGATTGTGTGAAGACCCGTATTTAAATTTAATTGTAAATATTATGTTGCATTTTTTATAATATTTTTTTTGTTGATTTAAATTAAATAAAATTAATATTTTATTGTGTTGTAATTTGTGTTGTGTCTAAGCATGATGTCTTTGCATTTTTCTATTTATCAAGTGGAATAGTGTGAAGTGTTTGTAAATCAAAGGGAATATTATCTACATGAAAATCCCTAAAAATAATTTGAATTTCATTTGTATATGATAATTATGTCCTTGTTACAACATATAACTCAATGATACTCCTCACAAAAACATTTACCACCTTTGGCAATCATAAAATTTTAATACGATTGTAGTTGCTACCAAAAATCTTATAAATACACTATTGGGAAGATAATTGTAATATTGTAGAGCCTCAATTCATCTTTTTCAATGATTATGTCCTGATTAATAGGTTAACAGGATTTGAAAGGTCCTGAACCTTTTACAAAAAGAGAGGAGAGATATACATTAAGCACCAAAGACGTCATATTTTTCAATGATTATGTCAAGACCCACATAATCCTCTAATATTTATTAAAATGATAATATATAATATGCAATAACCTTATTTTCTAAAAGTTCTATTGCGCTCTTCTATTCATGAAATCAATGAATGAGCTTTATCAAGGTAAACTTATTTAACCATAAAATTTCCTTATGTGCATAAGATTTTTTTATTTAGTTCAAAATGTTTCTTTTTTTCAACACTTTAATTACTACTTGAGAATCAACTTTGATTTCAATCTTTTCAAATCCTTATACACTAGTATTAGACTTGTAATAGGCGGTTCCCATTCAACTTCCCAATTTATTTTAGAACCAATATACAAATGTCTACAAACTAAGAAGTAATTACTTTAACTTGCAGTAACTACCCTACTCCCCAACACTTGGTTTTATCTATATGCACCATTAAATTTCATCTCAATATCATGTTGTAGCATTGTAAATTAAATCCCTATGCAATTTCTTGCTCAACTAGGACCTATTTTAGCATGTGTCGCCTCCTGCATCTGATCCCAACATCATAACTCAATTTCACATCTAATTTTGGCTTCTCCTTTCAATTTTAGACCTTGGGTCCCATTTTGGGACTACATTGGAGGGAGAAAGGTGTCTTGGGCATCCCACTCCTACCAATCAAGGCCCAAATTTAAATCATTCAATAATTATCTTTTTTTAGTTGAACTTTAGAACCCATGTTGACTTAGTCCAAGTTTTGCACCTAAAAATGCTAGGGAGAGGTATAAAAGAAAGCTTCCCTCCCTTGTTTTGATATCCACTATCAAGCTATTGATTCATTCAAGCAACTCAATTCACACACATAAATTCAAATTATGGAGAAGGAAAAGTTTACCAACCTCAAAAAAGGTTTAAGTCTCAGAGGATGAACTATCCCTAGCATAACCTCACTTAACTAGTACTCTAGTGAGTTAGGGGATCAAGAGAACTAAATGACGAAGGATTTAAATTAAGCAAGGCACGAAGTGTAATAAAATTAGAATATTTACTAACTACTAAGAGATAACTATATTTTGACTTTGGAAAATGAAAGACAAAACTACAAAGACAAAACACCAAACTCTCTGAGTTCACTACCTCATACACCAATGGGATTTGAGGATGACAGTGTGGGTCTAGGATGTCAGCATAGTGTACATTCATCCTATACATATAAAGTATAAATATCAACAAGGAAATCTATAAAATTAACATAATAACTAAAATAACAAGATATCAATTAAACTACTAACAAAATGTGATAGATATGAATAAGCTATAAATGTAACAAAGATACAAAGATGAAGACACAAGAGAGGTTACAACCAAAGGAGGTATAAGAATCCCAAGGAAGAGGATTCACTTTCTCCTTCCTATGAACTTGCACACATGAGGATGAAGGAAAATGTTGGGTGGTTGTTTGGAGACCTACCTCAGTTAGATCTCTATTTTTGGTGTTTCCACCTCCACAAAAACTAAATGGACAAGATAATGGTGATAGATAACCACAAAGATATATGATAAAAATACTAATAACAGACCAAGTTAAATAACTATGATATGCTATCAAAATATGAAATAAAGCAATGATATTGACTTCCCCCCACCACTACAAAGCTAGATATTGACAGAGTGAAGGCAAGGATGATTGAGAGACTACAAGAAACCTATCCCAATGTGGTAAGAATCTCAAGAATGTGATCGAGAAGGTATGAAAATGAGGTCTAAGCATGATATTGGAGTAAAAGAAAACTTCCAAAAGTCCAAATGAAGGCCAAATATAAAATTTTAAGGTGTTGGTACTAATCTTGGCATTAGTGGGTGATGGAATGAGGCATTACATTGTAGGTGTAGTAATTATTGTTAGAGTTTTAGGTGACTCTACAACACCCCTAGGATCAAATGCAAGACCAAGATAACTTCCACAAGAGATTGGCAAGACAATTGCAGTAAGATGCAAGAATGATATTATTGATCATGGACATGATTAAAATATACATAATAGGCCTCCTTATATAGGAAAGGAGATAAGAGACAATGATAAGGAGATGATAAGCTATCACCTATGCTAGGTGTAATCACATGTCCACCAAATGTGGATCATCCTCCATTATGCAATAAAGTATGTGCATTGGATTAGGATGATAATGTGATAAGAGCACGAAAGGTGGATCTCACACACAATGAGGTATGTGAAGACAATTATCACACCAAAAGTGGAATTTCTCCTACACCATGTGCTTAATAGATGTGCACACTCCTAGGTGTCTCAATCACAAATTACTATGCAATGCATTAACCTAAGTAAGATTAAGTAAAGTGTAATTAGGAATAATTAATTACACCAACAATTATAATGCTTCAATGACTTGTTTCACATCTAAAAATTCACATAATGAGTGTCTACTATGTGTACATATCTATGAAACACATGTCCTAGGTTGACCACACCATGTGGGAAAGATTCTTAGTAGGTGGTGGCAAGGCTAAGCAAAGGTTGGCATCAAATTTCACATTTAGGCCAAGGTAGGGACATTGTGTAATGGTAAATTGGTGCAAATTTATGACCTTACATTTTTCCCCTAATTTAGTGAACATGTCATAATAAGAGATGCAAGCTAAAGTAGAGAAAATATTACCTAAATTACCTATGATTTTTTTGTCCACATAGTGTTTTCCCTGACGAGAAAGCCATGAATTCTTGTTGAGCCACATCCAATATGCAAGCTATATATGAGCATGCTAGATGATGAAGACAACATGTAGATAGATACCATTTTATAGTACATTGGTATGGGTATCAAGTTGTGTTATGCTAGGTAGCCATGCAATAAGGTGATTTTGATAGTGCACTGATGCGAGTAGCAAAAACTAGATAGTCACATGATAGGGAAGCTTTTCATGTGGCATTGATTTGAGCAGAAAAAATCTTGATACTCACATGATAGGGTATCTTAAGGCATGTGCCAATACAAGTAGTAAAATCTATATAGTCATGTGATAGGACAACTTAGATCACACAAATATGTATATACAAAGATAGATAGGTGTACGATAGGTAAATATTTGATAAGATAGTGGATTGGCCCCCACAAAGGCAGGCACATGGATACAAAAATTTAAATTTTACGAGAAAAATTGTGATGTAGAGATAACATAATAATTTGATATAATGAGTTAATTAGATATTACATATATAAAAACCCCACCTTAGAATGGATTATTCTTCTTAGAGGTGAACTTGAGAAAATCTAAGGAGAGATCAGACATTATGGTATGTCAACATACAAGATGTTTCCATGGAGCATCATGCACAACAGGTGACACATGATCTCCACAACATAACACAGGCAATGGGATTCAATGAATTGACATTGGAACATAGACAAGGGATAAATATATGATATAAATCCTCTCAAGGGTATTTCATCATGAGAAACATGGCTCGTATCTAAATAATATAGCACATGATGACAAAAGAAAATAAAAATTTGGGTTAGAATGGAAGGGAGTCCTAAATGCCCCCAACACTTTGCATCATCCCCAAATGTAAAAAATAAAATCATAAAAAATAGAAGAACAAGTCAACAAATAGAAGGTGTATGAAAGATAATCCCTATTTCCAAGTACCAAAAAAGAACAAGGGTCCTCTAGAGGGGAAAACATCAAAAGACAAACATTGGGGAACATATACAAACACACTCTAAGCTAAAGATGTAGAAGGGGGTATTTCTTTTATAGGTCTTCCAATAATAAAACATCATCCTCTCAATCTTGATCATATGGGGAGGGAGTCTAAGATTGTAGTGGTACAACTACTATAGCATCCCCAGGCACCTCACCAACAACTAAATCCAAGGATGAAGCTACCTTGACATTTTCATCCATGAGTTCAACTAAGGCAAGTGAGAGGGATCTTGTAAATATCATCATCAACACTAGAATCTCATTGAGAGAGCCAAAAAATAAATCCTCATAGATTTCTAGTGACCCATGATAAGGTGAAAATGAATAATTGTCCTCAATGGCCTCTACAAAAGAGGAAAACACAAACTCAAGAGAAGCTAGAGTTCACTCCATTGTGAGAATTGAAACTGACAGTGAATCTGCTAGATCAAACTTGCAATAATCATACTCAAGAATTGGACCCTACTAAAAATTTATCTAAAAGGATGAATATGAAACCTTATAATCCACTATAGTAGCCTTAAGCACCCTGGGAAAGCTAGGATACCAATCAAGAGATGGAGCTAGCACAAGTTAGGTAGACATAACTGCACAGGACACCACCTGTGTGAAAAAACTTTACTAGTGAAAAAAAGGTTAGGATATATAGAAGGGGAGTGATAAGAGAAAAATCCTATGATGGGGTGATGAAGACTTGGACCTACTTGGCAAGGCCCAATGGTTACCCCTAGTGCAAGGGGAAGCAAGATAGAAGAGGTCACTGGGAAAAATGCAAGAGTAGCTAAATTAAGAGAAAGAAAAGGGTTGGGAATGGAAGTAGTTGCAATAGACACATGTTCCAAAGATCAATTTTCCATCCTTGTAGTGACCTCACATGCAAAGGCTCTTTCCTATCGATGATGCTTATGCTTGGGCACAAGTTGGTTCCAAAATAATTTGGGGCCTAGATGAGAAGAATGTGAGGGCCCAATGACATCTTGCTCAAGAGGGGTGGTCATTGATGTCATTTTTAACAAATAAGAAGGCCCCATAAATGGAATGGGATGTGTCACTAACATAGAAACTATTAGCTCAGTCATAGACACCCTTCTTTTTGCCTTGTGAGCAGTAAGAGGAACTAAGGATGCCCTTGGAGGTTGAGGAGTAGGTGCTAAGGGAGAGGGTGAAATCTTAAGTTTCCTCTTAGCCTTTCTATAGATAGTAGTACAATGTATGTTTGTGATTATTAGGATAAGGAAATGTGGTTGCACCTTGAGCTTGGGCAATGTGGGTTCCTTTCCTTTATCTACACTAGGTGCAAGCATGAGAACAAAAGACACCAGTGAGGGTTGCATAGTTTGAGGTGGATAATTAAACTTCCCATGAGTCATGCACATGTCTTGAGGCCCTAATGAAGAAGGGATGGAAGATTATGCACACTAATCCACATGAGGAAGTTGAACTAGAGGAGCAATCTAAATTGAGGGGATAGGTGCTATGGATTTGAAAGTTAGTTCCTCAAATTTATACTTTTGATATATTAAAAAGGAAGTGTCTTGTAGGGGCCCTAGTAGAGTAGGTGAAAAATAATCAATAATAAATCCCCCATGAGACACCAAGGGATGATAGTTAATATCTTAGATTGTATGAATAGTGTTCTCATGAGGAAGTTTCAAGCATTTGTCCACAATTGAAGGAATTTCTCCCATGGACACCAGCCAGGGGATACCTAGCTTGATCTTAAAGAGTTTTGATTTTGGAATAACTAAAAAGGTCAAAAATACCACCTTGGGTCCTACCTAAACTATTAATGTTGTGCACCCCAAAGGGGTAAGTGACATCCTATCATGCATCTTGATGGTGGTAGAACACTCATCGTACATTGCATGATTCAGACCATTCACAAAGAGAACCTCCTTTTGTTATGAGATTGAATGAGCATGTAAGGTCAATGATTATTCCCCTAATAGAGGCACCATTGATCAATGCCAAAATATATAGAGGGGAGGGCTCCCCTCTATATATTTTGTCTAGAGGGGTGAATGTAATGTTTATCTTAGACACCCTTTGGGAAGGAAACAAGATAGGAGTGATAATCACCATGTTAACAAAGGGATAATTACTTAATGAAGGTGGAGATGATGAAAATGCAATAATGAAGTTTGATTAATATGGTGGAAAAGGATTAGTTTAGATTTGAACCTCGCTATTTTCTTAATCCACATATTTGTTCATCTTTGGTTTCCTCTTATTTACTTAGATGACTCCACTATCTATGTCGTATTGAACAAGATGTCAAAGATGTATACAATGCTCAGTGTAATGATTGAACACACAATGGTATTGGAAAAACTTTGACCCATCATACCAACGAGGGTATGAGAGATTATCAGGAAGGAGCCAAATATTCAAAAGAGTTACTAAGTTTTCCTTCAATAATATTTGTAGAATACTCACATAAGAGATGGCCAACTTAGTGAAGGTTTGAATTTGTGGCAATTCTATTAAGAAGTAATTTATCTTCAAGGGTTGTGGGAGTTCCGTGAAACTATCCATAGCCTTATTCTTTTGAGACCCACTAGAAGAGGATGTCCTATAACGTCATGCTAAGGAACCTGCGAGGACAACACTATTCCAACTCAAAAATAGGTGCAATAATTTTTATTTTTAAAAAAAACTAATACAAATTTCCTAGACATTGTAGCATCATTTACTTGGACATTTTTTGCATTGAACATTTACATAACCTATGTCCTCTTAGGGTTCCCTAACGTCACTACTTGAGCAATATTCTAACCCATATCTAATTATATAAATACATTAATGAATTAAGTATTATAACCCTATGATTTCTAACCATTAAGTGTTATATCATATAGATTCATTTTAGAGCACCAAACCAAGTGTTCCTAATTCTTTATTTCACCAAATAACCAATAACACACAAACAAGTTAAACTAGTCATTTCCTTATTCCCAATCATTAACATTCATTAACAAATTAGATTACTAAATATTTAACTATCACCATTAATTTTATACTAAATGTTTATTTAATAAGCAATATCCATATCATTTGACCTAGGCTATAAACATGATCTCATTCCTATAAAGTATTTAATGTTAATTAAAAAAATTATCTAACTCATTATTGAATTTTAATAATCAGATTTAAATCAAGCGCACATACACTAGCATTACTCCTAATCTATCATTTTCATTAATGTGAATTCCTAACTGTCATAAAGGAAATCTTCACAAGGCTTAGAAATGAATTAGTAGCACTGGATTATCAAATAAATCAAATTACTAATCGACATTAAACCATATAAATGATAAAATATAAGCAAAAGATAAAGAAATTGAAATAAGATAAGCAAATCAAATAGTTCTTATACCTTTCTTGTGTACTTCTATCACTTCTCTACACTCTTCAAGATGTAAATGTATGACACTAAGAGTTGATTTTTGCAACGTCCTGACTCAAAGATTCAAGAATCGATTGCTTGATAATCTGGATAACCTACATAAGTTTGATAATTTGGTATCCTTCAAATAGGTATGAAAGTGGGTTTAAATAGACTTTCAAAATTAGATAGACAGATGAAATTAATTTGAGAAAATCAAGATCAACGGTTGACAAAAATGGAGACTAATTGATTTTAGGAAATTTCCTTGTTGCACGATGAGATAAGAGGATTTATTTCCATTTCTAACTAAAAAAGCAGTGAGTTGATTTGGAAAAAAGATGAGATGATAGAGATTAGAAAATTTTTAGAATTTGAAGATATTAATTTCAAAATTTGCCAAAATTGAGATAAAATCAAGTTTTGAGTTTTAAAAGTATTTTGGCTTTTATTCCATTTTTTAAGAATGTTTTTTGCATTTTTTAATTTTAAAATGAAATATATTCAAATTATAATCTTGATTTTTTATTTTTTGAATTAAATTAATTGAATTTTGGAGAGAGGCGAAATTAGGAATGAAAAAAGGATGAAATTAAATTGAAATTGGAAATGAGGTGAAATTAATATGAGAAATTAAATTAAATTAATTTTTAGAAGTTAATTTAATTAGAAGAATTAATTAGTCAATTTAAATAATTTGGCATAATTATTTAAATTATGGGATAATAGAAATTAAATTTAATTAAATGATAAAGACCACTTAATTAAAGGTCAATTAATTATTTAATTAACATTAGGGAGAAGTAATTAAATGATGCAATGATAGGTTTAATGAAGAATTAGGATGAAGAACATCAATGAGAAGAATAAAGGTTAATTAATTAAATAATTAAAGAACTATTTAACTAGAAGAGGAACAATTTGTTACAAGTAGTGGTTGTCGTTGCACCAAAAGATCGACATGTTAATGCTTGATACAACCACTAGACTTATAGAAGACACAGGAAGCAGTTAAGCCATGTCACAAATCTCGAGGAGGGCACTGACCATTTTGCCAATAATCTCCCCCTCATCATTACCTGAGGGGATTCAAACCTATGACCAAGCTATGATACCACTTGTTATAAGTAGTGGTTGTTGTTGCACCAAAAGATCGACCTGTTAATGCTCGATACAACCACTAGACTTATCAAAGACATGGGAGGAGGTTAAGCCATGCCATGAATCCTGAGGGGAACGCTGACCATTTTTCCAACACAATTAGTAATTAATGAACTCTTGCAAGTGTGGGATAATTTTTGGTGTCTACATCTTGCCCCTCTTTGATACAATGTGATTTTGAGTGTTGTGTCAAAGAATGTCTAATTCAAATCCTGCCTCATCTTGCCTCGACAATAATAGGTGGATTTGATGCCCCCTTAAGAAATTGAACAAAATTATGCCAAGTGAGAATCAATTTGTCAATAGAATTATATTTCTATATGATGATGATGTATGTAATGATGATATGATTTATATATGCATAATGATGATAACTGCCATGATGATATGATTTCTATATAATGACAATAATGAATGCAATTTTATTATGTTTTTGTGTTTTTCTCATGCAATATTAATAATGTATGCAAAACATAAATGAAGGATGAATGACATGTTTGAGAACATGAACATTGGACTGACTAAAGAAAGTTAGTGAGAAGAATAAATTAGTAAGAAGTGAAGACTTAGCTAGTTTCAAACTAGGATTTGATTATCAAAGTGATGAATCTGAGTCTTTGCAGAATATTTACAACAATCTCATCATTGTGCCTTATTTGAAAAAGAGATACTTCAGCATCTAGATATTGACCATCTGAACACTATCACAATCTCTATTTGAATAACAAGCCGGTAGTAGGGAAGGAATGTTTCACTCCAACCTAGGGTCTATATGTTTGGAGTCGAGGTATGTGTGACTACCATAGAAATTATTGTACCTATCATAGAAACCCAAAACATTATTGCCCCAATACAATTCACAAGAAAAAAATAAAGAAAACAAGATTAATCCCAGCTACTCTCACCACTCAGTGGTATCCTTGAGGAGCATAGGAAAATAATTGTAAAAGATAAATTGGCACAAAGACTGACTTGACTAACTTGGTCAATAGCCTTACTGATCATTGTTTTCATTGATAGATATTGATGTGGATGTGTCTAGTTCCAAAAATGGACTACTCGTATAAGACCGATTTGTCTGGTTTAGAGTGTATCGATCACTATATAAGACATTCATCTGATTGCCTGATTTGGTTGATGGCAGATTTGATTGTTGAAAAGATAAGTCTTATGAGTCCATTTCTGATTTATGAAGCTCATTGTTTTGATATGTGTTTTGATGTTTGATGTCACTTTTTGCTTGTTGTGACAGAGATATTTTTATTGCAAGGGTTTTTTTATATGTTTTGAATTTTTTTTGTACTTTTTCATAACCTTTTATGATTTTTTTTTATTTTTTCGATATATTTTTCCATTTTTATTTTTTTTAGACATATCTAAATTTTTTAGGTTTTTTAAGGACTTTTATCTAAATTTTTTGGATATTTTTAAGACCTTATTTAAATTTTTTAGATTTATTTCACAATTATTTTACCATTGATTCTCAAGCAAGATTGGATTTCTTTGCCCCTAATGTCTAGCATGGCATAAGGTATTATGAGGGGGATGAGTGAAATGATGGGCAAGAGATAGATAAGTGAATGATGGAGGAAGTGTGTGTGATCCTCAAGGACTATCTCGTTATAACATATTTTCCAAGTTAGGGGATTGGATGTGGAAATGTAGGCTAATGGCATGGTGCATTTGAATGGCATGTGGTCCATGGGAATGGACATGTCAAGAGGTTTTTGAAAATATGTTTTTTCTTGCATTTTATGTCATTTTTTTAATCAAGACCAAGGCTTCAATTTGGATGGAATAGAGATAGGATAAGTAAGATCAAAGGTGGTAAGGGGTGATGGAGGAAGGAAAGAATAAGATAAGGGGTAGGACCAAGGTTCAGACAAGGCTAAATAGATAGGATGTGTGATACTCAGTAAGATCCTCAACCTTTTCAAGATCAAAGGTGGAAAAGGTGATAAGGATGTTGATATAATAAATGAGAGATGATGGTGGATGAGGGATATAAAAGAATATGGAGGATAAGATAGCATGCTTGAAATTTTCCCTCAATGTAGAGATAAAAAGGATAATGAATTACACATGACGCTCATTTTCCATGTTTTCATCATCATACTTTCCCAAGGTGTCACCAATGTGGTTTTCACACATGGACGAATTTATTTCTCTTAAGTTTTTTTATTTTTCTTTTCTTTTTTTCTCTCTTTTTTTTACATTTTTTTTTCATTTTTTGAAATTTTTAGGACACAAATGAAGGACTCAAGTGTCTTTTTCCTTGGATAGTGCTCTTGAAAGATATTTTACCCTAGACCATGGCTATTTAATTTATGCTAATAGATGTTGGTATGTTGATAGTGAGGTCATACGAATGGAAACATAAGGTAAATGGTGGTAAAATGTTATGCAAAGGATTGGGTAAAATGGATCTACAGATGTAAGTGTTGGCACGATCATCAGTGTCACACACCTTGAAGGGTGATGGAGCAATGGAGAAAAAGTATATTTTTAAGTTTTAGTTTTGATGTAGAAGGGGACTTTGACTTTGGGACATAAGGATCCAAAATGGATTTGGAAGTGGACAAGAGATGTTTGGATGGTGGATTTGAGGAAGCCTTGGGAAGCTTGAATGCCAATTTTGATTTTTCTTTAGTATGTAAGTCTTCTATGAGAGACTTGGGATTCCGCATAGTTCTTGACCTTTCTTTGCTTTGTGATTCTTTAGAACGCATTGCTTCAATGAGAGATTTAGGAACTAACATTGTCTTTGATATTTCTTTTTGTTTGATGGTCCTTTGTGGCCTTTTGGATTCTTTTTGTTCTTAGATCATATTGTTCTTTGTATTTTCATGTCGCTTACATTGGACATGTTGATCCTTAGATGTATGGAGATATTTAAACTTATGTATTTTGTGATTGGCATCCAATTTTCTTCCTGAGGTATTGGGATTTATGGATGGATAGGAATGATATGGAGGGTTCATGAAGATATGTGGCAGAAACTTTTTCAAGGATATGTGCCTTTGTTGATCTTGATTTCGTGAGGACGGGTGGATGGTGAGCAAGAAGTGATAGGGATAGGTGATTGAGGGGTACAAGTACCCAAGATGGATGGAAGGTTTGAGGATTTAATGTATGCTTAGGTTTAGATGGAGGAATGTAGGATCTATGAATGGTACCAATATCTTGAGTGTGAGGCATGTAGCCAAGGCCATGATTTTTGGGGATTTCTATTATATAAGGGAGTTCTAATATGCCTTGTTCATGGATACCTAACCCTTTTAATTGATAGAAAATGCTTTGGAAGACCTTCTTAGAAAATGGATACTTGTTACTTTGATAGCAAGATGCAAATCCATTTTTAGGTAGGGGAGGTATGTAAGGCATGATATGATCACAAAGTATATCGGCCTGAGTAAAAGTGGGTGAACCAAGCTTATATGCAGGGTGCTCATTATTAGCTTTTGTAGGGGTGATGGGATTTTGGAGGAAAATTAGGGTCATGGAGTGGACCATAATATATGGAAGTGGATGACCCCAATTGATGTATGGAAGGTTCAGGAACAACTTGTGTAAGTGTACTAGGAATTGCATGGGACTGGAAAGGATAATAGAATCTTGAGGTGGCATAGGAATTATGGCAATATCATTTTCTAGGATAGGATCTTATGGAGGGTCTAGAGTGTACAGACATGGAAGTGAAGGGATGGGGGAATCTTGAGGAGGATGTAGATAGATGGACAAATATTGTAAGGGATATGAAGGTAGAGGGAAATTTTGATCTTGACTTTGAAAAGGATCATCAAACTCTATTTTAAGGGTGTTTTTCTCTTGACCATGAAGAGAATCATTAGAAATAATGGAAGGGGTGACATGATATTTATTAGGAACTGTAAGTTCAATAAGACTTGGAAGGACCTTATTTTCTTGAGATGGAAGAGGATCATCTTGGATGTGATGGACAAGGATAGTGGAATATTTATGAGACTCTAGAAAGACAAGTTCTTAGTAAAAAAAAAATGGATATATTTGGTCATTGTTGGAATCTTGATCACGATTTTCTTTAGGACTTGTTTATTCATGCTTTGGATTACCCTCTTGACATGGGGTATGAGTTTGGACATGTATGGTAGATTCTTGGAAGGTTTAATTTCATTTCCATGATAGGAATGGACTTTGAATGGGACTGACTAGATTAGGTTTGTTTGGGAATGGAGTATATGGTGGCATTGGATCTAGGAAAACTAAGTTGTAGAAGGGACTTGCATCATGAAAAGGATTAACTTGGTAATATATTAAGGATATCCCTTAGGAGGCCTCATCACTAGACATATCATTTGATGGAAAAGATTTCTCTTGTGACACTTCAGGAGATGAGGGACTGATGGGAAATATGGAGGCTTCTTGAGGAGATAACTTCTTTATGCAAGAGGGATGTTTCATTGGTATGATTATTTTGGAATGTACCATTTTTAGACATGGATAGATGATATTTATTTTATTCAAAAATAGTATCATGTGTGTGAACCATTTTTTGAAGCAAACTCTTGAAAGCTTTAGATTGGTATTTTTTCTTCTAGGATAATCTTGTGGTGATACCACATTAACGTTTGCATGTTGTAAGTCTTTTATTGACTGAACACATGGTACCATAGGTTGATTTTTTATTATTGATTATGCTTGATTGATGTCCAAATGATGACATATTTACAATTGTGTTTGTTTGGTAAATCTTTAGTAGTAGATTTGAGGAAATAAGAGGATGTTCATTGACATGTGATATGATTAGAGGAATATAGATTAATTGATTAGAAGGGTAGGGATATAAGTCCTCTACAGTGTAAGACTTTTTTTGACTCTGAATTTGAAGATCTTACAACTGATTTTGGATGTCTTGAACTTATTGCATGAGGATATCAATTTGTGATGGTGGCATGTTTTCAACATTAGGTTGTGGTATTTGTTTCTTGGTAGAAAATATGTTACTTGGTCGTTGATATTAGGATTATGATGTAGACATTTATGATTTTTGGTAGGTTTGGTATTGATATCTATATTATGGTAAGGTATTGATATTTTGTGATCGTTGATAGTGGGGTTGGGAATTGTCACGCACAGAGGGATCGGCATGTGGTTATACCATCTTGGGGAAAATTTATGAATAGACAAAGGGATTTTGCCATCATAGTAGTTAGAATTTTGTTTCTTTCCATATGGGGGAAATGGATTGATGTACAAGTCATATTGGTTATTCCATGTTTGAGATCGGGTTACTGGTCTATGACCAAAAGGGTATAAGGGGAGTGACATCTTGAAAAAGTCTTTGATAACAGGATATGATGTGATTGTTGATGTGTCCAAACAAAAGGTGATACCTCTTCTAACAAGTTTTGGCTCCTCTTTAAAAATGTAAATCTTAGGGGGAGAGTTTTATTTCTCTTGATCTTGAAGTTGAATTGGTTTGATACCAATTTGATTAGACTCTTTCTTTGGGTGAACGGTGGAGTCAGAGTTGACTATCTTGATAGGTTTTGATGGTGGACAAATCAAGAAAATTCTAGTCTAAATTTTTAAATTGACAATCCTAAATGATTACTAGGCCCAAAAGAAAGGTTCTATAATGTCACAAATTTTGGTATAATTCTATTTGTAATTATGAAGGTGACCTTGGTACCAAGAGAATTATTAAATGTATGGAATAATTTTCTTGTTTGTTGTTTTCAAATGAAAATTTGATAGATTTCAAGTTGAATTTTTTACCAGTTAGGTTGTTGACTGACTAGACATGAGCATGTTTTGATAAAAAAAAAAAAGTGTTGGTGTTTATTGAATGTAAGATCTATAGTTTTGAAAACACATCAAACACAATAGACACATGGTTTGATCTATGTTACATTATGAAGAAAATAAGTAAAATCCTATGGCTAGCTGAGATAGTATTCATTGAATTCCCACTATGGATAAATATGAATCGTACTTATTTAGAGTGGATAGATTAGAAGTCTGGAGGCATATGATCCTCCTTATAGTGCACTCACTTCTCAGACACACCAGACTTTGAATTCCCTAAGGAATCAGTTCCCAAGGAAATTTTATCTATACTAAGAATTGTAAGAATTTGGGATGTCTTTGGAGGCATGGGTGCCACCCTAAGTCAATAAATAGAAGGATTTTGGAAAACTACAAAGACTTGTCTCTTTAGTAAGGGACTCTCGTTTAGACAGTCAAGCATGCTCTCTCCCTATTACTAGGAGGCTTCCTTCCTATAGAACACATGTATTGGTGAAGTCAACATTGGTATGAAATTAGCACCTGTAGTGAGGCATTTTGGCCTCACTCATTTTATATAATGAATAAGAGTGGCTTAGCTTAATCCTATTATCACCTAGGTCATTCCCTCTCATTGTGTATGCTAAAGCACTTGGGAGGTAAGCCCTCTAAAAGAAGAAACACGAGTGTCGCTAACACTTTTATCTTGCACCTAGGACCACAAAAGCCAAAGGAGGATAGTGTATGTTAGTAGTAGGTACACTCTACGAGCACAAGTGTTCCAGTCACATAAGACACATGTTCATTTTTAAGCACCAATGGAAATGTGACAAGAAAATATGGTGTTCATTTTAAACCTAAAATAAAAATGTTTAATGGGATACAATTGAAAATAACTCAACTACCTTTGTAGACATCACAAATTAGTAGTTTCAAGCTCTTCCCCCAACCTGCATGAAAATGTTTAAGGAAAAAGTGTTCGGGCCTTTGACAACAGATTTCCTTTGTAGAGTCACAGGCTGAAACAACAAGAGTAGTAACTAGTAACAAGTGTTGAATACTAAAATTTGGTGAAGTCTAATTTTTTTTTAAATGTTCCAGAATCTATATTATAACTCCTACAGATTTGAAATCACTCTCAAACATCTTGAAAGTATATATTTAAAATATAACCTAAAGTACAATAAAGGACTTACACTTAAATCTTATATTTTAAATTTTTTTTTTTCCACTTTGAATAGATAATCTTACCCCTACAAATGTCAAAGTTAATCCAAAATCAAAATGTTAGAAACATAAACAATTACAAAATTCTTTCAACAATTGCAAAAATTGATTAGCATTTGTGAAAATAAACCTACAGATGCAAAAATTAGTTTACATTTGTGAAAGTGAACGTGCAAATGTGAAAATTAATTGGCAATTGTGAAACTAAACCTGCAGATGTGAAGATTAGTTGGCAATTGCAAAAATAAACCTTGTAGATGCAAAAATTAAATTGCAATTATGCAATTAAACCTACCATTGTGAAAATTAAATTGCAATTGTGAAATTAAACTTGCAGACATGAAAATTATTTACCAATTGTGAAACTGAACCTGCAAATGCAAAAATTAGTTGGCAATTGCAAAATTAAACCTAAAGATCCAAAAATAAACTTGCAAATGCAAAAATTGTTTAGTAGGTACACAATTAGAAATAAAATATAGAAAATGCAAGTCTTGGTTGTATAACAAAGATCGAGAATGAATATTTAGGTGTCTTCAAGCGCTATCGGGTTGTTGATTCACATTGGATTCAATAAATTTCATAGGGTAAATCTACACAAGGCTTAGAAATGGATTAGTAACACTAGATTATCAAATAAATCAGACTACTAATCAACATTAAACCCTATAAATGATAAAATATAATAAAAAGATAAAGTCACTAAAACAAAATAAGAAAATCAAACCGTTCTTATACATTGCATATGTACTTTTATTTCTTCTTTGCACTCTTCAAGATGTAAATGTATGGCACCCAAAGTTGATTTTTGTACTGACTCAGAGATTCGAGAACATGATTTCTTGTTAATCTGGATAACCTACATAAGTTCGATAATTTGGGATCTTTCAAATTAGAATCTTGATTTTTTATGTTTGAATTAAATTAAATTAATTTTGGAGAGAAACAAAATTAGGATGAGATTAAATTGAAATTGTAAATGAGACGAAATTAATATGAGAAATGAAATTGAATTAATTTTTAGAAATTAATTTAATTAGAATAATTAATTAGTCAATTTAAATAATTTGGCATAATTATTTAAATTGTGGGCTAGTAAAAATTGAATTTAATCAAATGACAAAGACCACTTGATTAAAGGTTGATTAATTAATAATGTTAATTATTTAGTTAATATTAGGGAGAAGTGATTAAATGATGCAACAATAGGTTTAATGAAGAATTAGGATGAAGAACATCAATTAGAAGAATAAAGGTTAATTAATTAAATAATTAAAGAAATATTTAATTAATAGAGGAACAATTGGTAATTAATGAACACTTGCAAGCATGGGACAATTTTAGGTGTCTACACTAACAATATTATTAATCCAATCTTACATGTTTTGAATATATACATATTCTCATAAATATTTACATAAACTAATTCTAATTATCATTCTATGCAATACTAACTCAACATTCCTATGTTCACTTACAAAATCAGATTACATAGCAATTACATCTATTACATCATTCATCTAAACTCCCTACACAAACTATCTTATAACAATTACATTTCCATGGGCATGATTACAATATTTTCCCGTAAGGACCGTGCAAATTACATCAATACATATATAGGAAAACAACATGACCTAAGATAACATTATGTTCAATATGAAGATCACTAATGATGCAAGAATGAAGGCAATGGTACAAGATCCATCTCGTGCAACATGAACCAACTGAACCTCGATAAGAAAATATATACCACCCAACCATGAGGAACCTAGAGGCCTACTCTCACTGAGAGAAGGAGGTAGACACCAAGGCCCCACACAAAAAAAAAATCCATAAAGTGAAAGAAAAGTTGTAACCAATCTCTAAAAAGGCCAGGAAAAATAAGGAAGCATAAAGCAAGACAAGACTACTAGAGGTAATGCATAAAACCAAATGGATGAAGACTCTAGGTCACAAGGAGGGTGAGTGTCATCATATAGCCACCATCTTGGGTTACCCTGGTACTAGTCACTTTGGACCTCTACCCCCAAGCGAGACTCATGTGGAATCAAACAACTATTTGTGAGGACAAGGAGGTTCACTTATGCTAGTCTCCACCGACTATGCTACTCTCCACCAACATCTTCTCCTACTCCCATCCTTAGCATATACTATCACTCAAGGAATCGGAAAAGAAACATAATTATCTTATTTAATGTGTATCCCACCCAATTCATTTATTAGGTTATAAGTTGATTACAAATCTCATTAATGGCTTACCATGGTATTGACCACTTTAGGTCCCCGACCCCCATCAAGAGCCACTCACCTACATTGAACCTAGGATCTTTAACCCTTAAGTTCAAAATCATGAAATGGATACACATATAAATCATATACAAATATAATGAATCAAATTGAATTATATATAGTAATTAGAATCACATTATACAGGTTTAGGAACAATCATATTGCCCCTCTTCGTGGACAACCCTAAACCCCAAATTAGAATCAATTTGAATTAATTAATAAACATGAAATTAAATTCACATAAATTTCCCCACAGAGCATGCATGACTAATAAAACATGATATAATTCAACCCAAATGCCTCTACTACACCTTCAAACCCTAAACTTGACAACTTTCTTAAATTGTTTCATTTCAAACAATGACTAAATGCAAAGGATAAACATCAAAGAAAAATCATCAATATATTCAAAAAAATACGTAATGAAGTCAATATCTTTAGTGATAATGAAGATAACATAATTGAAAACTCTCCCTCAAATTTTTATCAAGATCCAATGATGGAAAAAAGTTATGGCTTCTAGTTTAAAATTGATAACCCTTGTTTAGGTTTGAATCTACCTTCACTAAAATGGATTTATCTTTCACAAAACATAACAAACAACCACCAAAACAAAAGAATATGAATGGTAAGATACATGCCTATCTATGGAGTTAAATTTAGACATGTACAAGTTTGTACCAATGCATACCATGAAAAGAAACTTGACTAGTAAACCAAATCACACGATGCACAAAAATAGTCCAATAAAACACATAAAAAGGGCATTAATTGAGCCTTGGAAATGAAATCCAAGAGAAACCTATTTGAGATATCTCAGTTTCCTTTCCATAACACTAGGAGAATACATCATTTACTTTTCAATAGGATACATGATCAATTCCATATTCAAACCAAACCAAAGTAATAATTTTACACATTGATAAAACATTTAAAATGTCACAAATAATAATGATCAAGAAATTAGAACAAGGGATTCAATCCCTACCTTGGGTCTTGCAAAGAATCAACCAAAAGAGAAAAATATGGCAATGAAGAAAGAAATCCAAACTTGAAGAGAATAAATCAACCACCTATGTATGATGAAAACCCTACTTGTGTGGAACAAGCTCAAACATGCAAACATTAGGTACAAATAATTTCCAACTAATCTAACATGTCCATAAAACTTGCAACTGCACAAATGGCTTCCAATAGAACCTTTGATGATTAAAAAAAAGGCACCCAAGCCTTTTTGGTTTGATCTTAGAGAGGAATGTGGGTGTGCTCTCCCAACATAAAATACTAATCCCACTATTGATTACTTGCTTGAGGTGAGTGGTCCTACAATGCCAACTAATGGATTTGATGAAGAACTCAACAAAAAATATGAAGACCTTGTCTCAAGCCTTCAACATTGATAAAAAATGAAGATTCAAACTACTAAAATAAGATGAAATGAAAGATTACAAATAGATTCATTCACCATTAACCTAGCATGTGATTTCTAGATTCAACAATGAAATAAGATTGAAAAGCATGAAAATAAACTATGAAATTCTAGAGCAATACTAACATGATAACAATGCATGAAAAAGAGATGATTTTCAAGGAGTAAGGCCTCCTATTTATATATTTTTGGAGGGAAAGGAAGGCCTTGGATGAAGTGGAACCTATGTGGAATCCACATAAGAGCCACATAGGAGCCACAAGGGTAAAAGGACATGCCATGCAGAAAGTCAACTTGGAGCATTTAAGGTTTGAGAGGCTCTAGGTTGCTCACAAATGTGTGAGCAATATGGGAGAAAGGAGTGGGAGAAAAGGGTGTAAGAAAGAAGTTGGAGGATTTAAGGATGTTGAGTGGCTTCCTTGGGATGATTTTCTCACACATGTATGAGCAACTCATTAGCACTAATGGGGTTAGGAATCACCTTTTTAGGCTAATTAAGCAAGATTAATTAGTGGGTAGGTTTATTAGGATGAGGGTGCTAGGTGTAGACTAGGATTTTTAGGTGGGTTTAGGACTAATCTAAATTAAATTTTAAATAATCATAGCTTAGTAGAATATTAGTGTGTGGAGGGAATTTAATAAATACAATTTTTTTAAAGGGGGATTTATGAAGGAATCATGTACTAAATAAATTTAATACATTAGGGAAGGCATTTATATTGAATTTAAATGCACAAGGGGTAGAGAAACCATTTAATTAAATAAATTTAATTAAATCAATAGTTTAATGTAGCAAATATAGTAATTAATTAAAATTGACTATAATGCCTAGGAAAATATTAATTTAATTTAATTTAATTAATAAGTGTACAATGATAATTTTAGGTGTCCACTTTTTCCCCATCTTTCATGTGGCATCGAGGACAACATCACGTCAAAGAAAAGAAAACAAGATGCCCTAGAGAGAATTAGGTGAGAGAGTGTACCCCCTTGAGAAAATGGTAGAAAAATAAAATTTGGGGAATTTTCTTGAAAAAATAGAAGAGGGAAAGAAAAATTACTAAACATATGAGAAAAGGGACATTTTGCATGATAGTCCAAGGGTTGGGAGAAAAGAGGGGAAAAAATGGGGACTCGAATGAAAAATGGGTCCTAGGGGGGCCTATAGGCTCCAAGGGTCCCAAGAAGAGTCACTTTCACACATCCATGTCACCAAAGAGAAAAGAAAGAGAGAGAAATGGAAAGGGATAGGGAAAGACAAAAATGTGGAGATTGCATTCGAACATTCCAGCGGCCAGTCCATGTGGGACCACATGTGAGTCCCTAAACTTTGCCTTGTCTTTGTATTATTTCAGCATTTAATTGTTGTATTTAATGATTTTTTAGGGTGATAAATAGGAGAAAAAGTTTGTTGGAGTGGAGATGATGATTGGTCGATTTTCATCTATACAAACAATGACTGACCAATCGTTATCTCTGCAAACAAAGGTTAGGGAGTCAGTGACAGGAATTGACATATCAACATCTCCGTAGGCACAAGTTTGTGGTTAAGGGTTTGACCAGGAGACCGGATGTATAATCAATGTCTTCATTGATCTGCGTCTCCATTCCTCAATCAGCATCTCTGCCAATTGAGTAGGAAGGGTCAAAAATAGACCTATTATATATGTTTGGGGGTTCAAGGACTGACTAGGGGGGACGTGATGCCCCAAATCAAACCAATAAACACGTAGAATGGACTAGCTTAGACTGACAAAAATGACTTAAAATAGATGTGAGAGCAGGTGGCATCATTGTCTTCATGCGAGTGTTGGTCAGATATGATGGAGCTACAAGAGTAGTTGACCATTGTAAACTAGGGGCTTGTTACTTTATGCAACTTATAGCATGTTCATCTATGGCCCCAGATCAAAGTGCATAATGCACTTATGTCAGCATTGATTGAGAGGTGGCACTCAGACACCTCTAGATTTCATTTTGTTACTAGGGAGGTGACCATCACACTGATGGACATGTGGAGGATTTATAGAGTGCCTATTAGGGGGATCATCCTTGAGTATGTCTCAGAGGGCTCATATCCATACATGGAGACATGCTTCAATGGGTATTTATCTTCCATTCCTCATAATCGATAGTGGATGACCTAGAAGGGGGCTATGAAGGTGAGACTACTACAATTACCCTTATACTTGGAAGAGTTGATTAGTGGGCAGATGTGACGTAGACCAAGGTAGGGAGGATCCAATTAAGGACAATTGAGCCTTGTAGCTTTAGAATTACACAGTGGAAAACTCAACACAATAAGATCTTTCAAATCAATTTTCATTAACATGCTCGACTGTAAGGCCTTCCGAGTTAGGGCTAATTACAAACAGAAACAAGTTCTTCAAGATCCACACAGATCCAATACAATCTTAGCTAGTTCATCTCTAAAACAATTAGCAACTGATGGAAAACCTAAGGCAAATCTCAACTTGAGCTCGCAAGCCTCAAAGAAATCTCCTTGTCTCCAAGTGTGCAAACCACTAGCTCTGCAACTACAAACTATCAGATAACAATCTAATCTGCAAGATCATGCAAGATTTTTTTCATAACTTCACCAACTCCATCTTTTCTAGCACATCCAATCTAATGTCTATTATGATGTTGATGTCTCTCAAACAACTACCCAAACACCCCTTTAAATACTAATCATCAGCCACAAGTTGGCTGGATGAAACCCTTAACTCCCCCCAACAATTATTAAATGCAATACAAGTCAGCTCTTAATAGCCTTACAATAATTAAATCCAACATGTTGGCCTGTAACAATAGCTACCAACAATAAATGCACCAAGTCAGCCCAAAAATTCACATAGAACTCCAGTCAATAAACCAGAACTACCAAGCACCAGTGAAATAACCAAGCATGCCAAGCATTGTCGAGCACTAGTGTCGACCAAGCACCGCAAGCATCACCGAGTAACACTTTCACCGAGCGCTAGAGATTACCAAGTTCTCTTAGCGACTGAGCTTCCTTCAATGACCAAGATCATCGATCAAGGATACAATTGAGTAACACTAGCCAAACAACACACCTCCATGCAAATTCACTGAGTACCCTAGAATGCACCTACATCAAGATGTGTCCAGATCACTCAGGACATAGATTCCCTCATGACTGGGTGAGGGTACTCAGTTTTATTCTTGATGAAGAGGGGGCCATATATTGCTAGGGGTATACTATTTTAGGGTAATTATACTATGACTTGCACATGTGTGTGTATTTGACCAGCTGGACCCTTGGGGAAAGTGTTACACTTCTACTGGTTTTGGTGTGGGAGCATATTGTTGTCACGAACCCCATTCATAGGTGAGACACTAGAGAGAGGTACAATCCATATGCCTATGCTTACCGATTATAAATTAGATATAGCACTACTAGGGGAATGGAACACTGGTGGAGGATTCTAGACAGCCTCCAGAGTTTTGATTAGACACCTTTCAGAGGGTATGATCCATGGGGATACTAGGACGTGGATCATGACCATGAGGATGATAGAGAGGACCTTTATTACCAGAGATATATGCATTCAGATTATTGGTTGATTAGGTGATACAATATATGTGACTTCTAGATACATGCCCTCCAAGGTTAGGAGACACTTTGACACTATTCAGGATGTGGTTCCAGATGGGTTTCCTCATCCTTTGGTTGCATGGGAGGTTGGCTCATTGTGGGGTATTGGGGTGGACATCTGAGGAGATTGGTAGTCTTGTATGGGGATAGTTTTCATATAGTGGTAGCTCAAGCAAGGTTTAGTACCAAATATGGGCATGAAACCTATATATGCATGGTGATGGGCCACACATAGGCCTATCAGACTTAGAGAACCAACTGTGGTTTAGGTAGATGAGCATTCAGGACTTGACAAGGATGAGGTTGGAAAGGGAGATGAGGAGGGAGGAGAGGGAGGGGGAGACAATGGGGATGGAAGATATGGAGGAGAAGGTGGAGATGGATGAGGACATAGAGTATGTTTGAGATTTCCTACTATGAGGAGGAGGGGATTTGTACAAGTACTGATAGGAGGAGGCCCTCCATAGGAACCAATAGTTGGAGTAGTGCAGGCACCACCTGTACCATAAGGAAAAGGACATGGATAGGGACATGTACCTTTATAGGGACCTACATAGGTATATGTACAGGCCCCAAAAGCAGGGCCGCTACGACAAGGACCACCAATAGGTTACATTACACAAGTCGGGTATGACACCCTACAGGTGGAGAGAGCCAACTTCTAGTCTGAGGTAGCTAGTGTACAAGGATTGTATGATGTTAAAAGGGCATGGTTGATAGTGCATAGGTTGTGTTGGAAAAATTATAGGCTAGGGTGTATGTTGGGGAGTTCACTCATCTTAGTGTAGTAGATACACAATAGCTAGATGAGATGAGGGAGAGGTTGTGAGAGTTGGACTCCCTCAGACAGTAGGTGTAGGACTTGAGCGAGGAGAGGGATACATGGAGATGCATGGACAAGATATACAGGGGTGAGTGTGAGTTTTCATGATAAGAAACCACTCTTCTATGTGCTTCTCAAATTTTATCAGAGGCCATGGAAACACAGATAGATGCAGATAGAGCTGGGACAGAGGCCACTTATTACATGACTCTATACCACCAGGTAGTTGTAGAGGCACATAGATCTCCACCTTTCTTGGAGAGAGGGATTTCACATAATAAAAGGAGATCATTAGGATCTGTGACCATGAGACCCCTAAGGGAAAGAGGACCATCATAGGGGGATCATCCCAACCAGCCTCATGAGATCCCCTTAGGCACATTGATACACATTTTTTTGACATTTTGAGACTAGATGTATACTGGCACCTAGGTGCACTTATGCATGATGAGATGTATATTTTTTTATTTATGATTTGATTGGACATTCAATGTACTTTATTATTATACTATATAATGTTGTTGATTCTTGTGATGCAGGATGTGTGTGATATATGTTTGATCCTATATATGTGATACTTATAATGGTTTGTGATGCAAGTGGATATGTATGATGTACATGTGACTATGATGTGATGTTTATGATGATCCTAATGAGTTTTTGATATAAGACCATGGATTTATGACAAATGTAGTTGATGTGATGTATGATTTATGATGTAACGATTATGGATTCATGATGTAATCTATGTGGTTATATGATGATGTCTTTATGATGCACACATGGATGTGCAGGATGGATTATTTATTATATATAATAATTTTATGGATGTATAGATGTGATGGATATTTGTAATGATTAATGTTATGATTAGTACATACGTAATGAAATTAATGCATAATAACTAAATGGAACATAGTTAAGTAGGTAGATTAATGAATGAACCTAATGAAAGTAATAGGTTAAATTAAATGAATCTAAAATGACTTATGTAATCTAAGAAAATGTCACTAAATGCAATAAAATAATGCAACCTAATGCACATTAATCAATGCACCCTAATGCAAGTACGTTGATGAATTATGAAACTAATTATGACATGTAAACTAATGTAATTAATGAACTAAATTTAATTTGACCAATGCAACTTAATTAATGGACCTAAATGCAAATTTAATCTAAATATATAGCTAGCATGAGACATGTTTTTGTGTTTATCAATGTAACTAGATGGATAATTCAGCTAGCTATAATGAGGGGAGTAAATAGGAAGCCTAAAAATGCATTGTAAAAAATGCAGTATGAAACCAACTAATGCAACTTAACTACATGAGATTTTGGTATTGTATTGTTTTAATGTTGGAGAGCACACCCTAGTTTGATTTTGCAAGAGGAGGTATGCATCACATACTACATGACATGGATGATATGGTTCATTTTCATGGACTAGACTCTCAAAAAAAAGAGGTAGATTTAGGAACAAAATGTGGATCAAATAGTCATGACAGAACCAATGTAGTACACTCATAGGGTGGCCTAGTACATCAGATTCTTTTTAGGGACATGGGTGGAAATGTATGAAGCCCTGCCCCTAGTGAGGCATACATAATCATAACTATGTAATCAATATAAATGGACTAAAGTACCAAAAAATAGATCATATCATAAAAGAAATGTAGTCCAATGTACACCATTCAAAATATACAAAAATATGGAAGATTGAGGAAATTGTGAGAAGGTTCCAATATTGAAATACAAAGATAAAATTAATAAAAAAGGGCCTCATGACCAAGCAGTCATTCGGTCCATAGTTCTTACCATGAACATGATTGTGTGATGTAGGAAGTTATGGGATGACACAGGAAGGATACATCCTAATGGGCCAAGATTTTTTTGTTTAAATGAGCATCCATTGGAAATACATGTGAAAGGAATAATAGATTTAAATTTTGGTCTCAGAATTGATTTGTTTAAACATCACGCAATCACTATGTCTTGGAAAATCTCAATTTGATGGGGTTAAGCTTAGTGTGATGGGATAATGTTTTGTGCATCCTTATGACAATCATGAATGACGCCTATGCAAGGGGGGGAAGCAAAAGGTGGAATGAATGAAAGTGTAAGGTAGTGGAAACAGAGTGAAACTAAGTAGGAATGCTTAGTTGACTACACATGGCACCTAAAATAGGTTTTCACCATGGTACTTGTCTCGAGTGCTTGATTGCCAAGTTTTCACTACTGGACGATTTATTTCTCTTTACACTTGATTTTTTTTTTTTTATGATATTCTATTTTTTTTGGTATTGTCAAGGCACCTTTGCTAGGTTTTCAACAAGATAATGATTTTTTTATGACTTTTTCTACTTTTTTAGATTTTCTTCAAGATCATTTTATACTTGTTTTGCTGACTTTCTAATTTTTTGGGATTTTTCATTGAGTTTCTCCTATACAAGAACTTTTTAATAAACTACACATAGAAGTTCTTCAGATGTATAATATTTATAGGATTAGGGAGAAGATCTCCATCTAGTGTTTCTATCTAATATGATCCAGATCCAAATTTAGTTGTAACCATGAGTGGTCCCAACCAATTGGGCTCAAACTTTCCTTTCTTTTCACAGTTTTGGAGATTCTTCATGTTATGCAGCAAGACTAGATCACCTACTTCAAACTCATGGGGTTTGATCTTCTTATTAAACTATAAGTGCAAGTGATTTTGATACACAGTGATGTGGTTTAGGGTATTGGGGAATCTCTCATCAAGGATTTGAAGCTCTTGCAAGTGAGAAACTCGATATTCTTCTTCAAACATCAGATTCTTCAGGGAGATTCTAAGGGAAGAGAGCTCAATTTCAATGGGAAGAATAACCTTAGTACCATTAACAAGGGAAAATGGAGTGGCTCCAATAGGGGTACAGATGAAAGTGCAATAGGCCTAGAGGATGAGATTCAATTGAAGGTGTCAATCATGACCAGTGCCATCTACTTGCTTTTTGAGTATTTTGAGGATAGTCTTATTAGTAGCCTCAGCTTGACCATTACCTTGTGAAAATTACTTGTTGGAACAATGATGGGTGTGTTGGTTCCTTTTATTTCTACTTGTAGATTTACAATATGATTGACAAACAAATTTCTCTGATTCTTGTAACCCACTCCAAATCTAACAAGAAAAAGGGCCAATTAACAAGGACTAGGATATTAGTCCTCCTACACTTTGAGCCTTAATGCTCAGGCGGGTGTACCTTGGATTCACTTCTTAAAGGAATTAGTAAATATTAAGCATTGATGTCCTTAACACATTGATTGAAAGATTTTATCATTTATAAGTTGATTGATGATGAAGAACTGCCTCCTAAGAACATATCAGTGTCTTATCCTAGGGCACAAAGTCAAATACAACATACATCAATAGAAAACTTAACTCAAACACACGTAAATCTAGAATAAGTGCTTTACATATTATTCCTCTCACTCTCACATTTAGACATCAAATTCTCATAAGAACTATGAATTCTCTGAATCTATCCTTAAGAATTTAATCCTTCCTTGAAGGAACTCAAGAACAATTTCACAATTTACTTTGTAAACCATATATTAACTTTCTTTGCAATATTAACATATAAGAATTCAAGATCAAAACAAGAAGACATTCACAAATCTAAGATGGAATTCAAGTGTATTCTCATTAAAAAATTTAGTATCAATACATTGAAACTAACAAAATGCTAGAACCAAACCCTAGATCCAAGCTCTCTCTCTATTTAGTTACCAATTTCACCATCCTTTGAAAAATACAACAAGATGCTATATGTATTTGTAATACCCCAAAATTGGCATCTCACAACCCTAACCAATTTTGGTGCATTTAGTCTCACTCCTTCAAATTTCTACATCATCAAAGTCCTATTGTACTAGGCATTTCTGTCTCCTAATTGACTTTACTTAACCTAGTGTCAAATGCAAAAACCCTCAAAATTGCATTAATTACATACTATATTTAATTCCTAAATACCGGTTTTTTTTTGCTAAATAAACCCTATGATTAATTAATTTAATTACAAAAGTCCTAGCACTTTAATTAAATTAATTCCACTCATTTTAGCTAATACACATCAAAAAGGAATTAAATAATTATTTAGTTCTTTGAATGAAATATCCTCATTTGAATTTAATTATTCAAGTAATTGGAAAGGCCACCCATGTGGCTTTATTTCATTTATTTTATTAAATAATCTCTCCAATTTGTTTCACCTCCCACCAAGGAGACGAAGGGTCGACCATTTCTTTGCAAGAAACTCTTTAATCTCCACCTGGGTGCTTCTATATTAGAACCCTCTCATTCCTCATTTGAACGAGGCAACTTTTGAGCATCGAAATTCTATCAAATTGTTGTCTCACTCTTGCATTTTGAGCTATTTCTATATTGCATAATTAGAGTAATTTCATTTCTTAGATTAATGATGCATATGTTCTTAATTTAGTTTGCTTTTATTACTATTAGATGCATTTTCTTACAATTTTGTAGCTTAATTTGCACTATCATCTTAGCTTAATTTCATTTGCAATCATCTCTTATGCATTAAATCCTCCATTTTAGAGCTTGGTCTATGGTTGTTGGGCTCTCAATTCTGAGAGTTATTCAAAACCCCACCTAAATAGGAGGCAACATGTCAATTCATATATGTGTACGAAATGAGTAATTCATATTCATTTTTGTAATTGGCTAATGAGCAATGACCATGTTGAATTCTATGGCTGAATGAGAGGTCCACATTCAGTTGTAAACTTTTTGGTGCCTAGCGTGGGGCAAAAAATTCATTTCTGGCCTCACTCTCAAAAAAATTTTGACAAAAATTTAATGCTCTGTCCATATGGTCGTACAACTATGTACAAAATCTCGCACGATCTTTCTCACCGTGTCGCATGAAGTTTTGTTGTCTCTGGCATTTCCTCACATGAAAAATGTGTTTTCTCATGTAGGACTGTGCATTTCCTCACACAAGTCCTGATATCAGATTTTAAAAAAAAAATCAGTTATGTACTTTCCTATTTCTGTTTCCTAACATTTGTGGTTTGCTATGATTTTCATATCTCTATTTTTTTGACATAGCATAACAGTGGGTTGTAGGATGTTTGTCGAAGACTACACACTTACTGATGGTTTTCTTATAGGACATTTTTCAAAGCTATCTCAAAAATATTCTATTTTTTTATTGCTTTATTCACATAGTTTAATTAGGGCCTTGTGAAAATTTCTTAAGGGTCTTGATAGCAGGATAGGGTAATAGGCTCTTCGTTACATAGAAGTGATGCCCATGGATGAATTCAAGACCCAGATTTTGCCAGCATGATAGATACTTGGGGAAGTAAGGAAAGGTAACAAATCTTTAGCCCATCCATTTGTTAGGGAATTATGCTCTTCTCTCTTTGAGAGAACCAGAAACCCAAAAGCTTGTGGATTGGTTGAAGAGGAGTTGGCTCGGTGATAGGCATGTCTGATGTATTTGGGTAAGGTGAAGAGGTAGAGAATTATGCTCATCTCTCTTTGAGAGATTCATAAAATCTAACCCTTGGATCCAAGCCAAAGTCTGTGTCACCTTTAGAGGGCCTACCAGAAGTTGAACCTCCGGGAATGACCCAAGTGAGTACACACCTATTTCCAATGATTCCACCTCATTTAATAAAGTAGCTTTGTTGAGTATAAAGACTCCAAATCCATGTTAACTTCTTTCTCTTGATCTATGACTATCATCTTGAGAAAGCTCTATCTGTTGTATTGAGCGGTGCTGCTCCCAGCCCTCCTTGCGGGGGTGTACAAATTTTAGGTGTCGGTGTGGCTTCAAGGCCCTAGCCCTATATTGGGGGCATCAAAGGTTAGTGTGAACAGAAGCCCACTAAACACTCTCTTAGTTATTTGCCTACCTAGATCACCTCCAAAAGGAGATGTAATCTTTGCACAGGGAGGGGGAAGAATCTCTCCCCTAGATTCTCACCATAGGCATGCACCTAAATGTTTGAAGGTGGTATATGACATTGGCCCCTACTTCAAGGGTAACCTTTGAACATATATTATTGAGTCCTTGGAAACACCAAAAACACAAGCACCCTCTAGGGGGTGACACGACTGTGTGAGGTGAACGCATGCACATAAGTTGTGAGGCACGGATTTTGTCTTCTCTACCATTTTATTTGTAGAGATAACTGAGTGTTTGTTTTGAGTCTTAGACTGTCCAACATGATCAAACTTGTCAAAGACTCCCATGATTCTTTAGATTTTCTTTGTCCTTGGTAGAACTATTTGTGACTACTGATTGCGTCACTATTACTTGGTCCAAACTTTATGCTTGTGAATGATTGATTTCAACATCCAAACTGAGATTTGTTGATTCAAAAATTTTCCTAAATCAATCTAAAAATTGGAAATTCTACTTGAGAATAGTTTATGCTTGTCTCAAAATCCAAGTCTGTCTTGAAAACTATGTCAGACTGTCAAACTTTGGTCTTTTCCCGCGTGAGATTTTAGTTTCATGTGCATTTCCTCTCCTGAGACAACACATCTTCAAGCAAAGTTTAGCATTTCCTCATGCGAGATTCTATTTCTTTGCACAAGACTGTCCCCTGATTTGCAAAATAGTGAGCTAATTCTCGTTGACTGGTCAACTTTCTGTCTGATCTGGTTCTTGTCTAGGGTCTATCTACCTGTTCTCCTATTGTCCACTATCTGAAACTAGGTGTCTCGAGTTGAGAACTAAATGATTACTACTTAAACTTACATTGTCTCTCTATTGTCTATATTTTTCCTACTATGTTCTTGTACCTTACAATGTGATAGTCACATCTTGGCTATTCTAGCCTTACTCTTGACGATTCATGTTGGGTGCATCTGACTGTTATCATTTCTTTTTTGCTATCCTAGAGATAGATTTTTGAGCATAATCCTAATTCCTCCCTCATTACTTAATATTTGTGTATGACTATTATGACTAGAAGTGGCAACACATTCCCCTTACATGGTACTGGACAAGGTAGAGGTAGATCTCGCAATCAAGGAAGAGGTCGTTCCAAACCTGTCACACAATCTGAGTGTTGCAAGGGATCCTTACGTTCCACCTCATTAGTTTCCTCAAAAGAGAGCCCATCTTGATCCTTATCTCCTATCAGTCAACCTCATGTGAGACATTCATTCCACATAGATATCAATCCAAATCGGAATCCAGTGTTCCAAGAGTGTTATAATTCATTATTTCAAACACAGTCTGACTTATTGTTTCAAGAACATCATAACCCATTGTTCTAGGACCAACAAAAATCTAAAAGTTCACCATCTAAACTTGGCCCTATTAACCATATCAACCCTATCGACTCTATCAATCCTATCAACCCTTTTGATCCTATTGACCCTTTCGACCCTATTGTCATGGCCTCCCAGTATACTACACACACTCGTACTAAGTCTGTGCACATTGCACACTCACACATGGACAAGATGGGAGACCCATTCCAATTCCAAGAGGGTGAGTACAGAAAAAGTCATGATCAATCTCTAAATGGCCAACATCATGATCACTCTCGAAATGACCAACATCATGATCACTCTTGAAATGATCAGCATCATGATCAATCTGAAAATGAATAGCATCTATATCAATCCCCAAGCATTTTTGAAATTCTAGGTAATGATGATGAGGAGATAACTCAAAATGACATAGATGTCACAAAAGCCAATAAGAGTCTTCTCAAGATGATGGAAATTCTCCTTGTAGAAGAGAAGGAGAAATAATTTCTAGAATTGGCTAAACAAGGAGCCAAGTTAACCCCCGATTTCAAAGTAGAGACACTTGTGGTCAAAGAAGAGGAATCTGATACCTCTAAGTTGCAAAAGATGGTTCGAGACATGCAAGATCAAATCAGTCAACTTGTGAAGGATAAGGATAAAGTAGCACAATAGTTCACATTGGAAAACATATGTCCTTTCCCCTTCGATAAAAGTCTTCGCATGCCACCTTTTCCCAAAGGTGTAGAACTTCCCAAGTATGATAAATATCTGGGTACTACTGATCCCCAAGATCACTTGAGAGTGTTTGGTTCTCTATCTATGGAGTTTATATCCATGGAGTTTATATATGACCAGACTTACCTCATGTGTCTCTTTTCATGTAGTTTGGGTGGGTCAGCTATGGAGTGGTTCTCTCGACTACCCACTGGTATCAAGACTTTTGATGAGATTGTTAATTTTTTCCTCTAGCACTATTCACACAATATCCAGCATCCAATCAATATCTAAGATCTTTGTAATCTGAAACAATGACAAGGGGAACCTTTCTTGACATTTCTCCAGAGATGGATACAACTCTATACAAAATATCCCCGCAAACTACCTGAGTCTAAAAAACTTGACATCTTAGATAATCTCATCCCAGATTTTGGATATCAAGTACAACTACAAGGCCCTCTAACTTTCAATAATATGATTTAAAAAGCTGTGAGGATAGAAGCTTTCATGGTCAAGAAAGGAGAGTTGACTTTGAACAAGGATAACAAATAGGGGTCTTCCTCCTTGAACAAAGACAAATTTAATTTTGTCAACAAAAATCAAGATGTTTGAAATGATGGAGTTGCTGACAATGTGACCCCAAAACCTTCAAAGTCTATTTTCAACCTTACCTCTAGTTTATAGGTAGCTAAAGCCATTGAAAAGGCTATGATGGATGCTTAGCCACCTTTGAGATTTTCCAAAAACAAACCTTGGGCCTCTCAACCCAAGCATGATTTTACTTCCTTGGGAGAACCCCTTGACGTGGTTTACAAGACTCTTGTGCAAAACCAAATACTTGCTCCTCTAGAAAATTTACGTCCCTATGATCCACAACCACAACCTGCTTGGTGGAATGAAACCACATACTGTGATTATCACCAAAATAAGGGTCATAAAACTTCTGGCTACATTCAGCTTAGACATAAGATCCAATATTTCATCCACAATGGGGATATTGTTGTGAGTGGTCATAATAAGAACTCATATCATCATTCATTTAAAGACCCATTTCCTCCTCATGAGAAGGGTGAATCTTCCAAGACCAAGAATGTCAATGCCAAGGTTAACTACACATACACTACCAATGAAAATGTCATTAATATGGTTGAACCTATTGAGGTTGAATGTTGTGATGTGATCACCATCAAAGGGAGTGAGGATTCTCCTAGGCCTAAGACTTTGTTTGTCCTATGAGGCCCTGTGTCTCAATCTTCTGAACTAGAACCATCTCAGGATTATGCAAATGTTGTTACCCAAACTCGTGTGAAGATCAACATTAAGGGTCTCAACCCTTCTACATCAGCACCGAAGAAAACTATGGATAAAGTTGTTGTTGGCCCCGCCAACAAGAACTCAAAATCCATCCCCATGCCTAGTACTTCTAATTACAACATCCTAGACTAGTTGCAACGTAGCAACTCTCAAATCACTATCTTTGAGCTGTTGAAGATCTCACCTACTCATAGGTAGATTCTTGATAAAGTTCTCACTAAGGCAAATGTCCCAAAATATTTGGATCTTGACTGGTTTCAATCCATGGTGGGTCACCTGACCTCACCTCATTACCTGTCTTTCTCTGAAGAAGATGACCATTCACTGATCCATCCGCATAATGCCCCTCTACATATTGAAGTCATGATAGGCCCAAAGTGCATCTACTACATCCTCATTGATAATGGTGTTGGCCTTAATATCTACTCTACTAAATTGCTCACCCAATTAGGCTATTGTGAAGATTGCATAGATACCCGTGTTGGTTCCTAGATAGGATTTTACACTCCATGAGATACCAATATGCTTATGATGGATATTGAGGATTGGTTAGTTCCAAATGTGAGAAATCTATAAGCAACTAGTCCAACTATAGGGATAAGACTACCCTCTTCTACTTCTGGCTCTACAAAACCAAGGCGGGTGCACCTGATCCAATAGTATTAACTCTGACTGATAGTTCTAACTCTGCCCCTTATTTCTTTATTCCATCTTTCAACAAATGAATACAGTGATAAAGTACTAAACAACAACCTATTGTTCATTGACACTCCATCACTGGGCAGGACAATACATAAATGTAAATAAAATTAAAAGACTGGTAATGATTTTAATGATTTGGGATTACAAGGTTTGAATCACTCTTCTCAACACAAAGATAGGAGAATATAGACCAATGTCTTATCCTTTGGGCAAAATATTAAGGAAAAGGATGAATACAATGGTGTTTGAAATTGGTCTTTAGACATAAACACAAATACCTCAACTCTTTCCTACTTAAGAAAATCCTTCAAATAAACTCCAAGAACACATATTCCACTTTGAGCAATATTTAATCTAACTCTAGGTTGGAACTCAAAGCACCAAAGATTCACATAAACCTTATGCAAAGATTTAAAGATTCAAAGAATAGAGCAAAGGAGAGACAAAGATCTAAGATTTGTATTAAGTATAACCTTTCACCATGTGCATACAGTACCCAGAATAGTAAGCTTACAAGATAAGAACATCAATTTGTACTTCTTCTCTATTGTTTGATAAAATGATATCAAAAATTACAATCCTTGACTGAAAAGCTAGGGTTTCAGAAATTCTATCTTTTTAACACCTAAACTTCCAATCCCTTAGAATGATCATGAAAAATCCCTTTATACCAAGAGATGCCACAAGCAACCGATCATTCTAGGGTTACAAAATTAACCTAAAAAAAACCTTTACCACTACCCCAAAGGGTTTACAATAACTACACTACTAAAATAGATGAGATATTTACAATTGAGTCGACATGCTTTATGTCTTCAATGCTATCCCTGGCTCCTTTTCAACAAATCTGATTTTAATATCTCACTGTCAAACTGCAATGAATGCCCTTCTGTAACTTATTCAACCCTGATATTCATTTGGCTTGGCATCATAGGAAACAAAATTGGATTTTAGCTGAAATTTATGTCTTCTATATCCTTCCCCAACTGTAATTTGTATTGAAGAATTCAATTCCTGGCCACCGCATCATTTTACATGACTCACTGATTCAAAAACCCTAGCAAAACCCTGCAGGATATTTGAATTTGAATAAAAATAGTAACCGGCTAAACTTTAAAATGTGACCATTGATGCATTTTATTCTCGGCAGATCGGGTGACTCGTAGAATCCCACAACAATCAACAAAAATCTTTAAAAAATGCTTTACACATTACTAAATCCTCGACCAATGAGAAAAGGCACATCAGCGATGAATCGACATACTGGACCCACTTCTTCATAAGCTTTAGATCGGACGGCGGGTGCATAATCTTATAGCTCTGACACATCCTTTGAGCTCTTACATCATCTGTTAGATCATCCACACCATGACCCCACTAAAGTGTTTGGGCCCTACTCTTTATAAGGCTCTAAATGGACAGCTAGCGTAAGGTTGCATAACCTCAAAAGATTCTATGCGACGATATGCCAACCATCAAATCTTCCATCTTGGCATCCCTTAGAATCTCTCGGGCCCACTGACATGTCTGCATCCTCCTCCAACTTAACCAATCAAATCCTGACATCTCAGCAACACATGGCAATCGGTCCCACTATTCTCGGCAAGCACTTAACCTTTGTTACTCCATGAATATGCGATTGAAGGGAAAAATTTAAGTTGCTTAATGTCTTCTTTGATCGCGGTTAAGTCAAACGATTCAGCAAATAAAGAACTTCACTGAATCGCTTAATCATGTGTTAACCCTTGGTTATATTCTGAGAATGTGCGAAGACCTTTATTCGCGTATTCACCAAATCTTTTTTAAAACTTCACCCTTTAATTATTTAGCGAACTGGCGACTGAAGCCATTCACTTATTCACTGAGAAAATTAGAACATTGCTAACAAATCTGAGATTCAGTGAATACACCTATTCACCCATTCACTAAAAGTTTAGAACTCTGCCAAAATATTACAAGAGTGTGTGAGCACTAAAGACTTTATCAGTGCTGCCAAACCCTTGTCTGAGCTGCCAAAAAAACTTTGATAACCCTGGGCCTGCCTGTAAACTGCCACATGTCATCATACCATTTGCTATCTCCACCTAGTCACCTCTAACACAGGACCCACCCACTTAGAAATAAGATCAACAGCTGTCTGAAGTTTGCATAGAGCTAAAAGATTCTATGAGAACATCAGACAACTGTTAGATCAATATATTGATACCACTCTATAGATTCTCTAATACAGGACCCTCTAATAAAAGTCGACTCAGCACTTCGTGGACCAATGAAAAAAATGCCAACTACACACACCTGGTAGTGGACCCGTGTATGAAAAGGTTACATCACAAAGCATAATGAACGGTTGTCGTAAGTTCACAAGTGTTTGACACACCCCCTTATGGACTTATACCAACTGTTAGATTAAGGTGCTATCAGAGCTGGGCCCAAGAAAGAAATAAGGTCAGAAACATTAGAAAAAATTAAAGCGCTAGACTTAGGAAAATTAAAGCCGACAAACATAGGAAATATTTCACTGGGCACATGGAAACTTAGGGAAAATGAAGACCGTCGGGTGAAAATATTTAATGCACATGCCTTATAAATTTTTTTAAGTGGCCCAAAAAGTAACGCAAATTTAGAACAAGGCTAGGGCATACTAGGGTTTTTCTACCCAAATGGCTAGAATTTGAATTTTTGCCTAGGGTTTTGGTAGGAAAATGGGAAAAATAACTACAGAGGCCCAATAAAAATGTTACAACCATGGAAATTTTAACTTGTGCTAATAGTGGCTCATGCTCAAGGATGTGTATCTCCTACAGATACAATGAGAAACTAGAATCTCCTAGTACAGCAGACCAGAACCAAAAAAATTTGACAAAAATAAGAAACTGCACACAAGAACCTTAAAACACAACTGTACAGAGAGTCAAAAAAATTTAGGAGAAGTAGAACTTCAAACATTGACTATGAACAGGCAGCTCTAGGAGCTCTCCTATCAAATTCTTCTGAATGTAAGAACCTGCTCCCCATTTTTCTTCAATAATATATGGGCCTAACCATATGGGATCAAATTTCCCATGTTTTCCTTTGTCTTGCATTCTTACATTCCACATTAATACCATGTCTCCCTCTGCAAAATTTCTCTGAGTAGTCCTTCTATCATATAGGACTTTGCACTGGGCCTGCAAATTCTCATTCTTGATGTGTGTATCATTTCTTACCTCATTTAATTGAATCAAGTCATTCACTCTGACTATCATATCTTCTTCAACATCTTCATCATATTTCTAAATGAACTGATACATCTGTAACAAATTATTTTGGGGTAATCTTGCATTTATTCCATACACTAAGTCAAAAGGGGCACATCCTATTGCCTTCTTGACTGTAACCCTATCAGCCCACAGGGCTTGTAGCAATTTGGAGTCTCAGGCCTTCTTGTTTTTGTCCAGAACTCTTTTCAAAATCTTGATTAAACTTTTATTGCTGGATTCTACCTACCCTTTTCCTTGTGGATGATAAGCAAATGAATATGAAATTTTAATACCATTATGTCTACAGAAGTCAACAAACTCTTCTGACCTAAAACATAATGCATTATCAACCACCATAGTTTTTGGGCAACCAAACCTTGTCAAGATATTCTGCATCATAAAATCTATTACTACCTTGCTGGTTGCTCTTCTTGTAGGGATTGCCTCAACCCACTTAGTGAAATAATCAGTTGCCACTAAGATGTAAGAATGTCCACCACTGGACTTGTTAGGGATTTCACCAATGAAATCCATACCCCACTTCTGGAAAGGGGCTTGAATAAAAATAGGTCTGAGAGGCAAATTCCCACTGAATTTTAGTTTTCCTGCAAACCTTTGGCAAGGATCACACTTCTTAACAAACTGATGTGTATCCTTGAAAAGTGAAGGCCACCAAAAACCTACCTTGATGATCTTGTGGGTTGTAGTCTTAGCCATGTAATGTCCTCCACAAATTCCACTGTGCATTTCATGCATCAAGAGCTTGGCCTTCTCCTGATTTACACATCTAAGCAAAACACCCTCATTACTCCTCCACCAAAGTTCACCATTTATAATTTCATATCTCAAAGAGTGGAGTTAAATGGTTCTTCTCTTTTTGTCATCCAAATCAGGGGGTAAGACCATCTTTTGTAAATATTTGACAATATCTTTATACCATTCACAACAGTCCATGTTGCACACATAAGGTCTTTGATCCTCTTCTAGCATATTGATCTGGTTTGCATTTAAATTACTTTGGGCCATCAACTTTGCTAGGCCTAAACCTCTAACCAACTTTTTAATGTGGATATCAATGTTAAATTCTTGAATTCTGTTAATCCACCTACATCTTCTTCCTAAAACCTCTTGTTGGACCAAAATGTCCTTAACTACAGCACTTGGTACATAAGCAACCATTTTGGCTCCCACCAGATAGCATCTGAATGTTTTAATGGCCTTGACCAAGGCATAAGCTTGTTTCTCAATGATATCATAATTTAATTTTGTTACTTGTAAAGTCTTGCTAAAAAAGGAAATAGGTTGTTCAAAAGCTTCAGCATTCTTTTGTAATAGCACTGCAGCAATAGTATGAGCAGATGCAAAAGAGAAAATTTGCATTGGCTTGCTATAGTCCGGTGTCCTTAAGACTGGGGCATGCTTAATGGCTTTCTTAATATCATTAAAAGCTTGAACTGCTTCAGTATTCCACTCCATTTTTGCTCCTTTCTTTAACATCCTTGGTATGGGAATACTAATTTTTGCAAAGTTTGTAATAAACCTTCTTAAAAAGTTGACCTGTCCTAAAAAGGACTGAATTCCCTTGATATTTTTTGGTAAAAATAGTTTGTCAATGGCTTCCACTCTTTTAGGATCTATCCTTAAACCATCCTTTGAAACAATGTGCCCCAAAAGTTTCCCTTCTGTCACACCAAAGGCACATTTCTTTGGGTTTAAAGAGACCCCATACTCTAATGCTCTGATAAAAAATTTCTCAAGATGTTGACAATGTTGTTCTTCTTTGGCTGAGAAAGCTGTCAAGTCATCCTGATATACCACCATAAATATATTAATGAAATCTGCAAAGGCTACATCCATCGCCCTCTGAAAAGTGGCACCTACATTAGTCAACCCAAAGGGCATTCTTACATAAACATATGTTCCCCATGTAGTTGTAAATGCAGTTTTAAATTGTTCTGTATCTTTGACCATCACTTGATTGTAACCAAAAAAGCCATCCATCATGGACATCAATTCTAATCCAGTAACCTTTTGTAACATGTTCTCCATATTGGGTAACCCATAGCTATCTTTCAAAGAATTTATGTTAAGATTTCTGAAGTCAACACAAAGCCTAATGTCACCATTCTTTTTTCTGACAGGCACTAAATTTGAAACCCAAGTAGAATGCTTGATTGACTTGATTATTCCAGCATCCATCATCTTCTTGAGTTCACTCTGCATTTTGGGTGCCAAGGTAGGGTTAACATGTCTTAGTTTTTGTCTAAAAGGTTTTGTGCCTTCTTTAAGTGGAACCTCATGCTGAAAAGGGTCCTTTCTATAAGCTTTAAGGTCTTCATAAGTTTTAGGGTCCTTTCTGAGAAGGTCAATCAATTTTTTTCTAATTCTTGGGGAGAGAGACCTACCTATATAAACTTTCTTGGGAGCTATCCCTGTGCCCAAGTTTATCTCTTCAAGCTCATTGATTTTATCAGTACTAGCTGAGAAGGCCTTGTCTTTATTGTCAAATTCCCTTTCAAGAGCAACTAGTCCTTTAGGAACCTTGTTTGATTTTAATTGCAAAACCTCTTTCCCAAATATGACATCTTTTCCATTCACTATATTAACATAAGCATTGAAATCCATTTCTTTATCAACAAAATGAGATTCACAATGGAGAAACCTTAATATATCTTGGTCATCAGAAAAAACTTGCCAATTATCTAGATTGTCAAGGATGGAAGGTCTGGCTTGTACCTCTATATTAGAAACATCTGCAAATGTAACATCTTCTGGTCTAAGGGCTATATTAGCCAACAAATCTTCCATCCTATTCTGACTTCTTTCCATCCAAAAAATATTAAAAGCACTAAAGCTTTCAATCTCATCCCAAACTGCATTCCTATATTGTTTCAACTTCTGATTCTTTGAAGCATATTTTGATCTAATTTGGGATATGACTAACTCAGAGTCACCTCTAACTTTCAAACACTTTATGCCATGCCTTGATGCTAATATTAGACCAATTAATAGAGCCTCATACTCTACAACATTATTTGTGCATGAAAACAACAAAGTAAATGAGAACTTGAAAGTTTTACCATTTGGAGATATGAGCAATATTCTAGCTCCAGATCCTTCATTGCTATTTTCTCCATCAAAATACATGGTCTAGAGATTATCAAGGTCAATCCATCCTTCTTGGATTTTTGATTTGTGGGGAGGCTCAACACCTTCCTCTACTTCCTTATCTTGGACCTTGAAGGCATTAATATCAGTATCAAGGAAACAATTCATGTTGTCCTGCTCTTCTTCTTCAATCATATGAGGGGTCCTGGATTCCCTAGTGACCTTAATATTCTATCCTTCAAAATTAAAAGTGGCAAATGATAAGTCACACTGTATGCTTCCTCCCATAGAGGCACTCCATTTTCTTGACAATAACATTCCATACTGGGGAGGAATATCCACTACCAAAACACTCATAGTTAGTTGTTTGTTGGGGTATGCAGCCAATCTGTAAGGCAAAGCCTTAATATTTCCAACAACTGGTACTTCTCTTGAATCCATTTCTTGACACCTACCATGGGGTGTATCCACTTTCAAACCTAAAGACTTCATAACTTCAGTAAGCATAACAATATTTGATGCTCCAGAATCAATCATGCAATTCTTTAGCAACTTTCCATTTATTTGTAGAGTCAAGAAAAAAGGATCAATTGATCCTGCTGTGGTACTAACAACATTTGTGTCCAAATATATTTGAGGGATTTTAGAAACAATCTCCTCACTACAATTTTCATCTTCTTCATCCACAATTGCTACTTGTTTCTCAATTATTATTTTTCTTTGAGAATCAATATGTACTACACTTTTTACCCATTTCAAGGCACTTTTCTTAAGTTCTTCTATTCTCATCATCTCTAATAATGGAACTTTGACAGTGATTTGAGACAATAATTTACTCATGTCAATTGGAACATACTTTAAATTAGGTACATCTGGTTTTGAATCTACAATCTCTTTATCAACTTCTTGGGTGGATGTATCTGCAAGTTTGTCAATTTGGGCCTTGTTTTTCTTTTGCAAAACTGGTACAACCTTAGCAGTAGACTTAGTTTTTACCTTATAAACAATATTAGGCTTAGCAACTTTCTTTACCTTGACTTTATCAACAAGATTAGCATCCTTAGTCTTTTCTTGTGAATTTTTTACATTCTTATCTATTTTCTTGATAAAAATGCCAGTAGGCTTGGGGTTTGCATCACCAACAACTCTATTCCTCAAGTTATAATTTGCCTTTGCCTAAGTAAACAAATTGGCTATTATAAAAGCAATTTCTTCATTAGAAGGTCTTCTCAAAGTAGTTGTTTGTTCATTCTTTTGAACATTACACTGGATGTTGTCAGGCTCACTATCTTCATCATCTGAAAAAACTTGTTGATGATATGATTCATTTCTAGTTTGGGAATGTGAAGCATCCTAATTTTCATCCTCTTCAGTAGAGTCTACCTCACTCAAAACATGAGAAGAGAACATCCCACATCCCTGGTTATCATAAGGTTGTTCCTCACTGCACTCCTGCTCTTCTTGAGGAGAGACATTTTGGGATATGGCACAATAATCAGGATCATGTGGTGACTGACAGGCAATACACCATGGGACCTCCTCCACCACATTCATTGAATTTCTTTGCAATGGATCAGGGGTCCTATCATTTGGTTTATCTCTTTTTGTAGGAATAAAAGGCTTCCCATCTTTCCATTGAGTATTGTAAGGGTAATTCTGCATCCTTGGCAATTTGTTGAAATTATTTAAGGGAGACTTGTCTCCTCCTGCAGCTTTATTACCTCTATTTTCACTAGGCTTCAGATCCTTGATTGCTTTTAGAATCTTCTTTAGGCTTTCATCATCCTTAGGTTTCACACCTTGAGGCTTTCTCAGATCCTTTCTATTCAACAAAGGAGACTTGTTATCTTCTCTCCTTCCCAACTTTCCTGAGATTCTCTGATTGCTCTCTATGTTCAAAGCTAACTTGTAAGCTTCAACCAGGCTCCTTGGATTCTTATCTCTCAATAGGTAACCCATCTTAGAATCAAAAGCATTTAAATATGTGACAAGGCACACTTTGTCATCTAATCTGATGACCTGCAACAATTTATGCATGGCTTTTTGAAATCTAACATTAAATTCAATAACATCTTCATTGAAATTCTTTTTTATGTTATTGAACTCATTCAGCATAAAACCTTCATGTGTTTTGTCACCATACTATTCTTTGAAGCAATGCCTAAGCTGATTCCATGAACCTATGCTACCATGTGGCAAAGCTCTAAACCAATCCCTTGAGTCCTTTGTTAAGGACTGCACAAATAATTTCATGATAACATCATCAGGCACAATGTTATAGTCATCAATTACATCAATGAATTTCTTTAAATGCTCCTCACAAGTTACAACATTGCTTCTTGTGAATTTAGGAAGCTTCTTTCTGACTTCTTTAGGGATGGGGTTAGGATAACCAGGGATACCAGTAAAAACCAACTGTTTACATCTTTCATGTATAATCCCTAAATTAGGAAAACCAGCACCCTAAGATGTGGATGCATTAGTATTTGTGGTGGTAGCAGTTCCAAGTCCTCCTAGTGGGGGTACATTTGTTGTCTGATTTGTTACATTTGCAACATTTTCTGCTTGCGTCATGGTAGAAATATCAAGATTTGTAAGCCCTACAAACCTTTTAAGAAAATCAATTTTCTTTTTCATTTCTAAAGTTGAAGCTTCTAATTTTACCTTTTCAAGTTGTTTGGCTAACAATTCTTGTTCTTTTATAGCCTTTTCTAGGTCTTCTTCCAACCTCAAAGCCTGGTCTATAGGACCCTTGGGGTTTACAAGCTCTTCAATTGAAATACCCTTTCCTTTTTGTTTCCCTTTATCCTTTGGAACTCTTGTTTCAAAACTTCTTTGAACAACAGGCTGCTCACTTGTATTTTCAGGGATAGGAACATAAATTATAGCTTCCAAGTCTAACAGCTACCTTTTTAATTGATCAAATCTTATCATAGCTTGTCTAACTCTTTCTTCCTTTTCTTTTTCTCTTTTCAGCCTAATGGCTGCTTGTTCATGAATTCTTCTTTCTAATTCATCTGTTTCATCAAATATTTCCTCAAAATCAGGCAAAGTTGTTTCAGATTCTATTTGTTGTGCTTGAGGGTCTTCTTGCTAATCCTGAGATTCATGAAGGCCTTGGGCTACTGAAGAACCAAGGGTGAAAGGGGGAAGAAAGTCCTGACCACTTCTACTTTTACTTCTTGACCTTCCTTCCCTTCCATGCTGTCTATTAGGATTCATCCTCCTATTTTGGGGTCGTCTTTCACCCTCTCTTTCTATGGGGGAGTAATAATCCTCATATTGATTAAGGCCTAGATCAACTGCCTCCTCATATTCTGAGGCATTTCCCTCTTGATTAGGGGGAACAACACTTTTTTGTCTTGAGTTTCCTCTTTGTTTCCAAGTCAGAGACATATCACTATTATCCTTTTCTCTTCTAACTTGGTTTTTTCTAGATGTAGTAGGAAGCCCACTCTGCAGAATTTCCTTAGGGTGTTCCCTACTATAAGACCTTGTGTTTTTGAAGCTCATAACTATATATTATAAAGTACTAGTCACAGAGATGCTCAGAGTCACCACTCATAATCTAGTGAGATAATTTGAAACCTTACTGAAACTAACACTTATACTCTTTAATGAAGTCCACTGGATAAGTGATAAGCCAGCCAAGAATCTAATCTCAACTCATACCCGCGTTATCTAAGCTGATTTGTAACACCAGAGATATCAAATGATTGAAATAGGTAAGCCAGGAGTCAAGCTCAACTTGAAACCTACACTATTTACTCTTGACAATATTTCTCTATTCTCCAATAGAATCACTGATTTAATGGTGACCTGGAAGGGCTGAATCAATCTGAAACTTGATTTATCAATGAAAACACTAGAAATTATGATTTCCTTAACAAGACTTGTTTATCTCTCCCCAGCAGAGTCACCAATTTGTTTGTTCCTAGATAGGATTTTACACTCCATGAGATACCAATACGCTTATGATGTATATTAAGGATTGGTTAGTTCCAAATGTGAGCAATCTATAAGCAATTGGTCCAACTATAGAGATAAGACTACCCTCTTCTACTTCTGGCTCTGCAAAACCAAGGCAGGTGCACCTGATCCAATAGTATTAACTCCGATTGATAGTTCTAACTCTACCCCTTATTTCTTTATTAGATCTTTCAATAGATGAATACAGTGACAAAGTACTAAACAACAACCTATTGTTCATTGACTCTCCATCATTGGGTAGGACAATACATAAATGTAAATAAAATTAAAAGACTGGTAATGATTTTAATGATTTGGGATTACAAGGTTTGAATCACTCTTCTCAACACAAAGATAGGAGAATGTAGGCGAGTGCCTTATCCTTTGGGAAAAATATTAAGGAAAAGGATGAATACAATGGTGTCTAAAATTGATCTTTAAACATAAACACAAATACCTCAACTCTTTCCTACTTATGAAAATCCTTCAAATAAACTCCAAGAACACATATTCCACTTTGAGAAATATTTAATCTAACTCTAGGTTGGAACTCAAAGCACAAATACATTCACATAAACCTTATGCAAAGATTTAAAGATTCAAAGAATAGAAAAAAGGAGAGACAAATATCTGAGATTTGTATTAAGTATAACCTTTCACCATGTGCATACAGTACCCAGAATAGTAAGCTTGCAAGATAAGAACATCAATCTGTACTTCTTCTCTATTGTTTGATAAAATGATATCAAAAATTACAATCCTTAACTGAAAAGCTAGGGTTTCAAAAATTCTATCTTTTTAACACCTAAACTTCCAATCCCTTAGAATGATCATGAAAAATCCCTTTATACCAAGAGATGCCACAAGCAACCGATCATTCTAGGGTTAGAAAATTAACCTAAAAAAAACCTTTACAACAACCCCAAAGGGTTTACAATAACTGCACTACTGAAACAGATGAGATATTTGCAATTGAGTCGACATGCTTTATGTCTCCAATGCTATCCCTGGCTCCTTTTCAACAAATCTGATTTTAATATCTCACTGTCAAACTGCAATGAATGCCCTTCTGTAACTTATTCAACCCTGATATTCATTTGGCTTGGCATCATAGGAAACAAAATTGGATTTTAGCTGAAATTTATGTCTTCTATATCCTTCCCCAACTGCAATCTATACTGAAGAATTCAATTCCTAGCCACCGCGTTGTTTTACATGACTCACTAATTCAAAAACCCTAGCAAAACCCTGTAGGATATTTGAATTTGAATAAAAATAGTAACCGGCTCAACTTTAAAATGTGACCATTGATGCATTTTATTCCCAGCAGATCAAGCGGCTCATAGAATCCCACAAAAGTCAACAAAAATCTTTAAAAAATGCTTTACACATCACTAAATCCTCAACCAATGAGAAAAAGGCATGTCAGCAATGAATCGGCATACTGGACCCACTTCTTCATAAGCTTTAGATCAAACAGTCAGTGCATAATCTTATAGCTTTGACACATCCTTTGAGCTCTTACACCGTCTGTTAGATCATCCATGTTGTGACCCCACTGAAGTGTTTGGGCCCTACTCTTTATAAGGCTCTAAATGGATGGCTGGCGTAAGGTCGCATAACCTCAAAAGATTCTACGTGATGATATGCCAACTGTCAGATCTTCCATCTTGGCATCCCTTAGAATCTCTCAGGCCCACTGACATGTCTGCATCCTCCTCCAACTTAGCCAATCAAATCCTGACATCTCAGCAACACATGGCAATCGGTCCCACTGTTCTCAGCAAGCACTTAACCTTTGTTACTCTATGAATATGCGACTGAAGGGAAAAATTTAAGTCACTTAATGCCTTCTTTGACCATGGTTAAGTCAAAGGATTCAGTGAACAAAGAACTTCACTGAATCACTGAATCATGTGTTAACCCTTGGTTATATTCTGAGAATGTGCGAAGACCTTTATTCACGTATTCACCAAATCTTTTTTAAAACTTCACCCTTTAGTTATTTAGCGAACTGGTGACTGAAGCCATTCACTTATTCACTGAGAAAATTAGAACACTGCTAACAAATCTGAGATTCAGCGAATACACCTATTCATCCATTCACTGAAAGTTTAGAACTTCGCCAAAATAATATGAGAGTGCGTAAACACTAAAGACTTTATCAGTGCCACCAAACCCTTGTCTGAGCTGCCAAAAAACCTTTGATAACCCTAGGCTCACCTACAAACCACCACATGTCATCATACCATTTGCTATCTCCACCCAGTCACCTCTGACACAAGACCCACCCACTTAGAAATAAGATCAACGGTTGTGTGAAGTTCGCATAGAGCTAAAAGATTCTATGAGAACATCAAACAACCGTTAGATCAATCTTTTGATACTGCTCTGTAGATTCTCTGACACAGGACCCTCTAACAAAACTCAACTCAGCACTTCGTGGACCAATGAAAAAATGCCAATTGCGCACACCTGGCAGTGGACCCGTTGTATGAAAAGGTGATGTCACAAAGCATAATGAATAGTTGTTGTAAGTTCACAAGCATCTGACACACCCCCTTGCAGACTTATGCTAACCATTAGATTAAGATGTTGTTAGAGCCAGACCCAAGAAAGAAATAAGGTCAGAAACATTAGAAAAAATTAAAGCGCTAGACTTAGGAAAATTAAAGTTGACAGACATAGGAAATATTTCACTGGGTGCATGGAAACTTAGGGAAAATGAAGACCGCCGGGTGAAGATATTTAATGGACATGCCTTATAAATTTTTCTAAGTGGCCCAAAAAGTAACGTGAATTTAGAACAAGGCTAGGGCATACTAGGGTTTTTATACCCAAATGGCTAGAATTTGAATTTTTGCCTAGGGTTTTGGCAGGAAAATGGCAAAAATAACTGCAGAGGCCCAATAAAAATGTTACAACCATGGAAATTTTAACTTGTGCTAACAGCCCGCAAGAAAATTACCATTAAGGCATATGATAAAGAGGAACAAAAATCCAAAGGTTTGGTTGTGCTGCCAATCCGAGTTGGACCTATTGAAAGAGATGTCACCTGTCAAGTTCTAGACATTCCCCTTGCATATAATATACTATTGGGAAGACCGTGGATTCATGAAATGCAGGCAGTTCCATCCACATATCACCAATGTATCAAGTTCCCATTCCACAAAGTAGAAGTAACAATACCTTCCAATATGGACTATTCTTGCAATACACTCACACAAACTGCTGACAGTTTTGTCCCAACCAATAGAGAATCCACTAAATTCTTTGATGCCAAACTCAAATAAATGGAATAGACTCTGAAGCTCAAAGATACAAGCATGGGAGAGTATCAGATTGAACCCGTGTTGTCATTAGCATCTCTACCTCCATCTCTGCGTTCCTACAGGAGACCCTCTGAGAATAATAAACCTCCTGACATTGCTTCTCAAATAGTATATGATGGTGCCTTTGTATGAGCCACAATGCCACTAGAAGATGAGGATGAGGATAGGGCTATTATAGCTTGGATTTATAAAGGGAAAGACACATCTAAACAAATCACTCTAGCTCATGACTTAGAACAAGAACCATACAATGAAGCCTTCAAAATCATGAAGCACTTTGGTTACAAAAGAAGTGGCCCTATAGGGGTGAATGACAATGGCTTACTTAAACCAATTGAAGCCATAGGTCACCAAACCAAAGACACCATAGGTCTAGGCATCAAGAAAATCCTATTTCATTTAGGGATTAACAAATTTATACCAGAACCAGAACCAAAACTAGAATTCCAGCCAGAACTTGAAGACACTACTACAGTGGCAAATCTAGAGGACAGTTGTAACGAGGATATTTTTCTCTTTCTTATTCCTCCTGATCTTGCTACATTCCTTGTAGAACTAGATGATTTTGTACCACGTATCAGTATGGTAGAGACTAACATTGATTCTAATGATACTACCTTGGCCACCCCACTAACATATGAGTGGTTGATAGAAATCCAAACTACTGATCCTAATTATGTAGGTGAGTTGTACATGCCACCATCCTTTCAAGGGAATTTCAAGAAGGAACAAAATCAGAAAACCATTAATACTACAAGAGATGGACATGAGTCAGATGGTATAGCCAGTGTTGATGGAATTCCTATATCAAGCATCACTGACTCACATGAGTATGAGTTTGATTTCTTGTTTAACAAAACTTTTGATAAAGATATAGATGATGTTCATGTGTATGAAAACCTTCTCGAAGTAGGTGAAGGGTCTAGTGTTAGGAGGACTAAGTGTGATTCCACTAATGTTAACATACCCTCTACTTCTGACATGAGGTCTCGAAGGGACTCGAACACACCTCTGGATGAAATTTCTTTAGGTCTCAACTTGCTTGTTCGCGCTTTTGATGACTATACTATGAATGCACTTGAACTCACCACTTCTCTTTCACTCCACCATCCTGAGCTCGTCGATTGGAAATCTCCATCTTCATCTAGCAAAGTCCTTATGTTCCAGAATGACTATACCATTGCCTGTTACCTCAATGTTGTCAAACCTATAATGTTCTCCACCAATGAAGATAGTGTCAACATGACTGAAGCTGATATCAAGTATCTCAGTCATAAAATCAAAAGAAAAAAGAATAGATACTCTAATGGTGAAAACCACATTGTGGCAATGTCAGAGCCAAAAAAAGTAAAAATAAAAGACGTATCCAAGGGTGAAAACCTCTCTGAGGCACTTGAGCATGAGATACTTGATACACTTCCAAGTCATTTTCAAGAAAGATCATTGCTGATCGAATCGACCCAGCCAGTGAACTTGGGCACGAAAGTTGCACCTTAGATTACTCATTTGGCACAATCACTATCTGCAGAAGAGAAAGAAGAGTTCACCAATTTCTTTCAAAGCAAGAAAATTAATTTTGCATGGACTTACTCTAATATGCCTAGATTGGATCCTAATCTAATCATGCATCATCTATCTATTGCACCAGGTGTTAAGCCTGTCAAACAAAAGCTTCGTAAGATTCATCCACATGTGGCACTCCTAGTCAAGGCAGAGTTAGAAAAACTTCTCAAAGTTGGTTTCATCAGAGCCATTGACTACGCGGAATGGATTTCCAATATTGTTCTAGTTACTAAGCATGATAAATCCCTCCAAGTCTACATGGATTTTTGGGACCTGAACAAAGCATGTCCTAAAGATGAATTTCCATTACCCAATATTGACATGATTATAGATATGATAGCTAGCTATGAAATGTATTCTCTAATGGATGGTTTCTCTGGTTACAATAAAAAAAAGACCACGCCAAAGAATCAAGAAAACACTGCCTTCACATATGCTTGGGGAAATTTCTATTGGAATGTCATGCCCTTCGGACTTAAAAATGCTGGAGCTACATATCAAAGGGCTATGACCACTATCATTCATGACATGATGCAAAAAACAATGGAAGACTATGTAGATAAAACTTTGGCTAAGAGCATGCAATGAAAGGCACATTTTACAGACCTGGGTCCTATACTAGATCTAATGGAACAATTTAGTCTGAGGCTCAACTTAAAAAAGTGTGCATTTGGTATCACTTCTAGAAAGCTATTGGGTTACATCATATCTGCTAAGGTCATAGAGGTAGATCCTGAGAAAGTTCAAGCTATCATGGAAATGCCTCTGCCAAATAACATCTGTCAAATGAGAGGACTTCACGGTAGACTACAATCCATTCGGTGCTTCATTGCACAACTAGCAAACAAGTCACAGCCCTTCACCAAGACTTTACATAAAGGTGTGACTTATGAGTGGAACAAAAATTATGACAAAGGGCTCACACAGATCAAACAATATCTTGCAAATCCACCAATATTGATGCCTCCTATTCATGGGAAGCCACTCATCCTTTATATCTCAGCTACAAATACATCTTTGGGTGCCCTATTGGCTCAAGAAGATTAGAACAACAAGGAAAAAGCCATTGATTACATCAGCAGAACACTGGTTTCATATGAAGAAAATTATTCAGTCATTGAAAAGGCTTGCCTAGCAGTGATGTTTGCTTCACAAAAATTGTGGCACTACATGCTTGCTCACACTACAAGACTCATTGCTAAGATTGATCCATTAAAGTATCTACTCAGCAAAGCTGCCCTCACAGGTAGACTGGAAAAATGGGTCATGATACTCAATGAGTTTGACATTGATTATGTAGAGAGAAAGGCCATCAAAGGACAAGAAATTGTAGATCAATTGGTAGAAGCTCCTCTCAAGGATCATCAACCATTGAACATTAAATTTCTAGATGAGTCCATAATGCTTCTTACACATAAAACATGGAATATGTTCTTCGATGGGTCATTCACCCAGCAGAGATCAGGTGTTGGAATATTATTTGTCACACCACATAGATATTATTTACCTAAAGCATACAAGATGTTGTTTCCTTGCACAAACAACATTGTTGAGTACGAGGCTTTAATCAATGGCATGAAGATAGCCATAGAATGGAGAGTAGATGAACTTAAAGTCTTTGGAGACTCACAATTGGTCATCCATAAAGTCAATGATGTCTATTAGACAAAAGATGATAAGTTGGTGCCTTATAAATGGATGGTTGATGATCTAAGAAAATACTTTGCACATATCACTTTCCAACAAATTCTGGGAGTAGATAACAAAGAATCTGATGCCATGGCTACCCTTGCCTCCATGTTACAAATGTCATAAAATGACTTTCGACATGAATTCCTAGTTGAGACATTATGCTACCCAGCCTACAATACTCCTGAATCTAGGATGATTTGTTCAGTCATTGGACGTGATTCATCCTGCTACCATCATATCTACTCCTACCTCCGGGACCAAATTATTTCAGACACTTACACCTAGAATGAGAAACGTCACCTAATCCATAGTGCTTCATGCTATGTCATTGTAGCTAATGACTTGTATAGGAAAGGTCTAGACGGTACCCTCCTTAGGTATTTAGAGCCCAACAAGTCCAAACGTGTGTTAGCTGAGGTGCATGAAGGCATCTATGGTTCTCATTCAAGTGGCCTGACATTAGCTTGTAAGCTTATTAGAGCTAGTTACTATTGGCTGGATATGGAAAAGGAAGCTACATAATATGCCAAATCTTGTAAATAGTGTCAGCTCCATGGAAATTGGATTCACACTCCTGCCAAGGAGCTCATTCCCTTCATCAATTTCTGGTCATTTCAACAATGGGCCTTTGATTTGGTGGGTCAAATTCATCTTTCTTCCTCTAGAGGACACAAATTCATTATCACTGCTACAGATTATTTTACTAAATGGGTTGAGGTAGTACCTCTGACCATAGCTGATGGCAAATCTATAGCCAAGTTTATACTAAATTACATCATCTATAGGTATGGTGTACCCTCCTCAATAATCATTGACAATGGGGGGTTGTTCAAGAACAAGGATCTAAAGGAATTATGCACTAAGTTCAAAATCATTCAGCACTGGTCTTCCATCTATTATCCCCAGGGTAATGGACAGGCAAAAGCATCCAACAAGATGATTCTCAAGATCCTACACCACCCAATTCACAAATCTGGTAGAGATTGGTACCTCCAGATTAATCTAGCTTTATGGGCCTATAGAACAAGAATTTGAACACCAACAGGGGCCACGCCCTTTGCCTTAGTTTACAGAGTGGATGTTGTGTTACCTATTGAGGTTGAGATTCTTACATTGTGAGTCTCTCTGAAGGGCCTCATTACTGATGAAGATATTAGAATATCTCAGCTGCAAGAGCTAGAGTTACTGGATGAACATTGGAAAGTGGCGTTCAATCACCTCCCAGACTATTAGAAGAGGATGTCCAAGAGCTACAATAAGAAGGTCAGACCAGGGAATTCTGAGTGGGTGATCTCATCCTAAGAGAGAACCCCAAGAATCAACAGTAGTGGATTCAGAAGGGAAAGTTTCAACCAAATTGGCTTGGTCTATACAGTATCATTGCAGCGTTTGGGTCTGGTGCATATCAACTCTCTACTACTAGAGGAGAATAGCTCAAAGAGCCGATCAATGCTCTGCACCTAAAGCGATTCTACAGCTGAGATATCTTCAAAATGTTTCTGTACATACTCAACTCTGAAAAATCCTTAAAAATTTGTAAAATGTCCTAAAAAAATGATCATCTTAGTGAAAACCTGGTAAACAAGTGCCTTGATAATACCAAAAAAATTGAAAAATACAAAAAATACAAAAAAATAAAAAATACCAAAAATACCAAAAAATAAAAAATTCAAAAATTCAAAAAATACAAAAAAATCAAAAAAGAGAAAAGTACAAAAAAAATTTGGAAAAGAAAAAAATGTGTCATTGATGAAAACCTAACAACAGGCGTCATGGTAGCAAAAATAGAATTTCTGCCAAGATGGTGAAAGCCTGGTAAACAGACGCCTTTTGTTCCCCAAAGCTATACCTCTTTCAGCACCGCTTGGCTCTGTATCGTTGATCCTTGCTTTCCTACTTTAGTTTGCTTTCCCGCCTTTTCAGCTTTAGTTTTCTTTCCTACTTTAGTTTGCTTTCCCGCCTTTTCAGCTTTAGTTTTCTTTCCTACTTTAGTTTGCTAGCTCATGCACTTGCTCTCAGTTATCTTTGAGATTGTGCTTGACTCTACATGGATTGAAACTGGTCACACTTGGGGGCACCTTCCTGGTCTAGGGGGCATTGTCCTATCATTTTCAGAGGATTTTTCTTGCATCAGTCACCAGTGGTTCTCACTGTGTCTACCTACTGATGCCTAGCTATTATTGAGATTTCTCTCCTTGAGGATCTCTCGTGTATCAGTCACCAATGGTTATCACTGCATCTTTCTGCTGATACCTAGCTATCACTCAAATCTCTCTTCTTGAGGATCCCTCATACATCAATCACCAGTGATTGTCACTGTGTCTACCTGTTGATGTTTCATTCGCTCTCAGATCTATCTCCTTGAGGATCTCTTGTATCAGTCACCTGTGGTTCTCACTATTTCTTCTTGCTGATACTTTGTTTAGCACTCTGATTTCTCCTTGAGACTATCTCTCGTGTCAGTCACCAGTGGTTCTCACTATGTCTGTCTATTGTCATCATCTTGTTGAGACTTCTCGCATGATATACTTCCTATCTGACTTCAATCCACTTAAACTACAAACTGAAACTAAAATTGAAAACTAGATTTTTGACTCTTTGAGATGTGTTGAGATTTTCTTTTGTGCGCTTGTCTTTTTTCTTTATCATTTCTCCCCAAGCAACTCCAAGATGTCTCTCTTGATTGAGAGAAGTGAAGACTGGGGGCATGATCTTTTCTTTGTTTTTTGTTTGCTGGTTTAGTTCCAATGATCCAAAGGATGCATATAAGAGGGGTGTCCACTATGAGAGCCTTCATCCTATATTAGATGGCCATGTGTACCTCAACTCCTTTTATATGGAAACTTTAGTGAGGTTGGTTCTTCTCCTTGTCTGTTTGAGTGACTTCTTTCTACTACAAGTGAAATTTTTGACGCTCATCCTGCAAAGTGAATGTAAGGGTCACTGCGAGCACCTTTGATATGCTTATCATTCACTTATAAAAAGGAGGAACTCTCATGTGTCTAGCATGTTTGTATGCAAGAAACATTCAGGTCATTTTAGAAACTATGCTTTGATGCTTAAGTTAACTTGCAAAATCAAAAGGAATAGGTGTTCAGGTCATTTTGGCTTCTTGTTCCTTAATGCTTACACCTCATTCTGACAAATCTAAGACTAATGTCATTTTCATATTCTCATAATTGCAATGTCAGTGAGGGTTGTATGACATCCTATGATCATGTGATACTAAAAACTCTATGATGATAAATATCTAATGGGTCCAACAGCCAAGTCCTAGAGATTGCATCTAGCTTAGGCTTGCATTTTCATTCTAGGCTTGCTTAATGACAGTATTTTTATGTTCACATCCTCCTCCTAAATTTTCTCACTTGGGGTTCTCATCTCACATCCCAGGTTCATCTTGACTGTAGAAGTGTCTGATCCTCACTCTCGATCTTCAAACATTCTTTTGGTTAGTACATGTCATGTATTGCAATATCCAACATGAGATGATTAGTACCATATACATTGCATTTCCATTGCATCCACAAAGTGCATTACTATAAACTCATATGCATATATTCTACACCTACATATTCATATACATGTGCATTCATCATAAACATAAACTAAATCATAAATTTTATCTATCTATCATTGCATTTCACATTGCATACATATATAAAAAAAACATGTGCACATTCATTTGCATATTCTTAAAGGAACCATTTGCATCTCATATCTACTCATCTAATCATATAGGAAACATATCATAAAATATCAACATGAAAATAATATATGACATGTACAATGATACCAAAAAGACCAGCTCATATATATGTTGGTCAATATCAGTATACAAAACAATAGTGCTACTTGAGCATGGTCTATCAAAAATGGGCTACAATATATTGAGGTCCTAATCTAACTATGACCATCACCGCCTGGAGGAGGTGGAGGGGGTGGCATGTTTTCCTATGGTGGTCCCTGTGGTGAAGGTCCCTATGGAACTTATGGTGCTCTGGCATACTATAAAAACTACATAACCTTCTTTGCTAGATCTGGAACAACACCAACATATGATGCATAGTAATAAGTTGCCTAGGAAGCCTTGTATCGAGTCTCAATCTATAACCTATCTAGGTCATCTCATAACCCTCTAATATCTATGTCCCTCTCTGATATATGGGTGTCCCAAATGGTGACATGTATGTCTCGATCTGCCAGCTCTCTCTGCTCCTATCAGACCCTATCTCGTCTCTTTCGTAGAGCCTCCTGCAGCCATGTGACCTGATCTCCTAGGGGTGGTCCCTGTGCAGCCTAATCATGCATGACTATGTCCTCAACCTATACCTCCTTGTCAGGAGGTTGCTGCTATGAGGTATCCCTAGTCCTCTACCTCATGGATCTCTCATGTGCACCGTTGTTGCCCACACCAGAGTCTAAACCCATCTACCTAGGAGGAATGGGATTCTACCCAGACCTCTGCCTAGACACCTGTTGTTGTGGTATCTATTGTTGTTGTTGTGGTATTTTTTTCTGATGTTGTGCCACCTATTGCTACTATGGTGGTGGTTGTACTACCTGATGTTCCTAGCAGCCCATACCACCAAGATCTATAAATATAGGGAATGGATGTGCTAACAAATAATCCATGTACATTGGCATCATCCATGGATCTTTAACATCTGCCAGGTAATCCCATCAGGCTAGCGACACCCATGCCTCTATCATGCACTTGCCCTGATCCAATCTCACCTGCCAACCCTTCTTCACCTCATCACCAAAGTGGGCATATGTGCAGTACTCCTGTGAAATTTTATCTGGCCTCCCAAAATGCCTCAGGACCAATGATAAAGGGAATCACTCAATGATGTTGATGGTATGGCCTATCAGGGGACGTGAGCAAAACATATGAGGAACCTCATGTCTGGCATCATCCTAAACCTCTGTCACTACCCATGGTTTCCAAACCAGTGCTACCATGTCATCTATCTGAGCTCGCCACTGCTCCATCTTATCCAGTGTTGGTTGGGTCATAGGGCCTTTATACCTATATATGTAAGGCTCTAAAGGCTACTTGGTATCATGAAAAACTAGCCTACATACGAGAAGATGCTCCCAAGCCCATATCTTCAATATGAACATGCCAGCATCCATGCTACACACATCTCAATATATGATCTCATGCATCTCATGGTACATTTGTGCCAGCATGCACTGGCCCCATCCAAATCTCACAGTTGGCTAATATAGCATCCTTTGTAGCATGCATCCCCAATTGCACTCTAGTCCGTGCTATCCTCAATCTGGTATCAGATAGCAACCCAAAAATGTTGCTAGTACAATGGCTAACCTATGTCCCACCCCATAATAGCTGACCAAATCCTCCCACGAGATGGCCCGACCCATCAATAGATCATCTTGGAATATGGCTCACAGTGCCAAAGTGCCTGCTCTTGGCTGAACATCATACTCCATGCATGGGCTGTGGAATGGTACTTGTAGGATCCTGTAAATATCCTCTAGGGTGACTGTCATCTCCCCCTGTGACAAATGGAAAGCGTTCATCTCTGAATGGAAATGCTCAACCAATACACCTAATAGCCCATGATTTACTTGGATGTCAGGTATATCATGTAAGTATGATAGACCTAATCCATTGATATATATGCACCCTCTGCATCATCCAGATGCTGCACTAGCTCTCCAATGATTAGGTGGTGACACCGAAACACAATGTCTAGGCTTAACTTTTCATTTTCTCTAGTAATTTCCCATGTGAGGAAGTAGGAGCCTCGCATGATATTTTATTTTCATGCGACCCTTTGTCTTAGGTTGCACGAGAGATCCCCCCTAAGGAGGGTTTCTTCTGCAGCATCAATGTGCACCTCATGCGAGCCCGCAGAGGTGCCCCGTGTGAGGAAGCCCTTTTTGGGTATTCCCTCACATGAGATGCGCTCTAGGTCTACATGAGGAAACTATTTCCTCGCGTGAATTTTGATGAAAAAATTCCTAAATTACCCTAAATTCATAAGAATCTACCTAAATCTCCTACAAAATCATTAAAAATTGAAATACAAGCTAATTTTTTGACTACTCATAGGTGGGTCATAGTCCATCGATCGACTATGTCATTAGGAATGCTCAAATCTATGTGATTTCACTGGCACATTCTCCATCTCATTTAGAGCTCTCAAAATCGCCAAAAGGAAAAAGTGAATAATGAATTGAAAGTGACCCCTCCAGGCCTTATATAGGTTTTGACCTAATTTTCAAAAGTGCTCTATTTTGCGTGAAAACTTCACCCTTGGCTAAATCGCTCTGAATCCATTTTCGAGATTGAAATCAAAATCTAACAGTCCTAGATAGCTCAAAATCGCATTTTAAATTTCTAGGATCAACATGATTAGACGCTTGTGTAGTTGACCTTCTGATGTTGTTTTCTTTCTGAAATCTCATCGCATTATCATTTTCTCAACTCCATCTTTTTCATCAAAATTCAACTCTAGTCAATTTTGGTCAACCATGGTCAAACTTGGTCAACAAGACCTCCAAATCACTCCAGATCGCTTATGCATCTTCTTGATTCTTTCGTAATCTATTATGAGTTCTTCTAGATCTCTGATTTTATCTCTATCTGCAACCTCTTGCTATCAATCATCTTTATGACATGTCATCTTTTGATTTTGCTCCCAAGGGGGCAGGATGACTACATCATTGAATCTGGTTGAATTAGTCTCAAATCAATCTAATCTAAATCAAAATTCCTCACCACTCAGGGCATCTCATCACTAGGGGCATCTTTGGGCCTCACATCTTATCATCTTTTCATCTATCTATTAGGTATCTGAGAAATCTAACTCAGATTCTCTTAGATCAAGCTTTGTTCTAGAGATGGTTTTCGAAACCTCATTAGGTATTGGGGCAATCTAACCCTAATTCCTAAAATTCAAGCTTCATTCTAGAGATGGCTCTTGAAAGCTCTTTTTGACTGTTATCTGGGCAATCTAACCTAGGTCTTGAAGGACTAAGCTTCATTCTAGAGATAGTCCTAAAATCTGCATCAGTTATCATTTAATCAATGGGTATTGGTGCAATCTAACCCTAACTCCTAAAGATTGAGCCTCATTCTGGGGAAAGTCTTATCTAAAGTGGTAATCCTATCAATGTCTTCACAATCTAACTTAGGCTTCAAAGAATCGGGCTTTATTATGGAGATGGTTCTATAGCTCGATCTGATCAGTGTCTTGGAAATCTAACCTCGACTTCCAAGGATTAAGCTTTGTTCTGGAGATAATCTTGAAAACCTCATCAACTATCACATCAGACTATTCTTTGAATCAACACATTGCTCGCACATCAATTAAAAGAGGGTCAAATGTAATACCCCAAAATTGGCATCTCACAACCCTAACCAATTTTGGTGCATTTAGTCTCATTCCTTCAAATTTCTACATCATCAAAGTCCTATTGTACTAGGCATTTCTATCTCCTAATTGACTTTACTTGACCTAGTGTCAAATGCAAAAAACCTCAAAATTGCATTAATTACATACTATATTTAATTCCTAAATACTGACATTTATTGCTAAATAAACCCTATGATTAATTAATTTAATTACAAAAGTCCTAGCACTTTAATTAAATTAATTCCACCCATTTTAGCTAATACGCATCAAAAAGGAATTAAATAATTATTTAGTTCTTTGAATGAAATATCCTCATTTGAATTTAATTATTCAAGTAATTGGAAAGGCCACCCATGTGGCTTTATTTCATTTATTTTATTAAATAATCTCTCCAATTTGTTTCACCTCCCACCAAGGAGACGAAGGGTCGACCATTTCTTTGCAAGAAACTCTTCAATCTCCACCCGGGCGCTTCTATATTAGAACCCTCTCATTCCTCCTTTGAAGGAGGCAACTTTCGAGCATCGAAATTCTATCAAATTGTTGTCTCACTCTTGCATTTTGAGCTATTTCTATATTGCATAATTAGAGTAATTTCATTTCTTAGATTAATGATGCATATGTTCTTAATTTAGTTTGCTTTTATTACTATTAGATTCATTTTCTTACAAGTTTGTAACTTAATTTTCACTATCATCTTAGCTTAATTTCATTTGCAATCATCTCTTATACATTAAATCCTCCATTTTAGAGCTTGGTTTATGGTTGTTGGGCTCTCAATTCTGAGAGTTATTCAAAACCCCACCTAAATAGGAGGCAACAGGTTGATTCATATATGTGTGCAAAATGAGTAATTCATATTCATTTTCGTAATTGGCTAATGATAAATGACCATGTTGAAGTCTATGGTTGAATGAGAGGTCCACATTCAGTTGTAAACAGTAGTCACTAGTCATCTTGGGATCCCTAAAAATCAAGATGCAACAAGCTACGGATGACTAGGATAGGGTTAGGGTTTCCAACAACCACACCAACCAAATTCAATCAAGAAATTACTAAATAAAAGACATGCTAAGAAATCTAGACCAATTATATCCAATTTGATCTTCATTTATGGCCAAAATCCTGACTGGTATATTAGAGACTGGAAATGGAATCATTTTAGCTCCTTGTTTACTTCACTTGCATAATAATTTGCATGATTGATTCACCCATTTTTCCACTACATGGACATCCTTCACAGATAAGCATCACTTCTGGACCATAATGTGATAGTGTACAAGATCAAATTGAGTAGATCGGTTTCCTATGCATTTAATAACTAGTCCTTTAGTCATAGAAAACCCTTAAATAATTTAGATTATTGGATACAATGGTCAATTGGTCAAGTTTAAAATAGGACTATTGATCTCTATCCTTTCTTAGCACATCGAGCGGCTCTCATTAATTGGCAATAGTCACTTAAACCTTTAAAATTGTCTGGCCACATCATTATTATTGGCAACCAATCAAGAGCGAGCACATCATCACATTTGGCACTATCTTTATCTTTAACTGCAACAAGAACCTTTAACTCTAAATCATTCAAAGATTACGTGACTAAAGGATTTCTCATAGTCACTGAAAGTTTATCTTAACCTGAGCTCAGTCTGTAGATCACATGAACAAAGCATTCACATGATTGCATAATATTTTCTTGACATGTGGTTTCATCTAGCGAACACACGATCACTGCCCAATCCAAATTGCATCAACAGCCACCGCTAAGTCACAAAACCTTTTAACTTAACTCATCCTCTATCTAGTGATTCAGTGACTGAAACCATCTCTAATTCACTGAAGGTTATCCTTGACTAGGGTTAGACCACAAGAATGAGTGACAAGGCAAATCTCATGATTGTTGAACAAATGCATTGACCCTGGTTAAATCATGAGAACACATGACAATCATTGATCTTTCCCTTCATCTTCGATTCTCATTCATCACCCAAAGCCTTGTCTTAACTCAATCTAGATCAGAGATCACGTGACTGAAGGCATTCTCTGGATCCCCAGATCCTTTCTTAACCCTAAGTTAGATCTTGAGAACAAGCGCCAACCATTGATCCTAATATGAATCGACGATTACCATTCATTCATAGAATGTTTGAAGACTTATTTGCTTTATCATGAGATGAGGAGATAACTATGTCACTGGATCACTAAATGTTAGGAACATAACTGCCAAGATCAGGAGAACACAATAACACTTAGTTGTAGAATCGCTGAATCTATGACTTAACCATCATGCCCAGACTTGATGCTAACCCTAACTTAACCCAGGCCATCTAGAGATCATGTGACCAAAGCAAGTCTCATAATCTCATAACATTCATCTTGACCAGGGTTACATTTGGAGAACATGTGAATGCTTCTTTCGTTGGATCGCTGGATGCCTAGCTCAACTCAAGTTTGATTTGGAGAATATGCACCAGCCGTCGATCAAGATCAACATCAATGGTTCTTGCCTATTTTTTGAATGTTAAGTGCCTTAGCCATTTCATTTGGAGAGTTAGTGACTGAAGGAAAATAGAACCACTCACTGGATCACTTGATGCCAGAGCACTAACCGCTAAGATCAAGATATTAAGAGATTACCTTAGTTGCTGAATCATTGAATGAATATTTGACCACCCAGACTTGGAGAACATGTGAACAAAAAAAAAAAAGGTGTGTGCACAAACAAGACTTAAGTGGCCAGAAAAAGGTAATGAAGAAATAGATTTGGCTAGGGTTTTGTGGACTTAGACAATTTTTATGAAACCCTTGGACATGGACAAACCCTATTTCTCAGACCTTCAAACTATAATATCTCACTATTTATTCATTTAAGAACATGTGATCTTGACTAAAGTTTGCACACACCCTAAACTATCCTTGACTAATTTTGCAAGCCATAATACATCGTAAATGTTCTTCACTGATCATAACAAGTTTGCAGCAGGACATGGCAATTTCACAGGGTTTTCATAGGATAAGACCATTTTCTTTGGATTTTGGCAATGATAGGAAAATGGGCTAACAGGGTGATGCCAAATTTCTTACAAAGCTTGGTGACATCCTTATTTTTGAAAGGAGATTTTTTATCAATGAGGTATGCTAAGGTATTCCATAGAAATAAATAGTGTAGTTTATGATGAAATTCGAGATCTATTTTCCTATAGTATAAGTAAAAGGGTATAGCTTCAACCCATTTCATAAAAAATTTAGTGGTAGCAATAGTTTTTTTGTGGTCAAAGGATTTTTTTTGAAATATTTGGCCAACTAGGTCAAAACCCCAATGTGAGAAAGGCCAAGGTGTGATGGTGGGTTGAAGGGATTGGGCAGGTGTGTGTATCAAATTATCATGTTGTTCACAGGCAACACATCTCTTCACATAGTGGTAAGAATCTTGCTCCATGGTTGGCCAATAGTATCAAGTACACAACAACTTCTTATAAAAATTGATTCCACTAGAGTGAGCCCTACAAATTACTCAGTACACCTCTTCTAAGGCCATTTGTATTTCCTATGAATTTAGACATCTGAGGAGGGTTCCATCAAAGTGTTCCTAGAAAAGGGTATCACCAAGGATAGTTTAGCAAGAGGTTTAGAGCATGAAGGTTTTTCATTGGTTAGGTGTGAGGGTAAGCAGAATGATCCAATCATGAAGGTAGGAGTAAATTTAATTGGTACTAGGAGGAATGAGGACCAGTAAGTTTACACACCATTTCATATTTTGGTTGGTCATAAGTGGGCACCATAAGATTCTCGACAAGAAACTCACACCGCAAACTATGTTCTGCCATATATATCAAAGTCCCAATGGTAGCCATTGTGTTAGCTACTTTTTTATTGGCTCTTAGGACCTAGTGGAATATGATCTCTATGAAGTTGGATTTGAGATCTTTGACCATTCTTAATGCAGTCAAGGTGAGTGGATCTAATTAAGGATTGGCCAACCTTGTAGCCAAACCAATATGCAGCAGAAATAGACAACAACCACAATAGATCTGAGATAAAACATAAGTCTTTATTCATCAACTCATGAATTACATGCAATGTGTCAGGTTGTAAGGCCTTCCTAGTTACGGCCAAATACAAAGAAATTAATAGTCCACATGATCTCACAGGATCCAAATCTTCTCTACAACATCAATATTTAGCTAGCCCAGGTCTACAACACACAGCACACTGGTAGGCAACCAGGAAAGTTCTAAACTTGTACTCGAACTTCCAAGCAATCTTCCCGTTCCTAAGCTCGTAGGCTACTAACTTTCCTTCCACTATCTCCTGATCCTTAAAAAACTACCCAAGCATCCTATAAATATTTATTCCCAGCCACAAGTCAACTGATGAAACATTTAACCCTTACAAACAAATATTAAATTCCAAAACACCAGTCGGCTCTCAAATAGCCTTACAAATAAATAAACTATCCAAAATGGCCCCAAATGATCATTAGATCTGCATAAAAGAATGCAATGCACTAGATCTAGGTCCCCATACATCTAATGGTCAATCCATAACATGAGGAGTGTGACCCAAATCTATGGAACCAGTCAGCTAAGCTTATCCAACCAAACAATCCAGTCGGTAAGCAAGAACACCAAGCAATAGAGGAAATAACCAAGTGCCAGTCAACCGACCACACCAAGCATGACCAAGAAACACAGTTATCATCGAGCACCAGTCAACTAATGCCTTCATTTATCAAGTGTTCTTTAGAGACCGAGCACCCCAGTAACCACAGAAACTGAACAACCAATCTCCCAAACTGAGCAAGTACTCCACCAAACCAAGATCAAAACTAACAATCTACCTTCAAGGACAAACATATTTTTGGTTGATACAGGATTTCCAAGAATCCTAGGATGCTCTTGCATCAGACACCCCAGGTAAGAAAGATTTTCTCATAAGGAAATCAGGAATGCCTCAAGGGAATTAGAATAGGTATGCCAAATCTTTTTTAACCCGTATCTCTTCTTGTCCTTAATCCCAAGTAGTCTTCACTTCATTCATTTCTCCCTACAACAAGTTCTTCTATTTTCCACATTTCTTATCCTTCCGGTCGGCAACTGATAGCAACTGACTCTGACCACTACTAGATCCCACATCAGGCTTAGGATTCTCTATCACATTACTTTCAGCAACTGTCTCACCAGTTTTACCACCTTTTTTCCTATTACTTTGTCTACCTTCAAACTTCTTATTCAACTTCTCTTCAATCTTTAATGCCATCTGATAAGCATCACCTATTGTTGTCATCTACACAGTAAGTAACTCTTCCTGAATACTAGGTCTTAAACCATAGACATACCTAGCAACCTTCTCTTTATCAGCTTCAGAATGACTAGTCCTAATAAGGATTCTGTAAAACTCCTTGGTATACTCCTGTGCCAATTTGTTAGTCTACTTCAAAGCTTGCATCTTCTTAAACATGTCCAATTCTTAATCCACTAGAATGAATTTCTTCTTCAACTTGTCAACCATTCAGCTCCACTTAGTGATCTTTTCTTTTCCTCTTCTACCCCTTTCCAACTGAACTTCTCCCCCCAAATATTTGCTTGACCTCTCAACTTAGTCTTTGCAAATCTAACCCTATCAAGATCTTCTATTTCTTCATACTCAAAGAACTCATCAATCTCATTGATCCAATCAATCAATTCTTCTGGCCTAAGGCTTCCAAAAAATGTAGAAACTTCAATCTTAGGTCTTTTCCCAATCTTAGACATAGCTTTTAGAATTTGATTCTCCTCAGGATCTCTATCTTCTTCTATAGCTTCTTCAAAATGATCTTCTTCCTCAAATTCATCATCACTATCCTCTTTCAAGGTAGGCTTCTTCTTTCTCAATTCGTCTTGCAGGTCTTGCACTTATTTTTGCAAATCCCTAAAATCATCAAGACTGAATTCTCTAGCAGCTTCCTCTTCCTCTGAGATCTCACAATTTCTCCTCGGAGGCATCTTCAAATCAAGATCCAGACACGAACACACAAGATCCACTTGGCTCCAACAAGAACAGACTTTTCTCAAATAGGAACAAACTTCACTCTAACAGGAACAACCTTTGTTATGATACCACTTAATGCAGTCAAGGTGGGTGGATCTAATTAAGGACTGACCGACCTTGCAGCCAAACCAATATGCAGTGGAAATACACAACAACCATAATAGATCTGAGATAAAATAGAAGTCTTTATTCATCAAATCACCACTTAATGCAGTCAAGGTGGGTGGATCTAATTAAGGACTGACCGACCTTGCAGCCAAACCAATATGCAGTGGAAATACACAACAACCATAATAGATCTGAGATAAAATAGAAGTCTTTATTCATCAACTCACCACTTACATGCAATTTGTCAAGTTGTAAGGCCTTCCCGATTACAGCTAGATACAAAGCAAGTAACAGTCCACAAGATCTCACAAGATCCAAATCTTCTCTATAATATCAGTATTCAGCTAGCCTAGGTCTACAACATGCAACACACTGGTAGGCAACCAGGAAAGATCTAAACTTTTACTCAAAATTACAAGCAATCTTCCTATTCCTAAGCTCACAACCTGCTAACTTTCCTCCACTATCTCCCAATCCTTAAACAACTACCCAAGCATCCTATAAATATTGATTCCCAGCCACAAGTCAGCTAATGAAACATTTAATCCTTACAAACAAATATTAAATGCCAAAACACCAGTCGGCTCTCAAATAGCCTTACAAATAAATAAACTCTCCAAGATGGCCCCAAATAGTCATCAGATCTACATAGAAGAATACAACACACTAGATCTAGGTCCCCACACATCCAACGATCAATTCATAACACAAGGAGCGTGACCCAAATCCACAAAACCAGTCGGCCAAGCTGATCCAACCAAACAATCCATTTAGTAAGCAAGAACACCGAGCAACATAGGAAATAACCGAGTGCCAGTCAACCGACCACACCAAGCATGACCAAGAAATGCAGTTATCACCAAGCACTAGTGAACTAATGCCTTCAGTTACTGATAATTCTTTAGAGACCGACCACCCTAGTAACTGAGCAACTAGTCTCCCAAACTGAGCAAGTACTCCACCAAACCAAGATCAAAACTAACAATCTACCTTCAAGGACAAACATATTTTTGGTTGATATAGGATTGCCAAGAATCCTAGGATGCTCTTGCATCAATTCTACAATAAGGAAGCAACTTATTATCCTTTTTTTGGTACTTGTCATTAACTTTCCTAATAACCAACTAGGAGTCACCAAAGACAAATAGATTGGTGATTTTCCATCTAATAGCTTAACAAAGCTCTCTTACCAAGGCCTCATATTCTACAATATTATTTGTGCATGTAAATGTTAATTTATAGGATAAGATCCCCTTGTGGTTCCACAAACAGAATTCCTACCCCTGATCCTTTTTGTGTGAAAGATCCATCGAAATAGAGTTTCCATTGTATACTCGGGGTGACAATCATGATGGATTCATCTGGAAAAAAATAAACAATAGGATGATCTCCTAAAATAGGAGCTTTTTCTAATTAATATTCTATGACTTGTCCCTTGATGGTTTGTAGTCTACATAAACAATATCAAATTCACTTAAGATCATGACCCATTTAGTAGTATGGCTAGTAAGGGCAACTTTTGATAACATGTAGTTGAGTGGATCTATCTTTGCAATGATTTGAGTCTTGTGATTTATCATGTAATGATGTAGCTTCTATGTACAAAAGATAACAACCAATTATGATCTCTCAATAGATATGTAGTTCAACTCATAACCAACTAATGTTCTATTGAGGTAGTAGATGACTTGATCTTTTCCATTGTCATCTAGCTATGTGAGAAGCACACCCAGTGTAACTAAGGTAGACAATATGTACAAGATTAAAGGTTTTCCTAGAACAGGTGTGACCAACATTGGTGGATTAGCTAGGTACTACTTCAATTTTTCAAAAAAAAATTAACATAAGATCCTATAGGAACTTGATATCTTTGTGCAGGAGATGTGAAAATGGATGGATCTTTGTCTGCCAATTGAGATATGAATTTGTGGATTGATTGGAGTCTACCTTGTAGGGTACATAGTTGTTTCACTATCTCGGGAGATGGATTTCACCTTATTTGGATCTACCTCAATGCCTCTATGAGACATGATGTAGCCTGGTATTTTTCCTAATTTTACACCAAAGACATGCTTCTTAGGATTCAACTATACATTATACCTTTCCAACCTTTCAAACATTGTGGTAAGGATGGTGATATGTGATTCTCTTATTTTTGATTTTCCGAGGATATCATCCACATAGTCCCATGATGTCATGAAGTAGGTCATGAAAGATTATTGTCATAACACATTGATATGTGGCTCCTGCATTATTAAGGATGAAGGGCATGACCTGGTGTAGAAGGTACCCAAGGGGTAGAAAAAGTAGTTGTGTATTGATCCTCTGCTGCAATTATGATCTGATTATATCTTGAGAAACCATACATAAGAGACAACATCTCATGTCATGTCGTCAAGTATACTATAATGTCTATGTTGGGGAGTGGAAAATAATCCTTTGGACATGCTATATTGAGGTCTCTGAAGTCAATACAAATATAGATGCACCCAGTATCTTTACCCATCGGCACAATATTAGAGACCCATTCTGGATAATCAATAGGCCTAATGTATTCAATATCTAGCATTTTCTATAATTCTTCTTTGACTAGGAGTGCCACCTATGGATGCATCTTACAAAGTTTCTGTTTAACAAGATTTGTCTTAGGATACATTGCAAGATGATGTACAACTAGGTCAGGATCCAGTCTAGACATATCTATGTAGGTCCATGTGAATTTTATTTGTGCCCTTTAGAGAAACTCATTCATATCTTTTCATTATTTCTCATTAAGTGATGTTGTAATGAATGTGATCTTAGGATTCTTTGTTGTGTCAAAGTTGACTTCTACTATATCTTCAATTAGGATAGAAGTTTTCTCTAATGGTAAAGACATGAAGGGTAAGTCAACTTCTCCCTCTTCTAGCACCTCAAAAAGGTTTTCACTAGAAGACACGTCCTTTATTTTCTCTTTTTCCTCACCCAAAGGTGCCTCAAAGAGGTTTTCACTAGGGGGTTTTTTATTCTCTTTTTTATTTTTACTTAATTTTTCACTTTTGCAACTAAGATATTTGACTTGGATACCGAAGTAGGCATGATCATTATATTGTATCCTATGCTTGAGATCTTATAGATTTATTAGGCCAAAGAATACTAACACTACCTCATCTAAATCAAATATGTCCAAAGAAGGTGGTGAATCTTGTTAGTACCAATCAATAAGCTCAAGGTGTTTAAGTGGAAGTTTGGGGGATGAAAGGTCAACTGCAGTGATGGCTAGGACATGGTTAATGTTGATGCTATCATCTTAAATGTAATGGAAAGAGACTTCAAATAATTCCTCCTTATTGTCTAAATTTATCTCAACTAAACAATGGTCCTCAGTAAAGGGCAACTTAGTCTCTCAGGAGCCTAATCAATTTGTCTAAATTTGTCTGAATTTGTTGCTTTGATAAGCATTTTCCTTCCATTTATATTTGATTTTAGGCTTGTTCTATGATATCCCATGCTCTCCACAATGGGAGGGGCCTTCACATACTTGTCCTTGGGGAAGTCTAAATTTTTTTCTTTGTCATCTCTAAAGAGATAAGATAATATTTTAGTTTCCATGTGTTCATCTACAAGGGATCCCCAATTTCAAAAGTGGTCTTTTTGTAGTCTATGGTTTCTTTACTCCCCTTAGGAAAGATTTTTGAGGGTTTACCTTAGGATTGTTGGGATAGAGTGAGTTTTCCAATGCACATAAGATTTTAAAACTTGTATTCCCCCATTCCTTGATTAGTTAATATCACTTTCTTCTTAGACTCGGGAGATTTTTCTTTAGTGACTTTCTGTTTTCCTTTGGTATCCTCAAATGTTGGTGCTTTTGTAGTATGTGATTTTTCAGCTTATTTAGTAGAATATTTTTTAGTAGAGGATTTTGTGGGTTCCTCTTTTGTAATAGGTCCGTGAAATTCATTCAGTGGACAATAGTATAATTTCTTACTTTCTAATCTCTTGCAATATTGGAAAGGTTCTTGATCTCCAAGAATAGTGACCTCTCTTCCATGATGTGGGAATTTTACACATTGATGGTATATGGAAGGTACACATGTGATAGCGTGTATCTAATGTCTTACCAAAAGTATATTGTAAGGTAGGTCAAGATCAAGGACTTAACAAGTACTCTCAATCAGGTTTGGGCCCACTTGTAGAGGTATTATGATCAAGCATTTGGATTATCTTTTTCTATCATCATAGGCTTTTATTGTAATTCTCTTTGTGACATCAATAAGGTCCTCAAGGAATCCCAAATGTTTGATCATCTTCATAGTACAAATGTCCAAATTAGATCCATTATCTATCAAGACTCTCTTTATTTTTATGGAATGAATGATGGCTTTGATATGGAGGGGTTTTTTATGGTGAGGATCTGAACCACGAAGGTCCTTATCTATGAAAACTAGGTGTTGTGCAGCTATGTTCCCAATCATGGCTTGTAATTGTAAGGCATTGATGTTTACAAGAACTTGCAAATCAATAAGGGATTTTTCTAGGACTTCCTTATGTATAGGGGATGTATGGAGAATATCAAGTATGGATATATGTGCGAAGTCTTCCTTAGTTGTGCCAAAAGATCATAGCACAAAGAAGGTCGAGTGGATGTGGATGGTACCATTGGTGGAGTGGCAGCAGCTTCAATGGTAATATTCCTCTTTTGGTGGTAGCATTGCAATATGCACCCTTAATTTTTAGGTTGTATACATGGTTTTCAGATTCTTCTATGTGACCAAAAAAGAAATCAAAGCCACAATAGTCATTTTCTTCAATACTTCCACACATAGAGTCAAAACCCTGGATGGTGTTAGTGGAGTAGTCATATGGCATTGCTTTGGATGATGAGGCATTTTTATGATCATGTTTTGGAAATGGTTGACTGTATATCTTGAGTTATGCATTGGATGATATTGATGTTTGTCCCTGAACCTTAATTTTTTTGTCGTCAATAAGGTCTTGGATCAAATGTTTCAACTTCATACATTTCTTGGTATCATATCCTTTAATGCAATGATAATCATAGTATTCATTATATTTGTACCAAGATGGTTTGGGTTTATTGTCATTATATGGTTGAGTGTTAGGATATATCATCATATTTTGATCAACAAGTCGTTAGATGATAACACCAAGTTGTTCCACAAGCGAAGTAAATTGTTGACATTGATGTGGGCCATAGTTGTTATTATTGTTGTTGTTGGTGGTGGTTTTGTTATTGTTGTGTGGAAATAGATAGCCTTGATTATGAGGTTTTTGTTGTTGTGAAGTGTTTTGATTTTGTTGATTGTTGTTAAGATTTTGGCTATTGTTATTTTTGTTATGGTTTTTATTCTAATTGTTACGATTGTCTTGATTGTAGTTGGATGTTTGGATATTCTAGACATGTTTAGCATCTTTTAATCCATCATTGATTGTCCCTTTTTTCTTAGCCCAAAACTTAGGTTTTTTGTTGTTAGATGAAGGGGTATATTGTTTAATGGTTCCCTTCTGCAAGAGACCATGTTCAATGATTTTCCCTCTCTTAATAGCTACCTCAAAAGAATTAGGGGCGGTCATTTTCATTTGGAATGACATTTTTAGTACCAAATTCTTAGTGAATATGTCAATGAGATAGTTATCATGTATCTTTAAAAAATAGGATTTGTGAGGTGTCTCCACCTTTGTAAGAAACTAGTAAAGGTTTCTCCCTTTCTTTTCTTAGTGTTACACAAGTCACTTAGAGACACTTGATGTTTGATGTTATAGGAGTATTATACAATAAATTTCTCTGCAAGGTTAGCAAAGGTAGATATAGACCCAGTGGTAAATTCATGAACCACTCTAGGGAAGGGCCTCCAAGACTCCTAGTGAAGTTCTCTTGAGATAGTTTTCATTGTATGAGACCTCTTGACATGTAACATAGAAATCTTTGAGATTTTGAACAAGGCATGTATCTCCATTGTACTTTTAAAATTTAGGGATCTCAAAGTTTGGAGGGATTGACTTGTCAAATGGGTAAGGACATATCTCCTTAAAAGAGAACTATTTCTTTCCTCTATTTTTCATTCTATGAACGAGACTCTTGAGTTCATTAATCTGATTGGTGAAGTTAGGTGCATTGTGATGTGTAAGTTGTGGTCCAAAAGATTGTCCTCATCCAAATTGTGATGTGAATCCAAATTACATAAGTCTTGATGTAGGAGGAGGTGTATAGTGAAATGCTTTAGATGTTTTCAGGGTAGATGTCTTCAAGACTCAAAATGGGATATAGAAGAGTGATGAACTATATTGCACTCTAGATTGTGAGTTTAATATTTGTGGTAATGATGTTTGAGCTATATTCAACACATTATCACCCAAGGAATTATATGTGTTTGTTATGGTTTGAGTGCTATTATGTGATGTCATATTGGGTATAGCATTAAGGATCTACTAGATTTATTGATTTGTTAACTCAAATGTTTGTTGTGAAGTTGATGCAGGTAATGTTGTAGAAAGCTCACTAGAAGTATCCTTACATTTATCTTATGAGGATGTTTTTTTTATTGTAGAAGTTGTAGTTGTTTTGATGGAGGCTCTAAATTTTATATCATTGTGGTAAATTAAAGAGTCATCAAAATCCTCAAGAACTGTGACCCCATTATGAACAAGGTTCATAAAAATCTCAGCTTTTTTGGCTTAAATTACTTTTTCTACCATCTCCTGGTTATACAGATTCTTGAGGAATTATTGGACTTGTGGAGTTAGCTCTATTTTAGTTTGTTCATGTTGATTAAAAAAATTCAACCTCTTCCTCTACTTGGTTTGCGATGTCGTCTATGGTTGGAATCCTCATGCTTCCAGTGAGTGTAGAAGTAAAGGGGTTCTTGTTATCTCTACTAATGTTTTCTACAAATCTTCTCATTTTTTTTCTTGTGAATGGGTAATGACCATACAATTTGACTTTTGAAAGGACGGGGGATGGATGAAGTCTAAGGATGGTTTGGAAGAATATTTGATGATGAAAGGTAGATTTTGGACTAGGAGCAAATGTTTGGACCTTTTTTTTTATTATGAGGGCATGGCCTCAAAGGTTTTTATTTTTTATTGATTTTCGATGAAGGATGTATGATTGTGAGGACAGGGCCTCAATGAAGGTTTTGGACAACCTTAGTAAAAATGAGATCCTTTTACGTACAAAAGATTTGGATAGATGATGATATCTTTCTTCTAGTTGGAGATAGACTAATGATCTCAAGAAAAATAGGATATGTTTGATTAGATTAACCACTTGAGACTGACTATGTTCTCAAGTGATAAAAGTGTTTCTAAGGATGAGGATCTCAATGACACTTTGATAAATATTTCAACCTAGGTTTGATGATGGAGGTATGAAAGATTGGTTTTGATGGGTCTTGATCTTGTTTAGATATTGATCAATCAAGACAATAAATCGATTTAGGTCCAAAATGATGATAATACTCCTACAATATGATGATGGGATTGCGATGGTCTATTTGTATCTCTAAAAGTTGATGAGGGTGTGGTTCAAATGATATATGCTCATGAATTGTGAAAGTTTGTTGTTCAAGATGATTTTGTCATATTTCTCACATTCTTTGATTTCTTGTTGGATTGATTTCATAAGATGTTGGTTTTTCTTGGCTTCTCAATCAGATACCTTCTTCTCCTTATATACATGAGGTAGTGGGAGTTTCACTTATGTTTTTTTTATTCTAACAGAGCCTAGAAAACCTAAGTTTTGATTGTTCAAACTGACTAGTTTCATAAAATGGTTTCAAGGACAACAAGATGATTGGAAATGTGATCTCTGATGTAATTTTGAAACTCACTATTTTGAAGTAGAAATGACGATTCTCAAATGCAAATGATGTTCTATGGAGACAATGATCTCAGGTTGGAGACAACAATTGGTAAAGACAAGTGAATTTTCAAATTTTTAACTGAGTTTGACCAATCTTTAACTATTATGGATTGATTTTGGTTCCTTGATTTGTCTCTAGGTCAATTTTTCATTGGAAAGAACTAATTTTCAACATTTTTAAAAGGTGTTGACTACGTTAAGTATACCTTGATTTAAACTTTTGGGTATAACAGGCAGTTCTTGAAAACACACATATGAAAATAGTCCTGCAAGGGTCAAAGCAACCTTGCAGGAGACAAGAAATTGTGACTTTAGGGAATTATTGATGCAACTTTGAAACTTCATTTGTGTATGTTCTAGGTGACCTTTTCAAGTCACCTTGTTTTTTTACATGGTTTGCAACAATGGAGACACTTCAAGTAGTTCCTACCCTAAGGATTCGGCTGAGTGATAAAAATCTTTGCCGACAACTTGATATCCCTTCAACTCACACAGTCATGTCACCCCCTAGAGGGTTCCTATGTATTTTTCCTTTGCGAGAGCTATGAAAAATACAATCAAAAGAGACTACGCAATGAGACCTCCAATGTTGTATTATCCACTTTAAAACACTCAAGGGGATACTTATGGAGAGTTTATTCAAGAGAGTTTCTTCTCCCTCTTTGCACAAATATTATGACACTTTCGGAGGTGAACTAGGTGGCCACTACTCTAGGGTGTCTAGTAAGTGTATTCATTCAAATATATCTTATGAATCATACAAGGCCTTGTGCTAGCACAAACATTATTTAGGTCCTATAGACCCCAAAGGATACCAGACATAAGATATTGTTTCCCTTCGATACATTAATCTTAAGAAGGTATTTGATTATAGTAGGTCAGAAGAGATTGACTTTAGCTTGTTCCCACTTGGGTCATTTTTGCAAGATTTTATCCTCAATGGTAGGCCCTCTAAAAGGTAAACATGAAGTAAAATTGGATGACAACTAGGGTTCAATATTTTTTATTGTATTCAAGAGACAAGAGCATACTCTCCTACCAAAGTTGCTTCTACCAAACACTCCAGACACACATTCATTTACCTAGGATTCCTTTCTAAGTAATGATTCAAGTAGGTCAAGGTTTTGATTGTCTCAAAGAGATAAGAGAATATTTCCCTACTACTCAAAAAATTACTACAAGTGAATCCTTTAATTAGATGCCTAAGAAAAATAAGCTAATCAAAGACATGAAGTTTATTTATATCTCCTAGGCAACCTGCAAAAGACAAGCATTAGTAGTTTGTTATTCAAGTCTTCATCTAAATGTCCTACAAATATAATGTTTATGTCATTTTAAGGCAATTCTTCAAGGGGAACTTGCATAAAACAATGTCAGTAGTTTTAGCAAGCCCTTCAACCTAAAATGTTGTGACATATAATAGATTAGTAACAAAAAAATCCAATAAAATTCAAAGTTCTTTGTGTTAGGTAAGAGACATTAATCTCAGAGCGGAGACAACAATTTGCGCAAACAATGATCTGCATAGACAATGGTCAACATAAAAGGTCAAGAAAACTTTAGAGACATTGATTTGTACATAGAAAATGTTAGCTAACAATGGCAATAAAAATTCAAGATTTTAGCGGCATTTAATTTCATAAAACTATCCTACTATCATAAAATGAAATGCTAATTTACTAAAATACTATAAAAATCAATTTAAAATGCAAAAAAATTAAAAAAATTGTTAACAAAGTGGAGACACTAGTTTGAAAGCATAAACATTGATCTGCGCAAATGATAATGTGTAGATAGAGATGCCTTTGTGTAAGCAAAGATGATGATGTGCAAAACTGGATGTTTGAGTGATAGATTTTTGGAAATTTTTTATGGGTTTTATGGATGTGGGTCCCACTAGGCATGTCAAAATGTGTATGATGAAAATCATACCTATGTGGAACAAGCTCAAACATGCAAATGTAAGGTATAAATTATTTCCAACTAATCTAAAATGTTCATAAAACTTGCAAATACACAAATAGCTTCCAACATAACCTCAGATGAGCCAAACAAGGGCACCTAAGCCTTGTTGATTTGCTCTTAGAGAGGAATGTGGGTGTGCTCTCCCAATGCAAAATACTAATCCCACTATTGATTACTTGCTTAAGGTGAGTGGTCCTACAATGCCAACTAATGTATTTGATGAAGAACTCAAGAGAAAGTATGAGGAACTTGTCTCAAGCCTTCAATATTGATGCAAAATGAAGATTCAAACTATTAAACTAAGATGAAATGCAAGATTACACTAAGATCATTCACCATTAACCTAGCATATGATTTCTAGATTCAATAATGGACTAAGGTTGAAAAGCATGAAAATAAACTATGAAATTCTAGAGTAATACTAACATGATAACAATGCATGAAAAAGAGATGATTTGCAAGGAGTGAGGCCCCTTGTTTTCTATATTTTTGGAGGGAAGGGAAGGTCTTGGATGAAGTAGCACCTATGTGGCATCCACATAAGATTCATGTACGAGCCACAAGGGGAAAAGGACATGCTATGCAAAAAGTCAACTTGGATCATTTAAGGTTTGAGAGGATCTAGGTTGCTCACACATGTGTGAGCAACATGGGAGAAAGGAGTGGGAGACAAAGGTGTAAGAAGGATGCTAGAGAATTTAAGGAAGTTGGGTGGCTTCCTTGGGATGAGTTTCTCATACATGTGTGAGAAACTCATTAGCACTAATGAGGTTAGGAATAACCTTTTTAGGCTAATTAAGCAAGATTAATTAGTGGTTAGGTTTATTAGGATGAGGATGATGGGTGTAGACGAGGCTCTTTAGGTGGGTTTAGGATTAATCCACATTAAATTTGGATTAATCATAGCTTAGTAGAATATTAGTGTGTGGAGGGAATTTAATAAATACAAATTTATTAAAAAGGGGATTTATGGAGGAATCACGTATGAAATAAATTTAACATGGTAAGGGAGGCATTTATATTGAATTTAAATGCACAAGGGGTAGTGAACCCATTTAATTAAATAAATTTAATTAAATAGATAGTTGAATGTAGAAAATATTGTAATTAATTAAAATTGACTATAATGCCTAGGAAAATATTATTTAAATTAAATTAAATTAATAAGTGTACAGGGATGATTTTAGGCATCTACACCACCACCACCACTTTTAGAAATATCCAAGGAAAACAACCAATAATCATACAAAAATCCGTCACAAAAATAATAGACTTCTCCTCAAAATCTCCTCTATAATATTGAAAGGAAAAAAAATAATGAAACTTGCAACTAAATTAACAATGAAATATCTTGAAAACTCTAAGAAATTATCCCTTAAAATCTCTCTCCATTCCCCCCTTCAAAATAAAGAGAATCAATACACATATAATTCCCAAGAGGTTTGATGGAAGGGAAACCAATTCCTAACTAAATCTTAACTAAATAGGAATTATAAAATAACTCTAATACTAACATAGCTATAACAATATTATTGGGAGGTTCCTCAGATGTCGGCTCTTCAAAAGGCTCCTGCACCTAAGGCTTTCTGTGATTTGCAAGCGAGGCCTTCTCACCCCCTTCCTTGGCATTCTTGGCTCAAATCTTAGTCCTTTGATGCAAATTGCATCTCGATGCAAGGGAAGTGATCATTTGTTAATTTTTCTCAAAAGTCTTGCGCTCCTCTGAGGAAGTTCATTTCGGCTAGGGCACACTATGAAGTTTTCATGGTTTCAGAACATGATTGTTTTCCTCCCTAGTTTGAGTTTGAATGCCATATTCTTGATCTAGTGGTGGTGGGGTTTTCATCTACGCCTGGGGAGATGATTAGAGAGCCTCATAAGGATGGTAAGTTTCCATTTTTGTCACACCCTAAACATTCTGCTCCTTCCCCACTCAATGTGGTGTCAAGCAAAGAAATCAAGCTCGAGGTAAAAAAGAATGCATATTTCTTTACCAAGCATGGCCTAATCAGTAGATTTAAGGGTTATTGGCTAAGTCTTTATCAGCTCTATCAATTGATCTCTACAACTTGGAAGCCCATCTTGAAGGATGATGTTCAAATTTACCCCAGTGCAAGTGGGTTCTTTGTGGTGGTTTTTGATGATATGAAAGATACGAGAGCTATTCTTTGTGACTACTATTGGTATTTGGATGGGCACCTCCTAATGTTGAAACCTTAGCACTCCTCCTTTGACCCTAATTCAAAATCTTTTTTTCTAAAATTTTGATCTGGGTTAGACTCTAAAATCTGCCACTACAGTTTTGGTTTGACTCTTGTTTCAAGATAATTGGCAACTCTTTGGGAAGATTTCTAGGGGTTTATGAGGGGTTTTCAATGTTTTTCCACATAACCTTCACTCGAGTATTGATTGAAATAGATGTCACCAAAGATCTTCCTATTGAACTCTCCCTCCAATCTTTTAGTAAATGCTAGAACCAGATCATTAACTATGAAGGTATTCCCTTCCACTATTGCAGATGTTACAAGGTTGGTCACATGGTTGCTGGTGTAGGAGAACCTAGAAGAAAAGGGTTACCATATGGCCCTAATAAATATCCTTTGGGGATATTGAGTCCATAAGTTCTATTGTGATGATTCTTTGAATATGCAATTGAGGGTATTAAATCCATATTCACTCATATTGAGTCATTTTGTAATCATTTTGTTAAAAGTTGTCATATGGGAAAAATAGGGCCTATTGAGTCATGTATGGGATTCAAGGGTAGTTAGGAGTTTTGTTGAATGCTTTGAGTTTCATAAGGTCTAAGATGACCATATTAATGTAATGGAGTTAATCAAGTAGAGTCATAATGCAAAAAGATCAAAAATTGTCAATTGACAACTAAAAGTGTCAATTTGACAACAAATTAAAGTTGTAAACACCCAAAAAATGGTTGTATGGGTGGTTAGGATTTGGTTGTCGGTTCCCATGAAGGGAAAGGGTATATATATTGATGAGACTAAAGTTGGTATTTATTTTATGATATTTTATGCTTTGTTCCTAAACATTCCTTAAACATTTGTGTGACTTTTAAGTACTTAAGTTTGTATATATTCCATAAGTATAGTTATATCCTCAAAATTTTGGGTAGGAAATAGTATACACACTTTTCCAATACTATGTATATACATAATGCAGTATTTCATATAGCTGTTTTAATTTATGTTTTAATATTTGGATGAAATTGATTAAGTTGACTATATGAATATGCATGCATATGCTACTAACCTATCAAGAATGAAGGAGCAGCTGGAAAAAAAAATAGTTACATCAATGAAGGAGTGGAGATGTTTTAGTCACGATCAGAAGACCCATCAAGACAGCCACGGGATATGCCTGCAAAATTGAAGGAATGAATGAATGCTTCAGGGAATATAGGAGAGCATGATCATCCTAGATCTCCTCCACAATTAATGTTCTATTAAGATGGTTGTTTGATCTTTATGATCTTTTGTTTTGATTGACATGTTCTCCTTCTTTCATGGATGAATTAGTCAAAGTGTATCTGAATATTTTAATGTAATTCTCTATATATAGGGAGATGATCGATGGAAATCTAGTTAGACAAAATAATGGTGTTATTATTGCATTGAAGCAAGTTTTTCTTCAAGTCTATGTTCCGATTGTAATCCATTTTTCTAAATATATGATTTGAAGGAATAATTTGAGTTATCTTCTTTGTTTGTACTTAGTTGAAACCAACCAAGGAGGGCCCACTTGGGAGGTGGAGTAGAGTAGAGTAGAGAGGAGTAGTTTAATTATTTTTAGCATTTAAGGTAGTGTTCATTATTCATTCCTACAGCATTGTATTTGTGTTTTTTCCTACAGCATATGCGGAGATAGCCATAGTTCATGCATTAGAATGGCAGAATGAGCTGGAGTTAGATTTATGGTTGTTTATATTAGTTTATTTGTTCAGCTATGTGTTTTACCTTCCTGTAGCAATAGTTTGGTTCTTTAAATGCATTTTCCTTTCCTGTAGTAGTTTAATTAAGATGACTCTATGAGAAACTTAGTGCACAAACTGTGTTGTCCCATTTCAAGTATACATCCCTGGGTTGACAATCTAAATGCACTTTGTGATAGAAAAATAATACCTAGTTTGAATATACTATTTCTAGGGAAGGATTTGGTGTAGTTATTATTACCTATTATGAGGTTGTTCATTTCTGGCACCATTGGTGGGGATGGTGTCAAGATGAGAATCCCATTGAGTCATTCTTGATAGTTTCTTGTTTTCTAGGAGTAGTTTGTAAAGTCTGAACTTGCTTCACAAGTTCATTTAATCACTTGTATGCATTGAAGGGGAAGAAGAAGAGATGTCCATGGAAGCTTTCTCCCAAGAGAACCACCAAATTTAAATGAAGAATCTGCACAAACTAAATTACCTTTTGTTTATGCAAGTCCAGAATTTCCTCCATCCAATTCACTAGTAGAGGACCCATTTGATCCATTTGACCTTCGGCCTTTTGCTGAGATTTTGGCCAATTTTCTTGCACAATCCACTCTGAGTGCACCAAATGCTAATAGTACACCACTGAGTATCAAAACTCCTCAACAAAAATTTCAAGTTCAAATACCAGTAGTAATGGCTCAACCTACATTTCCATTTCCACTTCCTAGCTTTATCAACAATACTAATCTTAAAAACATCCCCACTGCTGCATTACCAAAGTTTTATGGCCTAATAACTAAAGACCCTGACACTTTCTTATTTGAGTTTGACACTATTTGTCAAAGTTTTGACTATAACACTGATAGTCATAAACTCAAATTGTTTCTAGCTACATTAAAGGAGTCAACCTTAAGATGGTTTATGGGACTAGGGGAAAATGCAGCAACTGATTGGGATGGGATGAGAGACCTATTTCTGTAAAAGTATAAAGAAGACTGCAAAGGAGGTGATTTGAGAGGAGATGATATCTTTCACATGTCACAAAAAGAAGATGAGACTCTGGAAGACTACATCTCACACTTCTTATACAATCTGTAGAAGAATCCTCAATATGCATTGCAAGAGGATTCACAAAAACACATCTTTTTGAGAGGAGTGAATGATAACTGTCTGGAAGCACTGGACCTTACAGCTGGAGGAGATGTATACTAGTCTTCTTGGGATGATCTCAAGAAAATTTTTTTGAACTATTCAAGATCAACAGTAAAGAAGGGTAGAGGATTTCGTCCAACACTTGCAAAAGGAAGTAGTTATGGCATATCAAAGATGGAAATCTCAAACTTGTTGTTAGATTTCAAGAAAGACATTATCAATGATATTGCAACTGACTTGGATACAATGCAAGCCAAAAAGAAGCATGAAGAAGTTGAGTTAAAGTTAGCATAGTACTGTCCACATTGTCGACAGAAAAAGAAGGACTTTAGATGCAAGCTGGTAGCAAATCTGGAAACACATCATGTTCCAACTGAGTTCAGGTAGATAGAGGGGGAAGACAAGAAAGTATTCTTTTTTTTTCAATGTCTCCCATGGGCTCCATGACAAGGTATGCCTCAAGACCCATTACAATCTTTCAATAATTATAATAGTCAATAGTAAACCTAGAATTCCCAATATCCTTCATAGTCTTTCAAACCTATGTGGAATAATGCATGGAAGCAATATAACCAATGGAGGGGACCCCAATAGTGGCCTAATCAAAACCCTAGCTATCAACCATTACCACCTCTAGTTCCACAACTAGCACTTATGCCACCTCCTACAACCACAAATTCTCCTCCATGGCCAACACAATTATCGGCTCAGCCATAACCAAATCCTAATAATAAGCAACATCAACTAGTCTATAGTACTGACACCCAACATTACCCTTCTTATGCATTAGACATCACTAATATCCACCTGAGATCTGGTACTACTCTACCAACACCATAACCACCTGTTATAACTGAAGTACTAGATACTCCTGTAGCATCAACACAACAACTAGAAGTTACCTTGCCAAATCCAACCCTACCAACTAAGATGCCAGACCAGGATGATCCTAAAAGTTAAAATAGACCTTCATTCCCTCAAAGGCTTAAGATGGATAAACCTACACTCCAAGAAGAAGGACCATTTGATATACTGGATCAGTTAAAGAACATGCACATCCAGATTCCCCTATTTCAGGCTATCAAAGATGTTCCACTCTATGGAAAAGCCATTAAAGAAGCACATCTTAAGAAACCTGGAAGAAAGAAAAAGGATCCCCAAACAGTGCATGGAATAGGTAAATTGGCTATTATAATGTTGGGAAAGGTTGTGATTCTGAAGTACTCTGATCTAGGAAGCCCATTTGTTGACATAATAATTAATGGCCAGTTAATAAAGAATGATCTAATAGACCTAGGTGTTGTTATAAATGTCATGACCAAGGACACTATGCATAGGTTGAGTATAGAGGGATTGAGGAAAACTCCAATAGTTTTACAACTTGTAGATAGTTCCATAGTTACTCCATATGGTATGGTTGAAGACATAGTAGTCACACTGGACTCTTGGTAATACCCTACTGATTTTATGATTCTATCACCTAAAGTAACCCTTGCTGGTTATCTAGTAATCCTTGGAAGGCCTTGGTTAGCAACAACATATGCTAATATCAATTATAGATCAAGAAATATTACCATCTCTGATGGCAAAACTATCAAGAAATTAGCACTCTATCCTCTAGCCCAACCACAAGTAGATCTAAAAAACCCTATTTGGCCAAACTTGGGAGATGAGGAAGAATAAATAAACTTTGTTGCTCAATTGATGATGCTGCATAGACAATATTTTTTTAAATTACAAGAGGATGACGATATACTCCAAAGTATCCTTACAAATGAGTGTGTTACAACAAGAGACATTTCTCAAAGCTCAATTTTGCAATTGACTACCTATGAAAATTGTGTCTTGCCAACAGAGCCTGAAATCATACAGCAATTGTTACCTTGTGAGATATCAACCATCCATGTATCAGAAGCCTCAATGCTAGAGCTAACCACTACTGTGCAACTCTCACCAAGCCATAACCTTCATGTTAACAATAAATTATCTCAGCAACAATTAAAATTGTTAACACAACTCTTATGCAAGCATGAAAAGGCTTTTGCTTGGGAATATGGGGACATGAAGGGATTAAGTCCAAAACTATGTATGCATAGAATATACATCAATGAAGGAATTCTACCTCTATGTCAACCACAGAGAAGGATCAACCCAGCCCTCAGGGAGATTGTGAAGACCGAACTATAGAAACTACTAAATGCTGGTTTCATATATCCAATCTCAGATAGTAAGTGGATTTCACCTCTTATGATAGTACCTAAGAAGGGGGTTAAGTGGATAATATGTGTAGATTTGTTAGAATTTAATCTTTCCTTGGTAAATATGTAAGGATAAACCAAGGTATCCTATTGTATTTGTCCTCTAGTCCAAGTGGGAGGACATGTCATATTTGTAATTTCTTTTATTAAGGAAAATAGATATTCCTCCTTATGAGGAATCCTACACTTGTCTCACACACTAGTGAAATGTGGCATACATAGAAATGGAAGTTACAATGTAACTCCTTTCTCACATCTCTATTAAAAGAGATGGCTCTCCTTCTCTCACATATGAGATACTTCTTCTTCTTGAACACTATTGTATGAGCTAAGCTCTCACTCTCTCTCTCTCTCTCTCTCTCTCTCATTCTTAGGCATTTTTGCCACTTTAATTATATCATGGGGGTTTTTTTATGCTTTTCCCCCTTCAAAATATTGTCTCCTTTATTGCTTTTCTCTTTGGTGAATGCTCCTAGTTTTGTGATTATTCATGGTAAATCTTCCTTTCCTTGCTCATTGCATTAAACAATTTCCTGTCTCTCATTATTTTGTTATTATTTTAACATGGTATCAGAGTAGATTGGTTTAATCGTGTTTTGAGTGTATAGGTAAAGGACCTACCATATCTTGGTGCACTCCAAATTCAAAGACATTGCTTAGAGAGATTTGAATCTCATTTTTAGTTATTTCAATTGTTCTTTGCAATTAGTTTATTTTGATTCATTTATATTAATCTTTTAATTTTGGTTCATGCATTACTAATTTAGTTGGTGAATATATCATATATATTAAATTAGTTTTTTTTAGTTCTTGTATTTTATTATTATTTTTTACTAATTTAGTCTCTAAATTTTTAATTATTGCATTCTTTTTTTTGGTTTCTAATATTGCTCAAAAAGCCTTGAAATAGACAAAAAAGGCGCAGCTAATCATAAAGTCATTGCCCATCATTGTTACTATTTTTTTTATCTCTTTTTTACTAAAGTTGGTATTTTAGGTTGCATGCGTTTCATGCATTGCATTGTTATTCAAGCATGCATGCATTTTTTTTTTCAAATAATACTCATTACTTATATTGACACATGCACTCATCGAAGTTCAATAATTGCTCACTGCTTTTCTCTCTCTAATTTGTTCTCATAGTTCATGCTTTCCTTTGCTTTGCATCTTCAGTCTGTTTTATTTCCTTTCTTGCATGCATTGTTTGTGCTTAACTATCTAGTTTATTTGTGCTATTCAGCTGGGTTTGTATTCTAAGAAGAAAAACTTGGTGAAGAAGCCTTACGATCTATTCGTGATCATTTTTCTTTGTATGTAATGCATTTTACTTGTATTCAGTTGGGTTGTTACATCAGAGATTGTGAAATATTTGATAATAGAGTTATAAAGCTAGCGACCTCCACGTTTCAAAGTTTTTTTTTGTTGGTGTGACTATGAGTTTTTTTTTATTGAACCTCTGTGCAGGGGTCTCATCATTTATTGGTCTCATTAGTTATCTCCTTGCCCGCAGCTTCATCTTGCTCTCATTCATTTTCCCCTCATCCTCCCACTGCATTTCATCTCCTCCTTTAGCATGATCTTTAGGGTTTACAGTGGTTGCACTCCCTTTACTTCATAGCATTCCATGATGCATTGAACATCATGTATCATAGGGCCTTCGCCATATTCCTACCAACCAAAAGCTGCTCCATCTCCTTTCTTTCTATGTTGTTTGCTCCTTTCGTTCTCAACAACCTCTGAGATTATAGTGGTGCCTTCACGCAAAAGAAGCATAGTGGTGCCCTCGGGGAAGGATTTTGTGGACATAATCTTATCAAGAACACAGCGGCAGACACCAATGGTGGTGCACAAGGGCTATGCAATCTCCAACCTCCACCTCCATTTCTCTCTGATAGTTTCATTCTTTTCATATGTGACTAACGTTGGTTAGATAGCATTATAGTTTTAGTTTATTTTTTTTGTTTTTCATTGTTTTGTTATCATTTCTTATCATCTTTTCATTTTTTTTTCTTTTTTTGGTTCCTTTTTCTCTTCATCTATTCAGATTCCTTTGCATGTGCCTTCTTCCCTTTCCTTTCGAGTCTCTCCTGCTTTGATCTGTGGTAGGTGGTGTTTGTGTTTTCATGTTGTGCGAAGTGATATTGGGTGTTTCTTATTTCTCAGCTTGTAAGTCTGTGTACATCGATTTTACCATTCCTTGCTCAAAATGTTGATTATTACCTTTACATGCGTGTGATTGTGATCGGCTTAATAATATCCAGTTCAGAGTTTCTCAAAATGTTGATTACTACCTTTGCATGCATGTGATCTGCTATTTTTTATACTGTTGCATGCACTTTTTTTTATCTCTCTAATTTTTTAGATGTTTCCTTTTGCTATTGCGATCTTCTATTGAAGGAACACGCTCTCTTATCACATCTGTAGTAGCAAAGGAAGCATCCTGGTGTAGACCAATTTTTTCAAAATGGTAGGCAAGGATATTATTGAATGTTATTGTTGTTCATATTAGATTATCTCATATAACGTTTCTTTTTGTTATTTTGCTCATATTGAGTTTGGTAACATTTATAATCATTCCTTATATTCCTGTTGGTAACATTTGGCAACAAGTTTGGCTGCTATTTCAGAGCACTAATTTAATATTGGATTCAAAACTGTCATTTCTAATTCAATTTTTTTAAAATAATTTTAGGTTATATAAATCATTGTGATCTTTGTTTTTCTCTATTTGTTTTCCTCATTCTTCATTTCATTGTTGTGTTAGTTTGCATGCAAGTTCTTCTTTATTAAAGTACTTTTAATAGTGTTTATCTTTTCCTTTGCCTGATTCACTCAAGTATTAAGGGTTTTAGTTAGATTCAATTCGATTTAGCTAACATTTTATTGCAGGTCTGAAACTTTTTATTATTAACATTTTTAGTATTTCAGTTTAGCTAACGTTTCTTTGCAAGTTCATCATTGTTCATTTAAGTTAGTTTTATCTTATATCTGTTCATTAACTCGCCTATTTTGCAGGATTGTGTTTTTTTTTCATTGTTATCAGGGTATTTAGTTTACTTATCTCTTATCTTTCTCTTTGCATGCAAGAGATTCTTATCGTTATATATTAATCAATAATAGCTTAATAGAGATCTATTAATTCTTAAGTGTTCTTAGTTTCAATTTTACCTCTGGTTGTTATTTTTTCCTTGCATGCCTCCTTGGTGTAAGCTTTTATAGCTTTCTGTTGTTGCATGCAAGTGTATATAGTTTGATCTAAGTTTCTTTTCTGAGTTCTGTTTAGTTTTGTCATTTATTTTCTCTAGTTTAGGTGTTCCTTCATTACATCTTTGTATTTAACCATGACCACCCTAATGCCAAAAATAAAGTTAACTAGTACAAATTATCATGCGTGGAAAATGCACATGACCTTCATCTTTAGATTCAGACATATTTTAGATATTGCAACTAATGCCAATTCAAAACTAGCAACCTCTGCTCCTCAAGTTGACCAAACTACTTGGCAGACTAAAAATGAGGAAACACTTGGTTTAATCAGGATCTCCTTAAGTCCCGAATTGTATGTCTTAATTTTTACTTGTACAGAAGCCCATCAAGCTTGGGACATCCTAAAAAATACCTATGACAGTGCAAATGAGACTCAAAAAATCTAGCTTCAAGACCAAATTGAAGACCTCAGGTATACCGATTTCAACTCTGTTGATGATTTCTTGCTCAAGTTCGATTCAATTAAAGTTTTACTAACTGGTTTAAAAGTTCCTCTTTCTGATTTAAGGATAATCCACATAATTATTCATAAATGTTTGCCTAGACAGTTCCAACAGTTTATTACAAATATTTACTCTCAGTTAGCTATTCCTTCTTTAGCATCTTAATTAACTTATGTCATCTTTCAAAATATGTTGCATCAAGAGGAAGCAAAATTGATTCAATTTGGCATACTTAAAACTCACAAACATGCATATGTTTCTCAAAGTCACAATAAAAATAGATCTTCTAACACTAATCAAAATTATCAAAGATATAACAAAAATAATAATTCAAATAATAATTCTAGGCCTTCCAATAACTATCATAATAGTAATCATTCAAATAGGCCACATTGCACCTATTGCAGTAAAGATGGTCACTTAATACATAATTGTTTTAAGAAACAAAAGGATGATCAATCTAATTCTCAAAACTACTCAAATGGAAAATCTAATGGAAATCAATCTTGTTCTGATTTTACTATCAATTTTAATGCTTCTAAACCACTTGAATGGATTATTGATAGTGGTGCATCTCAACATGTTACATCTCATAAGGAAGTCTTTGATTCTTTGCAACCTGATTCTATGAATATTCCTATTTCTTTAGCTGATAATTATTGTTGTCAAGTTGAAGGAACTGGTAATGTTTCTGTTCCAAATGGTAAATTACATGATGTGCTTTATGTTCCTGATTTGAAAGCTAACCTTATTTTTTTTCCTCAATTATGTCAAGATTATAAGGTTGAGTTTCATAAAAATAATTGCCATATCATTGATCCCAATACTGATCAGATAGTTGCTGATGCTAAATTGGATTATGATAATCTCTTTAAATTTTATCAATGTGTCTCTCCTAGATATTCATTACTCACTACTATTGATTTTCACATTTGGCATGAAAGGCTAGGACATTTAAATTCTTATTATATCTCATTAATGCAAAAATAAAATATGGTAGATGGGCTACCTAAGTTTACTCCTTCTAAGTTTGATTGTAATGGATGTATGAGTGGTAAAATGCATAGAGAATCTTTTCCCCATAAATCATCTTGGAGAGCTAATAATAAGTTAGTTCTCATTCATAGTGATCTTTTAGGACCTATGGAAAATACTTCTCTTTCAGGCTCTAAATATGCTTTGACTTTTGTTGATGATCATTCTCATAGAACTTGGATTTATTTCTTACATACTAAAGATCAAGTCCTTGATATTTTTGTTGAATTTCATGTTTTTGTGGAAAGACAAAGTGGTTGTAAAATTTAGATTCTTAGGACTAATAATGGTATTGAATATGTTAATCATGCTTTCCATTCTTACTTAAGATCTTTTGGTATCAAACATGAGCTTACCATTGCTTATACACCAGAACAAAATGGTGTGGCAGAACGGAAGCATAGAACAATAGTAGAAATGGCTAGATGTTTTTTACATGCTAGAAATATGGATTATAAATTTTGGGCTAAAGCCATGGCATGTACCACCTATATTCTTAATAGAACTCCTACTAAGGCCCTACCAAATAAAACTCCTGAAGAAGCTTGGTCAAGAAAAAAACCCAATTTGTCTCATTTATGGATTTTTGGCTCCATTGCTTATGTTCACACACCTAAACAGAAAAGAAAAAATTTAGATCCTAAATCCTCACCTCATATATTTGTTGGCTATTCTAAGAACACTAAAGGTTATAGAGTTTATGATCCTCTTACTAATAAAGTTCACATAGCTAGAGATGTTTGCATTGTTGAAAATGGTGTCCATGACTATTCTCAAATTTTAGATTCTGATTTTTAGTCACAGCAACATAGTTCTTGTGGAGGACCAACCTCTGTCTCTCAACCCTACTCCTCAAATTTATGCTTCTAATGTTTATGTTCCTTCTGTTTCTGCTCCTAACACTAAGGATAATACTAAGGATAATGATGAACATAAAGATAGTAATGATACTCCTTCTAATGATTTTGTTCCTTCTAGTAGTAGTCGTGATGATGATGATGGTAATAATTTGTTTACTCCTAGTAATATTTATGTTAATTCTAGGAGAAATCCTAAATGGTTTAAAGAGTTACTTAATGAAGGTGATGATTACATTTCTAGAATGGGTGGACTTATTAGAAGGATAAAATACTGCAATTATGCTCTTATGACTTCTCTCTCTAAATCTAATGATCCTCAAACCTTTGATCAAGCTAAAAATCAACCTCATTGGAAAACTGCTATGCAAGAAGAATATGACTCTTTGATTTCTAATAACACTTTGGATCTTGTTCCTTTAACTCATGGTAAAAATCTGGTTTCCTATAAATGGTTATATAAAACTAAGTTAAATTCCAATAATGAAATTAGTAAATTTAAGGCTAGACTAGTTGCACGTGGCTTTTCTCAAATTGAAGGAATAGACTATAATGAAACCTTTTCTCATGTTGCTAAAATGCCTACCATTAAATTTGTTCTTGCTTTAGCTGCTAAAATGAATTGGCCTATTCACCAAATGGATGTTAAAAGTGCCTTCTTAAATGGTGATTTGCATGAAGAAATATATATGTCTCAACCCCCTGGTTTTATTCAACAAGGTAATGAACATTTAGTTTGTAAACTCAAGAAGTCTATTTATGGTTTAAAGCAATCTCCTAGAGAATGGTACTCTAAAATCAATTATTTCTTCATTTCTCAAGGTTTTGATAGAAGTAAAAATGATCCAAACCTGTACATTAAGCATACTGAAAATGACATTGTTATTATTATTTTATATGTTGATGATTTAATCCTTACCTCTAGCTCTACTCCTTTACTTTCTAAAATTAAATTTCAACTCAATCAAAACTTTCAAATCACAAATTTAGGCATCTTGCACTACTTCTTAGGCATGAAAATTTGGCAAACTTCTAATGGTATATTTGTTTCTCAATCTAAGTATGCTCAAGATCTCCTATAAATATTTGATATGACTAATGCTAATGATGTCTCTATTCCTTGTGAATTAGGAACAAGTTAATGATAGATATGCAATCTCCTTTCATAGATGCTACTTCTTATAGAGAACTTCTAGGTAGTTTAATTTATCTAACCCTCACTAGACCTGATTTATCTTATAGTGTAGGCTTAGTTTCTAGATACATGTCTAAACCTCAACAATCTCACTTAAAAGTTGCTAAAATAATCCTAAGGTATATTAAAGGTACTCTAAATTATGATTTATTTTATGATGCTAACACTGATTTTACTCTTAAAGGTTATTCTGATTCAGATCTACGAGGTGACCCCAATGATGGGAGATCCACTAGTGGTTACTATTTTTTCCTTGGTTCAGGTGCAATTTCTTGGAAAAGTAAAAAGCAACAATCAATTTCATTATGTTCTACCGAGGCTGAATATAAAGGATGTACTACTACCTCTAAAGAAGCTCTATGGCTTAGAAGAATACTTGAAGATTTGGGTCTACCTCAACAAGAACCCACACCTTTATACTATGATAATCAAAGTGCAATTGCCTTAGCAAAGAATCCAGTTTACCATGCAAGATCTAAGCACATTTCTCTCCATCATCACTTCATCAGAGAACACATTCAAGACAAACAAGTGTCCCTCATCTTCTATAGAGGAGAAGATCAAGTAGCAGATATCTTGACAAAGCCTCTCTCTAGAGAGAAATTCCAGATTAATTGTACAAATTTGGGTTTAAAACCCTTTGATTGTAAACCCCCAAGTAAAGATTAAAGGGGGGTGTTATAATTTAATATTTCCTTGGTAAATATGTAAGGATAAACCAAGGTATCCTATTGTATTTGTCCTCTAGTCCAAGTGGGAGGACATGTCATATTTGTAATTTCCTTTATTAAGGAAAATAGATATTCCTCCTTATGAGGAATCCTACACGTGTCTCACACACTAGTGAAATGTGGCATACATAGAAATGGGAGTTACAATGTAACTCCTTTCTCACATCTCTATTAAAAGAGATGGCTCTCCTTCTCTCATATATGAGATACTTCTTCTTCTTGAACACTATTGTATGACCTAAGCTCTCACTCTATCTCTCTCTCTCTCATTCTTAGGCATTTTTGCCACTTTCATTATATCACGGGGGTTTTTTTATGCTTTTCCCCCTTCAAAATATTGTCTCCTTTATTGCTTTGCTCTTTGGTGAATGCTCCTAGTTTTGTGATTATTCATGGTAAATATTCCTTTCCTTGTTCATTGCATTAAACAATTTCATGTCTCTCATTATTTTGTTATTATTTTAACAAGATTACAAAGAGCTTGATAATGCAACAAAAAGGGACCATTTTCCATTACCATTCATTGATCAAGTGCTAGATACATTAGCAGGCAAAAAGTACTTCTTATTTCTTGATGGCTATAGCAGCTATAATCAGATTAGCATTGCACATGAGGACCAAGAAAAGACAACATTCACATGTCCTTGGGGAATGTACGCCTACTTTGTTCTGCCATTTGGGTTATGTAATGCTCCTGCAACCTTTCATAGGGCTGTAATTAGCATCTTTGCTAACATCTCACATGACTACATGGAGATTTATATGGATGACTTCACTACATTCAAAGTCACATTTGAAGAAGCATTGAAGAATTTAGGGAAAGTTCTAATCAGCTTCCAAGAGCATAACTTGTCACTCAATAGCGATAAGTATTTTATGATGATGCAAGAAGGAGTCATTTTGGGACACTTCATTTCAAAAGCTGGCATAAAAGTGGATCCAGCAAAGATAGAGGTAATTCAAACATTGCCCACTCCTACTAAGCAAAAAGAGGTTAGATCATTTCTAGGACATGCTAGATACTATAGACATTTTATTCAAAACTTCAATCAAATAGCAAGTCAATTGTATACTTTGCTTACAAAAGAGGTTGAATTCACATGGACCCCAGCTTGTGAAGAGTCATTCATGTAGCTTAAGAACCTTCTTACAAAAGCACCAGTATTAAAAGGCCCTAATTGGACTTTTCCATTTCACATACATACTGGTGCATCTGATTATACACTAGGATTTGTCTTAGGCTAGAAGTCTAGAAACCTTGAAAATGGTATTTACTACATTAGTAAAAGTCTACATGGCCCAGAGTTAAACTACACAGTCATATAAAAAGAACTACTAGCAGTAGTCTATGCTCTAAACAAATTCTGGCACTATGTAATAGGATACCCCATATTTGTTCATACTAACCATGCTGTAATAAAATATCTCATGAACAAACCCACCATTTCAGGTAGATTAGCTAGATGGCTACTTTTGTTAAAAGAATTTGATCTCACAATAGATAAGTTGGGAAGAGCCAATGTAGTAGAAGACTATTTGTCCAGATTACAACATGTGGATATAGATACTTCATTGATAGATGGCACATTTCCAGATGAGCATCTATTTCACATTAGTATTAAAACTCCATGGTATGCTGATATAGAAAATTATCTTGTAGCCAACATGATGCCTGACCACTTCTCTCCAAAGGATAGAAAATTGCTAGTTGAAAAGATCTTTGAGTACTCATGGATTGATAATACATTATTCTACATAGGTCCAGATCAGGTTATGAGGATATGTGTTCGAGAAGATGAGAACTATGATATTTTGCATGCATACCATAATGAACCTTGTGGAGGAAACTTTGCAACAAAAAGAATAGCAATGAAGGTGCTAACAACAGGCTACTATTGGCCAACACTTCACAAAGATGTAGCCAATTACACCAAGAAATGTGACAAATGTCAAAGGATGGGTAGGCCAACCAAATTAGATGAGATGTCTCTCAACCCACAAGTAGTTGTCACACCATTTGATAAATGGGGAATGGATTTCATTGGTCCTATAGACCCTCCATCAAATGGAAAAGCATATATCTTGGTATGCATGGATTATGTAACAAAATGGGTACAAGTGGAGGCAATGAAGCATGTCTATGACAAAAAAGTGGCAGCCTTCCTGTATGAAGAAATATTTACTCGCTATGGAGTACCAAGAGATTTAGTGAATGATTAAGGGGCACAATTTGCATCAAATATAATAATAGAACTCATAAATGAATATAGAATCAGACATGGGAATTCCATCCCATACCACCCATAGGCTAATGGTCAAGTGGAAGTCACCAATAGGGAAATTGAAGCAATACTTACAAAAATAGTTTAACTACACTGAAGAGATTGGAGTAGTCATCTAGAAGAAGCAGTGTGGGCATACAAAATCACATGGAAAACCACAACTGGATTGACTCTATTTGAACTACTATATGGAAAAATAACAATGCTACTAATTGAGTTTGAACACAAAACACTAAGGACTCCTTTGAAGCTAAATATGGACCTTCTTGCAACTCAGTGTGAATGCTTACTGAATCTCAACTCCTTGGATGAGATGCAAAAATCTACACTAGAGTGCACAAAAATAGTCCAAAAATAGAGAAAGAAATGGCATGACACCCACATCAAGAATAGGCAATTCCAAGTAGGTGACTGGGCACTACTATTTGATTCCAGTTATCAAGAAACACAAGGCAAGTTTCAAACAAGATGGCTAGGGCCATATGAGATAACACATGTTTTTGAAAATGGAGTGGTTCAATTGACCACAATTGACCCAGTACAATTCAAATTGCTGGTCAATGGCCATAGACTTCATCTATACCATCAGCCACAAACAAAGATAGAGTTCTTGCAACAATTCAAAGAAGATGAGCCAAAGGTAACACAGGTAATGACTCCTATAGTAGAAGGTGACAACCTTCTTCCTACGGCTTCACCCTAGCATACAAGAGCATACATCCATTATAAAACTTCATTTTCAATGAAGTCTCATTCTACATTCACTTTTCTTAAAATTCTCTTTCCAACCCACCTCATTTCTTTACCTTCCACCCATCCAAATTCCATGTCACCCACTTTGCTCAATTTTCTAAGCTTTCAATAAATTCCACGTTAGCATAAATCCATTCAGGGACAATCAATTTCAAGGCACAACCAATTCTCATCTTTCAAGCGCATACGAAAACATAATGACAGGTACATGTATTCAATTTATTTCCACTTTTAAAACATACATTTTGGCAATTATATTTAGTACTGCATGTGTCTATATATTATGGCATTACACTAGTTTTCTCTCCCCTACAAAGGAGGACAAGTGTGGACGCTTGTCATTCTTTTGTATAGGGGTGAAAAGTGTATTAATTCCCAAGTTGTTATTTTCAAACTAGATTGCATGTTAGTCAAATCAGTACTTATGTTATGTGTCATCAAGTCCTTAGAATGTTTGCACAAATTGTCATACTTAATTGCTCAGATTATTCTTGATTCCTACCCTAGGTGATGTAATTAAATTTGTGTAAGGATTAACTACATTTAAAAGAAATATAATTCCCCATCGTTAAGAGTCATTATCATTTGTATTGCCCAATTTTCAAAATAGTACAACACAAAGATTGAAGGGAGATGAAGTGAAGTGTAGTTATGAGCTAAATAAAAGGGGTTTTTCAAAGGAATTTAGAATATTTGGGGTTTTAGAGAAAATGAAAATTGTGAGATTGCAGACTGAGAAAGAGTTTGAGAAAGAATTTGAGAAGGAATTTTGAAGGTAAAATTTTGCACAATGGGTGGACAACTGATGAGGCATGAACCTTTACTTCATACCATATTATTGACTGATGTAGAAGTTGTTCGTAGGTTCCATGCATGCGGATGGCTGGGTTACTTCTTGAAATTAATGGAATTTGATGAAGAAGTCGCAACAAAGTTCATGAATACATTCAAAGAGGGGGAAGCAACTGTGTGGGGAGTGACTATTCTAGGAATAGAAGAAAGAATTGCAGAGGTGATGGGCTTTCCTATAGTTGGGGAGCATTACCCCAACAAGCATGATGCAAGGTCTACATGAGCTCAATTCACCAAACCATCTAACCCTCCACTGGAAGTGAGTAAGCAAGGATACAAGAGAATGTCACTAACTGTTCCATATAAAAAGTTGGCTACACATATCATCAGGTATTTCACATGTGAAGGGATATTTTCCCATCTATATGCTCATCATTTCAAGTTACTTAGTTGTATCAGGAATAATCTTCAAATAAATATTACAAAATTTTTGTACATGTTAAGTATCAGTGCTGAGGAAACACAAAAGGGTAAAATGAATTCCATTTCCCATGATGCCCTAATCAAACTTCTAGTTGAAAGAGCCCTTAGGGATGTCTCTCCTCTAGAATGGAAAGAATCCATTAAGAATAAAACCTTGCAACCCTAGAATGACCCTGTTGAGCAAACAATTCCTGAAAATGAAATACCCCCTGATCCAGTTGAAATGCCTCAAGAAAAGGGTCTAAGAATATTGAAGAGAGGGAACCTTCTCCTATCCTGAGTGATAATGTACCTACCCCATCTCAAAGGAAAGGGAAATAAAAGGTTAATGAAGGTACTTTAGTTCCTGAAGAAGAACCCCAGAAACCAACAGCCTCAAAAAGTAGAAAGCGAAAATTGGTTCTTGCAGCAGATACTCCTGCAGCAAAAAGGCCGAGAAAAACTGGTAAAAAGAAAATTGTGGAAGACAAAGAAACCCCTTTGAGAATAAGTACCAGGATGAGGGGACAAGTCCCTCAAGTTACCCCAGTAAGTCAAGATGTCTCATCAGAGACTCCTATTGAAGATTCACATGTTGACTATGTCACAATTGATTCTCCAATTCACCTAGCCTGCACAGATCCTCCATAGAACATGGATAATTTATCTCCTGATGAGCCTCCCTCACAATAAACAACTGATGAGCTTGAGGAAAACACACAAACAATTCAAGAGGACCAACAGTTGCCTAGGTCCCTAGCCTTCTCACTTACCCACAATGCCATAGTGCCTTTCAAAAGGACCTGGTATACAAATTATTTAGAATAGGCTCGCATTGCAGAAAGAAGACAAAGAAATCAATCAAAGGAGCCTGGCCTCCCTACTTTTCAATCAATTATGTTTATTTTGTATACCCAGTTTGTTTTCAAGAATACCATGTGGGAAGAAGAAAAGAAAAGAATGAAAAAGGAAATGGATGAGTAGAAGGAAGAGATTGAACACCTAAAGGAAAAAATGGAAAAGAAAAAATAGAAAATGGATCATGCCCTCAAGCTCGCTGACCAGATTATAGCCTGTAGCCCACCCCCAAGGGTTTATGCTATTTTTTTAAAAGAAAAGTTCCTTATGTTTCAACTCATGATGACCATTCAAAATAAGGATTTTGAGTTCAAAACAGCTGAAGACTTCTATGGTCTTTACCAGACACTTCCTACTTGGCAACAAAATCTGCTCTGTGAATTGTACATTCATAATTTCATTACTCCTAATGAAATTGATTGGAATCCTCTACTCTATATAGGAGATGTACATTTAAAATCATTAATGTCTTGGATGCAAAATGAAGCCAACTATGACAAGCAACTAGATAACTACAAAGATCATGATAAATTTGAACCTTTACCTTTAAGGGCTGAATCCAGTAAGCCAGATGTTCTTTTACGAGATTGGTTAGCACTCACTTATGGAAAGACAAAACTTGAAGTCAAGGACAATATCTTTGCTCTCAGAGATAGTTTCTATAGGGAATATCAAGGACTACCTTATTTTACATTTCAAAGGGCCTTGGCTGGAGTGAGAAGTAGGTGGAATAGACTGCCTAAGATTTTCAAGAAATATGAACTGCATAGTCTAATTAATTTTGAGGCAGCTGTGAATAGGGAAACAAAGTACATGAAGCTAAGGAGACATATCAAAAGTGAGCTTTGGTTTCCTCTAACTTTCCAGCCACCTATGCTCCTGTGGCCACTATATGACATTAACACTGCCAAATTAGACCAACTGTAGGAAGATCATAGAATGGACTACTGGGAGCAGACCAGAGGATTTTATTACACCTTCAAGAGTAAAAGGAGAGGCAAGACAGAGGTTGGAGAATTCAAAAGAGTAGCCAAGAAGTTTAATGCTTGAGGACAAGCATTATACTTTTTGGGGGGCAAATGATGAGACTAAAGTTGGTATTTGTTTTATGATATTTTATTCTTTGTTCCTAAACATTCCTAAAACATTTGTATGACTTTTAAGTACTTAAGTTTGTATATATTCCATAAGTACAATTATATTCTTAAACTTTTGGGTAGGAAATAGTATACACACTTTGTCAATACTATATATACATAATGCAGTATTTTATATAGTTGTTTTAATGTGTGTTTTAATATTTGGATGAAATTGATTAAGTTGAATATATGAATACGCATGCATATGCTACTAACCTGCCAGGAATGAAGGAGCAGCTAGAAAACAAATTGGTCACATCAATGAAGGAGTGGAGATGTTTTGGTCATGATCAAAAGACCCATCAAGACAGTCGCGGGATATGCCTATAGAATTGAAGGAATGAATGAATGCTTCATAGAATATAGGGGAGCATGATCATCCTAGATCTCCTCCACAATTAATGTTCTGTTAAGATGGTTGTGTGATCTTTATGATCTTCTATTATTGATTGACGTGTTCTCCTTTCATGGATGAATTAGTCAAAGTGTATCTGAATGTTTGAATGCAATTCTCTATATATAGGAAGATGATCGATGGAAATCCAATTAGACAAAATAATGATGTTACTATTGTATTGAAGCAAGTTGTTCTTCAAGTCTATGTTCTGATTGTAATCCATTTTTCTAAATATATGAAATGAAGGAATAATTTGAGTTATCTTATGTGTTTGCAGCTAGTCGAAACCAACCAAGAAGGGCCCACTTGGGAGGTGGAGTAGACTATAGTAGAGAGGAGTAGTTTAAATGTTTTCAACGTTTAAGGTAGTGCTCACTGTTCATTCCTGCAACATTGTATCTGTGTTTGTTCCTACAACATATGTAGAGATAGCCATAGTTCATGCATTAGAATGGCAGAATGAGCTGGAGTTAGATTTATGGTTGTTTATATTAGTTTATTTGTTCAGTTGTGTGTTTTACCTTCCTGCAGAAATAGTTTGGTTCTTTAAATGCATTTTCCTTTCATGCAACAGTTTAAGTAATATGACTCTATGAGAAACTTAGTGCACAAATTGTGTTGTCCCATTTCAAGTATATGTCCCTGGGTTGACAATCTAAATGCACTTTGTGATAGGAAAATAATACCTAGTTTGAATATACTATTTCTAGGGAAGGCTTTGGCGTAGTTATTATTACCTATTATGAGGTTGTTCATATATGCTTGAAATGATCAAACACAAATAAGTGGTGGCCAAGATATTGAGTTTGGATATCAATAAAAGAGTTTTTCTTCACTTTTCCATGGTTTTTCTCAATGTAACAGTCTGATCTTTGTAGTTTTTTCTATGCTAATATCTTAGGGTATGGTTCTATTCTCTATTGGATGTGAATAAGGGTTGGGTCTACTAAATTTTATTTTTTGTTTCAGTTTATTTCATTAATTTTTTCCAAAGATATTTTTTGTAAAACTAGTCAATGTAGAAGTCTTTTGTTTAACGTGAATATAACCCTCAAACCTTGGAGGATAGGAGAAGGGGGTATGTACTTTAATCCTCAATTTGTGTAGAAGACCATCCTATGGTTTGCACATGTTTCAGATCAAGGGAAGGACTAATAATGTTGTCCCAGACTAAGACAAGGTAGATTTAAGGAGTTTGATTGAATATTTTATATTTGTAGGGCATTTGAAAGGAAGAGGGTGATTTAAAGGAATGCAGGAGTGAGTTCCAAATGTTCTCAAATTTTTATAGGGTTTGGAGCACTTATTTGCATTGATTTTTGTGGTTGTCTTAGAAGTGTATGTATGACTACCCTAAGTCATGTTATGCCTATCATTAAAAACATAGTCTCAGTGTTGAGGGCATAACGTTTATTTGCATTGTTAGATTTTTCTTATTTTTGGATATGTTATTCCTATCCAAGTTTTTAGGTTCTCACTAGAGAGATCTTTCTAATGTTATCAAGATTGAAAGTTATGAGTGACTAAGTTTTGTACTGTCATAGTTGGTAGTGAGTTCATGTCTTGTATTAGATTTGTTGTGTGTTACTCTAAGTCTCAAAGGGTTGTGTATGAAGAGTGTTAAGAGCCTCTCATTATTGGGGAATACAAGATACCAAGGTGTAAGGATTTGTTGAAAACAAAGAGTTGTCAAAGGTTTTTTGAATAGGTTGTGATGATAGGGGTAGTCACAGTCACATAAAGTTGTCAAGAAGGTTGTTTTTGCTTTGATGGATCATAAGTAGGATCCTATTATTGGAATCATAAAGAAGAGTGTGAAGATTGTGGGTGAGGCATGAGATTTAATGAGTGATTTTTCTTGAGAGACATTGAGAGGGCTTTTTTGGCAAACAAAGTTGGGAAAATGGAAAGTTTCCTAAAGAATATGTATGGGCTCACCATGCCTATGTATCATAGTGGTATCAAAGAAAGGGATTAGATCCTTTCAAGGTGAAGATGGGTTTGACAAGATCAGAGAGGGAAATGTTATAAGCATTTAAAGCATTGAAGGAGTTGATGAATAATGGGAAGAATAAAAAGAGGAAGAATAAGAGGAGGAAACAAGAAGAGGAAAAGATGAGACAAAAAGAATTGAGATGCTTGAGGAAATAATTGGAGAAAAATGAAGCAAGGTTGAAGGAACTTGAAGAAATCTTAGAGAAGGATAGGGGGATAATGAGAAGTTGGAATAAGAAAGTAGATAAATATTGAGGAAGATAGCCAAAAGTTGCTATTTGAAAGTAAAAATGAAGGTGATATGGACTGTGAAAAGGCTAGCAACAACAAGGAAGTTGATGACTGAGGAGAGGAAGGGTACTATAAAAAGTACAACTGTGACAACAAATGAGGAGGCTCCTGATGCAACCTTGGAGGTTGATAATGGTTTGGTATTCTAAGAGGAATGGCATTAGGATGAGGTTTAGTTGGTGAAGACTGATTTGGTCTCAGGAGAAGAGACTAAAACTAAGGTGTTGGGTCATGAAAGGGCTCAAGAGTTGGTGTATTATCTAGGCATGAAGATATGGTATGTTTTTGGTACCAAGGCAAATGGTTATCTTAGGGAAGTGTATTTTGTCAAGCTGCATATGTGTGCAGCAACAAAGGATCAGAATGAGATGATGTGGTTGATGGTAAGCAATTAACAACAACAAGGGTTCATGATGCCAAGGCAAGGCAAACCAAAGGTGAAGATAAAGGAAACACGAAAGATCCAAGAGGTGAGAGATCAAGAAAGGAAAATATTTTAGGTGGTGGACAAGTAAAAACCAAAATTCAAGATGAAGATTATATTATTTCCTAATATTTTGTTTTGCAAGTGTTTCCAAGGGACTTGGAAACTTTTGAAGGTAGAAGACAAGGGTTATCATATGGCCCTAATGAATATCCTTTTAGGATACTGAGTCCATAAGGTCTATTATGACCATTATTTGAATATTTAATTAAGGCTATTAAATCCATATTCACTCATATTGAGCTATTTTGTAATCAATCTGTTAAAAGTTGTCATATGGGAAAAATAGGGCCTATTGAGTCATGTACGGGGTTCAAGGGTAGTTAGTAGTTTTGTTTAATTTTTTGAGTTTCATAAGGTCTAAGATGACCATATTAATGTAATGGAGTGAATAAAGTTGAGTGATAATGCAAAAAGATCAAAAATTATCAATTAACAACTAAAAGTGTCAATTTGACAACAAATTAAAGTTGTAAATGCCCCAAAAATGGTTGTATGGGTGGTTAGGAGTTGGTTGTCAGTTCCCATGAAGGGAAAGGGTATATATATGCTTGAAATTATCAAACAAAAATAAGTGGTGGCTAAGATATTGAGTTTGGATATCATAAAGAGGTGTTTTGCACTTTTCCATAGTTTTGCTAAATGTAATAGTCTGATCTTTATGGTTTTTTCTATGCTAATATCTTAGGATCTGGTTCCACTCTCTATTGTATGTGAATAAGGCTTGAGTATACTAAATTTTGGTTTTTGTTCTATCTATTTTATTAATGTTTGCCAAAGATATTCAAGTTCTTGCAAAACTAGTCAAACCCTTGCCTAGGGTAACTAGAAGCATTATAAAATGTAGAAGTATTTTGTTTAACATCAATATGACCCTCAAACCTTGGATGATGGGAGAAGGGGGTATGTAATTTAATCCTCGGTGTGTGTAGAAGACCATTATATTATTTGAACATGTTTTCGATGAAGGGAAGGATTGAGAATGTTGTCCCAGACTAAGACAAGGAAAACTTGAGTTTGGTTGAATATTTTGTATTTGTGGGGTGTTTGAAAGGAAGAGGGTGGTTTTAAGGAGTGTAGGAGTGAGTTCTAAATGTTCTCAAGTTTTATATGGTTTGGAGCACTTGTTTTCATTGAGTTTTGTGGTTGTATTAGAAGTGTATGTGTGACTGTCCTAAGTCATGTTATGTATGTCATTAAAAACACAGTCTTGGTGTAGAGAGCATAATGTTTATTTGCACCGTTGGAATTTTATTATTTATGGATATGTTGTTCCTAGCCAATTTTTCTAGGTTATCACCAGAGATATCTTCCTAATGTTCTCTATTTTTAAAGTTATGAGTGATTGAGTTCCGTACTGTCGTAGTTGGTAGTGAGTTCATGTCTTGTATCATATTTTTTATGTGTTAACCCAAGTCTCGAAGGGTTGTAAGGGTTGTGTATGAAGGGTGTTAAGAGCCTCTCATTTTTAGGGAATACAAGATCCCAAGGTGTAAGGGTTTTTTCAAACAAAGAGTTGTCAAGGGTTTTTTGAATAGGTTGTGTTGATAGGGGTAGTCAGAGTCACATAAAGTTGTCAAGAAGGTTGTATTTGGTTTGATGGATCAGAAGTAGGGTCCTATTGTTGGAAGCATAAAGAAGAGTGTGAAGATTATGGATAATGCATGAGAGTTAATGAGTGATTTTTCTTGAGATACATTAAGAGGGTGTTGTTACCAAACAAAGTTGGGAAAATGGAAAGTTTCCTAAAGAATATGTATGGGCTCACCATGCCTCTACATCAACTGCTCAGTGTTACAAGCAAAGGAAAGATTGTTCAGCTCCTGATTCTTGGTGGGAGGATGTCTCTCCTCAACACTATTCTATGGAAAAGGAGGTTTTTGGCCAAGAGAATAATGATGTGGCTCAAGATAATATCCCTCATATAGATCACCCAAAGGGTGGGTTGACACTCATGATCCCTCAGGATGCAAGGATTCTCTCATGAGTCCACTGTTGGCTCCCACCACTAGAACCATTTTTGGGACTCCACCTATTGCAAATGATAGCCTCAAGGATGTTGTTCCCCCTCCCAACCTGAGGAATTGAGTGGGCATTCTACTATTGTACCCACTGGGGTTTTGGAACCCTTAGAAGATATGTTGGGGGATAATGGGGATGGAAAAAATTGGTTTATGGTGTAAAAGAAAAAGAATAAATTTTCTCTTCTCTCAGTCAAAAAGTAGAGCTAAATATTTGAAAGATAGATCCATACCTAGTTAATGGAATCTCTCTTGTAGTATAATTTGTAGACTGTAGGGTTAAATTGGGATTTTTATTTGCATATGTGGTGTGGTGAGAAATATTTGGTTGGTTGGTTTTTTTTGTCACATGTTTGTGGGTGCCTATGGCTCTGTACTGCTCTTGATCTTTTAAGGGTTTTCCCATTGCATCTACAGTTGGTGATATAATGATTTATTTGATATCAGTGCAATGGGAGATGGCCCATTCTAGCTATTTATTTATCCCAAAAAAACATAACTATAATAATATTCACCCCTCAAATAATAATATTATAATCATGTAACTGCATTTATTAATAATAATTGTAATCATCTAAAATTATGCTAATAGAACCTAAGGCCCTATTTGCCCTAATTCGGAATAATATCTTAATTATGTTAATTCAATCTTTGATTATTGACATAATTCTCATAATTCAATAAAATCAATTCAATCCTAAAATCAAGCATTTATCACCAAGGTTTCAAGCAAAAATCAAGTTAATTAACTCTAGGCCCAATTAATTAATTCAATCTCACCAAATGCATGGCTAGAGTTATTAATTAAATGAAAATCATAAATACCTCTTAAATCAACAAACACACTCTAATCATTAAGAGGCTCTCACATGGATCAAGGATCAAGCCAAGATGCATCTCAACCACTCCTCACAGGTGCATCTCAACTGTTCAATTCCTCCTACAATCTATAAAAGGGAATTTTCAAAAGCTCATTGCTTCTTCTAAGTTCTTCTAATGATTATTAATCTGTGGATCTCTAGCTCATTGATATTGTGAATTCTCCCTAATGCTTAGAGTTTGAGGCTTCTTAATCTTTGGATTATGAACTCTCTCTTGGTGTTTGAATTTGCACTTTCTAATGCTTTAATTTTGATAATGGTTTTCATGCTTTCATGCTCTAGTTAATTAGGAAAAACATCTCAATTTGGATCTATAGTAAAGAATTCATGCTTAAATGGCTAATTGTGATGCAATTTCTAGTTTCTAGTTCATTCCTTGTTATTGCTTTGAATCTCTCATTTTAGTGTCGCATTGTCACTGTTTAAGGGTCAAATCTGAGAGCTACTAACCCTTATTTCATACTTGCACTAACTAGAGAGAAATAGGATGATTTCACTTGTTGGTTTCTCTAATTTGATTTGAATTTATTGCTAACATATGATATAATGTCTTATTGAAGTGTTGTGTTGCAGGCCCACAAACTCACACACACATAACTATAATAATATTCACCCCTCAAATAATAATATTATAATCATGTAACTGCATTTATTAATAATAAAAAATATAACAATACTTTTACATACAAGAGCATAGATAAGTGTATACACATATATGTACACATATTTTTATATATATAAATAACTTTAATAACTACTAAGAACAACTTATAAAAGAATTAATTAAATCACATACCAATAGGACATTTCTCAAAATTCAAAATGATTGAATTGCCAAATACTTAAATGACTAAACCTAGATCAACCAAATAGACTACTTTGAAATCCAAACAACATTATATACCAATAATCAAATATAAAATAGCTAGAAGCATTCACATCTTGACACATAGAAATTGACGTAGGGTAGGATGGAGGATCTAAGAATGGACAGTCCAAACCTGCACTGGCAACAACAACAACAACAATAATGGAACACAACAAGATAATTCTTCAAATAGAATTTTACTCAACATGCCCAGATGTAAGGCCTTCTGCGTTAGGGCCAAATACAATCAATTACAACAATAATTTTGCATCTCCTAGCTAGTCCAGCTCTGAAGCACATTAGCAACTAATGGAAACACTAAGGTAGATCTAAACTTGAGCTCACAAGCCACCAAGCCATCTCCTTGTCTCTAAGCATGCAAACCACTAGCTCTATTATTACAACTACCAGATAAACAATCTGATCTTCAAGATCTCACACGATCCAACTCTTATCCTTCTTGATCTACTTCCCCTCACTTACTTCCTAAAAAACTACCTAAATACTCCTTAAATATATTTCTTCAACCACAAGTCGACTGGAAGAAATAATTAAATCCTAAGCCAAGTTGGCTTCTATAAAAAACAAATATTAAATGCAACAACAGTCGGCTCTCAAATAGCCTTACAAATAATTAACTCTCCATGTCGGCCTCTAGATCCACATAGGAGAATAAAACACAAGATACCAACATTAAATACGTCAATTCGGTCAACCAAAACTCCAAGAACTTCAGTCGGTAATCCAAAACTACCAAGCACTAGTAAAACAACTAAGCATGCTAGGCATCACTGAGCAAGCATGTTGACCGAGCACCACAAGCATCACTAAGTATATGTTCCACTGAGCACCAGAGGTTTTACCAAGTTCCTTCAGTGATCGAGCCCCTTCAATAACTAAGATCCTTGGTTAAAGCTACAACTGAGAAACACATAACCACTTCAACACACCACCATGCAGATTTGTCGATTACCCAAGAATGTCACTGCATTAGAAATAATCCAATACAAATTTATTGATACTTGAATGAACAGCCATGACAAAGTCAAACTAAAAAATGTCATGAAAAAATACCAACCAAGGTATGGTTTATCCAAATCATGAAGAATCAAAAAATACCATGAAACCACATTAAAGCATACGCCAATCAAACCATGCTTAGATGAGTAACATATGGATCAACACCCATCACCTTGACAATTTGACTAGTTACACAATATCATAATCATTCTTCAATCATAATGATGGCATGGGTTTTAAGCTCGAGTGGGACTTGGTATTATCTACCTTCAATAACCATTGAGGATTTTGAGGGCACACTCAGACCTGTGGAGCTAGGTGAATTCAATGCTCGATACTTGAAAACCTACATCACAAGGATAAAACATACATATGCATATCTATATCTTATGAAAAATAGTACATGAAATAAAGGGGATCAAAACATTGGGTGGGCCTCACAAGTAAGGAAAACAACTTCATCCCTCATCATAAAAAAACATTATGGAGAAAAGAGATCACAACATATACAACAATTACATTGTATCATAAGCATCAAAATGCTACATAGTTAGGAGTTAGAACATAATCATATATGTATGCCTTAGAAAATAGTAATATAAGATATAACAATAATCATTGCATTATAAATATCATGGGTTAGTTTGATAATCATTAAACATGAAACAATAATCATCAAATAACCTTTACCATCATAATCATAATCATAATCATAGAGAGAGAGAAACATGGATAACAGTTATATCAATTTCCATAAGATAATAGCATCCTCAAGTATTAGAATAGGAATTCATCACAATCAAGCTACTGAAATAGATTAGATAATTTTACCTTTACGCAAACACCTAGTGCAATAGTTGTACTTATATAAGCAGTAAGGGAAACATAGAAAGATCTTACAATATTAAAAAGGTTCAGCCCAATAGCATCTAAGTATGAAATCAAGATTTCAATACTTGGTACATCATGTTAGGGTTAGAGAAGTTTTATATGCCCCCCATAGGCATTTGAGGAAGAATCCCTTAATTGAGCCATGATGTGTTGATAATTTGTCAAAGAACTACAAAGACTTGTGAAATTAGGGTATTAGTTCACAATTTTTTTTCTCAATTTTGGTTGTAGATTTTTTATGAACATCCATTGGAGGTCACCATCAGGAAAGGTATAAGGAACCTTTTTAGAGATAGATTGGTACCTTGAGATGAGATCACTTATCTTCTTATTCATCTTCTTCTTACAATGAACGAGGTTTGTAATAGTGACCTTGCTTCTTATGTTAGCTTAAAGTTGAGTGAGAAAAGAATCTATTTACTAATTAAAAGTATTGATAGAGTAGTACAAAAGAGAGTTGTACCATTACAAAGTGACTCCTTTGAGGGACATATAAAATAGCTTAAGAAATACACAATCCATATTATGATAATCACTATACTAAGTAAGGAAAGAGTTGATGTGAAGATGTAGATCCCCATCATCTCTATATCTTTTGAACTTAAAGGTTTCAACACCCTATAATAGCATACTATTCAACACTTGCATAGTTAAAGGGTTGCAACGATAATAAGGAGTTAAAGAAATTTGATTAGTAATAGTGGAAAAATTTGCCAATTATTGTTGTAATTGACCCATATTTTGCAATATGGTATTGATAATAGGATTATGAGGTGTGCGAGGTGGAGGCAGATTTCCTCCAACACCAGGAGTAGAGGATCAACCACCACGTTGAACAAATCCCACATTCACCTTGTTGTTCTATGAATTGTATCCAAAGGGATTTTTATTCACATTAACACTAGGGATAACACTACTATTCAAAGGGCCAGTATTAGGAATTGATTGCACCCTATGCACTGACACCATAGGTATTACAATGCAAACTTGTTCTCTAACAATATTTGGATAGTGTCCTTGAGAGTTTGAATTAGAAGGAGATACATATCTATCCTAGTGCTAAGAGCACCCCAATGCCTTATTTTTCTGAGATTAATAATTCTCACATATTATAAATAAGTACTCTAGCCTCATTGTGAACATCCTACCTTTTGAGAAACTTCTTGAAATACCTTAGATTCTCCTCGAGGGATTGAATCTTGTCAAACTTGATAGTAAGAGAAGATTCATGATCCAATATCAGAGGGGATTCACGAGGATATTTTGTTGGCATAGAGTTCTTTAGACCCAAGTTTTTGAGAGATATTAAGTCCCGAAATAAGGTTTGTGAAGAACTTAGATCCAACATGTTCCCAACAAACATAAGACCCAATCTAGTTGGACTATACCGGTTCAGAGGAACAATGGGTTTTGGTGGTCTACTCACAATAGATCCCAAAGTGGTTTAGGTTGTGAAACACATAGAAGTTCACAACATCTAGATAGACTAAGGAGCTTTTTGGAACAAAAAGCTTCACATCAAGTTCACCAAAATATGGAGAAGGTAAAGTTCACCAAACTTAAGACTAGATAAAGTCTTGAAGGATGAACTATCCCTTGTAACATCTCACTTAACAAGTGTTCTAGTGAGCTAGGGGATCAATACAAATAAATGATGAAGGATTTAAATAAACCAAGGCACAAAGTGCAAAAAAATTAGAATAACTACTAACTGCTAATAAGTAACTATATTTCAACTCAAAAAATGAAAGATAAAACTACAAAGATAAAACACAAAACTTTGTGAGCTCACTACCTTGGATACCAACACAAGTTGAAGATGACAATGCAGGTGCATGATGTCAATGCAATGTGCATTTTCCCTATATGGGCAGAGTACAAAGATCGACGTAAAAATCTAGCAAACTAATATAATAACTAAAATAATAGGATATAAAGTAAACTACAAATAAAATGTGAAAGATATGACAAAGATACAAATGTAATAGAAATACAAAGTCAAAGAAACAAGAGATCTTACAACCAAAGAAGGAGGTAGAAGAATCCCAAGGAAAATGCCTCACTTTCTCCTTCCTATGAACTTGCACTTATGACAACAAAGGAAAATGTTGGGTGTCTAATTTGAGACATGCCTCAGTCAAATCCCTATTTTGGTGTTTCCACCTCCATAGTAGTCAAATAGACAAGATAATGGTGATAGATAATCACAAAGATGAATGATAACAATAGTGATAAGAGAACAAGCTAAAGAACTATGATATTCTATCAAAATATGAAATGAAGTAGTGAGATTGACTTCCCCCCACCATTATGAAGCCAAAGCTTGATGGAGTGAAGGAAACAATGATTGAGAGACCACAAGAAAGTTATCCCAATGTAGTAAGAAGATCAATAATATAATTAATAATTTGTGAAAATGAGGTCCAAGCATGATAGTGAAGTGAAAGAAAGCGTCTAGAAGACCAAATGAAGGCAAAAGACCAAATTTTAAGTTGTTGGTTCAAATCTTGGCATCGATGGGTGGTAGAATGATACATTACATTACAAGGGTGTTTGTTGAAATGCTTTAATGGCTCATTGCATGTTTTCATATTTACAAGATGAGTGTGTACTACAAGGACCTTCACAACACGCACACATCCTCGGGTGACCAGGTTGTATGACCAAGATTCTTAGTAAGTGGTGAGAATGCCAAGAAGAGGTTGACTTGGAATTTTTCATTTAGGATAATGTAGGGACATTGCATAATGGTAAAATACAAAAGGGTGCAAATTTACAACATTACACAAGCTCTTAATTATAATTTTGCATCTCAAGTCCTAGAGTGAGAGATCATGTCTTTAAGGAATTGAAGACAAAGATTAATTCTCAGATCTAAGCATTTGTGAAGGCATCCATGATATTCCTATTGATGGGGCAAGAATTTATCTTTGTTATATATTATTTTTATGCTTTGTTCTAAGACATTTCCAGAACACTTGTTGTGACTTTTAAGTACTTGAACTTGTGTATATACTATAAGTACAGTCAAATCCATAAAACTTATGGGTAGATATTAGTTGACATACCTTGCTAAATATTATATATATGCTGCAATATTTCATATAATTATTTTAATGTATGTCCTAACATTTGGATTAAGTTGAATAGTTGAATACTTGAATATATATGTATGTGCTACTAACCTACCAGGGAAAGAGGAGCGGTTGGAGAGTGGATCGGCAACATTGATGAAGAAGTGATGAAGTCTCAATCGCGATGAGGAGAACCATTATGAAACTGTGGAACATGCCTGATGAATTGAAGGAATGATCATTTCAAGGAATATAGGAGCACGATTATGCTATATTTCCTTTGCAGTCAATATTATCTTGAAGCAGTTGTTTAGTCTTTATGATATTTTGTCGTGGGCTGTTGCATTCTCCTTTCTTTATGGCATGAATCAGTCAAACCTTATCTTTATGTTCAAATAAATATCAATCCTCTATATAAATGGATATGATAATTAGAAATCAAGTTAGACAGATGATTGTATTACTGTTATAATTGGAAGCAAGTTACTCTTTTAGTTCTGTGTATTATTTTATGATGATGTAATCAGTTTTTTTTGAAAATGCAACGAAGGAGTAATTTTGAGTTATATTTTGTGTTCATATCTAGAAGAAGCCGACCAAGGGGGCCCACTTGGGAGTTGGATTAGAGTAGAATAGAGTAAGTAGTTTAAGCATTTTCAACATTTCAGGTAGGATTCACTATTTTCTCCTGTAGAATTATAACATGTGTATGTTCTTGCAACACTTATAGAGATAGTCATAGTAAATGCTTTGGGTTGGTAGAATAGGTTAAAGTTGAATTTATAGTTGTCACCATCATTTTCATTTAGGAAGATGTGTGTGTTCACTTTCATGCAACAATAGTGTAGTTCCTTTCATGTATTTCCCTTATTGCAGCTTGAGTAAAATGACTTTATGAGAGACTTAGTGCACAAACCGTGCTGTCCCATTTCAAGTATACATCCCTCGGTTGACAATTTAAATGCACTTCATGATAGAGAAAATAATACCTAGTTTAAATACACTGTTCCTAGGAGAAGCTTTGGCATGATTATTATTACCTATTATGGGATTGTTCATTTTTGGCACCATTGTTGGGGATGGTGTTAAGCTGAGAACCTTATTGAGTCATTTTAGATAGTTCCTTGTTTTCTAGATAGTATTTTTTAGTTCTAAACTTGCTTTACAAGTTCATCCAATTACTTGCATGCATCGAAGGGGAAGAAGATGAGATGTCTATGGAAGATTCCTTCCAAGAGAACCTATTAATCTGAATGAAGAATCTAGAGAAGTTGAGTTACCTTTTGTTGATGTGAGTCTGGAATTTCCTTCAGCATCTTCATCTGTAGAAGAACCTTTTGATCCATTTGACCTTCGGCCTTTTGCTAAAATTTTGGCCAGTTTTCTTGATAATTCCACCCTAAGTGCACCCGTTGTTAATAATCCTCTGGATATTGTCATCTCCCAGCCACAACTTCAATCCCAATTACCTACAATAATGGAACAACCTACCTTTCTATTTCCTCTTCCTAGTCTTATCAATAATGCAAATCTCAAAAACATACCCACTGCTGCACTTCCAAAGTTTTATGGCCTAATAACTAAGGACCCTGACACTTGTCTATTTGAGTTTGATATTCTTTGCCGAAGCTTTGACTACAACACTAATAGTCACAAACTCAAGTTGTTTCCAGAAACATTAAAGGAGTCAGCCCTAAGATGGTTTATGAGATTAGGGGCTAATGCAACAACTGATTGGAATGAGATGTAGATTTTTCTTCTGCAAAAGTATAAGGAGTACTATAAGGGGGGTGACTTGAGAGGAGATGAATTTTTTTAGATGTCACCGAAAGAAGATGAAACTCTGGAAGATTACATTTCATGCTTCTTGTACAATTTGTAGAAGAATCCTCAACATGCATTGTAGGAGGATTCACAAAAACTCATTTTCTTGAGGGGAGTAAATGACAATTGTCTTGAAGCACTAGACCTTATGGCTCGAGGAGATAAATCTGAATCTTCTTGGGATGATCTTAAGAAAATCTGCATTAACTATTCAAGATCAGATGTAAAGAAGGGTAGAGGATTTTGACCCACACTAAAATAGCTTCGACATATCTAAGATGGAAATCTCAAACCTGCTATCAGATCTCAAACAAGATATTATCAATGATGTTGCCACACACCTAGACATAACGCAAGCAAAAAAGAAGCATGAAGATGTCAAGGCAAAGCTAGTTGAGTACCGTTCGCACTATTGGTAGCAAAAGAAGGATTGTCGGTGCAAGCTAGTGGAAAATTTGGAGACCCAACACATTCCTACTGAGTTTAGGCAAATAGAAGGAGAGGACGAGCAAGTATTCTTTGTTGCTTAATGTCAGCCATGGGACCCAAGATAAGGTATGCCTCAAGACCCTTTGCAATATTTCAATCCTTATAATAGCCAATGGAAGAACCAAAATTCTTAATATCCTTCTCAGTACTCCCAACCAATTTAGAATAATGCTTGGCCTAATACTTAGCAGAACTAGTGGTTTAACCCACAAAAAACCCAATGACCACAACCTCAAAATCAATGGCAGCCACCACTGGGGAATTGGAAACCATATAACTAGTGGAAAGGACCCCAAAAATGGCCTAATCAGAATCCTGGTTATCAGTCATTACCACCTCTAGTACCTCAACCGACACTAATGCCACCTCATGCAACCACAAGTCCTCCTCCATGACCAACACAATTACCTACTCAGCCACATCCCAATCCTAACAACAAGCAACAACAACAACCAATGTATGCTATTGGTACTCAATAGTACCCTACCTATGCATTAGAAATAACTGATATTCACTTGAGATCTAGTACTAATCTACTAGCACTAGAACCTCTTGTTATAATGGAAGTTCCAGACATTCCTCCAGCATCAACACCACTTCCAAAAACCACTTTTCCAAATACAGTCCTACCAACCAATATATCAAGTCAAACTGATGCTCAAGCCTCAGTTAATCATCCTTTTCCTCAAAGGCTTAGGATGGACAAATCTATACACCATGAAGAAACACCATTTGATATCCTTAACCAATTGAAAAACATGCATATCCAAATACCACTATTTTAGGCTATTAAAGATGTTCCTTTCTATGGGAAAGCCATTAAAGAAGCCCATCTCAATAAACCTAGAAGAAAGAAGAAGGATCCCCAAACAATACATGTTATAGGTCAACTTGCAGATATAATGTTGGGAAAGATAGTCATTCCAAAGTATTATGATCCTAGAAGCCCAGTTGTTGATATTATAATTAATGGTCAGCCTGTGAAGAATGCTTTGATATATTTGGGTGCTTCTATTGATGTTATGACCAAGGATACTATCCATAGGTTGAGTATAGAGGGATTAAGGACCACTCTAATAGTCTTACAACTTGCAGATAGTTCCACTGTCACCCCAGATGACATAATAGAAGATATAGTAGTTACATTGGATTCTTGGGAATATCCTACTAACTTCATGATATTATCACCAAGGGTAACTCTTTTTGGTTATCCAATTATCCTTGGATGACCATGGTTAGCCACAACTGATGCTAATATCAGTTGCAGATTAGGTAACATGATAATCTCACATGGCCAAACAATTAAGAAGTTAGCAGTATATCCTCCAGCCCAACCACAACCTAATTTTAGTACTCCTATTTGATCAGATTTGGTAGATGAGGAAGAAGAGATAAACTCTATTGCTCAACTAATGATGTTACACAAGAAATATTTCCTAAAAATGCAAGAAGATGATGATATGATTCAAAGCATCCTTACTAATGATTGTGTCACAGTAAAAGATATCTCTGAAAGCTCAGTTCTGCATTTGACTACCTATGAAAATTATGTTATACCAGTGGAACCTGAAATTATCCATCAATTACTACCTTGTGAGATATCTACAAGCCCTATATTTGAAGTATCAATGCTTGAACTAGAAACTACTGTGGAGCTCTCACCTAGCCACAATCTTCATGTTAACAATAAACTGCCATCACAAAAATTAACATTGTTAACCCAACTCCTTTGCAAACATGAAAAAGCTTTTGCTAGGGACTATGGAGATATGAAAGGATCGACCCCAAAAAATGTGTACACACAAGATTTACATCAATGAAGGTAGTCTACCACTCTGCCAACCTCAGAGAAGAATTAACCCAGCCTTAAGAGAAATTGTAAAGATTGAGCTACAAAAACTATTGAATACTGGTTTCATTTATCGTATCTCAGACAGTAAATAGGTTTCACCTCTGGTAATAGTACCTAAAAAGGGGGGTAAATGGAGAATATGTGTAGACTATAGAGAACTCAACAATGCAACAAAGAAGGATAATTTTCCCTTGACATTCATTGATCAAGTTCTAGATACCTTAGCTGGTAAAAAGTACTTCTCTTTTCTTAATGGGTATAGTGGATATAATCAGATTAGCATTGCTCCAAAGGATGAAGAAAATACAACATTCATGTGTCCTTGGGGAAAATATGCATATTCTATGTTACCATTTGGTTTATGTAATGCTCCTGCAACATTTCAAAGGGTTGTAATCATCATTTTCACTGACATCTCACATGATTGCATGGAAATTTATATGGATGATTTCACCACATTTGGTGTTACTTTTGAAGAAGCTTTGGTAAACTTGGAGAAAGTGTTGATCAGATGTAAAGAACATAATTTGTCCCTAAATAGTGAAAAATGTTTCATGATGATGTAAGAAGGATTTGTGCTAGGACATTTTATTTCAGAAGTTGGCATACAAGTGGACCCTACAAATATTGAGGTAATTCTTACATTGCCTACACCTAATAAGAAAAAAAATGTTCGATCCTTCATAGGACATGTTGGTTACTATAGATGCTTCATTCAAAATTTTAGTCAAATATTCAATCCACTATACACCCTACTTACAAAAGAGGTTAAGTTCACATGGACACCAGCCTGTGATAAATCTTTCTTCCAGCTCAAATCTCTTCTTACAACAACACTAGTACTTAGAGGACCTGATTGGTCTTTACCATTCCACATACATACTGATGCTTATGATTATGAAATAGGAGCCATCTTAGGCCACAAATATAATAACCTTGAAATTTCCATTTACTATATTAGCAAAAGTTTACATGGGCCAAAGCTAAATTATACAATCACAGAAAAAGAATTACTCGCAGTAGTCTATGCTTTGAATAAATTCTGTCATTATGTAATAGGATATGCAATCTTTATTCATATTGACCATGTAGCCATAAACTATCTTATGAATAAACCTGCATCTCAGGTAGGTTAGCAAGATTAATTTTCTCTTACAAGAATTTGATATAACAATAATTGACAAGCCATGTAAAGAAAATGTTGTGGCTGATTATTTATCAAGACTCCAGAATGATGACACTGATGCCTCTATGATAGATGATACATTTATTCATGAAAATTTGTTCCATATTGCTATCAAGAACCCATGGTATGCTGATATAGCCAATTATCTTGTAGTTGACAAGATTCCTACACATTTCTCTCCTAAGAAAAGAAAACTTCTCATTGAGAAAAAAATTCAATTTTCTTGGATTGACAACACATTGTTCTATACTGGTCCAAACCAAGTCATGAGAAGGTGTGTATGAGAAGATGAAACTTATGACATCATCCATGCTTGTCATGATGAGCCCCATGGAGAACACTTTGCAACTAAAAGGATGACTATGAAAATATTGACAACAGGTTATTATTGGCCCACACTTCACAAAGACATAACCAATTATACAAGGAAATGTGATAAATGCCAAAGGATGGGTCATCCCACAAAATTAGATGAAATACCTCTACATCCACAAGTGGTTGTCACACCATTTGATAAATGGGGCATGGATTTTATTGGTCCTATAGACCCTCCATCCAATGGAAAGTCATACATTATAGTATGCACAAACTATGTAAGCAAATGGGTTAAAGTAAACGTAATGAAGCATTCCTATGATAACAAAGTAGCAGAGTTCCTATATGAAGAAATATTCACCCACTATGGTGTGCCGAGAGAGCTAGTCACAGATCAAGGAACACAGTTCACATCCAACTTGATCACAAAACTAATGAATGAATACAACATCAGACACAGGAAGTCCAGTCCCTACCATCCACAATCCAATGGTCAGGTGGAAGTCACCAACAAAGAAATTGAAGCAATACTTATAAAAATGGTTCAACTCAACCGTCGTGACTGGAGAAGTCATCTTTCAGAAGCAGTTTGGGCATATAGAACCACATGGAAGGAAACAACAAGATTCACTCCACTTGAATTACTCTATGTAAAAGAAGCCATGTTTCCCATTGAATTTGAGCATAAAACATTGAGTACTGCCCTAAAGCTATAAATTGATCTTCCTCCAGCACAACGAGATTGTCTCCTACATCTCAACTCTTTGGATGAAATGAGAAAATCTGCATTATAGCACACAAAGATAGTCCCAAAACAAAGAAAGAATTGACATGACTCCCACATATAGAACAAATAATTCAAAGTAGGTGATTGGGAACTACTATTTGATTCAAGATTCCAAGAAATACAAGGCAAATTACAATTAAGGTGTTTAGGACCATATGAAATAGATCATGTCTTCGACAATGGAGCAATCCAACTAACAACAATTAATCTAGTTCATTTCAAACTATTGGTCAATGGTAATAGACTTCTTCTATGCCATCAACCCCAGACCAAGAATGATTTCATGCAACAATTTAGAGACACAATTCCACAAGCACAACAGGTAACACTTCCTACAGCAGAAGTTACCAACCTTCTTGCAACTTCAACCTAAAGTCCCTTTGGGTATGCCCATAATAAACACTTCATTTCCAATGAAGTTTCATTCTCCATTCACTTTCTACATTCTTCTTTACAACCCACTCCACATCTCTACCTTCCACCCACACATCTTCCACATCATCACATTTTCAATAATTGCCACATCAACAGATGCATATATCCAGTGATAGTACCTTTACTGACAAATTCCATTCTTGTCACCTTCCTGCGCATTTGACAACATAATGATAGGTACAACTCTTCAATCTTTTCCACTTTTAGCACACGCGCTTTGATAATTATATCTAATATTGCATATATTTATAAACTTTGGCATTACGCCAGTTTTCTACCTCTTGCTAAGTATGACAAGTGTGGACACTTGTCTTTATTTCTTAGGGGGCAGGGAAGTGTATTAATTTCTTAAGTCATTATTGTACTCATCATTCCTAGTGAGATTGTATGTCAGTTCAAATCTGTACTTATGTGTTATTTCATAAGTTCTTTTATTTTTTGCATGAGTATTATACCTAAATTCCAAAATTATCCCTAAATTTTTATTGATGTAATCCTATGGTGACATAATCAAGTTGTGTGGAAGTTAATCGCATTTAAAGCTATAATTCCTTACTTGTCGAAAAAACCAGCATGAATGTCATTATTGTTCATTTTTCAAAAATGCAACATAGAGATTGCAAGGAAATCTATAGTTTGAAGTGCAATTAAGGAGCTTAATTTCAGGGGATTTCAGAAGAAATTAAGAAGTTGAGAAATTTCAGAGAAGAAAAAAAATGTAAATTGGAAAATTGTGTGTGTGTGAATTTTGGTACCTGTCTATAGACACAACACTTCAGTAAAACATTAGAGGTTAGCAAAAAAATCAAAATTGTGCAGTGAAATGGAAACTAATCTAACTAGGTGATTTACTGCCTTCTAGTAGATGCGATTATGTATTCTCAGATTGGATCGAGATCAGTGACCTTGACGACACCTAAATGAAGGATTTAAATGCAGATTCTAGATATGAATTAGATGCAAATTAATCTATATTTTTGGTTTTCTGTGCAATAAGATGAAACAAATTGATATGAATCTATTCTAGATGAAAAACTGATATGCAATACAATTAATCTAACAATGATATGCTAAAATATGAATGATCTCACAAAGTTGTTGATTTGCAAAAGAAGCTTCAATTCTTCATATGTCAATTCGCCAGCATAAGTTTGTAAATTCTGAGATATTGGATTGAAGAGTTGAGCCTTGGTTTTATAGAAATCCAGGGCTTTGGGGATGCATGGAAAAAGCCATAAATCACTTAGATAAACTCAGGTTGATTTTTGAGTTATCAAAGAATAAAAGATAATTAATTCACAAAATCATGGAAAATCATGCAAAAACAACTTTTTAACTCAAATCAAAGTTGAGTTTATTTTTAAAACAACTTGAATTGATTTTCTGATTTCAATTTTAACTGCTTTTTGAATGTGCATAATAATTATGAATTAAATAAATAAATAAAGTGATTTATTCTCAACTTAACTGATTTTAAAATAAAACAATTGATTTATGGGTTAATCAATTATTTAATCAAACTTTTATTCAAAAATAATATCATTAAATATGACAACTTGCTTTAATTAATTAAATAAGAATTTAATCAATTAATGATAGGAATTTTGATTTATTGTCAAATTTAAATAATAATAATTAGGAATAAATGTAATTAAATTCAATTAAATAATTAAGTGGAAATATTAAATCTAATTAATTAAATATCTTAGAATATTCAATTAATCAAACTTTAAGATAAATAGGATTTATCGCCAAATAATCATTAAATTAAAGATAAACAGGATAAATAGGAATATTACTAGGAATATTCCCCGATGCAGAATTTAGAATAATCAATTAAGATTTGATAATGTGTTGATGTGCCTTAGGTTAGGACTTTGATGTCAATCTCGTTTGATGTGTCGATGTAGGAGGTTAATGAACCTATAGCCCATTTTTGGGGTATTACATTTTGCCCCTCTTTGAATTGTTGTGCGAAGCGCAGTGGTTCAAAGACAGTATGTGTATGATATTGAAATTGATGTTTGAAATTGAAATTGATATGAAGTAGAAACTTATTGAAGTTTGATATGAAGATAATAGGTCCTGAATGACCAAAGATAATGTTAACTATAATAGCAAATGAACTGATGATTGCAAAAAAGTGTCAAAATGCCTGATTCTAAACCTTATGATTGCGAAGAAGTGAGTGACCAATTCCAGACGTGATTGTCGATAAGAATCACATTGGTATCACATCTGAACCCTTCAGTTACGAAGAACCAAGGAAATAACACTAATGAACCGATGATTTACAAAAGATTGATATAGTTTACAAGATTAGGAGAATACCAGATTGATATGGATCTCGATGAATCTGATATGCCCCAAGCGATGATTGATTTGCCCCGAGTGATGAGGTCTTTTTGATGAATCAATAACTAGACATGGTTGTTGTCTTGATTACTGAGGAAAGAAATGATTTCAAATAAAGATATAATTTTAGACTTGAATGATGTGCAATACCATGCCCCCTTCGGGATAAAAATTGAAATCTGACAAGAAAAGTCAGCATTGAATAGTTTAGAAGCATGTTAATTGATTTGAGAAGTGGTTGTACACGTTCGAGAACACGTTCTGCATCATTTGGAGGTCTAGAAGACCAAGTTTGACCAGGTTAAAATTGTGATAGTTTGATGTAAGATAATCAGTTAAGTTGAATTCTGGATTTCTATGGTGATTAAAAGGTCGATTAGGCAAGCAGTAGACTGTCCTGGGTCAAAAAATTTTAAATCATGATTTTGACATAATAAATGATCTCAGATTTTAATTTTGATCCCAAAAATAGAATCAGAGCGTCGACATTAGCCAGGGGTGCAATTTTTGTGAAACACGGAGCACTTTTGAAAATTAGGTCAAAAGCTATATAAAGGTCGGAAGGGTCATTTTCAATTCATTTCAACCTTTTGACTTTGAAAAACTTTGTGGAGCCCTCTGAGCAAAAATGGCAGAGAAAGCAACAAAACCAAAGGTACCTATGAGTTCACACCGATTTGAGTGTAGCCAGAGACATCAGAGACCTCGATAGTATGAACATCCGGTAGGTGGACCTCTGTGCCTTGCTAAAATGTCAATTTTTCCATGTTTTATAGGATTTTAGCAATTTTTCATACATTTTTCCATTTTTGAATTTTGCATGCATGAAAACTCGTACGACTCCCCAGTGGGACTTGTACGACTTTTCAACTATAGATAGGTTGTCGTCCCATAAGCCCCCACAACTTGTATCAGAGGGACCCAAGAGTCGTATGACATTTCGTCAGGTCCCTCATAACTCGTACGAGGAGGAATGCTTTGTCGTGTCACTATTGTTTGTCGTTTGGTATGATGTAGAAAGTCGTATGACTTTTCATGCCAGTCTGAAGTGTCGTATGGAAAACAGTGAGCTTAAAACTCAGTATTAGGTCAAATTTTTTATTTTTTATTTTTTTAATCTCTTAGCCTGATTGCTAACCAGTTAACCTACTTTCTGAGATACTAAACTGCCCCATTTCTATCCTTGTAACCTATTCCATTACCCAATTACTGATAGGATTCCCTATTTTTGTGTTGTATAGGTCATTTATCCAGATGTACATGTGCGGATCTCGCATCCTACTACTCAAAGATTATGTGTCTCCTTGCCAGACCCTATGAGGGTCCACCTTGCTTCTTATGGATTTGAGCACTTGATACATTTACCTGAGATTAGGGTAAATCATGGGCCTTTGACTGCGCTGATTGAGAGGTTCCACTCGAAGACTCAAACCTTTCACTTGCCGACTGGGGAGCTCACTGTTACCCCTGAGGATGTGTACCAGATACTATGCATTCCTTTCCATGCAGGCCGGCGACCAGAGTATGTGAGTTCGAGGAACTTAGGTGTTTTATCTTTCAGACGTCTCTTTAGAGATGATACTCAGATGACAACCTCCATTTCCTGGGAGACCCTAATGCAAAGATATGGACAGACACACCAGCTAGAGTGCATTATTGTCAGGATGATTGATGGCATTATCATGTTTGACCGTCAACAAAATGGTCTTTTGATGGGCTGGGCCCCAATGGTAGCATAGTTGATGGCCACTCCCTCTAAGTTGGCGTGGGGTCAGTATCTATTAGCACACATGTTCTCCAAGATGCACGAGGTGGTGTATCAGGAGAGAAAATATTTTGTTTTAGGAGCTCTAGTTTTATAGATATGGGCTTGGGAGCACATCCCAATGTTGAGACCAGTGTGTACTTTGTAGAGGTAGCCTCAGGAGCCTGTCATCTATACTTATGCCAGATATGTTATTCAGGGACGGATGGGCCACATTGAGTACTAGAGGTGATGCATCGATGATATGACTTTTGTGCACTGGAGACCATATGTAGCCATTAAGCCTTGGCCTACTGCTCAAGAGCAGTTTAGTTATTTCTTCTAGAGTCATGTGCTAATTGGGAGGTCATCCTCCGTTATAGAGAGGTTCCTTATTACTAGGGTCTGGCAGTAGTATGGACGTATACAAGATGCCCCGGAGGATTATGCGACATATGCATAGATAGGGCATGAGATTGGACTGGGATGGACATAGAAGCTCTCATATGCTTTGTGTTCACAAGAGTACAGTGCTATTATCGGTCGGGACTGGGAGTACAGACAAGATGTACTGGATGCTAGTGTTACTGATGGATTTATCTCATGGCTTGTTGACCACCCTATTCACAGATTTTATGATCCAACGGAGCTGATACCCTCCATGGAGGAGGTGATGGATGTTACTAGTGCTCTAATGGGACAAGGTCCCAGACTGACACAGGCTCCGATCATACACCCCACACCTCCGAGACCTAGAGTGATGGCTCCACCATAGAGACCATCAAGATAGATGAGGACCCCTCGTCCCACTAGTTCTATAGCAGGCAGATCTTTCAGTTCTCACAAACGGATGAGGGGAGAGGGTGGTACATTAGGTGGAGTTAGTTCAGTGGATGAGGTACTATCAACTGAGTAGGTGGTAGGTGGTGGTGTGGATTTCATAGAGGGGGATACTAGTTTTGATTTAGGTGCTGAGGTTAGATGCCATAAGGCGCAGAGGGCAAAGACTACTGAGCAGGTTGCCCTGGATACTGAGATGCCAGATGTTGATCCTACGGCTCCTCCTACTCCACACGATAGCATCAGATGGCTTAGTACATAGGTCAGGGAACTGAAGGTGCATAGTGCTTGATGGGAGAAGTGATACATAGAGGTTGATAGATAACGGATTGAGCTACGTGCAGAGGTACAGAGATTACAGGAAGAGGTGATTCATCAGACCTCACGGGGAGCTTACTATGTGTCCACATATTATACAGTTGTTCTTGTCGCACAGAGAGTTCCTTCCTATTCACAGTACATGATGGCATCAAAGGGAGCCCGAGCACCCAGAGTAGAGGCAGTACCAGATGCACCACCTCCTCCTCCACCAGATGTAGAGGATCATGTTGATAGCTGATTTGTTTTGATACATTCTAATATACTATACTCTTTTTGACCATTGATATACTGTTCTAACTTTGATAGCTCAGTTGAGCTCATTCTTTTGTACATTGTGCCAGTAGTGCACCCCTAACTAGTTCGATATTTTTGATATATATATGAGATCAATATTTTGGTTGTGACTTCATTTGTACTTGTCATGTTTTAATTTATGATGATATCATGAGATGCTTATGCTATGAGTAGAGTAGAATGTATGTATGGATAAATGCAATGCAATGATTTCTTTCATATGTATGGATTTTATGCAAATGTATTTGATTATGAAAAGATGTATGTATGATTTATGGTTATGCACATGGATGAATCATAATGCAATAAATTATTATGATATGTAAATGCAACGATACACATGATATGTTTTGTAGGTATTGATGAATACAAGTACTCAGTCTTATGTCAAAAGGATGTTTAACCTAGGAGGATAACTGCTTGTGATTCGATGAAGAGACCTTCGAGTGAGGCCTCAACTCTTGTTAGATTTGAAGAGATATTTGAAAAATTGTTTAAGCATTGAAGTTCATTTAACCAATGTGAGATCATGCAAACATGCGAAAATGAAAAGAGACATGCAATATAAAATGCAACCTAAGACCTAGGACCTAGTCACTGATCATGTGTCGATTATTCTCATCATTGAATTTTTAGGTAACCAGATAAATCAATACAATGCCCACTACTTAGAAACCATAGATATATGAATATTGATTGTATACGCAAGAATCAATACAACACCCACTGATTAGGAAACCATGGATATATGAATTTTGATTTTGTTTTTGGAATGTCCGATTAGATATAAGCACCAAGGCATAAACGTCAGGATGGCCTAAATATCATGTCCATTTTGATATAGCAATTTGTATAAGCATCAAAACATAAACATCGTGATGACCTGACTATGCCTTGCGTTACAAACACATCAAACAGTCAAGAGATCATTCTAAATCCAATGTGAATTACCCGTAGTGACCCTTTATCATTCACATCCTTAGGTAAGATCGTGTTTCACAGTAGGAGAATGAACTCAGTAAAAAAATAGTTAGATCAAACTTCCTTGAATTTTCTAGGTATCAATGGTCAAGGTACGCATGGCCATCCAATTCAAGATAGAGTCTCTTACAATTAGACACCATTTCAATCCAAAATTTCCAAAGTTGTTAGATTTTCACATACAAGAAGAAAATAAAGAAAAGATTATGCCCCCAATCATCACTCTCTAAATCCTATAAAAGACATCATCGAAGAGCTCGAAAGGACATAATATGCAAAAATCTCAGTGTGAATCAGTAAGCATACAAGGAGATAAAAGCATGTAAAAAGCATAGATTGTTTTCAGTTGTGTTTGATGTTTGATTGCATTGTTGTAGATGCAAAATCCTTTCTGGAGACAAGACAGACTGACTAGCTCAAATGAAGCTTCAAAGGACTCTGACTAGATATGATACATCTAAGATGCATTGGAGGCCCTAGGATATGACATTGATTGCCCCCAAGTTTGAACATTGATATGATACAGACGCTTGAGCTAATTGGTGTATAGACTGACTTATTGAAAATAGGAATGCGTAAACAAACTGGAAGATATGTACAAACTAAAGCAAGACTAAAAACTAGGAAAAACCAAGATTACGCTAATAGATGGAGCATTTTGAACAAGTGGCGCCCATTTGCTAGGTTTTCACCATCTTGGCAAAGATTCTATTTTTGCTACCAAGGCGCCTGTTTCCAGGTTTTCACCAAGGCACTTTTTATTTTTCTCATTTTTTTTCATTTTTTAATTTTTTTTGTACTTTTGATATTTTTTACTTTTTTGTGAATCATCAAGGCACCTATTGCTAGGTTTTCACCAAGATGTTCATTTTTTTAGGACTTTTTCCAATTTTAAAGATTTTTTCAGGAAATTTTACCATACACTGAATGTCTTAGGCATAGAATTTCTTCAGATGGAGAATGTTGATTGGTTCTCAGAGTTGTTCTCCTTCAGTTGTTGAGAGTTGATAGGTACCAGAGCCAAAAGTAGCAGTGATAACAAAGGGACCCAGCCAGTTGGGTTCAAACTTCCCCTTGCATTCTCGATGTGATTGATTTTTAGGATTCTCTCTCAAGACTAGATCACCAACCTCAAATTCTTTGTGTCTGACTTTCTTGTTGTAACCTCTAGACATTCTCTTCTGATATACTCTAAGATGATCATATGCTACTTGTCTGCGCTCATCTAGTAGTTCAAGTTCTTGCAACCTAGACACTCTGTAGTCATCATCAGGTACGAGACCATGCATTCTGATTTGTAGTGATAGGATTTCAACCTCAATAGGCAGCACTGCTTCAAACCCATAAACTAAAGCAAAAGGTGTAGCCTCAGTAGGCATTCTGATACTTGTTATGTAGGCCCAAAGAGCTGGATTAATCATGAGATGCCAGTCTTTTCCTATCTTATTAACTGTATGGTGCAAGATTTTCAATAGATTATTGTTAGAAGCCTCTGCTTGTCCATTCCCTTGAGGATAGTAGATAGAAGACCAATGTTGTGTGATCTTGAATTTGGCACATAGATCATCTAGGTCTTTATTTTTGAATTGTCCCCCATTATCTGTGATTATAGAATGTGGGATCCCATATCTACATATGATATAGTTCAATATGAACATAGATATTTGCTTTCCAATGGCTTGTGTCAAAGGGACTGCTTCTACCCATTTTGTAAAATAATTTGTAGTCATGATTATATGGGTATGTCCATTAGAACAATGAGGATGTATGGCTCCTATAAGATCAAAGGCCCATTGATGAAAAGGCCATTGTGTAGTGAAGGGAATTAGATCTCTCCCTAGAGCATGAATTAGGTTGCCATGTACTTGACACTTTTGACAATTCTTAGCAAATTTGATAGCCTCTTTCTCCATCTCAGGCCAATAGTACCCAGCCCTAATAAGTTTTCAAGCTAGTGTTAAACTGTTCGAGTGTGACCCACAAATACCCTCATGGACTTCCTCTAATGCACATTGAGACTCTTCTCATTTTAAACATATAAGTAGCATACTATCTAGACCTCATTTGTATAGATCATGACCAATGATGACATATCAGGAGGCATTACGAATAAGGTATCTCTTTTCATGGTGGTTGAAGGTATCAGGAATGATTTGGTCTTGGAGATAGGAGAAAAGGTTTTTGTATCTGGATGAATCATGAGCCACAACAGTGCAGATCATGTGGGTTTCAGGGGAATCATATGCAGGATAAGATAGTGCTTCCACCAAGAACTCATAGCATAGCTCATGTTCATGCTACTGTAATAAAGTAGATAGTGTTGCCATTGCATCGGCAACCTTGTTCTCTGTTCTAGGTATTTGCTCAAATGTGATAGATATGAAATAATTTTTTAAATCATCTACCATTCTCTTGTAAGGAATGAGCTTTTCATCTTTAGTTTGGTACACATAATTGACTTGATGGATAACAAGTTGAGAGTCTCCATGAATGTGTAATTTTGTTATTCTCCACTCTATTGCTATTTTCATGCCATTAAGAAGGGCTTCATATTCTACAATATTGTTTGTGCAAGGGAAATTTAATTTGAATGCTTTTGGGATTGAGTATCCTTGAGGAGTTATAAATAATATGCCTGCTCTTGATCCATTCTGTGTATAGGAGCCATCAAAGAATAACTACCATTCTCTAGATGAAAGAGTCATGATAGAGGAATCTGGAAATTCCATTTGCATTGGTGTATCATCAATCATAGGTGCATCTACTAATTGATCAGCAATAACATGTCCTTTTATAGCTTTTCTCTTAACATATTCAATGTCAAATTCACTTAAGAGCATGACCCATTTGGCTAATCTGCCTGTGAGGGCAGCTTTGCTTAGTAGGTACTTTAGTGGATCAATTTTAGCTACCAAATGCATGGTATGAGCTAACATATAATGTCTCAGTTTTTGTGATGCAAAGATCATAGCTAGACAAGCCTTCTCAATCATTGAATAGTTCTTTTCATATGCAACCAATGTTCGACTAATATAGTATATAGCTCTTTCCTTTTTATTTGCATCATGTTGTGCTAGCAATGCCCCTAGTGATGTATCTGTGGTGGAGACATATAAGATCAATGGCTTCCCATGAATAGGAGGCATCAAGATAGGAGGATTTGATAGATATTGTTTGATATGGTCAAAGTTATTCTCACATTCTTCATTCCATGCAAAGGTCACACCTTTATGTAATATTTTTGTAAAAGGTTGTGATATGTCTGCTAGCTGTGATATGAATCTTCTGATAGATTGAACTCTTCCTTGAAATGTCATCATTTGACTAATATTCTTTGGAGGTTGCATTTCCATGATAGCCTTTACTTTAGCTAGATCCACTTCAATGCCCTTCTTTGAAACTATGTATCCCAAGAGCTTTCTAGAAGTGACACCAAAAGCACACTTCTTGGGATTTAGTCTGAGACTAAATTTTTCCATTCTATCTAGTATCTTTCTCAAGTCATCTAGATGTTCAGCTCTAACCATAGATTTTGCCAAAGTATCATCAACATAATCTTCCATAGTCCTATGCATCATGTCATGAAAAATAGATGTCATTTCCCTTTGATATGTAGCACCAGTATTTTTAAGCCCAAATGGCACGACATTCCAACAAAAGGTGCCCCATGCACATGTAAAAGCAATTTTCTCTTGATCCTCTGGAGAAATTTTTATTTGATTATAACCAGAAAAAATCATCCATTAAAGAATACATCTCAAAGCCTGCAGTCATGTCCACTATCATATCAATGTTAGGTAATGGAAAATCATCCTTAGGGCATGCTCTATTTACATCTCTAAAGTCTGTGCACACTCTGATTGATTTATCTAGTTTTGAAATGGGTACAATATTAGAGATCCACTCTACATAGTCAATAACTTGAATGAATCCAACTTTCAAGAGCTTCTCTAATTTAGCTTTTACTAAGAGTGCAACATGTGGATGCATCTTTCTCAATTTTTTCTTGACAGGTTTGACATTTGGAGCTATAGATAAATGATGCATTATAAGATTAGGATCCAACCCTAGCATATTTGAATATTTCCATGCAAAGTTGATTTTCTTTTCTGTTAGGAATATTGTAAATTTTTGCTTCTCTTCTTCTGATAAAGATTGTGCTACATGGATCAACTGTGGTTCTTCTGTTGTTCCCAAGTTAATGGATTGAGTGGGCTTGATTAGAACTAGAGATATGTCCTGTAAATGACTCAGAAGGACATCAAATATCTCATCCTTAGGTGCCTCAGAGAGGTTTTTACCTTCGAATATGTCTTTTATTTTTACTTTTGTAAGTTCTGAGACTGCCACAAAGTGGGTTTCACCCTCAGAACTCCTATTCTTTTTATTCTTATTTTTATTCTTTTGACTAAGATATTTGATGTCTGACTCCGTCATGCTGATGCTCAGTTCACTGATGGAAGTCCTCATAGGCTCAACTGCATTGAGGTAGAAAGCAAGGGCATAGTCATTCAGGAAGGTATAAATACCATGGCTAGGATTTGTGGAGATTTGATCAAGAAGTTCAGGATGTTGGATAGTCAAGATGGGGAAAGATTGGGAGATAGTGTTTATGGATATGGATCTGTCATCATCGGTCCCAACCTGACACTCGAGTTCAAAGCTAATATTACAATTTAAGACATTCAATTCGTGAATAGGCTCAATGTCATTGTGGAAGTCCACTTCAGCCATCGGTGGATCAGACTCGATAAGTTCATTACTTCGCTCTAGACTTACGGTGGGTGTAGGTGCATATTGGTGAATAAAATCAACATGTTTTTCTATGATAAGCTCATCTTCCTCTGGAATGGCTCCCCATTCATAGTCATGAGATTCTTCATCTATGCCTTTAGGAAATCTAAGAATATGAGTAAAGTCAAGATGAATACCCCAAGAAGGGTTACCCTCAGATTCTGATTTGAATTCATACTCATGTGAATCTTTCTTAGAAGAACTACCACCTTCCTCTTTGTCTATTTGATTGTCTTTGAGATTAGCTAGTTCTTGTGTTGCAACTTGTAGACTATGATTTTGAACCTGTTACCTATCTTGAAAGGCTGAAACATTCAAACATTAGACTAATCTAACATGTTCATGAACTAAAAAATAGCATAAGACATGAAAACAAAACCAAAGCCACCTCAAGATTGTTGCTAAAAAAACAAGTGCTATAGAGCAAATGTTTGATTCGCTTCAATTAGAGGGATGTGGGTGTGCTCTCTAAGCACTTGGAGCATATTCTAATGCATACTAAGATTGATTTTAGACCAAATATAGGTGTGATATGATGCTATATGCTATGCTAAACAATAAAAGAAACTATGTTAATCCATTATTATTAAGCTATGATGTTCTTTAAGAAAGCTTGAAGATGATAAAAAGAAACTAACAATTAGTATTGCTTATGCTAAGTCGAGAGCTAAATGGACATGATAAGAATGCATAAAATGAAAGGTGAATGGATATTTTGCTCTTGGAAATGAGGACTATTTATAGACTTTTGGGAGGATGAATGAGTGGCTAGGATCAAAATCCTTAAGAGAGACCAAGATTCATTCAAAGGGGAGCACATGGATTGTGCTAGTTCAAGGCCACCTCCTTGTGACAAGTGTCACAAGGGCATTGGGTTGAAAGATGGGAGGAATGTGCACAATTTGGAAAATGTGCCTAAGGTCAAAGGGTGTAAGAAAGGGGTGAGGGGCTTCTTAAATGCATCATAAATGCATGTAAGAGGGATAAGGAGGCTTTAAATGCATCATAAATGCATGTAAGAGAAGCCTCTAGAAGTTTGTTGACTTTGGTTAAAGTTTAGGAGTTGGCTAACCTTGTTTAGGGAATGTGACAAGGTTAGGGGGAGGATTAGGATTAGGATTAGGGGATTTTAGGATTAGGATGGGTGAAGAGGTTGGGTTGAGAAGTTTCTAGAAGAGTCTAGAATTCTCCTAGGTTTTATGGAATAAAAGTTTATTCATTCCAAAAGCTTAAGTTTGGGAAGATTTATTGAAATATTTTCAATAAATATGAAAATTAAATATTTAATCTTAATTAAATATTTTGAGTTGAGATTATGGTTAGAAAAGATGGGATTAGCCTTTTAATCGAAATTAAGAAGGGATTAGAAGATTTTGGAAGAGGTTAGTGGTCTTAAGGAAATTGGCTAAGTTTTGGTCAAAAAATAAATTAATTATTTTTTGGGGGATTTTTGGTCAATTTATTAATTAAAATAATTAATAAATAGGGGATTAATGTTTAAATAAGATTTAAACATTTTTGGGAGGGATTTCTTAATTAAATATTTTTAATTAAGAAAAAGGGATTTAATGACATAAAAATAAATTAATTAATTAAATAAATAATTAATTAATAAATGATGATGTCATCAGGGATTTTTCAGAAAATAAAAATACTTTATTTTCTAAAGGATTTTTAGGTGTCTACACAACTATCTCTTGCTCTATAGTAGGTTCTTATGTTTCTACTACATTGATTCTTTTTATTGGATCATCTTTATATTCAAGGAGGTCTTTGATTTCTTTAGGTAAATGTTCATAAGGGATAAGTTCTGAGTTGTCTGAATCACTATCTGATGGTTTAGTTTCTTCCTTCTTAAGGGGTTCTCCTGGTGCAATCTGCTCTATGAAATGAGAACAATTACCTTTGAGGTGGAAGGGTTTCTTCTTAAAGCCTAAGCCAATATTATCTTTGTTTGCTCTACCAATATGTGAAATAGGTGTCATAAGACCTTCTCCTTGAATGAGGTCCTTTACCTGGATATCCCATCTTAGCTATCAATTTATCCCCTGGCCCATATGTCTTAGAAGGTATTTTGGATATTGTAGAGTCACTAGTTTGAACAACTTGAGATTTAGGTTCATCCTTGTATAGCCATGCAAGCACAGCTTCATCTTCTTCAAATTCTTGCTTGGAGATTTGTTCTGCTACAAAAATTTTCTTATATGCCTCAAGGTGTTCTTTAGATTTTGGTTTGGACTGTTTCAAAGATTGCCCATAAGATTTAGGTGAGATAGGGAGAGATGTCAAAGATAAGACTGGCTCTATAGTATATCATCCCATACCATTTTCTTTGATATTGACCTCTTTAGAAATATCTTCCATTTTAGAAGTGGATGCTTCTTTTGTTGACTTAATGGAAGATTCTCTGTTATTGGGCACAAGTTTATCTGCACCTTCTTTCAATGTATTGCAAGTGGTAGATATGTTTGTTGGAATAGTGACCTCTACTCCTTCATAAGGAAATTTAAAACATTGGTGGAATGTAGAAGGAATAGCTTGCATTTCATGTATCCATGGTCTCCCTAGAATAATGTTGTAAGCCAAAGGAAGATCAAGAACTTGACATATAGTATCTCTGATAACCGGACCTGCTCTGATAGGTAAGACAATGGTGCCTTTAGAAGATCTTTCTTATTCATCATAGGCTTTTATAGTTATTTTCTTTCTAGGATCAATAGCCATTTCTAAAAACCCCAATTGTGTGACCAAGTTGTAAGAACAAATATTTAGGCCAGCACCTCCATCTATCAACACACATTTGACTCTACGATTCTGGATCAAGACTTTTATATGCAAGGGCTGGTTATGTGGGTGACTCAAGGAGTTGTCATCTTCCTCTGAAAAGGAGATATATTGCGGATATGTAAGATGTCCAACCATAGTCTGGAACCTGTCTAAATCAAGGTCATCAGGAACATTGGATCTGAGAAAATCTTTGTCTAGAATAGCTCTATGAGCTGGAGATATTCGAAGCAACTCAAACATGGATATTTTTGCATTAGTATGTTGGATTTGTTGAACAATGCTATAAGATGTTGGCCTCGTATCTTTAGGATTGGAAGATTTAGAAGCAACCTTCTATTTGGAAGCGAAAGAAAGATTGAAGGGCATCTTAGGGACATTTGATGAATTTGGGATTTGTCCGTTCATATGTGCCTGAGCTTATGATTGAGTAATTGTGTTAGCTGAAGGATGATCTCTATCTCTTTGCACAATTGTGATGACATTGCAATGCTCAGAGAGACAAGGTTTAACCATATTGATAACAACATTATTTCCAAGGTAAGCATAATTGACCTTTGCCCCCATATTAGGCTGAGAAGATGAAACTTCTTGACCATATTTCAGAAATAGTTTTGTGAATGTTGTATGGTCATTATTGCTCTAATGATTGTCAATGGTGATGTCTCCCTTATCAATCAAATCTTGAATAGTATGTTTCAAGCATAAGCAGTTATTAGTTTTGTGACCTTTACCCGATGGAAATCACAGAATTCATTCTCTCTCCACCATTTTGGTTTAGGATCAGGATCAAATTGTCAGATCTTGGGCAAGGAGATGATGTTATTAAATAGCAGAGTTCTCATAGCTGATTCTAAAGATTCTCCAAGAGGAGTGAACTTTTATTTATTATCAGCGGACCAAGATTTGTATTCTAGCTTCTTTTAAGATGGTTCGGACACCTTTTGTTCTGAAGCTTTGATGGCTTGGGTGCCAATAGTTAGATTGAAAGCTGGTGCCTTTGATGGGGCACAGATAGTAACAACAACACCATCTATGATCATGTCTTTATTCTTGTTCCAGTTTTTTTTTGTCTTTAGAACTGGATCCTGATTCGTACTTGTCCTTTTGAAGTGTGATGTCTCCTTTTTTCAAAAGTAATTTTTTGATTTTGATCGCATTGTCTACCATTTTATCAAAAGATGTATGATCTTGCATTTGTAAAGGGTAGTTGATCTCTGGGACCAGATTATTGATGAAGATTTCCAATTTCTCAGTTTCTGGAATAGGTCTAGCATATAGAGAGAATTTCTTCCTCTATCTATTAAGAAATGTCAGGAATGGTTCTCTTGGATATTGTTTGAGATTACAGATATCGATCATGGTGACTGGATGTTGGATATTGTAGGAGTATTGCTGATAGAACAATTTGATCAACTCCTCAAAAGTTTTGATAATAGAAGGCAATCTAGAGAACCAATGAATGGTTTCTCCCCCTAGAGATCAAGGAAAGAGACACATTAGATAAGTTGGTTTGTGAATGAACTCCATAGATTATGTACAAAATTCTTTGGCATGATCTTAAGGATCTGAGTGTCCATCATACTTATCATATTTCGGTATTTCCACCCTTTTTGGGAATGGTGGCATGTACAAGTCTTTGTCAACTGGAAAAGGAAATAGGGCCTCCATGGAGAACTCCTTGGGTTCCTTTTCTTTCTCAAGGTTATTAAGTCTAACTTGCATGTGTATGCACCCTAAAATGGTTGCCTAGACTTTGGGCCCCATTTCTGCAATTTATCAAATCCCTGAATCAATATTTTCAAAAATCAACATTTTTCAATTATATCAATTTTCTTGATCAAATCATAATCAATTCGATATTTCCTAAGGTTTGAGTCTTATTTAATTTAAAAGAAATAAAAATAAAAATCTTATTTAATTAAGAGAACATGCTCCCTTTTAATTAATTAAAAATCTCTTTTAATTAAATAATAAAATTATTTTATCCTAAGCCTTTATTTAATTAAAAAGAATTTCCTCCCCTTTTATTTAAATAAAAAATTCTCACTTTTCTTCTTATTCTTGTTGCACAAATAAAGCATTTAATTCTTATTTATAAAGAAAAATAAAATAAAAGTACTTTTTGTCTCACATGGACATAAAGTAAATGCTTCTAATTTTCTTATTGGAGGATATTTGTGCACAAGGATCAAGCTTCTTTTTTCCTCCATCGTTGATTAAGTCTTTTGCCTCTTAATCTTCATGGTCCATTATTTTTCACTTCCTATAAAAGAAGAGCTCTCTTCCTCATTTGCACACAAAATACATACTTGAATTATTATGCTACAGGTTTTATAAGTCATTGAAGCTTTTGGAGATATTCTTGCATCAAGTTTTGAAGATTTGGAGCATCATTGGCATTCATCTTGCATCTACATCACATCCTAGCTTGCATCATAGTTGCATTATCATGGTATCATTTCCTTTCATGTTTTAGATTAATTTCACATAGTTTAATTAGAGGGTTTGTAACTCTTTTATTTCCATTTTCATAGATTAATTGCATCTTCATTCTCATAAGATTAATTTGCATTCTCATATAGATTTGCATAGCATTGCATTCATTTGGAATCTCTCATTGTGTGGTTGACTAGCAAGGTCATGAGTTTATAGCTCTAGTTGAGAGCAATTTTACAAATCTTGCAACTCCATGCATAGAGAGCTATGGATCGATTTGTGAGGGCTCATTCTTGAGTTTTCTTGCATGTAAGGATTTATAAAAGTGTGACAATATTTTAGCACACATTTTTGGTACCCACCATGGGGCAACCAACCTTTTGCATGCTGGTTTTGATTATTTTTGGAGCTAACCCTTGTGCAGATTTGTTTGGAGATGAAAAACCCTAGATTTAAAAGATTTGATCATATCTCCCAAACAGCTTGATTTTTTGGTCTGAAAATTTTTTTGTAAGTTGGTGACATATTAGAAAAGCTCCAAAAAAAAATTTATAATTTTCAGAGGTAATTTGTATTTTTTATAATTTTTTCTTTATTTTCATAAAAAATTGATTTTTGGTGCAAATCAGCGTATTTTTTAGAAATTTTTACATTTCTAGAAAGGTCTTTGAATTCTACAATGGGTCCATTCACTATTTTTTTAATTTAGAAATCATATCATAGCTCATTTGGTCAATTTATAAAAATTGGTATGTTTTGATAAAATGGGTTTCTAGGGCACAAATGAAAAGATTTTTCTGAAATTTTTACATTTTTGGAAATCTCTCTATTTTTTTATAAGGTCTTTTTTCTTCATTTTGAGTTTTGGGTCTGAATTCATGTGGTAAAAATCAAATCTTGTTGACTAGGTCAAATGCAAAAAAAATAAAATTTTGTGATGAGTATGCACTTATTTTTCATTGTTCATTGCATGATATGAGTTATCATTTGGATTATTTGCTAGTTATCATTGCTCCTAATAATTGATTTTCAGATCTAACCCTAGGGTTTGCATAAGTTGGATATACATTGCATATCTTGTTTGCTTGTTTTCTTGTCTTGTTCATTTGAAGGTGCTCTTGCTTTCATGGAAAATGTTTAAAACAAAGCATTGGACTTGAGGTACTTTGTTCTATCTCTACAACATTTGGATCTTGAGATTAAAATTGAACCTCTCATGTGTTTGGCTTGAGTGTTTACATGCTTTCATAGAACACATTTCAATTGATACTCTTAATGGGAAATGAAAGAACATAGATTTGTTTTTCCAAATTTACATGTAAGTGAATGCTTGTGTTTAAACCTTAAGTAATTCTTGGTTTCAATATCAAATATCTCATTGAGTGATTGAGGGCATGGATTCATTCCTTGTTTACATAGGGAGTTAAATGCACCACTTTGTAGACTCACTCTATGTTTGCTTGGAAAGTTAAATATTCCATTGACTCAACCCTTTGTCATTTGTGAGTAGTATTGATACGCAACTTTAGATTAATTGTGATTGATCTAGATTGCTATCTTGGGTTATTGGACTTGCTAATCTGTCGGCCCCTCATTTCCACCTCGTGGTTGCAAGATCAATGCCACATTAAAGGGGAGGGGTCTATAGGAAAGAAGCGTTAATTGCTCCACTAGGCAACCCTTTTGTGCTTTTTGGAACTCACTTGTTTTCTAAGGTGTGGACTCACTTTGAGTTGATGTGAGGAGTTAAATGTTCCACTTTTGGACTCACTTTGAGTTGATGTGAAGAGTTAAACGTTCCACTTTTGGACTCACTTTGAGTTTGTGTGAAGGGTTAAGTGTTCCACTTTTTTGGACTCACTTCACATTCTCTTGAAGGGTTAAATGTTCCACTTTTGGACTCACTTCACATTATCTTAAAGGGTTAAATGTTCCACTTTTGGACTCACTTCGCATTTACTTGAAGAGTTAAGTGTTCCACCTTTAGTGCTCTAAATACTTTTTATAGTGAATTACTTATTTTTTATTTCTAGAAGGCCTGCTTAGGGACACACCACCTCAAGGGATGACCTAAACTCCTATGTTCCGGCGGAGTATAAATATCAGGAGGTGAATCCAAAGACACCTCTCTTGGGAATTGAGTTTGATATCACTCTTGGCTAAGCCTCAAAGAACTTTATGCCTTTGAGAAGTGAAGGAGGAGATTTGGGTTACCGTCTCCCCCTGGCTGTGTGATTTTGGATTCTTCTCATCTACGGATTTGGGCCTCACATACCTTGTGTATATCGAGGACTCCTTTTAGAAAGTCACGTATATCCTTATAGACAGCTTGTTAAGGTGTTGTTGTGTTCTATGTGCCTACTAAAATATTTTCAAGAACATACACAAGTAGAATATTTAAGGAGTAGCATACTAAGTCACTATCTCTATTCATGCGCAAGGTTGCTTTGTCCCTTGCTCATTGCTTGAAGACTATTTGCTTGAACTCCCTGGTTGTTGTTCTATGTGCTTGATCATCATTGCAAAATCTTTTGAAAGATCTATTTGGAATATTGAAACTGAGTTCCGTCCTGCTGTAGTGAGTTCTCCTTAGAAGCTTGGTCTTCCTTGGTCAGTCCAGGTCAGATCCTAAGTGTTGTCATGTTGCTCAACATCTCAATGAATGTTATGATATCAATTGCACAAGATGACTTTTAGTCTTCTTCTTTCTTCCCCATTTCCCATGTTCTTCTAAAGTCTTCTATTCCCATGGAAAATTCTTCTTCTTCGTCTTGATTCTTTTCCTCTTACTATCTAGTCTACCTTCTTCTATTCATCTATTCATTTCTTCCATGCTTGATTCCTCCTCTTCTATAACCATGAATCTTGACTATCTGATTTTGGAACCTTTATTAAGAATAGATGATCTTGAGCTCATTGACATATTTGAAAAGTGTTGTTTCTCCAAAATTCTCATGAGTGATGAATTTATAGAAAAAATAAAAGAAAAGATGATTAAATCAGATGCCTTTGCTAGAATCATAAACATGATCATATCACAATCTTCTTCTTCCAAACATTCTTCATCATCTAAATCTTGTCATTCTTCTTCACCTTCCAAGTCTTATCATGACTCTTCCAGACATCATTCTCATTCTTCATCTTCTAAGTCTTATCATGATTTTTCTAAACACTATTCACATTCTTCATCTTCCAAATCATATCATGACTTTTCTAAACATCATTCAAATTCCTCATTATCCAAGTCCTCTTCCTACACTAAGTCTTCAATTTCCTCTTCTTCACAATCTCATTTTTCTTCTACTTCTTGAAAAAGTCTTACTTCTCCTCACAAGACATACCATAATGAGCAATGTGATAGTCCTTATGATACCTCTTCCACGAAGAGTGACGCACCCACCTATGATGACTATGATGACTATGATGATGGACAATGTAGTGATGCCTATGACACCTCTATTCCTAAGAGTCCTCCTAGTCGTGTCCTTGTGCTTACTGGAAATGGGTCCTGATATTGGAAAGATCATGATGGTGATCCATATGATTCAAATTTTGAAAGAAACTTTGATGAGTTTTGTGAACAATACCTTGATTATAATCCAGCTACTACTATTGAGGAATATAAAATGCACCATGCTGATTTGAAATGTAAATATTATAAGAATCCTTCCTCTAAGAACATTCATGCTGAAAATAAAGATGACACTCTCAAGCAAGATCATGTTAATGTTGAACCTTTGTCTTGTGATGGTTCCCTTCCATCCCCTACTTCCTCCAATACTCATACATTTCCTAAAGCTTCTGAATCTTCCAAATCTATCACAAATCTTTCATCCAACAAAGATCCTAAGACTTTTCATGCGGTTCCCTATAGTTATCCTCAAGGGCTACCTCTTAAAGATACTCAAGCTAACCTTCACTTTGCTACAAATACTTCTAATGATGCTAAACTAAAAGATCTTAAGCCTTCATTTGCTATACTACCTACTTCAGCTAATTCTTCACTATCTCTTCCAAAGTCTTCCATACAATTCCAACATGCTTCCTTGTCCTTAGAAGTGGCTCCATGTCAAGAGGACTCTAAAAATGATAAAGAAAAGAATATAAATAAATATCAAGATCAAGAACCTTCCATATCATCAAATTCTCTTCATGATGTATCTTCTCCATTGCATGGTTCTTTTGATCCTCTATGCTCTTCCGCATTCATTCCACCATCTCCTAAGCAAGATCAAGTTACTACTTGCACCATTGAGCTTATTGATAATCAAAGTAACTTTACCACACTTGCGCTTTCCAAAAATGATACTTCCATTAAAGTTATTAAAAATGGTGTTGTTACTTCCGATGTTAAGCCTATTGAAAATCAAGAAAAAAATGATGCGCTTATGCTATCCAAAGATCCTTGTCAAGATCAAAGTCTTCCACCTTCTTGTTCTACCGCTCCATGTTCACTTCCACTTTCTACTCTTCCTAAATCTTCGCAAGCTTTGAATGATCCTATCAATGAAGTTGCTCCTATTCAAGATGTCCAAGATCCTGTTGAAAACTCTAATGCTCACTCCAAAGATGTTGATATCCTTGGTTGTCATATAGATGCTGATGAACTTATTGATTATCCTTTTACGTCTTCCACGTCCATCCTTGGATCTCCTCCACCAATACTAAAGGCTTCATGTCTTCCTTCCATCTTGGGTCCTTATATCCCTTCACTTTCCCCTCCTAACTCTCCTAATTCATCATCCATTTTGGGTCCTTACGTCCCTCCATCTCCTATCTTTCCTCAAGATCAACATAGATGCATACCCTCGAATCCTTTTCATCCACCCACCCATCTAAACCAGTCATATTTTCCTTCTTCTTCCACAAGTCCCAAGTCTTTTGGAAGTAACTTGAATGTTCAATACAAGAAGAAGAACCAATACAAGAATTCATCAAAAAAAGAAGATCACCATGTCTCCTCTAATCGACATGGGTGCATAAAGTCAAAAGAGATATCTAAGAAGAAAACTACAAGACAAGTATGGGTTCCAAAATTCATCATTGAAGATATTCTATCTAAATCATCAAAAGGAAATAAAAAGCCTAAGGCTATATGGATTCCAAAGTCTCTCTTGAAAGAGTCTCATGTTGAACAAAAAGTAAAGTTGACATTCAAGCTTCCAAAGGCTTCCACTTCATTTTCTTCCAAAAATATTTTTCCATTCCATGTGCCTAAACCGCAACCTTTGCTAAATATTCACCATATTCCTTCACGTATTCCTTCATTCAAGTTTCCTCCATCCTCTCGTCACCCTTCAAGGTGTGTGTCAATATTGATCTTGCCTTCCTTTCCATCTACCTTTTCACATTCCTTCCATTCATTATCCTTCTACCTTCCATCATTTTTCCTTATTTGTCTATTCCTCATGCGTCTTCCTTTTCCCTATCATCATCTTTGAGCATATCATTTTGAATCCTTGGTATATCAATGATTTATCCTTTCAAGGAGCATTATCTAAAAAGCTTGCCTTCTTCCAAAAAAAAAAAAATCAAAAAAATAGAAAAATTCAAAAATGAAAGAAAAAAAATGAAAAAAATTAAAAATGTGCCTTGGTGGAAACTTGGAAACAGGCACCTTGGTAGCAAAAGTAAAGAGAAATAAATTTGTCCTATGGTGAAAACCACTCCCTTGTGGTGCCTTGGATAAGTACCATGATGAAAACCTAGCAATCAGGCATCATGCGTAGTTCTTCTACATATTTCATCCATTCCGTCTTCTCTCTTTGATCTTGGCAATGTTGATCTATACACGAATATTTGGCTATCTTGTGAGCTATCTTTCAATGATCTTGCTTTCATTCCATTCATGTTTCGCCTTCGTATTTTCCTTCATTCATTCTAGCCTTTCGTTATCCTTTTCCTCTTTGGTCTTGATCTAATAAAAAAAGAGTAAAACACGATGCTATAAAGCCTCTTGACATGTTTACTCCTTTGGACTACATCCTTCCTTCTTTTGTAGTGCGCTTTTGTGACTTATCATATGCTAGCTTTTCATTGCTTATCCAAATGTGCTTTACATGACAATTTTTTCCTAGCTTGGGTACTCTTGAGGAGTTTGCCTTTGAGGATGTCTTCCCTTCACTCCCCTTCATTCTCATGTCTTCCATCTCTTTCACCAGCTTCCTAATCCATCTTGTCCTCCACATTGCTAGATATTGAGACTGCACGATGTGATCTTGCTAAAAGAGTTTGATGCCCATTCCGTCTGGGGGCATCTTTTGTACATATCTTATTGATCTTGAAAAAATACAAAAAAATGATATATTGTTAAAAAATACCAAAAAAATTGATATATGATGCTGAAAAAATCTTAAAAAGCATAAAAAGTCTTGAAAAAATACAAAAAAAATCAAAAAAATTCAAAAATAAACAAAATAGAAAAAGTGCCTTGGTGAAAACTTAGCAACAGGTGCCTTGGTAGCAAAAATTCAAAAAAAGAAAAAAATTGAAAAAAGAAAAAAATTGCAATAAATCCAAGTGGTGAAAACTTAGAAACAAGCGCTACTTGAGGCCTTTGCACCCCTATTTGTTAGCATGCGTCCTCGACACTTAGCCACTTTCCATCATGCCTTGACCTTATTTGCCTTGGTTTAGAATTGGTCTTTGTCTTTGTCTAAGGGGCATACCTGTTAGCATAGGTCTTTTAGGTGCATTTGTCTCTTGGGGCATTTCACAAATAGGTGTTTTTCCACACCACTCCAAACGGTGTTTTTCAACACTACCCCTGCGTCGAGTGTTTCTTAACACTTATCAAATGTCTTACCCAATAGTCTAAGTATGATGCGATATTGCTCATTTGCAAATGTGATACTTAAAGTTTGACTCTATGACCAACACACACGCACTTAAACAATCAACTTGTTGAGATATGTTGACTTTATTTTTCTTTGTGTGCTGTCTATGAGAATTTCTTTGATGAGTGGTCTCTCCCTGAGAAGTTTTTGATGATGCATAGCTAGAAGACTGAGGGAATGAGAACATGTTTTATTTCTTTATCTGCTTATGGGTATATTTTATTGATCCTAACTGTCATGAGCATTTATGCTGGTCTTACTTGACACTATGGATTGACAAAGTATTATCCTTGACTGTTTTGCGAGTGCATGCTTCTAGTTATCCTGACTTTCATGTGTCTTGATACAAGCATAATCTTGCCATATCAAACTTAGGTAATCTCACTGCATTAGTCATCTTGACCTCCATGTCTTTGATGCCTAGGTGGGATTTCCATATTCCTATCTGATAAAGATCATATTCATATCCACATAGTCATACCAGTGTGCATTGTATGATCTTACGACGCTACCAATAACGCTCGATGATGATAATTAGATGTCTATAGGCGTTGTGACCTTGCAAGTCAACCACTTTCATAGTAGCTTACATTCTTAGGTTCATCATAGTTTAGTTTTTGCATCTTGCATATGGAGAGAGAGCTCCTTTTTATCATTTACGGACTAGTTGGTCAACTGTGCTCATTTTCTGATTCTTCTTGATCATATCTTTCATTTCTGGTCTTTCATGTCACATCATTTTCTATCCATTTCAGACTCAAAACCAAAATGAGTCGCGTTGACTGACCATATGAGGCATAATTCTTCAATTTTCGATGGAATTTCTTCCTTTCCATGTCTTTCAAACTTCTAGTCTTTCATTCACCCCTTTTGCTTCCTCTCTCTGAGGTTTGACTTAATCTTTATCCTATATCTTTCCCAGTCAAACCTAGTCAACCTGGGGCATATCTTTACTATTTGATGGTTATCCTATCATGCTCCATCCTTCGATTATGATTTATTATGACTTGATCAGGTTTATCAATTTGTTGTTCTCCTCTATCTGATTTCGATTTTGATTCCAAGGGGGCAGTACCTATCAGCTTTAATCTTTGATTCAGCTTTATCATTCAGCTCAGCTTGAGATTCTTATCTCTTATTTTGGATATGATCCCGAATCGACCTCATGTCTAGAATCTTTTATTTATGTTTGTCTGGATGTGATCCCGAATCGGCCTCACATCTGAGTTGTTTTGTGATCTCAAATCGATCTCACATTTCAATTTTTCTTTGACCACATGTGTTCCCAGAATGATCACACATTAGTCAAAGAGGGGCAAATGTATGCACCCTAAAATGGTCACCTAGACTTTGGGCCCCATTTCTGCAATTTATCAAATCCCTGAATCAATATTTTCAAAAATCAACATTTTTCAATTATATCAATTTTCTTGATCAAATCATAATCAATTCGATATTTCCTAAGGTTTGAGTCTTATTTAATTTAAAAGAAATAAAAATAAAAATCTTATTTAATTAAGAGAACATGCTCCCTTTTAATTAATTAAAAATCTCTTTTAATTAAATAATAAAATCATTTTATCCTAAGTCTTTATTTAATTAAAAAGATTTTTCTCCCCTTTTATTTAAATAAAAAATTCCCACTTTTCTTCTTATCCTTGTTGCACAAATAAAGTATTTAATTCTTATTTATAAAGAAAAATAAAATAAAAAATAAAAGAAAAGTACTTTTTGTCTCACATGGACATAAAATAAATGCTCAACATAAAGTAAATGCTTCTAATTTTCTTATTGGAGGATATTTGTGCACAAGGATCAAGCTTCTTTTTTCCTCCATCGTTGATTAAGTCTTTTGCCTCTTAATCTTCATGGTCCATTATTTTTCACTTCCTATAAAAGAAGAGCTCTCTTCCTCATTTGCACACACAATACATACTTGAATTATTATGCTACAGGTTTTCTAAGTCATTGAAGCTTTTGGAGATATTCTTGCATCAAGTTTTGAAGATTTGGAACATCATTGGCATTCATCTTGCATCTACATCACATCCTAGCTTGCATCATAGTTGCATTATCATGGTATCATTTCCTTTCATGTTTTAGATTAATCTCACATAGTTTAATTAGAGGGTTTGTAACTCTTTCATTTCCATTTTCATAGATTAATTACATCTTCATTTTCATAAGATTAATTTGCATTCTCATATAGATTTGCATAGCATTTCATTCATTTGGAATCTCTCATTGTGTGGTTGACTAGCAAGGTCATGAGTTTATAACTCTAGCTGAGAGCAATTTTACAAATCTTGCAACTCCATGCATAGAGAGCTATGGATCGATTTGTGAGGGCTCATTTTTGAGTTTTCTTGCATGTAAGGATTCATAGAAGTGTGACAACATTTTAGCACACAGCATGGCATGCATCTGTTTCACCATAGATGTGAGTGGAGTTTCTTCCTCATGCATAATGATATCTTCAACATTAAAGTTGGGAGGAAGTTTAACTCCTTGATGAGCTAATTGTAAAAAGTATGCTTCTTGATCTTATTTCAAGAAATGGTTCATCATTCTTTTGAAGTTATCATCATTTTGATATTGAACAATTTCTTCAGGTGTGGGTTCCTGATCTACACCATGTTGAGATTGAGCTATTTGAGAGCCAAATTTTTTCCCTGCTTGAGACATGGTAGGAGTTCTCCCTTGGATAGATCGAGGAGGAGTTTGTTGATTACCTCTGTGAGTTGATGAAGGAGGAATGTAACCAGTTTTTAATTGAAAGTTGCCAAGACCGTCGTCTTCGTAAAGACCAGAATTGTAGAGTAAGTCAAGAGTTGGACCCTTGACAGTGGTTATAGGTAAGGTATGGGATGCTTCTCCAGATTTCTTGTGAGAGGAAGCTCTAGTTTCCACCATTAACCTTGGGTGAAGCAAAAGAATAAGACGAAGACAACTGAAGAACAATCTGACTCAAGAAGATCAAATGACATAACCTTGTCAAGGTTTGGTTGATTGAAGCTTGGATTAGACGTAAATGAAGGAGACTGTGCCCTAGATGTATGGGTAGATCCCCAAAAGATAGCAAACATGAGTTCACAACACTTAGCCATTTTTTATGATAGATTGATTGGAGATTGATAGTTATGACAAGGTTTTGACACAAGATGAAAAAGAATCAAATCAATTAAATAGAAGGTTGGATCAGATTCAAAAGGCTACTTTAGGAAAATGATTGGATTCTCAGTAGTTGCTGCTCTGTTCTTGACACAGTGATTTGTTTGACAGATTCTGGAAATAGGCTAGAAAAGCTAGGTCTCTGATAGTTATAAAAACTTTTCAAAAATTCTCAAACGACTTTCTACAGGCTCATACGATAGTGGGTATAGCATGAAATGACAATTGACAAACTCATACAACTATTGCAAAACTCGCACGATAGTTGATAGCAGGGTTTTTGACTTTTCTGAATTGACTGGCAAAAAAACTCGTACAATAATATACCAGATACCATATGACAATCTGGGGGTTCTGAAACAACACTAGCCAAAACTCGTACGACTTTCTAACTCTCTGGGATGACTTTTGACTCTAGAAAGGAATTTCACTTCAAATTTTGCAAATTTTGGGTTTTTAGTTTTGGATTGTTTGCAAATTGTACTGTCCAAATTTGAAGATTATACCAAATTCATTCATTTTCAATAACCAGATAGATAAGCAAGCACACAAAATAGCAAGCAAGTGATTTCAAGCATGTCTGAAAACAATGAACAAGGGCAAAAGCAACCTTGCACATGAACAATCAAGTGACTAAATTGTGCTAATCCCTAGGAGTGCTAATTAGTGTATGTTCCAAAAAGTTTTGCAATAATGCACATATTCCTAGAAAATAAAAATTTGGCCTCACTAGGGTTTTTAGTAATGGTTTGACTTTGCAACTTTTGTGATCTCAAGAGGGAGAACTCCAATCCAAGCGCACCAGGGTTTTGACACAGTCTGAGAACTTAATCTTCAAGATCTGCTAGGGAGATCTGATAGCCCAACAAGAGACCACACATGTGAAGATTTCCTCCATAAGGACATTTATATAGCGGTTGTCACTACCATGGCAAAAATGGCTATTACCGCTTGAGGTTCCATCAACTTGGTTGAACCAATTAAGGGAATGTCCACTATGGTTAACCCTCTCTAAAGGTGACTCACAAAATATACCACATGGAGACTGGTTTCAGCTTCAAGGATCTGAGTTTCTGTTACTACCCAAAAAGGGAGTAGAGAATAATCCTGTAGCCTTTTCACTTTTAACCCAAACAAAGTAGACAGATTAATCCGACATGCTAAGACCAAGATTATCTCACAAAGATCTATGATGTCAACCACTCATGATCTATCAACCTCTCTGGAGAGAGAATGTATCAATTAGAAGCTAAAGATGCACAAATCTAGTAGAATGTGAGATGCTCTCAGTATCCTCCCTACCTACAAGGGTTCCTTTGTTGAGAAGAGTTTCTCTGGAAATCCACTCTCTTAAGAACCACAAATAGTGTTCATAGGGTCTATTTACTATGTGTAACAAAGATGCTGAAAAGCAAATCTATGTTTGTATTTATAGCCCAAAATGAAATATGTGATATGAAAGCAATAAAGGTCACACAAGCTTGACACACGAGAGTTCTTTTTTTAATCCAAATCGAAACATTATTAGCTGAAAAGGTTACCTAAATTCCTTGCAACGCACTTAGTAGATTTTTACTTATTTTTAGCAATTCTTGTGCTTTTCCCAATCAAAACCAGCATAAATCAATCAGACACATCAAATTTCAATCGTTAATATTAGCTGTTAGTCCAAATCAGGAAAACAAATCTGAAAAACTGCCTGAAAAGTGAAACGACACTTGAAACCTGGCACTAAAACTCATACGACAGTGGGTTACCTCGCAAATGATAGTCCAGAAACTCATGCGACACTGGGTGTCAGACCAGACAACAATAGAGATTCCAAACGACACTGTAATTCTGATGGCCCGATTCTTGATCAAATCAACTGTCGTACAATAGTGGGTATCTCCTGGTATGAGTTTCTGACAAAACTCATACGAAAATTGTATGGACATAAATTAAAAATCACAGCTTGGAATAGAAAATGATAAGAAGATGATAGAAATTGATAAAAAATGAATGGAAACCTATTTCAGGGCCCCACGGTGGGCACCAAAAATGTGTGTGTGAATTTTGGTACATGTCTATAGACACAACACTTCAGTAAAACATTAGAGGTTAGCAAAAAAATTAAAATTGTGGAGTCAAATGGAAACTAATCTAACCAGGTGATTTACTGCCTTCTAGTAGATGCAAGTATGTATTCTCAGATTGGACCAAGATCAGTGACCTTGACGACACCTAAACGAAGGATTTAAATGCAGATTCTAGATATGAATTAGATGCAAATTAATCTATATTTTTGGTTTTCTGTTCAATAAGATGAAACAAATTGATATGAATCTATTCTAGATGAAAAATTGATATGCAATACAATTAATCTAACAATGATATGCTAAAATATGAATGATCTCACAAAGTTGTTGATTTGCAAAAGAAGCTTCAATTCTTTAGATGTCAATTCGCCAGCATAAGTTTGCAAATTCTGAGATATTGGATTGAAGAGTCGAGCCTTGGTTTTATAGAAATCCAGGGCTTTGGGGATGCATGGAAAAAGCCATAAATCACTCAAATAAACTCAGGTTGATTTTTGAGTTATCAAAGAATAAAAGATAATTAATTCACAAAATCATGCAAAAGCATGCAAAAATAGCTTTTTAACTCAAATCAAAGTTGAGTTTATTTTTAAAACAACTTGAATTGATTTTTTGATTTCAAGTTTAACTACTTTTTGAATGTGCATAATAATTATGAATTAAATAAATAAATAAAGTGATTTATTCTCAACTTAACTGATTTTAAAATAAAATAATTAATTTATGGGTTAATCAATTATTTAATCAAACTTTTATTTAAAAATAATATCATTAAATATAACAACTTGCTTTAATTAATTAAATAAGAATTTAATCAATTAATGATAGGAATTTTGATTTATTGTCAAATTTAAATAATAATAATTAGGAATAAATGTAATTAAATTCAATTAAATAATTAAGTAGAAGTATTAAATCTAATTAATTAAATATCTTAGAATATTCAATTAATCAAACTTTAGGATAAATAGGATTTATCACCAAATAATCATTAAATTAAAAATAATTAGGATAAATAGGAATATTACTAGGAATATTCCCCAATGCAGAATTTAGAATAATCAATTAAGATTCGATAATGTGTCGATGTGCCTTAGGTTAGGACTTTGATGTCAATCTCGTTTGATGTGTCGATGTAGGAGGTTAATGAACCTATGGCCCATTTTTGGGGTATTACAAATTGTAGAGGGAATTCGGAGAAAGAATTTGGAACAATGGGAGGGCAGTTGATGCGTCATGAGCTAGTGGTCCATACCATTCTACTCATTGATGTGGAAGAAGTCCGGAGATTCTACACTTGTGGATGGCTTGGGTATTTCTTAAAGTTGAGAAAATTTGACGAGGAAGTAGCTATCGGATTTATGAACATGTTTGAGGAAGGAGAGGCAAATGTATGGGGTTTGATGGTTTTGGAAACAAAGGAATGTATTGCAAAAGTGACCGGGTTGCCTACAATTGAGGAGCATTATCCTAATGAACACAATGCCAGGTCAACTCGAGCTCAGTTCAGTCTTTCTTCAGACCCTCCGTTGGAGGTGAAAATACAGGGTTGCAAGCACATGTTACTTCCTACCCCATTCAATGAGTTGGTGTTGCACATTATAAGGTACCTCGCTTGTGAAGGAAGGTTTTCCCATTTGCATGCACACCATTTTAAATTTCTTAGCTATATCAGGCATAATTTTCCAGTAAACATTCCAAATTTTCTATATAATATGCTGAGCATTAGTACTGAAGAAACCCAGAAAGGAAAAACAAATTATGTTTCCCACCATGCCCTAGTTAAATTATTAGTTGAAAGATCTCTTAGACATGTGTCTCCCTTGGCATGGGGTGAATTTGTTTAGGTCAAGACTTTGCAACCTCAAGACGAACCTGTTCAACACCTTGTTAATGAAAATGAAATTCCTTCTAGGCCAACTACTGAAACAACTACCCAAGAAGAAGAACCTAAAAATATTAAGGAAAAATAACCTTCCCCTACTCCAGAGGAAAATGTACCTACCTCTTCTTAGAAGAAAGGAAAATGAAAGATTAGTGAAGGAACTTCAATTCCTGAGAAAGAGCCCCAAAACCCCATAGTTGCAAAAAGTAAGAAAAGGAAGTTGGCTCTTGTAGCAACTACTCCTGTAGTAGAGAGACCAAAGAAAACTATTAAAAAGAAAACTATGGAGGTAACAAAGACTCCCCTGTGGAGAAGCTCTTGAATGAGAGGGAAAATTCCACAAGTTTCCCCAGTTAGCCAAGTTGTTCCCTCAAAAGAACTTGCCACAGAACCCCATGTTGATTATGTTTCAGATAATTCCCTAGTTCAACCAAATGTTCCAGATCTTTCCTAAAATTTAAATGATTCATTTGATAATGTGCCTCCCATGCATCAGAGTGAACCTGAAGAAAGTCATCAAATAGTTCAAGAAGGTAATCAGAAAGTTGAGCCTCAGTTGCCTCAACCATTAGCTCATTCTTGTCCACAAAATGCTATTGTACCTTTTAGGAGTTCACTAATTACTTAAAGCAAGCTCATAGTGAAAACAAAAGACAGAAGACTCAGCCATAAGAGTTTGGCCTGCTTACTCTCTAGATGATTCTTTTTAGTTTGTACACTTAGTTTGTTTTTAAGAAGACTCTGTGGAAAGAAGAGAGGAAGAAGATGGAAAAAGAGATTGATGATCAAAAAGAGGAAATAGAGGACTTGAAAGAGAAAATGGAGAAACAAAAACAAAATATGGATCATGCCTTAAAATTGGTTGACCAAATAATATCTTGCAGGCCTCCTCCTAGAGTATATGCCATTTTCTTGGAAGAACAATTTCTCATGTTCCAATTGATGATGACCCTCAAAGATAAAGAGTCTGAGTTTAGGACAACTCAAAATTTTTTATACCAAACCCTTCCTGTTTGGCAACAAAACTTGCTTTGTGAACTGTATCTCCACAACTTCATCATTCCCGAGGAGACTGATTGGAATCCCTTTCTTTACATTGGAGACATACATCTAAAAGGCTTGATGTCATGGATGCACAATAAAACTAATCATGATAGGCAATTAGATAATTATAGGGATCAAGAAATATCAGATCAATTACCCTTGAGGTCTAAATGTAGTAAGCCCGATGTTTTACTTAGGGATTGGTTCACTCTCACCTATGGAAAGACAAAACTAGAAACCATGGACAAGATTTGTGCTGTCAGAGAAAAAGTTTATAAAGATTATCAGGGGATGCCCTATTTCACATTTTAGAGATCCCTAGTTGGTGTCAGGAATAGATGGAACAAGTTGTCAGAGGCTTTTAAGAAGTTTGAACCACATAATCCTCTCAACTTTAAAGCAACAATTAACCATGCACCTAAATACATGCAGTTGGGAAGGAAAATTCGGAAGGAAATTTGGTGTCCCTTGACATTCCAGTCACTGATGCTTTTGTGGCCATTGTATGATATTAATGCTACCAAATTGGACCAGCTACATGAAGACTACATGATGGACTATTGGGAAAGAACCAAAGGATTCTACTACACCTTCAAGAGAAAAATAAGGGGAAAGATTGAAGTGGGAGAGTTCAGAGGAATCACTAAGAAGTGTAATGCTTGAGGAAAAGCATTATGCTTGTAGGGGGTAGATGATGTGGCAAGAATTTGTCTTTGTTTTATACTATTTTTATGCTTTGTTCTAAGACATTTCCAAAACACTTTTTGTGACTTTTAAGTACTTGAACTTGTGTACATACTATAAGTACAATCATTCCACAAAACTTATGGGTAGATAGTAGTTGACATACCTTGCTAAATATTATATATATGCTATAGTATTTCATATAATTATTTTAATGTATGTCCTAACATTTGGATTAAGTTGAATAGTTGAATATATGTGCGTGTGCTACTAACCTGCCAGGGAAAGATGAGCGGTTGGAGAATGTATTGTCAGCATTGATGAAGAAGTGATGAAGTCTCAATCATGATGAGGAGAACCATTATGAAACCATAGAAAATGCTTGATGAATTGAAGGAATGATCGTTTCAAGGAATATAGGAGCACGATTATGCTATATTTCCTTTGTATTCAATATTCTCTTGAAGCGGTTGTTTAGTCTTTATGATATTCTGTCGTGGGTTGTTGCATTCTCCTTTCTTTGTGGCATGAATCAATCAGACCTTATCTTTATGTTCAAATAAATATCAATCCTCTATATAGAAGGATGTGATAGATAGAAATCAAGTTAGACAAATTATTGTATTACTATTATAATTGGAAGCATGTTACTCTTTTAGTTTTGTGTACTCTTTTATGATGATGTAATCAGTTTTTCTGAAAATGCAATGAAGGAGTAATTTTGAGTTATATTTTGTGTTCATAGCTAGTAGAAGCTGACCAAGGGGGCCCACTTGGGAGGTGGATTAGAGTATAATAGAGTAAGTAGTTTAAGCATTTTCAGCATTTCAGGTAGGATTCATTGTTTTCTCCTATAGCATTATAACCTGTGTATGTTCCTGCATCACTTGCAGAGATAGTCATATTAAATGCTTTGGGTTGGCAGAATAGGTTAAAGTTGAATTTATAGTTGCCAATGTCATTTTCATTTAGGAAGCTATGTGTGTTCACTTTCCTGCAATAATAGTGTAGTTCCTTTCATGTATTTTCCTTCATGTAGCTTGAGTAAAATGATTTTATGAGAGACTTAGTACACAAATCATGTTGTCCCATTTCAAGTATACATCCCTAGGTTGAAAATTTAAATGCACTTCATGATAGGGAAAATAATACTTAGTTTGAATACACTATTCCTAGGAGAAGCTTTGGCATGATTATTATTACCTATTATGAGGTTGTTCACCTATCATAAAGTTGACATCAAGAAACTTTATGAGAAATTCAACATCAAAAAGGTTTACGAAGGTATAAGCATTCCATTTTTTTACATCTATCCTCTACTATACATAAGCAAACTTTCTACTCAAGTTTGATTTATTTTCAATTCAAGGTTAATTCCTAAAGTGGGGTTCGAATTAGGAAAACCCATTTCTACACAACATTTCCTTTCTTTTCTCTATATAGGTACAAGTGGTAGATGCACACAGAGAGATACAATTAGATATGGAGGAGAGCTATAGTTTGTAACTTGTTGGATTTGAAACTATCAGGACTAAGCTGCATTGGGTACCTCAATCCCAGGAGAAAGGTGTCTTGAGCACCCTGGTCTCTCTACTTCAACCTAAAATTTAGACATAAGGTTAGTTATAGTTTATGATTGTCATATCTTCTTCCCAAATTTGTCTATCAGTTCTTAGTCTCTGCATGCATGCAAACACATACATTTTCATTTTATTTGGCCCTAGACCTTACTTTCTTCATTTGAAATTGCATAGTCATTGTCACCCATAGTGAAGGACCACTAAATCCACTTTGTGCTTGAGCCATCTTGAGCCTAGTGGATCATTATCATGAACTAGGTTCCTTGTTTACATGCATAAACTTAGAGATCCTAGTTCACCTTTTCCCACCTTACATTTAAATGGGAAGTAACTCTCTTTGGACCATTCTCTTTTCAATGTAAATGGGAAATAGATATAGCTTCCAAGTTTTTCCATTGAACCTAAAGTAAGGGAAGGTATAATAGACTAGCTTTTAAGGGAATAAATGCCTACCTTTCACCTTCAAGCTAGTGAACTCTATTTTCCTACATTTTATTTCAATTTGTTTCAATTTCATGGTTAATTCCAAAACTAGGGTTTAACTTAGACAAACTCCTTTCTACACAACAATTTATCTATTTTATATGTGCAATAACAAGTGGTAGACACATGGAAAGAGTTACAGATCGAGTATTCACAGATCTAGAGTCCACAAGTTGTTTTGTTTGGAAGTTCCATGAGTGGGCCGAGTTAGGAACCTTAGTCCTAAGAGTGGACCACCCCGAGCATCCTAGTCCCCTTGATTTTTCCCAAAATTCATATCACAAGTCAATCTTTATCTATACATCCCAAATCTTTTGCCAAAATCCATTTGTCAATTTTTTAATTTTTCGTGCATGCCAAAAGTCACATTTTCACTATATTTCACTCTAGATCATGCATTCTCTTTCCACAATTGGATAGTCATCTTTCACTCACCAGGAAGGACCATTTATTCACCTTGTACCCAATGATCTTAAGCCAAAAAGATAATTTTTTTTCTAAAGTAAATGAGAAATAGATCTAGCTTCCTAGTTTGTCTATACAAGATAACAAGCTCTATTTCCCTACATTACACATGCATTAGACGAAAATAACATTTATTTTTTCCTAATTTTTTTCTCTATCTAATAATTAATACTTTATTAGAGGTCTACCCTTTAATACATATTTTTTTCCCTCATTTGTGCTTAGTCACTCGCACATTCTAAGCTTGCCTGGTCAAAATGTTAAATCATCCCTAAAATTTGACTTAGGTAGATTGTAGAAATAGCCACAGGGACTCATTTTTATATGTCAATAAATAAGAGGTTTAGAGAAACTTATTATAGATGACACTAGTATCTACATGCAAGATGCTAACGTGTTAAAGGAAAATAAACGCACGACCTCAAAACATACACATGTAAAATTAGATATTATTTTGATACCAAATGTAAAAGTTCCAAAATATTTATGATAACCTAGGGTTGCTTTAGTTGACATCCCACACCTTTTTAATTTTTCTTTACTCATTTACAACACTTTTCTCACATGTTCTCTTTAACCTTCTCCCATTTCCATTCATAGTTTCTTATGTAACCTCTAGTTAGTAAACTTTCTATTATATAAGATTTAAAATAAAATTTTAATGTATTTATTACTATGATTACATTAATTTTTAGATTAAAAAGAAAATCAAATTATGATTAGATGTAAAACACCAAAAATTCATAAAACATCTATATCTATCTACATACTGGTAAGATTGATGCGTTTACAACGCACACTTAATTAAATAGAAAATGTAATCTTTCCTTCTTGTTTATTCTTCCTTTTGTCCATACAAATATTTATTATTATGCTGAAGGTGTGTACCACTCACATATAAAAGGTCAAGCTTATGTGTTCTTAATATAAACAAGCAAAAAATATTTATTTAAGATATTTTAAATATTATTATATATTTTTTAAAAGATGAAATTTAAATTAAAATATGATAAAATATCAAAATAAGATTTTATTTAAAATAAATATTTTGAATATTTAATTGATGTTAAAATAATTTAGAAAATGCAATAAGAAATGCATTACGTAGATTTTTTGGCTAATTACATTCTTACCTACATAATCTCTAAAAAAACTTTTTTTTATTTTATTTAAGGTTTTATCAACAAGAAGAGTGCACAACAACTATTATTACATAGAGAACCAAAATTATCATCGCTCAATTAAGAATCGACTCTCATTAGTTCTGACTGGAAACAAGGGAACCTAAAAAGGCATGGAAGAAAGGGTGTATATTTTCACAATACAAATTATGATGCTTTCAAAGATATTAGAGTCAAAATGACATCCATGAGACCAAGCGGTCTAAGGGAATAAAAGCTAAATCATTAACACATTTTCATATTTCTTTCTTATGTAATCTCTTCTATTATGAATCTTGACCAAGAAATTTGTGAGCTTGTGAAGCCTAGTCTCCTCAAAGAGATCGTTTAGATTGTCCACCTATAAAGTATCTTCAAATTGCTCACATATATCCTTATATGTTGCACACTCTATGATGAAGTGCCCCTTGGTTTCAACAACACCAAGTTTCTATAAAAGGGACATGTTCTGTCCTCCCACTTTTCTTTGGGGGTAGTCCATCTACCCGTTTCACTTCTAAGGTGATGAGATCCAATCCTCAATTGCACTATTAAATTTTTAGCCTTCTCCTTTATTGAAACCTTCAAATTGGATTTTTCATTATGCTTCCATGTGAGGTTGAGTTCTTTGATATAATGTGCTTTTTCTACCATTTTATTTTGTCCACATCACAGTTCTAATCTTTTCTAGCATCATCTTTTTTATTTCAATGTTCGTGTTGGGATATTCATACCACTTAATGTCCCACATGTTCATCCACTTTTTATTTTGTTTCTTCCAAATCTTCTTCCTATGATTTAATTTGTCTTCAATAACTAATTTGAACTAGCAATGTTTATCCATACTTTCAACTTTATAAGATAACTTAACAAGAATTATTTCCATTTCTTAACATAATTTATTCAAAACTAATTTGATGTAGCAATGTTTATCCTTACTTTAAACTTTATAAAGATAACTTAATAACAAGAATTATTGTTGTTTGTTAACATAATTTATTCAAAACTAATTGTCCCTTGGACTTCATTTTTAACCTCATGAATGTTAAAAGTGTTATCTCTATTTGAGCATTAAGTGTTGTCATTAGTATCAACTAAGATTCGTCGATAAAAGATGAAATAAGGAGCTTTAGAAGCTAGTCAGTTGAACTTACAAAGCCTTCACACTGAGCAGTTACAAGGAAGAATTGAAAGTTAAATAGATACAGGTTTAACCGAGTATGTTTACTGAGCATCAGAGTATACCGAGCACCGAGTCAGTGAACACCGAGCATTCTACACACCGAGCATCACGTTATTCACCAAACAAAGAATGCAATGTTTATCAAGTTTTCAGGAAATGACATAGTAATTAGTAATGACACATATCTCTATGCAAACAGTTTACACAGATCTATAAATGTTTTACCAAGATCAAGGTACATTTATTTTGGATGTAATCATTAATTATTGTGATGATTCATATGTAATAGTTAGATCTAGGTTATTTTTGTACACCATAGATCTTAGGTTTTCTAAGATGTTGTAAACCTAATTAGGTCAAAGAAATTTGCTATATAATTGTAATTGATGTCATTTTGACAAAGGAAGAAAAATGACATGACAAGGAGTTCATGAAGGAGTAGCCACCTATAGGACATCAGAATTTAGATAAGGGTTTACATGAATGAGCAATTATCAGAAACAATATTCAGTTTAATTAGAAATATACAAGGCTACCGAGAAGAACAGAGAGTAATATACTACACATCAAGGTGAAATCTATTTAGTATTTCATAGATCTGATTCAGAAAAGTTTAAGTTGTCAATTTCAAATATTTTATGTTATCTTTTAACCATTATAGCAGGATTGAAAATCTCTTAACAGAGTAGACTTAACCGTCTTTTGTAAATCTCTTAACAGAGTGCACACTTATTTGGTGTTTCTAAAATCCTTTTACAAGGTAGATCTGGACAATCTTAAGTCACTCCTAATAGGGTAAGATCACTAGAAGTGATCACACTTGTAGCCTTAACTGACATACTTTATTTACCGCAGTAGTAAAGAATTTGTGGGTGTTAACCCCACAATAATTTTTACCTTCTAACAAGGGTTTCTGTGTAACCAAAATACTTGTGTCATGTGTTATATTTCATGAATGATTTATTGTTATTTTTCATGCACTTTACATTTACAAGTTATCTAAATGTATGTTGCTAACAATGGAATCAGTTGGTTAGATAGACACTACTATTGCAGATTTTTAAATCAGTAAAAAAATTTGAGGGTACTAATTCACCCCTCCCCTCTTAGTACTTTATCTTTCCTATCCCAACAATTGGTATCAGAGCTAGATCTCTTATTTGGAAGTTTAATCACTGAAGAGGAAAGATCTCAGGATGGAAATCTATACAAGTTGGACAAGACTATTGAGAATCAAAAGATTCAGATGCAAATCTTCATTGAACAATACAAGCAAGCAAAGGATGAATTGAAGAAGTTACTAGTTCAAAGAAAAGATATGGCTATTTGACAATGTGAGACTGATTATCATGAATAAGACATTGATGATCCATTTGAGATTTCTAGATCCAGTTCAGGCAGTCTATCTGACATATCTAAATGAGCAATTTTTTATTTATTTGAGAAAAATCTTCATTTGACTGAACAAGTTAAAGCCCTATAGATTAGTCAAGAATCACAAATGGTAAGAATGATTGATGTGATGAATAATGCTAGACAAGCTAAACAAGAGAGAAATTTGGTTGTTGAAGATAGAAGACAAATGATTGAGAAACTATAAGAGAAGGAATCTAAGATACTGAGACTTACCGAGAATCACTTTGACATATCTAATTAGATGGTTGTTGTAAGTCAGGAAATCAACCAAGTGAATAGTGAGATGACAAGAAAACTTGAAGACATTGGTGAACTCAGAGAAGAAAATGAAATGAAGATGCAACATCAGCATAATGAAATGATGAAGAGAGCTAAAGATAGTTCCAAGAAAATTGATGAATTTTTTATCAGTCAAAGAGGACTTGGAAGTACTATTCGATTAGGCTATACCGAGCAAGGAGAATCATCTAAGAAAGCTAAACATATGAACACCTATAAGAGTCAAAGACCTAAGAAACTATCATGCTATCATTGTGGTAAACCAGGCCACACATCAAATGTTTGCAAGAGTAAAGCAAAAGGTAATCCTAAAACCACTCATAAGTTTAATGGTCATTGTTATAGTTGTAACAAGTATGGACATCAAGCACATGAGTGCATATCTAAGTTGAATAGGACTCCTAACAAACCCTACATGGAGAAACACTGTCGCACTTGCAACATGCATGGACATACCTCACAAGAATGCAAAACAAAGATGAAGCAAGTCTAGACACCGAAAGGACAAAACAAGACCTATCAACCGAAGAGACAAGGTAATGCTTACACTTGGGATTATAACACATTGGTTAACTATACAACATGTGGAAGATATAGACATAATGTAGCTAACTACATGAGAAAGAACTGGAGAGGCATATCTCGTAGCTGGAAAAGTACTGATATGGCATGCTTACACTGTCACAAGGTCGGTCACTTAAGTAAAGATTGCAGAGACCGAGCACCTAAAACACAAATCTATGAGAATGGTAATACAATTGAAGATATCATGAGGATAAGAAATACTATGTGGAGAAAAGCATTAGGTGATAATGCTAAGTCAAGTAATGCAGTTGGTGACACCTCATCCATTGGATTGGGTGACATCACCACCTCCACCTAAGCTGAAAAGGTATGTATGGAACTGATAATTCTAATTGGACATATATATCATATAGTTCCTTATATCAAGTGTTCAAATACCAAATCTACATGAATTAAGATGCATTATGGTTTTACATATTTTGAGCTTTAAGTGTTTACAGTCGGTATATGCTAGACCGAGTGAGAAGTTGCTAGTCGATAACTATGAGCAAGGTTAAACGAGCATCAATATTAACTGAGTGGAATTTCATGTGTTAACTGAGCTTATGTTATTTTGTGGTATACACCAAGAGTGACAGTTATCACCGAGCCATGTTAGGTTGAGCATTTATTGCAAAAAGGTTTGAGCGGAAAGTTGAAAATACTATAAATACATGATGGACTTAGCTTATTTTTCACACTGCGATCACAAAGAGATAAGAGTCTATAGAGCGAATTTGAGCAAAATATTTTTAGAGCATTTGAGAAAAGATTTGAAGGATTCTGAGTATTTTCATCATTGTTTCAAGTAAGTGTTATCTTCACCGAGCTATTTATTTGATATTTCTTGAAACCCTAAATGAAGAACACGACGTCTGCATCTAAGGTTAACCAATCCAAGAATGTAGATGAGGAGGAAGTAAGATTAATGGTTTCTGCTACATGTGATGAGCTAAAGTATAAACTTCACCCCGAAGTTGCTTGACAGATTGACAAAATCAGAGCTTTTTCGAGCATACCGCCTAGGGTTTTGCTAGTTGAAGACATATGCTCCTACATTCACTGCAAGATTGGAGAGATTGGTGACTTTGAGCTTGTTGCTACATATCAAAAGCTATGTGTTGACAAAAAATTGAAAGATGACCATGAGAATTTAAGAGTCAAGGGGTTGACTAATGCCCTGTATTTTCTGAAGGTTTTCAAGAATGAGTGGATAAGAATTGTTTTGAGTCAGTTTCATGATGGAAAACTATGGCTAGATGAGCCCGCAAAGATCACGAAGGATATTATACATGCATTAATAGGCTACCCTACCACTGACAAAGTTAAAGCACTGAGGAGTGCACTGAGAACCGAGCTAGAGAAAGCTAGTGGAGAAAAATGGAATGGCAAAGGATTGAAAGTTAACACAATCATGGATCCCGAAACAAGGTTTGGTGCATATGTAATTGGGTATAAAATATTTCAATAAAGCAGACCCAACAGTGTACCATGTGGAGCAGTTGACATTGCATACACGACAATAAAAAAGGGATTTCAATTGGATCTTGTTGAGTTTTTGTTGAGACAAGTTGAGGAGAATATGAAGACTATTCGGTCGGTAGGATCCAACACATGTAAGTTTGGATCTTTATTGCTTTGCATATTATTTTATGTGCAAAACCTTTTCCCTTCAATCGGTAATGTTGATTGGACTACCAACAAGCCTATGATACTACAGATTATTGATTTGATAAAGAGTTTGGGTGATAATATTGTGAGCATGGTGGATATTTATTTTGAGAAATTCAAGGACATGATGAACACAAGGAGTAGAATACCGAGACAACTAGTATAAGAATATGAATATGACATTTTTTTCCTAGTGGATATTGATTATACATTGATAAAGGCAGTTGAACCAAGAACAAAGTGGTTAGCCCCAATGAGATACAAAATTGATATTGACCGAGCCTCTAGGTCAATCAAGGATTTACTGGTAGAGCCTAAGGATCCAATAGCTACTAGGTTTGGAACCTATGAAGAAGCTAAACAAAGAATTAAGATGGATCTATTTATTAGGAAGGCAACCAAGAAATCTAGAAAAATGATAAATAAATTGATGCAAAACTTTGGAGATGATGATGCAGAAGCATCCAAGGACATTCTGGTTGAAGTTGCAACCAAGGGTCAATTACTTCTTACTGACAAAGCACATGATGATGAGGCAACCGAGTCAGACAAAGATGCATAATATACACCGGTTAAGCCCACTCTAAAGAAGAAGGCAAAAGTGTAAACTAGGGCACGAACAAGGTCAACAACTGCAGCTTCACCACCACTAAAGAAAGGAGTTGTAAAAATATCAAGGCCTACACCAACCAAAACTTATTAGAAGAAGAGAGGTACTAAAGATACCTCCGAGGCACCGAAGAAAAGAAGGAAGTTGATAAGAGGAAGAGATGATATTGATGAAGAAGAAGAAGATAACATAAATCAATTTAAAGTTGTTGTGAATAAGGATCATTCAATTGATGAGGTTGTAGAAAATATAATAGACATTGGAGGTCTTAGCGACCCAAAAATAAGTTGGTTTGAATATTTGTCAACCGAGGATCAGAACAAGATAGAAGAAGCAGTAATATAGATGATGATCAAATTCAAGAAGGTACCCATAGAGTTTTCAAAGTATGTACCACAAAGTTTATATGATAAGATATCAGCTAGATGGACTTATGCTTTAAACACTAAGAAGAGAATGAGGTAACAATCCTTAGTAATGGCGATGCCAACATTGACAGTCCCTAAGATTGAGGAATTGATGAAGACATACTCCAAGATATTTCTAGTGAAAAGCAGAGTGCTACAAATACTTGATGAAAATCTGACAGAAATTAATGAGAATAGTCAGTTGTTGTGGACTTCTATTCTACAAGCCTGAGCTAAGGCATACAATATGGCTTTGGCCATAATACCCGAGAGAAAGACTAGAAGGAAAGGAAAAGGCATCCATGCAGATGATGCAGATTTGGCAGCTAAGGATGCCATTGAGCTATTAGACACTGAGGCACCTGATATAAATGTTACCATTGAGTACCAAGAAATAAACCAGGATGTACCCAAGCAGGTGATAATACAAGGAATCACTGATGGTTCAAATGATGTACTTATAGAGGACATCACTAATGGTGATCATGATGACATTAAGGATGATGAGGATATCACAGTTGCTGGAGCTCAACAAGATGAACAATCCCCCACTGAGCCAATAGTAAGTATTATACCGGGTGACCTTCCTATATTGGTTCAAGCAGTTGAAATCATAACACAAAAGGAGCCCAAAGGCTCAATACCCGAGCAACAGAAGGATACAACAAGGGAGCAAGGAACAAGCACACAAGGCACTATGAAAACAAATGAGCCTAAGGAGAAAGAGGATGATGCACAAGTAGATACTACTGAGACCACACCCACATACACTACATCAGAGGCTCCAACCCAATCGACGGAGACTCAGGTCATTGAGGAGCAAAAGAAGGATGAAACAGTGTCAATTGAGCAAGACAAGACAAACGTAGAGGTAAAAGCTCTAGTTCCATTTGTTAAGTTATCTCCACAAGAGACTAAGAAGAAGAAGAAACATGGAAAAAGGCCAGTCACCTTGGATGAATTAATTCTTGACTGTGACCCAAGGACTTTGGACCTCGAGGAGCTGAGAAAATATGGAGAGTTGTGCATGCGGAAGACAAAACAAGAAAAACTCAGGAAGAGAGTAAGAGCAAGCAAATTTTAGAGGATGTAGGAGACATTCTTCAACAGGTTGTCCTCGACGTCCAAATAAATGAAGACACACCTATTTTGGACCAACTTGCAACTCTTACAAATCATGTCAATGCCCCAGACATAGATGCTAAGAAAAGGATAGAAGAAAGGGCAGAAGAAAAAATTCAAATAAAACTTGCCGAGAATATCAGCCAAGAAGTGGAAATAAATAAGGTAAAGATTTCTGAAGTTATAACCGAGCTACAATCAATAACTTAGAAGATAATGATATATAAGTTATATATCATGGCCGCCCATTGTTTCTCCATGTGATTGCCTTTGCCTTCGGTGATCAATAGTTGACAATGTCTAACGATTCAAAGCTCATCTACCACTTAGTTGCCAGCTTCCCTTTTCCGTTGTCCACCGGTCACATCATCAATTTGTGTGCATAAAATGTTAGAAGAATTTTATGCCACACATCTTATTCGTGTATAAAAAGTTGACTTAACATTACACACAATTTATAAAAGCTCTCATCCTATTCACCTTGTGCTTATTCTTCATTTCTATCACAACCCTCTCTTAAAATACTTGTCATTTCCATTTATTTTTTCATCCACACAATCTCCAATATTCGTTCTGCCCACAACATCTATTTTGCCTACAAAAATCTCTTCATTGACTCAATTCCCAAATTTTGTAGGTAGATGCAGGTTCCAAAGATCCATTTCACTACAACTGATGCCCAAGCCAATTATAATTGGAAATTCGTGTTTCAAGCGTTTTAATTTTTGCAAGCTTTTAAGAAAATATTAAATGAGTTATTAGATTTAACAATAAATACACAGTATCATAACGCAAAATCTAATTTCATTTTAGATACACTACAACTGAAACATATCATAACATTTCATAAAGTTAAGATTCAATTCCAGAGCTACAACTTGAAGTGTATGACAATTTTTTTAACTTAAAAAATAAAATAAAATAAATAACTACATTTTTTATCTCTTTTTTTTCTTGAAATCTTTAAATAAACACTCTTAATTGAAGGTTTAAAATAGAGATGTCATATTGGCTATACATTTATAAGGCATAACACATAATTCATATAGTGTATAACTTAATAGAAATATATTGTATATTTCATTAACTAGAATTTTCTAAAATACTTTAGGTTATTTTTACATATGGACATTGTGATAACAAACTATTTAACAAAATGTCACAGAGAAATGTTTATAGTTGCTTCAAAGATGAACAAAATGATTAAAAAGTGTGCAGAAAATAGAGAAATTTCTAAATCAACAACACAAATAATATAAAACATCATACCAATTTTTGTGTGAAAAACCTTTTCTAGAGAAAAACTTGTTGTTCTAGAACTTGTTCAAAGAATTATTACAATCAAATAGAATAATATAATACACTTGCAAGGCAAGCCTTCACAAGGATTTCACTAGCATGTAATTTAGGATTAAATTTAGTAACATTCCAATACTTGTAAATTCAACATTCCTACAACTCTTCCAAGTACTCAATTTGTGGTTTACAAGAATTTCACCAACAAAGCCCAACTTTCAATGTGACCTTCAACGACCCTGCTTTATGTTAAGCCCTTGAATCTATTGACTAATGTTGATAAGTTCTAACGCACCCAATTAAGAACATCAAATACTTATCAACCCTCCCACACATTTCCCAATAATATGTAGCATGCTATCCGAGGATTGTAATTTAGGTAATTTCTTAATAAATCTTGTTTTCTATTGGTTTTAACAAATTAAAGTAAAAAATAGTGTGTTGTACAATCTTTATAATTTGTAATAATAGATATAATTATGTTTATTGTTTATTTTAGCTATTTTTATAAATTTTCAAAATCTTCATATCTTTTTACAAAACATCATACTCCTTTAAATGGGAAAAAATGAAGGTGAATAGAAAAATCAATTCATATTTTTTTTGTGTTTTTTTAATGTTAATACAAAATTTGAAAAAAACAAACAAAAAAAAAAAGCTTCCGAAGCTTAGAGAATTGTGAGCATGAGAAAACCACGTTTTTTAGTTTTACTTTGAAATGGAAAAGAAAAAATAATTCAATAGTGTGTGATGAAGTTACTCACCTGCATGAAATTAAGATCTACTAACATCAATTTAATCAAATACAATGCAAATTTAACTAAAATTGAAATTATGTTTTATATTATCCTATGGATTTTTAGAAAGAAGTGGTAAGTGAAGCTCTCAGCTACAATCCTCACTAGTGACACCTCTAAAATGAGAAATGATGTTGCTACTATGCTTATGCTATGCTTCTATGATGATTCCATGCTTAATCTAGCTCAAATTGACAAACTACAATGATAATTGCTTTAAAATGCTCAAATTACTCTTTAGAATGCTATTCAAATGCCTATAATAACAATGCTTTGCAAATGAAATTTCAAGATGGAAATACTCTCCAAAATGCTCCATATTTATAGTAAATGTCCAAGGGTAGGGGATAGAGTGAAGTAATCATGGTTATCCCTTAGTTGAGTCAAAAACTTTGCTTTGTTCATAAATGGGGGGACAAATGAGGGGACAAGCCTTTAAATGGTTTCAAAGCTTTGAACAATTTAAATGTTTGAGTGATTTATGTCTTTTTTTGTTCTCAATTTTCATTGGCTCACTTTGTTGAAAGAAAGTAGGGATTATTAAATTCAATTAATTAATTAAATTTAGCCATGCAAGGGTAATGGGTCCATTTTAATTTTTTGATTAAAACAACTATACAATTAATTGATTAAAATCAATTATATATTATTTTTGGCCCCTTTAAGCTTTGATTTAATTATTTAACATCATTATTTAATAATTCCTTTGCTTTAATCGATTTTTGCTCAACTTTATTTAATTATGTCCTTTTTAATGCATTTTAATGATTTAATCCCTTTTATTGATTTATGAGTCATTTTGATGATTTTTACAATTTAAAAGTATTTGTCCAATTTTACGTGTCTACAAATAGTTCCAACAGACCTTATCATTTTCAGTAGGAAGAGAGCAAAACTTTGACTTACCCTAGATCTTTGATTTAAGATTACATTTAGATTTTTATATTCATGATTTTCATAAATGATTATTTTCATTGTTGTTTAAAATTATATGTTAAAGTGAGAAGATAAAGATAAGTTAGATTTAAGATTTGATTTTAATGATAATTTATTTATATATAATAATAAAAAATGAATATTTAGATTTTTTTTCCACGTACCCATTGTTCACAAAGATCTCAAAGACTAATTTTGACACGGTGAAATTAAAAGTTGTGCCAAGTGTATAATTTTCTCTTTCCCCAATTTCTATCCTATTCTTAAAAATTGGGTAGCCTAGGCCTGATTCGAACATACATCCTTCAAATAAGTAGATTATCGGATCGTGTGCGCAAACCCCCAAGTAAGAAGTTCATCTGAGAGCAATGTCTAGGATGATCGTGCAGCCCGTAGGGCAAAAGCGGCTGACAAATATTGCAGTAGTTCGCCTAAAGAAACACGGCATGCGTTATGAAATAGCTTGCTATAAAAACAAGGCGCTCTCTTGGCGTTCTGGAGTGTAAGTACTAATTTGAATCAATCCCCTGTTTCTAACTTTTACTTCAAATTAATACAAGCTGTGTGCATTATTAACCATTATATAGAGACCCAATTTGAAAAAAATGCTAAACTATTGCGTGGTCCTCTGCAATAGGCATCCGTGTTTATAAATTTAAAGAGCTTCTTTATTTCTGGTCGTTTCATGAGTTTCATTTATTGTTATTGTTGTTTATTTTGCTCCCTATCATATAAAATTTGGAGTTGACAATATGCGGGGAAAATTTTAGGATAAAAATCTGGACTGATCATGTAATCTTCAACCATGTAGCTATAAAATAATCAGTAGCGGGCACATAATTTTTTACCAATTTCATATCATGTCCTTCTCTCATGGCTAGAATTCCTCATCCTACAAGGTGACTGCTTCTGCTTTCTAGAAGAAAATTCCAATATTAACTGTAGGATGTTTGAAAGTTATGTATGGGACTCCCAGTGCTTTAGAAACAGAAGCAATAACCTTCCCTCCACAGGGCGCTATGCTTTTAGCACATTTTAAATGCCATCGGAAGTTGCAGCGTAGCAGAAGCTTATCATCAAGTTCAAAGTCAGTATTAATTAAAATGCTGTATAGATAATAGAAGCAATTGAAATTATTGTGAACGAGGATACTTTCCATCATGCGCGAAGCGATAAAATTTCTTTGAATTTTGGACCCTTATAGAAACAATCTTCTAAACAAATAGAAGCCCTTTGATTGATTCCAGACCAATTTGGAACCTGCTGTTTTCATCAACTTACTAACAATCAGGCCAATTTCCCCATTCCCTTATGTTAAAGCAACTATTAAGTAATGGTCAAATACTCAATACTTACCAGTCGCAAGCTTTAATAAAGTTCTCTCAACTTTAAGATATACTTCATGTTTTATTTCACTTTAGCATGTTATTTTTATTTATTCCACATTTATAGTGTGGGTTGTCTGCCATATTCATAATTTTTATAAGAAGGCCTTCCTTTCTTATTTTATCAATGAATATCTTGGTTATCTTTATGTGCTTGATTTTTGTTATATGGTATTACAGCGTAGCTAGAACCATGGATTCCGTGAGAGTGTGAAGAACTAGGGATTTTAGTTGGTAGAGACGGATTGAGGGATTATCAGTGTAGCATAGCAAAGAGCCAAAAGAAGAATTCATATGTTAGAACCATATGGAATCAAGGGCAAAAAGTCAAAATCATTGATTTATTAGTAGAATCACGTCATAGTTTTGTTGAAAATCATGTGCAGAAGTTGATAAAAAATGTTTTTTTTTTGAAAAATGGCAATTTTTCTTTTGACAAATCACGTGAGATTTTTTTTTTTGAAAATTGCAGCAAAGTTTGTGTTGAAAATCATTGTTCTTTTATTGAAAAATGTGGGATTTTTTTGCAAAATTTGCACCTAGGGGATACTACAAAATATGGAATTTGCTTCAGGTTCTCTCGAGGTCATGAAAATTAGGGTTTTTGGGATATGTTTATTTTAAAAGCCATGGATGCAGGGAAATACCAGAATTTTTGTGTTGGGGAGCTAGGGCATGTGTCGATTCACTTCAATTTTTGTTTCCATCAATTGAAATTGCAATTTTTAGGGTCAAAATTAATTATCGGTTTTGTCTAGAGCATGTTTTTGTGTAGTTTATAACCATTTTTTTCATCCACTCTACATTAATGTCAATGAGGCTGAGGGCCATTTGAATCTCTATATTTCCTTATATTTGAAAGGGCACGTGATCTTGAGTGTCAAAGGTCATTAAGGTAGCTAGGGCACATAAGTGACTGAATTATTTCAGATTCATAGTAGGGAGTTAATTTTTCAAATGGTCTCATTATCCAACATCATGTTGGAAGCTTGCTAGAGATTCTTTGGTGAAAATTATAATACACACAGAAGTAGTGTATGTTAGCCGTCCTTGAGTATAGACGTCTCACAAATATTATCCTTGATATAGATGACCATCCAACGGATATGATTGACCGAGTTAAATTTGATGATGTGATAGAGAAATACTCATGTTGATCAAGTCATTTGTGACAAATGAAATGGTTTTTGAAGTCTAGACAAGAATTTTCTCTTGTTTGATTTGGAAGCATTTGCACGAGACTTCAAATGAGGGCAAAGTCTTCTTGCTAAAGGTTATGTTATTTTTGACCATAATGAATGAAAATGTTTCTTTGCATAAGCATTTGCCCAAGCCCAAGGACATTGAAGAGTATTTGATAGCCATTGGCTAGAAAATTTAAGAAGATATGGTGGTAATCATGCTGAAAATCTTACCATGTGCTAATGAACATTTGATTGAGACCTTGAACATCACCTCTACAAATGTTGGTGTGAAGTCGGATGAGCTGTCTAATAAGCTCTTACAGCAGGACATATAGAATCGATAGTTCTATAGTATCAGTTAAACAAGGGGTCTAGAATTGGTCTTCACAGCCAAAGACAACAATTAAGGAAAATGGTTACAAAAGAAAGGGCAAAGTTGCATTGAGGACACAATAGATAATTTGAAAAGCATCACATGTCATTGAAGTACTGCAAAGAAAGGTTGGTTAATCAGAAATCCAACTAGGGAGGGCCTTAGTAGAAGGTCCATATCATAGAGCATACAAAGGAATCAACATTCTATGTTTTCATGGCCAAAAACCCAATAGATCAGTCCAAGGCGTCTGCTCGATTTAGGAGCATCATGTCACTTCATTGACAAGCAGGACTGGCTCATGGAGTACACTTTTTGCATTTCTTCTATAAATTCAGTATTTTTTGGTGGTATGGAGTATTTAATTGTTGGCAAGAGAATGTGGAGATATCCTTTGGAAGGAAAATGCTAATATTTTCGTTGTGCATTACGTGTCAAGAATGGAGCTTAATCTACTCTTAATGAGTCAGGTTATGCAACATTGCCCCCATCTAGATGTCATCTTTATCAATCACAAATGGTACATAGTTGACAAAGAGACCAAGAGGACTATTGCTCTTGGTGCGGAAGATCATGAACCACATAGACTAGTTGACATTGAGTAGGTGAGGGAGTATGTTTGGGAAACCAAGAGTGCATCAATTATTAGTACAACTTGGCATCAATAGTATGTGCACCTTAATTCATCTTACCACTCTTAGTTGGCCTATAAGAGAAATCGGTAGACAGTCTTCTTGACATCCAACAACAGATACAAGGTGTTTTTGGAGCCTACTAGCTATGGAAGCAACATAGAGCTTCATTTGTTGACAATGACATACAACCTTGGAGAGCCAAGAGAGTTCTTCAATTGGTTCATGTAGATGTTTGTGGATAAACATGACATTCATCATTGGTGCCAAGTATTTTCCTTTTTGTTGATGATTACTATAGGAAAATGTGGGTTTTTTTTTCAAATAGAGATTTGATTTGTTTAATGAATTTCAAAACTTTAAAGCATTAGTAGATGTGATAATGGAGGAGAATTATGTTCAAATAAATTCAAAAACTTTTTTGCTAATCATGGTATAAATGGTTGAGAGGCGAATAACACTATCATTGAGATGGCTTGATGTATAATGGAAAACATGATTTTTCCCAAAAAAAATTGGGTTGAGGTAGTATTTACAGCAACATATTTACTAAATAGATCTTCTACATAGGTGGCGAAGAAGACTCTAGAGGAAGCATGGTTTGGGAGGAAGCCCAAAATTAGTCATCTTGAAGTCTTTGGTTCCATTGCCTATGTCTTGATTCTAGATGAGAAAACAACCAAGTTAGATCCCAAGGGCAAGGAATTGATCATAGTGTATAATGACATTCATGAGGCTTATAGATTAGTTGATGTTCACCACAATAGGATTAGAAATGTTGTTGATGAAGAAGTTGGGCCTTTCCAAACTTCTCTAAAGATAAAAGTTAGTGGAGAACAACCTTATGTGGCTAAGGATTCAAGTGTTCAACTTCTGGTAGTTTCATTCGAGAGCATATGGAGTCTGGTATCGCTGTGATAGTCCTAGACTCTAATGATAATAGCCTGAATTAACATTCAAATGATCTGTATTAGTAGCCTGAGTCATGGTTATAGTATTGATTTTGATGAAGAGGATCCCAAGAAGAGATCACAATGGTGACACATCACCATTGAAGATGTTCTAGTAAGCTAAACGAATTAGGGATGGACATCAAGAGACGAGCAAGAGGATCATATTCAACTTTGCTCTGATGGCCATTATTTAAGGAATCTATGTGCCACAGGTTCTTAAGAAGGCAAAAGGAAAAACTGAATGTGAAAAGATCATGGCAACTGGTCATGAGAGTCTTATGAGAAATGAGACTTGGGATCTCAGAGATCTGAAAAAAAAACCCATTTAAGGGCTTCTTTGATAAATTTCATGAAAACATTCACAATAAAGAATAAATGCTAAAATTTAAGAATCTAATTGTCTACAAATGCAAGACAATCAAGCAACCTAGGCTCAGTTTTGTTGTGAGGTTTTCACACCATCGCCCCAAAGAATTTGGGGACCCCCATTTTTTTTGAGCAAGCCTTGACAATTTTTCTAGATCCGGGTAATTGGGTGCCTTAGCGAATTTTTGGGCGATCCAGAGGTTTTGAAATGAAAATTTTTACACCTGGGATATTTTTGAAGTGCTTGGGAGGGTATAGCTTGTTTTCACCTTGTGTGAAACATTGATTTTCCTAAACAGTTGATTTTGTCTTTAGGCCAAACGAAATTCAATAGGAATATTTTATTTCGATTGTTAGAAAAATATCTGGCAGGGCAAATTTGCAAAATTTTCAGACTAAGATGAATTTTGAAAATTGATGAAATTGAAGAACTCGAGATTTTCAAAATTTAATTGTGAAATTGAATATTTTTGGGAAAATCTTGTAAATTTTTTTTGGTGGAGAAAAATGGAAATTAAAGAATAAATTTAAAGTTGCCAATTAGAGATAATAAATTGCAAAAATAAAAAAGGATAAAATTGTCAAATGGAAATTAAATTGCAAAATGATTTTTGGGTTGCAAAATAATAAAAAATTAATTTTGGTTGTCATGATTAAATAATTAAAATCATATTTTTGGGCTGAGTGTTTGTAATTTAGAAATTTAATTTGGGCTCCTTTGTGTGTTAAATTCAACGTATTTTAAGGCCTAGGAGGTGTGAAATTCAAGGCAAGTTATTGGGTCCACAATGGGGAGGGTTTAAAGCTATATTGGAGGCCTAAATGACCTTTTTTCAAAATTTCAATTTTAGGGCCTATGATAATTTCGGATTTGGCTAATTTAAACTGATAATTTTGCACTAGGTTGACCCAATTTTAAATTAAAATAAAATCCCCTAGGGCTGGGCAATTTATTTCATTTAATTCATGTTTAATTTGGCAATTTTAATTTTTTGTTTTTCCCTCCTACAAAGTCGGCCTTGCTTTTTTTTTTGGAGGCAAAATTTGGTATATAAGGGGAGCTCTCCCCCACTTCATTTCACCATCTCATTCACTTCTCTCCTTTTCTCTTGGCAGCAAAAACAGTCCGAAAAAGCAGAGCGAAAAAGCAGTCCGAAAAAGCAGAGCGAAAAAGCAGTCTGAAAAAGCAGAGCGAAAAAGCAGAGCGAAAAAGCAGTCCGAAAAAGCAGAGCGAAAAAGCAGTCCGAAAAAGCAGTCCGAAAAAGCAGAGCCGAAAAGCAAATTCGAAAATTGGAGAGTTTGATGAAGAGAAGAAGCTTGAGTTGAGGCAAATCAGATTTGTAATAGAAGAATTTATTGATAGAAGATTCATAGCAATCGGATTTTGAGAGTGAATTGGGGAAGGGGAGATTTTCTTGTGGAGATAGAAGATTTTGAAGATCAAGCCCAGCTAATTGCATAGACAAAGGATTCCTAGCCCTTGTTGGTGAGTGGCCTATCTTTTCCTCTCTCTTTAATTGCTTTCATTTCATTGGTGCTAGTTTAGGTGTTGAAAATTAATTTCAAGAGTAGAGTTAGGTGTTTGGATATTAAGTTGATTACTCGATTGTCTTGATTGACTTTTTTCCCTCAAGTTCTTGCTTGCATTTCATCATTGCATTTCATCTTAGGAGGAAGATTTGGAGTGATAAGTGTAGTCCATCTTAAGGTATCGGCGGGGAGTGATAAGTGTAGTATTCCACCCCTAGGCGAAGATTGGAGTGATAAGTGTAGTCCATCTTAAGGCAAAGGCAGGGAGTGATAAGTGTAGATTGCATTATTGCATTTCATTTTAGGGAGAAGATTGGAGTGATAAGTGTAGCCCATCTTAAGGTAACGGCGGGGAGTGATAAGTGTAGTATTCCACCCCTAGGCGAAGATTGGAGTGATAAGTGTAGTTCCACATTCATTGTAGAAAAGGCGGGGAGTGATAAGTGTTTAGGATAGCTGATGTTAATGCAAGCAAGCGACCCAAAGGAATTAATGCTGAAATAGGAGACAAGGAAGTCATGATACCCAATTCCAACTTCCGCTCAAAATTGAAATGCGTTGGAGACACCAACATTGGTACCTTTGATATGATTCAATTAAGAGAGAGGTTGAGAGACAGCCAGTCACCTGTGGCAAAGAGGATCAAATAGTATGGATTTGTGCAAGGAAAGGTTCAATCTACCCCAGCAGTGGATATGATACAGCAGGATTAGTTAACACCAAGTCATCAAGGCTCACAAAGTCAGACTGCAAATCAAAGTGCAGCGCCTTCATCGTGCTTCTCAGTCAAATTCCGAGCTCTACTAAAGGTACACAGCTTGATCCTTGGATGTTTTATTTTATTGAAGAGATTGAGAATGGTTAAGGAAAATTGATTGGATTAGGATCACTAGCATGAATTTAGAGTTGCAACTTAAATAGTACAAAATCGGGGGGCAAATCTACATGGGGTCCTACTTCAATTCGGGTGCAAGACTACTAGTGATGCTTTGCCAGTCGAACCAAATCCAGTTGGGGAGATGCACTGCACCACTATGGTTGAGGCAAGTACTTATGCCAAAAGGGCAAGGTTGTGGCAGTTCAAACAGTTGAAGGCAGTCAAGAGTTAACCAAGGAGGAAGGCATTGATGAAAGCAGTTGATGGACTCAGTGATGGGTGGATTGTGGAACAATCAAGGAGATATGGTGAGGGCAGGTGCCCAAAACCCAAGGTTATTGAAACAAGGATGCATGCATGCAGATTAAATCCAAATAGGAAGGTTAAAAATGGCAAAGTATTGAAGTAAGGAGGAAAGTGATTGAAAGGTTGAGAGAGGTCAAGTTTGATTTCAAGGCGATGGCTAAGAGCAAGGCTCTTAAATTGCACAAGGTTCACACCTAGGCAAGCCACCAAGGTCAAGGCAAGATTACCCCAAGTGCATGGAGACCTCACCCTTTCGAGGTCAGGACATCAAGTACAAGCAAGTTCAAGTGGTGGTGAGAAAATTTCTAAGGACAAGCTCAAGCATCCAAGGCTTCATCTCATCTCAAGGATTAAAGAACTTTATAAAATAAGGTTGATGAAGTGGTAATTTCATGTGCATGCAATCAAATCATGCCAAGTGTCCTATGTTCTCATTGGTTGACAGATTATTGTAATTTTCTCATTGGCCCACAATGTTGGTGCCCTCATGTAATTGGTTGAAAAATTGTAACCCTAATTAGGGTTTGTAAGGTTTAATCTTGGCCCTTGATTTTGCCTCTTAATCTTGGCCACTCATTGTAATTTTGAGCCTCTATATAAGGCCATTTGTACTCATTTGTAAAAGAGAGTTATGTTGGAGAATTGTTGCCAAAATACTATCAAAATTGTTCTTTATTCATTGTTGTGATTTGCATGGTGGATATACATGATCATTTTGGTGTATTGCATGTTTCTTCTCATCTCTCAAATTAGAGTAAAATTTCATTTCAAAGTTGTTAAAGTAAGGATAGAAGTAGATGGTTAGTTGTAATGGTGATGTTGGTGAATGTTTGATGAGGATCTATATACTAGGCCACTAGCACCTTGGCGGCTTGTCAAGGAGCCTTGTGTGGTAATCTAGTCAATTGCTCCCAAGTTCTACTTGCATTTTATCTTTCCGCTTGTACTTCAAGTTGGGTTGGAAGATAGGTGTTAGTGTGAAAATCCTAAGAGTAACCCTTAGACTCATCGCACCGATGGAAGTAGAGCCGCTGGTAAGCTTTCATTTGGTTTGATCCCCGTCCATTCGCCAATCTTTCCATTCTATAGGAGTAGTAGTAGAGCAAGAAGTAGTTAGTAGTGAGAAGTTTAAGAAGTAAAGTTGAAAGTGGTAAATTGGAAAATCATTTGAGTATGCATTGCAAAGTTAGATCATCATCATGGTAAGAATTCAACATCTTTGAATGAACAACGTAAGCCCGCCGAAGTGATTACCAGCAAATCACATCATTTTAACTGAGTTAGTATCCACAGGTGTAAGGAACCTTGGAGTATTCTTATATACTTTTCAAGAGAGGGTTGAGTGTTTGATACGCTGTATCAAGTATTTCAATTGCTATATGTTATGTAGTGGTACAAAACTCACATCAACATTATTTGGCGCTAGAAGGAGGGCTGAACAGGTGTTCATTCATGGATTATCAACAACAATGAGCTTTCATGTTATATTTGAGATGTAAGAGATCTCTCCAAAAGTTCAAAAATAAAAAAAATAAAAAAAGAAAGGTTTCTCAATGGACAGACAGGTGGATGTTCTTCCCATTTGGTTTGATTTGAACAAGAGGTTACCTCCATGGGATTTGTCTCAACTTGCAACATCAGGAAAGTGTAGGATACATGGTACTACAGATCATGAGGAAATGAATTGTTTGGTGTTTCTCTTGAGAGTGGACTTGGCATTAAGAGGAAAATTTTCTTTTTCACAAATACATGAGCCTGTGGTCCTTGACAATTCAGAGGAAGATTTTCTTGATTTCAAAGAAGATATCAATAGGGAACCGAAAAACATATATGGAAGAAGTTCTTGGTGCAGTGTACATAGTCTCTCACATTCAGAATCTACTTGCCCATCTTGTCAAGACACTATTGACTTGGTCAAGTTTCAATTGGGTTGGTATGAGGAAATATCAGTGGGAGGTGGTAAGGATTTCTTTCAGCTTTTAAGTTGGACACCAAAAAATGAAGAGGGTGAGATACATCAGGATTATATGGTTGATTCTAACGTTCAAGATAACCAAGTGGAGGAGCCTTCACACTTTACTCCTCAAGAGGAAGAAGTTGACAAAGAAATTAAGGGAGCAATTGAATTCATCCAAAGAAGAGGAAGCATGTCAGACAGAGATTCAGACTTTGAGGAGCTAGAAGATCATAACAAGTTTGAAGAGGTGGTCCTTGGTGAACTTTCCCTCATGCTACAAAGTCGAATTCTTGAGGATGAGTTAGAAGAAATCTCTAGCACCCTTCATGAAAGAAGCAATCAAGTGGACAAGTTGAACAAGGAATTGCAAGTTACTATAAGTGAATCAAGATATGAGGAAAGGTTGGATAGAGCATTCCAAGACATCATTACCACCATATTCTTTGGGGGGATGCTTAAGGATCTTGTAGAAGAAATACGAAAGGAGTCATTGCCCATAGCCTTTCAAGGCTATCAAGTTGTTGCAAGTGGCATGATTCACCATCAACTTCGACCTCCAGAAATTTTACCACTTGAAATGGAAGTTGATGGGCAACTCACAAAGATGTATGATGATTCTCCTATCAGTCTTGAGGGTGCTATGTTTGGTGAGAATCTATATAAAGAATTGCAAGATGTTCCTAAAGAGAGTTCAAATGGAAATTACATGCTAGATGATGAAGATCCTAATGGTGGGGATATGCGAGGATTGTTAAGTGGTGATCAAGTCACTCCCATGAAAAAGGAAAACAAAGAACAGTTTGGGTTGATGCTACAGTTGGATATTGTGTTCGAGCAACTTGGAGAGGTGTTTAATAGGGAGAATATCAAGGAATCCTTGATTTTTGAGGATACACTTGAGGAGATTTACAAGGATGCATGGTTCATGTTTCACAAAGACAAGCCCCCAAAGATGATATTTCATGAGCTTGATTTCACGATTGATCCTACCTTGACTACCAATGAGTTCGATGTAGATGTTAGAGGGAAGATTCATCACCAGTTGCGACCTCCTGAAGCTGTGGATGATCAATTGAGGTTTGAACAAGAGTTACCACATAAATCATACCAGGTTGTTTCTTTCCCTGCTCTTAAGGATGAAAGGTACGAAAGTCTTTATTTTGATTATGGAAATTTTGGAAAAACAACTTGTTTATGGATTGATCATGGACCCTATGAGTTGCCTCAATTGTTGATCTTTCATGATAATTTTCTTGAGTTTGAGTTTGAGGTGACTAAATTTTTTTCAGAGTACAAGGATGAGTTTGCAAGATTGAGAACTATCACCCAAGCCTTGTTGCTCTTGAACATTTTGAGAAACCGTGTTAGATCCAGTGTGTATATCAGTTTAGTCAGTGTTGCCCCTTTAGAGTCTTGTACATAGTTAAGGTAGGTTTGTCTTGGACCATTTGGTTCAGGAGAGTAGTTTAGTTTCCTTCCAGTTGTTAGTTTAGTTTGCTTTCTGTTCTTAGAGTAGTGTTTGTCTTGGACCACTTGGCCCAAGGGTTAGAGTAGTTTCCCTTTCAGTCGGTTAGAGTAGTTTTTCTTTCAGTTGTTTAGTTTGGGTGTTTGAGGGAGCTCAGTGCTTAGTTTGCACCAAGTCACTTGACTTGGGATCTTTTTAGTTTCCTTTAGTTCTGAGAGCAGTTTTGGTTTTGGAGCTTTGCAGTGCAAAGGGGGTCCAGGTTATCACTCGTGGGCGATGTGTGTGGATTTTTTTACATTTTTGGTGTCAGAACCTAGAGTCTGTCTTGTTCATTTCCTGAATATATTTAACAAAGTTCAAGGGATTTTAGGATGTGCTTAGTCGTTGGTCTATGGTAGGACTTGTACTAAATTTGAGTCGAACTTGATAGAGGTTCTTAAGTTACCCTTGACATGGTTACAACATTTTACTCACACTTAATTGCTCTGAGTTCTTGGTGTTTCAAAGTGAAGATGGACTTAGTGAAAATCATACACCTGCTTCAGCGCCACTGTGGTTTTCCAAACCCTCCGTGGGCTTCATTGCTTGCAGGCCAAACAAAAGATTGGTTGAAAAAAGAAAGAATTATCATGAAAAAAAAGAGAATGAAAAAATGAGAAGTGAAAAAATGAAAAGCAGTATCAAAATGAGAATAAAAGATGAAAATTGGCTCTGAGGGCGTGCAATCATCTCTACCGGTGCTATAAAAATAATCACTAAAGGTAGAACCATGATTGTGGTGCCACATCGATAACTCCGTCGGGGCTATGGACGCCTGACTGGCAGCGAGGCTCTATCCAAGATGCTTTTGGAGTAAGGATATTATAATAGCTAAGTCTAGTGGATCCGAGAGATTATCAAGTTCTTGTTGAGTGGAGAATAAATCATTTGCACACACGTGAGTAGCTTATGGTCAGGGTGCTTAGGTTCAACTTGAAAGTTCTTTCCCTTGTTGAGTGCTTGTCCTTAAGTGGATTTTCGGATAGGTCATCCTAAGATTTTTGTTCTAAGTTACTTTATTCTTGAAATGTTCAGGAACATTTCTTTGGGTTGATGCTAGATGTTGTGAGGTTTTCACACCATCGCCCCAAAGAATTTGGGGACCCCCATTTTTTTTGAGCAAGCCTTGACAATTTTTCTAGATCCGGGTATTTGGGTGCCTTAGCGAATTTTTGGGCGATCCAGAGGTTTTGAAATGAAAATTTTTACCCCTGGGATATTTTTGAAGTGCTTGGGAGGGTATAGCTTGTTTTCACCTTGTGTGAAACATTGATTTTCCTAAACAGTTGATTTTGTCTTTAGGCCAAACGAAATTCAATAGGAATATTTTATTTCGATTGTTAGAAAAATATCTGGCAGGGCAAATTTGCAAAATTTTCAGACTAAGATGAATTTTGAAAATTGATGAAATTGAAGAACTCGAGATTTTCAAAATTTAATTGTGAAATTGAATATTTTTGGGAAAATCTTGTAAATTTTTTTTGGTGGAGAAAAATGGAAATTAAAGAATAAATTTAAAGTTGCCAATTAGAGATAATAAATTGCAAAAATAAAAAAGGATAAAATTGTCAAATGGAAATTAAATTGCAAAATGATTTTTGGGTTGCAAAATAATAAAAAATTAATTTTGGTTGTCATGATTAAATAATTAAAATCATATTTTTGGGCTGAGTGTTTGTAATTTAGAAATTTAATTTGGGCTCCTTTGTGTGTTAAATTCAACGTATTTTAAGGCCTAGGAGGTGTGAAATTCAAGGCAAGTTATTGGGTCCACAATGGGGAGGGTTTAAAGCTATATTGGAGGCCTAAATGACCTTTTTTCAAAATTTCAATTTTAGGGCCTATGATAATTTCGGATTTGGCTAATTTAAACTGATAATTTTGCACTAGGTTGACCCAATTTTAAATTAAAATAAAATCCCCTAGGGCTGGGCAATTTATTTCATTTAATTCATGTTTAATTTGGCAATTTTAATTTTTTGTTTTTCCCTCCTACAAAGTCGGCCTTGCTTTTTTTTTTGGAGGCAAAATTTGGTATATAAGGGGAGCTCTCCCCCACTTCATTTCACCATCTCATTCACTTCTCTCCTTTTCTCTTGGCAGCAAAAACAGTCCGAAAAAGCAGAGCGAAAAAGCAGTCCGAAAAAGCAGAGCGAAAAAGCAGTCTGAAAAAGCAGAGCGAAAAAGCAGAGCGAAAAAGCAGTCCGAAAAAGCAGAGCGAAAAAGCAGTCCGAAAAAGCAGTCCGAAAAAGCAGAGCCGAAAAGCAAATTCGAAAATTGGAGAGTTTGATGAAGAGAAGAAGCTTGAGTTGAGGCAAATCAGATTTGTAATAGAAGAATTTATTGATAGAAGATTCATAGCAATCGGATTTTGAGAGTGAATTGGGGAAGGGGAGATTTTCTTGTGGAGATAGAAGATTTTGAAGATCAAGCCCAGCTAATTGCATAGACAAAGGATTCCTAGCCCTTGTTGGTGAGTGGCCTATCTTTTCCTCTCTCTTTAATTGCTTTCATTTCATTGGTGCTAGTTTAGGTGTTGAAAATTAATTTCAAGAGTAGAGTTAGGTGTTTGGATATTAAGTTGATTACTCGATTGTCTTGATTGACTTTTTTCCCTCAAGTTCTTGCTTGCATTTCATCATTGCATTTCATCTTAGGAGGAAGATTTGGAGTGATAAGTGTAGTCCATCTTAAGGTATCGGCGGGGAGTGATAAGTGTAGTATTCCACCCCTAGGCGAAGATTGGAGTGATAAGTGTAGTCCATCTTAAGGCAAAGGCAGGGAGTGATAAGTGTAGATTGCATTATTGCATTTCATTTTAGGGAGAAGATTGGAGTGATAAGTGTAGCCCATCTTAAGGTAACGGCGGGGAGTGATAAGTGTAGTATTCCACCCCTAGGCGAAGATTGGAGTGATAAGTGTAGTTCCACATTCATTGTAGAAAAGGCGGGGAGTGATAAGTGTTTAGGATAGCTGATGTTAATGCAAGCAAGCGACCCAAAGGAATTAATGCTGAAATAGGAGACAAGGAAGTCATGATACCCAATTCCAACTTCCGCTCAAAATTGAAATGCGTTGGAGACACCAACATTGGTACCTTTGATATGATTCAATTAAGAGAGAGGTTGAGAGACAGCCAGTCACCTGTGGCAAAGAGGATCAAATAGTATGGATTTGTGCAAGGAAAGGTTCAATCTACCCCAGCAGTGGATATGATACAGCAGGATTAGTTAACACCAAGTCATCAAGGCTCACAAAGTCAGACTGCAAATCAAAGTGCAGCGCCTTCATCGTGCTTCTCAGTCAAATTCCGAGCTCTACTAAAGGTACACAGCTTGATCCTTGGATGTTTTATTTTATTGAAGAGATTGAGAATGGTTAAGGAAAATTGATTGGATTAGGATCACTAGCATGAATTTAGAGTTGCAACTTAAATAGTACAAAATCGGGGGGCAAATCTACATGGGGTCCTACTTCAATTCGGGTGCAAGACTACTAGTGATGCTTTGCCAGTCGAACCAAATCCAGTTGGGGAGATGCACTGCACCACTATGGTTGAGGCAAGTACTTATGCCAAAAGGGCAAGGTTGTGGCAGTTCAAACAGTTGAAGGCAGTCAAGAGTTAACCAAGGAGGAAGGCATTGATGAAAGCAGTTGATGGACTCAGTGATGGGTGGATTGTGGAACAATCAAGGAGATATGGTGAGGGCAGGTGCCCAAAACCCAAGGTTATTGAAACAAGGATGCATGCATGCAGATTAAATCCAAATAGGAAGGTTAAAAATGGCAAAGTATTGAAGTAAGGAGGAAAGTGATTGAAAGGTTGAGAGAGGTCAAGTTTGATTTCAAGGCGATGGCTAAGAGCAAGGCTCTTAAATTGCACAAGGTTCACACCTAGGCAAGCCACCAAGGTCAAGGCAAGATTACCCCAAGTGCATGGAGACCTCACCCTTTCGAGGTCAGGACATCAAGTACAAGCAAGTTCAAGTGGTGGTGAGAAAATTTCTAAGGACAAGCTCAAGCATCCAAGGCTTCATCTCATCTCAAGGATTAAAGAACTTTATAAAATAAGGTTGATGAAGTGGTAATTTCATGTGCATGCAATCAAATCATGCCAAGTGTCCTATGTTCTCATTGGTTGACAGATTATTGTAATTTTCTCATTGGCCCACAATGTTGGTGCCCTCATGTAATTGGTTGAAAAATTGTAACCCTAATTAGGGTTTGTAAGGTTTAATCTTGGCCCTTGATTTTGCTTCTTAATCTTGGCCACTCATTGTAATTTTGAGCCTCTATATAAGGCCATTTGTACTCATTTGTAAAAGAGAGTTATGTTGGAGAATTGTTGCCAAAATACTATCAAAATTGTTCTTTATTCATTGTTGTGATTTGCATGGTGGATATACATGATCATTTTGGTGTATTGCATGTTTCTTCTCATCTCTCAAATTAGAGTAAAATTTCATTTCAAAGTTGTTAAAGTAAGGATAGAAGTAGATGGTTAGTTGTAATGGTGATGTTGGTGAATATTTGATGAGGATCTATATACTAGGCCACTAGCACCTTGGCGGCTTGTCAAGGAGCCTTGTGTGGTAATCTAGTCAATTGCTCCCAAGTTCTACTTGCATTTTATCTTTCCGCTTGTACTTCAAGTTGGGTTGGAAGATAGGTGTTAGTGTGAAAATCCTAAGAGTAACCCTTAGACTCATCGCACCGATGGAAGTAGAGCCGCTGGTAAGCTTTCATTTGGTTTGATCCCCGTCCATTCGCCAATCTTTCCATTCTATAGGAGTAGTAGTAGAGCAAGAAGTAGTTAGAAGTGAGAAGTTTAAGAAGTAAAGTTGAAAGTGGTAAATTGGAAAATCATTTGAGTATGCATTGCAAAGCTAGATCATCATCATGGTAAGAATTCAACATCTTTGAATGAACAACGTAAGCCCGCCGAAGTGATTACCAGCAAATCACATCATTTTAACTGAGTTAGTATCCACAGGTGTAAGGAACCTTGGAGTATTCTTATATACTTTTCAAGAGAGGGTTGAGTGTTTGATACGCTGTATCAAGTATTTCAATTGCTATATGTTATGTAGTGGTACAAAACTCACATCAACAAGTTTGTCACATATAAATTGGCACATTCACAACTTGCAGCTCTATGGGAATGCTTTGGAAGAAAGCCACATAGGAACGCTTCAGTGTCCAGGAACATGGGATTGCATCTCCTCATGTTCATGCCAGACTTTGGGTGATCCTGGGGACATGGCAGCCCTGTATACCGAACTGGATTGGACCCGGTGGATGAGGGGGGTGAAATAACTGAATCTGGTTATGTAGTAAATAAAGTAAAAGAATGCTGATTTTTCCATCCAGTGCAGCTCAAAATATTTTTTCTTTTTAAAACCATAGCCAGGGGTTGAGGAACTGAAACCCCTAGTGGGATTGAGGGACAGTGCCCTTGTAGGTTCTGGGAGCAGTGCCCCCAGTGTGTTCCACCCACTGTCAACTCCAAATCAAGGTCTTCAGGGCCTCAAAGATCTTCATGTGCGTACTATTTTTCATAAATTTCTCTCTTTTGAACAAGATCCCATGCCTTAAAAAATGCAGATAATGAGGCCATAAAACTGTAACTAGGTTCTAATTGAATCAGAATGAGAATAGAATGGATATTCACCGAAGATTATGTGCTCTTGAGTGTGCTGTAATTGGTCTAAGCTTAAGCAAAATCCAAATCTGCTTTGGAACAGTATGAAGCTTACGACGTATAATGAGGTTCCGACTGAATTCAAGAAAACAAGTATTTTATAGGTGAATACAAAAAAAGTATTTAATAGGCAAATTAGTTAAGTTGGCTCAATAATGAGAAAACCATGATTTATTCATGATTAAAATGGTCTTTGGAGTCATATTGACAATCAGGGGAAAAAAACCAGTGATCTGATTCAGATTGGATCACTGACAGGTGCAATTTGTGGTTTCTGCAACTGTGTGTCTTCTTTCAAATTTCTTGTTCTTATATGATTATTGAAGAGCAGACAGAAAATACTGCGAGAGGGGGGTGAGGGGGAACGGGCGAGGGTGAATCAGTATTTTAAACTTTTCAAAACATGAAACCACATAAAACATAGAGAGAGCAAACATAAAGACACAAACACTGAATTTTCATGTGGAAAATCCTTTCGGGTAAAAAACCACGGCACATCAATAGCTTTCATTAACAAATGGGCACCGATCCAAATTACATAAGTGAGCACCAACTTACAGAGAGCACCAACCCTCCTTGAAGCACCAACTCCGATCAGCTGAGGCACCAATCTCAGTTTGAGCACCAACTTAAAACAAAACTCAATAACAGTTTTCAGAACGCTCCCAGCACCACAGTCACCAAGCACAAATTTCACAGCACCCCTTTCATTACACCAACCAATCTGAAATGATATTTGAAGAATTCAGGAAGACAAACACTGATTTTATGATGCAGACATCAAACTGAAAATCTGGTGATAATGCTCAGAAATATTTAAGATGCATTTGAGCCACAAAATGGCTCAGAATCCCAGTTCCATGTCCAGTAATGCAGAGTGCCAAAATGAGCAGACTTAAATTGTCAAGAATTCCCACGCACAGGTTCGATGATCAACTCAACCGTAGATGTACTACTGGCAGAGTACTCTCCAAGTTGCAAAAACTGGTCAAGTTTTCCGGCTTGGCGAGATTTTACGACTTTTACCGGCACCAAAAACTTGCCAAATTTTTGGCAAAAACTCATCGAGTACTTGCTGAGTTTTTGCCAAAAACTCAGCGAGTTTTTGTTAAAAACTCGGTTGCAGTTTTATAACAGCACTTAAAGGCAAAAAATGGCCCAAATTAATTTCATTTTTCATTTCTTCACTTGTATTTTGCTGGAGGGGGAAAATAGTCTTCCAAACACTTGCAAACTGATTTCTATCGATTTGAAGCAGATTTGAGGCAGATTTGAGGTGGTTTTTGAAGAGGATGACATCAATGATTTGGAGAGAGGCTATGGAGGAGGGGGGTGGATTTGGTTTCACGCTGGATGACATTTAGTTGAATGAGTAGTCATTGCTAGTGCCAGGAGAAGCTAGAGGCAGAGCTACATCCAAGATGGAGGACGAGCCACAGACTGAGTTAGGCATACCGAGCGAGGAGGCACTGTCATGCCCAGTGCGGACTTCAAGGACTAGACCCTCTAGTTCTACCTCTCCCTTAGTTTTTACTAGAGCTGGGAAGAGGAAGATGTAATTGTAATGATGTAATTACTTTTAGTTTTACATAAATTATTGCTATTTTGCTTCCAACCATCAACATTCCTCACGAGAATACGATTTTGTACCCACTTTGTGTTTAAATATATCTAGACTAAGCTTGTTTCTTTTGTGTTCTCATTTATTGACTCATTGGAAGCATCTTCTCATTGAATTTTGCAAAAACAAATGTATTTCTAATTAAATTTAAGCAATTTTTTAAGTTCCCAAGTTTTTTGCCTAAAATTGGCCAAGCTTTTTCCAAATGTTTTTTTCAGGCCTTGGCTAGTTTTTGGCTTTGGTGAGTTTTCCAACTATGAACTCAACCATACCAAAATCTTCATGAACAACTTAGCATCCAACCTCTTTTTCAATCTGTAGCCAAGTTTCATATAAACTAATAGTCTAATACCCATGTTTTTCTACCACAAATACTTCTCACCGTCCAAATAATGCAAGAATCATCACTCCACTCAATACCATACATTGACTCTATCTTCAAAAATCATACCCAGCTCTTCCATGTGAACCAACCCTTCTTAATACATGATTCTATCTATTCTGCCTCCACACAGATCGGCTCCAGTACCTTTTCATTTCATAAGAATTCAAAAATGATTCCTTTCTTAAAGCAAGACGTTACAACAGTCAAAAGCTGCCCAGTTCAGAAAAATGTTATGCCAAAAATGAAGTCTTCGCACCAAATATATGAAGAATGAGTAAAATGAATTTGCATCAAATGAAAATGCCAGGCTTTGATTTCTGAAGCCGTCATTACCAAGAATAAGCTGCCCCATAACCAAAAGAACTGTTACAAATCAGCTGTTGTCAGAGACAAGCTGTGACACCGCAGATAGAGTGGAAGAATAAATAAAAAAATGCTCAGCAAATAACCAAAAAAGTCTTCAGCTTGATAGAAGTCGTCTTGCTGAGAAAGATGTTACTAAGCAGCTGTAGCCGCCTTGCAGTAGGAGAAGTAAATACTCTGTGATTCTCTTCACTTGGTACAACAGATTTCACACAGCCACCCAGAATATCTCACTTCCACGATACTTCAGTCATGGGAATGAACTGTCAAAGACATCCACAATTAAAGATTAGAATGTTCACTTCCGATTGAACAATTCCTCTGAAAGCTTTAGCGGCATCCTTATTATACACTCACAAACTGAGTAGACCATGCCATCCAATATAACTTCAGTGCACCCAGAGATGTGTATGCCAATAACCTACTATCAAATTGCAGCAACCAAGTAACTCAAAAGGTTGTCCAAATCAATATCACATGCTGGACAGAATAGACCAACTCAAAAACCACAATAAGAAATCAAAAACCAAGATAACTTTCATCTCTTGAGCATAACACTCAATATATTATTTAATTGAACCTCCAAGGCTTGAGACACCAATATTTAAAAACATAGAAGTCGACTTTTTGACTACACCAGATGACACGTCAAATAGTCTGACTTGGCACAAGCAAACAGGTGAAGTAGACAAGCAGGCAGCTTAAGTAAGCACCCAACCAGCTCAAGCAGACAACTAAGCAGCTCCAGCACGCAACCAAGCAACTCAACCAGACAGCCAAGTAGCTTAACCAAGCAACTGATGAAGATCTGATGAAAAATCAGCAGCTTGATTAGTATTTCGTTCCAATTCTCTATTACTTTGATTAATCCTCCAAAATTCATACAATCCTGATCATCAACCTTTGGCAAATACGGGCAATTAAAATATATTTTGTTGGCACTAGTTCCTGAATTTTTGAAGAAAATCCTTGAGGCCTTTAGTTGACTTTGATGAGCATCTTTCAAGTAGACAAACTCAGGCATCTTCTTCAGAGTGAAATTAAGAAAATAAGTTCCTTGGATGGTTCTGAAGAGCTCCTTCATCTCTGTTTTTGAAGGGTAGCATTTGTATTTTGGATCAGAGCATTTGCTTTAGCATAATTGATATGAATTCAGTTAGTTATCATTCTTGTCTCAAACTGTTGACTTCAAGTCACAACTTTTGCCAGAAATTGCATTGCTTTTGAAGTCTAGTAGAATGAATTTGCCACCTATCATTAACTGGTTATCTTGAGATGCGCTGTCAAAGTTTCACGTTTGACATCATATAATGCATACTTGGTTTGTGTGTTGCCTGTTCTTAGCTTTTATTTTTGTTTTTTTAATAGCAGCACTTGGAGACTCTAAAGATCTAGTTCTGACCTAGCCGCCCTGCCTTACATAAACAGGTCGAATGGGATGAGCTTGCCAGAGATTGGATTTAGGACATCAACTTATTGAGCCAATCTATTCGAGTGGACTAACAGGAAGATCTGAAGGCCTTCCATTAATTCTTTTCGCGTTTTTCAAGTTGGCTGAGGTCCTACATATTCACTTGGTCTAATTTTTGTTTTTTGGGTTAACTGGAAAAGTAAATGAGGCTTAAATTGGATGTCACAGAGTACCAATTTACTAGTGCTTGGTTCATCAGCTATCGTTTTCTCGTTTAACCATATTTACCAGACTCAGACTCGGCACAGACTCAGGAGGCTGATTTTGGACTTGGCACACAGACTTGGCAGGTTGATTTTGGACTTGGACTCAAAATCAGCAGAGGCTTTACGATTTGACAAAAATATGATATATAGAGATTTTTTGAGGAACTGCATTCTTCTCTAAGTCAACTTTAAAATCACATAAAACTAATTAATAATAAGCTATATTGATCACAAACACAATTGTACATTGAATAAATGAGTACAAAAGTGGATTTGAGCTGAAGGAAACAATATTTTCAAATATATAAATACTGTTAGTTGCTATTAACACACAAAACTCATTGATTCCAATATCCATGGTAGAGAGAAGCTTGTACTAGTTGGCCCAGCATTACTAGCTCCAAGGTGGGTTCTGCATTCATGTGTTTGGTGTGTCCTCAATTTTGCTGCAGCCAAAGTAGCATTATGTGGGATCAGGATTGACATCTAAAAACTTTAAATCTCTGGAAAAAATAAAGAAATTAAAAAACACTGAATAGATAATGAAAATGGAGAAGAAACCAGTGTTTCTCCAAGTTTTTGGGACAAGGGAGTGTAGGGACATTGTTATGCAGTTTCGGACATTAAAAAAATTGTCAGATGTTGGGGACAAGAGGGGCATTTAAATAACTTAAACAAATGAGAAGTATCTAAATTTTTAAAAAGTGCTGCAGTATGATGAAATTGCAGTGACAATCCTCTGCCTTTTAGAGTTTAGAGGATTTTAGTACTTTTCCCTTAAAAGTTATCTTTTCTATTTTCTTACACCAAGTGTAGCAGGCTGTTCAGTTCTCAAAGGTGGATGTCTACTTCAAGTCCCCAAGTACCCAAGACATATGTGATGTCCTTTGGAAGAAATTCTATTTTTGTTATTTGAAGCCAAATAAAGGAAAAGAGTACTGCTTTCACCAGATATTTTTGTTATTTGAAGCCAAATAAAGGAAAAGAGTACTGCTTTCCCGTCTGGTGAAGCCCAATTTTTTTTTCTCATTTTTAAATCAAGACAGGTTTGTAGGTGGCAGTATCCTGTAGGATCAAGGGGCAGTACTCTTCATGAGGGTTGTGGGCAGCATCCTTGGCATCTTTCCTGATGTGATCCAGGATAGGGTCTAGGGGTGTCAGTCTTAATTATATTTGGACTGTGATGATAACTTACAAATGCTTGCAGTAATGTTCTTATATGTGGACTGTGATGATAACTTACAAATGCTTGCAGTAATGTTCTTATATCTGTTAACCCATGTGATGCACTTTTTGGGTGTGCAGGGAGAAAGATTTAGATGAAGTGCTACAATCTCATATAGTATATTCAAATGTCTCAAAAGGAGTCCTTGCAAAATCTAAAGATTTAATTAAAGCTTTTGGAACTGACGATCAAGACAAAATATGTTTAGAGGTGCGTTGTATATCTTATCTCTTACATGTCCTTGGACAGTGTTGGAATACTTATTTGTTGATTTGATTTTAAGTGGAATTCTCAGATGGTATAAGTAATGCATCTTATATAACTTCAAAGAACACAAGAGGCAATATCAATCCAACAACATGGTTACAAGGAAAGTTTCACTAAAAAGCTAGAAAAACATATCTCGGAGCTTGCGGCCAAAGAGGCAATGATCATATCCTTACATAACCACTTGAATATAGCTTCGACATTCGAATTTAATTTCTCTTCGGTAGCCATAGCTTTTCTAATCTAAAAGAGGTTAAGGCTCCTCACCAAAGGCCGACATACACCTCAACCTCGACAACAATCCAATAGCAGTCAACCAAATTGTATTGTACAAAATTTGAAACTGTCCTCGACAAATCCATGTGTCACTGAGGAGGGGGCCTATGCAAGAAAGGGAAAATTGATTTAATAGTCAACTTCAATTTTGAAGAAAACACACACACACACACTAATACTAAGAGGGGGAATGAATTAGTATAAGAACAATCTTTTCACTTTAAAACTTCAGCAATTATAATCAATCTTAAAGCAATGAACAAAGCATCCACACGAGTAACATCTAACAAAAGGAACATAAGATACACATACAATTTTATGTGGAAACCCTTGTGGGAGAAAACCACGACAAAATATTGCTTATTATTGGAAACTTCTTACAAATTCGTAGACACCAACCGACAAGAGACTATTAAAGTAATATTGTAATATTTAGTATTATTAATATTTCAGACTTTAAAAGGAAATAACAATCTATAGATGATCTTTTAGAACTAAGATTTAGGCCCTTTCGAAAATACAGATGAAAAGAAGATAGATAATACCCGGTTTAGATGCTTGAAATCTGCTTGAAAAATTGTAAGAAGAAGCCTTCAATCCAATGCTATTATTCTGCTCCAATCACCTCTTTAAGTCTGCCACAATTTGCTCTTTAAGGTCTGCTACAATATCTGAACTTAGGTCTTCTCAAGTATGTATTTAGGTCTGCTATAGGTGTGAACTTAGGTCTGCTCCAAGGTCTGCTACAGAATTTAGGTTTGCTATCCTTCTTCCTAAATTGCCAAGAAGCTGCTATGATAATTATGTAATAATGATCTGAATTATATATCTGCTAAAGGTGTGAATTAGGCAGTCATGTTATGTTTTCTATGATGCCTAATTCGCACACTCCATTCCCCTATAAGTATGCTTCAAGATGGTGTAATTGCAATGCCATAAGGCAGCCGACTTGCATATGCAAGTCAGCATTTAATAATTATTTCATTCAGCCGCCTCAATTAATGTAGATCGGCCCTCATAGCATATTCTATAATCCAATATGCAAGTCGTCTCTCTAAGCATACTTATAACATTTATTTAATCTTTGCCAAGACATAATATTAATAATTATTTGTAAATATCTTTGTCTCAAAGCCACAATATATTAACACTCCCTCTTGGACTTGAGGGAAAGATTAATAACATTGACCTCAGAAAGTAATCACTAGATCTTTTGACATATGAATTATAGTTCTCAATAGATTTCAATCTAAGTGATCTTAATGGATCCATCAGAGAAAACATAATGCATTCATAATATATTCATACCTGATGTAATCAATGTAATTAGTCATCCTCAGGATGTCCCAACCTTTGTAATATCATCTACTACAAGATGTAAGGTTATTCAAACATAACATTTAATGTAAGCATTGTTCACATGTAAAGAGAGTTAAGAAGCATCATTGACATTATCCTCATAATAATCACATATAGATCTCAACATAAGAGTAATAGATCTCAACTCTATGTAAGAGAAAATGTATCATCAATATAACAATAGATCTCAAATCTATGTAATCAGAAAATATCTCAAATCATAGAAATGTATCATCGATAGAACACGAGATAATAACAATATTAATCACATAATGTTAGTGGATTTTCTTCATGTGAGATTCCATCCACAAGATCTTTGAAAGATAGTCTTCATTGGTAATTCTATCCAAGAGCTTCAGCGCTCTAATATCCAAGAGTCTCAATGCTCATGTCAAGAGCTTCAACGCTCAAATATGAAGAACCTCAATGCTCAAATATGCAAGAGCTTCAATGCTCAAATATCAAGAGCCTTGATGCTCAAATATGCAAGAGCCTCAGTGCTCAAATATGCAAGAGCCTCAACGCTCAAAAGCTTGCAAATATGTTAGTATAACAAAATACTCACATAATAATTTGATCATTACTTTAACATAACGAAGAATCATATTCTCAATGGAAAGTAATATTTGATTTATTTATAACAAGTGATGTTAAAATCTAACAAAGAATTAGAAAGAGTTTATAACATGACTTTTAAGTTCATGAAGGCCCATATCTGAACTCCCTCTCAAGGTGAAGACTAAAGGACAAGATGTTCAAATTCTTTTTCTTTTACTTTTGCAATAGAGGCTTGATGATTGTTTCGTTCAAGGCAATTTGTTGTCTTGTGACCAAATTTGTCACATCTATAGTATTGTACCTTAGAGAGATCTCTCTTTTGAAATTTGTTGTTTTGATAGTCTCTCCCTCTCCATCCATTATTGTGAGAGTTTCCTTCTTGCTTGATTTGATAATCTCTCTTTCTTTTGTTCTTAAAGTTTCTTTCTCCTTTGTCTTGAGATTTTCTTTTGAAATCGTCTTTCTTTCTTTATTGGGAGTATAAAATTTGAAGGTCTTCTTTAAAATTCGATCCTCTAGATATTAGTCTCGATTCTTCTTGAAGACAACCCATCTCTAATTTATCAAATTTAGGCATTTTAGGATGTGCACTGATTCATTGAGTAAAGGAGTTCCATGAAAGAGGTAATCCATTAAGTGCTATCATAGATTGTTCCTTTTCATCGTAGGTGTGCCCAATAGTTGCTAATTGATTTCTTAACTCAGTAATTCTCATAAAGTATGATGTAATAGATTCTCCTTGACTCATTTTGATTCGTGAAATTTCATTTTTAAGAGTCATAATTCTACTTGTATTATTAATTTCAAACATTCCTGATAATGTAGAGAACATTAGATAGGCTGACTCTAGACAGGAGATTGTGGGTATGATGTGGTCTTTTACGCTATCAATTAGAATTCTCATAGCTTTGTTATTACCCTTTTTCCATTCATGTGTTTCATCTTCATTCATTTCAATTTTAGGTGGATCTTCTATAATTGAATCTAGTTCTAATTCTCTAAAGAATTGAATCTAGTTCTAATTCTCTAAAGGCAAGTAGTATTCTAATTTTCCAAGATAAGAAGTTTGTGGCTCCTTCAAGTCTATCTTCTGGTTTAACTCCACTTGTCATATTGAATTTCTTAGTTTTAAAAGTGTTAGATTGATTTTCTTAATCTGAAAGTAGATCTTTTACTCACCAAGGCTTTGATACCATGTTAATATTTCAGATTTTGAAAGGAAATAACAATCTATAGATGATATTTTAGAACTAAGATTTAGTCCCTTTCGAAAATATAGATGAAAAGAAGATAGATAATACCCGGTTTAGATGCTTGAAATCTGCTTGAAAAATTGTAAGAAGAAGCCTTCAATCCAATGTTATTATTCTGCCTCAATCGCCTCTTTAAGTCTGCCACAATTTGCTCTTTAAGGTCTGCTACAATATCTGAACTTAGGTTTTCTCAAGTATGTATTTAGGTCTGCTAAAGGTGTGAACTTTGGTTTGCTCCAAGGTTTGCTATCCTTCTTCCTAAATTGCCAAGAAGCTGCTATGATAATTATGTAATAATGATCTGAATTATATATCTGTTGAAGGTGCGAATTTAGGTAGTCATGTTATGTTTTCTACGATGCCTAATTCACACAGTCCATTCCCCTATAAGTATGCTTCAAGATGGTGTAATTGCAATGCCATAAGGCAGCCGACTTGCAATAATTATTTCATTCAGCCGCCTCAATTAATGCAGGTCGACCCTCATAGCATATTCTATAATCCAATATGCAAGTCGTCCCTCTAAGCATACTTATAACATTTATTTAATCTTTGCCAAGACATAATATTAATAATTATTTGTAATGTTAATATCTTTGTCTCAAGGCCACATTATATTAACAAGTATAATGGTCATGTAAGTAACTTTCTTTTTAAGTAAGTAAGTTTTTCATAACTTTATTTGTCCTTTAAGTTGTTTAGCTAGTTTATTATCTCATACATATATGGCACTTGTGTCATCACAAATTATTGGAATGGGGTGCTCATGTAATGTCCCCTATTGGGACCTTAGTTTATCTTAAATTTCTCAATTAGGGTTTGGATTGTAATGTCCATGATAGGATTAGTCATTCATCTCATTATATTTAAGATGTCTTTATCTAACCTTATTACTATTTCAACTCAAGACGGAAGGAGTAGGTGTTACCCAAGTTGCCTAGATACCAACTTCGCAATGGATTCCCTCAAAGTTTACAGGTCCAAGTCTGCATCACGAAGGGTTCCAAAATGCTGATCCCTACCTTATCTTGGGACAAAGATCCAGTTGCTTGGATTTAGACAAGCCCCTCCTTGGTAACGCTTTAGTCTTCCCTTCTTTAGCCAAATAGTAATAGGTTCTATATATCCATTCTTATTTTTATTATTAATATATAAATTATAGTATTACGAAAATAAGAATTATAAATTATTTTTATTATACATCTTTATCTTCCCTCGAGAGGATGTCTTGTTTTCACTCTCGATGTCCACCACCCAATTGTAGTCATTGGTGTACAAGGACAAAGACACCACTTTCATCTTCTTGGACAATGAGGGAATGAATCCCTCAATTAACCATCACTTCTTCTGTTTGTCTGCTGGCTGGTTTTCTAGCTTTACCAACAACTCCTCGAGCCTATCATTGTAAGCTTGTACATTCTCATGTTTCCCTTGTTTGGTGTTGTAAATTTTGGCGAGGATCTCATTGTCATCTTGTAGCATTTTAAACTCGGCCTTGAATGCCTTCTTTAGCACTCCCAAGAGACTAAGGATGAAGCATCAAGTTTTGTGAACCAACCAATGGCTATATTCTACAACGTTGCTCAACGTGCTCTGAGCCAATAGTCTTTGTCCTGTTGACCACTCTCTGTCCAGATGGTCTCACACATCTGGCAGTGCCTTGTAGGATCCGCTGACCTGTTGCCTGTTCCCTGTTAGCTTCGACAATTTTTTTGCCAATCCACATTCGGACTTGGCGGAGGAGTCACCATCTTTCTCCCTTGCTTTCCCTTGTATGCTAGACCTTGGTGGATGTTCCAACTGTTATGTTCTAGTGCTTCCCTTGCACTCTTGGCCACGCATGCGTCCTCTACACTTTAGTTCATGATTTCCTTCTTTGTACTCCTCGTTAGGTGTTTTTGGCATGGACAACTATCTTGCTTGGTCGACAAGGGGAGCGATGAGTGTTTGACAATTTCTTCCCAATCCCTTTTAGAGATTTCTTCAGAGAAGGTTTTCCTCTCTTCCCGACTACGACTTTGGCTGATGCTTTAGCTTTTACTTTTTCTTGGGAGGGGATTCAACTTAGGAATCATCTGATTGGATTTTCCTTAAATGTTTCTTGTAATATTCTTCTTCATTCTCTTTGTTCGACAATCCTTAAAGATTGCCTAATTGCTTGGTCTTGACCACCTTGTGGTGTCATCTTGCCTTTATTGGGATTTAAGGGCATGAATCACACAATCCTGACCCGATTTCTTTTAAGGCAATGATGCCAAACATTTATTCTTGTACTTGATAAATCAAATACATGAAGTAAAAATGAAGATGCAAGAGTAAAATGTCTTTATTCTCTTATGAACTTATTACAAAGAAGAAGACTAGAGATGGTCAACCAAGGATTGCAGTTCATCCCACTACATTATACTCCTTTCCTTGATGATACATGATATATTTAAAGGACCTGACGATTGCCAAGAGGAACACAAACGTCAACCAACCGGCGCTTATAATTACCCGAGAGTGACAACAAATTAATATTGACAATTAATACATTGTTGGATTATGAATATTATCAAAGATAACTATTAAAGTATTATTGTAATATTTAGCTATAATGGTCATTTAAGTTGTTTGGATAGTTCTTGTAACTTTCTATTCTATAAGTTAGTATTTAGTATCTTTCTATTTTGTCTTTAGTTCTTGATCGTTTTTGTTATGGAAAGATCTTGTATAATCTTCTATATATGGAGTATTACCTCTTTAGTTTAATACAACATATAATTATCATTCTTATAATTACCCGAGTGACAACAAATTAATATTGACAATTAATACATTGTCAGATTATGAATATTATCAAAGATAACTATTAAAGTATTATTGTAATATTTAGCTATAATGGTCATTTAAGTTGTTTGGATAGTTCTAGTAACTTTCTATTCTATAAGTTAGTATTTAGTATCTTTCTATTTTGTCTTTAGTTCTTGATTGTTTTTGTTATTGAAAGATCTTATATAATCTTCTATATATGGAGTATTACCCTCTTTTGTTTAATACAACATATAATTACCATTTCACGAGATTAGAGCATGATGTTAGGCAATTTTTTCTAATAAAATTCATAATTCAATTACCTAGAAGTTTCAGAAAGTTTTTTTGCGCAATTATTTTAAAACAAAAATCTGTGGGGTTTTTGGTGGATTTTTATAGAGTAAAATGTGCAGATTTTTCCTAGAATTTTTTAGAAGATTTTTTGATCAGTTTTTTGTTTTTCTCTGTTGAAAACAAAAGTTTTTGATTGATTTTACTGACTAAAATCGAGGGTTTCTTTATTTTGAGTGCCGCAGGGTTTCTGGTTAGGAAACAACATGAGCTGTTTCTCTGGAAATCGTGTGTTTGGAAGAAATTGTGGAGGGTTTTCAGCATTGTTTTTTTTAAAAGTTGGGCTGAGGGTTTTTTGAATTTTCCTTTTGCTGCATCTAGGTTGTTTTTGTTTTGTGCGACAAAAAGGTTTTGTTTGCAAGTGCCTCATTGAGGGTTTTTGAATCAGGTCATCGTGGTTTATCTGCTTGGTTCTTTGCCTGCGTTTTCAGTGTGTTGTTTGTCTTTCTGAGCCCACGCAACAGAGTTTTGCCTTGACAAAAGTTTTTGGGTGCTGCGACAGAAGGTTTTTTTTGGTGTTTTCTTACCTGTTTTTGCGATGAAGAAAGGTTTTGCTTTTCTCTTGCCGCACGAGGGGTTTCAAGACTGGTTTTCTTGCACTTTTTTCCATAAAAAATCATAGTTTTTTTCCTTGTGTTGTTGGCAATTTTTAAAAAACAAAAATTGTGGCTTTTTCTCTGCCAGCAACGAACCTTTGTTTTTCTGCATCTAGGGTTTGTAGGGCACACGAGGTATCTTTTGCAAAAGCTTCTGATCGATCTAGAGTTTTTTTGCAGAAACAAAGGGTACAGTTTTTTTGATGATTTTTGATGATTTTTACCTTTTTTGATACAAAACAAAGGTTTTTGATGATTTTTTTACAAAATTGTGGTGCTGTTTTGCAGCAACTTTTTTGACTATTTTTGGATAAAATTGTGCCTTTTTGTCTTTGACACATTTTTCTAATGATTTTTTACAATGTTATTGGGAGACCCGTCTCCCCCCCTCTAGACGTGTCTCGGAGACGGAGACGCGTCTCCGAGACTTTTTGCATCTCCGAAGTCTTCAAAAATGGTTGGAGACTTCATGGCAAAGTCTCCCGAAGAATCCGAGTCTCCGATTCCAAAAAATGAAGTCTCCCGCCTGTCTCCTGATAAAAAAACAAATTTAAAATACACCATTAAGTCATTTTATGTATTTTTACCCTAATTTTAATGTTTTTTTTATGCAAGGCGAATTTAAATGAGTTAAGTCATTTTATTTTATAACTCACGGACATTACAAACTTGAGTTGGAGAGTGATGATTTTTTGGAGAGCATCATAGATTCATAGCTGAAGACCTTGAGATGGATGATCACAGCCTTGTGGAGATACTAGATAGATTTTTGTTTTTTGTTTACAGTTCTAAGTTTTTTGTTTGCATATCAGCGATTTAGCATCAAACTATATATTTGTAATATCCCCAATGGATATTTTCCCCAATATTTCTCAAAGGTATTTTAGATTTTTAAACAAATAATTTCATGCAATAAATTACAAATTCACCAGCAAATACCAAAAAATACCCAGATAAAATAATCTCAGAAATATTATTTCATTCAATCTTCAGCAGTTTAATAACACGATCCAATCTTAAAACAAAAGTCACAGTCAGATTGGAAACTAGAGAAGAACTTGAAACACAATGTGAACTCCGTCGCAAATCCACCGCAAAAGATGAATTGGGTTTCCGTCCAATCCACCGAGAAAGCCTGAAGGTTTTCGTCCTCAGGTTTCAGAATCGAAAGCTAGAAGCTTCCCAAATTCTCCAAGAGAAGAGTTGTCATATCATAAAATCAAGCATCAGAAATGAGTCTCCTTTCCCTCTTTTAAAGCAACAAGATGTGACTCTTCAGTTTCCCCTTCTCTGTCCTTTCATATTTTCACTTTATGTCTTAATTAAACCACTTTAAATTAATATATCCATTTAATAATAAAGTGGCATAATAATAGACTATTAAATCTTCTGACATTAGAATGGATGATCAAACGAACTCGGAAGACGATGTGTGATAGCTTGGCGGAAAGCTCTCGGCGATACGCTCCAAGTCCAACACTGAAATGCCAAGAATACTGAGCTTTGTTGACTTACTATAAATAGTAAGTATCTGGGAACCCTATAGAAATTACTCAGATTGGCCTGAAACTAGAATTACCTAGGCCAAATATCACACTGATCCATGTAAAGTCTTGGTTAGCCCACAGGACCATGGTAAAACGGTTAACGATGCATCAAGAAATAATGCGCTTGAAAAAAGGGGACATTACAATATTTTTGAATTTCAAATTTCAATATGTAATGATTATCTCAGCGATTATTAATCTGATATGATGATGATCATATGCGATATTTAGAAATCAGATATGACTATGAGATATGCAATGTGAGTTTTGAAGTATTTGACTCTATATTAATATGCCATTACTATTTAGTATTAGTCTTTGACTAAGTTGCCGATTCGGGTTCGAGAATCCGGTTCGTGGATTTGTGAAATTTTTTTTCCTGTTTTGGATTCGTAAGGATTGGTGTGTATATATATGCATTATATATCCAAAAATATAAGAGAAATATATATAATTCTAAAACTAAATCATTTCATACTATGAATCTATGATGCTTGATCATTGATCAATGCCAAATGTCAAAGTCTTCATAACTAGGTCTTAGGTAGTCTTTGTTGGTGGCTGTTTTCAAGTCCCTAGGTCTGGCAAATGAGGTTTGAGTGATTTTGGCCTATTGGGAAGTCATGTTTGACTGGGATTTGGGCAAGAGCTAAGCTAAGTCTGTCATAGAGATGGGGTCGAAACCAAGTGATTTGTGATAAAACGAGTTAAAACCCTTTGAGAATCCTTTTGCCAACTTCAGTTTGACCTTAGAAAGCCATGATGGATTGTGGGAGGTAACCTTGCTGAAGGCTTGTTGAATCCTGAAATTTGGCTAAGTCTGGAATTTTTTGAAAACCCCCAAAATCTAGAATTTGCATCTTAACTCCTATGAAGCTGAAACCTATCTCAAACATCCTGGAATGTATTTATACAAATATAACTTATACTTAAACGTTATATTTGTATAAATCCTCTTGTCAATTTAGGGTTAGATGGAAAAAAAATAAAAAAATGGCATATTAAGTGCTTTATGCCTTCATAGGCCGTGGGTCCTTGGGGATTTGCATGGATCTGTGCGGGATCCTCAAGGATTCGCGTTGGATCCCCCCGGGTCCGGGTAGGGTCCGTCCGGATATGCGGGATTCGCATGGATCCGCGCGGGATCCTCGAGGATTCGCGTTGGATCCCCCCGGGTCTGAGCAGGGTTCGTGCACGGACCCTGCCCGGATCCGGAACGGACCGGTCCGTGAATCCGGACCCGGACCCGGATCCGGGCCCATATAGGCGAATCCGGCTTCTTAGGTCTTTGACTCTTTAAATTTTAAATGTTCAATGTTCATATTTATAACTTTTCATTGTTCTTGTTTTCAAAGCACTATGTTTTGAATCTATGGTATTTCTTAGAAATTATTAAATTAAATTATTTTCGTTTTTGCCGTCTCCAAGTACCCCGTCTCCAATTTTTGAAAAATAGCCATAACGGTACCGGTACCGAAGACCTCCAAGTCTCCCCGTCTCCAGGTAACCTTGATTTTTTATAAAATCATGGTCTCTTGGAGCTTGTTTTGGGTTGCACCTAGGGTTTCTAGGGTAAATGGTGTTCTTGCAAAAGTGCTGGACTTTTTGAGTGATGTTTTTACAAAATCGTGGGTGTTGCTGTTTTTCTAAAGTAGTGGAGGGTTTTTGACTTGGTTTTTTGACAAATTTTGGCAAAATCTTCGATATTTAGAATTGTGAAGGTTTGAAGTGATTTTCTAGAAAATTGTGGGTATTCAAAATCTTTGCACGCTTTTCTTAAACAAATTGTGGGTTTCATTTTTTTGCCGATTCTTTATCAACAAAAATCGAAGGTATGTGAGAAGCTACATTTTTTCTCATTTTTTGTGTCTCTAGATATCAGGAGGGATAGCTTCATTACCCAACGTCATGTTGGAAGGCAACCAGTGCATGCTCACCATTTTCGAGTTTCAGGATTGTGCATTGGCTGGAAAGAGTTCATCTATCAGTATTTTTTTGGCACAAGTTTGTAATTTAAGGACAAACTTGGTGTAGTTAGTAGAATGATCATTAAGGGAGGGTATTAAAGTAATATTGTAATATCTTAAGCTATAATGGTCATTTAAGACATTTGGTTAGTTTTAGTAACTTTCAGTCAGTATTTAGCATCTTTCTATTCTGTTTTTAGTTCTCGATTATTTCCATTATGGAAAGATCTTCTGTAATCATCTATATAAGGAGTATTCCTTCCCTTTGTTTAATACAACATTCAATTATCATTTCATTAACAATAGACACTGTATGCTGACTTCATTGGGTTGTGTGTACTCTTGAACTTTATTTCATACTTAATTTGAAAAATGAACATTCTTTTTTCTTTTCTCCCATTTTGAAACGAAATTCATATTTTTTTATAACATATTGGAATATGCTAGCCATCACATTCTCTTTGGCTGACCTTCAAAATAATTGTTCGAATTTGATCTATTCCTGATGTGCATCATTTTTGGCAAGACAAACTTATTGTCCACAAATGCAGGATTGAACAAGATGTCTTTCAGATTCACAATACTCCATATCCTGATGTTTTAAATTCGAGAAATTATAATAGCATGTAGCTGTTCCTGAGCATTTTTGTTAGATTGAAGAAGGGAGTGTGGGCCCTCATGCCGTGCTGGAATCACAAGAACTTAACCTTTATGGAAAAGGGCCAGGGATTATATTTGTGCAAGAAATTATTATAAACACAAGCCAAATGCTATAAATCTGTATTTGAAAGGAAAAAAAAACAGCATAATAACATTACATCAATAAGCTTTAGGCTCTTAAAGAAGCTCCTCTCATCGGGATTATTCAATAAAATGTCTCTCCACTATCATGTGCATTTTCTCATATTTGTATTCACCTTTTGTTCTAATGGAGGGAAGCGTTAATTTTATAGAATTTTAAGCTAACCCTAAAGGTGATCCAACTGACTTATTACATCAGCTTTGATTATATTTGGACAGATCAAATGGTGAACTCGTATTGATTACTGGAACACATCCTTTTTTCTCATTTCCCTAACTATTTTTTTAAATTTGAAGTTATAAGGGTTCTATTAAGGGGTCTTTTCCCAAGATAAAAAGGGAGAAGCAACTAAATGTAGCACATTAGTTAACTTGTTCAATGTTGTGAAAATGAAGAACCATGTGTCCGGATTGTCCAGAGTTTGACACGTCTACGGATTTCTTGCAATTTTGGACTTCTTGCCAATCTTTTGCTGCCTTCTCCTCCCCCTACTGAGGAAGCACGCAAAGAAGAAAGGGACATTGGTAGAATCTATAATTGATTCTGTTATGTAATCCCTTACAACCCATTCTTCCTCCCGGACAATATATCTTTTCATGCTGCATTTTGAATTCTATATGGGGTAGGGATTTTACTCTGCCTTCAAACTTTAATTCCAGATTGATTCTTTTGTATCTGACAAAATTATTGAATCTCATATTTCCCTAATGTCTCCAAACCAGAATTTCCTATGCCATTTTCAGATTGCTGCCGCTTGCCCCCATCCTTATGCTGCTTAGGAGAGTTGCCATGAACTATTATCTAAAAACTGTGGAAAAATAAAGGGGGACAGGGGATCATTACTCGCTGTCTGCACAGGAAGTGCTGAGGCCTGAGCTCCTTGTGGAGGTGAAGACACAGCCCCAGAAATACATTCGACAACTGATGAATGTGGATATTGAACACCTTTCCATTTGGATTTCAGATTTTTCCCCTCTTCACATGTTGATGGTAGATGCCCAACCTCTAAGATTTTTTCTGCAGTTATAGCCTGATAGGGTATATTCTCATAATCCAAATTATGCTTTCAAATCAGCTCACTGACCTGCAACTACATCTCTGCTTTTAACCTTCAGCAATATCTATGTTCACTTGGATGTTGGCAGAAGTGGAGTGTGAACGGCCATTGGTTTCATGATCGAAAGACACAAAGCTGCCTTACTTATTGCCTATGCCATGGAAACAAGCATCTATGTAACATTGCAAAGACAAATTCGGTAAATGCACCCAAACTGGGAATATGGAGAAGGATTCTGTCATGGGGTTAAAATCAGGAAACAGAGGTTTTAATAGGACATGCTTATCTTAGTGCCAATACGCCTTTGTGAGAATGAAGGATCTTTATAATATATACTTCTGACCCAAATAACAATACGAAAAAACTTTGGCATTGAGGAAAATCGGTGCTGTAGTATAAACATGCATGCTTCATGTTTTGGAAATCCAATCATGCAACAATGCTAAATTAGGCCAAAAAGAGTGAAACTTGCTCATCAAGCCTTACTTAACCAAGTTTTTCCTTCTCATTCAAAACCCCCTTCCCCAGAGATAAGGTAGAAAGAGGATCAACACAAGGGACAATTTGGACCACTGCATTATGCTGCATGTTCCCCTCATTAACACCCCTTTTATCCTGCATATCTGACCTTGAAACAGCCTTGTGAGACAGATTAAAATTCTGGACACCTACCAGCTCACTCAATGCTATTTCAGCCTCCATGGAGTGCATTTCTGGGGCAACTGGCCCTTCTGAGCCCATCCATGAGAGGTCCATTACTATTGTGTCCCCATTAAAACAGACTTTGCTGTGCTTAGGGAAGCCAGCATTTTCTGCAATCCCAGTCCCCAAAGCCTGAATACCTGCCACATCATCTTCCTTGACCTTTCTAGGGTTTGGCATTATTTTAGTGGGAATCTGCATTACAAAATAAAAATAAAGATGCATGATTCCTGTCCACTTCTCCCCATGTGCATTCTAATTTCTTAACTATAGAAAATAGGAAAATAACTAATATTACTAACCCAGGATAACCTAATCACCTAAATAAGCTTAAGTAAAATAGTGGGTACATGACAGTATCAATATTCCATGAGGGGTCCATTACAATTGTGTCTCCATTAAAACAGACTTTACTGTGCTTAAGGAAGCCAGCATTCTCTGCAATCCCAGTCCCCAAAGCCTGAATACCTGCCACATCATCTTCCTTGAGTCCTTGACCTTTCTAGGGTTGGGCATTATTTTAGCGGGAATCTGCATTAGAAAATAAAAATAAAAATAAAGATGCCTGATTTCTGTCCACTTCTCACCACGAGCATTCTAATTTCTTAACTATAGAAAATAGGAAAATAACTAATATTACTAACTCAGGATAACCTAATCACCTAAATAAGCTTAAGTAAAATAGTGGGCACATGACAGTGTCAATATTTTTTCTTATTCAACTGAGTTTTTTTTATTTCATTCTCCATCAAATGTGCTATTGATTTCTTGTTTACATTCAACTTACACGGTGATGTTTGTGTAACACCACTTTTTGAATAGTATACCAGTTTCTATCAGTAATGTCAACGTCAGAGTAACTCAGTTCTATTGCAGTTACTTTTCATTGGTCTCTTCATAAAATTAGTCAGAAATTTCAATTTGTGATATCTAGGTTCAAACAAGATTTAAGCTGGAAAGAAAGCATATGGCAAAACATAATTGGAAATATATTGAGTGCATTTATGAAAACACACTTAAACGTGTTACATGGGCAAACGCATAAATGTTATTGTAGTTTAACTTCATGAGTAGCCAACTTCCAAATGAATCCCATAATGGCATAAAGTTCATGCATTCTGGGAAGATTTCCTCAATAATGCTTTCTAATCATGAATGTTGATTACCAGATTCTGGATAAGGGAGAATTGCAAGTTGCGGGAAAGGAGAGAGATTCTCAGCTGTCAAGCCAGTTTCGTGACATTGCAACAATCATAATGGAGAAGACAATCAATCCTGAGACTAATCGTCCTTATACTATCAATATGGTTGAACGTTTAATGCATGAAGTACATTTTGCTGTAGATCCACACAAAAGCTCAAAACAGCAGGTCAGTAAATAACATTCTCATTTTCTTGGTTTGAGCTGGTTTTTTAAATAAGGTTACTTTTTTCCATTTATGTATATATTATAAATCTGTATATAAATATATATATACAAATAAACATATATATACAAATGAAAGTTCTGTTGCTGTCAATTTGATTCCAACATTAGGTTTCATTTATTAGTAATGATTGGACATTTTCCTTGGAACTGTGATGCTGTTTCTCAAAATATTCCACTGTTTAGTGTCTTTGTAGCATAGGGTTCATTTTTTGGTAATGATTTGAGTCTCATCAGTTTATCTCTGGTCTAGTTAAGTTGGAGTGCTTGTGGTGATAATGACTCAGATTTCAACCTTGATGGGCATACTTCCTGTATTACCAGAGTCGTGTGTGCATGCTTTGTGGTCTCTTCCATTACCTGTCAAAGCAAAAGAAAAAACTCTTTAGATTTTCAGAAGTTTAATCTGTTTATATTGTATACTAATATCTGGTTATTTTGATATTTACTGACCTTGACAGTTCTTTTTGTGTATTTTTAACACGTAAATGTTAGATTTAGCTTTTAAGCCACCCAAGATCAAAATGACTGAAGTAAAGCAAAACATGAATCCAGATGAACAAACTCAGCACTCCCTTAGCACTGAACTAGTTCTCATAATCAAGTGAACTAGTGTACTTTGCATAGAGGGGCGAGGGCTGTTTATATAGGAAAATAAGGGCAAATAAATCCAAGAGGAATAATAACTCCCATCTTCCTAAAATAGATGGAAGATTTACCTACTTGGTAAATGCCTAATACATGGTTATGCCAACTTTGGTAAGGACAAACAAATGGTTATGGGAGGTGGCTAATAAACCTAAAAGACAGTGTAAGACTCAACTATTAGAATATCTGGTTATTCTTAGTTTGCTATATTTAGCTGGCTTTTTATATTCTTCTATTAATGGTCATTTAGGAGTTTTATTCATTACTTTATTTTAGACTTCTATTTATAGAAGACTCTTGCTTTAGTTTGAAGCTCTTGTAATGGTCTATATATTCGTTGTAAATCTTTGATTTGAATACATCGAAATATTTGAACATGGTATCAGGGTGGGAGCCGGTTTGGGTATGACTCTCTCACGGGAGGGCCCAAGATTATGAAAAAAAAACATTGAAGGCCGTTTTGCAAATTTTGAGGGCTTTTGGTATAAAATCGTAGGTTTTTGTCACCATTTTGGGCATTTGTAGATTCAAAGGGTTTCTTCTTTGGTCCCTTTGACGACATTTTCACCCGCATTTTTTTTCCATCATTTGTTTGTAGAAATTGCGTTTCTTTTATATGCAATCTAAGGTTTTTTGGGCATCGTTTCTAGGTGATTTTGAGTTTGCAAAATCCGCGACCTCTAAGTCACGCCTCTTTTGAACATAGCTATCGATTGTTTTTACTAGCGATTCTCTGTCAAGAGCACCGTTTTTTCAGATATGCATGCACAACTTCTATATTTGCGTAATTCTTTGGCGTTTTTTTTCTCCTGCATATGTTGAGTTTTTTTTTCACACCCCCATTTTCTCTGGTTCTAGTCCATGCATGCGATCTCTATATTTCTGTGATGGTATTTTCAAAAGCTTGCGCGACCTAAAGCTTCCTTGCTGCCCGCATCCAAGTCGTATTTTTATTGTATTTTCTGCTCTTTTTTAGTGACAAAAATGATAAATCTTAGACACGTGGTGAGGGTTTCCCATCCATTTCTCTCTGCGCTTCAGATGTAAGCTAGGGTTTGTTCTGGGTGTCGTTTTGTGATTTGGGTGTATTCCTGGTTTTATAATTTTTCTCCATAAAAAATTCGGTAAGGCTTTTATAATTTTTGTCTGGTTTGATTGATTTTTCACCTCAAAAATCGTGACTGGGTTTTTTCGATTTTTCTTCGTAAAAATCGTTTTTCGGTTCTATAATTCGCAAAGTTGCTTCTTTGCGTGGGATTTTGTTTGTTGGTTTTTTTTAATTTTTTTCCACAAAAATTATTTTGTGGTTTATAATTTTTTCCTTCAAAAAGTACTGTAAGGTTTTATAATTTTTTCCTAAAAAAATTATTTGTTTTGATGTTTGGGTTTTGTATGATTTTTGTCCTAAAAAATCATTGGTTCTCGTTTGGTGGGTTTTCTAATTTTTTTTTTCACAAAAAATTATGTTAGGTGTTCTTGTTTTAGGGTTTTTACCATTTTTTTCTGAAAAAAATGATGTTTTGTAAACTTTAGTTTTAGGGTTTGGCGATTTTTTTCACAAAAAATGTGGTTTCTTTCAGTTTGTTATGGGTTACATTAGGAGTTGCGGGGTGGAACACCTGCAAACATTTTTTTTGTGGTTTCTGACAAAATCGTGTCTGAAGTGTTTGTCGATTTTTCCACAAAATCATGGTTTTAGGTTTTTGTCGGTTTCAGTAGTTGATCTTAGTAGGATAGCTTTGTCACCCAACATCAGGATGGATGGATTCTAGTATTCTTGGTCATTAACATTCTGCAGATCTAGGGAGGGTCTTATTAGTAGCAAAATGTTCTGAAAGAGGAGCAACCTTCTATGCATTTGTGACCAAAAGACCTGCAGATTGTCTTCTCTAGGGTAGTTGATAGAATGACCATTAAGGGAGGGTATTTGAAAATTTTGTTATTTTAATTTGCTATTTTCAACGAGCTTTTTATATTCTTCTATTAATGGTCATTTAGGATTTTATTTATTGCTTTATTTTGTACTTCTATTTTTATATGACTTTTGCTTTAGTTTGAAGCTCTTGTAATGGTCTATATATTCATTGTAAATCTTTAATTTGAATGGATCAAAATATTTGAACACCAACTACATAAAGGTGGTTGTGAGTGACACATGTAATCCAAAGATTATGTCATGTGTCCTCATCCTAACCATTCTAATATAACCTAAGCAAGCTTTATAATGTGTGTAGGAAAATAAATATTCCCTAACATAAAGAAATTAAAAGTCTCCACTAATGCTTCCCCTTTAAGCATAACTTAGGTGAGTGAAAAGACACAAAGATGGGTCTCGGCTACAAGGCCATATTAGGTACCCATTTACGAAACAAACTCTCACTAACAGAGAAAGGAGAAAGTCCTGTGCGACAAAATTCTTCCCCAAAATAGAGAAGAAAACAAGTTTCCCAACACATGACATGATCCTATGCAAGGAAGAATTCCCCTCCAAAATAGAAAGGATAAGAAAGACTACGTAGCCTTCCTCTAAGTAGCCAATTGTACCAATGACTAATGCTCAAATATGGATGTAGAAGATGGACCACAATCGTCGAACAACATTCCTCCCTTAGGCAGAAATAAAACCAAAGGTGTATGAATGATATTTTCCTATTCTTGAAAGGAATATGAAGGAAGAAAGTACAAAATATATGAAGTCTTTGAAAACTACTCATGTGTTGTCGCTGTGTGGATGTCAAAAGTTGTCACATTCAAATCATGCATTCTAGGACACATTGATGAAGATGACAACCCAGAACCTAGTATAGATGAACAAGATCCAAAGATGCAAGTATCTCCTCTGAAGATAAAGGTGTCTCCCCTAAAATGTGGCTTGAAAGTATCCATAGTCATGTCAAGCTGTGATGAATGATCATGTGGGATATGAACAAAAGGATCCAAGGGTTTCTCCACAACAACTGAAGAAGAATCAAACTCATCAAAAAGATGATGAATATTATGATTGGTGTCTCGTAAGTCTGAAATACAACTCCACAAACAAATTTGCAATGTCTGCCAAGTAGTCATCCCAAGTGCTAGATCTAGAAGACAATGTAGATCTTGCTGCATTGAATTACAAGTAGCCATGAACGTAGCAACACAAGTATCCTCAAAAGCAACAATGGATGGCGTCGAAGGGATGCAAGGTTTAAGAACTGGATCAATGTTGTAACCTTCTCCTCCAATCAAAATTCATACTAGGAGTGTGATCAATGACAAAAGTATCAAAACCATCATTAATCAAGATGCATGATCAATCATCCTAGTAGCAATTATCTCTTTGCATTCCAAGTCTCAAATGATAAGTGAATTAGGTGTGAATTCGATAGTCTTCCCTTCTCCACCTTAGGTGATCTGATAGATGGAAAGAAGATTGTTTGACAAATGAGGTACACACAAAACATCATTGGAAGTGCCATCACTACTATCACTTGAACCTTTCCCAATTACACTCATGTAAGTGTTTTTGCCCATCAGAATAGGTGGCATAACACAAGGCTCAAATGAAGAGAACATAGACTTTGTGGAAGCCATATGATGAGAAGCGCTAGAATCTAGGAGCCATCTCCTTGATTCATAACTTGTAGAAGCAAAAAGGGATTTACCTTTGTTTTTAGCTGTTTCAAAAGCAAGACCTGCATGACCTTTTACCTTAGTAGATCCCGACTATTTTGAATGAGAAGTTGAGTCAGCCATTCTAGAAGGTAGATCAATGTTGTTCCTCTTAAGAGGATGTTTCAGTTCATCAATGTCCTTATAACAAGAATGTTCTTCATGTCTAGTCCTCTTGCGATATGAACATGTAGGCATCTTCTTAGATGAGGCATCTTTTGAAAATGATCTATTCTGCACTTGATCTATATGTGACTTTTTCTTCAAGTTCTTATGTTTCTTGTTAGATTGTCTTGATTCTCTTTGTCTCAGAGGCTCACTAGCCAACATGGCCTGATTCTTTGATGGCTTAATGAAACCCATAGAAATAAACTTTTGTTGTTCATGTATTAACATCTTAGAAAAAGATGCAAACAAGGGCTTAATGCAAGCTGGTCCCGTAGCTTGTGTATATGAAAGCTAGAAACAAAAGATGCACATTCAGGCTGAGTTTGTTCAGTACATTCTAGACCAACTGAATTATGTAATCAGACCCTAAGTAATTTTTATGGAATGGTAAGATGTTGAAGGAAAACTGAAGATAAATTTTAGCAATATGCAATCAAACCTTTCACTCATAAGGACCAGAAATAGAAATATGTAGAATATTTAAGTAAATCTCAGAATTTAATTTGAACACCCGGTGAATAGATCCAGTTGTTCAGTACATTCTAGACCAACTGAATTATGTAATCAAACCCTAGGTAATTTTTATGGAATGGTAAGATGTTGAAGGAAAACTGAAGATAAATGTTAGCAATATGCAATCAAACCTTTCACTCATAAGGACCAGAAATAGAAATATGTAGAATATTTAAGTAAATCTCAGAATTTAATTTGAACACCCGGTGAATAGATCCAGTCAATATTGATTTCAAATCGGTTAAGAAACCTCCAATCTAGTCACTCAAGATTAATAATTGCAGCCAAAATATTTAAACCCCTGATTATTAATATTAAATAAAAGATCAGATTTACGTGGCTAATTAAGTCCTTTATTAACAGTGTTTTGAGCAGTAAATATCCTGATCCAAACATAATAATAGATATCCTTACTTACAGGTATCTGTATGACCTATATGGCAGCAGAATGATCCCTAAAGTGGGGTGCATAAGATCTAAACATTGCTATTGGTACAGGTTGTAAAGTGTCAAAATTGCTGATTGAGAATGTGACGTGGGTCAAAATCAGTCACTTAAACTTGTACAGCCAGGTATATTGCTTATTGTTGGGCTGATAATAAAATAAACCTGTAGAAAAATGCTGATAAAAAATGTAGGAAGTGCTGATAATGTTGTTGATAGTAGATACTATGTGCTGGGTTGTGTTGGAATGGCAGTGGCTGTAGTTGATAAATCCTTAATTTGGTGATAAAAATTAAAATCTAAATTGCTAAATATCTCTAAAAATTATGCTGCTGTAGACACATGCACAAATTCTACAAAATTGACCAAATGCTGATTTCCTTGCAATCATAAAATGTTGTAGCTGAAAATAGGCATTACAATGAGCTCAATTGCAATTTTGGGATGGAATCATCGCTAGTTGGATCAAAAGGTTTTTGTCATTGAGAGCTCAATATGTAAAAATCCAAATTCAACAATGACCCTCCAATTTGGGCATTAGACTCTCCTATATAGGCATCTACAAAATTGGATCTTTTTATTAATTTTTTTTTTTTTTTCTCTCTAAGTGAATTAAGTACTTCAAAAAAGAAATATATAGGCCCCATAATGTCTCACTTAGACAATTGACAATAATAGTATATAAATTAATACTTTATTTTTGAGAAAGGGACACTACAATCCATCCTTTGCAAAATTGCTTGCCCTCAAGCAATTGCAATCTTGGATGCTTAAGAATCTCTGCACATTCACATATAGCATTTTCTGTAGGGAGATTCTTCCAACATACCAAGTATTCTTTAGTGCTCCAGTTTCTCAACAATATTTCTATGATGTGGATGATGTCTTTAGGAATCAAGATTAGTTTCCCCTCATCATTCAAGCGAAGCTACTGGGTTGAAGAAACAAAGTGTTATTAGGTTACCTTCTAGGCACGAAACATGAAAGACATTGTGAATCTGGGTGTGCTTTGCAACTCCAACTTGCAATTTACCTAGTCTATTGGTTTAAGGGTGGTAGCTTGTGCTTAGAGTGAGTTGTCCTTGTCAATTGAAGTAATTCTTGTCAGCTGTGGAATCTACTATGCTTCATTTAGGTCATCCATATAATCTTGCCACTTCTTGGAAAATACGTTAGCCACTTTAAGGACTCTTGAACTTCAAAGAAATAACAAATAAATGAGTATACTTAGTTTATTGACAACAACATAAATACAATTTTTATCTTTAGAAAGACTAGTGTTTAAATCCATGAATATGCATTTCTACTTTTGATTTAGCATAGGCAAAGGTTGGAACAAACCTATTGGAAAAGTTTGCTTAATTTTATTTTGTTGTCAAGTGATGCATTCTCAATATGCTTGAGAACAATATCGTCATTTTGTTGTCCTTCATGAAGACCAATGAAAAGGGGTTAGAATTTGATGGGATGAGCCCCATGTTTAAGAGTTCCTTAATTTTTCTCAATCTCTTTCTTGTGTTTGTGGAGTGGCGGTAGCGAGTAGTGATGATGGGCTTGGACTCCAACGCAAGTTCTATAATATGTTGCTATCCTCTATTTAGTGGTAATATTGAAGGTATATAACTAAAGAACTCACAATGCTTGTTCAAAATAGATTGGATATCAATATGATGATATTTTTCACCTATAGGAGATTTCAGACTTGTCACCAAAAACATAGCACTACCAAGCTACTTGTCCTTTGTGAAATGACGATCTCATCCTCTTAGTTGAGACAACGCTTGAAGTTCCATTTGCAATACCACAAAGCACTACTTCGTTACCCTCTTGTTTGAATTTCACCTCTATTGTTTGAGAGTTACATGTAACTCCCTAAGGGAATGTAACCACTGCACTCTTACAACCATGTTTGTCTTGTTGGTGTGAGCAAGGTATACTACCTAAGTGGTTTCCATCTAGGTTCTATTCACAATTAGTTTATGTCGGTCACTTTTAGGTTATTTACTGTCTTATGTCATATGATTGTGACACTTGTCAAAATCTTGTGTTGTCCTATCTCTTCACCCTAGCTATATAAGCAAGGCCTCTCATGTGCTTTATGTGTCCATTGTATCACTATATTATTTTTGCATTCTCTAACGAAGCATTCATTTCTTGCTTCTCTCGTGGAAGATTATTATTGGTTTTGTAGGTGATTTTGGTGGGTTGAGTTTGTTGTGTGACTCTTACATGTCTCACCTCGACCAACTACATAGAAATCACGTGCTTGGCGTGTAGCCAAGGTAATGTCAAGCCCTTATATCTTCTCATTATAAGGAATGATGAAAGCATCTGCTACCATTACATTGAATTCTATGTAGCCTTTTGATTCTAAACTTCTCTCCGATACCAAACCCTCATTGATATCAAATCCTCATCTATGAAGTTGTGTGTAGCCCCTCTATCAATCAACGTTGTAATTTTCTACTCATGTAAACTCTCAAGAACTTTGAACAGATGGTACTTAGGAGCACTGAAAAGTGTGGTCATTCTCATGCTTGGGATTGTTCGCTTGATCATTTTTTCTATGCAGTACATCCTTTGGATGAGTAACTTCCTTTTGAAATGGTTCCTTTGGCTTCCCAAAGGTGGTTTCTTAAATTTGTTTTTAGGCACTGATTTTTTTAAAGTTAAAGCTCTCTTATGACTTCCTGCAAAGATGTTGGATCAAAGGCTTTCACCACCCTTTGAAAGGTAGAATCAATTCCTCAATGAAAAGAACCAGGAACCTTCTCTTGGAAACATCAAAAACCATTATGGCTGGCATTTGGGAATTTGCCACATAAATATCCACAGTGTTTTCTTGTCTCTATTGTGCTAACCCCTTGAAATGGATCTTTGGGTCCTTGCTATTAAATATATCAATCAACTTTTGGTTGCAATCTTTATATGTGCTAATCAAGTTGTGCCCTTGGATAACTAATCTACTATATCACCATTCATGCGCTATACGTTCCCAATGTAGGGTAGCAAATTTTAGAGCTTTATCCTCATAGATAGGGTTTTGTGAAAATTATGCATCCAATTTTTTGAATCCAAGTACAATCTGTACATTAATTTGAACAATAAAAAACAAGAATGGTTAACTTATCCAATCTATGCTGCGAATTCCTTTGAGGTTGGTTTGCATTTGACTTATTTTTGTTTTCTGTTCTCTTCTCATCTCTAGGTTGAAGAAATTTGTTAGACATGGCTGCATGAGAGTTTTGGTCCAAGACCCATGTACTCAAAGTTACAAAATTATTTCCATTCTAATTTGCTATTATTCTTCAAGTGGCCCTTCTTCCTTTCTAGAAATTTAGACTAGAAAGGCTTAGATGTGGAATGCGCCATAGTCCTTATTTGTGGTAGTGCTTCCTTCATTTGTAGGGGTTCTGATTGCATTTAGAATACTTAGATTCTGCACCGTTGGAATAATTGTGCCATGAGATTTGTCATTTGTTGCTAACCTTGGCTCAAACTGACAATGGCATTAAACTAGATTTCTGCCTTCTAATCCATTGAAAACCTTTTACTTCATTCCGCCATTTCTTTTATTTCGTCATCCTGATTTTGTGACCTCTTCTGATAAAATCTGATTCTTTTTATGGTTGGGTTGAATTTAAAAAACAGATCTAATCATAGGTTTGCAAGATCAATGCTCTGATACCACTGTAATGTTTCCAGTTTAGAAGCTTGGAGATATATGCAATAAAAGTGAATGCTAATTTATGCAATCAATCCTAAGAAATTTTAATGGAATAGTAAGATGCTAAAAGGAAATTCAAAATGATCTCTTTTAATATGCAATCAAACCCTTCAGTCATAAGGATCAGCAATAACAATATTTAAAATATGTAAATAAATTTTAGAGTTAGCTTAAACAAGCAGCGAATAAATCCAATGAATATTGATGTCAGATAAATTAAGAATCCTTAGATCTGGTCACTAAATATTGGTAATGATAGACAAAACAATATATATATATTGTTTTGGCTATCATGTATATATATGAACACCTGAACATTAAATAAATTATCAGATCTAGGTGGCTTTTCTAAGAATAATAATCGATACCTTTACTAAAAGGTATCCATATAGCTTGTATGACAACAGAATGACCCTCAAAGGTGGGCGCAAAATCTGGTGTTTGAACAGTGCTGCTGATGCAGGTTGTAAAGTGTCAAATTTTCTGATAGAGGATGTGGCACAGGTCAAAATCAGTTGCTTCAACTTGTATGGCCAGGTGCATTGCTGATCACTGGGCTGATAGTGAAATGAACTTGTAGAAAAATGCTGATAAACGTCTGTAGAAAGTGCTGATATTGTTGTTGATGCACAGTTGGGTTGTGTTGGAATGGCAGTGAATATAGTTGATAAATCCTGCTCAATATTCATGATAAAAATTAGACTCTAAATTGCAAAATCACGAAAAATTGGCACAGCTGTAGACACAGACATGGATTCCACAAAATTGATAATGTCAACATGTTGATTTCCTTGCAATCACAAAACGTTAAGAATTGAAAATAGTTGTGACAATAAGCCCAAATTTATTTCCAAAATGGAATGGCCACCAATTGGATTGGAGGGTTTTCGTCCACAAATCCAAATTGACACCAAAACTGTTTTCGTCCTGGAGAGTTCAAAATTTGAGTACTTGAATTCAATAATGACAAAATGGATGCTCCAATTCGGCACTATCCTCTCCTATATAGGAACCTCCAAAATTGTACCCTATTTTAAAAATTTTTTGTCTTCTCTTCTAAGTGAATTAGAAAGTACTTAAAAAAAGAAATTTTTAGGCTTTATAATACCTCATTCAGATGGTCGACAATAATAGCATCTAACTTAATCTTTTATTTTTGAGAAGGGGACATGATTCTTCATTTTAAATCTTTGTTACATTTTTTAAGCCTCTGCGATAGTATAGAACATTTCTCATGTGATGTTGAATTGTATGTGCAATGATAATTAGAAACCATATCTAAATAAGCATTTAAAAAAATTAAATTATACTGCAAGGAAAGATAATGAGCTTTGTACTGTTGTAAAAATTTACTTTTGCTTTGCCTTTTATTGCTTTAGGCCGAGTAGAACAATAGTTTTTATATTAAATTCTTAATAAATAGTTTTTATTTAATCCATCAAAGTGGTAGCAAAATCAATGATATTTTTTCTTAAATTTTTTAGGACTATTGCCTTTGGGATCTCCCATTTAGCCTCTAGTATTTTGTGTTACTTAAATGAAAATGTTTCTAGTACTGTTAATATTTAAAAGACTGGTATCTCCACAACTTCCTTTTCTTTTATGCAGGCATTGGATCTAATCCGTGAGCTTCAGAAACATTTTCCCATAAAAAGATCACCAATGAGACTGCGGCTTGTAGTCCCCGAGAACCAAGAACCTATTTTGTTGAACAAATTTGAGATATGGAAGCCCTGCATAGAGTCCAAAGAGGTCTCCATTAATCAAATTTTTGTGGTAAGAAAAAGACGGAGGAAATATTATTATGTTTTTGAGCAGATTGAGGTCTTGTTTGAGTAAATCCATCAAACATTATAGTATTAGAGATGCCTTTTCAGTTTGTTGGCTTGTGTAACATCTATGTCTGCTATTGTGGGTAGGTGTAGTATTGAGTCTCATTGACCTACTTTAGTTCTTTGTGGACATTACTATAATTTCTTTTATTCTTTTTATGTAGGTTTTTCAGATTGAACCTGCCCACTTTCGAGATTGTGATACCTTTGTACGAGAATGTAAAGGGAGGCTTGAAATTCTGTCTATGTCCAGTCACAAGGATGAGGATGTAAGAGTTGAATATGATGGCAGTGATGCTCCCTCAAAAAAATTTCACATTTCTGAGCCAGGAAGAAGTGAATCACAAAGTGAAGTTAAAGAATTGATGATAAGCATGCAGAACACTACAATTGCAGCAGATAATTCATCTGGTGGAAATATTAACACTAGCCAAGAAGCTAACAATGGAGGTGCAAAGATTATTCAAGAAGAGAAAAGACAGCAAAGGTGTGCAACCTGCAATGCAAATGTAGGAGAGGCAAAGCAATATCGAGAACATTTTAAGAGTGACTGGCATAAGCATAATTTGAAGCGAAAAATGATGCAACTCCCACCTCTCTCTGCAGAAGAGTGTTTAGCTGACACAGAATTGATTGAGGTGCAAAACGATATACACGACTATTCACGTTGAAAAGTATTTCTGCATTGTTAGGTTTGGGTATTCCTTTCCCATATCCTCAGGGAACATGAATACCCTGGACTCGTAGGGACAGTTGGACAAGGTCTTGCATGATAAAGAGGAAAATTATAGGCGTTTTTACAAAACGTTTTGTGCTGCACTAAAGTTTTAGTGATCTAGAGGCAATCATTAACCATGAACCATGTTTATTAGATGTTTAGAGAGAAACAAACATAATACCTACACATTCAGCCATGAAACAGCATATTCTAACTGAGATAAACAAGCACGCATATATGCAAGCATAGCAATGTTTGTATTTACGATAGGCTTACAATTATGATATTATCTTATATGTTTTACACACCAATGCTTTATACTAATGAATCAATATTGTAACAATTGATTATGTAGTCTTTTGAACTATTATATGTATACATGCATAATGTAAATGTAATTTTCTATTTTTATTATTGTCGCTTGAAATTCCCAGATGATATACATCATGTTTTGGTCTAGGATAAGCCTTTTGCGTGATTCTAAAAGAATGTATTTGAAACTTTGTTCTAGTTTGGAAAAATTTACTCCTAAAACAATTCTAATATTATTATGATAATGGTTTTCAACATTTTTTTAGATCATTGGTTTATAGACCCTATTAAAGTGTGTAAGTGTACAATTTCTCTTTTAACTTTATTTTTTAATGTATAATCAGAATTAGTTACCTTGTCATCATTGACAACATTTCAGACTTCCTCGCCCTTCAACTTTTCAGAAATAAAAATGTCATGTTATAATTGTCATTTGATATTGAAATCCATTTTCTACATGTTGCTCTCACCTTCTCGAGGCGCATGAAGTGATCTACCAAAGAAAATGTCAGTTATGAAATAAAAACAAGATTAAATATTCTTTAGAACTGTGATTTCTATGTTTGAAAACTGTATAAATTGAAGTATCTAAATCTTGATTCTTGATAAGTTACAGGATCCTGAAGGCAGAGTTACGATATTGAGTTGATATTCTTTACTAAGGGAAAGGCATCTGTTGTGAGGTCTCACATCATCGCCCCAAACAATTTGGGGACCCCCTTTTTTTTTGATCAGGCCTTGGCTTTCTCCTCAATCCCGATATCACATGGCCTTAGCATATTGTTGGACTTGATGCTAGATGGATGATTTTGAAAATTATTGATGGAATTCGAGTGCTTGGTTTGGAATTTTTTATTATATTTTGGCTATCTTTTGGAAAATTTTGCAAATTTCGGGTGTTAAAATGGAGATGAATTGCAAAAATGAGGAGGATTTATTTGCCAAGTGAAAACTGTAAATTGCAAGAAATAATTTGATCTTCTTGGCAAATAAATTTCAAATTTGGCGTTTTTATCCAAAATCTGAGATTGAATTTGTAAAATCTTGCCTTAGCATTCGAATTTTTGGCTAATAAACTTTAAATCTGGGCATCAATATTGAGATTTTACATATAATCTGTATTGAAATTAAATTTTGGGCATTAAAAATATATAAATCTGGGCTAGTGTATTTAAAATCTGCATTGAAAAAATGGAATTATTTGGTATCAAAATCAGGATTGGGGCCTTCCTTCAATGACGTGACCTCCTCACCCAATGTTAATTTTGAAAGTCAGGCTTTAATGATTAAAGTTTAGCAATTTCAATGCGAAATATATGTTTTAGGACAAGTCGTCCCCTTTCTTTTGGCAATTAATTTGTTTTCATTTTTCTTGTGCTAGGGTCGGCCCTCTAATGGCAGGGCTCTTGGCGGGTATATAGGAGGTGCTCCACTCCCCTCTTCCTCATCTTATCAATCCTCCATCAAAGACAAGGAGCAGTGCGAAAATAGCAAGGAGGAGCAGCCAGCGAAATATATTAGAGGAGCGAAATACAAAGCATGGTCTAGGACACTTTGAAGGCAGCGACTGGTCTAAATTGAGAGGCCTGCTACTTGAAGAGGCCATAAATAGCAATTGGAGGCTGCGACTTTGAGCCTAAAGAGGGCAGCGGCATTGAATAGTAGAGGGCAGCGATTTTAGTATTGGAGCAGACTTGCCATTGGGTCCAGGAGAGACCATATTTTTGAGGAGAAGCCACAGGTAGGAAGAAGACTTGCAGTTTTTTTTTTTTTTTGGAGGACCTGCCATACCATTTTGAAGAAAGATCTCAATTTGACAAAGGGAGAAAGCCGTGATTTTGAGGGAAGCTACAAATTTGAGAAGCATGCCATTTTGAGGGGCAGGAGGTTACAGATTTTTTTGCCCAAACCATGCCTATTTTGTGAGGACAGAATTGGCGACGAAAATCAGTGAGTAACTTAACTTATCTCTTTAATTGTTATCTTTTCTTTGGTGTTGTTTGTTTGGTGTTGAAGATAAGTTTCAGGATTGAGAGAAGGCTGACTCATTAAGCAGATTTCTCGATTGCTTTGATTGGATTCTTTCCTTTCAATTTTTTGCTTGCATCATCCATCCATCACCTCATCATCTCATTAGGGCTTGAAGTTGGGAGATATAAGTGTAGTTTCCGTTTAGGATTTGGAGAAAGGAGATATAAGTGGTAGTCCTAGCCCTAGGAAAGAAGTTGAAAGATATAAGTGTAGTCCATCCATAGGTAACGAAGATGCAGAAATAAGTGGTAGTCCATCTCACTAAGTGAAGGGGCAGAGATAAGTGTAGTGTGATAGAAATTGTAGAGGCAGAAATATGTTTGATCACCCCTAGGCAAAAAGGCAGAGATAAGTGTAGTCCCACCTCACTGTAGAAAGAAGGGGCAGAAATAAGTGTTTACGATGACAGATGCTAGTGCAAGCAAGAACTCAAAGGGAATTAATACCAAAAAATTAGACAAGGAAGACATGATGCCAAAGACCACTTTCTTCTCGAAATTGAAGTGAGTCGGAGACACCAACATCGGTACCACGGATATGATACAATTGAGAGATAGGTTGAAAGGAGGCCAGTCCTCTATGGCAAAGAAGATCTACAAGTGTGGAATTGTGCAAGTTGTCGCCTTCCCTCCTACCTTGCTTTGTCTGGAATTGGTCATGGAGTGTGCATCTCGGTTGGATATTGTGACCAAGTCTATAATCTTTGATGGAGAGAGAGTGATGGCTAACATCAGCAGGCAAGTGATAGAGGAAGTGTTCAATATACCCCAGCAGAAGGGAGTGATAGTAATGTTAATGGATCAAGTAGCCAGGTTCTTTCAAGACAGTCAGGATGCCTACTTTGCTCTACTAAAGTAGAATTGGTTGTACGAAGGCACAAAGGGAGTCACCAAAACATCAAAGCTCACCAGGTCAGATTTCAAATCAGAATATGGTGATCTTATTGTGCTTCTCAACCGAGTCATGGGCTCCGCTCAAGGTATGCAGTTTGAAACTTGGATGTACTATTTTATTAAGGAATTGAAAATGGAAAAAGAAAGTTTGATTGGGCTAGAATTATAAGTGAAAATTAGAGTTGCAACTTAGGACAATACAAAATAAAAAACAATTCTATATGGGGTCCTACTTTTTCTATTTAGTTGCAAGATTGTATGAACATCCTGGACTTAAGGCTAGAGGGGTAATTGGCAATGAGCCCGGACAATGCTTGGTGCATGAGTGCTATCCGCAACTTCATTTGCACAACACCAAGGACTACAAGACATTTTATGATGCCTTTGTCATGAAGACAGTAAGGATATTGCAAGGGGCACCCGCAAGGAGGCTTTCGCCGGAAGCAGAGACAAAAGTCAAGAAGTTTGGGAGTTGGTTCATCCAATTTCTACAATTCACTTATATAAGAGTGGCTGGATGCACGACTTGCCCCAAGAGGCTTCCAAGGTACCCACCAGATAGGATGGTTTTGATGGAGTTGGCTAGGCAACTTGAGCAATATGATAAAATGATGAAGCTCAGAGGTGAGAAAGGGTTTACCTTCTCACTCGTGATAGGCAATGATAGTTGTCCCAATCCTGTCACCTTTGCAGCTGCGGAGAAAGAGTTAGAGCAATATCATCTAGCATGGTGTAAGGCAAGGCAAGGATTTGATCCTAATGGTCTAATCAAGGCATCTCATGGGGCTCCATTCAAGCATATTCCTACTTTGGAGGATTTTTGGGCCAATGCACAGGATGACTTTCATGTGAGGAAGTTGGCTTTCTCAAGGTTATCAGTGAACATGATGAGGGCAATCAAATGGAGAAATCTTAATATTCCGGATCAGCTGGAAGAGGATGAAGATGTGCTAAGAGAAGATTATAATACATTAGAGGGAACAGAGTTGAATCCAATTGAGTGGGATGATCATCGGGATCCATCCTTGGATGCAGTGACTAGAACAGTTGAGCTACACACTGAATGGTGGTATAATAAGAAGTTTAAACAATTGCAAAGTCGGAGGGTACACCTTACCTATGAGAAGATGAAACTAGAGGAGGAGACTCCAGCGGAGTCAATTGGACCCCAAGGTGGGGGTAATAGTCAGCAACAACAGCAAGCAGTTAAGAATAAAAAGAGGAGTTTGGAGGTTGAGAAGAATAAAGAACATCAAGAGCCTCTAGCAAAGAAATAGAGCAAAGCACCATCAAGAGAGCATAATCGAGGCAAGAAGCCAAGAGGTTGGTACAAGTGAGCAAAGGGCAGCGGTAGAGGTGAGCTCAGGTTCAAAATCAAGTGGTTATAGTAATAGTACAGAGTACTCTCCTCTTTCAGAGAACCAAGTTGAGGAGGATGTGGCAGTTAGTAATGAAGGAGATAGGCCAGTTGACATTGAGGCTCTATTAGCTGAGGAAGGAAGCCAAGCACCTAAGGACGTTGATGATGCTATGCTAGTCGAATCGAATCCAAATATGGGGAGATGCATAGCACCAATGTGGTTGAGACAAATGCTTATGCCAAGGAAAGAGGTTGTGGCCATCCGGACAGTTGAGGATATTCCAGGGTTAGTGGAAAAGGAAGATGATGCTGGATAGAGACAAATTGCGGGAACAGTGGCAAAGGTAATCAGGGATGGTGATGATGGTCACCGAAAGGTTCAAATTGCGGTGCCAAAGGTTAACAAGGCAGTGGGTGAAATTGTAGCCCAAGACTATGAGGTAGTAGAGCATAACATGGGAAAGGTCACAGATGACATGGAGTGTGTGGAGGTTCAGGAAGGCATAGCTTCAATTAGAGAAAGGTTGAGAAAGGCAAACGAAAGGGTTGCGGAATTGGAGAATGAAAACAAGTATTGGAGAGATAGCCAATCTATCCAACAGTTGCATCAGGCAGCCCTTCCACAAGATAGTGGGAGCAACATGGAAGAGATATCAGCTCGAGAGCAAGGAACTAAAGATTGGATCAATCGTATAATTCAAGAAGGGTGAAGGTTTTTGCCTGCCTTTATCTCGACATTCAGGTCATTTGTGTCTCTTAGAGACAAATTCAAAACATTTGAAGGGATGTGGAAGGATTTCCTTCCAATCTGTGACTTAGCCATTCCTAGGCTACATGCAGCCTTAGAGTTATCAGAGGAATCTTTGGTGAGGGCCAGGTTGATCAATGAAGGAATAAAGAGTACTGTTGAGTCTTGGTATATTGCCATGACTATCAGATCAAGGACACTTAAAGAAATACAGAATGAGATTGCACAACACAGTCCAAGCATCGATACTTTCATTTCAAACATGCTGAGGGATGCGAGGGTTGCACTTGATTTTGAAGGAATCAGAGAGGAAGATTTTAATGAGACAGAGTTTGGATCGAGATTGGATGAGTTGGGGAAGGTTGTCGTCAGAGAGAAACAGTTGGACATCCTTGCCTCTCTCAAGGCCCTTATCGAGTTTGCAAAAGATGATGAGGAGAGTGAGAAGACACTGCAAGCAGCAAAGAACATGATGAACACAGCTGAGCGCAGGATGAGGCATACACCTTACCCTCTCATGGAGGAAGTCAATAACATGTTAGCTAAGTTCATTGCTTATGCTAAGAAGATGAAAGAAAATGGTAGAATTGTATTAGAAGATCATTTGATGTAAGCCCAAGTGGCAAATTCTCCTTTCTTTTTGGTAGGATAGGTGTTTGATTCTGATTGGCTACCATTTTGGTGCCTTCTCATTGGTTGCCATTTTTCTTTTTTTTTCATTGGTCCATTGATGAGGTGGCATATTCTCATTGGCCGATGGGGTGGCAACCCTAATTAGGGTTTTTGGGATTTAATCTGGATTGTTGATTTTGCCTCTTAATCTCTTCCGTTGGTTGTAATTTTGAGCCTCTATATAAGGCCAAGTACTCTCATTTGTAAAGGGTTGAAGAAAATTGTTGCTAATATAATACCAAAATTGCTTCTCTTGTCATTGTTGTGCCTTGCTTGGTGATTAAGAACACTTGGTGTTATTGCATGGTTTCTACTTCCAATTGTTAAGGTTAGATTTCATTGAGTTGTTAAAGTAGATTTTATTTCAAGAAAGTGTTAAAGTAAGAATAGAAGTAGATGGCTAGTTGTATGGTGATATTGGTAATTGTTTGATAGGGATCTATATACTAGGCCACTAGCATCTTAGCGGCTTGTTAAGGAGCTTTGTGTGGTAATCTAGTCCAATTCCCCTTGAATCATTGCACCTATGGAGGTAGCGCCGCTGGTAAGCTTTCATTAGGTTGATCCCCATCCATTTGCCAATCTTTCCATTCCATAGGAGTAGTAGTAAAGCAAGAAGTAGTTTAGTAGTTGAAGTTTGAAGAGCAAAGTTGGAAGTGATATAAAAGGAAGAAAGTGATACAATTTGAATATACATTGCAAAGCTAGATCCCATTATCATCAGAACGAGGGTTTGACATCCTCAAATGAACAACGTAAGCCCGCCTAAGTGATTACCAGCAAATCATATTAATATAACTGAGTTAGTATCCACAGGTGTAAGGAACCTTGGAGTTATCTCGTGTTCTTCATGAATATATACTTTTCAAGAGAGGGTTGAGTGTTTGGTATTCTATATCAAGTATTCAATTGCTATATGTTATGTAGTGGTACAAAACTGACATCAACAGCATCTTTGAAAACTAAGGAAGTTCATGATCAACTTTATTAGTGTTGCAAGCTTTAAAAATTTGCTCTCGTAACTAGTCCAATGTCTAAATTAATTAGAAAATATCAAAACTGTGACCAGCTTTGATGAAGACAATGTGGTACTGCGTATCAAGTGCTTTTGGATTTGTTTGAGTTTGTTTTAAGATTCACAAGAAATTGTGCAAGCCCAAACTTAGCAAACGTATAGAAATATAACCAAATGACTGAAATGTTTAAAAATAATTTTTCGTTTTCTTTTCTTATTCCCATCCCTGCGATGTGCATGTTGACCTGTTTTGGAGACATGATATGAAGGCACCAACTTCTCTTCCCTACTCAATTCTAATTTAAATGCTGATTGCTGAAGTCTGACCATGTATTTGTGAGATTTAATCACATCCAAGTATATTGTCTACAAATTCTGAGTAGAGACAACCTTTTAACTATCATTACATTGATAGACACGTTGATAACTGTTTTATACTGATAAATAATAATAATAGTGTAAAGGAAAAGAAACCTCCTTTAAGTGTAGTTTAGGTTAGTATAATAATTTGTGTATACATAAATACGATTAAAATAGATTGATGAATGCTAAGAGATTTCCACAATCCATGAAATAGAGTATAGTGCTATTTCTGGATTTGATTGTGCACAGGTTTTTACATCAACATTTTGAATCACACTCCGTGATCCATCATAGATTGAGTTAATTACTATTATTGAAGGCATGTATTTGCTGAAATCAAGTGCCAAAAAGAAGTGAAATGAATGTACTAAATATAGTTATTTAGCTTTAAGACTTGGAAATGAATAAAGTTTAATATCGGGTTTGATATTTGGATGCTTCAAGATTTAAAGGAGACATGACAGATAGTGATTCGCCTTAGGATGAATAATTTTTCCTGCAGATCTGGTTCAAACTCAAATGAGCATAATTCTACTTTTTGTTTTAATGGGCATAATTCTACTTTCTGTTTTCTTTTTTAATCTGAAGGCTGATGGTATTTAAAAATACCTTCAAAGTGTCGTAGTGTCATGAAGAGAAATGTTCTACTAGGTTAGCCTGCCAAAAAAAACATAGGTAAAAGATTGATGACATCACTTTCAACCATACATACGTTGTTATATGATCCTATAGATGTCTATTTGGTTTAGAACATCAATTAAAATTATTCTCTCTAAACATGAACGACAATTGAAAAATGTAGAATGATTAGAATGAGTGCACTGTTTGTTTATAAATAATAGCACGACATAAATTGCTAGAGTTCTAGGTAGGAATGGAATGAATGGTTGGAGGCTAAAATTGCAATTTTGAATTAAACCATAAAAATAATTATGGACAAATAGTGAAATCAATGTGAATATTGGTAATGTGTGAGTAGGTTTGTGGATAAATGTAATAAATGTGTAGATAATGAGAAAGTATGAATATGTGTGCGTAAAGATAAGGCAAGGGCTAAATAAATAGGTATATATTTATATTGATGGACAAAGCCCAATGGGCTAAATAAATAGGTATATGTTTATATGGATGGGCAAACCCCAGGGAATGAGATCAACTTTGTATGAAATTGTATCATTTGTCGACAGGTACAGGTATCAAGACATCTTTGAAATGGGCACAAAACTAAATGGTAAATAATGAATGTATAAATTTTGCCTCCATTTTATGTGAATTCTGAATTGATCATCTTAAACTATATAACCCATAAATATACATGTAGAGTAAATCTTTAGACAAAGAATATGAAAGAGAGAACATAACAGTACTTGCAAGGCGCCATGTGAGTAGGTCCTTTATTCTCTTTCTATAGGAATCTACAAAGTGAGAAAAGTATCCAATAGGTAGTTTATGTCTTGAGAAGTTGAGGTGAAAAAAATGAGCTTCTAGTTGTCTAAGAAATATGAAATAGGATATGTATAGAATATTTTTTCTATTATCTATTTAGAAAGTGACTGGTGTGTTTGGCATGATAGCTATATGATGGAAAGACACATTGAGCTTAAGGCATGGAATGTGATAATACTTACTATTATGGTAATAGCTCCATTCTATAGCACTTGTCACTACTTGAAAGCTAAACATAGGAATATTAGTAAGAATATATGCTCCTGTTCAATGGGTTGTATCTAGATGCAAAGAATCTAAGGATAGGAGAAATTGTACAAAATTAAATGCAATATATAGATAAGCATGCAAGCATTTGAATTGTGCGAATTAATAGTAATAAATGAATGTATTACGTGATAAGTATTTGTAGCATCTATAATGATAAAGATGATAAAGTGTTATAGTGATAATGAGTTGGAGTTAGGATCTATAAGGTAATGCTAACCCAATAAGATAATGTTGAGCCCAATATGAGAAATGTTAAAGGGTGATTTGGCCACGTAATGATAAAAAACACCACTAAAATGGCACATGCTCCCAATGTCACACATTGTAATAGTGCAAAAACACAATGGTGTAAGTCAATATGTTCCTAGTGGGTATAAGTAGGAATAAGGAGGGAGAATGGATGATGCCTTTGACATATAGGATATATGGTAAATATATGGTTGCCTAAGATGTGATGATGGGGAAACATGACCTAGATTATGTTGGGAATAGTCCAGAGCAACATGGGGAGAATCTAGTGTGTGTCAGGAGTTGTCAAGAGAAGATGATAAACATGATGAAAAATATTCAGAATAGTCTAGGGATGGTCTAGAGCCATTTGGGAGTAATCCATATCAATCGAGATCTGACAGAGTATAAAAATTTTAAATCAATTTTTTTTTTCAATATATTCTACATTTTAGTAAGTTGCATTTTTGAAGGTCTTCGAAGCTGAATTGGGGGTCAGAAGTGTTGCCGATTCCTTATAATGTTTTCCAAAGTAAATTTAGATATCTTCAATACCTTTCTAGCGAATCAAGCGGTTTCAAATTTTGAGCTACGAGTGGAAAGTTATGACCCCGCCAAGTTGGGCTACCCAATTTTTTAGTTTCAAAATATTTGTAATCTTGTTTATAATTTTATTCCCTAGAAACTCTTCAACTCTAAGCTACTTGGACTTCTAAGATTGTTGGGATTCCAAATTTGTTTTTAAAACTCATTTTGGAAGCAATGAAGGATAACTTTTCTTGTGCATAACTCTTCTATATATGAGTTCTATTATCTATTTTCCTTAACAATACTTATAGGTTTTCACATACCTAGTATTGTAATCGAGTTCACCATATAATTCAAAACAACATTATTAGAGCAAGTACACTCATGTATTTCACATTGCACAGTTTTTTTGACAAAATTTGGATTGGAGACACCCAAAACCCATCAATTTTTTTTCTTTTGTGAGGTGCAACCAATTAAAGATGGCTGATGCAGACCCTTATAAAGCCTTGGTGGAAGAAGCACTGACAAAACACAGGGGAGAAATGATGAGACAATTCACTCAGACTCTTCAAAATATTCAACCATCAAGCATAGAACACTAGTACATTTGACTCACTTTTTAGATCAACATTTCTGGCCAAGCTATAAAATGATTTTCCATGGTCGGTTTATAGAAGAAAAGTTTGATTTTTTTTACTTCTATTCCCGTGTTGGTCAGAATTACGACCCTAAAGAGTGGTCGTAATTCCGACCAACACGGGAATAGAAGTAAAAAAAAAGAAGTCAAATTTTATACATATATCCCGCCTATCGGCACATTTCATTTTATTTCATTTTGGCATAGTTCGCGAGCAAAGGAGTGTTGAAGGAGGTGGTATAAGGTGGGAAGCTGCACTACATCAACACTGCGCGCGTATATGCAAGTAAGTTCGAACCAGTGGTTGAAGGTGGGAAGTTGCACTAGTTACATCGACAACGCACACGTATATGCAAGTAAGTTTGAACCAGTGGTTGAAGGTGGGAAGTTGCACTAGCTACATCGACACCGCGCGCATATATGCAAGTAAGTTTGAACCAGTTGTTGAATATCACGGAAGTGCGGACCGGTGAGCAATAAAATTTTCATTTTTTGCTATTTTATTGCTTGGTTTGGTGTGTTAATGAGTTAGCAGGTTTTACTTGTGTTTATTCTTTGAAAATCTACTTTGCTTTGAAAATCTGTACGTGTGTTTATTCAGCTGTAACAGTCTTAAGTTTTTGTTAATATATGGCAATCCCATGAACTCTAAGGGCCTAATTCATCCAACAACTTGATCCCACACGGTTTTTGTTTGCTGCTGCAGTCAAGTTTCAACTTGTTTGGTTGAATACATACAAAATATTCAACCTAGGGCATCATTGTTCAAAAAGAAAACTAACCTTCCCAACTCTGAGCTTTTGAACTCTTATAAAGGGGGGTGTATTGGTCAATGTGATATGCTCGTGAAGACATAGTCTGGTGTTTATATTATTAAACTCTCTATTCAATGCAACATTGATAGGAAAAGCATTCATTGATTTCAACCTAGGGCATCATTGTTCAAAAAGAAAACTAACCTTCCCAACTCTGAGCTTTTGAACTCTTATAAAGCATTTCCTTAACTCACCTTTCACACAGTGGCATTGAATCCCAACGGTGAAAATGTGAGTTAGGGCCACATCTTCCAACAAAGATTGTTTGCACGCCAAGCACTGTACATGAACAGTCAATAAAAGGACTGAAATTCTTTGATTTTAAGACTTCAAAACAATATAATCAGTACATGGAATGATCAAAACTTATAATACCAATCAATGATGCCCTAGGTTGAAATCAATGAATGCTTTTCCTATCAATGTTGCATTGAATAGAGAGTTTAATAATATAAACACTAGACCGTGTCTTCACGAGCAGAAAAGTGACTGTTTGTAAAGAATTAAAAGTTTATTGCTTGGTAGTTCATTACATTGTCTTCTTCTACCATACACACCTCCACACAAGGACTAAAACCAAACCATAGGATGGTCTAGGAATTTAGAAGACATCCTTTATTACAAAGCAAAACTAAATATAGAACTCAAGTCCCAAAGTAAAACTGAATGGCCTAGGTGCCTTGCACCAATACAACCCCCCATGTAAGTCAATATTCTAAAGTCCTTGAATCCAAGCAAATGTAAGTCAATAACACCAAATATATCACTTAGAAGTCTTGTGAAGAGTCTTGGCGAGTTTAAGTGATATATTTGGTGTTATTGACTTACATTTGCTTGGATTCAAGGACTTTAGAATATACTCCAAAAGTGATTATGTAGCGAAGGAAGTGAGAGGGAAGGATATTGATTTAGGTCAATGGATATTTCAACATGATTTTGGACAAGATCTTGACATGAGTGGATGGGTGTGGATGGTGGGATGGGGGGTGTATTGGTGAAGAGTCTTGGTGAGTTTAAGCCTTTTTAAGCCTTTTGAAGCACTTGGTGAGTTCTACAATTAAATCATCATAACTTTCCCATTACTTAACCATCACACATGGCACAAACTATCTTCAAACTGACAATACGTTGCATGTGTAGTATAAAACTATTAGTAATTGGCAGATTAAATGTAGATAATTACTAATAGATTAAGCATATTATTACTAATAGATTAAGCATATTATTGCTATGCTTAATGTTTCATTTAAATGCTTGTATATAAAGAAGACAATCAGATGACAATGAAGATTTGTCTGACCAATAGTCTACAAAATTAGACCTTTATTTTAAATGCATTTAACACAATTTTTTTTTTACAAAACTGAACCAATGACATGTTTACAACAAAGAAATAGAATGATAATAATATGTTGAATATTCTATTATGTTTAATACACGCCAAAGGACCAGTCCCAACAATTCTTAAACATACTTTATCTGATATGATGAATTCTTTAATAATTGTTTAAGAATTCATCATATCAGATAAAGTATGTTTAAGAATTGTTGGGAGTTCTATTAGACCAAGACTATTTGACAAAGTGATGATGTATTCAATATTTCTAAAGTGCTTCAAAAGGGCGCTTAAACTCACCAAGACTCTTCACAAGACTTCTAATGTTTGTAAGCTATACTTGAAAAAAATGCAAGTTTGTTGTAATATCTTGGTAGTGATGTTGCAATTACTATTTTCCCTTGTTAACACCAAATTACAAACTTGGAATGAAGGTTTCATATTCAACAACATTAGTAGTGCAATAGAAATGTAATTTAAAATTTGGAAGACAGTCACTGTTCCTTGCCTCCTTTCACCTTCCCTGCATAAACACTTATAGGCCCAGGTAATACAAGGCAAGGCTTCTCCCACAAGTCACATTAAACAAAGAAAGTGGGAGAGCCTAGGAAATCATTGGTTCTTCAAGACAAAGATTGTTTGTACGCCAAGCATTGTACAAGAACAGTCAATAAAAGGACTGAAATTCTTTGATTTTAAGACTTCAAAATAATATAATCAGTACATGGAATGATCAAAACTTATAATACCCATCAATGAATTCTTTTCCTATCAATCTTGCATTGAATAGAGAGTTTAATAATATAAACATTAGACTGTGTCTACACGAGCAGAGAAGTGATTGTTTGTAAAGAATTAAAAGTTTATTGCTTGGTAGTTCATTACATTGTCTTCTTCAACCATACACACCTCCCCAAAAATTCTAAGACTCCTCTCCCATAAAACTCACGTACAAAACTAACCAAAATCCCCTTACAAACTGATTTTTAACTTCTTCTTAACCTGCACAATCAGTTATATGACTGTTACAATTAGTTATTCATTTGCATTGTTGTCTAGTTGACAACTAGTTGTCAACTTCGACCACTTTAATCTTTCTTGCATCATCTTTAACCTTTCAAAAGGTTTTAGGTTCCTATCCTAATCCCCTAAACTCCCTAAACCTCTACTAAACCCTCATTTAGCCCTTTATGCCATAATTGCATAAAAATGCAATTTTACATCTTTTTGGCATCTTTGCACTTTGAAGTGCAATTGATAATAATGACATCAATGGCCATATAACAAACTTAGATATACCTATAGGTCGTTGACCCTTACATAAATGCTTGGTCAAATCTGCATGTTTGTCAAATGTAAATGGAATATTTTGTGTCTGACATACTTAAATGGAATACACCAAGAAGTACCAAATGATGAATGCTCAATTGTTGTAATGGAAAAACATAAGAACCGTCCATTTCTAGAACTTGATTTTTCTATAGTCCTAATGATTTTTCTTATTTTTTATCTTTTGTCCCTTTTTGATTTCCTACGTCTGTGCTTGGTGACAGGATTTTGAACATTGTTAACATACTTAAATGGAATACACAACACAAAATGATGAATGCTCAATTTTTGTAATGGCAAAGCATCAGAACCGTCCATTTATAAAATTTGATTTTCTATAGTCTTAATTATTTTTCTATAGTCCTAATGATTTTGAACATTGTTGACAAAGAGTGTTTCTTTTTGTGATTATAGTCTTAATGATTTTTCTATAGTCTTAATAATTTTTCTATAGTCGTAATATTTTTTCTTATTTCTTATCTTTTGTCCCTTTTTGATTTCCTATGTCTGTGCTTTGTGACAGGATTTTGTCACCTTCTTTTGATGGCATATTTCATTCACTCTATGTGGAATACTATTTTGTTCACTATTTTATTTCAGTTTGATATTTCTTTCATTTTTCATATACACAGAGACTACACATGCTGATAAAAAATGAGCTATTTGATTTAGGTTTACTTTTCATGATTGTAAATGGTTAATATTTCTGATGGTACTCCTTGGTGTATTCCATATAAAAATAATCAGGTTTCTATGGTATGATAAATGTCCCTTTGCGTTGAGAAAATTAGAGTTGAGAAAATGGTTGTTCAGTGATGATTTGAATATGTAGATTGCAAACAAATCATCCTTCTTCCGCCAATTCGTCATTCCATTCAAGAAAGACCATGTCTGACGATATCAACCCACAACAAAATTGGGAGACAATTGCTAGGTTGTGGTCTAACTTTAAAAGAAAAGGTGATGGAAAATGTTATTGTCCCTACAAAATTTGTAAGGGCTTAAAGACTCGAAGATATCTAATCAAAACAACCGAGGAACATTGTAGGCAACATGGTCACATTGAAGGGGAAAACAAATTTCGTCCATTGGTATGTATTTTAATAATTTATAAAATACATAAGACATGATTTGATGATGACATCATGGTCATGGTTAATTTAAGGTCATCATTTTGATATAAGTCAACCACCCTAGGTTTCATGTTATGGACCATGACAATCCGAGAAATGTGGATTTCCAAATGAGGGAACATGGAGGTGTGAATATAAAAGTAGAAGGTAATGATCCCATGGAAGAAGATCACGATGATCAAGATGATGATGATGTTGATGCAGATGACCTTGATGTACCTATACTTGAGAAGGCATATGAGCCCCTATACGAAGGCTCCCAAACAACTCTTCTTGTCGCTGTATTGTTGTTGGTGAACTTGAAGGTTATGAATGGTTTATCCAACATAGCAATGACACATATGTTAAGGTATGTCATCTTTTTTCATTTTTTTAGTCATAATTTTCTTACAGTTAACAAAGGGTGAATCATGTAGCAATTAATATTCTTTAGATTAACAAATTATATTTTTGGTCGTAGGTTGATAGGTGAGTGTTTGTTACCACCATCAAACATTCTACCTCACTTGTACCAAGAATTATCTACCATTATGAAAGATATTGGAATGGAGTATCAAACAATACATGCATGTTCGAATGATCATATTATATATCATAAACAACATGAATTTACAACAGAATGCCCTGATTGTCATATTAGTAGATATAAATAAGATCGAATAACAAAAAAGGTGCCTTGCAAGGTTCTTCAGTATATTCCCATTATTCCACATCTACAATGATTATTCAAGTACAATAGCTTGGCACAATTTATGGATTACCATGCCCACAATAGAAGTCGAGATGACATTATGCGAATGCCTGCGGATGGTTCGACATTTAAGAAAATAGAAGAAACTTGGCCACACTTTAAAGAAGAACCTTGTAATCTCAAGCTTTCATTGGCAGCGGACGATGTCAATCCATTTGGAGAGATGAGATCTGTTTACTCGGTGTGGCCTATTTTTGTTATCAACAATAACATTCCTCCTTGGAAGTCCATAAAGAGGGAGCACATAATGTTGGCAATGATTGTTCCAGGTATTTTTTCATTTAATAGTCATCTAAATTAATTTATTATAAATAATCCATTAAAATGGTCATAATAATTATGTAATATTTTTGTTCATTCAACTAGGTAAATACCACGTTAAAGATATCAATGTATATATTGAGCCCCTTATCAATGAGTTGATGGTGTTATGGAATGAGGTCACTATGTATAACATCTCTAGACCAATATGACAAATAAAATTTTAATTCCATGCAATGCTTGTATGGACAATACATGATGCCCTTGGGCTAACACATTTTTGTGGTATGTTCTCTTCTTAACACCTCTTTTTTCGTATGTTATAGTGCTAACACAAATTTAACATATTTAATCCAATTATACACGATCTTGTAGGTCTTCAGACAAAGGAAAAATTTGCATGTCTAGTTTGTGGTCCAAAAATGAAATCTCGTCATTCAAAAAATTTAAGAAAGCAGGCGTTCAATGAGCATAGATACTTTCTCCATAGAAATCATAAGTACCGAATTACCGAAAAATATCTTTTCAATGAGAAAGAAGAGACTACATCAAAGCCACAGAGAATGACACCTTGCCTATGGAAGTTGGAATACAATAAAATAAATCATTGAGATAATGTCATTCCATCTGATGGTTTTTGTTTAAAATTTATATTTTGATATTGTGTTTTGTTTATTGATGATGTAATTGATGCTCGTGAAAGTCGTCAAAGAATTAATGACTAACTTCCAAAAGGACTAAAATGTTATCGTACAAAATTTAGTAGGTTTTCATACTACGAGCAACTCCCAATCGTGCATTTGTTTGATGCTATGCATATTAGAAAGAATGCAATAGAGACATTATGGAAAATATTGGATGGAAGGCATGACAAAGATAAAATTGTCAAAATTTGTAGTGACATTGAAGAATCCAACCATGCAATGAAAAATGTCATTCGATCAAATAACAATGGAGACCAGATTGATACAAGTGCCCTTGGTTATTGTCGGAGAAGCAGAGCAATGCTATAAAAGAAGTCATAAAAAAAAATGATTTCCCACAGGATTTGCTGCGAACATAAACAATCTCATATTAAAGAAAAGTGAATTTGGGCCAGGAATGAAAACCCATGATTGACATACATTTATTAAGGTAATTCATGTTATTTTGTATTCACTATATATTTGTATACCACATGTAGTTTTTATTGCATTCTTTTATAAAATATTGATAAGATCATTTTACAAATATTACAGTTTGTTCTACCTCTATCTCTCCCACACCACTTCGACAACAGTGTCAAACAAGTTATATATGATCTTGAAAAATACATGAGGTGGTTTTTATCAAAAGAAATCAATAAAGAAGATATAAAATATTGGAAGAGAAAAATTCCTCATCTTATGTGTGAAATGTAAAAGTGTCTACCTGCAACTTTTTTCAATGCACAAGAACACTACCTCATACATCAAGTTGAGGGGATTGAATTGTGTGGACCTGTACCAACTAGGTCAATGTGGATGGTTGAGAGACACTTGAAATTTTTGAAAGGCTTGGTTCGACAAAGAACACATCTTGAGGGTTCTATGGTGGAGGGATATATGGTATACCAAACCATGGTGTACATTAGTGAATATCTTCCTAAGTTTGCAACAAAGATCCATGTAAATTGTATTTGGGATCTCAACTCCATTAACAAATTCGAAGGGGAGTACTTGATGGGAAAAGGTAGATTGAGGAAAGTGAGAGGTAAATATAAAATGTTATTGTAGTTAATTAATTCTTATAAATCTTCAATATAAGTTATTTGTAATTGGTGTATTTTTTTTATACAGTTAGTCGAGAGTGAGATGCAATACATTTGTATATTGCAAACAATCTTGATTGGATGACGGTATAGATTGAACGATGTCAACAAAATAGTTTTTCATTAACATGAGAAGGTGTTGCTTTATTGGTTAGAGAAGCTCATCGTAATAAAGATTCCAATGTTAGGTCAATGGTAATTGATTTAGCATATGGTTTAAGAGGTAGAGAGGTACGTAAAAATTTATTAATGATCATGACACATATGTTTCATATCAACTCACGATGCAAATAATTTTCACACGCTTGAAAAATTGTAGGTCAAGCACCACAAAGCTATGTACTATCATGGACACAAATTATGCATAAAAAAGTTGGATGACATGAAGAAAATTTGTGATTATGGGATAACTGTAGTTTTCTAGGTCACTAATATATCATCTATAAACGACATACATCCTCAACAATCTCAAAATTGATACTATAACATCTTGGATGATATAATTGAGTGCGATTTTAACTCTTTCAAATTAGTTCTATTCGTCGTCAAATGGTGCAAGCTACGACCGAATCAAAATGATCCTGCTAGAATTGTTATTCAACATGATAATGGATTTACAATGATTAATACAAGATTGTTTGAATCAGTTGGAGATGAGCTCTATGTTCTTCCAAGCCAATGCGAGCAAGTTTTTTACTTAGAGGTTCTACATAAATAGGGCTGGTCATTTGTTGGTAGACATGATCCAAGAGGAATGCTGATAAAGTATAATGTTATGGAAGAAGAAGATATTGAAGAAGAAGAAGAAGAAGAAGAAGAAGAAGAATAAGATGATGATGATGGCGATGATAATAGTGGTGATGACGATGACAACGGCGATGATGACGATGATGATGATGATGACGATGATGATGAGATGGATGAAGAAGATGATCAATGACATAATTGAAATGTACAAGGTACGTGATTTAATTATTTATATATATTTATATTGATTAGTATATATATTTAATATTGATTTATTGATTTCAATTTCTAATGATTACATATTTATTGTGTTCAATTCTAATGATTACAACATATGTGATTTATAATTACCAATGTTTTGCTTATGATGCTCAATTAATTGCTGCTGATACATGTATATATTTTGTTTGATTGTCACCTTTTTTGCAAACAGGCAATTGACTATAGACATCGTCACCCCTTTTGTTGATGATCTTGCATTCTAGATATAAGGTAAATTTGTTCATGTTTACGATCTTGCATATTGTTCATGTTGTCTTCTACGTTATTTGTAGCATACGTATCATGTAATTTTTAGCTAACTTAAGATAAATATTTAACATATGGAAGAAATTTAACCTCTTTGGCGAGGATCCTGCATAGTGACATGGATCAACAGGTACAAGTCAATAAATAGACATAATTTTCTTATATTCTTCTTGTTTATCACTGAGCACGTATGTTATAAATAGATATATTATATAATCATATAATGTGTCGAATAATTGACGCAGAAAGTTTGACATGTTATATTCTTCTTGTTTATCCTTTTATATGATTCCTGCTTTTGTGCCTTTCCTTCACTTTCAACTTACATTTTATATCTCCCACGTATAGACAAAGAAGAACTGTATGTATGGGTCACGACTTGATTATTCTATATATTATTTAATTATTATCAAAATTCTATTTGAAGCGGGGATGTGACAATATCTCATTTGATAAATTTCATGACCCACCAAATAGGTACTTGTCAGATCTATCTACATCGAATGAGGAAAATGAGGGAATGGTAGATGAAAGTTCTACATGTAGTATGACTAAAATAGGGAGATCAACTAGAGGTCAAAAGATTAGAAAAAAATTTAATAAACACATGCAATTTTCCCTTGCTAAAGGGGGGTCATGTTCTTATGATGATGAGACCAAAGGCGACATCAAGGTGCCCTTTCGGTACACAAATCTTGAGAAAGAATGGGTACCCAATGAGCTACCTCCAACTAACACTGATTTTTGTGTTAATGAGAGGATATATCACATAGCTCCATCCTCATTACATGGTTTGGGCTTATTTTTCATGGATGGGATAAATGTATGTTACAACAAAGTTGTTGAATTGATGGAGTATGTCAGTCTTTGTTACAATTACAACGATTGGATGCAGATTGTTCAATATAAAAAAAGTATGCGTAGGTATGCACTATCAGCAAATTATATACAATGGAAAGAAAATGATCAAAGTAAAAAATTTTCTATGTACATTGATGGGAGACCAAAAGCAACATGAAATATTGTAAGTTTTATAAATAGTACGCGACCTTCCTCAACTAATAAGCAACCCAATTGCATATTTGAGGTGCGTGAGGGGAATCAAGTTTTTGTATGTGCAATAAAATCAATAAGTGCAAGGGAAGAATTGCTAATAGATTACCATTTAAATCGCATAGATACAAACAAAGTTATATCATGAGGGTGGTAACTACTATATACCATTTAAACTAACCTCAAGTTTATGACTCCAATATACCATTTTATTAATATGTTTTTTTTGCTAAGTATATTGCTTTCAGTTCGCTGAAGTTTTTATATTTAATCTTTGTCACAAGACGATATGGATCCCCCACATGATAGAGGCCGCGGGGATGCTCCTCCCACCCATTCTTCAACAATGATAAACCTTATTGAAATTGTAAAAATTAGATAGTTGAAAAATGTTATATTATTATGTTATTTTATTTAGAATTTTGGAGTTATTATGATAGTTTTACTGATATTCCTATCACAATTTGATGTTCAGGATAGGGGAAAAGAACCTGCAACAACAAAGGCAATAACAGTAGATACAGATGAGGATATCCCAGAAATCCCTAATATAATAAATATGTTGAAGAAAAACTAAAAAGAGTCAATGCATAAATTATTAGCATTTTGGAAGATCCAAATCCAACCAAGATGCTGAAGAGGCTAGATGAATTGATGGCGCAAGCACGTCGTTTTGAAGTAAGTAGTAATGAATCTTTAGTTATAAAAAAAGTTCAATAAAGGTTTATATTTTATACTCTTTTATGTCATGAACTAAAATATGCATGTGTTCTTGTTACAAGATTTTTTGCTTGCTCAAGTACCTGGTCATGGACATCGTGGTGAGGACTCCTCCTAGGAGTTCGACCGACATCCATCAGAGATTGCCGAGTGCAATGTCAGAAACAAGGGGCATGAAAACATCGATGCCTTCATGGTCTATGCTTGGTAAATCCTTGTTTTACTATATTTGGTTTTGTGTTAATTATGATTTGTTAATTTGTACTTTAATCTTGGGTGCATCTCATAGTGGATTAATTTTGTGGAGTAGGAGATACACCAGTGTCATCTGCTACACCAGATACAGATCAGAGTACCTATATTTGTGATAATTCACCATTGTTTCCTAGATCTACCCGTGTTTCTAGCACGTGAGTTATGCAGACATCACTATTGATTGACGATAAAAAATTGACGCCTTTAAAATGTCCTAAGCTTCCGGGTACTTTAAAATTATTATTATTTATATTGTAATATGCATTTACCTATTCATAACAAGTTTTGGATTGATGATCCCATGACATTTTTGCAGGAAACGATTCTTTTTATAAGACGCTTTATGACTTCACATTGAAGATATTCGAGCCCAACATACATACAAGGTGGAACATCATAAGTGAACTAACCCTATCCCACTGTTTTTATTTCATATCATTAATTGGTACAATATTTTTCCTTTCATTTAGGCCTTTTCTTTTACTATATTCAAAGTACACAACTTTAGTTAATTTTTCCATCTAACAATTTTGTGTTTTTTCTTAAAAGGTGGAACTTGCAAGACAAAAATTAAAAGATTAGCTCATTAAAGATTTAGAGCATGAGTTTGGTAGTAATATTTTTGAGGAGAAGAAAATTTTAGAAAAAGTTGCCAAACATCTTAAGACTACGAGGGACTCATATAGAAGGAGTCTTGTCCAGAACCCAAAGTACGAGCGTCCTCCCTTTATTCCAATGAGGGATTGGAATGAGTTCATTTTGGATGCAAAGGAGAAAGGGGATGCTCAAAGAGGAATTACACCAACAAATGAGAGAAGAAGGTATGCAATAGTATTAACTACTAGTAGAATGTAATAATGCATTAATTAGTGATCTTTATATCTATATCATGTAACATATTTCAAACTTTTCATAGGTTGTAGGACACATCAAAGGCAACAAAGGCCAGACTGCAAAAGATTGGGCAACACAAACTTGGCTCTAGTGGATATTCAAAAATTAAAGCACAAATTGTAAGTAGCAGTAAATGAATTCCAGAGAGAAAATATTAATAAAATGCAAAAAAAATTATTTAATCAAAAAATGCAGGGCTCAGAATTTAATTTAGAGGCCACGATAGAACACAACAAAAATTGCCTTCAAGGAAGGCTATCGAGTCATGGCTGAACGCCTACACCAAGATTCCACTGGCCCAACCCAAGAGTCTCTTACATCATGTGAACAGGTAAATATACCAAAAAATTATATTTGAAATTGAATACTTGAGCAACAATCTATTTGATAATAATGCGCATGAAATTGCAATGTAGCCTCCTAATCGTAACACAGATCCTACACCACATGATGAAGCTCCTGATGTGCATCGTAGTATTGATGGAGGTGTTCATTTTCTATTTAAAATTAATTATGTAATTATTAATACAATAAAACATCTTAAATTGAAATTGGTGTAAGCTTTTTTGTGTATATTTTAGAGCATATATACAGAATGTCATGCTGAACGAGTGGAGGATGTTCACAATGATCACCATGTAGATCATGTGGCACATTCAGGTAAAGAAAATCTATGTTTTGTTCTTTTAAATTTCTTTTTTGATTTATAGTTCTTTTACTTAATTAAATACTTGTAACACTAATATAAAATGGTGTGAATTTAACCCATGACGTAGTTGTTATTGCAGCGGACCCCCCTTTAGTGCAGTAGCCTCCTGTTCCTAAATAGATGAGTAGTAGACATGTGTTGGCATTATAATCAGTAGAGGAGGGGAATGAAGAGGATATTGATGCTCCGCTTAGCCATTACCTTAGAAAAACGAGCAAGAAACCAAAAAAGAAATGATTGTAATTACTATTTTTTGCTAATAAAAGAACGTTGTCTTAATGGATGTAATTTTGTACTAGTAAATGTTGATGAATGATGTGTTAATGAATTATTCATGAATGTTGTGTGTTAATGAATTTTATGTGTTAATGAATGTTATCATGTGATTATAATGATTGAATGTTATATTTCAAAAATAGATGAATGAATGAATAATATTAGATGTTAATGGGGAATTTAGAGTGATGTTATGGGGGGGGGGGGGGGGGCACAAATGAGCTTCCACCTTCACGTGGTTGGCCTTGTTAAGTAGAGAATATTAAACTATTCTCGAAACCAAGTGAAACTCAAACTAAACCAATGGCGTAGATTCAATGGTCAAAAACACCTACTTCTTATTCCATATTATTTCTCATTCACTTTAATAAATGTTTTACTTCTTAAACATGTTCATCAACCAATCTGCATCACCATGTTCATCAAATTAGATTTATAGATAAGAGAGCGAATGGGGATTTTTTATAAAGCACTTACCTTTAAGCCTAAAAATCTAGATGAAAAATTATTAGCTTCCTTTGAATGACTCATTCTCATGTTTCTTCCTATCACTTTTACTTCTCTACTACCTGAGGAAATGATGGACTGTGTTGTATCCTGGATCAACTAGTTGAAGAAGTGGTCACGAGTCCTTAATGCACCTGCAAGATTTGTGAAAATGGTGTCAATCCAACAATTGATCAATGGAAGATCTAAATCCTATATCTAGGAATTGACTTCCATACAAGCATATTTCAGTCATATGCATACATAAAAATCTAGAAAGGCCAACTGAACATAATCTTGATAATAATCAATCATACTCTATTAATGTTACTCTTTTTATTTAGAAGCATCATTTTCAATATTTATAGATGAATACCCTCTTGAGAACATTCAATCATCCTTTTGGAAAAGTGATATGTTATCCCTTATCAAATATGGTTGTATGTAGTTCCTTGGTTTACGCCTAACTCAAGTTTCTTGTATCAAATGCCAAGATGTACTTTGTTTATCAATTCTGTAGTCTTTTTCTGTCGTTGATAAGTGTTTTAACTCTAATTATGATTGCTTCATAATTGTTATTTATGACTGCATGTATGACAACTTTGTCATATGACCATACCCGTGACTGCCCCAATGTTCTAGTTTAACTTCATTTTTACCCTATAGTATCACTTGAAATCAGATAATATGATTGTGGTAAAATGGGCATTGATTCGTGGTATTAATGATTGTTCATGTAGTATTTTTTGATACCTTGAATGCAAGTTTTGAAAACTTACCATTGTTTAGATACCACTATCTCATGTTCATGCTATAACACTTCTTTATGCATTTCATTTGGAGCTGTACCAAATCACTATGAACTAAAAAAATGTGTCTAGTAACCTACTCACTTAGTTAATATATGCAAATGTAACTTTTGATGTGCTATATCTATCACTGCATCATTGCTTTGTCCATATTTGAATCTATTACCTTTCAGAAGTCTCTATTCTCACTTTACTTGGTCGGTCTATTTACAATTGATTTGATCCTTTTCCATGTTGGACCTCATGTCTTTGCAACACATCATAACTTCATATCTCTATATTGGTTGTCCTTGATTTCACTAGTTTTTATATATTGTGCTGATTATATTATATTGTTGATTTCTCCTTAGGCTCTTTGACTATTCACTTATAGAATGATGTTTTGATGAGAAAAGACTTTGATTACTGTCATCATTGCTACAACATTGACCTTGAAAATATGTCTTTACATGAATGATGACTCTTATTTTTTTAAAAACAATGCAACTTTGAGTCTATATTTAGCATCAATAAGTTTGTCTTAAGTTGATACCTTTTAAAAGTTAAGGCTGGATTGAGTTCTATTGAAGAATGGTTTTAAAAATTAGAATTTTGACAATTATGTCATGTTGGGAACAAGTTAATCTTTATTCTACTACATTACTATTGAAGTGCCAGTTAGAGCTAGGAAAGGAATCCATTTCCTTTTATTCCTTTCAGGCTGAAAATAGGTCATCAAGTTTTCTTGAATAACTTATTTCCATTTCTGCCCATCCCGGGTCGGTTACTCTAAGTCTATGCATCTTGATCTGTCTATTACATACTTTTGGAGAAATAGTTGCTTGATTAGTTAATAAGAACAACTTAATTGACTCAATTTCTATTAGAAATTTGTATCCTTTTTCTTCATAGTCTCTGCATTTGCAAGGATTGGCAACGATTAGAGGTTTTCTTTGTTTTCTCATATCCACCTTTATATCTGAAGATTCTGAACTATTTTATGCTTCAACCCTCTTTGCAAACATAAAGTTTCCTTTAGTGTATATGACAAACTGTCATTTGTGGCATTGTATTCACTATAGATGTGTAAATGAAATAAACCATGCATTAGATGAGTATCACGATTGGATTGGACTTGAATATAAAAATAAAGGCTATGAGCCCTAAATTGGTAGAAATTATTAGTTTTGACATAAAACTTAAATTGGTTGGAGACATCAGTGAGGCTTCTCACTTCATGGAAACTTCCCTTAAATTCAAAATCCGTTCTCTCTCAACTTCAATTGAAACATACATTCCTAGTATAGATTTTAAAAATGAAGTTTTGGGACATCTTACTATAAGAATGGTGCTGGGTAGAGAGCGTTATATGGTATGTCATGCATGCTTATTAGCTATCAGTGATCATTTAGAAGCCCATATTTTTGGTACTGTTGTCCCTTTTGAATGTATGAATTTATGCTTATGCTCAAACTCATAATTTAATGATATTCTTTGATACAGATAAAGCTAGGTTCCATTAAGCTAGCAAAGAGATACATGAGACGAATATCTATAGAGCTAGAGTCGATGGGAAACTCAGAAAAGGAGCATGCATAGGAATTCTTGCTGCTTCAAGGTGTGCATTTTTCTTTCAGAGCTCATCAGGTAAATATTCACTTCATGTGACATGTGGATAAATGGCCTCAATTGTTATTATATTGCTTTGAGTAATGTTTTCTTTTTCCAATTATTTGTCTGCCATATTTGCAGTTTGCAGGAGGGTTTGATGCACAAACCATGTGTGGTTTTGAGGAACTGCACCGTCTTGTTCACATTGATGATAAAGAGTCACAAGATCTAAATTATTCCAATTTCTCAACTTAGTATCATTGCCAAGTAAATACCTTATTTTTATGGAGGCATAATGATAGGTGCAATAAACTATGTAATGGTACCTTGAATGTGAAAAAATAAATTCCACCCCGAGTTAAGTTGGTTGGTTTGCTACTATGCCATTTGAGGTTATTGAGGCCAACGCACTGTGAATGAACTATTTTTAATTCACAACCATGCTTTGTACTTCTAAAAATATTGACAATGAGATTTTGGATATTTTTCCCTAGGTACCTTCAGTGTATTGGGCCATCCTCCTCCATCTCCAAATATTTGAATATTTATAAGTAATTCAATCAAATGACATTTAAGACTTGGTTAGCTCTTGTTTCAGTTAAATTGATGATTCATTTTCATTCAAACATAGTTTTTCATAATTTCAGATGTTGAAGTCCCTTATCTTCCCAAATCAAGTGCCTGCAATGATAAGTTTTTTTTGTTTTTGCCTGTTAGAATTTTAGCCTAGTGGACAATATTTGAAACTGGTTTGTCTCCAGATTTTGGAAGCAGTGTGAACTATATGATTCTCTTTTTATCAATTTGATAAATCTCAACAAGGTGACTGATTCTTTCAATAAGGAATATTGTGTTTGTTTCTGTATGTAGTTATGCAGAACTAAATTTCATACGATGTTTTTGCTAAGGTCCTAGTCAATATTTTTTCTAACAACATTAGATGACTTGAACATATGTCCTCTTAACAATTATGTGCATATTGATTTTAATATATGGAAATCCCATGAACTCTAAGGGCACAATTCATCCAACAACTTGATCCCACACGGTTTTTGTCTACTGCTGTAGTCGAGTTTCAACTTGTCTGGTTGAATACATACAAAATATTCAACCTAGGGCATCATTGTTCAAAAAGAAAACTAACCTTTCCAACTTTGAGCTTTTGAACTCTTATAATGCTCATGAAGACATATTCTGGTGTTTATATTATTAAACTCTCTATTCAATGCAACATTGATAGGAAAATCATTCATTGATTTCAACCTAGGGCATCATTGTTCAAAAAGAAAACTAACCTTCCCAACTCTAAGCTTTTGAACTCTTATAAAGCATTTACTTAACTCACCTTTCACACAGTGGCATTGAATCCCAATAGTGAAAATGTGAGTTAGGGCCACATCTTCCAACAAAGATTGTTTGCACACCAAGCACTGTACATGAACAATCAATAAAAGGACTGAAATTCTTTGATTTTAAGACTTCAAAACAATATAATCAGTACATGGAATGATCAAAACTTATAATACCAATCAATGATGCCCTAGGTTGAAATCAATGAATTCTTTTTCTATCAATGTTTCATTGAATAGAGAGTTTAATAATATAAACACCAAACTGCGTCTTCACGAGCAGAAAAGTGACTCTTTGTAAAGAATTAAAATTTTATTGCTTGGTAATTCATTACATTGTCTTCTTCTACCATACACACCTCCACACAAGAACTAAAACCAAACCATAGGATGGTCTAGGAATTTAGAAGACATCCTTTATTAAAAAGAAAAAGAAAATATAGAACTCAAGTCCCAAAGCAAAACTGAATGGCCTAGGTGCCCTACACCAATACACCCCCCATGTAAGTCAATATTCTAAAGTCCTTGAATCCAAGAAAATGTAAGTCAATAACACCAAATATATCACTTAAAAGTCTTGTGAAGAGTCTTGGTGAGTTTAAGCCTTTTGAAGCACTTTAGAAATATTGAATACATCATTGCTTGCCAACTATTTGATAGAGCCTAGGAAATCATTGGTTCTTCAAGACAAAGATTGTTTGCATGCCAAGCACTATACAGGAACAATCAATAAAAGGACTAAAATGCTTTGATTTTAAGACTTCAAAACAATATAATCAGTACATGGAACATGATCAAAACTTATAATACCAATCAATGAATGATTTTCCTATGAATGTTGCATTGAATAGAGAGTTTAATAATATAAACACCAGACTATGTCTTCACGAGCAGATCACATTGACCAATACACCCCCCATCCCACCATCCACACCCATCCACTCATGTCAAGATCTTGTCCAAAATCATGTTGAAATATCCATTGACCTAAATCAAGATCCTTCCCTCTCACTTCCTTTGTTACATAATCACTTTTGGAGTATATTCTAAAGTCCTTGAATCCAAGCATATGTAAGTCACTGACAATCATTGCATGTGTAGTACAAAACAATTAGTAATTGGCAGATTAAATGCAGATAATTACTAATAGATTAAGCATATTATTGCTATGCTTAATTTGATAATACATTTTATTTAAAAATAAATTAAAAATTTCTGTCGCTTTTTCGATGTCAAAAGAATATACTTATCGACGAGAATGCTATATTCTCGATGACTATTCCGACCACCCCTCTTCACCATTTTGACCGACACTGTTTTGTCATTTCAACGAGAATGCAATACACTCGACGACTATTCCGACCATAAGTCCTCGCAATTTCGACCAACATTGGTCACAATAATGAAAGGAATGGCCGATAATTCTTCCAAGTTGAAGTGATTATTTCAATGGCAGGTTTGTCGATAATTCAATCGCTATAGACGTCTCAATTTTGACAACAGTATTATGTGTCAAATAATCGACAAAAAAAAATTGACAATAGCTATGGTCGTTTGGTCGACCAAGTGGCATCTAAAAATTGACTAATCCTCGTCGAAAAACAAGCCAATATTTACTAGTGGAAGGAAATTGTTCAATAGCCACACACATTTCAAGATACAAGTTAGTTTTGATATTCCAAATTTTGAAGAAAAAATTGATGTAGATGCGGTAGATGAATGGTTGACAAAATTGGATAGATATTTCTGTTAATACCTTTCCAATATCGAGAAAATTTTATTTTCTCTCCTCAAAGCTAAGGCACATGTCAAGTGAGCATGGGAAGGAAAACTTGCATCAAATTTTTTTCTTGTGGAAGATGAAGATGAAGTTGAAGAACTGAATGGAGGAAAAGATGCCAATCCTACATGGGGAGATTTTGTAGTATTCATCAAAGAGGAGTATTATCCTGAAGACACGTATGAAGAAAAATATATGGAGTGGCAATTGTTATGATAAAGGAGAGATAAGATAATGAAAGAATACACCAATAAATTTCACACTTTATTAGTAAAGATGGGCATCCAAAATTATGAAAAAAGATTGGGTTCTAAAATACCATAGTGGGTTGCAACAATATTCAAACTAAACTAGCCTTCTTGAAGGTTGAATCACTTGGAACTTCTTACAAATATGCTACAAAGATTGAGGAGAAGATAAAGAAAAAGAGAAAAAACACTAGTAAGTACGTAGAAAAATAGACCATTGTAGAGTCTTTGTCCCAATCACCAATATTCAACGAGGCCGTTGAATAATACCCAAAAGATACAGATATGTGGTGTGATGTTCACAAAAGAACTTGACAAAGCACCAACAATTGCATGGATGTGACCATGTTGGTTACAAAAGCACAAACAAAAAATAAGGAAGAGGAAGGCAAATAAACCATTGAAGCAGATCCCTATGCCATGGTGGCTACTACTAAAGGTTTACCTCAGGAAGATGTAGAACAAATTTTTCATTTACAAATGTGGGTAAATGAAAAACCATTACATTTCATAGTGGGTAGTGGAAGTCAAAAGAATTTAATTTCTATTGAAACTGTTAAGAGATTGAACTTATAGACTAGACCTCACCTACAACCATAATCCATGGGATGGGTCAATCAAGGGCGAAACATGTAAGTAAGTAGATAATGTTACTTATCTTATTCTATTAAAATATTCAAAGATGATGATGTAGTACCATTAGATGTGTGTGATGTAACTTTGGGACAACTGTATATGTATCAATGTCATGACATCTATGAGTCAAGACCCTATAGTGTTATTGTCAAGTTGGGGAAAAATAAATATCAAATACTCATGGCAAGTTGTATAACTTCCAAATTTTTGTTTCATAAGGAACTAGCAGTATAGATTGAAATTGTACCATAAAGGGGTGCAGTCATTTTTGAATAGCTCTCATGAGGCCACAACAACCTACATCAATAAGTAGAACTATTGCAAGTAGTCAAGGTTGAAGCAAAAAAAGGTAGTCATGTGTAATGATCCTCCTGTGATCTAAATAATTTTCTAAATCCTTCAACTGTAGGTACTTTGTCAAACGGTTTACTTGCAATGTCTTACACGGGTATTTGTATTGCGTATGCTATGTGAATAGTTCAATTTAAGTAGGGGAGTAATGTATTCAGATTGCTCATAATTGTTTGCTCAAGTAACAAAATGGATAATAAAAATTAAATATTCCACACTTCCAACTTGTAAAACGTAACAAATTAATTCTCAGACAATATAAAATGAGAGGAAGATGTAATAAGCCGACCTGATTCATTCACCATATGTCGTGGTGTATACTCAATGTGATCCAACACTATGTATTAACCTCAAAGGAGTATGGGTGGTTGTCTAGAAACTCAAACACCATATGCTTGCTTCAAAACTGTCGACTGCTATCAAAGTGAATGTACGTCTAGCCGTGGTCACTAGAAGGTGGGCTGTGTAGTCGTGTGTCTGGAATCGGTTCACACCCATCCCAACCATGTTACGCCCAACACACTGATCACTATTCACGAGCCACACCTAGCGCCAATACTCTCCCAGCACCCTGTGTAATATTCCTCCCAAACGCTCTGTGTTACAACATTATCGGGAGTCTAAAGACTTTTTCTCTGTGCACGAGAAACATGTCCAGTGCTACACTGTGGTCTATATACAAGGAAGAAGCCGCCTACAACTACCTTGGAGTTCTGGTAACTCCCACTTTGCAATCGTGATTATCCACGCATGAGCACCCTGACAAGAGTTCATGCCACCCAATATATTAAGGAAATGGTGGATATAGAAACAGTCTGTGTGCTACCAATAGGTGATGTCGTCCAGTATGTACACACGATCACACCCGTAGTATGAAGGCCCGCTAATACACAAGGAATGCACAGTCTGTCCAAACATATTCTACCACAAGTGCTGCTCAATATTGATGCTTGCACACAATCGTTCATATAGCCCAGTGGCCAGTCTTGATGCCCAACATCAAGATGATCTCAAAACAAAATGACAGTCACAATACCCAGCACTATGTTCGAACTGTTATAACCCTAGTCTGGACTGAAACCTATTTCCCTGCTGCGTGAGTAGTCCACTTGATTGCTTGCTTTAGAAAATGAATACAATGACTTCCTTGATATGTAAGCCAATGTTTTAAGTTGTATTACCCAAATTCTAGAAATATGTCTATTCTCCTGCTTACTATGGCTGAAACTAAGAATGCTTATCAATAACATCAATTTCTGAACTTACACATTAATCTCCAATGTGAAATCTGAATGACTCCACTATTATTGAGATGTTGGGGCTATGTTCAACTCCTCATATTTTTCTTAAGGGTTTCTATCTTCAAGAAATGACCAGTCACATAAGCAACCTGATTTGTTTATCTTTTGTTTATAAATTTCATGGTGCCAATCCAAAGGAGTACTTTATGATTTTATAACCTCGATATGAGGGAAATCACATAATTCCAAGCCATGTAGGATAAAGTACACCCACTTAAGTCATTTTTTAATATAATATGAATTTAAGTCATAAAGTAACTTTATAATCTTACTTTATAAAATAAAGTGACTCAACTATGGAAAAAGGGTTTCCAAATATTTAAATGCACCCATCTGAAACCTGTGACTGGCTAGCATCCTCCAAAAGAAGCCATTAGTCTATCCAGATGGGGAGATAGACTAACCCAATGCCATAATGATCTATCACTGAGAAGGGGACATTACAGTCCTCCCTTCCCTGGATTTCTTGCCCTCAAACAATCTCAACATAGGATGTTGCAAAATATACTCACCCTCCCATGTGGCGTCCTCAATAGGTAAGTCCTTCCAGCAAATCAAATACTCTCTGATAGCCCTGTTCCGCAGTTTCCTTTCTCTAACCTCAATCACCTTAGCTACAATCAAAACCAATTTATCCTCCTCATAAAGCGGAGGTAATCCAATTGAAGGTACTATCTACTGCCCAATTGCCTTCTTGAGGCAAGACGTGAAATACATTATGAATCCTACTGTCTGTCAGTAGCTCGAGCTTGTAAGCCACCTCACCAATCCTCTCAAAAATGCGATAGGGACCATAAAATCAAGGCTCAAGCTTTTTTGACCCACTCCTCTTCAAAGAACTTCGTCTGTACAACTGAAGACAAAGGTAGACCATATCCCGTGACTCAAATCTCCACTCTGTCTGATGTCAATCATCATACATCTTTTTCTGATTCAGTGCCCTCTGAATGTTCTTCCTAAGTGATCTAAGAATATCTTGATGATCTTGTAACCAATCTCTCGCAATCGACGCCCTGCTATCCTGTAGATCCAAGTCTATAAATAAGGATTCCAACACCAAATCCATTTTCTCGAAAGGATGTTGTTGCTAAGGTGGAGGAGGGTTGGTTTATGATGAAAGGAAAAAATCTATGAAATCTTTTCCCTCCTTCGATATGACCCTCTATTCCCACAAGAGAAAGACTAAAGAAAATCTTAATATCTCTGTTTGTAGATGCCCAGGATGGAGTTTTGTCTAGTCATGTCTTTAATTTGTGGCTTGATGTTGGTTTTTGTGCACCAATTATCATGGTATGGGATTTCTTGAAATATCTTTTGTGTTCTTTAACTATAAAGGGTTTTGGGTCCCTTCAAAACCTATTTTATATCTTTAATAAAAAACTAGGATGAAGAGAGGGCGAGATAGAGGGGGATAAGGGAGAGAAAGATTTCAAACTATCTAGAGGAGGAGAAAGAGGACTTAACAGAATTGGAAATAATTGCAACACCATCTCAACAAGATTATAATTTAGGTAACACAACCACTCCTATGATTTCTCTCATAGTAGTGTAGTGAATCCACTCTGAAACTTTTTGAGAGGGAGAGGGAGAGGAGAAGGGGGAGAGGGAGAGAGGGAAGAGAGAAATTGAGAGGGGAGAGAGGGAGATAAACATTTCAAGTTGTCTAGAGGAGAAAGAGTATTGAATATAAATGGACATTATTGCAACATCATCTCAACAGTCTTATTATTTAGGTAATGGAACCACTCCTATAGTTTCTCTTAAAGTAGTATGGGGAATCCACTCTAACATTTTGTGAGAGAGGAAGAGGTAAAGAGAGGGAGAGATGGAGAGAGTGAAGGAATAAAATGAGAAAGGGAGAGGGGAGAGAGGGAGTGAACTATTTCAAACTATCTAGAGGAAAGAATTAGGACTGAAAAAAACTAGACATAATTGTAACATCAACTCAACATTATTATCATTAATGTAACAACTACTCTTATGGTTTCTCTTGAAGTATCTTGGTGAATCCATTGTGCAATTTTGTGTGTGTGAGAGAGGGAGAGGGGAAGAGAGAGAAGAAAAAAAGGATAAAGAGAGAGAGGTAGATAGAGGGAGACAACTTTCAAACTATCTAGTTTTGGATATAATTGCAACATCAACTCAATATTCTTATCATCTAGGTAACTAAACTAATCCTTCTATGGTTTCTTTCAGAGTAGCATAATGAATCCACTTTGAAATTTAATGAGAGAAAGATTTAAAAATATCTAGAGTAGTAGAAAGAGGACTAAACATAATTGGATATAATTGCAACATTGGATCAACAATATTATCATTTATATAAAAGAGCTACTCCTATGGTTTCTGTCAAAGAAACATGGTGAAAACATTATGCAATTTTTTTATTTTATTTTTGTGTGTGTGTGTGTGTGTGTGTGTTTGTGTGTGTGTGTGTGAGAGAGAGAGAGAGAGATTTTAAACTATCTAGAACTGGACATAATTGCAACATCAAATCTACAGTATTATCATTCAAGTAAAAAAACTATCCTATGGTTTCTTTCAAAGTAAAATGGTGAATCCACTATGAAATTTTGTAAGAGAAAGATTTCAAACTTTCTGAAGGAGGAGAAAGAGGACTAAAAAAAATGGACATAATTTCAACATCAACTCAATTGTTATCATTCAGGTAACAGATTTACTCCTATGGTTTCTCTCAAACAAGCATGATGAATCCACTCTGAAATTATGTGAGATAAAGATTTCAAATTGTCCATCATGGATTATATTGATACCTACAATTATGTTTCCTACAATACTCTAAACACAACACTCAAAGATGAAATTTTTTTTTGGGGGAAATGAAAGAATGGAAACCATAATTGTGAAAGCTCTATAAAAAATAAAGGGTTCCAAATCGCCATCTCTATCGGTGCTTTTTTGGGAACTCTTTAAAATTGAGAAAGGGAAAGAGAGGGATAGGGAAAGAGGGAAGGGAGAAAGGGATATGTAGATACGGAGAAAAATATTTTAAACTATCCAAAAATAGACATAATTGAAACATTATCTCAATAGTCTTATCATTTAGGCAACAAAACTACTCCTATGGTTGATCTCATAGCAACATGGAAAATCTACAATTAAATCTTGAGAGAGAGAGAGAAAGAGATAGAGGGAGAGGGGAAGGGAGAGGGGGACAAAGGGACAAATGGAAGTGAAAAGTGGAGAGGGAAGATAGGGAGACAAAGCTTTCAAACTATCCAAAATTGGATATAATTGCAACATCATCTCAACAAGCATATCATTCAGGTATTAGAACTATTCCTTCTATGGTTTCTTTTAGAGAAGCATGATGAATCCACTATGAAATTTTGAGAGATAAAGATTTAAATTTCTTTTGTCATGACTTATGTTGATACCTACAATTATGTTTCCTACAATCTTCAAAACACACCTTTCTAATATCTCAAACTTGTATGGGGAAATGAAAGAATAAAAACCCTAATTTTGTAAGCTTTGTCAGAAACAAAGGGTTCCAAATGATATACTCCATTGATGTTTTTGGGAACTCTTTCGTAATGTACACAATTTATTTTTAGTTGGTTCACCTAATATTATCTCAATATTTAGAGTTAGACAAGTCAATTATTGCCAAGTTCACTATCTTTGCAAATAAATATAGACATACCATGAAAATCAATTCCATTGCAATTGTTTGTATTAAGCTTATGCATGTACATTGGGATGTCCTAGGTTCATTAGGACAATCCCATTGAATATTGTTTATTGACCTAAAAGAGAAAAAGAGTTACAATATCTACATCTTCACACAATTATTTCATGAGAGCTAGTGTGTTTCCTCTTCAATGTCATAGCGTTTTGACTTGTTTGAAAGAAACAACAATATGATTGGGTTTCCTTTGATTTTTTTTAAATTTTTTGTTTCTTTGGTTTCAACTGCTTTAAAAAAAATCAATCATAAAAATGCAATTGAGTATGTATTTTTTAAAACCTAATCATGATTTATTATATTATAAGTGAAAATGTGTTATGACACAAACTTTTTGAGCCATAACTGTACACACTAAAATGGTGCACTTCTATGAACCATTACATGCAAGGTTGCTCAATAATGAGGCCTCACAAAGTGGCTCATAGCTCTCTATGTATGGAGTTGCAAGATTGAAAATTTCTCTCAGCTAGAGCTACAAGCTTGTGACCTTGCTAGTCAACCATACAATGAGAGATTCAAATGAAGACAAGGGCAACAATGCCAATATCTCCAAGAATCCAAATATGCAATGCAATGCAAATTTAAATGAGAATGCAATCCAAGCTATGAAAGGAAAGTACAATGCAACTAATCTATGAAAGGAAATAACAAGTGTTACAATGCCTCCTATTTAGACTATGTGAGCTTATTCTATTGCATAAAAGGAAATCTACACTAAGAATGCCATTATCATGCAACTATGAAAGAAAATACGCAACTAAATGATGCAATGAAGCAAGTCTTCAATGTCTTCAAAAACTCCAAATGCACCTAAAACTTGTAGCATAACATTAGCATAAAAACATGGTATTTCCTCTCCTTTTATAAGAAATGCAAAGAAATGGACCATTGAGATTAAGAGGCAAAAAGTCTTAATCAGCGGTGGAGCTTGAAAGAGGAGCAATCTATGTGCACAAGTATCCTCCAATAGGAAAATAAGAGTTGATTTTATGTCCATATGAGACAAAAAGTGCTTTTCTCCTTTTTATAAAATATAAATAATTCTTTATTTGTGCAACTTAGGATAAGAGAAAAGTGGGGGCTTTTTATTTAATTAAAAGGGGAGGAAATATTCCTTTTAAGTAAATAAAAACTTAGGATAAATGGTTAGCCCATAGGATAAAAATCCAATATATGATCGAAATTAAGATTTGATCAAGAAATTGATAATGTTGAAAATATTGATTATTGATAAAAAATGATTCAGGATTGATAAATCAAATAAATGGGGCCCAAAGTCTAGGCGACCATTTTTGGGTTCATACATTTGCCCCTCTTTGACTAATGTGTGATCGATTTGGGAACACATGTAGTCAAAGAATGAAGTTGAAATGTGAGATCAATTTGGGATCACAAAACAACTCAGATATGAGGTCGATTCGGGATCACATTCGGACAAAACATAAACAAAGGCCTTTGAACATGAGGTCGATTCGGGATCATATTCAAAGTAAGAGATAAGAATCTCAAATTTGAGCAAAAGCTCACAAAAGATGTCTGAATCAGGAAAATCAAGAGAATCAGGGATGAGAATCCCATAAGTACTGCCCCCTCAGAATCGACATCAAAATCAGGTAGAGAGGAGAACAGCGAATTGATAAAGATTTGATCAAATCAGAATGAAATCATAATCGAAGGGTCAATAGGTTAACCATTAGGCAATAAAACATGCCCCAGCTTGACTGAAAAGATGCAGTCAAACGTGCGAAAGGAGGGAATGGAATGAATATGAATGAAAGACTAGAAGTTTGGAAGACATGGAAATGAAGAAATGACGCTGCCCCAACAAAGATCGAAGGATTAGGCCTCAAAAGATTTAACCGACTACGTAGAAGAAAGTGAAAATTAAAATGCGATTTTGACTATCAAGATGACCTCAGATTTTGATTTTGAGTCTGAAAATGGATCCAGGACGTCGAAATTAGCTAGGGGTGCAATTTTCGTGCAATTCTAAGGTGTTTTTGAAAATGAGGTCAAAAGGTCAAAAGGCTATAAAAGGGGTCAAAATGTCATTTTCAAAAATTATTTGTCTTTTAGTGATTTGAGAATTTTCAGAGCTTTTAGAGAGAGAAAATGGCCCAGCAAGCAGGAGTTCCCGTCCACAGGCATCGATTCGAGCGCGCCCGGTTGCACAACCGGCCACCACACTATCCTGCCCCGGTATGTTTTCAAAAAACTTGAGCTTTTTGAGTCATTTTTCACATTTAATAGCTTTTTTAGCACATTTTTAAAATTTTAAAAAAAATTTGTTGGGCGAAATATCGTGCGATACTTTAGAAGTATCGCGCCCTTTGGGGAGAAGTGTCACACGATACTTCGTGGGTCCCCAAAGTATCGCGCGACCTAAGACACCAGTATCGCACGATACTGGGTGAAAGATCACATGATACCGGGTGAAGTATCGCGCGGCATAAGGTATATCGCCCTGCTATAGGGGGAAGTATCGCACGATACTTCTCCAAAAAAAAATATCGTCCAGTTTAAAATTTTTATTTTTTGACGCATTTTTGAGCAAAAATGACATGGGTCTAGACAATGTTACGTTTTAGAGATGTTGTATACTAATTTTTAGACATCCATCATGATATGTGCTAACAACTAGTTTGGTTTTTGGCTTGCAGGAGGTCTTTCCGGCGCTGATCATCAGAGCGCCGAAGGTGACAGGATTGAGATGTGTCTGAGATCTAGATGATCCGAGCAATGCTGATGTCCAGGCCATAGGATTCAGATACTTATTGAGATATCCGTACATCAGAGTTGACCATGGGTTGTTGACTGCTCTTGCCGAGAGATGGCATAGCGAGCACAACACCTTCCACCTGCCTACTGGAGAGGCATCGATCACTTTAGAAGATGTTTACAGGATCTTATGAGTGCCATGTCATGGCGAGCCGGTGAGTATAATCATGTTTTGAGATATAATCATAAATGTAATATTTCCATAGGATGAAAACTGACATGATTTGTTTGTTGGCACAGGTGTACTATGATTAGGATGCCACTGAGGGGCGCCGACTGATCCAGGAGATGTTCCAGGATGTCACTATTCTGGATAGGCATGTCAGCTGGGAGAGGCTGATAGATGATTTTGGCAGAGACTACCCAGTGCCATGTATTGTGGCCTCTATTATCTCATAGATCCTGATGATTGATCGCAGTCAGAAGGGATTCCCGCTCGAATGGGCTCGGTTACTGGTTGATTTGGTAGGCAGGCCTCGACGGATAGCATGGGGTCCTGCCATATTGGCAGAGATGTACCACGAGTTGCACGAGATCATCTACAGGGATGGTCGGACATGGGCGTGCGGTGCCATCCTGGCACAGGTGTGGGCTTGGGAGCACATCACTATGGTGCACCCCAGAGTTCAGCCGAGGGAGAGGAGGTACCCCTTTATTTATAGGTACCTCGCGTTCATATCACATGCCCATACTAGGGATGTGACGTACTACAGGAGGATTTTGGATGAGATAGCCTCGTTCACATGGAGGCCATACAAGGAGGTGGAGGTTTGGGGAGATGCAGCCGATGAGTTGAGCTACATGATGTGCACTTGGCCACTGGTAGGTTGATATGTTGAGATAGTGGAGAGGTTTTACATCACTCGGGTGTTGCGGCAATTTGGGAGGTAGCAGCAAGTCTCGACAGAGACTACTACATATGTCAGGGCCAGGGACGAGGAGGGTCATGGGTGGCTACCCATGTTGGATTATCAGTAGGCTATCGCAGAGATAGCGGGTATCAGGAGCAAGCCCTGGGAGTATTTCCTAGATGTGGCAGATGCGGGGGCTGATGCAGCATACAGGGTAGAGCGGTGGAGGGTGCCATTCCCTCAGTTTATAGTACCAGATGCACAGGTACCAGCGCAGGGAAGAGATGGAGGGGATGACGGGGGAGATGGAGGAGATGGAGGGGATGGAGGGGAGGGAGGGGATGGAGGAGATGCTGGGAGGGGGAGAGGGAGGAGGATGGAGAGAGGAGAGGGATTGAGATCAGGTGGCTGGAAATGGCCACGGGGATAGAGATCGGCGATGCTTGAGGATGAGGCGAGACCAGCTCGCCGGCAGGCAGAGGCACAACAGGATCAGCCTGCGGGTGGAGATGATCTGAGAGCCCAGATACATGCTCAGGAGGTAGAGATACAGCAGCTCTGGATTACTATAGCCATGAGAGACCAGTAGCTACTGGATCTGAGAGTGGAGCGAGATCAGCAGATAGCCGATCTCAGGGCAGAGATAGCACGCTGTGAGGCAATGGCACAGGTAGATGCACTAGAGCTCCAACGGGAGTGAGCGAGAGCAACCTATTATCACAGACTCTACTTGCAGGCTATTCCAGAGGGTGAGAGAGCACCATCATACTCTCAGAGGGCAGGGGTATCAGATGCAGTACTCGATAGGAGAGCTATGCCTCCACCACCACGAGCTCCTCATGAGGGTGGTAGCGAGTCTTAGGGTTAGGTCTTAGGCTGATAGATGTCTATACATATTTTGAGACATTGATCCAGATTATGGGATCCCATTTGTATATTGTATCATGACATTGACGTATATATGAGTTTACTGGATGTTTGATTGTATCATGTGTTTATGTCTCTCTTGTGATGGATGTATCAATTTATGTATATTGTCTTGTCATTTTGCTCAAAAATGCTTATGTATATGCTTATGTATGTTCTCTCTCATAGATGTATGTTTAATTCTCATGTGTATGATATAGACTTATGTTTCTTGAAAATGACAGTTTGGATATAGATATGATGATATGATTAACCCCTTGTGATGAACAGGAACAGGTTCGAGATGAAAAGGACAAGGAGTGAAAGACATGATCGAAAAGAAGAAAAGGTGAGCACAGTCAACTGACAGGTCCACGTAAGATGAAAAAGGAGAGCTCTCTCCATATGCAAGAAATGCAAAACTAGACTATCAAGACCCTAAAAATGCAAGCTACTATGAAAGTGGTTGACTTGCAAGGTCACAATGCTTATAGACATCTAATTATCATCATCGAGCGTTATTGGTAGCGTCGTAAGATCATACAATGCACACTAGCATAACTATGTGGATATGAATATGATCTTTATCAGACAGAAATGTGGGAATCCCACCTAGGCATCAACGACATATAGGTCAAGATGACTAATGCAGTGAGATCACCTAAGTTTGATATGGCGAGATTATGCTTGTATCAAGACACATGAAAGTCAGGATAGCTACTCGCAAAACAGTCAAGGATAATACCTTGTCAACCCCAAGTGTCAAGTAAGACCAGCATAAATGCTCATGACAGTTAGGATTAACAAAATATACCCACAAGCAGATAAAGAAATAAAACATGTTCTCAGACCCTCAGTCTTCTAGCTATGCATCATCGAAAAATTCTTAGGGAGAGACCACTCATCAAAGAAATCCTCATAGACAGCACACAAAGAAAAATAAAGTCATCATAGCGTCAACGAGTTGATTGTTTAAGTGCGTGTGTGTTGGTCATAGAGTCAAACTCTGAGTATCATATCTGCTTAGTGAGAAATATCACATCATACGAGACTGTTGGGTAAGACACTTGATAAGTGTTAAGAAACACTTGATACAAGGGTAGTGTTGAAAAACACTGTTTGGGGTGGTGTTGAAAAACACCTATTGTGAAATGCCCCAAGAGACAAACGCACCTAAAAGACCAATGCTAACAGTTATGTCCCCTAGACGAAGACAAAGACCAATTCCAGACTAAGCCAAATAAGGTCAAGGCATGAGGGAAAGGCTCAGTGTCGAGGATGCATGCTAACAAATAGGGGTGCAAAGGCCTCAAGTAGCGCATGTTTCCAGGTTTTCACCACTTGGATTCTTTTTTTGTCATTTTTTTTTTAATTTTTTCAATTTTTTTGTATTTTTGCTACCAAGGCGCCTGTTTCCAGGTTTCCACCAAGGCACTTTCTCTATTTTTTTTGAATTTTTTGATTTTTTTATATTTTTTCAAGACATTTTATGCTTTTTAGGATTTTTTCAGCATCATATATCAATTTTTTTTAGTATTTTTTCAGGATCAATAAGATATATACAAGGGATGCCCCCAGATAGAAATGGGCATCAAGGATAGAACTTCTTGAGGTGCACAATGTTGATGGGATCAGGGAGCTATTCTCCATTGGGATCTGACAGTAAATACACACCGATACCAAAAGCAGCTGTGATGAGATATGGTCCAAGCCAGTTAGGTTCAAACTTGCCCTTTTGTTCTCTGTTCTATTGGTTCTTCGGGTTCTCTCGCAAAACAAGATCACCTATTTGAAATTCTCTAGGGTGAACCTTCTTGTTGAATGCCTTGGACATACGCTTCTGATACACTCTCATATGATCAAAGGAAGCTTTACACTTCTCATCTAGAAGTTCTAGTTCTTGTAACCTCATGGCGCGGTAATCCTCATCTATAATCAAACCTTTGAGTGAGACTCTAAGTGATGGTATCTCAACTTATAAAGGCAATACCGCTTCAGCGCCATAGGTGAGAGAAAAAGGAGTGGCTCCTGTACGTGTGCGAATGCTTGTTCTGTAAGCCCATAGTGCTGGATTGATTTGCAAGTGCCAATCCCTACCATTCTTGTGCACTGTCCTATGAAGAATCTTAAAAATGGTTTTGTTAGAAGCTTCTGCCTGTCCGTTTCCCTGTGGAAAATAGATGGAGGACCAATGTTGCTTGATTTTAAACTTTTTGCATAAATGCTTTAGGTCCTTATTCTTGAATTGACCTCCGTTATCAGTGATAATCTCAGAAGGCACTCCAAATCGGAAAATAATATGATTCAAGATGAACAAAGAGATGGTCTTCCTTGAAGCAACAGAAAGTGGCACAACTTCCACCCATTTTGTGAAGTAGTCAGTGGCAGTAATAATGAACTTATGTCCACCTGATGAGTTGGGATGAATCTGCCCAACTAGATCAAAGGCCCAGCGGTGAAATGGTCAATGAGAAATAGAAGGGATCAGCTCCCTACCTGGAGCATGAATCAAGTTCCCATGTTTCTGACATTTTTCACATGACTTAGCAAAGGCGACTGCATCTATCTGCATTGTGGGCCAATAATATCCCGCCCTAAGCAACCTTCGGGCCATGGCAAGACCATTAGAATGTCCACCGCAAATGCCCTCGTGGATGTCAACTAACGCTTGGTTAGATTCCACCTTTTCCAAGCACCTAAGGAGCGTCCCATCTAAACCCCTCCTATATAAATCACCAGAGATAAGGGTGTGGCGAGAGGCGTTATGGATGAGGTTTCAGCGTTCAGAGCGGTTGAATGTGTCAGGGATAATGCCATCACGAAGATATGAATAGATAGCACCATATCGGGAAGACTCATGTGTGACAATGGCACAAATGACAAGGCTTTCAGATGAGTCAAAGATGGGATGGTGTAGCTCTTCCACCAGGAATTCAAATTTGGATTCATGTGTCTCCAACTGAAGAAGGGAAGCTAATGTGGCCATGGCATCTGCAGCTTTGTTTTCTATCCTAGGGATCTGTTGAAATGTCACAAAGGTGAAGTAGCGTCTCAAAGAATCAACCATCTTTTTGTAGGGTATCAATTTGTCATCCTTGGTTTGATACTCCTCATTGACTTGGTTGATGATTAACTGGGAATCCCCAAAGACATGTAACTCTGTGATGTTCCATTCTATAGCCATTCTCAAGCCATTGGTTAAAGCTTCATATTCTGCAATATTATTTGTAAATGGGAATAAAAGTTTTTAAGACTTTGGAATATTGTACCCATGTGAAGAAACAAATAATACTCCAGCACCTGATCCATTTTGCATGCGGGAACCATCAAAGAACATTGTCCAAGTGCGAGTAGTCGTATACAAGATGTGTTCATCTAGGAATTCCACTTGGACCGGCATACTATCCTGAATTGGGAAATCAGCTAATTGGTCAGCAATAGCTTGCGCTTTTATGGCCTTCCTTTCAACGTACTCTATGTCAAATTCAGTTAGGACCATCATCCATTTAGCAAGTCTACCCGTGAGGGCAGCCTTACTAAGTAAGTATTTAAGAGGATCAATTTTTGCCACCAAATGTATGGTATGAGCAAGCATGTAGTGGCGCAACTTTTGAGAAGCAAACACCACTGCAAGACAAGACTTCTCAATATTATTGTAATTGATCTCATAGGAGACTAGAGTACGGCTGATATAGTATATGGCCCATTCTTTCCCAGTATCATCTGATTGAGCCAACAATGCCCCCAGGGAAGTGTCTATAGCTGAAATATATAGGATCAATGGTTTCCCTGGAATAGGAGGCATTAGGATCAGAGGATTAGCCAAGTATTGTTTGATCTGATCTAGGCTCTTTTGACAATCCTCATTCCAAACACAAGAAGCACCCTTATGCAATGTCTTGTTGAAGGGTTGCGCTCTATCTGCAAGCTGAGAAATAAACCTCCTAATTGATTGAAGACGTCCCTAAAGACTTCTCATTTGGCTGATATTTTGAGGAGGTGGCATATCTAGAATTGCTTGAACCTTTTCGGGATCAACCTCGATACCTTTTGCTGATATTATGAATCCTAAAAGTTTGCCTGAGGTGACGAAAAATGCACACTTCTTTGGATTCAATCTGAGTTGAAACTATTCCATGCGATCTAGAATTACTTCCAGATCATCGAGGTGTGTGTCCCATTTTCTTGATTTTTCTAGTGTATCATCCACATAATCTTCCATGTTTTTGTGCATCATATCATGAAAGATAGTGGTCATAGCTCTTTGGTAGGTTGCTCCTGCATTCTTTAATCCAAATGGCATGACGTTCCAGCAATAGGTTCCCCATGCACATGTGAATGCTATTTTCTCTTGGTCTTCGGGAGCTATTTTGATTTGATTATACCCTGAGAAGCCATCCATTAGAGAGTATATGTCATAGCCCGCTGTCATGTCCACTATCATGTCAATGTTTGGAAGTGGAAAATCGTCCTTTGGGCATGCTTTGTTTAAATCTCTAAAATCTGTGCATACACAAATGGACCCATCATGTTTGGAAACTGGTACTATGTTTGAGATCCATTCTACATAATCGATGGCTCTAATGAACCCAGCTCTCAAAATTTTTTCTAATTCCGCTTTGACAAGGAGAGCTACATGTGGATGCATTTTTTTGAGTCTCTGTTTCATTGGCTTGACTCCTGGGGCTATGGATAAGTGATGCATTATAAGATTTGTGTCAAGCCCTGGCATGTCTGAATAGGTCCATGCAAAATTAATTTTCTTTTTTTGTAAGAACTGTACATATGCCTTGGTCTCTTCTTCTGATAAAGACTGAGCAAGATGGACTATCTGAGGAGTTTCTTCTGTGTTCAAATTGACTGGCTTTGTTGGCTCAATCAATACTGATGATCTATCCTGGAAATAAATCGGTAAGTTATTAAGTACCCCATCCTTAGGTGCCTCAAAGAGGTTTTCACCCTCGGATGCGTCATTTCTTTTTACTATTTTTGGTTCTGATACCGCCACAAAGTGGTTTTTGTCATCAGACCTTTTTTTTTTCTTTTTTCTTTCTCTTTTATTTTTAGACTGAGGTACTTAATATCAGGCTCTGTCATGCTGGTTGTTGGTTCACTGGTGGAAGAAGCCACGGGTTCAAGAGCATTCAGATAGCAGGCAATTTCGTAATCATTCTGAAAAGTGAGGAATATAGGCTCTTGATGGCGCTGAGACCAGTCAATTAGGTCAAAGTGAACAAGGGGTAGGTCAATGACTGGTTCAATGTTATTTATGCAAAAGGTGTCATCTCTGGTGACCATATAATCAGAGTTCATCAAGTCTTCTCCTAAGATACCCAAATTAGGACTCATCCTACCAAACAAAGCATCATCCACTAAGGTAATTTGAGGAGTACAATCCTCTAGTCCTACACTAAGCTCGTTAGTCGCATCGGGTTGGGTACTATAGGCATGGACAATATCTATGTCCAAATCAACTGTTGCATTTGAAAGTGAGTCCCATTCATATTCATGGGAGTCTGTGTCTGAGTCATCATTTGGGCCTCGTGATGTAGAAGCCTCAAGGTTAGGAAGGGTTTTCCCCTCTCTAGTGCTAGTATGGGTACTATCCATCGCAGCTAGGACAGTAACACTTTCCTTTATCGATCTAGCAGCCATATAGTCACTACGCGTCGCAGCTGGGATAGTAGGACTGTCAAGTATCAAATCTGTGGAATCTCCCCAAAGGAGATTTGTCGAGGGCACCCAATCATCAGACTCCTCTTGTTGATTAGAAAGATCAGGCATATAGTCTGAGTCACTGTCACTGTCCATCGCAGCTGGGATAGGGACACCTTTCTTCTTCTTACTTTCAAAACCTAAGCCAACCGTGGACTTATTCTTTCATCCAAAAAGGGCATGGTTAAGAGGTTCAGCTTTAGCATCCAACCTATGGCTAAGGGGACCATATCCAGGATACCCCATATTCTTAACCAGTGTATATCCTCTCCCATAAGCTTCAGGTGAAGGAGCAAAATTCTTGTTGTGTTTGTATTTTTCCTCGTGATAGATCCAGTCCCTTACGGCAACTTCCTCTTTCTCTTCCTGAATGGGAACTGAAGACTCAACAAATTTTCCAAATAGTGTCATTGCCGATGATGAAGGTTTCATACTTGGTGATGGTCTCCCATAAGACCTAGGAGAGATTGGCATTTTTGTAAAAGAATCAATTTTATAATCTCCCATCCCAAGATCTATGGTCTTAAACTTCTGCTTGCATTGTTCAAGTGAACTACTAGGACTGTCAGCTTCCCTATTCAAAGGTACATGTGATCCTCCAAAAATGTTATTAATTGACAAGACACTATCTCCAGGGATGCAAATTTCTACACCGTTATGGGGAAACTTAACACACTGGTGATATGTTGATGGGATTGCTTGCATTTCGTGAATCCATGGCCTACCTAGAAAAATGTTGTAGGCTAGAGGTCCAACATCAACAATTTGAAATAAGATATCCTTTTCTACTGGACCAATGCGAATAGGTAAAATGGCCAATCCCTTAGAACTTCTTTCTGCTTCATCATATGCTTTGATCGTGATCTTTTTCCTTGTGTCAGTGACGTTCTCAAAATATCCTAGAGCCAGCAACAAACTCATGGTACAAATATTGAGCCCCGCACCCCCATCTATCAGTACATGCCTGACATGGGTTTTATGAATCATGACTTTGATGTGTAAGGCCAAGTTATGTGGGTGACTGATGGATTTGTCGTCTTCTTCTGAGAAGGTGAGGTAATGAGGGCTAGCCAAATGGTTGACCATATTCTGGAATTGATCAATATCTAAGTTGTTAGGGACACTGGCTGCTCGCAAAGCATCTTCAAGGACACACTTATGCTTAGGGGACAATTCTAAAAGCTCAAAAATGGATATCTGCGCGGGTGTACATTGTAATTGGTCAATAAGATTATAATTGGAATCAGGACCAACGGCAGATTTAGGAGGAACGCCCTTAGACATGGGCTGTTTAGACTTACTAGTGCTAGGACCTCTGATGATAATGGGCGCTTGGGCCTAGCCTCTAGTGACAGCATTGAGGGACTGGGGCATTCTTTATGAGTGAGGACCTCTTATCACCACAGCAGGTCTTTCATCAGTCATAGGAGTTGAGTCCACATTATGTCCATAAAGATCTTTCCCTCTCACCATGTTGACACTATCATCCACAACTTCAAGCATGTTAATAACGTTTTCCGCATTTGTGTAGGTGTAGTTGATAGACGCCTTGCCATTCTTAGAATTCTCTCCTTTCTCATATTTAGGCAAGGGCTCTTTAAAGGCTTTATGATCCGCATTAGTGGTTAACCCATCAACTTGTAATTGTCCTTTTTCAATAAGGTCTTGGACAAGATGCTTGAGTTTAAAATAATTTTCTATGTCATGTCCAATCCCATTATGGAAAACGCAAAAAGCCTTCGCATCCCACCAGCGAGGTAAAGGATCTGGTATACGATGTTTTGTAGGATCCTGTGGGTGTGCCAAATCATGAGCAACTAATGTCTTAAAAACATCTGCATAAGATTCTCCCAATTTAGTAAATTGTCTCTTCTCCGTTTTAGATCTCCTTTGATACTTAGGTTTGTCTTGTTGTGTTGAAGACGTTTGCAGCTTCATAGCTTGAACTACATGAGAGAGGTTAAGAACTCCTTCATTTTTGGGTTGAGATGAGTCAACAACTCCGTCGTTGACCACTTGCTTGTTTTTGTTCCAATAGGAGTTCTTTTTGTCCTTGTTACCATTAGTATTGTTATTTTGGCTATTGTTGTTATTTGTTGGTTTAGCCAAAATTCCTTGTTCTTTTAGGACATCCTCAATGCAACATGCCACCTCTACCATAGTATCAAAGGAATTAAACGGGATTTTCTTAACTTCATACCTTAGTTCTAGTATTAGATTGCTCACAATGATATCAATTCTCTCCTCCTCAAGAATTGTCTTTGGGTATTTTGAACACAATCGCCTCCATTGTTGTAAAAATGTGACCAAAGATTCCCCTTGATTTTGCTTGAGTTTGCACAAATCAAGCATTGTGACCGACCTCGATAAGTTGTAAGAAAAATGCTGAACAAACCTTTGGACAAGTTCTTTAAATGTCTTTACTGGAGGGGAAAGGTTGGTGAACCACTCCATGGCTTGACCTTTTAAACTCCTTGGGAATAATCTCATCAAGTAGGAGTCTTCATGGTGAAAGGAAAAGCTCATTATGTAGAACTGTCGAACATGGTCGTGAGGGTCACTAGTGCCATCATATTTGTCATATGTTGGGAACTCAACTTTCTCAGGGAATTCTACCATCACCACACTTTTGTCAATGGGGTTAGGACATATGGAGTCCAAATGAAATGTGCTCTTGGGAGCCTTCATCCTATCTATATCCTTTTGCATTTGTAAGATCACCTCATCAATTGAAGGGCTTTGTTTCTTGATCTTTTGGTGAACATAAAAATTATATGGAACTTTAGCGCCTTTGTTAATAAGACTTTCCAAGAATTGGTCTTTGTTTTGTTCCACATATTGCTCCACATATGCTTGAAAGGATGGTTCTTGTTGCATAGTCATTAAATCCATATGATCAAATTTAGCATAACTTCCTCCATGTTGTGAGCCATGATGTGCTCATTGGGAGGGTTGCTTTGAATGTCTATGAGATGACTGTCTCCTATGATGGTCATATCTTGAAACCCTTCTTCCTCTAGGGCTTGGGGATCGTGAGGGTGTCCTTGACTGTCTTCTAGGACTTGGTGAAGGGGTAGATGGGGGTGAGTTGGTCCCACTATTGGTGCCCCTACCGTTGAATCAGCTTTGGAGTTGTTGTGCGTAGAGTCTATCTTCTTCTTCTTGGGTGACTCTTTTATGTATATCCAACAATGCACGTTCCTCTTCCTCTAGTTGTCTGAATTTTTCTTTTTTAGCAGCCTGTTCATCTAAATAGGCTTGCTTCTCCCTCTCAATGCTTCTCAATCTTGTATTTGCATATCGAGAGGTGTCTTTAAGTGGGGAGGATTGTCTCGAATGCCTTATTGCATTGGCTGCGTTTATGTGGTGATCACTAGATTCATTGTTCTGGTCTTCGTGTTGTGACCCTGAATCTGAGTGAGCTTGCTTATGATGTCTCTTGGCTCGTTGGTGAGAATCAAAATACCTCGCGTTGTTGGGAGGTGACCCGGGTGGACTAGCATGAGAAGAACCACCATACTCTCTTTTGTGTCATTGGAAGATGTCCTCAAGAGTTTGATTCATGGCTTCTCTTTATTGTCGGGTGAAAGTGTAACTCATGTCCACACTTGATGAAAGTGGTACAAAAGAGGTGCTCACTTCACTAGGATTAGCTCTCGGATTAAAACAAACCTCAGATTCACTCTTAGGAGATTGATCAAAAAGGGGTCCTTTTCCCTTATGTTGTCGATGAGTCTTGATGGGTGGTAACTGGCTAAAGGCAACAGGGGGTCGCTTCCCTTGATTGAGTTGGTACCTTGTTGTAACTGACATGAAAGAAAGATACTCTCAATGATAAGGTGACCTCTCAAAGTGTCAACGCCAAACTAGGATAATCAAAGTTCTCTATTGTCCAAAGAGAAATGAAAAGATAAAAAAAAAAAGAGGCTTTACCAACACTGTCAAAGAGGTGCTTCAAATCAAAGGGTGACTACCCTTGCACTTTTGAATCAGGAGGTTGGACTAGGCCAAAAGATAATTGAAATTGAGATTTAAATGAAAGTGATTTGGACAATAAGAGTACTAAAATTTTCCAAGAATGTAGCTAACAATCTTAGAGATGAACCTTGGCACCAAGAATGACCTTCTAACTTGACAATTATTCCAAAGTGATTTCGTAAATCAAATGATGCTATCTCGGAGGACTAAAACCAGAAATTTAGAGTCAAGACAGGTCTCAAACGTCAGGGTGAGAAGCCTACTCTAAGACCTAGCCTGATTAACAGCAACTGAAACTAACCAAATTGTAAGCACGATAGAAATTAACCAGGCAATATACTCCAGGCTATTGGGGTGATATACCTATAACTGTGTGATACTTCGCATGATGCCAGGCGATATACCTCAGCACTGGCGGGTGATATACTCCAGGTAGGTCGGGCAATAGTCCGTCAAGGGCGAACTATCGTGCGATATTTCTCTTCAAAGCAGGCGATATTTTTAGCAAGCGCGAAGTATCGCGTGATATTTTGCTTTACAAAGTGTGATACTGTTGCAGAATTGTTCAACTCTTGACCAAAATTGTGTAAAATTTGTGCTTTTGGGTCTGCTTGGTCAAAAAATTTTGTCTGAGGGTTGATGTTTTCGATTTTAGTCACAATATCAGCAGAATTTTGGCAGGTTTGCAAACAGTGAGGGATCAAACATGTCTCAAACACTTGAAACAAGGGCAAAAGCAACCTTGCCAAGACAAACACTTGTGATATCAAAATTGAAACATCACCCTATGAATGCTACCGATTATTTTGTATGTAAGAACGTTTGCATTGGCATCACACAACCGAAGACAATTCAAACAAATCTATCCTAAAAAGTCAAGGCTCAATACTTACCAACTTAGCCCACAACTTGATGCCCCCTCGCCTCACACCAAGTGGTTACCCACAAGAGATGTTGGCTTTGTCGTGGAAGTGTCAAATGACACAACCAAAGGGACACATATGGTGAGTATCTTAAGGTGATCCGGGTAAACCACTTAGATCAATCCTTGCACTAAGAAGATAAGCGGCTAAACAAGGTGGCTTCTATCTAATGGTTCTTAATAAGGATTTCCGTTCACAACACCCCTCTTGCTCCTCATAAAGGACTAGGACCTTGCAGCCTCAAGAGTACCTTAAGCATTCTTGTTCAATGTTTTCCCCATGGTTGCAATCCCATGAGCTACTCACATCAAATAAAGATAAATGTTATGTCTACCAAGGTTTTTGGTGTCTTTGATAGCCTTGAGATTATAGTGAGTTGGAATCACTTGCCACCAAGGAAAATGATGACAAGGTTGTCCCCACTTGAGTCGTTCCTCTTGATTGCTCAAGAGAAGGCCCGCTAAAGGATCCTAAACTAAACAAAGAATGGATCAACTCTTGAGGTTCAAGGTTTTTGGTTCACCACAAGGGTGAAGAGCATACTCCCCTATCTCAAGAATCTCTCCCAAACACACCAAGCAAAGTTCATTTACCCTCTTATTTTCAAAATTCAAAGATGGGTCAAGATTTTCTGGTTCACCAAAATGGTGAAGAGCATACTTCTCCTACCACCCAAGAATTCCTACAACAAGATCTTAAGTGCCTAATAAATGAAACAACTAGTTTTTGCCACACTTAAAAGGAAAAGCAAATAAACAAGCAAGATTTTTTTTATTTTTATGCTTGGGCAGCCCTACAAAAACTGTTAGTAGCCCTCTTTGACATGCATTTTTAGTAAATTTCAAGCAATGAGAGCACCTACAAACATAACTTGTTAGACCAACAAGGTTAGCAAAATCAAAATCCAAATGTAAATATGCAATAAACTGATAAATTCAAGCTAAAAGATGCAGGTTAGACCTATCTAAATACAGTAAAATAAACTAGAAAACTAAAATGATCAAATTCGGATGATAAAACTAGAAATGCAAGTCTCTGTCAGCTCAGGCGATATACTTCAGACTTCACCAGTATCGCGTGACATAGTTTCCTATAGTCGCGTGATATACCTCAGTCTGGGTGATACTCTTCACTATGGGCGGGCGGTACTTTGCACGATGCCAGGCGATATACCTCAGTACTAGCGGGTGATTCTTCTGTCACGCGAAGTGTCGCACCGCTATACAAAGGTATATCGCGCGATATTTTTGAGAAGTATCACGCGATACTCTGAGACAGAAAACCAGAACTGCAAAATTTCCAAAAAATAATCTAAAAAATGACGAAAATGCAAATGAAACAAAAGACAAAGCCTATCTACTCTGCTCCACGGTGGGTGCCAGAAATGTACACACTAAAATGGTGTACTTCTATGAACCATTACATGCAAGGTTGCTCAAGAATGAGGCCTCACAAAGTGGCTCATAGCTCTCTATGTATGGAGTTGCAAGATTGAAAATTTCTCTCAACTAGAGCTACAAGCTTGTGACCTTGCTAGTCAACCATACAATGAGAGATTCAAATGAAGACAAGGGCAACAATGCCAATATCTCCAAGAATCCAAATATGCAATGCAATGCAAATCTAAATGAGAATGCAATCTAAGCTATGAAAGGAAAGTACAATGCAATTAATCTATGAAAAGAAATAACAAGTGTTACAATGCCTCCTATTTAGACTATGTGAGCTTATTCTATTGCATAAAAGGAAATCTACACTAAGAATGCCATTATCATGCAACTATGAAAGCAAATACGCAACTAAATGATGTAATGAAGCAAGTCTTCAATGTCTTCAAAAACTCCAAATGCACCTAAAACCTGTAGCATAACATTAGCATAAAAACATGGTATATAGAAATGGAGGAGAGAGCTCTGCTTTTATAAGAAATGCAAAGAAATGGACCATTGAGATTAAGAGGCAAAAAGTCTTAATCAGCGGTGGAGCTTGAAAGAGGAGCAATCCATGTGCACAAGTATCCTCCAATAGGAAAATAAGAGTTGACTTTATGTCCATATGAGACAAAAAGTGCTTTTCTCCTTTTTATAAAATATGAATAATACTTTATTTGTGCAACTTAGGATAAGAGGAAAGTGGGGGCTTTTTATTTAATTAAAAGGGGAGGAAATATTCCTTTTAAGTAAATAAAAACTTAGGATAAATAGTTAGCCCATAGGATAAAAATCCAATATATGATTGAAATTAAGATTTGATCAAGAAATTGATAATGTTGAAAATATTGATTATTGATAAAAAATGATTCAGGATTGATAAATCAAATAAATGGGGCCCAAAGTCTAGGCGACCATTTTTTGGGTGCATACAATAACGAGTTTGGGTTATTTGAATTTTTAAATAACTCGAATATGTTAGTGTCTTTTTTGAGTTTTTTGGTGAGTGGTTACTTTTTTGTTCACCATCTTGGTGCACATGCCCCACTATATGTGTAGCCAAGGACTTCTTAAGCTTCTTATCTGTTGTGTAAAGGGAACAACCTGAATTCAAGAAATTGATCAAAACATGAATAATACTAGAATAATAAACCTATTTACACAATACTAGCTGCAGTTGATTGGCAAATGACTTCACAATGCCTGCAAGTGGTGGTGTATTATAACTATGTTGCAACTGTAATTCACATTTTTGTACTTCTACTACCATCCAAAAATTATATCTATTGAACTAAAGATAAAAAATTACAAAAGCTAATCTATAAAAGTAATAAACAAGTAAACTGATACTAAAATTACAAAGCTAACTATAATGATGATTAAACTACCTCAAGTGGCATTTGCATGAGGGTTTCAAATTTTGATCACAATGTAGGATTAATTCAAGATATCATCAATCATCGACTATATTCATTCACAGAAGTACATAAAAAATAATAATAACTTAATCAACTAGAAAATCTAATAGAATCTAACATCATTTTAGCATTTGGAGATCTTCAAAATTATGACAAGATTGGAATTTATACAGAATCCTAGGAGAGTCAGCTATATACATCTTAGAATCTCCATGAACATCTATTTTTGCCCCCTAACACTGGCATGGTCAACAAGGCCTCTTCAAATTTGTGTTTTGTTTATCCTTGACTGTTTTCTCATGTGTTGTAGGGAATATCTTTCTTTGGTTGTGGTCTATCAGTCAATCTTGCAATTGTAGGTTAGTACCTTAAAACATTCATCCACATTAGCATCATGTTTCTCTTGACTTTGGTGTCCTTAATGACACAACACTAACTAGCAGATGTGACGATCTTGCAATATCATGATAAATTGATCATACTTGATGATATTTGATGATGAATTCATTGATGATGACATACATGATGGTATTTTCCATAAAGATATGATGAGATCATGCTTGTATATATTTTCATATGGATATGATGTGACTCGAGTATCAGTGATTTGAACATGATATGAGTGATTTGAATACATTATATGACAGGTATATGACATTCAATGGGCACTTGATATACATGTTTGTGTAGCGATATGTGGTATTTTTTCTCATGTATATATATAGCTTCACAAGAGAGTATATATAGCTTGGTTTACTTTGATATGTTCATGTCAGTCTGATAAATATAGTGTCTAGTATGAAACATATATATTTGATTCTCCAAGCGTGAGAGGGAACTTGTCCTATCTTGGTTTGTAAGAGGATTGAAGATCAATTTGATTTAGTGAAATGCATTTGGTTTATATGGTCACCCAAGCGACTAAGTCACTGCATCATAAGTGTTGACCAAGGAATTTAAAATTTGTATAATAAGACAAGCCTTTTGGTCGACCTTGCCTATTATGGAGAGTATTTTTGTTTACATTGGAAAAATAAACCAAAGTCATTGACATTCATAGTGTTTAAATAACATTAGTTTATGTTCTTTGTTATTGACATTTGAATAAAGTTATATGAAAATTAATTTTTGAGTTTCATTTTGAAACCCTAGCTCGATGGAGATAGGGAACAACTTGAACTTTTCTAAGGGCATTGACATGAAAGGTGATTCTTTGGTGGCATAGAGGTTTTGTTTGTTTCAATTTTTGCAAGGCAGATTGAACAGTTGTTGAGGAAAGAATCTTGAATATTTCTAAAGGATCTTTGTAGCACATCATGTGATATTCTTGCAAGATTTTTTTAATTTACAGGCATCTTCTTCTCTTTTTTTCTCCTCAAACCTTGTTTAATCGTTTATCTCAAGGGTCATTTGTTTAGTCTATCTTTGTTGTTTATTTAGTTAAAAAAATTTGTTTATGGTTTCAAGAAATAAGTTTCTTTAGTCATGTTTTTTTTTTGGTAAATTCTTTCTTGATCAAATTAGAGGGTGTGAACATTCCCTTGGTTAAGTATGTATATACTATTTGAATACAGGCTTCTTGTATAATGGTTTTAGCTTGCATACCCATAATATACTGTTTGTTGTTTAGTGTATTATCTTGTGTCTTCTTAAATCACGGGGTTAGTTTTTGTTTGGTCAATAACATTTGTTCATTTCTTATTTGTTCTTCATGCCTTAGGTAGGGTTTCTTGAAAACTTAGATTGTTTGGAAAGTTTCTTGGTTATCCTAGTTTTGTAAACAAGGTTAATGTATCACATATTTAAGTACTCAGGTTTTGTTATCATGAGTTAGGATTCTTTGTATAAACCCCAATTGTGATTGAGTTCCTTGATTAAGGATCATTTGTTTGGAAAAAAGGTTACACTATTGTAGTTACATAATAGTTTTGTGGCAGTTGTTGATCAATTCCTTTCTAAGGAACACTGTATATATTACATTTAAATTATTTCTAAGAAAGATAGAGGGAGTGTGGAAAAAGAATATCAGATACCAAAAATGAAGTCTTGCAAGCAATATGACAAACAAATTGTATGAACTAATATATTTTATATTTTAAAGATACCAAATCTAATGAATCTTTAGGATATAGAATGTGTTAGTTTGGAAAGTGAAATGTTATATAGTGAAACAAAGAAATCCTCTATAACTGATTCCTTCATGTATGAGGCATTGTAAGTCTAGTGAGGCATTTTTGTTAGTGAGACACACATTAGCTAGTGATGCATCTTTGTTAGTGAGACAACACAACTAGTGAGACATTTGTAAAAAGAATTTCAAATAAACCAATCAGGCAATTTCGAGTGGTTTTATTTCCCGGGAGGGTTTCCACTCAAGAAATATTGTGTTATGAGTTTATGTGTTTTGATTAAGTAAAAATAGGTTTTGAAAGGACCCAAAACCTTGTACAATAACTCAAAAGGTATAGCAATAAAAGGCCCAGACACAACAGTGGATACCACCAACACAACAATGGGAACTACCACCAAAAAAACCACACCAAGGGAAAATAGTCCTCAACAAGGGAACTTATGATTTATATTTAGAGCCACCCTTGTAGGACCGAAGATTCATATCCAAAGGAGGAATGGATGACTTTGGTTTCTTTCCTTTCATAGTTGTCCATCCATCCTCCAACTTAGTAGCATCATTCTGCCAAACCCCTGAAGAAATAGAAGAAACCGCATGGCAGACCAGAGTAGAATCAACACCAAACAACACATTCTCCCTAGGAGAAACCGGTTTGGGTGAGCCCAAAGAAGTAGCAGACTGGACAACATGGTCAGCAGTTTGGACATCAGCAACAGTCATAACATCCTTAGACCCTATTGAATTAGCCATAACAGGCCGAGCCAAAACATCACCCGTCATAACACTGCATCCCACAGAAGCAAGAACCTCCTGAGAAGATCCCACAACCTGCTCTCTAACCACAACTGAAGATTTATTCATAGTATAATGCTCGGCAGAGACACCCGACCACCAAGAAGGTGGTCGTTTTGATTTTACCTTCTTAGATAAACATCGAGCAACCACATGGCCAGTCATGTGACATTTCCTATAGTGGAAGGGAATACCTTCATAATCCAGAGTCTGTAACCAAGAGCCCCGCGGAGAGGCCAAGAAAATCTTCTCAGGGAGACCCTTAGAAACATCCATCTCAACAAGGATGTGAGCAAATGAAGAACATTAGAGGTTGTCGAATCCACGATTTGGAAATCCCCAAGAGCATAATTTATTTATGTGTGTTATGAGTTTATGTGTTGTTTTATCTCTATAATTTGTTTGTTTGTGTTATGCCATTTAGTTTTACAATCTGCTCTATTATAATCACTACTTTCATACAACTCTTGAATGCCTCAGGTGTATGATAAAAAGTGTTCTTGATGTTTCTAGTTGATATTTGATCTGCGTACATAATGTATTAGTGTCCACATCCATCATGATTGATTATGATTAAACAGTCTTGACATCTTCACAATTGTTTACCAAAGTCTATTTTAAGCTTTGTTGAAATTGGTATACCATTGATTCACCCCACCTCCCTTCCCAGTGGTATCATACTCCAATGTATCATTTATAATATTATGAGAGTAAATCAACTATGAATATCCACAAAAAAAAATCATTCATTATATGTCATATATTACCTATTATGTTAAGCAAAGTTTAGCATGAAGTTTTTTAAAACATAGAAGTCATTTATAACATTATGAGAGTATATAATAACTAAAAATGAGGAGGAAGATAACAATCAAGGACAATTAGATTAGGATCGGATGCAGAAATGTCATGCGTGATGTCATGCGTGAGTAGGAGCGGACGTAGAGCAAGCATGAGCAGGCACAAGCAGGAGAAGAGTAGAGCTAGGGCAGAGCGGGCGTAGATCAAGCACGAGCAGGTGTAGATTGGGCGCAAGTAGGAGTAGAGTAGGTGGGACTAGAGCAACAAGGGTCTCTAGTTTTGAAGAGGAGAGTGAAGAAGAGGAGAGTGAATATGTAGACGGTGATGGTGACCCATATGTGGTTTTGCGGGGTTTCTTGGTGGGAGGCTGCAGATCTCATGCTGGGAGCTTTCTCCCTTCTATCCTGGAGCTTCTTGAGCCTAGGGCCAGGGTATTCTTAGGTGGCATGGGCTTGAGGGGGGTTTTCCTCCCATTCTCTTTGATCAGGAGACACTCTATTTTACATCCAAATTCTAGAGATGGTGGGTGGCTGTGCTGGATCCTCTTATGGGATCCTTTTGTGATGCCCTCTTCCTGGGACCCTCTCATGTGGGCCTCTTTCTGGGGTTTTCATCTCTCTTCTTTTGTGTGGGAGAGTGGTGATGGCTATTCTAGTGCTGTTCAGAGAAGTATCCCTATTGAGGTGGGGTTTCTCTCTCATGCTCTTTGGTAGCTGAAGGCATCTCCGCTTCTTTACTCCTCTTCCCTATTTTCTATTGAGGTGGAAGACCTTTTCAAGGGGAAGGCTTCTTTCCCTCTTAATAATTCTTTCCTACTTCTTATCAAGGTGGAAGTTCCTTTTGAGGTGGAGGCTCAGCCTATTGAAGTGGCTCGTTGCTGGATGAAAGAGGTGGGATGGAGTACTGTTGGTGAGCTCGGCCTTGGCTTGAGGGATTTAGATCTATCTAAGATCTTTACTGGTTCTTTCTTTTTCCAGGCAGGTTGTGGTTCAGAGGTTTGGGGATTTATCCTTATCCCCATCTCCTTGTTGAAGGTTGGGGGAACCTTTCAAAACCCTGAAATCATGGTGCAACTCAAGTTTAACGTGCTTATATGTCTAAGCTGCTATTTTTTCTATGATCTGGTTCTGACAGTTGGTTATTGTAAGGGGAATCCTCTCTATCCTTATGAGGGTTTTGGGTCCCTAGTTAAAACCCAGCCTGGTTATGGGAGCCATCAAAACCCTTATTTCCGATTTAGGGAGCTTGAAAAGCCTAGCTATTTGAAGGTCATGTAAAGTGTAGGCTTTACACTATTGGTTTGGGCAGCATGAGTTCTAATGTGTTTCTTCCTTTTTGCTGCTGTTGTTCTGCTGGTTTAGAGCTGCTAGTGGCTCTACTGGCTTTCTATGCTGGGGGGGCTCTTTAAGGTTTATTTTTTTTCCCCCAACTGTCTCACCTAGTTTTGTTCTAATTCTTCCTATCTTCTTTAAATATTGCATAGGGTTACAGTTCCCTTAAAAAACTGAATGTATATGGTTTCGGGGCCCATTCAAAACCCATTTTTCCATTAATCAGAACATTATGAGAGTATATCAACTATGAATATCCACAAAAAAAATTCATTCATTATATGTCATACATTACCTATTATGTTAAACAAAGTTTATGATGAAGTTTTTTAAAACATAGAAGTATCTTGTAAAAGTTGGGAAATCCAAATAAAATAGTACCATTTGTAGAGCCCATCACCTATTACAATTATGGAGTTCACTAAATATTGTTACAAATTTGAAAGGCTAGCTCTATCATCCAAATCCATTTTGAGAGACCAAGCTCATGAAATTTTTGTACCTCAAGTGTCTGATGCAAGAGCACCTAGGGGTGTAGGACAATAATGCATCTCCCAAAGTATTTATTTATTTATTTTCTATTATGGTTAGGAGAATAAACATAAATGGAAGCACCAATAGGTCTCCATGTACCTAGTAAAGTGGATGTTATAAAGCGTGAATAATTTTTTGGGTGCATATTAGGGTTTCAAGGATCTCACAATTGAATTTAGAGCATTAAAGATAGTGAAGTTTGTATTTATTTTTGCCAAATTTTGTTATGTTTTTCAAGATGCATGAGGGATTCAAGGGTTAAAGTTGTCAGACCTAAGAGGTAGCTGAATTTTTTAGAGCACTTTGGGCAAAATTTGACCCTTTTATCACTTCAAAAGGCCCAAAACGTAAGGATTGATTGTCAAATTGTTGAATTTTGAAATTTTTGTTAGGGAAATTTAATAAATCACTATTTTATCAACCATACAAATCCACACTTGGCCATAGAGATTGTACTGTATGGATAACTTGTAGTTTGTGGAAACAAAACTTTCCCAAGCAAAATATTTTGCAGTAAACTTGACATACTCTTGAGTATATACCCTTTTATGTGCTTGTGTACTCTTTTCCTATGTCAACCTTTTTTAGGGTAGGTTTGGCTAACAATACTACAAATGATTTGTATCAGTATATTGTCACTTGGTACAATATTTTATAATGTTTTGTGTCAAGCACTATTTGGATCTGGTCATGGTCATATTTGTAACCCTCGGCTACTTCAAAGGAGCTAAACTTGTATGCAATATATGCTCAACCACCTCTCAACCACCACCCATAGTGTACCAACCCACCACTTTCTTGGGAGCGCTTCAACAACTACGCATTCATCCCTTGCTTGAGAGTGCATTTGGTCCATAATGTGATGCCACTTCATAATCTCAAATTACTTCTTTTCCACCTACAAAGGCAATTATTTCCTCTTCTTTGATTGAGATTCTCATTCCTATTAAGAGGGATAATCCATCTATTATTGGTTCATTGAGAACTTCTAATGGTTCATTGAAACAAGTCTCTAATTATCTTCCACATTTAGGATTACTATTCATCAAGCATTGCATCTTTGTTTGTGGAGTCCCAATTTTAAATTTGTAGGACACATTGGAGGGTTTATCTCTCTTATTTAATGACTATCATGGCCCAACTATTGTCTCTTCATCTTTGTGTTGGGAGATAGTTTCATTTTAGTTTTTGTTTGTTCTTGGTTTGTCACCTTCTATTGGGACTAGGCATGCACCTAGTTTGATTGTGGCATCATCATCTATGAAGATCTTGGCAACAAATGAGCACATTCAAGAGACATCATCATATATTTGGATTCTTCTTCCTACTGATTCCTATCTAGAATAAGAATGATTTCTGCACTTGGGTTATCTTCCTCCCAAAGGAAGAAATGTTGTTTGTAGGCATTGGAGTGTGTTTTTTCTTCAAACGGTTGCCTTTTTTGTAAGATATTACACATTGTGGGAGGATATATAGTCTCTCTATTTCCCTCTTATTGGGGGTTCAATGATAATGTTTCCATGATGGATGCATTCCTTGTGGGTATCATTGAGTCGTCTATGCATCATCCTTGTTTTCACCTTTCCTCTCTTTTAGAGAGGAATTTTTTACAAATTGGTATCATCCTTTTCTTTATTTGTGAGAGATTTGTATTGTATATGGAAACCTATAATAGCCTAGTAGTTGAGACCTATAATAATCTTACATTATTTTCATAATAATCTACTCCCTATGTTGCACTTTAGGGGGGCATTGGTATGAGAAAGTTTTATTAATTAGTAAAGGTGTTGCACTTAGCTTGTTCCTAGTAGGGGTCCTAAGTGATCTTTTAGAAGTATTAGTTGTCTAGATAAGATCTTATCATATCTTATCTTGGTGACTTTTATTTTTTTTCTAGTTACCTGAGTCATTTAATATGTATTTGAGACAGTTGTCTCATAACATAGGATTAAAATGTGTCATATTCTTGTCTAATCTTATCCATCAACCTTGTCTTTACAAGAAATAAATCTGACTATACTTGTATTGTTTTGGATTAAGGTAAAATCATGTTTTGAAGGGCCCCTGAAACCTTGTACATCACTAAAACTAAGGATAAGGCATTGAAGCTCCCCTAAAACAAAAAACAAATAGACCAGCCAGAGATGTCAGCCAACCATCAAAACAAAGAACATCGCTGCAAAAGATAGAAGCATTCTTAATTGACAACTCAAAACCCAAAACCCAAAATTAGGATTTACTTTTAGTCCCCTTATTGTGGGACCAAAGAGACATTTCAAACAAGGGTGAGGACCTTTTAGATTTTTTTCCATTTACCTCAGTCCATCCATCTTCCACTTTAGCAACCTCAATCTGCCACATCAGAACAAACCCTCCCCCAACACCCACAACAAGGAGGAAATCAACAACACTAGCAGAGCCAGCATCAGAAGTCGAACCAACAAAAGTCTTGTTACTATCTAACATAGAACTCTCCACATTAATTCTAGCAGCTCCAACAACAACCATCTCTTCCCCTTGGAGTAGGGGGATAGGGGGAGATCCAGCTGAAACATCTGCAACTAGCATTGGGTTAGTCATAGTAATTCTAGTAGAAGCAACAATAGTCTTCACATCCCCAACACATAAAGGTCCAAGGATAGTTCCAGCAGAATCCTTAGTAGGAGCCACACCAGAGGTCATTTCAGAGATGACAACAATAGTATCAGCATGACTAGCATTAGAAGCTAGAATGACGAGAGTAGAAGCACCTAACTTCCCCTTATCTAAAGAGAGTTTATCAACCATATAATGCTGAGAAGAGGCACCAATCCATCATGAAGCGGGCTTCTTTGATTTCCTCTTCTCAATATCACATTTAGCAACAACATTTCCTATTTTGAAACATCTCCTACATCTGAAGGGGATACCTTCATAATCCAACGGCTATATCCAACAACCCTTAGGATATATCATCTTGATTTTCTCAGGTAGGCCCTTAGAAGTATTAATGTCCACAAGGATACGAGCGTAGGTAGAATGAAAGAGGTCATATGAGTTCTCATCTACCATCAAAAAATATCCCAGCACCCCACCCACTTCCTCCAACATTAAATCCATCCACTAATCAAGAGGGATATTGGGGATTCTCACCCACAGGGGCATCTTTCTAAAGGTCTCAGAGGTTGGGTCAAAATCTGGATGCCAGGGCTTAACCATTAATGGGAAGCAATCCTCCCAACTAAAAAAGTGATCACACAGAATAATACTTATATCTTCAGTTGCTTCAAACTTAGCAATGAAGAAACCCTTAGCCATAGGGTAAAGATGGATAGAACCAGAGACAATGGGTTCCCAATGCTTAGAAATCCAAGCATGGAGCCCAAGAATCTAGGCCAATGCCCCTTAAATCTAAAAATCACTGCATTAGCAGAGAGGTCAGAGACAATGTCTAGCATCTCAGTAAAAAATTCCCCCCCTAACTCTACGACAACAAGATTACAAATTGGGAAAGGTTTAGATTCAACAGAGGGCTTAGGACCAAGGGTAAACCCCTTGCCACCACCACTACTTAAGCAATCAGCATAGGAGCCCTTATTTTTCCTAGCAAAGGCACTCCTGGATGAGGAATGACCTAAGTTAGATCCTCCCCCAACAAGAGACACAACTTCACCTGTAGGAACAGTGGCCGTCTCAGGCAGAGAAGCCCCTAGTGGGCCATCTCTATGCTGAGGATTAGGGGAGACAACATTCCTGTGCACAAAAACCATGGGATCCTCACAGATAGGAGGCGACTATGAGAGGGAAGAAACTCTCCCCAAATCCCCCAACACAGGCACATACACATTATGTGTGCACGAAGAGATGAATTTTCCATGGGTGGGAGCAGTTTGAACAAGCACCATTATCCTTGTACTTGTATTGTTGAAGCAAGCTATTCTTTCCATTTTATCTCTCGTAAAAGATATTTTGGTGTTGCAGATTATCTTAGGGCATTTGGGAGTTCACCATTAACTCCTACAATTTGGTTGTATAAAGTTATTATCTTTTATTTAATTGTGTAGGAAAATCTAGTTTTGTGTATAGTTTACAAATGTATTCTCTTCTTCCTTGTAAACTTAGTATCTCTTATCCTCATTAGTCTATGAGTACAACTAACTCCTACCATGCTTATATGATCTAATAATGAGATTCATAACATATCATATATGATTTTGAAATTTATCACTTTTGAAAATCTTAAAACTATTTTGCATTTATTACATGTGTATGTAAGTAATTGGATTCACTTATTGGGGATAAGACTACTATTACTTTTGGTTGCATATGCAAGAAACTTTCATCTTATTTTGAAGTCTTAGAGGCCTAGATACAACCATCACTAAAATGATACTTAGTAATTTATTTAGGACTTCATGGTGTATTGAGTACAATTTTTAGGGCCTTGAGATTATCCCTTCACTTATCATTAATTGTTATATCTTGAAGACCTCAAGGAATGCCCTTTGGCATAGTAGAGCCTAAATTAGGAGTTACCCATTCTTATTACTTAGTCTTTGTGTCATTATTCAATTATAAATTTAATACATAACCCTTGATGATATTGCTTGACCATGTATTTTGGGGGTCTTTAGGATTCATGGAGCTATATGTCTGAGAACCAATGCCTCCCTTCAATGGAATCCCTCTATTAGATCCTTTGGCGTATTTTATGATATATATTTTAGTGATTGTGTAGTAGGTTCTTTTACATTATCTATTGAGAAATCATACGACTTAGGCATCCTAAGGATGAAGAACAAAATGGAGATTCTTACAATTTTTATTTGGTATTGTGAGGATATTGTGTTATTAATTTATACATTTTTTTCCATTTAGCATACTACTACACATGATAAAAAGCATACATACAAATTTAAGAGATTCTGAGCATGATATTTCAACTTACGTGACTATCTAGGATGGTGTGTTAATACTGATGCACAATGTTTAAACCATAAGATAATAATATTAAAATATTCTACAATCTTTTGTTGCATGAAACTCTACCTCATCCTTCACCAAGTGGAATTTTGGCACATTGTTGTACAATGTATGATGGCAAGGTGGTCCAATGCTTCATCTAAGGATTTTTATTACTGTGTTACACTTATTTTCATGAAAATTAATTAGTTTTCAAATTATTTTTGTATATTCCTCGGCTCGTTCTTTTGTCACTTCTTTTAGAGAGTTATCACAATGGTTTGTTAAACATTTTGACAACAATGGTTAGCGTAAGACATCTATCACACAAGTTGTGCAACGTAAACAAGAACATGGACCAATTTAAGATTAAATAATATTATTTCAAGATGTGATTACAAATCTAAGATCTGCATTATAGGATGTTGAGACTCAATGCATTTTTATTCACTTTTTACTTTCTCTCATCAAATGAAAAGTTTTTTTAAATCATTAATTTCATATTTATGTGCTAGGCATACCTAATGATGATCATCGTGCACATACTAAACCAAAGCAATTTAGAAAATTCACTACACTAAAATTGTTAGAGTAATAAAATGTTTTCTTATTAATTAAATCATGTTTGATTTAATTACAAATCACTTATTATCTTTATGCTTAAGCAAAACTTTAGGCATATAATAATTAATTGCTTTATTAATTATTATTGTGCAACCTAGGTTTTCATATCTCCTTTTATAAGGATTGATCTCCTTTGTATTCATAACAAATTATTCATTATTAAATTGCAAAATTTTTTTTGCACATCAAGAATGTCTCCTCTTTCATGGATCCATGCATTCAAGCCTCTCTAGCTTCTTGCTTCTCTCTCTTTTTGTGACAAGTGTTTGCATGTAGGTGTTCTTGGGAGTTGTGGGTTGTTTACTCATCAAGTCCAATATGGTATCAGAGCTTCAAATCTGTTTCCCCCTATCCTTTTCTTGAGATATTTGGTCGTGTTCGTCAGATCTAAGTTTTCAGAGGGTTTTCTATTGGATCTGGGAGGACCTCTCTTTCTGATCATCTTGGTTTCAAACAGACCTCACAATTGCATTTAGAGCATCCAAGAACCTCTAGATCCATATCAAATTTGTCCAATTTTTTCATGCCAGGCTGTATGACCCTGTCACGCTAATCGAGACAAAAATTATACCGCCCTAGCACACAAATCGAGGCAAAATTTTTACTACCCTTGGCACACAAATTGAGGCAAAAAATTTACTTCCCCTAGCACACAAAGCAAGGTAAAAATTGAATGCCTTGACACACAAATTGAGATAAAAGCCATACGACCTAGCACGCATCCTGAGGTGTGCATGCAATTTTGCAAAAAAATTAAAAAAAAATTTGTGCGGCAACAACCATTTGGTCGTCAAATTTAAGCCCAGGCGGATGCAGTCTCAGCCCTTGGTCATATGGTGACTAGGGGCCCAATTTTTTAGCCCCATGGACCTTTTTGCTATGAAGTGTTGACGTCAGCACTTGTCAGCACTCCTAGACACCATTTTTGGGCCCTTCAACATACCTTTGGTTTTTTGCTTATAACTTGAGCATACGGTGTCAAAATCGAGCAAACGAGATATCGTCAGAAAGCTGGTTCTGAGCTCTATCCAAATTTGGATGTTTGAATTTATGATTTTGCATTTTTTATGGTGTTTTTTTACTGTCAAAGATAGATGTTTAGTTTTGCACTTTGGGAGCTTTATCTTGCGCATCCGAACTCCGTTTTGGGCAATCGATATATCGTTGGAAAGCTTGTTCTATAATCTTTCCAGTTCTATGTGTTATTTTTCCAGATTCTACTTCAGGTACATTTTGTTCTGATTCTTGCATTTTTGCAATCTGGTGGATATCTTGGATGTTTCAGGTCCTGAGATCTTTTCCTTTTGAGGGATGGCTTGTCTTAGGATTTTCTTTTGTTTCAGCAGCTTTCGCTCTTCTTTGAGCAATGTATACTTCACTTTTGTAGCATTCTTTTATGCACACGCACTAAGATAAAGTGTCATTTTATTGCATGTATGGGATCTTGCACATGTTCGTGCTCTTTGTACTCGCACTCCATTATAAAGTGCCAGGGGGGTTTGATGTTTGCCTTGGATTTCCATCTACTTTTGTCATGTGAGCATTCCTCCAACGACATTAGCCTCAGGTATCTTTATTTGTGTTTGTACTCTCTATGCACCTTCAATGTTTCAGATTCATCTTCATCATGCAGTTCATATTGGATGATTTTTTCAGTGTGCCTGTCATTACTCCCTTGTCAGCATTATGGGGGGTTTCTACTATTGGTTCTACTGCTTCCTTGGTTCGATAGTGTGAGCTATGTATTCAGTATTTGATTCTATGTACTAGACGGATGCAGTGGTCTGGATACCTATGCATTCCGGTGAGATGGATCATTTACCATATGGACACTCTTCTCTTTCCTATTTTTTGGATGCACTCTTCCAGCTTTGATTGATCAACTCTTCAGACTCTTGATGTTTTTATGCCATATGTATTTTTGAGTTCAGGTGTTTGCCTTTGTTTTCCTCCTGATTCGAGTAGTGTCATTTGAGGGAACTCGTGCAGATTACAGTATTCTATATCTTCGACTTCATTTGTTTGCCTTTGTTTGCCACCTGATTCGAGTAGTGTCATTTGAAAGCACTCATGCAAATTACAGTCTTCTCTACCTGGTCATATTTCAGTGGAGGATCTTCAGATCATCAGTTACTTCTTGACAAAGTTTGCAACTTCTTGCTTCAGCGATGTTGTACATGTTCATCCTTCTTCCCGTTTTTTTGAACATTCCTAGTTTTGGAGGCTTCTTTAGTCCTTTAGACTAGTCTTCATCTCTTTTTGCAGTAGAGTTTTTCCCTTGTGGTTTTCTCTATTTCTCCGCTTTATAGAGAATCTCTTTTGTACTTGGCTACCTTATCATACATTTTGTTGTTGGGACCCATTTGCTTTCAATTGTTCTTTCTAAGTTTTTAGCTTCTCCCAAAGTTCATCTTAACCGGGGGTTGTTAGAGTAATAAAGTGTTTTCTTAGTAATTAAATCATGTTTGATTTAATTACTAAGTCACTTATTATCTCTTTATGCTTAAGATAAACTTTAGGCATATAATAATTAATTTCTTTATTAATTATTATTGTGCAACATAGGTTTTACCTTTTTAAGTTTTCAGATCTCCTTTTATAAGGATTGATCTCATTTGTATTCGTAACAGATTATTCATTATTGAATTGCAAATTTTATTTTTGCACATAAAAAATGTCTCATCTTTCATGGATCCATGCGTTCAGGCCTCTCTAGCTTCTTGCTTCTCTCTCTCTCTCTCTCTCTCTCTTTCTGTGATAGGTGTTTGCATGCAGGTGTTCTTGAGAGTTGTGAGTTGTTTACTCAGCAACTCCAATATGAGATCAATCCTTATAAAAGAAGATCTGAAAACCTAAAAAGGTAAAATCTAGGTTGCACAATAATAATTAATAAAATAATTAATTATTATATGCTTAAAGTTTAGCTTAAGCATAAAGAGATAATAAGTGACTTAGTAATTAAATCAAACATGATTTAATTAATAAGAAAATATTTTATTGCTTTAACACCCCCCCTTAAGATAAACTTTGGGAGAAGCTAAAAACCTAAAAAGAACAATTGAAAGCAAATGGGTCCCGACAACAAAAGGTCTAATCAGATACCCAAGTACAAAACAGATTCTCTATAAAGCAGAGAAATAGAGAAAATCACATGGGAAAAACTCTACTCCAAAAAGAGACGAAAACTAGTCTGAAGGACTAAAGAAGCCTCCAAAACTAGGAATGTTCCAAAAAATAGGAACAAGAATGAACATGTACAACATCACTGAAGCAAGAAGCTGCAAACTCTATCAAGAAGTGACTGATGATCTGAAGATCCTCCACTAAAATATGACCAGATAGAGAAGATTGTAATCTGCATGAGTGCCCTCAAATGACACTACTCAAATCAAGAGGCAAACAAAGGCAAACAACTGAAGTTGAAGATACATAATACTGTAATCTGATACCATATTGGAGTTGATGAGTAAACAACCCACAACTCCCAAGAACACCTGCATGCAAACACCTATCACAGAAAGAGAGAGAAGAACGAAGCTAGAGAGGCCTGAATGCATGGATCCATGAAAGATGAGACATTCTTGATGTGCAAAAACAAAATTTGCAATTCAATAATGAATAATCTATTATGAATACAAATGAGATCAATCCTTATAAAAGGAGATCTGAAAACCTAAAAAGGTAAAATCTAGGTTGCACAATGATAATTAATAAAGCAATTAATTATTATATGCCTAAATCGCCTCCAATTATGATATTAAAACACTTCAAAACAAAATGATACCATTTCATTACCTCTTGTCAAATCAATGGATCTTGCTAAGCTTACACCACACAAGGCAAGTAATTTTGTTCGTATCATCAAACAAATAGTTGCATTACATTTCAAGCATGGATTTTAAGATCTTATAAACAAAGGAAAGATAAACATTAAACACCCTCATAGACCCACTTCTCCACTTAATTAGTTTAATATTATGAAAATAAATGATGTGCATCTAGAGATTGTTCATGTTCCCCATATCACACCCAATGAGGAAATTATACAAGAAAAAAGAAACCAAAATAATACAACATTGATAAACCAGTTCTTCTAGAGCATACATCTCTAAGGGTTCTTGCATCCCACTCTTGTTCATGGGGCATCAATCATGTTTATACATATTCCAAGTATATTATGCACACAATTGGTGGGAATGGTTTCATTAGTTATATCTTTCAATTCCTCATTGCCTCACATTGTGTTTTTCCTTCAATACTTTTTCCATTTATGTTATGTCAATAATGTTTACCTTGTGTATTGTTACACTTTAATCATTTATCTATGTCTAACATCTCTCTTTTCTTATTATGCATGTTTCCTATCATGGTCTATACTTTGATTCTCCACTTTAAGGACATCTTTGTCATACTATTTTTCATGTTTGGAGTCTATGCTTCCTTATATTTCATGTATTGGTTGCCGTACTAGGTTTTCATTTGTTCTTTTCTACATACCTTCAATTCTTATGGTTGTTTGTATTCTAACATACCACTTTGGTTTATGATGCAGGGGCATCCAAGGTTAAGACAGGGCATTCTGTGTCCTCGGTGAAACTACATGGAGTGTTTGTATTTTGGCCGGTGTTACTCAGTTGTAGCCTTGACCGATGGTCTCGGTCATTGTAGGAAGCTCGGTCACTGAAGGAACTCGGTATCTCTGGCGCTCGGTGACATTGTTACTCGGTCATGCCTGCGGTGCTCGGTCGACACTGGTGCTTGGCAATGTTTGGTGTGCTCGGTGATTTTACTGTCACTCGGTAGTTCTGACTTACCGACTAGAGTCTGTGTGATTTGTTGAGCTGACTTGGTGAATTTATTGTTAGTAACCATTGTCTTGGGCCGACATGCAGAATTAAATGTTTGTATACATTTGTAAGCCAACTTGTATGACATTTAATTATTTGTTTTAGGGAGTTAAGGGTTTCATCTTGCCGACTTGTGGCTAATGATTAGTATTTAAGGAGGGCTTGGGTAGATGTTAGAGGACAAAATTTTGGGAGATTTGGAGGACTTAGACAACAGAGCAGATCTGAATGTCAGATGTGAAGATTGAGAGCGAAGTTGTGGAAAAGTTCTTGATGTCCTTGCAGATCGGATTGTAATCTGATAGTTGTTTGTAGCAGAGCTAGGGGTTTGCACACTTGGGAACAAGGAGATTGCTTGGAGGCTTGCGAGCTCAAGTTCAGATCTGCCTTAGGGTTTCCATCAACTTCTGATTGTCTTCAGAGCTCAACTAGCTGAGATTGTATTGGATCTGGTTGTGGATCTTGCAGAATTGTTTTCTGATTGTAATTGGCCCTAACTCGGAAGGCCTTATAGCCGGACATGTTAATGAAAATCAGAGTTAAACAATTATTTTATGTTGCATTGTTGAGTAATCCGCTGTGTAATTCTGTTGGCTGCAAGGTTTGGATTGTCCTTCATTGGATCCACCTACCTTGACTGCATTAGTTTATCACTTTTTCCTTCTATGCATGCTTTCATGATCTTATGTTTTTATGATCCATGTCATTTCTATGTTCATTATGCTACACGCTTGTGATGCCTTCTACATTCCATGATTACTATGATACAAGCATTTTGATTGTATATCATATTCTATCTCATAATTACAAATTTAAAACCCCTGTCATGACCCTATCTCATGCATCCAATTGATATTATTATAGTCCTTATATTTCTTCTTAAGGTCATCTTCATCTTATTATTTTGCTCATATTGGGGGGCAATCATCCAAATACATATATTTTCATTTTGTTATCCTACTTTTGCTTGCACATTTATTTCCTCACTTCATTACATTCTTGATATATGTACATGTTCATGGACGATTTCCCTATACAGAGGGCAACATATGCCTTGATGCATATCCCTTTTTTTTATATTTTTAATCTTACAAGCATCTTAATATACGACCCTACATCATTACATGATTATCTTATTGCATCTTATGCCATTTCTTGGTATTTTCAATCATTACTATCATTGTGTATTGTTTTCCTTCAAGTCTAATTCTTCACATTCTTTGTATGCAACCAATTGGAGGGGGATTGTGTATTGCTAGTAATAATTTACATGGTCCTGATTCTAAAAAGTACCTTATGCTAAACATATTCCTCACCATATTTAAACAAAACTATATCACATTACATGCTTGCATCATAAAGATCTATCACATGACTATATTGCATAGAGATTAATCACAAGGCTACATTGTATATAGATTATCAAATGATCACATTGCATGGATCTATATATCATATTACCACATCAAGTAGAGTAATTTCGTATCACCTTTTGAAAAGTTGGAGGTTTCTCTCCCTTTGCTCCCACTCATTATTTTTCTTCATAGACAATTGAAGCAACATGTAATTTGTGCCTATTTCAATTTTGTGACAAAAGCAACTCACCGTGTATCCTTGTTTGTTTTGATAAATTTGATGAGGCACTCATTTTGAAGAGAATATAAGAAGAATCTAAGCAGAATAAGTTGCTTAATAGAAATCATTATCATTTTTATGAATGCCTAAATCTCTAGTTTTCATTTAGCTAAGAATGTCCATACACTTTTTTTAATGCATGTTTATTTTAGATTTACACACCTCAAAGTGGGGGGCAAAATGTCACAACAAATTGACATCATTCATGTCATTTCCCATTTAGTTTTGTATCAACATTGATGTTAACATCTTAATGCAATAATATATTGACAAGTGTCTCTCTCTTGTGCTAAGTATAGCTCATGACACAATACCTTTCCATATTTGTTTCACTCTTATTTACATTTATTCTCATACATTACACCCTTGTTTCAACATTTCCATATATTTACTTCCTACCTCAAGATTATCACTTAATGATTCTTCTGTACATTTCTTAGGATCAATCTTCAAGGGTGTGGGATTAAACCCCAAATTCTATCTTCCAAATCCAAATTCTATGATTCCTAGCCCTTTCTTCTAGCCATTGTGAGATGAATGAATAGACAATAGTGTAATATGTAATTAAAAACTTCCTATGTGCAATTATTTTGTAAGAGAAAAAAGTCATTACTATGGCACTGATTTTTAGTGACAAAATCTGCATAATCTACATCTTGTTGAATATCGTACTTGATATTCTTTGTTATTATTAATCTAAGAAACCAAGCAAATAAACCTAGATGAACATGATCACCTTTTAAGTTATAATATCCCCAAGTAGTATGCCTAGATACCACCTTGACAATCTAGATATTAAAAAGTAGACTTATTCATTCTGAAGTGCACATTAATAGTTCAGATTCACATGGAAAATAATATCCACAAGCACTCAACATCAATCTAGCAAACTTTTGAAACAACTCGATTCAAATTTCATTGTTCTATTAAATTAATGAATATTGAATTACAAGTTATGATTAAAACAACAAACAACTATCTATTGACTATTGAAGTCGACTATAACCTCTATTTTATGTTCTTTCAATATTTTTAAATTTTATTACACGATCTTTGTACAACTCAAAATTTGATTAAATAATTGTCATATTCATTAAACCCAATTTTAATAAAGAAATCCATTTATCTTTTTATATCGATACCTTCAAATCTTCTCCAACCCAAATCAACTAGAACATGTGCTTCAATTTAATGTCGTCTCTCTGTCAATTACTCATTAGCTAGAGTAAAGTCGCCATGCCTATCGAGCCTTATTGATGAAACCCAGAAAGATTATCCAACTTCTTATCTCAATAATGAATGTCTCAAAACAATATGCAAATAATAATATAACAACTATAAATTAAAGCTTACAATGGCTCCCACTGTTGCATCAATTTTGAATAGAGCACCCACTACAACAATCATTGACCCTGCCTTTGCTTCGGCCCTTGCGATGGATTCAATGTCTTTGCCTCCTGTGCTTGTGAGCTCTGGCTCTCATGTGAACACTTTTGAGCCTTTTCTATCGCGGTTGGGTCTGGGTTACATGCTTCCTCTACAACTCCCATTGTTTTTATGGTGGGTGATTCTACCCCACCGGTTAAGACTACTTGTGAGGAGGTTTTTCCCTATGCTATGGGTGTTGGGGTCCCCCTTTCTAAGGTTTTTTTCCACTGACAATGGGCAAAGCTTTGGTTGTGTTTCTAGATCTACTGTTGCTCATCCTTCCAATGGGAGATCTCATCCTCTTCCTTGTGCCAAGACCTCCCCTTTTGTGGTTTATGGCCAAGACCTAGTGGAAAATGTGGATTTCGTCACATTTTCGACCAACACAAGTTGGTGTGTAGATTTGCTGGTCTCTAGTCTTCTCTCCCGCATCTTCATCGTTGGGTGATATATTCTTGGAAGCCCTTAGTTGCTAGTAACATTGAGCTCTTCCCTTGTGCTAAGGATTTTTTATTGCTTCTTTGGCTTCTTATGATCGTGACTTCGTGAGCAAGTTGTGAGCTTAAGGAGTTAACTCTCTCTTGGCCAAACCTTGGACACCTTTAACCTTCTTATTGGACCACTCAATTTGCATCTAATGTGGATTCATCTTCCCAATCTTTCCCTTCATTTTTGGGAGGATTCTTGTTATGAGGCCACTCACAACTCAATCAATTGCTCCTTGAAGGTTGATGATACCACTTCATTCATGGGTTATTGTACTTTTGCATACATTTTGATCGATATTGACACCTCCATGCTTCTTCCTAGGGATATGTTTCGCATGGTTGGGGATAGGCCATGGATTCAATCGTTGGATTATGAGGGCCTCCCCATTCATTGTCGTCGATGCTTCTCAACTATTCACTTGGCCACAGATTATTCTCTCTTGCATCGTGAAGGCTCTACTCCTTGGTGGAAGTACACTAATGGTAGTCACTTGATGGTCCAAGCTTCTAATTCTTCTTTTGATGAGTCTTCCCAAAATGATAATGACTTCTCCTAGGATGTTCATGTGCCTCTAGTTGCTAGTGTGATCTCTTTGTGCCCTTTGGTCCCTATTGGGGAACCTCTTGCTCTGTGCGTGCATCCTACTCTGCACGGTGCTGCTGTTTAGCCCCAACCTTCAATGGGAGATGCTCATCCTCTTCCACGTACTTTGTGTGTTGAAAGGCTATTTACGGGGGTCCCCCCTCATATTTCCCCTTGTTTTGGTGTTCCTGATGACAGTATTGCATTGACTATTGTTAGCTGACAGATGAGAGGTCATAGTCCCCTCTTCCCAAACTCTTCCCCGAGTAGTGGGTTTGAATTCTATTCACTCTTGATGTGGGTTGTTTGTAGTCTATTGTGGTTTGTTCTTGTCTAGTAAGTGGTCTATCAACAACCTGTGTAATGTTGTAAGTGACCTGTGTTTGACATTTATTTCTTTGCCTTAGCTTTTGTTTATAAAAGATCAACATCCTAATTTACTATTTTTATTAATAAAAAACAATATGAAAATAATATCAAATTTAAACAACCTGAACTTAAAAACATTATTTGTTGATACTCAAGCATGTAAATTTACTTTGTCAAAAACTTCATAAAAAGGAATTCCCACTTCATACGAGTAAATATAATTCACAAAAATCAACCATGCAAAACTAATGAGATGAGAAACCAAGTTCTTCTGAGCGCAAGAGATAAGAGGGAAAAAAGCTTTTTTATTTTATGTTTATAATGCCATAAGATTATTCTTATAATACTTACCGCTCCATAAATTGACCCACGAATTCTCTAGGAATGGACCTTCCTTTCTGATCAAGGGTAAGGAAGGCAGTCAAATTCAAAGGAAAAACACAGTACAAAGGCTCATATATTTCAAGGAGGCAAATTTAGGCAATACTCGTGATCATTTCTTTTAATTTTCAAGAGATTTTAAGGCAGAGGGGGAGAGAACTGCATTAAAGAAAAAACACAAAAGGCTTAGTAACTATAATTGTCATCCATATAATTAGAATCTTGTGGTGACTATTTATGAACTTTATACTTGCAACGTTTGATTTTTCTTAAAGAGGCCATATGAACTGGTTTCTTCTATTCAATCCCTTCATACCTCTATTTTACAATTCATTTAAAAAGAATAATCCTATTACACATCAACTTATAAATTCTCATAACTAAGCACATAATTATTTATGAACAAAACATAATTCTTTGTGGATACTCCCAAAGTTACTTAAAGCCCAGCCCACTTAACCAAATGATGCAAATGTGGAGTTAAGTGAACCATTTTCTTTTTGGGACCAATAAATATTGTGGGGAGCGTAAGTTCCAAAACATTAAAAAAAAAAGGAAAGAATATAGAACAAATTTCATTTGTCATTTAAACCAAAAATTATGGACAGAAAATCCATAGAAACAAACAATGACAGAGACCAGCAGAGCATTTGCATAAAAAATGTTGGATATTATCAAAAGGAGGATTGAAATATTCACGAAAAGAGATGGCATCGTCATGTTGAAGCCTATTTAAGACAACTATAAAGCACCAAAAAGGAGCTAAGAAAAATTAATACTAGAAGAGATGCCCTGAGCTGAAATCGGATGATGAAATAAAAAAACAGAGTTGAGAGGAAGCAATTAACTTATGCCCTTGCCACTATAAAATGCATTAAACGTTTTGAACTAAAAATGCTAAGCAAGAACATAAGCAAGAGTGTTCAAGAAACCAATTCAACAAATCCGGAAAAAGGCAAAAGAAACTCAGGTTCCTTGGTAAATAAAAACTATAATGCATATCGAAGTAGGTTGTATACAATAATGTTTGGCACAAACCAGATGCCCGCAGACACTGAACAGAATATAAATCTGAATCCAGGGACTGAGCACACTACCAGAACCATTCATATTGAGCATTAACAGCTTTCATGTTACTGGGAACCAAGGGCATGTAGCCATACAGAGTAACAAAATCATTGAGACATTTATTTCTCTGTTGACTGTGTCCTTTTAAGCTACTGATGCCACTTGAACCGATTTCAAACACTTTACCTGCCACATATACAAGAAACGTTAGATAAAATCATAGTCGGGTTCTTTCCCCGGTTCAAATAAAGTTTACAAGACAAAAGTTTATAAATGTTCCAAATTTGTGCTGTGTAAAACTAGAGAGAAAATAAGAAATGGTGTCAGGCTTCTTAATCAACAGTTTTAGGTGTTCCTTGAGATCCCTGGAGTTTGGGTATGTCCCCCATTAGACACTATTATGTGGTGTCCCTTGGATTCTTGTATAAAAAACCTAATTAGTTAAAAGTTTGTGATGCCTTGAGTTCTCTCTCCCTCTCTGTCTGTCCCCCTCATTGCATGGTACATTGCTTAATAAATGGTAGTCTCCATTGAACCTTAACTACATTGTCTTAGGGAAGTTAATTAGACCTTAAGGAAAAAAGAAATCCTGGTCCACAAATGCATCATTGAGTACAAACCCAGAATCTGATGCCTAAGAAACCCCTAATATTCTATTGAACTTGAATCATTCTATACAATTGAAAGGTGATGCAATTAATAAATAGTGTGTCTAAACAAACTGAGGCTTGCTTCCACAGTACCAGGCATATTACCACAAAGGCAACAAAATGGAAGACAGAAGAGTAGACAAGCAATGAAATGGGGAAAAAAAGTATAAGAGACGAGTTAAAGAAATCTATGTTTAAGCAGCTACACTCCTCAGGCTGAGGGGCATGTGCAAGAACAGTTTAACAAGCATTATGTCAAAACAATAATATCTTCATAATTAGAAAACTCTGAAAGAGTAGCCCCTCAAACATGACTTGTAAGTTCTAACCCTATGGGTGGTCAATGCTAGATGGCGCACTCTTCCCATATTCAAAAGATAGTGGATAAATTTTTACTTTAGCAAGAAAAAGAAAATTATATGAAAAATAGAAATTAATATTTGGAGTAGTATTCCCAAGTTCCCAACTCTGCAAAATAACATATTTTACAGTGTAAAGTGTAAATTGAAGAGCATACAGGAAATACTAAGAGGGGAGGGGGAGGATGAATCACTATTTCAAAACTTTTAAACTTTTAAATGCATAAACCACATAAACATAACAGAGCAACCATCAAAAAACGCTAACACCAGATTTCTCGTGAAAAATCCTATGGGTAAAAAAGACCACAGCATACAAAAGCTTTTATTAACAAAAATGGGCATCAACCCAAATTACAAAAGTGAGCACCAACTCACAGAGCATCAATCCTCTTGGAAGCACCAACCCCGAACACCGAAGCAAAAACTTCCGTTAGCTGAAGCACCAACCCTCTTCGAAGCACCAACTCCGAAAACTGAAGCACCAACCCCAGTTTGGGAGCACCAACTCTCGAAACACAGGTTTAGAAACAATATCTCTAATCTCCCCCAACAATATGTCTGTTCATAAAAGTCTGAGTCAAAAACACCATTCAACATTCTCATAGATCACGTTTTCCTCCTGATATAACAAAAAGAAAACTCCAGCTCCGACTCTATCATTTCAGCTCAAAAATGTTAATCTCAAATAATGTTCTTCACCGTTAAAAATCTGCAAGTTGAAAGGTCACGATTCTATGCTTTTTTCACACCTCCTTCACATGTCCAGCATACATATCCAGCTGCACCATCTTGCTCATAAATTATTATCACTCACTTAGAACGCTGTCCTGAGATATTCAATACACATCACCAGTTTTTTAGAGAAGAAAACCATGACTGCATTTTCCACATCTTCGCACGGTGATAAAAAAGAATCACGATATCAGCAAACAAAATGTTTCTCAGCCCAATATGCATAGACACTTCCAAACATAAACAGCTGAAGAAAAGAAAGGCTTTTCTTTTAAAACGCACAACTTTAATAATATATTCAAAATGGCTCCATATATAGCAATCATTTATGCACACTTCTTACACCACAGAAACATCATTCAAAATGCATGACTACTTGCCTAGCACCTGTCACTCATGCTCGTATTAGCCAGAAAGGATGTCGTTTTTAAAAAAAAACATGCACAGTCATTAAATGCTAAATAACGCATCTTTACACGCTAATAACACTGCACAGCAGCGCCAAAAGATGCTGTTCATTATTTTTTTTAAAGTGCCCAGCTGAAGAAAAATATGTATGCCTAGTCACAATACCCACAATCATGCCCAGCCTGTTTTCGAAGGACACGACACCTTCTGAAGACACGTAGCTGAAGACCAGCTTTTTAAAAATTCAGCACCTTCTTGATCATCACAAAGTCTTTCGAGCCAAAAACGGCTCTTATAATCAGCAAGGGCTTCATAAATGATTCCCCTATTTTTTGTGCAAGGCCTTACATTTAGAACTACCACAGCTCATGAAGAAGTCGTGGTATGCCAAAGACACACCATATATATAAAACAGTAGTCTATTTTTGTTATTAACACACTCAATGACAAAGTAGGGACCCAAGAAGCTCAACTAGATAGCCAGGTAGTTCAATCGGACAACCAACCAGCTCAAGCACCTCAAGCAAGTTAAGCACCTCAAGCATGTAATGTCCCCTTTTTGAGATTGCCCTAATTTTTGCCCTAGAATCACAAATCCCATTAAAATAAGAGTTGTAAGATGGTTAGAGGTATAACTTTACCACTTGAAATACCTTTTTACAAGGTAAATCATGATTTAGGTCCTCCAACACCAAAAAGGAACAAGAGCACAAATATACTTTCATATTCTAAATATATTGTTAACATGATATAATCTATCTTATACATTTATAACTTGATAAAGAGAGTTCCAATCCATAATAACATAGTATTTTGCCATCCTAAAGGTGGATGGAAAAATTATAAAAGGGTGCCCTAGCCCCACCCTGGGCCCAAGAGCGGGATTCTATCCCCCTTGGCCCCACGCTTTGTGGGGTTGGCATATCTGGTGGGCCTCACCATTCCCACTTATTGTAACTTCCTCCATCAATGTGGATTATCCGTCGCAAGATAGTGCCTTTGTATGATGTAACCTATGCCGATTCCACCGCAAGCCTTATCTAGTGCCTTTGTATGATGTAGCCCATGCCCATTCCACCGCAAGCCTTACCTAGTACCTTTGTATGATGTAGTATAGTCCATTCCACCACAAGCCTTACCTTATCTTGTGAGATAATAATCTTAATGCAATTAAAGTGTAGATACACAGTACTTTATCTATGTCACTCATTCTTGTATGATTAAGTGTGGCAGACTGATGAATATGCCTTACAACATACAAATATATATTACAATTGAAATACACAAAACCTGAGTAAGATCACAATATTTATTTGTATTACTATAATACAGTTATATTTAATGCATAACTGTCTATTATAGAAATAACATGAAATCAGTACGATCAACAAAACATATATCATTTGCAAATACATATATATTTAATATCTTCATATATATTTAATATCTTCCTAATCTTCAGATATAAATAGTAATTCTCTAATCCGCTAAATTCATGAATCCCTTTTAGTAGTCCCATGTATATAATAATCTCCTATTTTGATTACAGCCATATGAAATCATAGACTTAAATTAAATATTCATATGGCTGTGTATGTTAAATGTCTATCTTTTATTTATATTTATTTCTTAGTATGTCTGCACATGCCTAATAAGAAAGAGATGTATACTTGTTTACAGTAATGTGAAGATACTTACAGATTGGTGTTGCTGTAGCAATATATGATATTTACTTTAACCTTTATTTCAGCCATGATATGAAAAGGAGAAACATGATCTAATTGTAGACGTCTTACTTTGCTGACTCTGTTATTTAATGCTGGCTGGAATTCTTATTAACTGCTGACTGGATTAGATTTTTTTGAAATCTGATTGCAATTGACGGCTTGCTGATTCGACCATGGTCATATGAAAGTCGTCTGAAGTTTATGGGGATTCCATTGACAGGAACATTATTAGCAAATATGAATCAAGCCGAATAGAATATAATTATGGCTCCCAATATCATTGATTTTTTTTCTCCCAGCTTCGTAGATATAAATTTGGTGGAATATAGCGATTCCCTTATTCTTCACGGCTTCTAATATAATCTTTCATCTTCTATTTGCTCAGAACAAATAACTGTTAGGGGAATACATAAAGCCTGAAGAAACCTGTAATGTCCCTACGGTTTATAGAATTACTTCTGCTACTGTACATGTTCCTTGCAGTAAAATATCTATTTTGAAATTTTCTCTATTGGATGCTATTGCTGGGTAACTCTATATTTCTCCTCCTCTGTGACTCATTCCCCTTTGTCGTCTTCCTATATACCCGTGTAGGGTGATGGTCGCGACTTTTCATTTAGTTGCTGAATTTATATTTGGTACTACATTAATATATTTTATGTGGGTCTATTTTATATGAAGATTGTTTAATATATATTTTATATGGTATTATTTAATATATATAATATATTTTATATATTATGATAGTGATAATATATATTTATATTTTTTAATCAAATATATATAATATCATTTAATTTATTTATATAATTATATTGGGTTATCATATATTTATTTATAATTATATTTTAGTATTACTTATTTAATTATTTTTCATACTTAATATTATTATCATTGTTAGTAGTTTTAATATTTTAATCTTAATAGTCATTATTTATTATTATTAGGTTTTATTCAGGAAGGGCAAATGACAAAGTAGCTCAACCAATCTTCTATTACTTTGAGTCATCCTCTAAGATTTATATGACCTTGATCATCAACCTTTGACATCAATGACAACATACTCAACATAAATCATATGTTGCCAAGTTATATGAACTGCCAACAATGGCAAGTACACTGAGAATATATGCAAATGAAAACATAAATGGGCTAGAGTACAATAGAAGTAAGTTAATCAAGATCTCGGTCCACGACATCATGTTTGGTAGAAGATGAATTTCATCAGGAAATTGATGAGCACAACATTATATTGAGGGGGTGGGAATCAGTATAATAACAATCTTTACTTTCTACAAACTTAATACCATATTTAAAACTTGATCAATAATCATAACATCATTTGCTCAAAATCAATAATCATGCACATGAAGTAAACACAATAACACATGACATTTACAAGGAAACTCTTACAAGAGAAAACCATGGCAAATTATTTGCTTATATAATAATCTCTTACAAATTTTGTAGGTTCAATCTACTAGAGGCAACAACCCCTCATTCAAATTGTCTTCACGAGAGTTATAACTCTCTTTTTCAAACTGTTATAATTCCCTTTTCAAATCTGCTATAGAATGATCATAAATCTGCCACAAAACTCTTTTCACAAGTCCGGTATAATACTGCTCTCATTATCTGCTTCAAATCTGCTTATAATAGTTCTCACAATCTCCTAGGCAGCCAATCCTCTTAATACCCGCTCTCTATTTGCTTGTGTATAAGATACGTTTATTGTCTTCTACTCCACAATACACTTATCCTTATTCCATAACTTTATTTATATCTTCATATCAGTCCATACTTATCGTTTATTATTCTTCCTATATTTCTACACTTCCTTATTTGTATGTTTTTTTTTAATCGGTAATAAGTTTGAATTTTATTGATCGCTGGGAAAAACTTAGCCTGGACTAGGGGTGATTACAATTTGGGAAGCCACCTTCCCAATAAAGCACCAACAGCAAGACCCATAAGCAAGTCTAGCATTAAATCCTTCTATAAACAATTAAAACTAACCCCCTCTAAAAACAAGTAATCAATCTCATTTACCACTCGCACCTCCCTTAGTCTAAGAGCATAGTACCATGTTGAAAGGTTCCTTCATTGCTTTCTTTTCTTTTTTCCTTTTCACTCCTTGCCAACCCTCTTCCACCCAGGTAGCCTCGCTCTACCAACCGAACAAACCCTCACAGGGGTTCCTCTCTATGTCGGATGAGCAACAGTCTTGCTGAATCTGACCTCCCTCTACCACCATTTCTTCCTCCTTGTCATGTGACCCCATGGGCCTTTTTTTCTCCCTACCCTCTAGTGTCACAGCACTAGTTTTATGCTTCTTCTCCTTAGCCCATCCAATATTAGAAGTACTAACACTGTTTAATACTGGAGAATTTGGATTGTCAGATAACCGTTGTGACCCATCACCCATCACAACCTAGGAATAGCTCTATTGCTTCCCATTCTTCTTCTCAACTGTGTAGTGGCTAATTTCGGCATCCTTCCACCAGGTATCCATTTTCGGCACTTTTGGTTTGGCACAGTGATCAGCCAAATGCCCTATTTGAAAACACCTCCTACATCTGAAAGGAAAACCTTCATAATCCAGGGGTTGTTGCCACCACCACTTTGAAGTTTTTATTTATATGTTTATTATTCTTCTTACATATATTTTCTTCAAATCATATATCTTTTACAATGACCTCATTTTTGCATATGAAGATCTGTAGATATCTTTTATCCTCACTCCACGCCGTCTTCTTTTCCTTTCTATCTCTATTTATGCCTTTAATTTCCAAGAGTCATACTCCTTGAAATAGATACTTCTTGGAAAAGACATGTCTTCCCATTTACTGCATTTCTTCCTCCAATCAATAATTGTTTGTTATCGCACTTAAATAATGTCCTCATAAAATCGTACTTGTGGAATATGAAATCATTTTAATTATGCTTGCTTACTCTTGCTTCTTAATCACGCCTTTTGAGCACTAATAAAAAGATATCTTTTTGAAGAATCACTGTCTTTAACAAAGATTAGTTTATTGGCAACTAACTTTAATGAACCACACCTTGTCTTACTATAACAATTTTCTGACTTTTCAAATTACACCTCTTGTCATATAGTGAGACACTGCTTTTTATCTCTGCCTATTAATTTTTATATTTGTTGTCTTCTTTTGGCTTATATGATTTTTATCATATGTCTTTTGTCTTTTTTTTTAATTTGTGTTATGTGACTTGTTTTTGTCTTATATGCTATATTTGTTGCCCTTTATTTGTCTTTGTTTGTAATCCTTTAATCATTAACCAATCTTCAAATTAGCTGATATATAAATTGACCGTTCAAGTCTCAATCACTGTCTTACATAACTATCTCCTTTGTTATTGGTGTTTGTAAAGTGCTTGTCCGTGATTTGCCTTGATCATAGTAAGAGTCCAGTGATTTGGTATTTTATGGCTTCCTTCAGCAATCCTGGTTCAAATCTTTTTGTATGTGATAGCAACCACCTTTCAGATTTCCTTGGCCTTTCTTATATTCGATCTTTCTTTTGGTCTGATTAGCTATCTTCTCAAACCCGCTCCAACGGATGGCTTGAACCCATGATCTTTATCATCTTGCGTAGAATGCTACTGTAGGAACCCTGCTGGTTCTAACTCTGACAAACACTGAATTGTTTCAATTTTGTATGTTTAACATTTTGTCAAACATTTTGCGTGAAACCTTTATCTGGCTGCCATTTATTTTCAGATTGCTTTTGCTTGCTTGAAATGGTTTCAAATGACGTTTAAATGCTTACAAATGATTATTAAGATATCCCGACAAAGAACTAAAAAACAAATGCATTTTTGTTTGACCATTCAAATGCATACAAATGATTTTTACATGTAAAATGTGCACCTACAGCTAATGGACATTTTTCCAAACACTTGGCATGTATCCTTTCAATTCTTTCACCAAAGAAATGTTTACAAATATGTATGCAATGCAAATTATATATATTTGAAACTAACTGTGGAGAACCTGGAATTCTGAAAATTGAATATGGATCATTGAATTTTCCCAAGAAGAGATCGCAACTACTTGGTAATGCAAGATTCTTTGATGTTGGTTCTAAAACTTGCAACGTTGACACTTATTAACAAAAATCAAGCCCTCTCCTTGCAACACAAGCTCACTAATTGGTATCGCAGCCTCTTATATAACACTTGCTGCTCCCAATATACTACGACAGTCCATTGAATACTCAACGCAGCTCCTACTAGACATGCGATTTGCAATTATGAAGCATTCTCCAATCTATGCAGCTAAATCAAAAATAAAACATTGAAACCTCCTCTCAAATCAATCACAAGTTAAGCACATTTATGGTCTCTGGATAAGACCATCACCAACACAATTCACCTGGCATTTAACAGGCTCAAAGTGCAAACAAAATCAGAGACATTTCTTCTCAGCTTGAAGAAATTACAAACCCTCACATAATTTCTCATCAAAAGCAAATATCAATATCCAAGAATGATTTCATTTGCAACAAGTCATTGCTTTTATAATAATAAAACAAATCTTCCTTATCACTCCAGCAGTTAGCTTCATGAAGACACTTTTCACTTAAATGCCCTTTGCTTTATACTTAGGCACATATTTGAATAATATAATTTATTAACTCCATTTGGCTCCAAAAATGACATTTTCATCAATATCATGATATTCTGACACACAAGGTCATTGTTTCCTATGTCCAACATTTAAAGTTTTTCAACCCTATTCCAACAAGCTATGACACTACGGTGACCAATATACAATACCAACAAAAATAGCAACCTTAGCATATTTAATTAAATAATAATCACAATTCACCCTATTAGAATATTATACTGTTTCTTTAATGGTCATCTTAGCTAATCTTAGTTTATTAGGTAGTTTCTATTTTCATGTTTAGTTCACAATTGTTTCTTTTAAAAACATTGTCTTTGTAAATTTATTTAAGGAGCTTTCATCTTCTCTGTTTAATACATCAACGTCAATTTACCATAACATGGTAGCAGAGTGGGTCAATGGGATTTCATAAAATTTGGCAAATTTTTTAAGAAAAATTCAAGCCTCTTATGATCTGGAATTTTTTTTTCAGAAATTTTTTTTTCGATTTTTAAAAATGAAAATCTTTGGAGGTATTTTATGAAAATTATATGGTTCGTTTGCGAAGATTTTTGCTGAAAATCACGAGCCTGGTCGAGGGATTTGATCACGTGATTTCTTCATTTGAGCAAAAGTCTCTGATTTTCAATTGCATGTACTTGCATGTGCTTTATGCGAGTTGCATATTCTTGCATGTGCGGTTTTACCATGCGAAGTCTAGTGTTTTGTTGCATGAAGGTTTCTCTAATGGGTTTTAATAATTTTTTCCTCAAAAATTAACAAGTGGATATTCTTTGATCCGTGTCTCAGATTCTGTTTTTGGTTTTGATTGTTTTTTCACCTCAAAAATCATGTTTGGTTTTGGTCGATTTTCCACCTCAAAAATCGTTTCTGGTTTCTATAATATGCGAAGTTCGCGTGGGATGTTATTTAAGGATTTTTACCATTTTTTCCGAAAAAACGATGCTTTGTACTCTTCAAATCATAGCTTTTTACAGTCGGTTTTGGGGCATCCTGCTCATCTGCAATAGTTTGGAAGGTTTGACAACTGTTCTCAGTGTGTCTCTATATACAAAGAAGGGCAGCTTAGTTATCCAACATCAGGGTGGATGTTTTTGTGATGATTTATGTTCAACGGTTTTGCAGATTCAGGGAGGGTTAGTGGAAGAGTCTGTGGTAGGCTCTACTCTTTCGTTGCAAACCATTCTGAAGAAGGGGACATCCTTCTCCATTTTTTCTTTGGCTATTCTTGGTCATTAACATTTTGCAGATCCAGGGAGGGTCTCAACAGCAACAGAATGTTCTGAAAAATTTGTGATCAAAAGATAACGGTTAGACGATGACCATTAAGAGATGGTATTAGAATATATTTCTTTAATGGTCATCTTAGTTAATCTTAGATTATTAGGTAGTTTCTATTTTCATCTTTAGTTCACAATTGTTTCTTTTAGAAACATTGTCTTTGTAAATCTATTTAAGGAGCTTTCATCTCCTTTGTTTAATACATCAATGTCGATTTACCATAACACACCCGTCTTGCGAAAATGACTGAAGAAGCATCAAAATCAAAATCTGACAGCACATGAATGATCCTGATGAAGAAAGTCGATGAATGAACCTAACGGGGTGGCTTACTAAAAATAGACGCTCCCTCCAAGATTCTTGGAGCCCAAACTGGAAGCTAAAAATAAAAACTGAGAGCATCATTCAACTCATCTAACTCATCTAAGCTCATCGGAAGCATCCTTTGACTTACTATAAATAGTAAGTCCCACCAAACGGAGCCATAACCCTCAATAGGGTCCTCTAATCACCAGTATTAGCCTACAAGGATCTAGTAATAGGCTAAATCCATCCACTATCATGGTCATGCTAAAAAAAGGACATTACAGCTACAACATTCACCACTTTTCATGATCAACTAAAACATCTGATCTTAATCGCTATATATCACAACATTTGTGTATCATTCATACATGATTGTTGTCCATGATTGCCTTTCTATAATCTTCTTACTGTCATAGCATTATCCTTCACGAAAATTCATGAATTAAGACATCACTATATGAAAGAGTCAACCTTGTCTAAACTCTAAAGTCAACTTTATTTGACAATCTCTCCCTGAACTTAGACATCAATGACCTGACATCAACAATCTTGTTTATTTACTTTGACATTAATGATCCCATCTTTTCATTTTTGACATCAATGACAATGTCTTCATTCCTTTGACATCAATGACAAAATTTCCAACAAATACATATTCATGCTTTCTTCTTGCCTTTTCTGATGCTAACAGAATCAAAGTAGGGACAAAAGCAACTGGTTGTACCAAAGTCTAACAAGCTAGTGAATGAGGTCTTCATGCATGCTCTCAGCCTTTTGAGAACACCTACAAAAAACTCATCTTGCATTAAAAAATACTACAATTTTAAAAACATGTTACAGGTTATTGATTGGTGTCAACTCACAAGATGATTCCAGTCAAGAAAGGAGAGATGAAACTAGTGTCTTCAAGTATACAACCAAGTCTACAAGGTGGTTTGTTCCTATGGAACACCCTACATAGGTGATACAAGCCGCTCTTTCAGCACCCGAATCAAAGAGCATAGTGCCTACATCAAGTAAGATAAGGTCCACAAATCTGACTTAGCCAAACACTCATCAACCACCAAACACCATATTTGTTTGGAAAACACAAATCTTGTTTAAGGAGGATAACTTTTTCAAGAGAAAGTTTAAGGAAGCCATAGAAATCAACAACCACCCAATCAACCTCAATCGAGATGAGGGTTGTTCCTTAGGCCTATCTTGGCAATCTTTGTTATCCACTCTTGATAGCTATCATTTCCCTTAAGCCTAGCTTGTTTCTTCCACCTTTTCTTTTGTCTTTTTCCTCATGCCTCGCCTTGGCCTTTCCCTTGTTTTCATTGTTCCTTGCTCTCCCATCCTCCCTCCTTTGTCCATTTAGTGGTTCTAGCCTCCTTCCCCCTCCCCCTTCCTTTTTCTCCCTACTTCCCGTTAGTGTGCTTTGAGTCTAATTTTTGTGTTATGTCTAGTTCTTCTTAGTTGGTTTCTTTTGTTGTTTCTTGTTGTTCTTTTGTCAAGTTTCTATTTTTTTCTCCTTCCTTAGCTTGTTTCTTTTGTTTCCTTCTTTTAAATTCTTGGCTTGGTTGTTTTTGTTGTTTCGTTCTTTCTGTCGATTTCCCTTGCCTTCTTTTTGCTTTTTTGTTGTGTTTTTTTGTGGTTAGGTGGTCGGTGTGTTTGTAGGCCTTTATAGGTCATTTTTTTGGCCTTGGAACTAGGGCTTAGGGTCCTTGTGCTCAGTTATTTCATTTTTGTTCTCCCTCTTGTGCCTTTTTGAGCCTTTGTTTTATTTTGTATGTTTTTTCTCCTTGGTTGATTCCTTTTGTTTTAGTTTATATTCTCTTCTTCTCCCTCTTTGTGGTTTCTCAATCATTCTTTGGATTCTTTGGGCTTTGTTTTTATCTTGTTCCCCCTTGTCAGTTTCTTTCTCGTTGTGTGTGTGTGTGTATTCTTTTGCATTATTTTGGTTCTTTTTTCTTCTTCTTAGATTAGTGTGTGCTAGCTTTGTGCCTAGGACGTCTTAATTAATTTCATATAGGTAGTGTTTTTGTTATTGTTTATATATATATATATATATATATATATATATATATATATATATATATATTTGCTTTCTTTTGTGGTGTTTAGGGTTTCTTACTTTTGTGAGTTCTTTCTTTGCGTTCAGGTTCATGTTCTTGTTTTGTATTTAGCTTTTGATATTATGTTGTGTTTAGTTGTTATGGTTTTTTCTCACACACCCACACACAAATGTATACATTAATTTTGTAGGATCACATGCTTGTTAGTTTGTATGTGTGTATTATACTTATTTATATACATATTTCAGGATACACTCTTATATATGTTTAGGTATATATGTCTATGCATATATATAGATATGTTGTTGCATTTATTTGTTTTGAGTCTAGACATTTTTGTGCATAGGTTTATCCTCTCTTTCTTTGTATTTTCTTCTTTCTTGTTTGAGATTTTTTCATTTTTTCTTCTTTTTATTCCTTTGCAACCTCCTTGCTTTGTGTGTTCCCCCTCTCCCCACCCCTTCATATATCTCTTGAGTTGGTCATAGTTTGCACTTTACATTATTCATATCTCTTGCACTCTCTTCATCCTGATGATGGATCACAGCATGTGATTTGAAACGTCAATGCTAAAAATACTTACACAATCAAATCCAAAAGCTTATATTGTTAGGTTAGAGATTCTCAATTGCAAACCAAAGTCAATATGCATGCATGTGCATGTAGACGATATCATTGGGGAGTAGAAACAAAACTAGAATAGTTAATGTCAATATTCAAGTAAAGAGTAGAGAGATGAGCTTTGTATTTTCAAGCAAATAGCCTAATTTGGATTAAGATGATAAATCCTCCAAACTACAAGGTGAAGTTATGGTGTACACCTATGATGAAGAGATATGGAAACATTGAGTGTTAATGTGAATAGTTATCTCATACATCACATGGATAGTTCCAAATGGCATTAAGCCTACTCAAGTGTCCTAGTTAGTGGGAGCTAGCTCACCACCTCTTGTAAGTCATAAGGAAATTGACTCGTCACCCCTCTCAATTAGTGAGAATTGACTATCTAGGTTTCTCCACTATTCAAGGTGGCAGTTTCATCCCTCTCCTATATGTACATATCTTTTTGATGGCTCAATATATCGATGCTGGTGTCCATTTTCATGTGTAATCGCTTTTGCTTGCAATCTATGTTTATTCATTTATCTCATAGGTAGGAGCATGCATGTGCTTGACTCCTCTGGTTTGATCTAGTATAGGATTCAACACAAAGGATCTTGGCAGGATTCTTACATGGTATCAAAGCCAGTTTGATTTTCAAATGTTCAGTTCATATTGTCTGTTGAGTTTATTTTAAAACATTAGATGTATGCAATTCTTTGGTTTGTTGTGTATTGCGTGTGTGGTGCTCTTACATGTGTGTATTGTACAGAGGAGAATTCATAGCTGCTCTCAATCTCAATCTATGCATTTGAAGGCCAATCTGCATATATTGAAAACTGTGTTTGCATCTATTGTGAATCGAGGTGGATCCAATGTGAAGCCCAATCCAGTATTTTTGAGCAGCAATCTCCCCTTTTGTGTGAAGGCACAACCTTTGTGGAGGCCCAACCAATGTAGGTGAAGGCCAAAGCAACATAGAACCTAAGTAGTGGCTGTTGTTGTGTGTGGAGGATTAGATTGATAGGAAGGTCCATCCAACATAGGGGTGTTTTATGCAGGCACAATACAACATGCAAGGGTGATTTGCATAGGGCTCTAGCACAAGGATGTAGCACACAAGGCATCAAAATTAACACAGCTTGAAGAGGTACTACTCATTAAATGCCACGAATCACTAACATAAGCATTTACACCCAAAATTAACGTAGCTTGAAAGGGTCCTATTCATTGAATGCCACAAATTGCTAACATCAGTATTTTCACTCAAATTACATTAATAGGGAGACAAACACCCACCAAACAGATTAGGCCCTAGTCATATGAGGGATTAAAGTCCAGAGTACGGGGACTTGCCGAGTCCTAGCGAGTCCCGAGCCGAGACAGGCTTGCTGAGGCCCGGTGACCCGGGTCAAGGACTCGGCCGAGTCCTGGGCGAGTCTGTAGGACTCATCGAGTCCTTGGACTCGGCTGGACTCGCCGAGTCCCGTGGCCTAGACTCGGCACAACCAGCACGTTAAAGACACTAAAAAACATAAAAAATTAAAAGTTTTTAATTGTTTTTTTTGGCTTATATGACTTCGATTTGACCTAAAAAGGTCATTCTATCATTTTGAAAGGCTTAGAAAAGAGTAAAAAGGCTTGGGAGAAGAATATAGGGGTTTTAGAAAAAAATCAGCAAATCGATTGGCTCTCATACGTTGATTGCTGATTACTTGTGATAGTTTCTAGCTTGTATGCACACATTGCAAGGAGTTGAACGGAGCATTTGGAGGAGGCCTCTACGAATTTGAGCTGCATTTCTTCATTTTGGGAGCAATTTTGAAGAGGTAAGTTGCATTTTTGTGTTGTTTTATGAATTTTTTACATTCAAACTTCATATTTTCATTGTGTTTACATTTGTTTGTCTTTAGAATCTTAGATTTTCTACATTTTATGTTGATGAAAAAACTTGATAAGTAAGAGGGCATAGTCTTTGATTTTTATTATTGTAGATGCTTTTTTTTTTTTTTTATGATATATTGCAGCATGTCTCAGCATGAGAGTAGTTCGTCTAGGCCTTCAGTTAACCCAGATGCAGACCCTATTCATGTAGCAAGGGATAAGGCTTGGAAATATGCAATCCCGGGCCAAAAAAAAGTAGTTACATGTTGGCATTGTCTTGTTAAATTTAATGGGGGAGGTATTAATAAGCTAAAATACCACCTTGCACATATATTAGGGCATGATGCTAAATCATGCCAAAAAGCAACACCGGAGATTATTTGTGAAATGCAAGCTCATTTAGAGGCCCATGAAGAGAAGAAAGAATTAAGAAAGACGCAACAGCAAGAAATGGCAAGTTTAGGTGGAGAGAGCTCTTCAAGTTTTCATTCCCCATTACCTTCGTCTAGTAGTGGTACTGCAAGTGCAAGTATGACCATTGGGCCTCGGATTCGTAAGAAGAAATCCACACTAGATTCCATGTTTGTTCCACACACAACTCCGAGTGCCCAACCATCGCTTGAGAGCATGGCTTGGAATAAGGAGAAACATGAGGCTGCCAAGATGGCACTTGGAGATTTGTTTTTCTACAACGACATTTCATTCAATACAGCAAGGTAACTTATTATTTTACTTTCTATGTCTTAGTTTTCTTGCTTTTAACTTTTAAGTCTCGAGAATATGCCATATTCATTATATTAATTTTGAAAGTTGAAAGTTGAAAGTAAAACTTACTAGTATACTTATTGTGTTTTTTTAATTTGTTATAGGTCTCCTTATTGGCAAATTGCAATAGATGTTGTTACTGTTTGTGGCCCGGGGTTCAAAGCCCCTATTGCTGAGGAGCTAAAAGGTCCTATTTTGACCCAAAAGGTGGCTGATGTAAAAGTTGCAATTGAGGAGCAGCGTGAAATATGGAGGAGAAAGGGTTGCACAATAATGACTGATGGTTGGACCGACAGAAGAAATAGAACACTGCTTAACTTTCTTGTCTCTTCATCAGGTAATTGTAGAACTTGTACTTACTTGTTATTACTAGTAGTAAACTATTGATTTAGTGATTAGTTGATTTAAATTATGATTGTACTAAATTGCTTTTGTTTTCTTCAGGTGCCACAGTGTTTTTGAAATCAATTGATGCTTCAGGGAAAATAAAAAATGTTGAGTATCTTTGTGAGATAATTGAGGATGTGTTGAAGGAGGTGGGTGAGAAGAATGTGGTTCAGACAGTCACAGATAATGCAGCAAATTATGTTGTTGCAGGTAAACTTCTTATGGAGAGGTACCCCCACTTGTTTTGGACCCCGTGTGCTGCCCATTGCATTGACCTCATGTTGGAGGATCTTGGCAAACTTCCATGGATAAAAACATGTGTAGAGAAAGGAAGGAAAATTTGTAAATTCATATATAATCATACTTGGGTCCTCAACCTTATGAGGCAGTTCACAAAAGAAAAAGAGTTGGTTCATCCAAGGGTCACTCGATTTGCAACAAATTTTATCACGTTGCAATCTTTGCTTAAAAACAAAGGCGGTTTGAGACGCATGTTTGTAAGTGAGGAGTGGACTTCATCATCATATGCAAAGACCAGTGCGGGGATAGAGTCAGTTGATTGTGTTTTTGATGTGACTAGCTTTTGGCAACCGGTCAAGGATATGGTGGAGGTAATTTTCCTTTTTGTCCTCATTTCCATTTCATTTCATCATTTTTGTTCACACTTGTTTATGTTCATTGTTCATTTTTTAAAGTAAAACTTAAAGCTTAATGTTTCTAACTTTCTACTTTCACAATGATTGCAGTTCATAGAGCCTCTTATTGTTCTCCTACGAATTGCTGATGGGGAGAAGCCCGCAATGGGATATATCTATAAGGGCATGGATAGGGTGAAAGAGGCCATTAGAAATTTTTTTGGAGGGAATCGGGATAAATATGGTCCCATATGGGATGTCATTGATCGACGATGGCACAATCTACTTCATAGGCCTATACATGCAGCTGCCCACTTCCTTAATCCAGCATACCAATTCAGCCCAGATTTTAAGTTAGATGGTGAGGTGTGGAGTGGCCTTTATGATGTTATAGAGAGAATGTCAGTAGATGAATCAGTTGGAACACATATAGTCCGTGAGATAGAAATGTTTAGGAATGCACAAGGAGACTTTTTCTCACGAGAACTATGCAAGAAAAATCGGACACTATTGATGCTAGGTAAAAATCTATGATTCTAAAATCTAAATTCTAATTTTTAAATCTATTACCATTTTACATTGATAAAGTCAAAGTTATTGAATTGATTTTTAAAATCTCTTGTTTCAGATGCATGGTGGGAGATGTTTGGTAATTTAGTGCCAAATTTACAAAAGATTGCAGTTCGTATCTTGAGCCAGCCAGCTAGTGCTTCAGGATGCAAACGCAATTGGAGTATGTTCGAGCATATACACTCGAAGAAGCGCAATAGGTTGGCTATGAAAAGGTTGAATGATCTTGTGTCTGTGCATTACAACCTTTGCCTTCATCATAGACAGATCTTGGGCACTGACACATCTCCTATCGTTTTAGAGGAGGTTGATCCATTAGCAGAGTGGAACACTGAGATTGATGATCCTGTCTTCAATGATGAAGACTTGGATTGGGTTGATCAGGTGGATCGAGAGGCAGAGGCAGTAGCTATGGCACAGGAGGAGGCTAGAGCGCGAGGAGACCCAGTGGAGGACCTTGAGGCTGAGAGTGACGGATCTGAGGATGATGATGATGATGATTATGAGGAGGGTGAGGATGGTGAGGATGATGAGGATGCCATTGAGGTTGAGCCTCAGACACAGGGATAGAAGATGGCTACAGAATCTTCCATGACCTATCTTCGACGTATACGCAAGAAGACATAGGGCCTTTTATTTTCATATATGTTTTGAATAGTGAACTTTTGATTCCATGGATTTCATATTCCATGATATTGTAGACTTTTGAGTCTTTGACAGTGACACTATTTATTATATTATATTTCAGATTTGTAATGGTGTTATTTATTAACTAGTTTAAGTTGTTTAACAATTAACTTATTTCCTTCAGTAATTCGCTTCGCATGTATACTTATGTGATCTATGTAAACTTGTCTATGTATGCAAAGTAGCTTCTATTTATGTCAATTATTGTGTCTTTGATGTTAATTGATTGAATGATGCATGAAAAAAGATTTAAATCCTTAAAAATCTCTGAATTTCTTGGGTTTTTCAATTTGCCGAGTCCGGGCGCCGAGTCCGAGTCCGAGCCTGAATCCAGCTTACTGAGTCCGAGGCGAGTCCGAGTCACTATACACTGGATTAAACCCCAATCTACCTACTAGCAAGGGCTTAACTTTAGCTTCCTCTCCAATCTCCATTTATAAGGCACATTTGTGAGTGTGGTTTAAGTAGGCACATAGACTAAAAGAAAATATTGGTAACTCGAATAATATTTTATGCCCAATCCATTGGCAACTCATCATACTAAATTTTAGAGTGTTTTTTTTGTTCCATTGGACTTGCCTATCCACTAATCATATAAAGTGCCAAATCTATGGGCGCTGCTCACAGCATTGAATCAAACGAGGGTGTTTTGCATTGTATCATGAACACTTCCACATTTATTTCAATTATGCAACAAAATCACCTCAAGCATGGATTCAAATTAGACTGTCATGCCTTTGACACCTTTTAATTATAATTATTGAAAACCTACTGCTAAGGTCCTAAGGAAGCTAAAGAAAAATGGTTTAATAGATGTGACTAAGCCTCTGGATTCTTATGCCATAATGTGTCTCCTGAGCTTTTCTTTCATGTAGAAGCCTTGAACGCACCCACTAAAGTTTGGTTTGCTTTAGAAAAACTGTTGTGAGGTTTTCACACCATCGCCCCAAAATATTTGGGGACCCCCAATTTTTATTTTTATTTTTTTGAGCAAGCCTTGGCAATTTTTCCTAGATCTGGGTATTTGGGTGCCTTAGCGAATTTTTGGGTGATCCAGAGATTTTGAAATGAAAATTTTACACCTTGGATGTTTTTAAAGTGCCTGGGGGGGTATTGCTTGTTTTCACCTTGTGCGAAACGTTGATTTTCTTAAATAGTCGATTTTGTCTCCAAGCCAAATGAAATTCGATGAGAAAATTTTATTTTAATATCTGGCGGGATAAAATTGTAAATTTTGGACTTGATTAAATTTTGAAAATTGATGAAATTGAATAACTTGAGATTTTCAAAATTTAATTGTGAAATTGAATATTTTTGGAAAAATCTTGTAAATTGTTGGTGGAGAAAAGTGGAAATTAAATAAAAATTTGATATTAAATTGCCAAATTTGAGTTTAATTACCAAATAGAGATAATAAATTGCAAAATAAAAAAAAATAATGGCCAAATGGAAATTAAATTGCTAAATGATTTTTTTTGGATTGCAAATAATAAAAAAAATTAAATTAAATTGCCAAGTGGGATTTTTGAAATTTTAAATGAGAAATGAATAAATGAAAATTTGAAATTGTTTGAATTGTGATTGGCTTGCAAATTTTAATTAATTTTGGTGAGGTTGTTGTGATTAAATGCATTTATTTGGCAATTTTTTAAAATAATTAAAATCATATTTTTGGGCTGAGTGTTTGTAATTTAGAAATTTAATTTGGGCTCCTTTGTGTGTTAAATTCAATGTATTTTAAGGCCTAAGAGGTGTGAAATTCAAGGCAAGTTATTGGGTCCACAATGGGGAAGGTTTAAAGCTATATTAGAGGCCTAAATGACCTTTTTTCAAAATTTCAATTTTTGGGCCTTTGATAATTTCGGATTTAGCTAATTTAAATCCATAATTTTGCACAATTCAATGCAAGTGGCTTTCTTAATTTAAATCTGCCCTTTCCTTAAATTAATTTAATTTCTTTGGGGGCCATGGCTTGGTTAATTTCAATGTTTAGGGGCTCCATATGGATTATTTTTTGGAGTGGCCCAATTTCATTTTAAAAAGGAAAATTAACATGCTATTGCACAGATTTTTGTTTTTGCAATGGGTTGGCCCAATTTTAAATTAAAATTAAATACCCAAGGCTATGTGATTTAATGCATTTAATTTGGGTTATATGTTTGGCAATTTAATTAATTTTATTTTCCCTCCAATAAAGGTCAGCCCTATTTGAAGAGGAAAAAAATTAGTATAAAGGGAGGGCTTGTCTCCTCATTTTCTCATTCATTTCTTGCTTGTCTCTTGGCAGCCAAGGAGGAGCTCTTGGAACAGCAAAAGAGTAAAATTTTGCAAGGAGTGCATTTTTGGTGTTGTCTTCTTTTTCTTTGGAGAAAAATTTGTTGGTGTAGAGGGCAGGAGGTTCAGATTTGCAAATATTAAGGCTCAGATTTGTCAATTCTCAGGCATCCACACTCAGATTTTCAATTGGCAAGGTGGCAAAGTTCAGATTTGTGATAGAGATGGAGTTAATTGCTTAAGGCCTCATTGCAAGATTTTGAGAGGCAATTGAAGGGAAGATTTGATCTATTTGGGGGCTGTATTTTCAGACTTGTGAAGATAGAGAAATTTTGTGAATCAAGCCAAGGCAATTGCATTAAGAAGGATTCCTAGCTTTGTACTTGGGTGAGTGGCCTCTCTTTTCCTCTCTCTTTAATTGCTTTTATTTCATTGGTGCTAGTTTAGGTGTTGAAAACTAATTTCAAGAGTAGAGTTAGGTGTTTGGTTAGTAGGTTGATTACTCGATTGTCTTGATTGGCTTTTTCCCCAAGTTCTTGCTTACATTTCATCATTGCATTTCACCTTAGGAGGAAGATTTGGAGTGATAAGTGTAGTCCATCTTAAGGTAACGGCGGGGAGTGATAAGTGTAGTATTCCACCCCTAGGCGAAGATTGGAGTGATAAGTGTAGTCCATCTTAAGGCAAAGGCGGGGAGTGATAAGTGTAGATTGCATTATTGCATCTCATTTTAGGGAGAAGATTGGAGTGATAAGTGTAGTCCATCTTAAGGTATCGGCGGGGAGTGATAAGTGTAGTATTCCACCCCTAGGCGAAGATTGGAGTGATAAGTGTAGTTTCATCAGCATTGTAGAAAAGGCGGGGAGTGATAAGTGTTTAGGATGGCTGATGTTAATGCAAGCAAGCGACCCAAAGGAATTAATGCTGAAATAGGAGACAAGGAAGTCATGATACCCAATTCCAACTTCCGCTCAAAATTGAAATACGTTGGAGACACCAACATTGGTACCTTTGATATGATTCAATTAAGAGAGAGGTTGAGAGACAGTCAGTCACCTGTGGCAAACAAAATCAATCAGTATGGATTTGTGCAAGGAAAGGTTCAGCCTACCCCAGCAGCAGACATGATACAACAGAGTTGGTTACACCAAAGCATCGAAGCTCACCAGGACAGATCAGCAAGTCAGAGTGCAGCAGCTTCATTGTGCTTCTCAACCGGATCCCAAGCTATGCTAAAGGTACACAGTTTGATCCTTGGATGTTTTATTTTATTGAAGAGATTGAGAATGGTTAAGGAAAATTGATTGGATTAGGGTCACTAGCATGAATTTAGAGTTGCAACTTAAATAGTACAAAATCGGGGGCAAATCTACATGGGGTCCTACTTCTTCAATTCGGGTGCAAGACTACTAGTGATGCTTTGCCAGTCGAACCAAATCTAATCTTGGGGAGATGCACTGCACCACTATGGTTGAGGCAAGTACTTATGCCAAAAGGGCAAGGTTGTGGCAGTTCAAACAGTTGAAGGCAGTCAAGAGTTAACCAAGGAGGAAGGCATTGATGAAAGCAGTTGATGAACTCAGTGATGGGTGGATTGTGGAACAATCAAGGAGATATGGTGAGGGCAGATGCCCCAAAACCCAAGGTTATTGAAACAAAGATGCATGCATGCAAATCAAATCCAAATAGGAAGGTTAAAAATGGCAAAGTATTGAAGTAAGGAGGAAAGTGATTGAAAAGTTGAGGGAGTTCAAGTTTGATTTCAAGGCGGTGGCTAAGAGCAAGGCTCTTAAATTGCACAAGGTTCACATCCAGGCAAGCCACCGAGGTCAAGGCAAGATTACCCCAAGTGCATGGAGACCTCACCCTTTCGAGGTCAGGACATCAAGTACAAGCAAGTTCAAGTGGTGGTGAGAAAATTTCTAAGGACAAGCTCAAGCATCCAAGGCTTCATCTCATCTCAAGGATTAATGAACTTTATAAGACAAGGTTGATGAGGTGGCAATTTCATGTGCATGCAATCAAATCATGCCAAGTGTCCTATGTTCTCATTGGTTGACAGATTATTGTAATTTTCTCATTGGCCCACAAAGTTGGTGCCCTCATGTAATTGGTTGAAAGATGGTAACCCTAATTAGGGTTTGTAAGGTTTAATCTTGGCCCTTGATTTTGCCTCTTAATCTTGGCCACTCGTCGTAATTTTGAGCCTCTATATAAGGCCATTTGTTCTCATTTGTAAAGGGAGTTATGTTGGAGAAATTGTTGTCAAAATACTATCAAAATTGTTCTCTATTCATTGTTGTGACTTGCATGGTGGATATACATGATCATTTTGGTGTATTTGCATGGTTCTTCTCATCTCTCAAATTAAAATAGGATTTCATTTCATGTTGTTAGAATAGAAGTAAATGGTTAGTTGTAATGGTGATGTTGGTGAATGTTTGATGAGGATCTTATACTAGGCCACTAGCATCTTGGCGGCTTGTCAAGGAGCCTTGTGTAGTAATCTAGTCAATTGCTCCCAAGTTCTACTTGCATTTTATCTTTCCGCTTGTACTTCAAGTTGGGTTGGAAGATAGGTGTTAGTGTGAAAATCCTAAGAGTAACCCTTAGACTCATTGCACCAATGGAGGTAGCGCCGCTGGTAAGCTTTCATTTGGTTTGATCCCTGTCCATTTGCCAATCTTTCCATTCAGTAGGAGTAATAGTAGAAGTAATCAGTAGTTCAGTAGTTGAAGTTGAGAAGTTGAAGTTCGAAAGTTTGAAGAGCAAAGCTAGAAGTGGTATAAATTAGGTTGATGAGCGAAGTTGGAAATGATATAAAAGAAGAAAGTTATCTCATCATCATCATAGCAAGAGTTTAACATCTCTGGATGAACAACGTAAGCCCGCCGAAGTGATTACCAGCAAATCACATTTTTATAACTGAGTTAGTATCCACAGGTGTAAGGAACCTTGGAGTATTCTTATATACTTTTCAAGAGAGGGTTGAGTGTTTGGTACGCCGTATCAAGTATTTCAATTGCTATATGTTATGTAGTGGTACAAAACTCACATCAACAAAAACTCTTTAGGAAGTGTACAATAGAAAATGGTGAGCAATGCTAGGAATTTAGATCACTCACCAGATTGTGTTGTACATTAGGGAAAATGTTCTCCCAAAGGCTCACCCTCAAACAAATCAGATTAGCACAACCCAAAAAAAAGGATGAAGGGGTGCTAATGCAAGATCTAAGTGAGAGTGGGGAATTGGGGTTCACCTTTCCCATAATGGATAGTGAAATGAAATGACATGTGAATGATAATGTGATGTGATGTGATATACAAAATGTATGAAAGGATATTGATGTTATAATAAAGGAAATGACAATTAACCAGATATGATATCACATCTGATGTATAAAAGTTAAGTGCAAGGAGAAAATAGCAAGAATGGACTTACCTTGAAGAAAAGAGGAGGCAAATAGACTTTCAGATCTGGTTTTGACTGTCGCAAAGATGTCAGAATTAGGTAAGACTCTAGATCTGGGCTTCTAATGCCTGTAACTGCACTCTGTGAACTTTCAATGCTAGAACTCCTTTTCCTTAGACATGGAGGAGTCAGGCCGAAAATTCTAGTAATGTTACCTTTAACTTCAAGCTTATAAAAGTGGCACTTCCACAACCTAGTGCTCCCAAAGGCCTCAAGCTTGATTTGTAGTTTTGTTGCAAATTGTCTTAGACGAGACATAGGATAAACAAGCCCCTTAGCAAATGTTGCCAATATTGTGGAAGGGCAACTAATATTTGCATTGCCAATGGAACTAGTGGTTTGGGTTTCACAATCACCCCTCTTTGCTTCTGCATTTTCATCAGGTGTATAATCAGATTTAGTTTCACTTTCAACTTCAACCTATTGAGGCTCAAGTTCAATCTCATCCTCACTCATGTGATGACAACTCATATTGACACTACAATAAATGAAATAAAATTAATAATAAGTTTATAATTTTAAAATTCAAATTCAGACTATGCATAAAGCAATGGATTAAGACAAAAAGAATTTTCTTTTTGGTTTTCATACTTTACCTCGCATGAAGCAAAGAAACTGTTAGTTAACAGATTTTGTCACCTAACTCTATATTCTTCTGCCCACACAAGTGACAACTAAAACTAACTGTTAAGTCAGGTGTAATGATATTTTACTCCCATTCTCTGCTTCTTTTCAAAGGCGCAGCTACCTTCTAGTAATATACAAAGAATAAATACCACATATGCTTTTAACCAGAAAGCAAGAAAAACAGAGCTTTTAACCAAAAAGCATTAAAAGGCAAAAATCACAACTGAATTATACCCAAACAGAATGCAAAGTTTCCACTTTGGAATAGTAAATTCATAACATCCAAACATCATTGTTCCATTTATTCAAAGCCAAAACATTCACAACAATGTACATATACAATTTCCTTAAACCATTCAACAGATATCAAGAAAAGAATATCCAAATAGCAGAGTATTCAACATAGGAAGAACAAACAATCCATCAACCATAACACAAAGTTTATGAGTCATGAATTTGCATTCAGATGTCTTTCATTAATATCTATTCAAAATAGTGGAACGTCAAAAAGTTTTGTTCATAACATCTCTATCTGACATATATAGATAACAGTAAATTGTCTTTTGGAAGATGGCCATTTTTAAAAGCAACTTAAAAGTCACAACATAATATAAAATAAAATAACAACCCTCCAGAGCTAATAGTTTTTGGTTCCCAACCATGGAAAGAAACATTAAAACATCATAAAACAAGATTCAATTAATAATGATAGTCCCTTCATCCTCGACTCCTCACTCTCCATTAGGTGCCTCCTCTACTGCATCATTTGTTGGTGCTTCCTATGCCGCTTGTGCCCGCATCTTTGCCCTATATGCACTGTATTTGGAGATAGATAATCGGTGCCACTAATTTAGTATTAGGGTTCCCTGTGATATTGACCCTTAGCTTGTATATATTTAGCTTTCGATCTGCTTCTATGATCTTTGGGTGCATATCATCAACTTCATTCTTAAAGATGGAAGATATGCCACTATGTTTTTTAAGGTTTCTAACGTCTTCTCATTCACCTTCTCTACAGACAGCTCCTCTTCCAACCTCATCTTGAAGCTTTGAGCCACATCGGTACTTTTGCACAGTTTATCTCCATCTTCTTCAAATATATTTATTTCCAGAATTGACAATTGGGGCTTCAACTCTTTGAGGTCTTGTCGGGACTGTGCCAAGGCTGATCTTATCTCAGTATCTATCTCATCAATTGTGGAAAGTTTTTATTCCAGCATGTCTACCCACATTGTGGATTCATTCTCATTTAGATTACTGATTATTCCTTCACTAGTTAAAACAGAAAGAGGCATCTTTGAAACTTCTTGCAATTCATGGAAAATAATTGACAAATTATTCTTTTCCTTCTTACATTTTGCAAATCATTATTCCAGACCTTCATCTTTTCTGATATCTGAGCATACGTTCTCATAGACTCCTCAATACATAGTATTCCACCAAACATAAGTTTACTAAACCATTTATCAACTGCCAAAGTGTCAGATTGATTCCTTCTAATTTGTTTCAGTTTGTTAGGGTCCAACCCTTCAATAGGAATACTCACACTTTGGTCAATAGACTGACCATCCATTTGCAAAAAAAATTGGATAAAGGTAGTCAAAATGTTTACCTGTTTCTGTAACACCAAATTGTTTTGCTCCTCTGCCTTGACTCTTTTTGCTAATGCTACCACAGAGAACTTTGCATGATAAATGTCCCCTTCAATGGTAGCAAGACCGATATCCATTCTGCTTAAGCTAAAGTCCTATTATGTGACTTCATGTTCATTTTTATCTCCGATTGGGTCTACAATCAGTGACCATCCTTGACATTCTCCAGGCTTTATTAGGTTTGGGACTATCCTGCAGGAATTTAGCTACACTGTCTACCTCCATGTGTACCATTGAAGTATATCTTTTCTTTTTATCTACAGCTTTCTTTAACCAAGGGGGAGAGGTAACAACAAAAGAGCTAGGAACATTGGCTATTGCATTACTGGGTGGTGGGTGTGTAGAATCAAAAGGAATAGAATCACCAAGCATAGAAAAATCTGAACTATCAAAGAATGTATTGGAAATGTTATCTCCACCGATTTGGTGGAAGATGAAGGAATTATTTTCTTGGGCAGCGCCTGAAATAGTTGACAAGTTGTCATGTGTTGGAGAAACGGGAACACTAGTTTCTTTGTCTACTTTTCCCTTAGAAGATGTTGGTGCATCTTTGTAATGACCCTTGTTCTTCTACTGCGATAAGATCCTGCAAAACCGACGTTAGTACATGATATCATAAAAAATATACATAATTTCTACTTTACGTTAGTAAGGGGAAGTTGGCCCTTAAGATTAGTTGCTTACCAACTAACCCTTCAGGTCCTCTTGGAAATAGCTAGTTGCTTACCACCTAGTTGCCTTCCAAGCCTACGCATATGCATATGACTGGGCTATCCAACAATTTTGGAGACGTGACATCCATCATCTCATGGCTTACCCAATTATGATGTCTCATATCACGAATTGCACATTATTCCATAATGGCTTTCCCATTATGGAGATATGACGTCCATCAGTTAATGGCTTACCCATTACGATGTCTCATATCAAATATTAGATGTAATTCCATAATGGCTTACCCATTATAAGTATTACACATAATTTTTATAATGGCTTTCCCATTATAATTTTGTAATGGCTTGCCCATTACGACATCTTATGACTTCCATCAAATGGCTTTCCCATAATGATGGTTTACAACATAATTTCACATAATCAGCATAAATTAATTCTATCCCTGATGAGCATTTCCTTTTGTTAAGTACGATATAAAATAATGCTAATATGAAAACATAATTTTTAAATCTTACATATAATGACAATATTCCAATCTAAATGTGTATGACGTACTCATACCATTTTGCAACTACAATATAATTTCAATAAATACACATATATATTATATATGTATTTACATAATTAATTCCATATATTATGAAAGCCTTATTTCATTAATTACAATATCGTTAATCATAAAACAATGTTCATAAACATAAATTAGATCTATTTTAGAAAAAAATACTAATTGTACATCCTTCGCTTATGCGTTTGGTAAATACATCATAATCCTAGTTATATATAAATACCCATGTATTTTATATATTTATTTACCTAAATATAGATCCATTTATATAATTTATAACTACTATATATATATATATATATATATATATATATTTTATACAGTGAATTGCACCTATATATACAAATAAAATAATACAATTATATATATTCCATTGGATTAATTATATATATATATATATATATATATATATATATATATATCATAATTTAACATACCTCATCATATTATAATGCAATCATACCTTTGCTGTCGCTATTCCTTAAAAGGCTGTCGATTGCACCTTATATCCTCACCGTATATATGTTTATCGACCCTTCTTCCAAACTATATATTATGCGCCCTGCCGACTTCTTATCTCCACGTACTGTTCTTTTTTTCTTGTCAACCTGTTCCAACTTAGTGTGAAGCTTAACCACCGTCTCTAGTTTATGGGATGTTTGTTTGAACATTCTTTCTTCCTTCCTACTTTCTCTGTTCCCTGAGATATCTGATTCCTATCGTTTAAGGACTCTTAAGTATTAATAAGGAGAAATAGTGATCGATGTCCCCTAATTGAGAGAGACCGATCCATTTTTATACTTGCAAATAGATACGATGTCACCCAAGAGACACCTCTGTTGATTCTTCAATCATATATGTTGCTAACTATGGATATCTAATCGTTTGTTATAGTAGCAATTTTATAATGTTTCAAAGTCGTACGTATAATCGAGATCTTATAGTTTGGTTTTATTAATTATTGTCATATTTATTATTTGTATATTATAATATTTTAATTATAATTTTGTACATCCTATAATATAATAATGGTATTATATTATTATATATTATTATTTATATTATAATTCTATTAATTCAGATTATCTTGTATTTTATAATATTATAATTTTGTACATTATATTATGTAATGTCCCATATGTTATTATTAACTTTATTTAATATTCGTTGTTTTAACAATGTTATATGTTAATAACATAATATAGTATTATGAAATATATCAAATATATTTAATATTAAATATATTATTATATTAAATATATTATAATATTAAATATATTATAATATTAAAAAATATTAACAATATTGACTAATTAATAATTCTTCTATTAATAACATTCAATTATTATTAATTATTTTTATTATGATCATTATAATAATACATATTGAGACTATTTATTTTATTTATCCATTTATCTTTATTGCTATCATTAGGGGGTTATGACAATCTTCCTCACAAATGGATTTTAACTTCATACTGTCCTCTTGTTGTTCTCCGTCTCCTCCAAACTGAGAGTTAATTCTTTGGGTAGTGGGGGTAGAAATGGTTGGAGCCTTAGAAATATTGGGGTTTTGAGATGCACTTTGGTGCCAAGCTTGGTGTCCCTTTGATGCAAAGGAACCAGCACATTCTTTTGCTTTCTTCTATATCCATCTTCTTGTCCTTTCTACCACATGAGAGGTTATGTCCCCTATGTCCATGGCATACTTATTTGACCACGAGACCTGTGGAAGAGGTCCAAGAGCAATATTCTAATAAGTTTCATCAACCAAATCTTTAGGAATAGATAGAGGTAACTTAAAGGTCCTGACTTGATTTAAATTCAACCTCATCTAATCTCTTTCATGCACTTCCCTTACATCTGGGCAATCCTCCTGATAGTTTTCTAATCGTGGATGATGCAAGAATGTTTTTCTCCCATGAAAATTAGTCAAAATAAAGCATTTGTTGTCATAGTAAGGCCTCTGTGATAGAAATTGGAAATTGAATTTTGATAAAATTTTCTTTGTCGTCTTGGCACCTTTATTGCTCTTGCAAGAGAAATCCATCAGGGAAAGGGGAAATGAATATCCCTTCTTCATTTTCTCTACATATTTGACATTCGCTCTCGCTATCTGGCAGTACACTTCCAGGAACACGAAATAATCAGAAACATATTTGGGCAATTTAAACAGGACATTTTCAAAACCCCCAATCCTTGAGTAGGAGAATATGTCAAATTGAATGAAGTAGCTGCCATATTGAGTTACTAGGGCTGCAGCTTTGGAAGAAATCCTCTTTTCTGGTGACCCTTCAATCTTCTTAATCACAACCTATAGAAAGGCATCATTAACACAAAGATTATTCTTCATTCTTGCTCTCTTCTGCAACTGTGGAAAGTACTCATATACAGGTGTATCTGCAATGGGAGGCTCTAGGGTTTGTAGGTCGGGCCAAGCAATTTCTCTACCAGCAAGAATGTATATCAACAATGAACACATATGGAAAGATTTCCTTCATCTATAACTAGCCAGCTGTTCATGTAAATGTTGGCTTATTGACTTTGCCTAGTCAATGTATTGATTATCACTGTAGATGACTACCATAAACTAACACATCCAAAAAGGAAATTCTTCTGATTTAGCACTCCCCACAACACAGTGCAATAGAATAATTGCATCAGCAATTCCCACTTTAAAATGATCCCTCTTGAGGAGTGAGGAGAGTGTAGATTTATCCTTCCTCTAAATTTTTAGCCAGCCCATAGCAATACAATTTAGGCACCATTCTCTTTTATTAGAAAAATAATCCCACCCAAACTTCACATATATGTTCACAAATTGCTCCTGGTCAAGTAGCTTGAGCACTTGAGACATGGCCTCTGTGTCAATTTTGGCAATTACTGAGCAACTAGAAGTTCGAATCTCATGAGACTCAAGGTGGTAATGGTTGGCCCAAGAAACAACCAGTTCAATACATGGGACAGCAATTGGGAAACTGCCGACTTCAAGAAGGCCACCCTCAACGACTTTCTTTGCAATGGGGGAAGTAGATTCTAGACTTATCCTTCTGAGAATATAGTGGAGGTTCACATCACCCAATTCAATATATGTGAAGTCGGGCTTAAACTAAGAACAGGATTTGAATCAGACCTTGGGTTCAAAGGAGGGGGCCAAAATTTTCAAAATTTTACGGTAACAAAAACAAAGGATACATAAATAAAAATCTTCTCTTTTTAATCTTTGTCAAAAAAGGATTTCACTTTTGTTTTCCTTAATTCAGATCAAATGAAGCACAAAAGCAAAGGATATAGAAAAGTCATAATCCTATTTGACAAAACAAAAATCTTGATCTAAAAGACAAACTAAAAAAATTAAAATATGACAACTTTTTGTTCTATAAATGAATAAGTTAAAATTTGATCACAATTTATTAATATTATTCATTGAATCATGATCCATTTGCAAAACTAAACTAATAACTATTGAAAGTAAAATTTCAAATTGAAATTTGCAACAAGGTATATGAATTTTATCAATGTTGATGGCAATATACGACTAGGTATCTGAATTTTATCAATATTGACAACAATATACAAGTAGGTAATATGAATTTTATCAATGTTGATGACAATATATGGCCATGTTAATGGAATCTATCAACATAAATGACAATATACAAACTAGTGTACGAACTTTAACAGCATACATGTCAATATACAACCAATTGGGTTCATTGACAACATGAATGTCAATGAACAGCCAGTTATATACATTCTATCAACCTAATTGATGATCTATAACCTACTATATAGATTTTAACAGTAAAATCATGAAACTAATTTTAAAAAATTTGAAAACCAGTCACAGAAGCCTATCTCTTGTGTGACAAATGCTAGTTTTAATCCTTATAGAAACTTGGTGTCACTCCTATTCTTGCTCCTCCTCAACCCTCTTACTGTTCACTTAGTCTTTCACCTTGCACTTGCTGGCATGCTGCTCTTACTTTCACACTCACTGCTATCAGTTGCTTGTTGATTTGTTTTTGTCATTGAAATGAGATTAGGAGGCAGTTTATAGGGTTTTTTGGTTTTGGGTAGGGCCATGGGCCATTAGGGTTTGGCCCTATGCATAGGGTTAAAATAAATTGACTTTTTTCTAAAGTTTTTTTTCCCTGGGTGTCCCCAAGACGATCGGGACACTCCTGGGAGTCCTCTGAACGTCCCAAGGATATCTCGGCATCCCCTGGTCTCAGAAAGGTCTCCTATGAGAGGGAGACACCCCAAAGACAACGGTGCATGCGGCAAAGTGGCAGAGGGCATCTCTGGATTTGGGGACATCCCCTCCAAGACCCCGAATCCAGAGATGTCCCTGCCCTAGAACTGCAGGGATTTTTATGGGGGGGAAGGCGTCCCTGTGGTATACTACTACTGTACTACATATGGATTCTCAAAAAATTGAGAGCAATATTCACTTGTCAAAATAATTGTCATTTCACTTCAAAAACAACCCAAACATCCTCTGATAATAAGAAAATAGAACAATTATTCCTACATGACTAAGAAAGTAAAATCACATGGCTGTGAACTCATTTTGACCTTTCCCTATAATTTTTCCTCAAGGAGGCAAAATACTGCAAGTGTAGCACAACCAAGCAATTTAAAACAAAACTATAAGAAAGAGATATCAATGCATTAGATAGATTCTATGGTACTCTCAGTTACCTTTGACCCAGATTGGAGGAGCTCCAGTTGCATTTGCAACAAGAAATGACATTGCAATATCTTCACAATTCCTGTAATGATAAAATGAAAACAATCAATATCTTTGGCCTCCGATATGTCACGCATTATCAAAATTAAAATCATCCATCTTCATTGAGATGTAAAAATGCCTAAATCAAAATCTGAGTTGCTAATTTGCTGAACAGACCTTTCCCTGCTTACATATTCTTGAACTGACGCTGGCATTTGGTAAGTATACATTTCTAAATATTTTTTATGAAAAAAGGCCGCTTTAGAAAGCACCATGCTATAAGTGCCCATCCACCAAACAGACCACCAGCCACCATAGTTATAATGCAGAGCACCAGATTTCTGCATATGAAAGAACAGAATATTGAAAGAAAAATCAGTGGAAGGTTATCAGAAGGTGAGTGTCTAGAATATCAATCTGAAAGAAAAAACAACAAATCCAAAATGCACACTCAAGAATTCAAAAATCCCAAATTTTGAATTCAAAATTCAAAATTTTCACATAACTGAATCTTAACTTGTGAAAGATCTAAATTATTCCATAGAAATAAGAAAACACATAATCAATTCTACAATTGCAACAGAATTATTCCATGACAATGAAATTGGTACCAGCCTTATTGATTATGGAATTTTCTTGTGACAATGAAACGAGTGACCTCATCTATCCTGAAGCAGTATTTTTTCTTCGTTTTCTGATTCTCTCATGTTTTCAGAAACGTGCTTTATTATATACTGTGAGAAAATACACCTACTTGAACACTTTCATTTAGATAGTCCCATTAGAAGTTTACTGGCTTAGAACTACATTCCAAATTGGTGGAAATGTTAGTGGTTTATATTGAGGTGTAGCCACAGATACATGTTCATACATTCAATGTAAAATACTAGAAAGGAAATTAACATTGGAGATCAGTTTCTTGTTTTTTGGGTATATGGTACTGATAATTTTTGTGCAACTATGGAAAAATTCAATACAAAATTCTAGATGATTCCATCCTATATTTGATGTTGTGGTGTAGTGTATGGTATGGTGCTCTGTAGACAAGAGACAAATGTCTTACTTGTGCTGTCCATAAAGAAGCAGCGGGGATTAAAGCCAGACCAGTGCAAGAATTCTGATGAGGTTTATCTCCCTTACGTAATGAGAACCCATTTTAGCATAGAAGAAATGTTGAGATATGGAAAACCCCATTTTACTTTGTGGCTTCTTTGGAGCCTCTTTTTGGCTCCCTCTTGCTATTGTCTCTAGTTGTATTTTTAAGTCTCACTGACCTATTTATGTCACTTGTGGAGATAAATGTAATAATTTAATACCTTTCTTTCTGCATATTTCATCCAGTTTCTGCTTCTATAGATCTTGACAGCACCTAGATTCAGGGACTTGAAAGCTGAGCTAGAGTGATCTTCAGTTTCACACAAAGCCATAACAGAACTGTTGCCTTACTGGAAAACATTCACCCTTCAAAAAACAAATTTGAGCTAATTATGAGGATTTCATTAGAAAATAAATCTGATTGGACACAAATTTTGAATAACCAGTAACTCTGCATTTATTTTCTTCCCAGGCAACAACTGAGAAAATGTTAACAAAGTAGCTACCATCTATTTGATCACAACATGGCCTTAATCACAGGAAATAACTTCAGCAAAAGGTTTGCAATGTTTATATCAACCTCAACAAAGATGGCCAAGGCACACACCAGCTCCTCCCACGCCACTTGAATAAAGTCTTAAACAGTCCAAGTGCCTTTTCTGATATATCTGGCCTGGAATGTTGCTCAAGGGCTTGAATGAGGACCAAGGCGCAATCATATATATATTAAATTTCTTTCTTTTAAGACAGGTTGACCCTGAACATAAAAGCAGGTCAGCCTTTTATTGGTTCACCTCCATAACAGGTTGGTCCTCTTCGATTTTTAGCAATTATCATTCTCTGAGGCCAACCAAGACAGTGACAATCATAAAACCTAGTTCTATTAGAATATTATAATGTTTCTTTAATGGTCATCTTAGTTAGTCTTTAGTTTATTAGCTAGTTTCTATTTTCGTCTTTAGTTCACGATTGTTTCATAAATTATAATAGAAACATCATCTTTCTAAATCTATATAAGGAGCTTTCATCTCCTCTGTTTAATACAACATCGATTTACCATAATATGGTATCAAAGCGGGTTGATGGGATTTCATAAAATTTGACAATTTTTTTAAGAAAAATTCGAGCCTCTTCTGATCTGGAATTTTTTTTTCAGAATTTTTTTATTTTATTTTCTAAAATAAAAATTGTTGGAGGTATTTTATGAAAATTTTGTGGTTCGTTTTCAAAAATTTTTACTAAAAATTGCAAGCCTGGTCGAGGGTTTTGATTGTGCAATTTCCTAGTTTGAGCAAAAGTCTCTGATTTTTAAGGGTTGCGTGTACTTGCATGTTTGTTGCAGTACTTGCATGTTCTTGCATGTGTTTTTTGTAAGTTGCATGTTACTTGCATATATTGTTTACCACACAAAGTCTCATGTTTTGCTGCATGAAGGTTTCTCTAATGAGTTTTGATTTTCATAATTTTTTCCCTTAAAAATTTTTTGATGGGTTTTCATAATTTTCTCTTAAAAACATTTTGATGGATTTTCATAATTTTTTTCCCTTTAAAAAATTTTTGGTGGGTTTTAATATTTTTGTCCCTTGAAAATTTTTTATTTTGGGTTTATAATTTTTTTTCTCAAAAATTAAGGGTTTGCTCCTGTCATGGAGAGCTCTATGGTTTCTAGAAAGATTTTAGCATTTTTCCTTAAAAATGATGTCTTGTATGCTGATCCATGTCTCGAATTTTGTGTCATCTATCTGTTTGGTTTTTTCGTTGTTTCCTCATAATCATAGCAATTGTTCTTGGTGTCTTTGGCTATAGGGAGGGACAGCTCTATTAATCAACATCTAGTTGGACGTTTTGTGATGATTTATGGTCAGAAATTTTGCAGATTCTGGGAGGGTTGGTGGCAAACTCATCTCAATGGCAGAGTCAGTGACAAGCTCTTGTCTCTTGTTGCAAAGCATTCTGAAGAAGGGGGCAGCCTTCTCTATTTTTTCTGGATGGATTTTGGCTACTCTCGGTCATTAACATTTTGCAAATCCAAGGAAGCAACGGCGGAATGTTTTGAAGAATTTATGACCACAAGACATGTACAATCTTTTGCAGGATAGTTAGACAATGACCATTAAGGGAGGGTATTAGAATATTATTATGTTTCTTTAATGGTCATCTTAGTTAGTCTTTAGTTTATTAGCTAGTTTCTATTTTCGTCTTTAGTTCACATTGTTTCATAATAGAAACATCATCTTTGTAAATCTATATAAGGAGCTTTCATCTCCTCTATTTAATACAACATCGATTTACCATAACAAGTTCCAATTTGATTAACAAAAAGAAAGAAGTACAAGAAAGCGGTCTTCGAAAGGCAAGTTGTGCATGGGGGCAACATACTTTAATTTCATGATTAAAGTAAGGTCATAATTGATTGGTCTCTTGAGCATGATAAAATCAAAGATACAGAGTGTCTTTTTTTCAGATAGTAAGCAATTATCTGGACCCTTAATCTGATGAAACATAACTTAGAATCTTATCCACAAATTTCATATTAAATTATAGATAGGTAAAAGTATAAATCATATTATCCTTTTTATATCAATTTCAAAGAGACTTGGAAGTCATAGTGTATTGTCTAAGTGATGAAAAACTAGGGATCAATGAGTTGAAACCTCATTAAATCTTCAGCGTGTTGAATTGAATTCAAACGTTAAAATTGATAATGTAAACGTAAATGGTAGATAGATTTTTCTAAGAAGTAGAAACCTGAACAATTAGCCCATTTTGGAGGGCATAACAGAATGTATGGTGTTAGAAATCAATCTTAGTGCTATAACATCACAATCTTAATGTATAGTGCTAGAAATGAATAATAATGATATAACATCACAATCTGACTTAAATGCTGTTCAATAACATCAATTGAGCATAGATGTTGGATAAAGGATCTGTGTTAGTGGGTTGTAAAGCAGAACATTCATGTCAATTCTGGATCATACATGCAGCAGATCTTTTCAGATGATTAGGCATCAATCATAGAGTTCTAAAGTCATAATTTGCAACCTTAAATGCTGTTCAATTTGGCATAAAATTTGTGAGCAATAAGCCACTGAATAAAGTATTTTTTGTAAATGAGTCACACAATGGAACATCCATGTCAATTTTGAATCATGAATGTATCAGATCAATTCAGATGTTACATCACCTTCAGTACTTTCAGCAGCTTTGTTTGTTCATTGTCATGAAACTAAGATTCTAAGAGTAATGAATGACATCAAAAAGACCCTAAATTGCCTATAAGAACATTCTGTATTCCAATTAGTAAATAGTACATCATGATCTTCTGTAATTATCCTCACCATTAGCTATTGGAAGCATTGATCTGATATGGAAGAAGTCCAACCTTCTACTTGACTGTTGATAAGCTTGCCATATTCTGGAAGAAATCAACTAGATATCATTTCCAAGAGACATACCCTTTATGGTTCTGAATCATTCATACCTGTTATTACTAGCTGCAAAGCTTAATCTCCACATTATCCTAGACCAACTTATCTAATGCTAACAGGTTTATCCAAACCCAAGAAATGCAAGCAGATCTATCTGATGTTGAGAGCTGAGGCCATACTATCTGAAGACAGCAGAAAAAGTAAGTTTTATTACAATTATCTATTCTTGCTTACACAGAAAAGTAGCATACACAAAAAAATGATGCATCTTCAAAGTGACAATCCACAACACAATTCAATTTCCTTGATATGAACCAAAGTACCCGCAATTGTTGATTACTAATAGGTGGAGAGCATTAGACATAGCAAAAAAGGAAAAGGCACTCAAAGATTTGCAGTAAGAGTGGATGTTTTCGCCAGTTGATGATGCATGGTTTCACAGAGGTTTGCTGCAGTTACTCTGATCGCATTGATAAGCCCTCTGCCCTGTTGTTTTGTCTTGGCTTCAACCCTCCTAGGTCTTCTATTCCATGATTCTATATTTTGACATTTTACCAATTTAGAGCATGTAAGTTGTTTACTAATTTTCAAAATTATCTACAGGCTATCTTGATGAAAAACTATCAAATATTCTAATTGTTGGATAATTCTTGTTTCTACCAATCCTTTATTGGATTCATTAGGTTTGTTTTAGCCTTCCATTAATGTTTGTGGCAATGGTTTCACAGGTGTGTTTCATCTGTTGCTAAAGCCCATGATGCCAGATGGAGTTAATTCAAGCCCAACCAACTTTTCATTTTGTAGTTCTAATTTGCACTCAGTTGTGTTCACCCTCATTGTAGGTTGGTTTCTTCAGTCTTTTATTCTTGTTTGGCTATCCATTTTTTGTTCTGAACTGGTAGTCATGTGGTGTTTCATTGGTGATGTTTGAAGTGGATTTCTTGCTAATCTAACCCTTCTGGATTTCAGGCTTATATTCTCGATGGCTTGTCCTCCGTATTCTAGACTGAAGCTTACATGGATTTTTATATTGCTTGCCTTTTAAAGTCTGACAGGTAGCTGCATTACAGTCCCAAAGTGGACTTTACATAGAGAGGCAATAGGTAGCCTGATGGAGAGTGCCTGTTACAACTATGATGGAATTTTCTATATTTCTATGTTGGTGCATCCTCAACACCTGTAGCAACTCGTTTTCAGTATCCTCAAGAATTTGCCAATTGATTGTTCTATTCAGTTTGCTCTGTTAGCTTTACTTACACTGCATTGTTAAAATGGCTACAGTTATTTGTAGTTTTATAATAGTTATGTAGTCACTCTCCAAGTTTATAATAGTTATGTAGTAACTTTCCAAGTCAATTCTGTATTTTTGGTTCTATCTAACCCTGCACACCTACCATAAAAGAAACTAAATACATCACAAAGAAAAAAAAAATTTTAAAAAAAGGAAAAAGCTGCAAATCTTTAAAACATCAGAAAAAATAGATACAAAACCCGAGAGCAATAAGAAGGTCTGTTAAACAAGAGAAGATTACACACATTATTACAAGGCTTTATACAGTATTAAACAAATTTCAAAGCTGCATTATTAAATCTAATCACGAAGTGAAAATGAAAATCAGCTTAGAGTCGACTGTTTATGGAAAGCAATGATGTTCTTAAAAAAGAATGATCAAAATCTGGAATTGCAATAAAGGGAATAAAATACCTTGGCATCAACCCAATGCATGCGTGGTACAAACCCCACCATACTCTCTGGAGCACTTTGCCACACACTGAATGCAAACTCCAGGGTGGGACATGGAATTATAACATCGTCATCAACAGAAAAAATTGCATCAGTTCTTAAGCCCTCAATTGGTTTGAATCTGTTGTTAAGATTGTCATCCTCATTGAGGTCAAACGTGAATTCGGGTTTATAATTACTTGAAGATTTTGAATATACAGACTTCCGGAGATGTGACTGAAGAGTTTCTGATGGTAGATCATCCTCACTCCATACAACATGTATAGAATCAATGCTGCTACAAGATGCATAATGTGCCACGGCTTTCTTAAGAAGAGAATTTCTCCTCCATGTATTAATCAACACTGTGTACCGTAGTCTGCAAGGAGACCAAGAATGAAATAAGTTTCCAATAATTGTTCATTAATCAGTAAATGATTTAGTATATAGTCAAAAAACTAATGAAAAGCTGCTCAAAGCCATCACTGGTAAGATGATACTAGTGATGACCTAATGGTCTCAAAATTAAGACTGAAACATGTAAAAGCAATAGAGTGGACCTCAATACATGACAAAAATGCTAACTACCTTCTCATCTAAATAAAAATGTCTGCAGGTGTTCCCAAAAGCTGAAAAGGCTATCCAGTTAAGGCCTTATACCTGAATAAACCAATTTTTTCAGGAGGGTTGTTCAAAATGATTTATCACAATAATTTCCACAGTGCTCTCAACATCTAAAATTTTTCTATATTATTGATGGAAAAGGGGAGCAAAGTAAAGCACCACAATCAATTTTACAGAGGATGATGCTTTTAAAATTTATCCACATATAATGGGTTTTTGTTTTTGATCCCATAGAATAATGTATTATATTTGTCATGAGAAAAATGTGTCATTGCATTGATAGTAGCAGTATGATCCAAAACCAAACCACTGGCATGTATTTTGGGTATTAAGTTAAATATTGTGACTTGCTCCAACACATTTCTCGAAGCATTTGTTTCAATAAACACTCTCTACATGACAACAACACTATCTTATGTCTACAATCAGTCCATTATTGGATTATTTCAATGACCCTTTGTGTTTAAAAATAAAAAGAATTCCTTTTTTATACTAATATTAAATACTGAAACTTAAAGTTGGACGATGATTTTTTTTTCTTTTTCTCCTCTCAAATACATGGGGGGGAAGATTTGGTGCCAAGGTACCAAATCTTTAGAGGATTACAGTTCGAGTATTGAGCCAACCGGGCAATGCTTCAGGTTTTGAGTGCAATTGAAGTATGTTTGAGCACATACATTCTATGATGCACAATAGATTGTGATCAAGTTTATGTTCCTTACAACCTTCACCTTCACCACAGACAAATTTTAGATACCGACTTATTACCCATCATGCTAGAGGAGGCTGATCCACAATTATCTTAGATAACTGAGGCTGAGGAACCTATCTTTAAAGATGAGGACCTTGATTGGGTTGACCAAGTGGATAGAGAGGCAAGGGTCACGGCCACGGTAGAGGAGGATGATAGAGCATGAGCACACACCTTGGATATTCGTGTGAGTGTCACTGAGACACAGATAGATATCATTCTTGCATCATCATCTAGGACCTATCTAAGACATCAATGTAGGAAGACTAATTTATGCAGGCTGCTTTGAGCCATAGACTTCTAGCCTTTGTTTCGATACCATGAGTTTTGTATATGTAATGTCCCACTCTCTTCAGTGATCATTCAAGTGTTGATTAGCCTATTCTTTTGTCATCCTGGTAGGATACTTCGAAGATATAAGGGATGAGAGGCTGGCATTGTCAAATTATTAATTGATGGGGAAATAAATAATGTTATTTTGAGCCCATAAAATAATATTATAAGGGAAAAGTCACTTTGGGTTATAAAATTAAATATAAATATAAAGTGACTTTAGTTATGAAATAAAGTCATAAAGTGACTTTATTAAGAAGGTAATAAAATATAAAGCAACTTTATCATGAAGACAAAGTTATAAAATGAAGTGGGACGAACCTCTTGGAAGGAGGGAAAAAGTTTATTAAGAATCCAACATTGTGATTTGAGGTCCAAAGGTGATTTAGAGAATCTATTTAAGGGGTTTCCTTCCTTCTCCAATTATTATGATATATTGATTTGATACTTCATATTTTCTTAGTTGTTGCTGATTTGACAATAGCAGCTATATTTGGGGATGAAAACTCTTGGATATTTGTAGGCTGGACGGAAACCCAACACTACTTGAGAGGTGGGCTCACTCAGGGTTCATTATTGAGCAAATTTGCATCATTTTAAACAGGTTTTGGAGGAAAATTTATGCATGTTTTGGCATTGTAACAACAATATTTTTGATGTAACAGCCATGCATGTTTTATATCGGAATCATTATCAATAGATTTGTGTTTGTAATTGCTTATTTCCTTGGAAACCTATATTGTTTCCTTTACATGTTTAATTTGCATGTTTGCATGTTATTTTGCAATGAAATGAAGCAAAATGTGGCAAAAATTGAAAACATAAATCAAATTTGAAACAACATCTTAGTACGGGATATTTCAGTGGTATCAAAGCCACAAATCCTACCAGTTTGTGAGGTTGCATATTAGATTTTTCAATTGCATGTTAACTTTTTCAGTTGCATATCAGATTTTGTAGTTGCATGTGCATTGGATGTTGTTGCACGGCAATTTGGTGAATACCCAGATGATTGCATGCCAATTTAGGAGCAGTTTATGAAGAGGGTTACCATTGCATGTTATTTTCGAGCAGACCTGGTTAGTGGATTTGTGTTGCATGGTAGTTTGGTGGATACCTGTTGTGAGGTTTTCACACCATCAACCCATTGCAAATGGGGACCCCCTCATTTCACCCGTAGTCATTAGGTTAGTTAGATTTTAGCAGTAAACTTGGCAGTTGAGAGCTTTAAAAGATTGAGGGGTGATTGAGAAATTAAGTGGCCAAGTTGCGATCTTAAAGTGGGAAAATTATAATTGAAGTCCTTTGGAGCCATGTTATAGTGGTTTGAACGTAAAATCCTAAGTGTATTTAAATTTTGGCTAGTCAAATAGTCCAAAATATGTTATAAAGGCATATTTTGTGCATAAGGGCCTTAAAACCCTTATAGAAATTGATTTTCATACTCAAATTGCCAAAATCCTAAAAAAAATCCATTTTTCTTTATAAAAAATACAAAAAATCAGGACTTATAATGATTTTTCCCACTTATTTTGATCAAAATCCGGACTTATAATGATTTTCCCCACTCATTTTGATACCGAACTTATAATGATTTCCCCACTTATTTTGATCAAAATCCAGACTTATAATGATTATCCCCACTTATTTTGATCAAAATCCGGACTTATAATGATTTTCCCCACTTATTACGATCAAAATCCGGGCTTATAATGAATTTCCCCACTTATTTTGATCAAAATTCAGACTTATAATGATTTTCCCCACTTATTTTGATCAAAATCCAGATTTATAATGATTTTCCCACTTACTTTGATCAAAATCCAGACTTGTAATGAATTTCCCCAATTTAATTGGCCTTTTCCTAAAAAAATTCTAAGTGTTGAAGGCAAAATCCAAACATACTATGAATTTCCACCACTCTAGATAGTTTTTTCTTGAAAATTTTTCTATGTCTAGAAATAGTCCAGACGGGTCGTTTTTTCCCCAAGAGGGTGTGGAATTGAAAAATTTTCTAAGTTTGAAAGTTGCCTTGATAGGGGTCATCTTTCCCCTGGGGTGAGTATGGAGTTGAAAAAATTTCTAAGTGTTGGAAATGTCCAAGCATGGGTCGTTTTTCCCCTTTAAATAATTGTGAATGCGATAATTTTTCTGAGTATAAGGATTGTCCATACAAGGGTCGAATTTTCCCTTTGAAGGCATGAGATGAACGGAAATTTTTCTAAGTGTGGAAAATGCTTGTCCCTACTCAAGTCAATTTTCCCCATGCTGGGTAAATGGAGTAAGTGTGTGGATGGTTGGAACGCTGGGATTAAAAGATGGACTTAGCCCATTTTAAGAGTATCCAAGCATGGATCTATTTCCCCCAAGGAGCCTTTTTATTATTATTAATTAATAAATAATGAGGGAATTTAATAAAGTGAAAATAGAATCTTCTAGAAGGGTCAAAACTTTTATCCCACATTGCTTGTGGGAGGTAAACAAGAGGCTAAAACTCATTTAAATGCTGGAAGCCCAAAGGTAAAACTATGAATTTGTTTTGTGATAATGATCTGATTTGGAAATGTTGCAGACTGTGAGGCACTATCTTAAGAATCATTCCAAGCCATTTATAAGTTTGAGGACCATAGTTGCAGACCAGAAGTCTGAAGACAACAAAATTGGGGCGTTTTTTTTGGAAAATTCATATAAATTCTTTGAAGGCTCAAGGCCCCCAGCACTCATTTGTAGATTGATTCCCACGCCAAAGCCTACTATTTCCAATCAGTTTCAGTCACTTGAGGTTTGAGGTAACACTGCTACGACCAAAAGTCTGAAGACAATATTTTTCAGAATCATTTTTCTAAAATCTGGGTTTGCCCTGTTGATTGCAGTCTGATCCTAATTACACTAAGACCTTTTGGGCATCATCTAGGGACTGTTTTTTTGAACCATACAATCGTCTGAAGTGGTATGTTGCAGATCTGTCTTTAGCAAATCAGAATTTTGATAATATGGCTTATCCTAGTAAAATTCCTTCATACCCCCCAATGGACTCATAAGTACTGATTGAAGTTTGTCTGTAGTAGTGCTTGAACCTATTTTAGGCTATTTTTCAGACTTATCCATGAATTGTCTTTAGAAAATCAAAATCTAGTTGGGGTCTGAATTTATCTTTTTGGTGGAATATTATGGTTCTAATGCGTGATTAATTTGTAAATTTTGGTTCCAAGCTTTCAATTCAGTCCTTGTGTAAGGAACTTATGAGTTATTTGATCTATACTAAGTCATTCTCAAACTCACATGTCTTCACACTTGTTCCTTGCCTTCAGAAATCAGATTCCAATATTTTGGCTAAGTAATGATCAACCTTTTCTATCTTGGGATTCTTATGTTCAAGTTGATCATTTCTTTCTTTGAGTTAGTTCGTTAAGGCAAAGTATGGAATTCATCATCTAATCCATGGATTGATTCAATAACTTTCGAGTCTGAAATTTAGCATGTTTTAAGTCTTTAATCCTTGCTAACTTCGAGCTTCAAACAGGAAATGGCAGAGCCTAAGGGGTTCGCAGCGAGGACAGCATTAATCGAGAGGCTACCCAAGGGCTTCTATCTAGAATCTTCAATGGCGTCCAGATGGGGAAAGGTTGCAGACACCAATATGAAGCACCTTGACATGAAGAAACTAAGGAGGAGAATGTACAGATACAGGGACCATCTACCTTCAAGGATAGCAACAAACACAATGAAGAATGGACTTTACTAGGCAGCAGGATTCCCTTCAACCATTCAGTGCAGCGAGCTTATGGTCGAGTGCGCAAAGAACTATGATCCAGACATTAGAACAATAAGGGCTAGAGGGAAGGTGTTTGCATTTCTGAATGAGGAAGCAATGAGAGAGACATTTGGGATTCCTTACTACTCTAGGATGCAGATCAGGACCAAGGAACAAACTGAGGCATTATATGATGGGAGGCCAGATGCCTGTATGGACATTATTAACAAAAATTGGATCAGTGAGCCAAGGAAACATCACTCCAAGTTATCAAAGAAGCTAGTGAGTGAAGACTTCATAGATGAATACAATGACTTGATCTTCATGTTGAACAGTTATGAGAACACCTCAAGGGGCCTTCTTTGACACTTGGATGTTCTACTTCATATAAGAGATAGCCATAGGAGAGGTGATGATAGATTGGGCAAAAATAATATATGACAACATAGATGCACAGCTGAGGAAAAGGAAGCAATTCTATATGAGTTCCTATGTAATCTACCTATTGGCGAGGAATATTAAGTATCCAAGCCTCATATGTAGGGGCATGATTGGAAATGGCAAAGATCAATTTAAGGTGTATGAATGTCATCCAAAGTTGCAGCTACATGAAAGGGCGAGTTATAGGAGGATTAATGACATCTTCACCATGTACATCACTTGCTCACTTCGGGGAGAAACACGTAGGAGGCTATCCAAGGATGCCATTGCATTGATCGCGCAGTATGGAAATTGGTATATCCAATTCCCTACTTTCACTTATATAAGGATCTAGCGATTTTCCTCATAACCATATAAACTTCCCAAGTACCCTACAGACAAGATGGTTTTGTTGGAGGTGGTTAGGCAGCTTTTAGAGTTTGATCTTATGCAGAAGGAAAAGCACAGACAAGGAATGCCTTCCTCCATCACATTGGGAAAAATTCTTGAGTCTTGCCCTTCATTACAGGCAACAGGGACAGCCAATGCGGAATTGCAGTTCTACCAGTTGGGAACATACAAGGCAAGGAAGGATTTTGATCCATTCCGGAAAATCCAAACCCACAAAGGCATAAAATACAAACACAAGGTAGACATAGAAGATTATTGGTCTAATCTTATGGATGAAGAGGTTGTGAGGAGGATTATATGGTCTAGGATGACAATGGACTTCATGAGAAAATGTGGTGTCTTCCCCATTCCTGACAAGGTCAAGGATTGATGAGGTGAATTTCTGGATTCGATTGTGTGAGGTCAAGGATGTTGGGTACATAATCGATCCTAATTATGGGTATGAGAAGGGTAAGTCAATTGAACCACCTAATTGGTCACAAAAGGACGAGCTTTCAGATTTGGGGATCCTGATGAAGGGAGTGATGGATAGATCAAGGGCATGGCTTGATAAGCAAGTGAAGAGGTTGATGAAACAAGGTGTTACCTTCACCCATGCAAAGATGCATGTTGAGGATTCTTCTTCCAGGGGCGATGAAGGAACTACTAGCACTTCGGGATTGTGTACTCAGAATGCAGGACAAACTTCAAAGGAAAGGGTACACTCGCATCAAGTGATAGGACAATCAGTGGAGAATCTCGAAGCAAAAGTCGTAGGTCCACCACACCTACTCTTATTCCTAGTTCTTCATCAATAAGGGAGATAGAGGCACAAAATATGGATAATGATTCAGTATAGGGTGGAGATACATGGATTTTACCTCAAGACACTCAAGAGGCAGCTTCATCCACACATTCAATACAGCAAGGTACATAGATTTTGCCATCCTCACCTACAGTACAGTTGGTAGTCGATTTGGGTGATGACATAAGGCAGTTTGATCCTAGCATTCAGGAGATGGAAGATGAAGTCATTTCAGCATTGAAGGGATGTGATGAAGATGAACAGATGAGTGATGGTATGGATTTATCCGAGGTTCCTGAATGGCTAAGGGATAGCATGAAGAAAAGGAGGAGAGTAGAGGAGGTTCTCCCTATAGATGATATTGATACATTTTTTAGCAGAATTGGGAGAGCAGAGAACCAAAGCAAGCATGGAAAATTCATGAGATTACCAGGGATGAGACAAGATCTCGCACTGTGCATTTGGTTGTTCTCATTGAAGATAGAAATGAAGATGAGATTACTCCCCATGATTATCATATCTCTTCATTCGATATTGGACCAACAACTAAAGATCAAGAGTTTTAGGAATTGAGAGGCAATGCAGATGCTATAGAAGAAAAGATGGAAATTTTGATAAAAGAAAAGGATGAGCTAGAAATGGAGAACTTGATGATGAAAGAGATCATAAACAAGTATGTGAATCCATCATGGCATGAGAGCACAGTGCTTATCCCATATGTTCCCACTTTTCAAAGTTCACATTGTGCTTGCAACATAGTAAGGGCCCGTTTGGGTGTTGGAATGCCAAATGCCAGATATAGTCAATTTTGGAAGATGCTGCAATTCTGGAAGATACATATCCTCAAAATGATTTTCGGAATGTGTTGACCCGTTTGGTTCACCTGGAAGATGACTGAGAAGATGTAGTTTCGGCATTTGGGTGCCAAAATTGGAATATGCATTGAATTGAAGAGAATTTTCACAGAAACTTCAAACATCAAAGAAATCCATTTCATTTGATGTTCTTACGCTCCCTATGCAGAGAGATTGTCAATCATGTGGGATAAGAAGATCGGGCCAAGAAGATAGTGAATGCTTGCAGGTGCAAAGAAAATTTATATAATAAAGGCTGAGTATATATCTTGAAATTTCGCATATATCCAGTGGAATCAGAAACCAAATACAAACAAACAAAAAATCAACAGAGTAAGGACAATAAAAGATGTATATATTCTGTTTAGCAGAGCAAAAACCAAGTGCACGGTAACACAATGCTTGCCGAGGTACAGAGCTACAAATCCGGTATTACATACAAACAAAAGCCTGAGCAAGCACATTGCTTAGAAACCCCAGGCAAAGAAAGCCTTAAAAAATGCATCCATCAAATCGTCAAAATGTCTCAATCGGCTCTCCAAATTGCAAGAAATGTTGACTGCTGCTGATGCAAGGAAATAGCACGCGCACAGAGAAAATAAGCTCTCATTGCAGGCTTCGAATAATTTCTGAGCAGTAGTCCGTGAAAACGGTGAAAATGAAAGAGGGAACGGTGAAGGTTAAAAATTTTGGACGTCAAAAATTATTATTGCAAGCAGACCTGATGGACAACATAAAATTGGCATTTGAAAAGTGGAATTAGAGCCTGAAATTCTAATTCCACCTTTTCAAGTGGAAGATGAAATGCTCATTTTGTGAGCAAAATTGGAATTTCGAAATTCCAATTCCTGCTTGTTTGGATGGACACAAACATGGAATTCAATAATCCGAAAATCTAATTCCGGAATTAGAGCCCATATTCCATGCACCAAACGGGCCCTAAAGGAATGGGCAGGTGATATCAAGAGGCAAGCAGAGGACTTTCTTGCAGGGATGGTTCGAGCATATGAAAAAACCACAATACTTATAGATAAAATGCAGGGATTGGAGGAGATGTGGAAGGAATTTCAACCCATCAAACATAAGGTCATTCGTCATCTTTAGACATTGAGTACTATTCCCACAGCGATCCTGACAGAGGAGGGAGTTATTGATAGAGGAAGTGCTTATGAGTTTGGTCATTGGTATCTCTCATCAGTCACTAGGAAGACTACATATGAGAATGCGTGCACACAATGTGATGATATTGAGGATCCTGTCTTGATGATACATTCAAAGGTCCTTATTGCAATCAAGGATTTGATTGGTCTTGATATTGATGCCTCTTGTGATTTGGATTTAGATGAGTTGAAAGCGGATTGGAATCAATTTATTTTAGAGATACAGACTCTCTTGAGAAGAGTCACTTGAATGGGTTCATTTCACTTATGGGTCTTATTAATGATATACAGTGGCACACTTTAGATTGGGATAGCACATTGGATACCTGCATGGAGAAGTTGGAGGTTATAGAGATATAGCATGGCAGCCTCCCTAGTATTGACATGGAGGAACTTAGAGCAATTTTGCTTAAGTTCATTGATTTTGCTAAGAGGGAGAGGAAAAAAGGAGTGTTTATGTTGGATGATGAGTTGTATGATGACTAAGCGGTTTCCTTGCTTCCTATTGGTTCACTAGCCTTCAAATTTTCTCATTGGCTCATTTTGCGGTGCTTCATTTCTATTGGCTCTTTTTGGTTGCCCTAATTAGGGTTTGTAATGCATTAATCTAGGCCATTGATTTCAAATCAATCTTGGCCATTCATTGCAATTGGGGCTCCTACATAAACTCCCACCCCTCTCATTTGTAAGGGAGGTTGTTTGAGAATTTTTGCTAATATAATGTCAAATTTGCTCTACTTTTCATTGTTGTGTCTTGCATGGTGAATTGTTGTGATCAAATTTGCATTATTGCATGGTGATCTACATCCCTCATTTAGAATAGATTTTCATTTCAAGTTGTTGGATTAGATTTCATTTGAAGTTGTTAGAATATAATTTGTTTCAAGTAGTTTAGTTGAATGAAAGAAATTGTGCATGTTTACTTGATTGACTCAACAAATACGGGCCACTAGCCTCTTGCAGATTGTAAGTGTACCTTGTGTGGTTAGCCAATAAATGAAAGTACTTAACTTCAATTAGCATTGAATCTTTAGTTTACATCTATTTGATGGGATTGAAGAGGAAATATTAATTTGAAAACCATTTGAGTCTACCATAGAAGCTTGCACTAGGTGGGTGGAGTCGTTGATAAAGCTACACCTAGTAGAGTCCAAGTCCATTCACACATTCCTTGCATTAATGATTAAGTAGGAGTAGTAGGAATTAGAAGTTTAAGTTTAAGTTGAAAAGTTAAGAGTTGGAAAATCGAAACATATTTTCATTGCACATTGTGAAGCAAAATCTTTAGAAGTACATTGTTGACAAGTCTTGAATAAACTAGCGTAAGTCCCCTTAAGTGATTACCAGCAAATCACATCATTTCAATTGAGCGAGTGTACACAATAGAAGGAACCTTGAAGTCATTTCATGATCTTACTTTGCAAGCTTAGCATGAGAGATGACCTTATATCAAGAGAGGATTGAATATTTAGTGTTTCATCCCGAAACATTGAGTGTTTGATTCTGTATGTTAGAGGGGAACAAAACTCACATCAACAATACCTAGATGGTTGCATGTTACTTTTAAATCAGTTTAAAGAAGTGGGTTTATTTTGCATGCCATTTTCAAGCAGTACAAAATTTTGGATTTGATTGCATGGCAGTTCTGATTAGTTCTAGAGGGTAGGTTTACTTTGCATGTTAGTATTTTGACTCATGTGTGATAGTCAATGAACTCAAAGGTATATTGCTAGGAACAGAGGAAACAAATTCAATATTTATTTCAGACATCTACAATAGGGGTATAAAAGGTTACATTAATGGCTAAAACTAAAAATGGGAGATTGTTACCTACTTTCCTTCCTGCCTCACTAGCTAAAGAAAGGGATAGAAAAAATAGTGAAAGTCCACAAAGAAATGATTGACATATGGAAAAACTTATAATGGTATGAATGACTTCTTTCAAGCATTTCAAAAATATCAATCGGATATGTCATTATTTTTAAAGAAATCGCTTTTGGAAGAAGCTAAAAAAATGAATAAGAGGCATAATAATGATGAACACATTGAAGTCACTGATGATGAGCATATAGATCATCCCAATGCTGAGAATTCATTTGAAGAAGAAGCTAGAAGTTCACTTCAACCATATGAGAGTTTGAGCAAAGAGGATTCTAGAAGAGAGATAAACATGACTTCTCTTGATGTTAAGCATGAGATTGATATGGATAATGATGGTATAGATTCTTTGGGTGACCACAATGCATTTTCTAGTGTGTTAGTTGATTCCGATGATGACACAATTCATACACATGAAGAAAAATCAAAACATGGCATTCAAAGTGCAAGAGTTGAGAATGAAGTTTCCAATAAAGAGGTAAAAGTTAAAGGCACGACACAAATGCATTACAGTTGTGTTGAGTGTTATAACAGCAATGATATATCTCTTCATCCTCAAGGTAATGCAGCCAATGATCATAGAGAAGATAATGTGATTGAGTCACCTAATGCTGGCATTCAAGTTTCGAAAGATGAACATGAGTCGTTGGTTGATGATGCATCCTCCAAGAGGACTGAATTTGTTCACCTTGGAACAACACTAAATCAGTCCCAAGTAATGGTTGAGAGTTGGATTGAGAAGGCAAAGGAAGCTGATTTGATAGCCCAACAAGCCAAGTTTCCCCTACAACAAATTACTATTAGTGGTGGACATAATGATTCTATGAAAGTTACTATTAGTGTTCCATCCACTCATGAGTTGACTTTGGGTGTTGGTGATGGTATCTACATTCCGAATTTGATATTGGCACCTAGTTCTTGTGATGGTACAGCTGCATATTGGTTGGCACTTTAGCCAAATGACATGGGTTGTTTAGAGACAAGTGACTGTCCTACATGGTTGTTCACTACATTTTCAAAATTGTTCAGGTCTACATCAGCTATGTGTATGCATTGGAATGTGTGGGAACACAATTACTTGATGGGAAATCCTCATGAGATGAGTCTTCTACTTTTGCCTTGGCATGATTACATCATTGCCATCCTATTTGTTGCTGGTTTGAAATATAACAGTGATATGTGGCAGCCTAGTTTGTTGATTTTTGAATATGTGAGGGTTTCTTATCACATCCTTTGGTTGATCTACATGGATGGTTGGATGACTGATGATGATTCCTTGGTATTAGACTACTACTTCATCTCATATGGCAGGTTCTATATTTAGGATCCAGGTATTGACCAGTTGGGTGCATTGTTTCACAAGGATTCCATTATGTTGTTTCACGGTTTGTGGTGTATTAGTATTGATATCAAATAGTATAGCGTTTTGGTGGAGCAGTGTTCCTGAGGTTGATATGGGATCCCGATATTTGGTTTCGACAAGCAACTGCAAATTGTTTGAGGACAAGCAATCTTGAGAAGGGGGGACTATAATGTCCCCTTCTCCTCAGTGATCATTAAAGTGTTGATTAGCCTATTCTTTTGTCATCCCGGTAGGCTACTTCGGAGATATAAGGGATGAGAGGCTCATTCTTAAACGTACCTAATTTCTCTAAACATACATAACTATCCTATTATTTCCAATTCTTTGTAGCAGTTTTCAAATGTGTTTACAATGTGCTTCTACTATGTGTATGATGTAATTGTGATGTATGGGTTGAGGGTAGAAAACCTAACGACACCTAGTGAGTGGCTCTCAGTGCGGGGCCGGGGGCCTAAAGTGGCTAGAACCAGGATAACCGACTGAAGAGTTATTTAACAAGTGAAAATTTAATTAAACTGATGGGAATGGGTTAAAACATTAAAAAGATTAAATGTGCCTCGCCCATGCCATTAGTGCTAGTAAAGGCTATGGATGGGAGTGGGAGAAGGTACCTATGCGTAGGTACGATCGAATGGCACTTGTCTGTACGAAAGGCATTCGATCCCGCATGTGCCTACTTGGGGGCCGGGGCCCGAAGTGGCTAGTACCAGGACAACCCAAGGAGTGAGGACTATGCGATGACACTCACTTAGGTTGTTGCTTAGAGTTTCTACCCAAGCCTTAGAACCTTTTGGGAAAAATCTATACTTTGACTCTCTTTTCATTTGCTATTTTGGGAAAGATTACCCAACCCTAGGTTTGGCCTAGCTATTCCTTCTTTGTGGACCTTGGTGTTTATCTCCTAGCACGGGGGAGTGGGCCTTATAGGTATCCACGTGGTTGGGTGGTAAACATTTTTATCGAGGTATCTTTTGCAGATACAGTGCTTGAAGATTCATGCTTGCTTATGTACCAGTTTTGAAGAATGAAGGCCTTGTGATTATATTTCATGATGCAAAATCTTGTTACCTCTTATGAGGAGTTGAATGCAATGTAATCAATAATGTATTTCAAAATGATGTAATTGGAATGGGTAGACTTAGGAAGAAGGGAAAAGGGAAATGTGAACTTTATGTTTAAGATGTATGTTGGAAAGGAAAAGGATTTTGTAACATTCCAAATTATGTAACATGCTTTCATTATTGTTGTTTAAGTGAAGCTATTGAAAAACCAAATGTAGTATATTTTAATGTATCAAATGAGTTGGATAAATTTTATAAGTTACATTGTTCATAAAGGATACTTAGGAATATAGATGATTTTTAAATGGAAAGTTGAAATGAAAATATTTTGTATTTCTTAAAGATATGATGCAGTTTGCTTTGAGAAATAAATCTTGTTGTTAGTTTACGTAATGGATTTGAATGAATCATGCATTTAAATGAAAAGGGAACCTTGGGAGGAATCTAAGTTTAAGTTTTGATTACATAACTCTTTTCAAAGTTCAAAATTTTTCATAAATTTTTACTTAGGTTTTCTTTTGTTAAGAGAATCTTTGTTCTCTTCCCTGGTTCCCTTGCGGGGCATGACAGGCTGGCATTGTCAAATATTAATTGATAGAGAAAAAAATAATATTATTTTGAGCCCATAAAATAATATTATAAAAGAAAAGTCACTTTGGGTTATAAAATTAAATTATGCAAATAGTGACTTAAGTTATGAAATAAAGTCATAAAGTGACTTTATTAAGAAGGTAATAAAGTATAGAGTGACTTTATCATGAAGGCAAAGTTATAAAATGAATTTATTTTATTTATCAAGCCTTCTAGAAGTGGGATGAACATCTTGGAAGGAGGATAAAGTTTATTAAGAATCGCACATTGTGATTTGAGGTCCAAAGGCAATTTAGAGAATCTATTTAAGGGGTTTCCTTCCTTCTCCAGTTATTATGATATGTTGATTTGATACTTGATAATTTCTTCATTGTTGCCGGTTTGACAGTAGCAGCCATATTTGAGGACGGAAACCCTTGGATATTTGTAGGTTGGACGGAAACCCAACACTAGTTGAGAGGTGGGCTCACTCAGGGTTCATCATTGAGCAGATATGCATCGTCTTAAACAGGGTTTGGAGGAAAATTTATGCATGTTCTAGCATTATAACAACAATATATTTGATGTAACAGCCATGCATGTTTTATATCAGAATCATTATTGATAGATTTGTGTTTGTAATCGCTTATTTCCTTGAAAATTTATATTGTTTCCTTTGCATGTTATTTTGCAATGAAATGAAGCAAAACGTGGCAAAAATTGAAAATCCAAATCAGATTTGAAACAATATCCTAGTTGGGGATATTTCAATATACAAATGACAATATTTATATATCTAAATATGTTGTTTCCTTCAACTAAATTTTTTTGTTTGTACTTATGTGATCGATGTATACTCGTGTATGCGATCAAAGTAGCTTCTATCTGATGAGGTTATTGTGTTTTTAAGGTCTATTTATTAAAGCGTGCATGAAACAATTTTTTAAATCCTTAAAAATCTTTGAAGTTCTTGGGTTTTACAATCTGCCAAATCTAGGCACCAAGTTTGAGTCCAAATCAAATATCAGCTTGCCAAGTCCGAGGCAAGTCTGAGTCTTGTAACACTAGTCATAACGCACATAATAAGTTAGTCGACAAATGTAACTCCCCCTTACAGCTCTTTATGTGTCCTATAATTATTGTTCAGAACAACATTCAATTTTTTTTTCATGCAATTATTAAGTGTTTGAGATAGTGAATTAATTGCAAGAAATGGAACTATGCAAAAATGGTATCAAAGACATCAGCAATAAAGAGATATACATAAGAAGTTAACTTGGAGAAACCTGATGTGAAAAAAATCCAAAAGGGTGAAGCATTGCTTTGTCATCTCTGCTATGCTCTTTGGAGCTTACAACTTTCTTGAGGCCTTCAAGGACACCTACATCTTAGCACTTGCAAAAGCTCTCCCTACAATCTATAGTTGATTTCATGCTTTCTCAAAAAACTTAACTAACTTTCTCCATTTTAGCTACATAGTCTTCACAATTCAGTCTTAAACATGCTTCTGAAAATGTACATGAATTGCTCTTGCATACAATAACTTCACTGAGACATTGAATTGCTCCCTATGAGCTTCATGAGGTCTTTGGCAAACTTGCAACATTTTTGAGGCTCAAGCACAAGCCCAAAGGTCCGAAATATGAAGACAAAAAGTCTCTAAATTGATTTCTCTTCCTGCACAGTGCAGCACGATGAAAATAATGGTTGTAACAAAACTGACACTTTACACAAGTGTTAAAACAAAACCACTCATTTCCTTTGGCCAACAGCCCCTTTTGCAAAAAAAGGAAGTTGCTTAATGTATTTACAAAAGTGTCACTATTGCAAAACTGCCACATTAAACAATTAGCACACCACCACTAACAAAAACAAAACTGTCACTTAGCTGTTCCACAATTATTGCAACATACGGAGGCCTTGGCTTTGCCTATAAACTCAAAATCAACTGCCGTTTTTTAAAAGTGCAGAACTTTTCAAGAGAAATCCAAATATGTAATAAGATTCCACTTTATATATCTCCCTTATGCTATTTTTGCCCATGAAACAAACTTGCACCTATAAGATCATAATACATAAACACTCCCAATAGTCAATTAACTTACTTCGATGATTTTCCATTATCTGATTACAGGTCACATTGGCTCCTCATTCCTTCTGCATAATGCAATATATGATATCAAGAAATATGTGCAGGATCATTCAATCACAGATATCAGTTTGCTGTATGGACTAGATGACTGTGTCAAGGTCCTAAAGAAAATCTAAAGAATTATTGTTTAGCACCTTGGTGCAAAACTGCTTGACAAAGTAAGAAAGCTATCTGTTGCGAGTTTTTTCACACCATCGCCCCATTGAAAATGGGGACCCCCTCTTTTTGCTTTAGCAGTAGGTGTTTTGGCAATTCTCCCAGGTTGGTGATGTTAAAGGAGAGTTTGAAGTGGCCTGCAAAATTTGGAGATGATTCGAGAGGTTGAATAGTGAGAATTTTTGGTGCGAAGAGGTTGGACTCTGATTGCAAAATGATGAAAATTGTTATTTTGGCTAAGTATGTATTTCGGTTTTCCAGCGAGATGATTTTTGCTTCCAAATCCAAATTAAAGATTTGGATTTAGAATCGATTTTGAATATATTTTTGACGAAATTTTTTGCAAGCAAAATTTGGATTTCATGGACTTATAATTTTTTTGGAAATTTGGTGAAATTTTGCAAATTGTGGAAATTGAAAAAATGGAATTGAGCAATTTAATTGAATAATTTTGACTAAACAATTTTTGAAAAATCCAAATTCCAAGTGTCAAAATTGCAATTTTAATGTTCACTTTTCACAAGTTGGTAAGCATGTCCCTGCGAGGTGGTAGGCATGTTCCTGCGAGTTGATAGGGGTGCTCTTGCATCATGGCAAAATTTCAATAACTTGAAGGCATTTCAACATGGAGTTTGTAAGGGAAAATGATAAGATTAAGGTGAGAAAATAATTTTCTTTTAGCCAAGTGGAGTTATTAATTTTGAAAAAATTATTTTGGCTAAGGAAAATTACAATTTGCTAGGAAGGAGACGAAATGATTTCAAGTTGGCAAGCAAGTCTTTGCAAATTGGCAAGTGTGATTGTGCAAGTTGGAGGGGTTGGCTTGGTAGGTTGGTGTAAGTTGGTGCAAGATGTGAGGTAAGCTATTACAAGATGACAAGAGGGATCATACAAGTTGGAGAAGGTGTTCTAACAAACATTCACAAGATCCTTTACCAATTTCACAAGGTGGATTAAACAAAACTTTCATTTTCAACATGCCACCTTGCAAGTTCGATTTGAATAAAGAGCCTATTGGTGCAAAAAATTGATATAAACTTGAGTCCATTGCCTTGCTTGAAATTCGAAATTAATTTGGGGGCCCCTTTGTGTGCTAAATTCGATGTATTTTAAGGCTTAATTAGTGTGAAATTCAAGGCAAGTTATTGGGTCCACAATTGGGAGAGTTTAAAACTTAATTAGGGGCCTACATGATCTTTTTTTCAAATTTTGATTTTGGGGCCTATGTCAATTTCGGATTTGGCTAATTTAAATCCATAATTTTTTTTAAATAGATGCAATTTTGGGGCCCATGTTTGCAAGTTTCAATTGAGAGAGATTTTAAAATTCAAGAAAATTTAATTATTATAATTTTGGCCCAAATTTCAATCGATCCAATTTAATCAAGGGCTGGAATTGATTAAGGTGAATTTAATCCAAGGGGATGTGATTTAATTTTATTTCTTTTTCCCCCATGCAAGTCGTCCATTTTGGGCAATTAGATGGGTATTTAAAGAGGCGTTTGGGCATCATTTCTCATTCTTTCCAAGAGAAAATTTTATAATTACAAATTCTGGAAATGCATTTCCAGCCATGGGCGATTTTGTTATGAGGATTTTGTTGGCCGTTTTCATGCAATTTTCTCATGTTTGAAGGCTTCTAGAGGTGGCGAATTGGTCTTGGGGTTTGAAGACATCATCTTGGCATTCATTTTCACCTACCTTTTGAGCAATTCTCATCTTCTTCGTGCCTAGAAAATCAGAGATTTAAGCAAATCCGAATTTGGAGTTGGTGCATTGCAATCTTGACATCATTTATCCAGCTCCTGGGGCATCAAGTTACATCCATTGAACATGTCTTTTTTGCCTAGATCATGTGGATAAGTTCGTGTTTTTGTGATTGGGCAAGTTAGTTGAATGAAATGCAATGATAATCCTAACTCAATTAGCTTGATCAAATGTTATTTTCAAAGTTTTATTGGCAATACTTTATCAAATGAAATGGAGTGACTTGTTTCTTTGCATTTTTTTAGGTTGGCGGGGGAATTCTTGCAACTTGGTGAAGGCCCTCTCGCACCTTGGTAGGGTTGACAAGGAAGATGCAAGGTTCAGGTTCAAGTCTCTCAAGTGGCAAAGCGAGATCAAGGGCAAGTTCAAGATTCAAGTGCATGAAGGCTTCACCATTTCAAGATCAAGACATCAAATGTACAAGTACAAGCAAGCAAGTTCAAGACATGGCAATGAGAAAATTCCTAAGGACTCAAGTTGGTAGGCATGTTCCTGTGAGTTGGCGGGCATGCTCCTGCAGGTTGGTAGGGGTGTTCATGAAAAGAGGTGGACAAGGTTGAGCATCTAAAGGATATCTCCCCTTCATCAAAAGATCAAATAATAGGATAAGAATGATGGGGTGGCAGTTGGTTGTCTCCTCCAATCAAAATATTCCTCTTTCAAGCATGTACAATCATATCATGCCAAGTGTCCTATGTCCTCAATGGTTGAAAAAATTATTGTAATTTTCTTATTGGCCCACAAGTTTGGTGCTTTCATGTAATTGGTTGTAATTATGGCAACCCTAATTAGGGTTTATGTGATGTAATATGGGCCCTTGATTTCAGATTTTTGCCTCTTAATCTTGGCCATTCGTTGTACTTGAGCCTCTATATAAGGCCATTTGCTTTCATTTGTAAAGGGAGTTATGTTGGAGAATTGTTGTCAAAATACTATCAAAATTGTTCTCTATTCATTGTTGTGGCTTGCATGGTGGATATACATGATCATTTTGGTGTATTTGCATGGTTCCTTACATCTCTCAATTAAAATAGGATTTCATTTCAAAGTTGTTAAAGTAAGAGTAAAAGTAGATAGATTGTGTGGTGATATTGGTGGATGTTTGATTGGTTGACTCTATAAAACTAGGCCACTAGCTCCTTGTAGATGCAAGGGTGCCTTGTGTGGTAATCTAGTAGTTGTGCTCAAGTTCAATTGGCATTGGATCCTTGATTTGTACTCTATGTTGGGTTAAGGGGAAGTTGTTGATATGAAAACCATTTGAGATCCTTTGAAGCTTTGCACTAGGTGGAGTTGAAGTCGCAAGCAAGCCTCCATTTGGTAGGAGTCCTAATCCATCCATTAGTCTTCCCATCCATAGTTAGAAGTCGAAGTAGTCTAGATAGTAGGAGTTGAAGAGCAAAGTTGGAAGTAATATAAATCACAGTTATATTGTTATTGCACATTGTGAAGCCAAATCTTTAGAAGTGCAAGTAAGTTGGCATCCTTGAATGAATCATGTAAGCCCGCCTAAGTGATTAATCAGCAAATGACATCATTTCAACTGAGTTAGATATTCACAGGTGTAAGGAACCTTGGAGTCATTCCATGATCTTCATTGCAAAGCTTAGCATGGGAGATTACTATATTCAAGAGAGGGTTTAATGCTCTATGTTTCTCGAAGCATTGAGTGTTTAGTCCTGCATGTTGTGTAAGTGGAACAAAACTCGCATCAACACTATCATCCCTTGAAAAAACTATAGCGGTGGGAATATATAACAAGGGTAAAGAAGAATGAATTTGCAGCTCTCTCACTCTCTTGCTGCTGCTGGTGGGAATAGATAATGAGGGCAAAGATGAATGGATTTGCTGCTCTCTAACTCTCCTGATGCTATATTTATGTAATGTCTTATCAAGTTCTTAAAATTAGCTGTCTTTCCACAGTGATTTTATTTGCTCCATATATGTTTTTTGTGTATAACTCAGTGTTTCCTCCATAAGGCGTTGGTTCCAGTATCATAAATGATTGTCCACAAGAACAAGCATGCGATTGATTGATTACGTTAAATGTTTCAAAAACAAATGTACATGTTTCACGAAAGCTCATATCTTTAAGCGTGGACTCTTATTTGCCATTAACCTTATTTCTCTGCCATGAATTATGCATACAATTCATTATGATATTTTATATTTTGTCTGGTTCGTAGTATTTAAGCTGAACAATACTCTTTGAATTACAACTTCAATGATGCAAATCTTCTTTATTAAAGCGGGAAAAATAGAGTCCTCAAAATGAATGCCCTTCTAAATGATAAAAAGAATAAAAAAGATCTATCAACTCGAATCAAATCCAATACAGGACCATTTTTTTTTTAAAAGAAAACAAAACCCAATGTGTTGATCTTTTTCAAATCAATTCAGGAGACAAGGTACGGTGATAAGGCAGAGTACTTTGTTATAATGTAACTAGGAAACTTTTCTTGTGAGGTCCTGTAAAAAATCTTGTATACCCCAAATTGGTGTCATATTTAGCGGTGACCTAAAGAGCAAAACATTTATTTTCCATAAACCAGTGAGGACTCCAAATTAGGAGCTTTATTTCTGTTGTCGCCCTTCCGTGACCTGGACTAAGCCGCGCCGTGCATGTTCTCCACGGACGACATGGCTTCCAAGCAGAAAGGTGTTCTACGTCTGATTAATGATTGTTAAACTTCACCTAATAGAAAAACAAAAATTGTAAAATTAAATACCCAAATTCAAAATTCAGCGTGTCAATAGTTCGAATTCCAAAGAACCGATGCCCAAGTAAACCATAGCCGATAGGACAGTTATAATTAACTATAGTTGGAAAAAAATAAAATCAAAGAATTACAGAAAACAGGGGTACCAAATTGGGGTAAATAAAATACATGCCTGGAGTTTAAGGACTTATTATGGAGAGAGCGATGATAACGCCATCCCATTAAGGAGCCAGTTGGAGCAGCTATGAGAAGAAGAGCAACTACTATACACAGAACCAGCAGTATTTTTAGCTTGAAGGACCCAACATTAGTTAACGCCACCCGAATCCTTTTGAAGACGGAATATCTGCTGCCCCCTCTCATCACACCTTTCTCCCTTGAAGGTGAGTAAACAGTATCACTGTTATTCAGTCCCATTCTACGTTTAAAATTATCAGTGAACTTGACACCATTTCCCCGCTAATTCCTTACCTTGCCATTAATTTACAGACAACGGTTGACAATACTGATCATTCCAGTCAGCCAACAAGCAAATAGAATAGCCCACTGATAAAATATCCTCTGAATTCCGAGACAGGAATTGATGATCTTTGTTGCAGAGCAATTCGGGCTAAGTCCCAAATCGGCTTCTTTCCTGTTCTCTTTCTACTTTTTGTGTTTTTTCCGGTTTAAAGAAGTATTTTCTATTATTGTTTAAAAAAGATGTAGACAGCGCGGATGTATTTATTGTTTTTTTTGTTTTTTTTTAAAATATGGGACTAATATTATAGTGAAACAAATTTCTATAAATAATATTTTAGATTTAAAATATTTGTATTTCCCTATAATTATTACCTTTAAGGATTTATACAGCAGAGGATATAAATATATATTGATCCCCACACAATTGGAATGTCGGAAAGGAAAAGATTATCTTCCCCAGTGTCTCCTTAGTGTCTTCTTAAGAGATTAAATAATAATTATTTATGTTTGGTGTGTTTTTTTATTTACATAAAATATTATGAAGAAATATCTTTATTGTCAATTGTAATTTAAATAAAAAATTATGAATAAATATCTTTATTGTCGATTATAAAATAATATTATACTGTAAAAAAGTGGTGGGAAAAGTCGCATTCTTAATGTCTAAACAAAGTTTAAGTTCAAAGCAAGATAGCATGAAATATTAAGAGGGAAATCTCAATTATCCAATTTACCTAATACATTAGTAGAGTTTAGGATAACCATAAGAGTGTCTCATCCATCATTATTATGGTTTTTTTCTTCCCATTTTTCTTCATTGCCCATCAAGACAAGAGATGGCAAGAGCTATTCGAGGAAATTTGTTGGAGTCCAATTAACTTGAAGACCCTCCACTGCTAGGCCAAAAGTAGAGCACTTGTTTCTAAGCTACGATTAGCCTCGTTGAACAAGCTCCTCTCTCACAAGAGGAGGGACTTGTCAATGGGTCTCCTAGTGGCCACCAACAAGCTGACTATGACCACACCAAGATCCCATGAGGAAGAGATAGACCCCGAGAAAAAGAGGCAATTGAGGGAATCCTAGCTACAATACATAGGATATACCCCTAATAATCTGAAAATAACCAAGTACATAGATATTTTGTGGAGTTATTATGTGAGCTCTTTAATAGTTTTTATGTTGGTTATATTTTTAAATTTGTACTTTTAGGTTTCCTTTGATAAATGTGGTCTATATTTTTGTTCAAAATAAAAATTAAATGTGTCTTTAAAAAAGTTGAAAGATATCAATCTTGAATTATTTAATTTACTTGGTAGTTATTTTATTTTATTTCATTTACATTGTTCATTTTTACAAGAGATTTAATTTAATTTTATGTAATTATTTAATTTTATATTTTTTTTAAATGTCATGCTTTAGTTCTTATTTGCAAGATCACACTAAGCAATTTAATAAGATAAATAAATTCTTAAATTAAAAAAATCATGTGTCCATATAATAAATAAAATACACACACATTTGAGTAAATAAAATATAAACATATTTATAATTAATATGATTATTATTTAATCATAAACTAATTAGGATTTAATATAAATTATGTGTCCATATAGTATATAAATTACACACACTTGAGTAAATAAAATATAAACATATTTATAATTAATATGATTATTGTTTAATCATAAACTAATTAGAATTTAATATAAATTATGTGTCCAGATAGTATATAAATTACACACACTTGAGTAAATAAAATATAAACACATATTTATAATCAATATGATTATTGTTAATCATAAATTAATTGGGATATAATATATTAATTGTTATTATCCAAAAAGATGGTGCAAGATCTGGAATTCCCAAGGCAAAAATTCAATAGCCAATAGGGCTAAGTCTTACAACAGGGTTCATCCTAATAAAAAAAATACAAGGCTTGCCATAAAAAAGGAATGTAAAGGAAGCATCACATAGTCAAGCCAAATAGATATTAATGTAACAAATCTAGCACAAGATTTGGCCAAATCCCTGGAAAAAAAATAGGGATTATTGGAGTAACCATTAGACAAAGATTCAACAGACAAGAGATACAAAACTAGGTTGATAGCAATCGAGGTAATGAGTTGAAAGTCTTCTTTTTGTTGAACAATCCAAATAACTAAGAGGGGGGGTGAATCAGTTATCATAAAATAATTTTCTCAAACTTAATTAATCTGGAGGAATCTTAAATCAAATAGATAGATAAAAAATAGTTATGAACATGAAAGCACATAAACATCACACACCATGAACACCAAAATTTACCTGGAAACCCAAGATGGGAAAAACCACAAAGAAACTAATTCTCATGAATAAAAACACTGGTTAAGGTGATTTTTATAAGGGCTCACTGCCAAGTTGATCACTACAAGTAAGGCTCACTATTAATGGGCTCACTACCCAAAAGTAAAAGGCTCGCAGCCAATGGAAAAGGGATCATTGCCAGAAGAAGAAAGATGAAAGGGAATCCACCATTCAAATACTTGTCACCAACAACAACATCGGAAGAACCTTACTATCTTCTTCCTTCAGTCACAAATTCACATACATCACAATATCTAGTTTTTTATTTGTCAGATTTGTATTCACCACGCACACACACACACACACCTTAGCATCAAAATAAATCATCATTTACTCATACCATGTCATGTCTCCATAAACTTCTAAGTCAACCAAACATAATTTAAAATAGGTCACCACAAAACATTCCCATGGTGGAAAGGAATGAAACCTGGACCGCACAAAACCTCCTCGCTTAGATCAACATGCTACACATTTACCATTATATCTGAAACCAAATAATAGAATATACATGTTACAATGGAAACAATGTTCTAAAGCATGTTAATTAATATCTAGATCAATTCAAACCCAAAGGAGTGTCCCACATTATGTTGCAAGATGAATGGGACCAAGATAAACACGACCAAAGATAGATCAACATAGCACATCATCTAGAGCATGCTAATATGGATCATCAAAGTGCTAAAATAGAACCTCATCTAATCAACCAAGATATGTTGACATTAATGACAACAACAATCGGCATCACATTCCAACAATCTCTCCCTTTGTTATTGATGGAAAAATTCATCAATAACAAAGTAAACAACTCAATAGTGACATCAAACAAGAAAAACTTCTTTTTTCTCCCCCTTTTACATCAAAGACTAAGGGAAAAACGCCCCCTAAAAAATTTACTCCGCTCCCCCTAAGAGGAATTTTCCAAGCATTGATCTAGATAGGAATAAGCATATAATACCCTAGACCAATGCACTCCCCGGTGCAATCACTATAGACTAAGAAGGGGTATAACCCCCAAATTCTATCAAATATACTCAAAAGTATCTTTGCATTATAGTTTTGTGAAAATATTTGCAATCTACTCCTTTTTAGGTACATATTAAAGTCTTACCTCATTGTCCAATACCTTCTCTCTCAAGAAATAATATATATATGTTTCATTCTGGAGTGTTGTATCGGATTCTTGGAAATGTTTATTGCATTAGTGTTATCACACATGATTAAGATCAATTCATCAAAATATCTACCAATATCCTTCAGTATTTGTTTCATCCAAAGTACCCGAGTGCAACATGAGGATGTTGCAATGTATTCAACTTCAATAGTAGATAATGTTACAGAATCATGTTTCTTACTTGACCGTGCAACCAACTGAGAGCCAAGTAAATAAGCTCCACCACTTGTACTTTGCCTATTATCAACACATCTAGCCTAATCAACATTGGTATAAGCTATCAAAGTAAAATCTGAGTTCTTTTGATACCATAATATGAAATCTTTTGTACCCTTCAAATATCCTTTTTACTATAACAACATATGATTCTTTCTTGCTAAAATATGGTTTCCAAACAAACATCATACATAATATTCAGTCTAGTAGCAGTCAAATACAAAAATCCTCCAATCATTGACATGTACTTACTATTAGATTAGGTGAAAAACTAATCTCCCAAGAACACCTGCATGCATAACCCTGTCACATGGAAGAAGCAAAGCACATAAGGCAAGAAAAATCTATGGAGGCCAAAAAGCCAGAGACATCATATGCACAATCAAAAAACAATCTATTATGAATAATGCATTGAGTTCCTAAAAAATACAAAGAGGGAATCCTTATAAAAGGATACCAAAACCCTAAAGGTGAAAACCCTAAAGAATAATAATATGCCTAAGTCTAACTTAAGTGTAGAGAATAATAGACTAATAATTAAATTAATTAATTATTAGCTATAATATGACTACTCTAACACCCCCCCTTAAGTGTAACTTAGGGAGAAGCTAAACAACTAAGGACTAAAAGATGCATGAAAACAAAAATGCATGAAAGAGCAATGGGTCCCGGCAACAAGGCCTGATCAGGTACCCAAGTACAAGAAATAAACTAGATGAAGGAAACAAAGCCTCCAATCTAGGGAATGTCCCAAAGAAAGGAACAAGAAAGAGCATGAAGCATCTCTGAAGCATGAAGCTGCAAACACTGTCAGAAGAAACTGCTGGAACCCCCACTGAAATAGTGCATGACCAAGTAGAGAAGACAAAGTCTGAAGAGCTGATCAATCAAAGAGGTGGCCTCCAAAAGCAGGAATGAATGAGTGTCTATATAGTAGATGATCCATCTCACCGAAATGCATAGGTGCCTAGCCACTGCATCCGGCTAGTACATAGGAACAAAAACTGTATATGTAGATCACTCAATCGAACCAAGGAAGCAATAGAACCAACAGGTGAACCCCCCCCCATAATGCTGAACAGGGAGAGGGGTGACAGGAACACTGAAATGCAATGCCAAAAACATCTGCAAGAAGAAGAATCAGTAACACCAACAGTGCAATAGAAGTACAAGCACAGGATAAAGGGCGGTGTCACAGACACACAGCATGGGCTAATGTCATGGAAGGTACACTCACTTGACAAAGGTGGATGAGCACAAAAGGCAAAACATCATAACCCCCCATGGCACTTTATAACTGAGTGCGAGTACAAACAAACACAAGGAGTACAAGATCCCAGATATGCAAAAGCAAGCACTTTATCTCAGTGCATTTACAGAAAAGAAATGCTACAAAAGAGAAGCATACAATGCTCAGAATTTAGAAAGAAGAGTGAGCCAGAAGAATAGAAGAAGAGATCCCAGGACCTGTAGAACCCAAGTAATATGCCAGAGTGCGAAAGAGCAAAACCTGGAGGAGAAAGAACCTAGAGCAGAATCTGGATAAAAGACCCCTGCAACTGAATAACTCATAGAACCAGCTTTCCAACGATATCTCGTTTGCCAAAAACAAAGTCCGAATGAGCAAGATATGGCTCTCGGAAGGCAAAAATAGACATCGGACTTTGACAAAAAAACCACCATCAAAATTGAAAAATTAGAAAAGAAAACCTCTACCATTAGATCAGGCTCGGAAAGATCTTTCCGACGATATAAAGAAGTCGAAAATCCGATACCGTATGCTCAAGATATGAGCAAAAAACCACAAGCCACTCCAGAGAATAAAAAAAGCCAAAAAATACATGCAAAGTACCTCGGGATGCGTGCCATTTTTTTTACCTCGGCAAATGTGCCGAAAAATGATGCCTCGGGGAGCATGCCAATTTTTTTTGTCTTGAGATATGTGCCAAGGAAAAGTTGCCTCGGGAATCATGTCAAAAAAATTAGTCTTGAAAAACGTGCTAGTTTTTCTGCCTCGGGATGCAGGCAAGATCCGTACGGCTTGGGCCCAATTTTTTTTTGCCTCAAATTGCAAAGTTGTCCAAAATGGACAAATTTTATATGGATTTTGGGGTTTTTGGGCACTCTGAGCGCAACGGTGATGTCCGTTTGAGCCCAAAATGACCAGAAACAAAGGTCCCCCCTAAATCCACATAAAAAGCTTCTGAAAAATACAGAAAACCTCCTACTTCTGAAAGACTTCAACAAAACACGAACAACAAGCAGCAAGATGGCTCTGATACCATGTTAGATTAGGTGAAAAACTAATCTCCCAAGAACACCTGCATGCATAACCCTGTCACATGGAAGAAGCAAAGCACAGAAGGCAAGAAAAATCTATAGAGGCCAAAAAGCTAGAGACATCATATGCACAATCAAAAAACAATCTATTATGAATAATGCATTGAGTTCCTAAAAAATACAAAGAGGGAATCCTTATAAAAGGATACCAAAACCCTAAAGGTGAAAACCCTAAAGAATAATAATATGCCTAAGTCTAACTTAAGTGTAGAGAATAATAGACTAATAATTAAATTAATTAATTATTAGCTATAATATGACTACTCTAACACTTACTTGCATTAGCTTTAGGTAAATCATCTTGTTTTGTCAACTTACATCTGGTAAAAATAGGTGTATAAGTCAGTTTAGAATTCTCCAATCTAAATTTCTTCAATAATTCTTACGTATACTTGGACTAAGAAATGATTATTCCTTCATTGATCTGATTTACTTATAATCTGAGAAAGAAATTTAACTTACCAATCATAGACATTTAAAATTCCTTTTGCATCTCATCTGTAAATCTTCTACATAAATCATCATTTCCTCCAAAAATTATGTCATCAACATAAACCACAAGAGTCAAAATTTTATCTGAGTAAACTCTACATAGTATAAATTACTATTGGTTGATCTATTTTGAAATCCTTTCCAAATTAGATACTTGTCTAATCTGCCATACTAGGCTCTAGGTGCTTGCTTCAATCCATACAATGCCTTCTTCAACCTACAAACACCATCTGATCACTTCCAGACTTAAATCCTTCCAGTTGCTCAATGTAGACTTCTTCCTTTAATTCTTCATTTAGGAATGTTGATTTAACATCCATTTGATAAACTTTGAAATCTTTAAAGGATGTAAAAGCTAAGAATATTTGGATCACTTCCATCTAGACAATATGGGCATATTTTTCATCAAAATCAATACCTTCAATCTAAGTGTAACCTTTGCAAACTAATTTGCCTTGTTTATCATTACCTTTCCATTTTCATCTAGCTTGATCCAGAATACGCACTTTGTTCAAATCACATTTTTTCTATTGGTCTAGGTACAAGTTCATAGGCCTGATTTTTCTCTATCTGATCCAGCTCTTCTTTCATTACCTTTACCCAATTCTAATCATTGCATGCTTCTTCCATAGTCTTTGGTTCATTTTTCAAGAGTAAACACAATAATACATGTTCCTGAGCTTCTCTACTTCTTGTGATAATTCATGTATTCTTATCTCTAATAATCTGATTTTTCAAGTGGTTCTTTGTACATACCTTCAGTTTTAGTTGTAGATACTGGAGCCTCCTTTATTTCTTCTTCTTTCTTATCTTATCTCCCTTTTTCATCAGAGTCATCTAATTCATATTCAATATGCCTATTAGGATTTCTTTGAATATCTTCATCAACTTTCACATTCATACCTTTAACTATCTTGTTGAGTCTCTTGTTGCAACATTGTTATTCTTTGCTTCTTATAGAGTATCCCAAAAATATGCCTTCATTAGCTCTACTGTCAAACTTTCCAAGATTATCTTCATCTCTTTGAATGTAGCATTTACTACCAAAGATTTTGAAATACTTTACTACAGGATCTCTTCCATGCCATAGATCATATGATGTCTTTCCATATCTCCTCCATAAAAGTACTCTATTAAGAGTGTATACTACTATGTGTATCACTTCTCTCTAGTAAACCTTCAGTATACATGCTTCTTTGATCATTAGTCTAGTTGCTTCTTGAATTGCCCGATTCATTCTTTCTACTACACAATTTTGTTGTGGTGTTCTAGGGATAGATAACTATCTTTTAATGTCATGTTTCTCACAGAACTTGTTGAATTTATCCAAAGTAAACTCTCATCCTCTTTTAGATCTTAAACACTTGATTTATCTGTCAACTTCATTCTCAACTCTTGCCTTAAATATCTTTAATTTCTCTATTTCCTTTAATTTTTCTCTTAAAAATGCAACCCAAGTCAATCTGGAATAATCATAAATTAAAAGCATGAAATATCTCTCACCTTGTAAGCTCTTTGTTTTGGTTAGACCACATAGGTTAGTGTGTACAAGATCCAATAGTTCGGTAGATAAATATTCTTTTCCTCTGAATATTTCTCTTGTCTTCTTTCCTTCTTGAGTCCTTTGTAGATAATGTTGTCTTGTTTGGTCAGTCTAGGCAAATCTCTAACTGCACTTGTTGAACTTATCCTTACCAAATTATCGAAGTTGATATGACACATCCTCAAGTGCCAGAGCCAAAAATTATCATACTCTGATAATAAGCATCTCTATGTAGCTCCTACTTGATACATGTTCCCACTCATCCTTTTTTTAGCTGCAATAATAGTTCCAAATCTCACAACCATCATCTTGAAATGCAACATTTAACCATTTTCAAACATTTTTCCAATGCTCAAAAGATTTTTATATAAACCTTCACATAGTAAATATTATTAGTGTTATATTTTTCATCAAAAGTAATAGAGCCAATTCCAATAATCTGTATATTTTGATTATCTCCAAACCTAACAGAACCACCATCATATTTCTCAAGCTTCACAAATTTACTTCTATCACAGGTCATATGATTTGGACATCCACTATGAATCAACCATTCATCTTTATTTCTTCTAACATATAGTACAATTTTAGTGTGATCATTAGATTTTAGACAAATGTTAGAGATATCAAATCTAGTTCCATCTTTTTACACCAAAAATAAATAATCCTCTTAATCTGATTCATTATCTTATATACTGTCATTTTCATTGACATAATAGGCCTTATTATTGATTCTTTTAAACTTATGTCTTGTTCCTTTTACCAAACACCTAGTTGTTAAATGACCAATCTTTCCACATCTAAAAAATTTAAGAGGTCACATGCCTTTGTATTTATCAATACCTTTCTTTAGTTTTCTTCTAAATTCTACCTCCAACTCATCTGAATCATCACTATCTAGATCATCTTCTGTCTTTGTGGCTTTAAAAGTTGTTACATTTTTCTCCTTTTCTTTTCCAAATTTCCTCATCTCAAATGTAGTCAAGGTGTCAAACAGTTTCTCTCTAGTGAATTTATTATAATCATAAACTTCTTCAATAATTGAGATCTTTTCATTGTAGCTCTTTGGTAAAGTCATCAGAATCTTCTCCATAACATCTTCATTTGTAAGAGTGTCTCATGTATAGTATAAAAAGGAGACCACACAAAGGGGATAAATTCCCCAATTCATAAGGCGCATTGGAATACAAAACTAGGTCTCTAGACAAATATGATTGACACCTCTAGGTAAGAAATATGCCAATGCAATATCAATGACTTTGGGGATTTTATTCATTTTTTGCTTAGAATTGAGAAAGAGAAGAATGATATTGATATGTAAGAGACTAAATAAGAGCATATATGATCTAATCCAACTAAAATGTAGATGTCAAATGGAATGGAGAGGAATTTGAATTCACCTAGAAATAAATAGGATAAGTGATTTTTCAGATCTAAATTCCCAACTATCAAAATCCTGGAAAGACCTATAACTACAAAATTGAGATCCCTAGACCTATATCTTCCTACACTTTAAATTTCACTAAATATTGGAAGGGGCATGATGTCGATGACATTTTATACCTTGGGTTTTGGTATGAAATCATAGGGGTGCTCCATTTGGTTGTGATATTCCCTTATCGTGTTTGATTACTTTGTAACCTATTCCTGCACAATTAAAAATAGGGAAGAAGGTTGGCTAAAGGGATTTTCTTTAGTCAAACCCCTATTTAGTATCAACCCTGAAAATGAAAGGAAGTATGAAATAGAGGCTAGATCTGAATTGTAAATCACCTTATACCTTGATGGTGCAATGCTTATTTAGATGTGATCACAAATGTTAATGTAATAACTTGATCCAAAAGGGAATCATGAAATAAATGTCTTAAATGATGGATATTATAGTTTGACAATAATGTTTGATGAAGAAGGAGAGGATTGCTTTCAAGACTTAAATGTTCAATTGGAGAAGAGATCTTGAATTCTAACTTCTTAGTTGATCATAAATTATTGAAAAATTGATAGAGAATTCTTGTACTTGATAATAGATACCAAAATGAGGAGAGATGGGTGTTTATATACTAAATCCATCATTTGGGGGGTTAAAACTCAGGCAGGCTGACCACAAGACCAAATCTCCCACTAATATCTTGACATAGGGCATCATGCCAAATTTGGGCCCCAATCCTTGGGACTGGATACCAATGGCATTATTTCCTAGGGACAGAATGCCAATGGCATAATGTACCTTAGGGAACAAACCAAATTTTGGATAGGGTGTCAGGGAAATAGGGTAGGTGTAGGATTTCTAGGTACAACTCAATTCGAGGTCGAAATAGGTCACGTGAACCAAAAATAGGGATATAGGGACTAGGTGATGAAATGAATTATTTGATTGGAGGAAAAATAGAGCACACTTTAAAATAAGGTCTAACCTTGAGTATTGAAGAAATTGAATCAAGATGGGACTCATAAAATTAATTTGAAGGTTCGATAAGCATTGGGAGAGCGTGAAATCAATGTGGGAACTCATACATAATAAAATGGGGAACTCATACAATCCCCAAATCCAAGGATCTTAACTTGTACATACATATGCAAGGAAGCATAAAAAAAAGGCCTAAATCTTACTAAGATTCCAAGTCAACTAGTTGAAGATACCTCACTAAATAAAATGTCTCAACCTCTAGCATCATGCTCCAAAAGCTATTACAAAAGCACAAGTGGTCACCTAAAAAGAGAAAGAGCACACATCATCAAACATAAGATAAGACTCCTTGATCCAATCAAATAGGAAAGTGTGTTATGCTATGGAATCATGGAAGAGATAATAAGACAACCATGGATGACACAAGCATCCATTTGTGTTGTGCTAGGTGATCCATGAGAGAGAAAGAAAAGAGAAGAGAGGGGGAAATGGTAAAAAATTGTGTTATTCTAGTTCCACCTATCAAAGAGAATGTAAAAAGGGAGTTGATGGTATATTATATGCTATTAAAATCATAACAATATATGTAAATGAGAGGTTGAATGGTCTAGCAAGTTGTGTTATGCTAGTCAACCAATCCTAAAAATGTATGCAAAGGAGGGGTCAAATGGGCTAGCAAGTTGTGTTATTCTAGTTCAACCAATCCTAAGGATAGCCAAGGAAAAAATTATATCCAAGGAAATCCACCAAAATTGTATAAAGGAGAGTGATCTTGCCTTAGAAAAGTGTATTATGCTAGTGTGCTCTACCTAAAATGCTTAAAGTAAATGAAATATTTGTAATAAGGAGGCCATATATACCCCCCTTAAGATAGAAAAAATGGAATATTATGACATCTTAAGGAAAAGAGAAATAAGGATAAAGCACCTTTAACACAAAGGATGTATCCCACAGGAAACACTGAGTCCAAGCCAAAGAGGTCACAACTCCTATGAGGTCAAGAAGGGTGATGAGACTAATTAATGACTCTTCTGTGTCTATATCTTTCATGTTTTGATAGGTCTCAACTAGGGTTTCCTAGATACTATTAATGTTTCAATACCTTGTTTATGATGTTTTATGTTGACTTTCTGATTAACTTCCTAAAACCTGCTATGATGGTTATGAACTTATCCTCGTGGTTCCATTTTGGATAAATGATGAATGCTAGTATATGACCCTTTAATATATGAAATAATCATTTTAATTATGTATGTAGATAGATAAAAGTTTATTTTGAAGTGAAATATATATGCCTATGTTTTTTTCACTCTAATATCATAATGAAAGAATACAAGAGCAATGATCAAAAGCATTGCAATAAGGAGGCTATGATAGTTAGTTGGTTGAAGACAAATTCCACATGATGAATCTTGAAGAAGTCAACAATTTTTTTTCTACAACTCAGAAAGTGTAGTAATGTAACTTTAATGATCATACCTTAAGTGGATTGGATCTAAGGATGTTTCTTATGCTATATTTCCTCTATCATATAAATAGTTTTGATTAATTCTCATTGGGAGAATAACTTCCTTTCCTTGTTTCATTTTGTAATAAGTAGTGTCCCCCTATTAGCACATTAGTGGACTTAGAATTAGTTAGGATTTTCCTTTCTATAAATAAGGTTTATATACTCCTTTGTAGGAGGTGAGAACCACAGTTATTATAATTTCCAGTTTTCAGTTTATAAAAGAAAAATTTCAACCATTAGTATGTAACCAAATTTTGAATCAATAAGATGATATTCCAATTTGAAAGCATATCGTTGAGTTTTGAGAAGAAACACTAAGGGGGCCCACTTAGTGAGTATTCCATCTGTAGTGCTTACTAGTTGTTTTTCATGTAGTAGTTAGTTCTTGTCATGATAGTTGTTTGTTCCTATATCCATTGGTAATCCTTTCCTGTGTATGCTCCTACAACCAAAGAAGACAAAGTATTTCCTATTTATTTATCATGGATTTCATTTCTTTAATTTATTTGAGTTCATTTTAGATGATATTTTCTATTTAGTAATCAAGTTATCTCCTTTCCATGCACTTTGTTTTCAACATTATTTCCTTTTCATCTATAGATAGAATGACTATAATTGAGTTCCTAGTGCATATATGTTAGAATTAATAATATTTCTTTGGTGTATTATTTAAATTTGGATAAGCCAAGGTATCCTAATTATATTTTGTCCTCTAGTTCAAGTGGGGACAACTCATATTTTATAATTACTAAATAAGGAAATTAGTTTATTCCTCCTTAAGAGGACCTTAACACTTTGCACACACCTATTATGGATGATGAAATTCATAGATTGGTGAGTTACTTAGTAACTCCTCTCCTCATCTCTATTTAAGAGATGCTCCTCTCTCATTTCTTAGATGAAGTTATTGTAAGTGAGAAACTCTCTCTCTCTCTCTCTCTCTCTCTCTCTCTCTCTCTCTCTCAGGCTATGGCCTCATTCATAATGTCATAAGGGGTTTTCTTTTCTTTTCCCTTTCAAAATCCTTGTCTCATTGTGATGATCTTGGAGCATCTTGATGGTTTTGATATATCTTGAAGCTATCTCTCTTTCATTGTGTTAATGGTAAAATATTTCATTTTGCTTCACTCATTTCGATTCTTTCCTTTAAAGTTCTTTTCATTTTTTGAATATTTCTAACATGGTCTCAGAGCATAGGTTGCTAATCCTTGTTTTGAGTGTTGATTGAAGGTTACCATTCTTGGGAGCACACCTCTTGGAGACATTTGTTTGAGAGATTAGCTTAGCTTCATTTTGCTAACTTCTTTGTGTTGCATATTTTTCTTGTAGTTTTCTTTTCTAAATTTCTCTAAGGTCCTCTTTGGTCGGCTCACTGCCATAGAGTTGCATTTGAATTTGAATTTTTTTTGGTTTGGCTGGTTTACCACCAAACCTATTTCTATTTTGCTAACTTGCTTGATAGCCCCGGTCGAGCAACCGCAAGGCTTATCATTTAGTTTCTCTAACTTCGTTTGTAGGGAATTTTCTAATCAGTTTGTTTACAAAAAAACTAATCTATATTGTAGGTTTCAATCACTCTTTATTTTGCTTTTTCTTAACCCTTTGCATGTAGGCTATTATTTTTTGCTGCAAGCGTATTTCCAATCTTATCTCTTATTGTGTTATTTTAATCTCTAATCTTCCAAGCGTATCAGTTTTTTATAATCTATGTGCATGTAGAGGTTATTTCATTTGTTCAAGCATATCTCCATTATTTTATTCCTATTATTCTAATCTTTATTATTGCATGTGTATTCTATTTTGTTTATTTTATTATTCTAACTGTTCAAATTATGATAGACTCATACATAGTCATCTATAACTTTTGAACCTATCAAAATATCCTCAATCACTCCAGTGAGATCCTTCGTAATTGGGTTATCACCAACATATACAAATCCTACCTTGATCCAATAGTTCATTTGTGAGATATGCCCCCCGCACTAGGACTATATTTATTTTTCTTATATTTTTTTAACCATTTTTTATGCTCTTTTTTAACAATTTTGCTTTGACTACTTTTCATTTCCTTCCTTGCTTTATCTAATTTCTCCTTCCTGTGTGAGTCTTGATTTCTTGATCTCTCAGCTTTTGATATTGATCTCTTAGTTTTTTTATTGTTCCTTCCTTGCATGCTTATTAACTGTATCATCAGAAAATGGAAGCACTTCCATTTAGGACTAGTTTAGCCCTCCAAGTAAGTGGTCTGGGGTCATTTCAAGCACCTTGAATGAGTCTTTGACTGGATCTGGCTTTTTCCCCCCATTCTGCTTCTCTCCCCACCTGTTTCCAGCCTTTTTCTGGCACCTTGTCCTGAGGATCTGAGATTTCTTGACCTCAGGGTCAAGGTTGATCTCGACTTTGACCTGGGTTAGAGTCTACCTCGACCCTGACCCTGGGTCCAAATTTTAAATTCTAGAGGTTTCAGGATGTCGGGCTTTAGAAAGTTTTATTTCTCGCTTTCGGGTCGGCTGTTTCAAATTTCAAAATGGTAAACTCTTAAATTATATTTAATCTAGGTCCATTTCTAAGGGTTACGACTTAATTGGAATTTAATTCTCCTATATCAGCCTCTCTAGAAGTTTGTGCCCTATACTAGTATAAAACGAAGCCTTCCTCTCTCATTTTCACATCCACTATCAAGCATCATTTTCTCAATCTCTCAAGTGAAATCAAGTGATCAAGCAATCATCAAGAAAGAAAGAAGGAGAAGGAAAGTATTCAAGCATTCATTCATCCTCAAGCATTCAAGTATTCAAGCATTCAAGCATTCAAGATCCAATTCATCAAGGAGATCCAATGATAGCCATTGAAGGATTCAATCTATTTGGAGCCCTCTTGTTGAAGATTTCTCCATCCACATCCATTCAAGATTCTTCCTATTCCAAGATCCATTCAAGATTGGTGTTGAAGATCTAATGCAATTGATTTGAGACATCCTACATACAATTCTACATTCATTTGGTGCATCCATACTTGTCGATTCAAGGATTTAGATCCTCCACAAGGACTTCAATATAAGCAAGGTGAATTGTTCCATTTACTTTGTTTGCTGCAATTTCAATTATATTTCAAAGGTTAATTCCAAAACTAGGGTTTGACAAAGTCAAACCCCTCATCCAACAAACAAAACCCTTTTTCTTGTAGGTACAGGTGCGGGACGGTGAATTGTAGTTCAGATCTGAGTACCCTTTTTGACAAACTTTTGGAATCTGCGAATAGAATTTTTGTCGGAACAATGCAAGTCAAGGTCGACTTTTTGGGGTAAGATTGTGCCCCGGGGTAAGATCTTACCCCTATTTTGGGTCAAGGATGACCTTGCTCAGAAAGATAAAAGATTTCTGGGTTTTCTCTGTTTCTGCATTTCCAGGCCAAATTCGGTTGTAGAAATCCCCGAAACTGAGCACAAACACCAGAAAACAACATTTTCCAGATCTATTATATCTTGAGGTTAGTATTTGTTTTCAATTCAATCAAGATTTCAATACATACTTTCTATAACAGAATATAAGGTTGTCTCCTTTCTTCATATTCTTCATAGGTTGATTCTTTCATGCATTAATCACCTCCTTGTGGTTAATCAATTTAGATCTTTACTTTGGGAATTTGGATTAAGAAGTAGATCTTACATTCCCCCACACATCATTTTTAAACACTACATTTTGGTGAACCCATGATAGAAAACTCTTTCTTTTATGGTGTTAGATCTCCCTTTGTATTACTTTGTGTGTTCACCTTCATATTACATTTTGGTGAACCTGTGATAGACAACTCTTTATTTTATGGTGTTAGATCTCCCTTTGTATTACTTTGTGTGTTCACCTTCATATTACATTTTGGTGAATCCGTGATAGACAACTCTTTCTTTTATGGTGTTAGATCTTGCATGTATTAGATTTCTTTTATGTGTTTGCATCTCATATAAAATAAAAAAACAAAAACATTCATTTGTTCATGTTTTGTGTTTTCCTAGTCAGTTCATTTTGCATTTGCATTGGTATATGAGTTTGACTACCTCTAGTCCTACTTATAATATTTTGGTTAGACGAAGTCGTAGACTTATGGGTGCCTTTGATCTTGAGTCTTCCTCTCCTTTCCTTAGGATCCCAGATGACAATTTGATTATTCATGATTCCAATCCTACTATGGAGAAAAACTCTTCTCACTCATCTCATGATGAGGATGATGCTTTAAGAGTTCCTCCTGAACAAGTCCAAAAACTTTCAACCGAACTTGATAAAATGGGTAATTGGCTTATTCAAGAAAACTATAATCAAGATTCTATTCAAGCTATAGAGGCTCTTAAGAAAGTCCTTCATGATAGTGATCAAGGTGTTAATCTCCTGTGTGGTATCACTCATCTCGTGCATTCACATGTTAAAACTTTAGCTCAAGAAGCTCAAGATTTATGATTCACTCATCTTGTTACTAGTGTGGAACCTTCTTTCGTTCCTTTACCTAGTATTCCTACTTATACTCCTCTTTTGGTGACTACGACGGTTCCCTCTCTTCCTATGAGTGTTCCTCCTGTGTCTCTTCCTACATCAAAACCTTCTTATCATAATGTTCCTTTTACTTATTCCAATCCTCTTCCAACTGTGGTTCCAAGTATTCCTCTAGTCATGTCTTCCATTCCTGCCTCTTCATACACTTTACCTAGTGTTTCTAATGTTTCTATGCCTCCTATTTCATCTAATGATTCAAAAATCATTAGTTTGGCTCAAACTATGTCCTCTTTACAATAACAACTTGCGTCTTTAACCCAATCCAATTTTAGCATTCCTACATGTGACATGGGAAGTCCTTTATCCCTAGATATCATTCATGCTCATGTTCCTCAGCAAGTTAATATGCCTCATCTTGAGAATTAAAATGGTAAGGGAGACCCTGTTACTCATGTTAAAACATTTCAAATCCTTTGTAGTGACTATGCTCATGACCATAGGATTTTGGCCAAGTTGTTTGCTGAACTTTTCATGACAAGGCCTTACAATGGTATTGTTCCTTGCCTCCTTATTCTATTGATTCTTTTCCAAAACTTTCCAATGCCTTTATTCAACAATTTCAAAATAACATTGGTCTGCAAGTGTCGTTAACTGATTTGATGCATTGTAAACAAAATACTAAGGAAAAATTGACTGAATTTATTGGTAGATTTAAGCATTTGCATGCTCAAATTTCTTATTCTGTTCCTGATATGGATATTCAACGTATGTTTATTTCAAAATTGTAAAAGGATATTAGAGATAAGATTCTTCTTATTGAATTTACCTCTTTTCAACAACTTTGTACAACACTTCATCATTATCAATTACAAGTGAGTCAATTTGAGAGCAACACTCCAATGGCTCCTGTTCCAGTTCATAAGAGTGATGCTGCTCCTAATCGAATCAAATTTCAAAAACTCAACAACTATGTCAAGATAAATAAACAAGGAAATGTGGTTTTTGATCAAGTTGTTGTTGCATCCCACAATGTTACTTCTGCATCCACTGCTTTTCATTTGAATCAAACATTTACTCCTCTCTCTAAATCTTTACATTCTATTATGAATAGGTTGTTAACTATTATTATGATTACTTTACCTCCTATTCAACCTCTTTTACCTGCTATAGTGGCATCTAAATCCTTTGATCCTAAAGCCTATTGTCAATACCATCATCAAAATGGCCATGATACTGAGAAGTGTTATTCTTTAAAACATAAAGTTCAAGACTTAATTAATTCTAATGCCTTATCTATCGATAATTTTGATGGTAGTGGGAACAAATTTGTCTCTTCTCCTAATCAAAACCTTCAACTCTATAGGAATCCTTTGCCTACACATGATACTAATACCATTGCTCAGCCATCTTCTATGGATATTTTTTATGACTCAAAGATGGATGATCTTAATCATATTGTTAACCATGTGGAGCATGTTGTTTTGTCTCAATTTGTATCTCCACCCCAGTCTCAACCTCAAATCCAACCTCAAGTTCCACCTCAACCTCAACCAAAACCATAACCTAAACTGAAATCTCAACCTAAACCTCGAAAACAACCTAAGAATAAAAGACCTTGGGAAATTTTGATTACCTTTGATGATTCTGAGACTATTAAAGCTCTTGATGGTCCCCTCTACATTTATGCTAGGATTTCTCAGATACCTATGCATGGTTGTCTTGCTGATCCTACATCCCTATTCAATGTTATTACTGAATAAAATATTTTTATGAAGAACTTGCGATGTGATTCTTATGATACATCTAATGTGTAGATTCAAACTTGTAATGGTTTTCTTTATCAATCATTAGGTTCCATTAACCTGCCGGTTGAACTTGGTGGTAAAATTGTGAGCACTACCTTTGTTGTTGTTCCTACTTCTGATCAATTTCAAGTTAAGCTTGGTTTTCCTTGGTTGAATGCCATGCATGTTGTTGCTTCTCCTATCCATAAGTGTCTTAAATTAATTCATGATGAAGAAGTGAAAATGATTAATCATAGTTTATGTCAACCTTCTAGGCCCAGGAATTGTGCTACACTTGATTTCTTTTGGCCTTCATTACCTAATTCATGTCCTTCTCGACCTGATAACCTCTTTCAATCATATCAAGCCTATAAGCATCACAAGATTCTTGAGTTAAGTATGCTGCAGATGGATCTTAACCGTGGTCTTTTGCCTACGCCTTCCATACCTCCTTTATCTATGGCTTCTAGTTTTGTTAATCAATCTCCTAGTGTTTCTTTTCAGTCTACCGAGAATCCTCCTAATCTACCTTTAGAACTTGTGAAGGAACTGATTATTGTCCCTCCTAGTTCTCAGCATATTTAAAATAAGACAAAACGTAACCAATCTACTAATGAACATCATAAGAAGCGTCGAGCTCAAGCTAAGGCCCGTGGCTCTGCTATTCAATTTTTTTTACCTTCTTTTGATCAATCTATGCATGATGTGTTAGAAGAAGTTCATACTAATAATGATGTTAAGATGCATAATTATGATGATTTTATTCATATCTTAGATCCTATTTTGATTAATCTGGATGAAGAAGATACTCTTGCTGATACTAATGATGTTAATGATGAATATGAAACTATTGACATTGACATTGATTTTACAAATATGCTTTCATCTCAATTGATAATTACACCTAGTATCGAACATTATGATTCTTAAGAGGATCTTTGTTTGGAACTGGCTATCATTCCTACTGTGTTGGATATAGTCCCTCTCACAAGTTTCCCACCTTCTTGAAATGATATAGAATGAGATGGGGAGAGTAGGCGATGCGCTTGATTGGCTTGTCCTTGATGGTAGCTTTTTGTGTGTTTTCCTATTGTATTGTGCTTCTCTCGTAATGCATTTTCTAAATGTTGTTAGATTCTTTTATATGACCCTTGTTACTTTGTTGGTGCAAGGTGATAAAGGAATCAAACCTATTGTACAATTCCTCTATATGTATCTTTACTCTTCTATATGTTGTTTTCATGTTATGTTGTACCTGTGTTGTTGTTCATAAATGTTTTCCTTGTGTAGTCCGCTTGGATTTGCAATTTGGTAGCACTGAATCTTTTTGGTCTCCATATTGTGGTCCGAAAAGACTCTTCTTTGTAACCCTTATTTGTTATTTCCTCCATTGTGATTGTAGTTCTACTTTCTTTGGGGAATGATGTTAATTCATTTGTAATAATATCATATATATATATTATCTTATTATTATACTGACCCCATGACATGTATATCCCTTCCATGTTCTCTGTATGTTTATGTGGTATTTCCCTTGATTTATCTTCTTTTGGGGGCATCTCATAGTGGAAACATAATCAGTGGAGTTGTTTATGTTTCCGTTCAAGCCATTGCTTATGTTAAAGTGTTAGCAATGACTTTAACATGGGGGCATACGCTCTACTCACCTGTTGCACACATGCACTTTCAATACATATAATTTTCAAAGCACTTCTTTCCCTTTATGGATCAGTGAATAATCCTTAAAGCATGGATTTTTACCTCATAGGATCTCTTGATCCCTCCAGTTTCAAATTTGTGATCCCTTAAGGTCAGAGGTGTCCTTAAGACTAGATCTCTTTTGTTTTGGCTTTGCTCTTTTGGAATGGAATATTCCTAAGGGTGAATCCTTGATGGGTTGAATAGTGAGTAGCCACATTCACTAGGCGATTCAATTTCATCTTTCCAGTTGTGATGTTTCCCTGTCTAGTTCACAATGGGACATAAGTTCTCATTGGGTGAGATAATCACACCCTCTTCTCTCTCTTTTCTAGAGATGTCTCTCTTATTGTAATCTTGGATTTGACAAAGACTTGAGTCTCTGGGGGCTTAAGGATTCTGTTATCCCTTTGATTTCAATAAGATTATCTTTTTCATTATGATCTCCTTTACCAAGAGTTTGCATCGAGTCCATACTCTTGCTAAAGTGGGGGCTAACTGTATCATTAGAAAATGGAAGCACATCCATTTAGGACTGGTTTAGCCCTATGAGTAAGTGGTTTGGGGTCATGTCAAGCACCTTGAATGAATCTTTGATTGGATCTGGCTTTTCCCCCCTATTCTGCTTCTCTCCCCACCTATTTTCAGCCTTTTTTTGGCACCTTGTCCTGAGGATATGAGATTCTTGACCCCAGGGTCAAGGTTGACCTTGACCCTGACCTAGGTCAAGGTCGACCTCAACTTTGACCTAGGTCAGAGTTGACCTCGACCCTGACCGTGGGTCCAAATTTCAAATTCCAAAGGTTTCAGGATGTCGGGCTTCATAAAGTTTTATTTCCCGCTTTCGGTTTGACTGTTTCGGATTTTGGAACGGAAAAATCTTAAATTATATTTAATCTAGGTCCATTTCTAAGGGTTAAGGGTTAATTGGAATTTAATTCTCCTATGTTAGTCTCTCTAGAAGTTTGTGCCCTAGACTAGTATAAAAGGAAGCCTTCCTCTCCCATTTTCACATCCACTATCAAGCATCATTTTCTCAATCTCTCAAGTGAAATCAAGTGATCAAGCAATCATCAAGAAAGCAAGAAGGAGAAGGAAAGCATTCAAGCATTCAAGAATTCAAGATCCAATTCATCAAGGCGATCCATTAATAGCCATTGAAGGATTCAATCTCTTTGGACCCCTCTTGTTGAAGATTTCTCCATCCACATCTATTCAAGATTGGTGTTGAAGATCTAATGCAATTGATTTGAGACATCCTACATACAATTCTAAATTCATTTGGTGCATCCATACTTGTGGATTCAATGATTCGAATCCTCCACAAGGACTTTAATATAAGCAAGGTGAATTGTTCCATTTATTTTGTTTGCTGCAATTTCAATTATATTTCAAAGGTTAATTCCAAAACTGGGGTTTGACCAATGCGAACCCCTCATCCGATGAATAAAACCCTTTTTCTTGTAGGTACAGGTGTGGGATGGTGAATTTCAGTGAAGATATGAGTACCCTTTTTGGTGAACTTTCAGAATCCGTGAACAAAATTTTCGTCGGAACAGTAAAGGTCAAGGTTGACTTTTTGGGGTAAGATTGTGCCCCAGGGTAAGATCTTACCCCTATTTTGGGTCAAGGAAAACCTTGCTCAGAAAGACAAGATTTTTAGGTTTTCTCTATTTCTGCATTTCCAAGACAGATCTAGTTGCAGAAATCCCTGAAACTGAGCACAAACACTAGAAAACAACATTTTCTAGATCTGTCATTTCTTAAGGTTAGTATTTGTTTTCAATTCAATCAAGATTTCAATACATACTTTCTATAACAGAATATAAGGTTGTCTCCTTTCTTCATATTCTTCATAGGTTGATTCTTTCATGCATTAATCACCTCCTTGTGGTTAATCATTTGGATCTTTCCTTTGGGAATTTGGATTAAGAAGTAGATCTTACATTCCCCCACACATCATTTTTAAACACTACATTAACTTGAGTTTTTGTTGTTTTAATCCCTGGTCTTTGCCCACTCTCAACCAAAGTTTATGTTGTTATTTTCTTCTTCCTTGCTTTTCCTGTAATGTCTTTCATTTTCTACTCCTTACGTGAGCCATTCCAACAAATTATGTAACCTTATTCTTCCTTACCTTGCGTAGGATTTGGTTTGGTTGTTCTTTCTTGTACTTCTTTCATGCATGTTAGTGCTTCCTCTATTCTCTCTGCCAGCCTCTCCTAGACTGTCTATATTCTCTATTGTTTCAATCAGTGTATTATATGTTTAGACTTTTATTTCAATTTTAGTTTATTATTTTTTAAATTTGTTTGACTGATTTTGATTTCATTTGTTTAAATTTAAATGATAGATTCACATTAATTAAATTCAATTTCTTTTGTTATCATATTCAATCTATTTATTCTTATCTAATTTAAATCTTTGTTAATTCTTTTAAAATATTGTTTCTTTAATTCACCATTCTCAGCCTTTTGTTTGTCCAGGTCATCAAGTGCTACTTCTAATTTCTCTTACAAAATTTTTGAATTCATTTAGATCTCCCTTGAGCTGTTAGGCTTTCTCTCCAAGGGCCAATAGCTCTAATATATTAAAAGAAATGTGTAATTTATATTGTTTATTCTCTCACGATTAACTTTTGCTAAAGTTAGAAATCTATTTTTTTTAAATCTTGAAACGAATCTTGATTATGTATTGTATAGAACGGTTGTTCAAACAAAAATAAGACTACCCACCAAATTTATTTCACTTCAACTTTTTTATGTTAGTCCATTCACATTTTATTTAAGTTTAAAATCATTTCTTCAAATTATATATGCCTTCAAACTTATCTTTTAAAAAATATCACACGTGGTCTTCTTTAGTTTTAAGTTTTATCAAAAATTGCCTTTTGACTTTGTTTTGACTTAAGGTAATTATCATCCTTGGAATTAGGCTTTTAAATTAAGATTTACAAAAAAAATAAATTGTTTTTAAAAAGAAATTTTTCACGAAAGTTTATATTTCAAAACTAAATAAAGTTTATATTTCAATTTTGTATTTTGTAGGTTTTAATATTTATTTTATTTAATTGTATTTTAAAATTTTAATATTTGTAGTTATCATTAATTTAGAAAATCATTGTGCCTTCAAATTTAAATTAAAGGGGTGTTTATCAAATGTTTTTTTTCAAGTTTTAATATTTATAAGAGTGTTTTACTAAAAAAATTTATTTGAAAAATTTCAAACTCAATATTGCATTTATCTTTGCAAAAGTAAATAAATTTTCATTTTCATTTTTATTTTTTTCAAATCAATCAAATCTTATTTAAGAAATGGGGTATTTCAGGCTAACCTTTGTTCATATTTTTTTAGTAATAATGTCAACTTTACTTTGTGAAAAATGGTCAATGATCTAACTCTTATGTTATGAAGAAAAAGAGATGTGTCATGTGATTGATCCAAAGCAAATAATTTCATTGCATTGCTAAATTTTGATTTGTTCAAGTATTATGAGTTATCTACAATCATTTCCTTCCAGTGGATTATTATTGAGCATTAATTGCTATCAGATTTTTTATGATATATTGTTATGCACTAAGTTTTATTTTTTATAAGTTTCATTTGATCCATTGATTTAATTTGTAAGTGGCACTGGGTTGCACTTACTTCAGTTGATGTTTATCAATTTGTTTCATTTGTAACTGGCACTGGATTGCACTTACTTCAGTTGATGTTTATCAACTTGTTTCACTTGTAAGTGGCACTAGGATGCACTTACTTCAGTTGATGTTTATCAACTTGTTTCATTTGTAAGTTGCACTGGGATGCACTTACTTTAGTTGATGTTTATCAACATGTTACATTTGTAAGTTGCACTGGGATGCACTTACTTCATTTGATGTGTATCAACTTGTTCTATTAGTTATTTTTTTCCTCATGGTGAGGATGGTGCTCTTGAAATCTTTCCTAAAATTTGTTGGATATCTCTTATATTTGGAAGGCAATATGTTTTTCTCACTCATAATCCTTAGTTCATATTATTATTTAGCATATGTCAATATTTGTTTTGTTAATGTTGGTTTAGATTCTTATCCTCTTGATGGTTCATTGATTATGGTACTTTTATGTAGACATATTTGGAAAATCAAATCAAATGTTGATGTGGTGTTTGAGTCATATGTAATTCTACCTAGATTATGTTTATTCTCTCTCATATCTCTTTATAAATTACTAATGTGATAATATTTTGCATTCTTCATTGCTTAGATCATGAGTCATGTAGGTGGTGGATTTTCTACCCATTCACTTGCAGTGAGATGACTCATTAGTGGACTATCTATATCCATGTGATTGATTTAGTGTTGATGCAAAATTCATTAGTTGGCCTTGTATGTGGTCATTTGTGCATTAGTATGTTTATTTTGAGATGAGAGGATGGATGATGTTTATGGTTCCTAGATTGTTCATTTTGAACTTGGACCATTTGGTTTATTTTGATTTCATGTTAGCTCCTTTTCTTTTTTGATGAAATCTCATGCATTTATCTCTACCTTATTTTAAACTATAAGAAATTACACTAACTTGTATGTTAGATGACATTCTTCTTGTGGATATTTTCCTTTTTTCTTGTTCTATGTTTCAGGTGATCCATCAAGGAAAATTCAAGATATCAATTCATTTACACAAATCCTCTAAATCACAAGACTACTTGAAGATGTGGATATACTTCCACTTGAACACATTTAAAGGATCCATCCACTTCTCTTGGCTCTATAAAAGATGCATGTACAACATACATGAGACTACTTGCACACTTGAAGAAAATACATTCCTTCCTTATATTGAAGATCAAGTTGCATATTTTTGTAATTTTTAGGTTTAATACCCCTTGTTGTAATCACCCCAAGTAAATATTAAAGGGGGGTGTTAGAATTAATAATCTTTCCTTAGTTTATTATTTAAATTTGGATAATCCAAGGTATCCTAATTGTACTTTGTCCTCTAGTCCTAGTGGGAGGACAACTCATATTTTGTAATTCCCAAATAAGGAAATTAGTTTATTCCTCCTTAAGAGGACCTTGACACTTTAAATACACCTATTATGGATGATGGCATTCATATATTGGTGAGTTACTTAGTAAGTCCTCTCCTCATATCTATTTAATAGATGTTCCTCTCTCATTTCTTAGATGAAGTTATTATAAGTGAGCAACTCTCTCTCTCTCTCTCTCTCTCACACACACACACACACACACATTTTATGCTATGGCCTCATTCATAATGTCACAAGGGGTTTTCTTTTCTTTCCCCTTTCAAAATATTTATCTCATTATATTGATCTTGGAGCATCTTGATGGTTTTGATAGATCTTGAAGCTATCTCTCTTTCATTGGGTTAATGGTAAAATATTTCCTTTTGCTTCACTCACTTGGATTCTTTCCTTTAAATTTCTTTTCATTTTTTGAATTTTCTAACAATATACCTTGCTGACCCATTTCAAGTATACACCTCAATTTGACATGAAATGAGTCTTCTTGATGATCAAATAACTACTTTGTGTAGATATCCAATCCTAAATTATGATTTTAAGGGCCTAGTTATTAAAACCATTAAAGGAAACCAATATTTTTGGTGTCGTTGTCGGGGATGATGTCAAACTAGGGAATATTTTGTGGTCATTATAATACTTGTTTATTTTTAGTAGTTTAGAGGTTTGTTTCAAGTACAACCTTCATTTTTCTTAAGTAATGACCCACTATTGTTATTGAGTTAACCCTGCATGCATAGAGAAAGAAGAAGAGATGCTATAGGAAGATTTCTTCCTAATGACACTTATCCTAGTAACTAGCTAGGAGAGATTTGTGTTCCTCTAGCAGAAGAAGAAGAGGAAAGAGAGATAAACCCATATGCTAATGCATTTTCAAATTTGGCCACTTCATCTTCCTCTTCCACAAAAGAATGAATTGACCAAGATCCTTTTGATATTCCACTTACTTTGATACTCTATCAAGCAAGGATGGCTCATTATAGACCCAACCATCCAACCTTTAAATTTCCTATCACTGACCAAAATGATATTAATAACCTAAAAAAACACTCATTCTTCAGTCCTCCCTAATTCCTATGGTCTAGTAAGAGAGGACCCAAATAATTTCCTATTTGACTTTGTCATCCTTTGTAGGAGCTATGACTACTTTAAAGGAATTGGCATTAAGATGGTTCATGAGTTTAAGAAGGGATACTATGAATAATTGGGATGACATGAAAGAAATATTCCTTGAAAAGTACAAAGAATATTGTAGAGGAAGTGATCTAAGGGGATATGATATCTTTAGAATGCAATAAAAAGAAGATGAGAGTTTTGAGGACTATATCTCAAGGTTCCTATTTAGTTTGCAGAAGTCCCCACATCATCAACTTAATGAAGAGTCTCAAAAGTTTCTTTTCCTTAGAGGGATTAATGAAATTTGTATAGAAGCATTTTACTTTATGGGAGGATGAGATATCACTCAAGCTTCTTGTGATGAAATCAAGATGATATGTCAGAACTATTCCAAAGTAGCTATCAAGAAGGGAAGAGGTTAACAGTCTAGTATGGGTAAATCCACCACAAATGGAGTCTCAAGGATGGAAATCACACATTTACTATTACACTTCAAGCAAGACATCATCAACAATATGGCTACCCAGTTGGACACACTTTAAGCTAAGAAGAAGCATGAGGAGGTAGAGGCAATGCTAGTGTAATCACCCAAAAATGGTCTAGTAAACCTTGAGCCTCACTCTAACATTAAAATTTAAATACTAGACTAAATCTTGTGCTTAATAAATTTTGTATATTTATTTAATCTCTTATTTTTTGATCAAATCATCATTTTATCATTAATTTGATTATATCCTAAAGTTTGACCACTTTATCTTAAGCTTTAATTAATTAAAAAACCTTTTAATTAAATAACAAAATCACTTTATCCTAAGCTTTACTTAATTAAGAGAGAATGCTCCCTTTTAATTAAATAAAAAATCTTTTACTTAAATTAAAAAACACTTTATCCTAAGCTTTATTTAATTAAAAGAACATGTCCTCTTTTAATTAAATATATTTTTTTTAATTAAATAATAGAAACCACTTTGCTAAAAATAATAAATAATAAATTAAAAATAAAAAGAAAAGTGCACTTTCCAATGGGATGGAATCTTTTGACTTTTGAAAAAGCATTTTGCCTCTTTATCTCAACCACTTATTATTTTACCTCTTAATCATGTCCATTAATTTTGCCTCTTGAGAATCTTGAGCACATGGGTCAACCAAGATTTAATCTCCATCATTGCTCATTTATTTTTGCCTCTTAATCTTGACCGTCCATTCATTTCTAAATTCATTTAAAAGGAGACTCTCTCCTCATTCTTGAGATCCCATCTCTTGCATTATTTGATCCTCATAGCATTCTTAGCTTCTTGAGATCTTGAAATCTTATTGTAGGTTCTTGGAGTCTTGGCATCTTAGCATCTTAGATTCTTAGAGTCTTGCAATCTTGAAATCTTGGAGTCTTGCAATCTTGGCATCTTGGAGCTATGACATTCTTAGATATTTCATATTGAAGCATTGCATCTTTATTGTCATTTTCTTTCTTGCATCTAGCTTAGTCCATCTCATTTTAGATCTACTTTTCTTTGCATTTCTTACATATCATTTTAGCTTAGATCTTGCATCTTATCTTAGATCTACTTTTCTTGCATTTCTTACACATCATTTTAGCTTAGATCTTGCATTTCATCTTATATCTACTTTGCATTATCATTTGAATCTTTCATTCTATGGTGCACCTTGCAAGGGTCTTTCTTTAAGGTTCATTTGAGAGCCACCATTCATAATATTTACATGGTTCTTGTACATCATGGATAGGAAGCTATAAGCCACTTCTTGAGATCTCCTTTTTCATGGATTCCCTCAAGTGTAATGGTTTATAGAAGTGACCTCACTTTTTGGTACACAACTACTAGAATATTGTCCTCACTACAAACAAGAAGGACTTCACATATAAAATGGTGAAAAATATTGAGAGCAAGAAAATTTTTCCTACAATATATTGCAGCATCCCTAACTGAAGCTGAAGAACTAGCTTTCAGAGAACTTCTCCAAGAAGCTACAATCAATTTTGCATGGTCATATGCACACATGCTAGGGCCTGATCCTAATCTTGTCGTCCATCATCTTGTAGTGGATCCCAATGCCAAACCAGTTAAGCAAAAGCTTCATAAAATGCATCCAAAGGTAGCCTTACTAGTAAAGACAGAACTAGAGAAGCTCTTACAATCGAAAATCATCAGAGCTATAGACTATTCAGAGTGGATCTCAAACATGGTGCCTGTCACTAAGCCTTCAAGAGAGATCATAATCTGCACCGACTTTAGATATTTGAACAAGGCATGTCCTAAGGATGATTTTCCATTACCCAATATTAATATGATAGTCGATCTTACAACAAGCCATGAGATGTTATCACCTATGTATGGCTTCTTAGGGTATAATCAAATCATAATAGCAGAAGAAGATCAACATAAGACAACATTCACAAGGCCGTGTGGCACATTTTGTTATAACATGATGCCATTTGGGCTAAAGAATGCGGGAGCTACGTATCAAAGAGCAATGAACGCAATCTTCCATGACATGATTCATAAAATCCTTGATGACTATGTAGATGACATCCTCACTAAATCAAGAATGCAATTAGAACACTTCCATATCCTCAAGCGTGTGTTTGATCACTTGCACAACTATGGCCTAAAATTGAATCCCAAGAAATGCATCTTTGGCGTTATATACAGAAAGATGTTGGGATTTATCGTATCAAGGTGAGGCACATATATCAACCCAAAGAAGGTGAAAGCCATAGCAGAAATGCTTTCTCCCAAAATGCTCAAGAAATTGAGAAGCCTACAGGGGAAACTATAATCAGTCTGAAGATTCATCTCCCAGCTGGCAGACAAATGCCAGCTGTTCAGACACCTACTATGCAAGCACACTAGTTTCAAATGGGACCCAATCTATTAGAGAAGCTTTGAGAACCTTAAAGAGTATCTAGCTAACTCTCCCATCCTTGTACCACTAGTCCTAGGACACCCTCTGATCCTATACATCTCTGCAACCACTACAACACTAGGGGCACTCTTAGCACAACTTGATGAAAACAACAAAGAAAGAGCCATATATTACATCATTAAAACTCTTGTTGGCTATGAGCTCAACTACTCACCAATGGAAAAAGCATGCCTTGCAGTGGTATTTTCCACTCAAAAGCCCAGGCGTTATATGCTTAGTCACACCATCAAGCTCATCTCAAAGGTGGACCCACTTAAGTACCTTCTATCAAGGACAACACTGACGAGCCAAATGGAAAAGTGGGTTATGCTCCTAAGTGAATTTGACATTCAATTTGATGACCAAAAAGCAATAAAGGGGAAAGTCATTGCAGACTAGCTCGTCAAAGCACCCCTTGTCGATGCATATCCATTAGTAATAGAGTTCCCAAATGAACATCTTTGCATGGTTGAGGAACAACATGTGTGGAAGCTATACTTTGATGGATCATACACATCTCATAGATCAGGAGTAGGGATTCTCTTTGTCACCCCTCAAGGAGATTACATCCCCAAGTCATTCAAGCTCAGATTCCCTTGCAAAAATAATATTGCAGAATATGAGGTACTCATCTCAAGCCTCAAAATAGCTATCCAATGGAACATCACAGAACTATAAGTGTTCGGGGATTCTCAACTAATCATCAAGCAGGTCTTGGATGAGTATCAAAACAAAGATGAAAAGTTTCTACCTTACAAGTAACTTGTGGACAAATTGAAACAAAAATTCATCAATTTACAGTTCACATAAGTGCCCACACTTTAGAACAAAGAAGAAAACACTATGGCAACTATCGGGTCATTATTAGAAATCCCTCAAGATGTAGTACAATATGAGTTTCTAGTCGAGTAAGTACACACACCCTCTTATGAGAACACTTACTCTGAAATGGTGTGCATTTTGGTTGGTCCTCAGTCCCCATGGTACCATGACATCCATGCTTACCTAAACAATGGTATCATATCCCCTCACCTCACCAACACCCAACGCCAGAACCTTATTCGTAGAGCTTTCCACTACACTTTTATAGCTAATAACTTATATCATTGTGGGTATCATAACATTCTCTCTCGATGTCTAGATTCAAATAAGGTCATCTTGGCTTTACAAGAGGTCCATGATGGAATTTGTGGTGCCCACACGAGTGGCATGGTCCTAGAAAAGAAGTTGCTTAGAGTTGGGTATTATTGGCCAACAATGGAGCACAATGCCTATGAATTCATAAAGAAGTGTCTTCCCTGTTAACAACATGCCAATCTGATCCATGCACCAACACAAGACCTGTAACCCATTACACCACCATGGCCTTTTTTGTGTTGGGGCTTCGATCTCATTGGTATGATCACCCCCAATTCCTCAAATGGACACAAGTACATCATTATTTTCACTAAATAATTCAAAAAGTGGGTTGAAGCGATTCCTCTCAATCTAACCATGGGAATCCAGATATCCAAGTTCATCCTCTACCATATCATTTGTCATTTTGGCATCCCCTCCACCATATTCACAAATCATGGCACCCCATTTGAAAATCAACATGTGAGAGACCTATGTACCCAATTCCACATCCCTCACCATTTCTCTAGCCTATATTTCCCCTAAGGTAACGACCAAGCTGAGGCAACTAACAAAACTATCCTAAAAATCCTATAAAAGGTTGTCAATGATTCTTGTTATGACTGAAACCTCCAAATCAATCCCACCCTCTGGGCCTACCACACTTCATTTTGTACTCCCACAAGCACCACCCCATACTCCCTAGTATATAGTGCTGAGGTCATCTTAGCAATTAAGGTTGAGCTCCCTTCACTACGTGTGTCTATGAAGAACTACACCATGGACGAAGACTACCGCGTGGCGCACCTTACCCAGCTATATTTGCTAGATGAAAAGAGGTAGTAGGCCTATGATCACCTAATTGTGTACAAAAATTGACTCAAAAGGACCTATATAACAAGAAGGTCCACCCTAGAAAGTTCCAACTGGGAGATATGGTCCTAAAAGACAATCAGAAGGTGCAGGCCAATCGAGAAAAGAAAAGCAAGTTTGAACCTACCTAGTTAGGTTCGTATGTTGTCATAGCCTATTTTGGCTTAGAAGCCTATCAATTATCTACACCAGAAGGGGAGCTCCTGAATGATCCCATCAACATCATCAATCTGAAGAGGTTATATGCCTAAACCATCTCCTGTGTATCTGAAACCCCCCCCCAAAAAAAATAAAAATAAAAAAATAAAAATAAAAATAAAAATAAAAAATGAAATAAAATAAAATGAAAAAATGAAAAAATGAAAAAAAGTAAAGAAAATAAATTCATCCAATGGTGAAAACTTGGCAAACATGCACCTTGGGCAAGTACCATGATGAAAACTTGGCAAACAAGCGTTATGCGTAATCTCTCCATCCCATTTTCCTCTCATAGCCATTTCAGCCCCTCCATTAACCATTGGATCTTGATAACAAACATAAAGGCCACCATGTATTTGGGAACTTTTTTGACGTCCATTTTTCCCATCATAGATTTCATCCCCCTATCCTCTATCCACCCATCCTTCCTATCATATTAGCTTCCATCTACCTCCATCATCTACTCGTCATCTATTAGTTTGCAGCTTATCAATCGACCCAATTGACACACACTTAGATCATCCATGAAAATATGTTAGTGTCATCTGTTCATTGTACCAGTCAGTTATCAAATGATTAATTTAGTCTTCCTGATAAATGTGATACAATTGGAAGAAGTTCAAACATATCTTTCCAAGAATTCTTTTACCTTCATGTACATAATAATGTTGATATGTACATTATGATCATTTTGAAGCTCTCAACAACAACAACATATCATCGTCTCTATGTACATAAAGCCAAAGAATTCTTGAACGATAGGTCTTAATTTATTTCACATGTTTCACATTTATTAGATTTCATAGGAAGACTAAAAAATCAGCCACTAAGTAGAATGATTCATATAAAAAACAAACAATTTTTTTTTAAAAAACAACAAAATTTGGGCACATAAAAATTCTCTTTCTATATATATAACTTGTCAAATACATCTGGTACACATCATGTGCCCTGCCAAACAAATCACAAAAACCAAAAATACAAAAAACAAAAACAAAACTACGTCACTGTTCCGCCTGTGAGGGTTCTGATGTTGAAGCTCCTCTCCCTCCTCTTTTGTGCCTTGGTGGTTGGACACCAACACCATCGCTTGGCCTATTCACCAACTATATCCTTCCTCTTTCTGTGAATGTTGCTTGCCTCTGATCTACTGTGACTGCTTGATGGTATAATCCCATATAGTAGGAAGCTTCCCACCCAACCCTAGCTGACTCTCTCATGATTGATATAGTCTCCATCAATAGCTAGGATGCCCATGGGAGCGTCACTTCCCATTGTGCAACATCTCGCTCACCTCTGTAGGTTTCTACCAAAAACATCCATTGATCTCTATTCAACATCACATCCTCTAGCTATTGTCTAAGATGGTTCACATCTCGAGTACAAGTATTCAACCACTCTTATGTCTCTGATGTAATGGTGTCAATCTCTTCTATTGTTTTCTAGGACGCCTCAACCCTGGTTTGTAATATATCATAGGCTGTCTAAGCACTGTCTACCTGAGCTTTCTCTGCCTCTATCAAACCTTGCATATGGGTCACTTGAGTCTGGGAGCTATCTTCCTGGACTCTATCCATCACACCTTGCAACTATGTAACCTCCTTCTCAGCCTGGTCAACTCTCTCCTTCTCCACCGCAAGAAGTTTTTGAAGGTTGGTTTTCTCTATGACCACCACATCGTGGTCCTCCTACAACACATATCCTGGCCGCAATCCCTAATTTGACACAAATGATTGAACTAAGGCACCTTGATTTTTTCTAGGATATTTGGAAAATACTGGATAGTTTGGCCCCCACAACTGTACATCTGGGCCTCCCTCCTGCAACCTATCCATCTACACCATTAGCTCCACAACATAATAGTCTTGATCAGTGAGACGTGTCTCACCCTATGAGTGCAGTAGAGTATAATCTTGATTAGAGGCATGAACCTGATCACCTTGTCCACTTAGTCAAACTTGAGGTGAATCATTCTAGCTTCCGTCACCCTCATCCTCAACATGTCTTCTAAGTGCAGCATGTGGCATCAATGGACCTATATCTCTTCATGAACATATTATGTTGAGCTTTGGCCTCACCCGTCTCCTATCTACACTCTCATCATCACCATCCTCACTCTTTCTATTTCCTCTCATTGTATCTATTGCCTCTTCTTGTCCTCATTGATGATCTCTATTTCTTCACCTTCCTCTCTGATACACTTGTTGTGTTTTATCTTGTGAATTCTCCATAGCCTTTTCACTTGCTAAATAACAATCATTTATGCATGTGCACCCTACCATTAATAGTTTTTCTTGTCCTTTATAGTTGTTTTATATAGCGTAATGACACTTCTTCCTAAAAACAAATCTTGTCAGAAAATCAATCCGCATGTTCTTAGGATGTTCGATCATCACACCCGTATGAAAGAAGAATTTTTTACCATCCCAAATATCATGCTTGGAAAGATCTCAACACATTGTATCGTATCTATCCAGAATCCTGAGCTTTTTAGATATATTATATTGGGTCTGCTATCTTCTCATCTTGAGATATTGTACAAAGTGTTTGTAAATATCAGGCTAGTTAGTTTGTACATATTCCCTACAATCAATAGTTTGTCTTGGTCTCATTGAATATATCCTCTCTTTTCTATTAGTCATTTGCATCAAATCACAGTCTCACATTCTTCCAGCTATGTGCTCTAGAAAGTCCTTATACGAGATCTTTTATCATCATGGTTATCCTCGATCCTCAGCATTTTCCATAATATCATAGTTCCAAATTCCACCAACTGGTCCTTATAGGATGCATCCTTCCTCATGTCTGATCTTATCTAGTTAGTATCTTGTCCTACCGATCTCTATGGAAAAAGGTTATTTTTCTTAGTTTCTTATTTTGATATTGGATTTCAATTTTGGTTCTTGATTAATTTTTTTGAGCTATTTGATTGTATCCTTCCTCAAGGTCACCATGATCATTTATATCATGATGCACTACGAATGGGGAAATCCAAGAGCGAGGTCTTGATCTTGTTTTTTTTGCTATTTTTTCTGCCTGTGCATCAATCAAATGTGACCCTTGCATATCCAAACATGTGATCCCTTGTGATTTCATGGTGCAATTGGGAAATGTCATTTTTTTGTGGGTTCCCAAGTATCGGTTCCACCTTGAAGCCTTTTTTGGGCTCATGTGTGATGCTGGTGCAATAATGGTGACAAGGCCTTGATGTTCATAGTAACCTTGGTAGGTCACTAATATTGCTATATAAAAACTAAGTGCTCAAACTACATGATGGTGTTCCTTATTTGAATGCCCCATGCTCAAGATTTAAGAGAATCCGTTCCCCCATCAAAATTCCAATCTCTAAAAATCTAAAAATCCAAAAGAAACCAATTCTCAAAATCATAATATCCCACCCAAATCCCACACCCATCAAGCCCCATCCTAATCCCCACACATCTTACACTCCCTCTTCCTTTCCCCTCCTAGATATGATTTTCCCCTTTTTTCTCATCCTTCTTTCCTACTGAGGCAAGATTTCATTTTGAGATGTCGCTTGGGTCCCTATTTCTCTCCCCATCACCTTCTCGAGAGGGCATCATCTAGTCTACCTACTCATCTAGTCTACCTACTCTTTCATTCTCATAATATGAGGTAACTTCATTACCAAAATTTCCTTGTGCTATCTATTATTTTTAAACATCTTCGGAACAAGTGTTATTCTAACACTATGTCAAAGAGGGGCAAAATGTAAACACCTAAATTTGATTAAATTTTTTAATTAAACTTAGTCATCTTACTCGCATTATTGATTAAGTAATCATGCATTTTTTAATTGATTAATGATAGCCTTCTAGCTAAATTAATTAAATTAATTAGTTATAGTCCAATTAATCTAAATGGTAGCACATAACCATTTAATTAATTAAATCCCATTCTTCTATTAATTTAAATAAATATATTTATCTATTTAAATTAATTCATATTTCCCTTTTAACCCACTTGGAATTAAATATTATATTTAATCCTATTTGAGCACATGGATCCTAACCTCTCTTCCCTAACCTAATCCATCCTTCCAACCCAACTCAACCACTAAAACCAAAATAATGAATTCTTTAACCTCTAAAGTCTTCCCTTGTCCCCCCAAGACAAGACCCTCACATAGGAAGATAAGATGCTTTGCCCAAATTTTCTAAGCCCTACAATTCAGATCTTGACTTTGGGGCTATTTTTAAAGGTGCTTTAATGAGTCTTGGGCCACTTAATGACCAAAATTCAACCCCTCACTCTAATTATACCAAGTGGAAAATTTAAATTTGACCCTAATAGCCCTCTATAAGCCTTCTAACCCCTTGATCTTCATGCAATCCTGATTTTCAATTTTCCAAAAATTCTATAAATTGAACCTCTTCCCTTCACAAATCATCTACCATTTGAACAAAGTTATCATCCTCGTTTGAGAGCTAAAAAATACCACACTACCATTACAATGCCAAAATCCTTACTCATTATTGAAGCTTGAGCATACATTGAGCACAAATTCCATCTAGTTGGACAAATCCAGAGATCAAGAAGGCTACATTTGGGTGTTTTTACTCTCTTCCCTTTGATTTGTTTTGTCTTAGCATAAGTATTGTTTTGATTTGTTTTGTTGAATGTTTAACTTGTTTTTTATGTTCCTAACAATACATTTCATAGCTTACATTTCACCAGGCATGCCAAAATGTAAGCTATGAAATGTATTGTTAGGAACATAAAAAATAAATTAAACATTCAACAAAACAAATCAAAACAACACTTATGCTAAGACAAAAGAAAACAAAGGGAAGAGAGTGAAAAAACCCAAATCTAGCCTTCTTGATCTTTGGATTTGTCCAAATAGATAGAATGTGTGCTCAATGCATGCTCAAGCTTTAATAGTGAGTAAGAATTTTGGCATTATAATGGTAGTTTGGTAGTTTTTAGACTCTCAAACTAGCATGATAACTTTGTTCAAATGGTGTATGAGTTGTGAAAGGAAGAGGCTCAATTTATAAGATTTTTGGAGAATCAACGGTCAGAATTGCATGAAGATCAAGAGTTGAGATTCTCTCATTTTGATTATTTAATTCAAAGTGGGTGGGTGGATCCACTTTAAATATTAAAATGAAACCTACTACAAAGCTCACCTAAGGTTTATGAAGTTTCTAGATGAGTCAAGGCTAGATGAATTCATAGGTTAAGTTCAAGTGAGGTTTTAGAGGGGTTAGGAGGCTTCTATAGGGTAGTTAGGGTCAAATTTAACTACCCCAATTGGTATATTTAGGGTTAGGGGTTAAATTTTGGTCATTAGGTGGCCTAAGACTTATTAAATGACCTTGAAAAGTGGCCCCAAAGTCAAAATTCGAGTTGTAGAGTTTGAAAATTTTGGCAAAGTATCTTATCCTTCCCATGTGGGTTTTGAATTGGAAAGAGAAGAGAAGATTTTAGAGGTTGAGGTGGGTTAGAAGGATGGGTTAGGTGAGAGTTAGAAGCCATGTGGTCAAATAAAATTAAATATAATATTTAATTCCAAGTGGGCTAAAAGGGCGTTATAAATTAATTTAAATAGATAAGTGTATTTATTTAAATTAATAGAAGGGGATTTAATTAATTAAATAGTTATGTGCTCCCATTTAAATTAATTGGACTATAGCTTAAGTTAATTAAATTAATTTACCTAGAAGGCTATCATTAATCAATTAAATAATGTATGATTACTTAATCAATAATGTGAGTAAGATGACTAAATTTAATTAAAATTGTTAATCAAATTTAGGTGTCTACATTTTACCCCTCTTCGACATAGTGTTATAATAACACTTATTTCAAAGAAGTTTAAAATAATAGATGTCACAAGGAGACTGTGGCAATGAAGTTTCCCTGGATTATGAGAATGAAAGATTAGGTAGAGTAGATGATGCCCCATCGAGAAGGCAGTGGGGAGAGAAATAGTCCCAGGCGACATCTCAAAAAGAAAGTTTGCCTTAGTAGGAAAGAAGGATGAGAAAAATTGGGAAAATCTTCTGCATGGGGAGAAAGGAACATGGATGGTAAAATTCCTGGGGATTAGGATGGGGATTGATGGGTGTGGGATTTGGGTGGGATATTATGATTTTGGGAATTGGTTTCTTTTGGATTTTTAGAGTTTTGGAGGTTGGAATTTTGATGGGGGGAGAGGTTTCTCTTGAATTTTGAGCATGGGGTATTCCAAGAAGGAACACCATCATGTAGATTGAACACTTAGTTTTGATATAGAAATATTAGAGACCTGTCAAGGTTACTATGAACATCAAGGATTTGTCACCATTATTGCAAATGACTGACTCAAAAAAGACACGAAAGGATTACCCCAACATCACACATGAATCAAGGAGGAGACATGGTAGAAATGATGCTAGAGAACCCACAAACAAATGACATTTCCCAAGTGCACCATGTAACCTAAAAGATCATATGTAAAATGTGCAATGGTCATATCCGATTGACTCACATGTAGAAGCAAGATGAAAAAAAAATCAAGATGTCTCTCTTGGATTGCCCCATTCATAGCACATCATGATATAAAGGATCATGGTGATCTTGAGGAGGGATACAATCAAATAGCCTCAAAAATATAATCAAGAACCAAAATTGAAATCCAATATCAAAATAAGAGACCAAGAAAAATAATATTTTTCCATAGAGATCGGTAATATTGGATATGAACTGGATAAGGTCAGACATGAGGATGGATGCATCCTACAAAGACCTGTTGGTAGAATTTTGAACTATGATATTATGGAAAAGGCTGAGGATCTAGGATAACCATGATGAAAAAAGATCTTGTTTAAGGACTTTCTAGAGAACATAGCTGGAAGAATGCGGGACCTTGATTTGATGCAGGCGACCGATAGAAAAGTGGGGATATATTCAATTAGACCAAGAAAAAATATTTATTGTAGGGAATATGTACAAACTAACTAACCTGATATTTACAAAGACTTTGTACAATAGCTCAAGATGAGAAGATAGCGGACCCAATATAATATATCTAAAAATCTTAAGATTCTGGATAGAGATGATGAAACGTGTTGAGATCTTTCCAAGTGTGATATTTGGGATGGTAACAACTTCTTCTTTCATACATTTGTGATGATGCAATATCATAAGAACACCCAAATTAATTTTCTAACAAGATTTGTTTTTAGGAAGAAGTGTCGTTGCGCTATATACAATAGCTATAAAATACAAGACAAACTATTAATAGTAGGGTGTACATGCATAAATGATTGGTATTTAACAAGTGAAAAGGCCAAAAAGAATTCACAAGAGAAAATATGACAAGTGTATCAAAGAGGAAGGTGAAGAAATAGGGATCATCGGCAGGGAGAAAAAGAGGCATTAGATACAATGAGAGGAAGTAGAAGGGGTGCGGATGGTGGTGATGAGATCGTGGATGGGAGATAGATGAGGTCAAAGCTTTAGACAATATGTTCACAAAGAGATAACGGTCCGTTGATGCCTCATGCAACACTAAGGGGACATACTTAGGATGAAGGTGATGGAAGCCAGAATGATTTGCCTCAAGATCGACCAGGTGGACAAGGTGATCAGTTTGATGACTCTAATCAAGATTGTACACCACTATAGTCATAGGGTGAGACATGTCTCATTAATGAAGACTATTATCTGGTGGAGCCAATGGCTTAGATAGATAGGTTACAAGAGGGAGGCTTAGATGTACAGTTGTAGGGGGAAAACTATCCAGTATTTTCTAGCTTTCCTTCACAAAGTAAGGTTCCTCAGCTCAATCATTTGTGTTAGATTATGGATTAAGGCTAGGATATGTCTTGTAGGAAGACCACAATGTGGTGGTTATAGAGAGAACCAACTAGTAGGAACTTCTTATGATCGAGAAGGAGAGGGATGACCAGGCTGAGAAGGAGGCTATTTGGTTGCAGGGTCTGATGGATAGAGTTTGGGAAGATAGTGCCTAGACTGAAGCGACCTGTATGCGGGGTTTGATAGAGGTAGAGTGAGCTTAGGAAGATAGCATTCAGGAAACCTATGAGATATTATAGACCAGGTTTGAGGCATCCCCCAAAAAATGGCATAGATTGACACCATTACAACAGAGACACAAGAGCGACTAAATACCCGTACTCGAGATGTGAACCATCTTAGACAATAGCTAGAGGATGTGATAGTGAATAGAGATTGATGGAGGTTTTTGGTAGAAACCTACAGAGGTGAGAGAGATACTACATGATGGGAAGTGATGCTCCTAGGGGCATCCCAATTGTTGATGGAGACTTTTTCAATCATGAGTGAGTCAACTAGGGTTGAGCATGAAGCTGCCTACTATATGGGATTGTTCCATCAGGTAGTTCTAGTAGATAAGAGGAAAGCAACATTTATAGATAGAGGAAGGACATAGTAGGTGAATAGGCCAATCTATGGTGTTGGTGTTCGACCACTAAAGTATGAAAGTGGAGGGAGAGGAGCTTCAACATTAGAACCCGCACAGGCTGAGCAATGACACAGTTATTGTTTTAATTTTTAATTTTTATTTTTGTGGGGAACATGATGTGTACCAGATGTATTTGACATGTTATATATATATAGAAAGAGGATTTTTATGTGCCTAAATTTTTTTATCTTGTTATTTTTTTATTTTTTTATGAATGTATATATATGTATAGATTATGATGAAATAATGAGTTTTTGATGAAGTCATGTTCCTATGCATTTGTGGCTGATATTTTTAGTCTTCCTATGAAATCTAATAAATGTGAAACATGTGAATGTGACAAGCTTCATGATTTTGATGAATATTTTAGTCATTTTGAAGCTCTCAACACCAGTATATCATCTTCTCTATGTACATGAAGTTAAAAGAATTTTTGGAAAGATATATCTCAATTGTTTTAAATCTAATGAATATGTAACATGTGAAAGTGAAAAGTTTCATGGTTCTAATGATCATTTTAGGAATTTTGAAGCTCACAACACCAGTATATCATCTTCTCTATGTACATGAAGTTAAAATAATTCTTGGAAAGATATATCTCCATTGTTTTCAATTGTATCATATTTATCAAATTTAACAGATAAGAAAATTGATCATTTAATAACTGACTTGCATGTTGAATATATGACACTATCATATTTTCATGGATGATCTAAGTGTATGTAAATTGGATCAATTTCTAAGCTACAAACTGATAGATGTAGTTTTTGATTTACAAGGGATTTTTTTTTTATCGCTTGGCAAAGATTCTATTTTTTCTACCAAGGCACCTATTGCTAGGTTTTCACCAAAGAATATTTTTTTTCTTTTTTTCTTTTGATATCATCGAGGTGCTTGTTTACCAGCTTTTCACCAAGGCAATGATTTTTTCCAGACTTTTTTTTAATTTTTAGTGGTTTTTTTTCATTTAGATACACAAGAGATGGTTTAGGCATAGAATTGCTTTAGATGGATGATGTTAATGGGATCATTTAGGGGCTCGCCTTCTAGTGTAGATAATTGATAGGCTCCTGAGCCAAAATATGTTGTGACAATATACGGACCCAACCAGGTGGGTTCAAACTTTCCTTTCTTTTCTTGATTTTCCTGCACCTTCTTATTCTCTTTTAGGACCATGCCACCCACTTGGAATTTCCTAGGGTGAACCATCTTGTTATAGATCCTTTTGAGTCAATTTTGGTACATAATCAGGTGATCATAGGCCTTTTGCCTCTTTTCATCTAGAAAATCTAGCTGGGTAAGGTGCGCCACACGATAGTCTTCATCCATGGTGTAGTTCTTCATGGACACATGTAGTGAAGGGAGCTCAACCTAAATTGGTAAGATGGATTCAACATCATATACTAGGGAGTATGGGGTGGTGCCTGTGGGAGTGTAGAATGAAGTGTGATAGGCCCAAAGGGCAAGATTGATTTGGATATTCCAGTCGCGACCATAATCATTGATAAATTTTTGGAGGATTTTTAGGATAGTTTTATTAGTTGCCTCAGCTTGGCCATTACCTTGGGGGAAATACAGGTTGGAGAAATTGTAAAGGATGTGGAATCGGCCACATTGGTCTCTCACATGTTGATTTTCAAATAGGGTGCCATGATCTATGAAGATGGTGGAGGGGATGCCAAAATGACAAATGATATGGTAGAGGATGAACTTGGATATATGAATGCCCATAGTTAGGTTGAGAAAAATTTCTTCAACCCATTTTGTGAAGTATTCAGTGGCAGTTATGATATACTTGTGTCCATCTAAGGAATTGGGGGTGATCATGCCAATGAGGTTGAAGCTCCAACATGAAAAGGGCCATGGAGGTGCAATCAGTTGTAGGTCTTGTGATGGTGCATGGATAATATTGGCATGTTGTTGACATGACAGACACTTCTTTACAAATTCATTGGCATCATGCTCCATTGTTGGCTAGTAATACCCAACTCTAAGCAACTTCTTTTCTAGGACCATGCCACTTGTGTAGGCACTACAAATTCTAGCGTGGACCTCTTGTAAAGCTAAGATGGTTTCATTCAAATCTAGACATCAAGAGAGAATGTTATGATTCCCATGACAATTTAAGGTGTTGGCTACAAGAGTATAGCAAGAAGCTTTACAAATGAGGTTCTAGCATTGGGTGTTGGTGAGGTGAGGGGATATGATACCATTTTTTGGTAAGCGTGGAAGTCATGGTACCATGGGGACTGAGGACCAACCAAGATGCACACTATTTTAGAGTCAATGTTCTCGTAAGCGGGTGTGTGTAGCTGCTTGACTAGAAACTCATATTGCGTTGTATCTTGAGGAATTTCTAATAATGACCCGATAGTCGCCATTGCATCGATGACCTCATTTTGAAGTCTTGGCACTTTTGTGAACTGGAGTTTGAGGAATTATTCTTTTAACTTTTTGACAAGCTCTTTGTATGGAAACAAATTGTTGTCCTTGGTATGGAACTCATCTAGGACCTATTTGATGATCAGTTGGGAGTCTCCAAATACTTGCAGTTCTATGATGTTCTATTGGATAGCTGTCTTGGGTCCTGAGATGAGTGACTCATATTCTGCAATATTGTTGGTGGAAGGAAATCCTAATTTGAATGACTTAGGGATGTAGTCACCTTAAGGAGTGATGAAAAGGATTCCTGCACCTAATCCATGTGATGTGTAGGAACCATCAAAGTATAGCTTCCATATTGGTTGTTCTTTGATCACACAAAGATGTTCATCTAGAAACTCCATCACCAATGGGTATGCATCGACTAGGGGTGCTTCAACGAGCTGATCTATGATGACTTGCCCCTTTATTGGTTTTCAATCGACATATTGGATGTCAAATTTACTTAGGAGCATAACCCATGTTTCCATCCGACCTGTGAGTGTTGTTCTCAAGAGTAGGTACTTAAGCAGGTCCACCTTTGAGATGATCTTGATGGTGTGACTAAGCATATAATGCCAAAGGTTTTGAGTGGAAAATACCACTCCAAGGCATTCTTTTTCCATTGGTGAGTAGTTGAGCTCATAACCAATAAGAGTTCGACTGATGTAATAGATAGCTCTTCTGTTGCTAGCTCGTCCTGATGCCATAGTGATCTAGAAACAATCCTAGCCTCCACTCTCTCTTCTATCAAGATCAACAACTAGGGTTGTGGTGAGTACATCCTAAATGATGCATTTATGGTATGAGCCCTACCACTTGATCCACATACACAAGGGTTCCCAAGCCACCAAAGAAAGCCTACTCCAATAAATCCTAAAATCAAGCAGTTGGGTCCATTAACATTTATCTCCCATAGAATTCTGAATGGTTAAGAGTTGGATCCTGATATTAAAATATGGTTTTACAAGGACCCCCCACTTCTTGACACTAAGCTCCTTGAGTACTTCAAGAAAAAATACCCTATATCCCACAAATGGGCCACCGAAAAATGGAACTATCAAGGTCATGGCCTTGGACCCATAGAGGCCAGAACAAAGGATCCCATCGAAGCATCATAGAGTCCAACCCATTAGGGCATCATTTTTAGTTCTCATCACTTGCATATACGAGGACCTAATGTCATGACTAGGGGTACCAATTTGCCTAATGTAACCCTCTTGATTATCCAAGATGAACTTGTGGAAGTCAAAGACATTCTAAAAGAGGAAGGAAAGAGAGACTACAGTGATATTTTTGATGAAAAAGCCTTCCCAAAAAATTATGTCCTCCACCAACTCACTATAAACCTCACTGAACTCCCACGCATCCACCCCAAACTCATAGACGAGGACCAACCAAGCATGACACATATTGATGAGTTCCAAAGTGAGGAAGTGCTCCTAAGATTCATGGGAGTTGTGGATCAACAGTCAGACTGGGGGAAAGAATCAACATGCGTCTATCAGCTCCACCCCAAGGGATAGTTTAGGGAAGAGGAAGTCTTTGTAAGGAAACTCAAGTGTGGAAACAGCTTCCTACGCTAATCTCTAAAGGAAAGTATTGTGCAAATTCTTATAAATCCTTACAATTTCAGATTCGTTAACTACTTTAACAAAGATATTACAACCACATACCATGCATAAAGCCACATGTACACAGTTGTTACATGCAATCCCAAGAATAGGCGTCCATCCCTAGAATAGACTATGACAGTTTGTCATAGAATCCACCAAAAATAACGGTCACAAGAGAAGTGTAAGAGAATTTGTCATACCAACCTATTTTTGGCATATTCTCTTACACACACTAACCACTTCTTCTTGGGCACCCAAATAGGCCCAAGTCATAAGATGCTCTTACACCTGTCATAGCACATTCCTTAAATAGTTCTTACGTGTCATAGGAATCCGTCATGACCATTTCAGTCATGATCTCCTTACACACAAGATGCTGACACATCAAGTGGAGTGACACATCAACATGCCAACTAGACATGTACACTCACACTTAATTACATTATTTGTAAAAAATACATTTACAAAACAAATAATAAGAATAGAAATTATCCAAGGTTGAGACACCTTATTCCTAACATTCTCCCACTTGTCAAACACCTTGTAAGAGCAACAAGAACATAACAGGAACTTTAACCGCTATAGGCCAAAAGGCCCATAGACTCCGAACACCATCTGAACTTCTCAGTGCCCACTAGTTTTGTTAATGCATCTACAACATTCTTCATAGTATCTACCTTCTCCAAATTTACCTTTCCATCTTCCACCATATCTCTCACAAAGTGAAACTGCACATCAATGTGCTTCATTCTGGCATGGAAAGTTGGATTCTTTGCAAGGCAAATAGCGCTCTGACTGTCACACCAAATAGTAATTTGTTCTGCATCAACACCAACATCAGAACACAATCTTCTAAGCCAAATGGCTTCTTTACAAGTGTGAGTAGTAGCCATGTACTCAGCTTCAGTAGTGGACAAAGCAACCATAGGTTGTCGCTTACTCATCCAACTGATGGCACCACCAAACATAGTGAACACATAAGCACTAGTGGATCTCCTGCTGTCAATATCACCTGCCCAATCTGAATCCACAAACCCACAAATACAAACTGAATGTGGAGATCCAGAAGAGTTACCATGATAACATATGGAGTGATCTGATGTACCCCTCAAATATCTGAATACTTGCTTAACTACATCCCAATGTACCCGTCCAGGATTAGCCATAAACTGACTTAGGACTCCCACTGCTTGGGCAATGTCTGGTCTAGTACAGACCATAGCATACATAAAACTACCAAGTGCACTAGCATAAGGTACTCTACTCATGTCCTCCACCTCACTAGGAGATTTTGGACAATCATCTACAGATAACTTTGTTCCCACAGAAATAGGAACACATAGTGGTCTACAATCTACCATGCTGAACCTGTCCAACATAGACTTCACATACTTACTCTGACTCAACCAAAGTTTTCTGTTAGACCTATCTCTACTGATTTCCATACCCAAGATGTACCTAGTTGCCCCAAGATCTTTCATCTCAAACTGTGCTGACAACTGAAATTTAAAATCAGAAATCATACCCTTACCCTTCCCAAACAACAACATATCATCAACATATAATGCAACAATAAGAAGGCAATCATTTTCAACTCTAAAATAAACACAATGATCTAATTTTGATCTTACAAATCTAATTGACAACACAAAGGCATCAAACTTAAGGTACCACATCCTAGGAGATTGCTTCAAACCATATAGAGATTTCTTTAATCTACAAACTAAGGATTCTTTACCTTTAACAATGTAGTGCTCAGGCTGTGACATATAAATCTCTTCCTCCAAATCACCATGAAGAAAAGTTATCTTCACATCCATCTGTTCTATCTCTAAATCATATGATGTAGCAAGAGATAACAAAAATCTAATGGATGTCAACTTTGCAACAGGAGAGAATATTTCACCATAATCTATTCCCTCTACCTGTGAATACCCCTTTGCAACCAATCTAGCTTTATACCTTTCAACACTACCATCTGCACAGAATTTCTTCTTGAACACCCATTTACAACCAACAGATTTTCTCCCTTTAGGCAAAGGTACAAGGTCCCAAGTTTTTTTTTTCTCCAATGAAGCCATCTCATCATCCATAGCCTCAATCCAGGAACCTGCATCTTCCATGCCCAAAGCCTCTTTCACAGATCTAGGCTCATCAGTGTTAGTAATCAAAGCAAAGGCACAATTGGAATCTAACATAGAATAACCAAACCTTTCTGGTTGCTTTCTTTCTCTCGTGGATCTCCTCAAGGGCTGCAGTTGAGGTTGTTCTTCCTCTTCTTCTGAACTATCAGAGCTACTAGAGCTCTCCTCATCATTAGACCCAACATGGTCTCTCTATTCAGTCTTCTCAGGGGTAGGAGGCAACTGAACAACATCTTTTTCCTTTTCTTTTTCATCTGGTTATAGCACAATAGGAGAAGATGTTAGCTCTTTGAAAATAACATTTCTACTATACAACACCTTACTAGTCACAGGATCCCAAAGCTTGTATCCTTTCACACCAGCACTATATCTGATGAAAATACATTTAATGGCTTTGTTTTCCAACTTATATATTTTCTCCTTTGGAACATGTGCATAAGCTTCACAACCAAAAACATGAAGATGTCTAATTGAAGGCTTCTTACCAGACCACACCTCCATGGGTGTCTTACCAACAAGGGCTGATGTAGGAGATCTGTTAACTAGATAGCAAGCAGTGGCCACAGCTTCGGCCCAAAACCTTTGTTCCAAACCAACTCCACTAAGCATACTCCTAGCCTTCTCCATCAGTGTCCTATTCATTCTCTCTGCAACTCCATTTTTCTATGGGGTATAAGGAGTTGTCTTATGCCTCTCGATACCTTGTTCTTTATAGAACTATTCAAACTCTGCTGAGCAAAAATCACCACCATTGTCAGTTCTCACACACTTAATCTTCTTACTAGTCTGATTCTCTACAAGAGCTTTAAATTCCTTGAACTGACTAAAGACTTATGTCTTACTTTTAAGGAAATAAATCCATGTCCTTCTACCATAATCATCTATGAAAGATACAAAAAATATAGACTTGGAGATTGAAGGAACTTTTACAGGACCAAATACATCAGAATGAATAAGATCCAAAACATTAGAAGATTTGTGAGAACTAGAGTAAAACTAAACATGATTTTGTTTACCATAGACACAGTGTTCACAGAAGTCAAACTCGAGATTGCAATCATTTAACCCCTCAACGAGATTTTTATTTTTTAGGGTTCGGAGACCCTTTTCACCAATGTGGCCAAATCTCATATGCCACAACATTGACTTTTCTGTAGGAAGCTTACCTTCCAAAGTGTTTGCACTACCATCAGAACCAATAGCCACAAACTTCTTCACTACTTGTTCAGATGGTGAGGATGAAGAACTATTACATAGAGGAATACATGCATCTAGCTGAAATAAGGTACCTCTCCTAGTACCCCTTGCAAGCACTATCGATCCTCTCATCATCTTGCATCCTTCTTTCGAAAAAAGAACTTGCACACCTACATCATTTAGCATACTTACAGATAATAGGTTTCATGCCAAACCCAGAATGTGCATAACTCCATTGATTCCCTTTACTCATCCATCAGGAAATTTGATAGTGACCCTTCTGCATCCAACTATCTTTAGGTGAGAATCATCACCCAAGTACACCTTTCCACCATCGAACTCTTCATATTTTGAGAACCAGTTTCGATGAGAGGTCATGTGAAAAGATGCACCCGAGTCCACCAACCACACATCATCAGATGCATGGGCTACCAAAGCTGTGATGAATGCATCGCCATCTTCTTGAGATCTTTCTGAAGCTGAATCTGAACCTTTCTTCTTCTTCTTCGACTCTTTGCAGTCTTTACGGAAGTGCCCAGATTTATCACAATTCCAAAATTTTGCCTTGGACTTATTGGAAGTCTTTGACTTCCCACGGGATTTGGATCTACCCTTATTGTCAGACTTATTGTCATTTTTCTTCCCTCTTTCAGTGGATCTCCCATGAACAACAAGGGCTTCTTTTTTTGAAATGGAAGCCTTTCTCCGCATCTCCTCTGATAGCAGCGAAGACACCACATCATCCATTTTGAAGGTGACTAAAGTGCTTTCAAGAGCCATCACAAGATGGTCCCATGAATCTAGTAAAGAACACAAAAGTGTGTAGCAACGATCCTCCTCCTCTAACTTGACACTAGCTGATGTCAATTGTGTAGCCAGCAGATTAAATGCATTTAAATGATCTGTTAAGGATCCACCTTCCTCCATTTGCAGAGAGTAAAACTTTTTCCTTAGGAACAACTTGTTCACCAGAGATTTGGCTTGATACATGGCCGCAAGTCTTTCCCACAAACTATTTGCGGTTTTCTCATCTAGAACATTCAGAAGAACTGCATCGGTTAAATAGAGTCTTATGAGACCCTTAGCTTTACGGTCTTTGATATCCCAATCTGCTTGAGCTATAGTTTTTGGTCTTGTAGCATTTGAAGTCACTTCCCATAGGTCATGATCTTCCAACATGTCTTCCATCTTGAGTTTCCACAACTCGAAATTAGTGCCATTAAATTTCTCCACCTCCATTCTTCCATATGATGAACTTGCCATCTCAATCTGCAAATAATATTCAGAATGCTCTGCAAAAAACTCCCACTCAAACTTGAGATCAGCTCAAAAAACCCTACCCAACAACTAGGATCAAAAGTTGATCAAGCTCTGATACCACTTGTAAGGAAACTCAGGTGCGGAAACAACTTCCTACGCTAATCTCTAAAGGAAAGTATTGTGCAAATTCTTATAAATCCTTACAATTTCAGATTCGTTAACTACTTTAACAAAGATATTGCAACCACATACCATGCATAAATCCACATGTACATAGTTGTTACATGCAATCCCAAGAATAGGCGTCCATCCCTAGAATAGACTATGACAGCTTGTCATAGAATCTGCCAAAAATAATGGTCACAAGAGAAGTGTAAGAGAATCTATCATACCAACCTATTTTTGGCATATTCTCTTACACACACCAACCACTTCTTCTTGGGCACCCAAATAGGCCCAAGTCATAAGATGCTCTTACACCTGTCATAGCACATTCCTTAAATAGTTCTTACGCATCATAGGAATCTGTCATGACTGTTTCAGTCATGATCTCCTTACGCACAAGATGCCGACACATCAAGTGGAGTGACACATCAACATGCCAACTAGACATGTACACTCACACTTAATTACATTATTTGTAAAAAATACATTTACAAAATAAATAATAAGAATAGAAATCATCCAAGGTTGAGACACCTTATTCCTAACAGTCTTCAGCCGCAAAACTAAAAAGAAAAAAGAAAAAAATGAGTCCTTTTGTGAAAACCCCTCTGGGGCACATTTTGACTCTAAAAAAGAAAAAATAAAGGACATATCTTCTGGTGAAAACCTCTTTGAGGTGCTAGAAGATGAGGACTTGCATATTCCCCCCATCCAGGACTATATGCTAGAGAAATCATCTATCATCATTGAAGAAACAAAGCCAATCAATTTGGGAATATAAGAATGCAAAAGGATTACATATATTGTAGCATCCCTGACTAAAGCTAAAGAACCAACTTTCATAGCACTTCTCCAAGAAGCTACAATCAATTTTTCATGGTCATATGCACACATGACAAGGCTTGATCCTAATCTTGTCATCCATCATCTTGCAGTGGATCCCAATGCAAAACCAGTTAAGCAAAAGCTTAAAAAAATTCATCCAAAGGTAGCCTTACTAGTAAAGGTAGAACTAGAGAAGCCCCTACAAGGGAAAATCATAGAAGCTATAGACTATTCAGAGTGGATCTCAAACATGGTTCCTATCACTAAGCCTTCAGGAGAGAACATAATCTTCATAGACTTTCAAGACTTGAACAAGGCATGTCCTAAGGATGATTTTCCATTGCCCAATATTGATATGATAGTCAGTCTTATAGTAGGGCATGAGCTATTATCACTTATGGATGCCTTCTCAGGGTACAATCAAATCAGAATAGCAGAAGAAGATCAACATAAGACAACATTCATGATGTCATGGGTAGGGATAAATTTAAGGAACCCCCCCCTCCCAAAAAGTATAAAATTGTGGCGAATCACATGTGATTTGGGTGAAAAAAAGTTAATAGTGTTGGCGAATTATGCATCAATCTATGGATATTTGGTGGTGAATTTTTTAATAGTTTACATAATTTTTATAAAAAAATGGCGATTAAATTTTTTTTAAAAAATAAATTTATTAATATTGATGGCGAATTATGTTTTGAAATATGGGTATTGGTTGGCGAATATTTTAATAACCGATACCATTTTTATAAAAAAATGGCAAAATTATTTTCCAAATAGTTGAATTAATTTATTTGTTATTGGAAATTTGAATACTGACACGTTGCATCGGGTCCCATAGTCCCAGTCCCATCACCCATGACTATGATAATGACGTCAGACTCAAATGAAAAATGTTCGTTGGATTTAATACGTATCAACGACCAAAGATGAATTTTGGCCATATTGCTGGTCCTTATAACATTTACTGAAAACTATCGATGGAAACATGACACATGTCATATTTCCACTGATAGTTTTCAGTAAATGTTATAAGGACCAGCAATATGCCTGAAAAGTATCATTCTTAATTTGGCATTTATTAGATAGAAATAAAGTAAAGTTTTAAGTAATGTACTGAGTATATTACCATTTACCATAGGCGATGTGTAGAATTAAAGCAATGTACTAAGTATATTTATTATCATATCAATTTGAAATTTGAATTAATTATAGAATTAAAGCAATGTACTGACAGATACATGTAATCTATTCATTGCCTCGATAGAATAATTGGTTAGAGTTAAGGCTTGAATAAAAAGTAAAATGTCATCTCATCTTAGAGTTAAGGCTTGAAAAATTGTCACATGATCACATAGCGAGGAAATGGGCTATGCGAACATGCAACATACCTCCACGTCACCCTTCTACCTTGTCGTATGACCGCCACTGCCAAAACAAAGGGTTTGTCACATGATCGCAAAGCATGAAATTGGTTCATGCGAACATGCGACAAACTATCACGCCAGTCGTAAATCTTGAAACACGATGGCCAACCCGCAAGCCCCTCTGACCATGGCCCCATTGATAATTTCCATGTCTCTGCCACATCGACCAATCAAAAAATACCACATCACCATCTACCACTGGGCTGAGGAACAAGTGTCAACCAGTCGCATGATCTCATGTCAGAAAACTCTGACATGCGATCATGCGACAGCCACCCACAAGATGCCACATAACCGCCAGCGGGACCACTGCCCTCCCCTCCAACGGACCCAACACAAGAAGTAACCGGTCACTTGGTTGCATGTCAAAAATTTTTGACATGCAATCATGCGACAACTGAACATTTTACCAGCTCAACCAATCACAACCTAACACCTCGATGATGAATCATCACGTGGTCCCATTGCAGACAAACCAATGACATCTAATCGGATGGTGGGTGCATGATCACATGGGGAGAGAATATTCCATGCAATCACACACCGACCGTCGATCAAAATCTCTAGCCCAAGCCCCGCTGACCACACTCCATCTCTTTATTTCCTTCGGCCAATGGGGGAGCGCCATTTGTGCATACATGTCACCATGGCCCACAGTTTGGAACCCTACACCATAAAGAAGAATCAACGGCCGACGTGATTTCACATATCTCTGGCAACTCCCTTGCACTTTAGCGACCACCATTGATGCTCTGACATGACAAGACCATCTGACTCATCTGGAAACTAGGCCCCACCATTGAGATTTAGTAATAAAGGAAAACTCCCATTTGCTGGAGACTTTCTCCATTCCCTGACCTAGCAATGACTAACATGATGAAGAATTGGGCCCCTCACAATCGCAGCAGTGCACATACTCAATGATGAATCATCATGTGGTCCCAATGCATACAAACCAACAACATCTAATCAGACGGTGGGTGAATGATTGCATGGGGAGAGAATATTCCATGCGATCACACGCCGCCCATCGATCAAAATCTCAAGCCCAAGCCCTGCTGACAACACTCCTCTTTATTTCCTTCGACCAATAGGAGAGTGCCATTTGTGCATACATGTCACCATGGACCCATAGTTTGAAACCCTACACCATAAAGAAGAATCAATAGTCGGTGTGATTTCGCATATCTCTAGCAACTCCCTTGCGCTTTAGCGGCCACCGTTGATGCTCTGACATGTCAAGACCTTTTGACTCATTCGGACACCAAGACCCACCATTGTGTTTTAGTAATAAAGGCAAGCCCCCATTTGCTGATTAGACTTTCTCCATTCCCTAACCTAGCGATGACTAACATGATAAAGAATTAGGTCCCACACAATTGCAGCAGCGCACATAGGAGATGCTGGTATCAGAGGTTTAACTGTGCAGAGGTGAACGATCGAAAACAAACAAGGTTTTCGACGCTAGAAGATAACTCATGTCTAGATGCCGTCACTCTTCGATGTACAATAGGAATCTGCTCCTCTTGTCCTAATCCAACTCCTCATTTAATGTTCTCAACTCCTACACGCGTTATGCGCTATGAGAGAAGACGCCTGACTTATCACCACAAGGAGCCGTTCTGTCAACTTCTGAGCCAAAAATATATCAGTACCTGATTTGACCATTTTGATTTAGTGGTTAGATTCAATGAGCTCCGTTGAAACTCCACTGACGTCAGATAGAATTTTCAAATTTGTTCCTCTAGCTACCAGGTTAGCCAGCTCATCCGCTTCATTAATATTCATTAGTGTATGTTAAATTATTAATATTTTAAAATCATGACAATCGTTAGATTACGACAGATGAACGACTGAAGTTGTATTTCAGAAGTTCTATGGGTTTCAAAAAGCTTTTTTGAAAACTCACTCCGGAAATGTGACATGTTGAAAGTTGACGTGTAATGTTTTAGAAAGATTACAAATGTTTACGTTACACGTGTATGATGTAGAAAGATTACTTTACCATTTAATGAAAGGTTTTTAACATTTACATTTTTAAAACCTATCGACTCGTACTCGTAGCAGCAGAGTTAAAAAGAATTATTGAACGAGAACCATCACCGGAGATTTGGAAATCGAGACTGTAATTTGTGAGAGCCTTAGCCGTTCGAACTTATATCTATCTTGATTTCAAAATTCAAAGTTTAATTTCGGGTAAGTACTAAGTTTAACTTGATTTTGAAATTTTAATTCTTGCATGTTCTATTAGGGTTTTCTTAATTAGTTAGTTAATATCTATGATATTATTACTATTAGTAAATATCTGTGAATCTTTGTTTTTTAATTTTTCCGAAGAACAATGGGGAAAGCGAAAACTCAAGGCCTAGGGCAAGCAGAAGGGAAAACTGTAATGGACTTCAGAAAACTAGTACAAATCCCCGGTTTCACCGATGAGTATCATGATGTTTATGATCCTGTTATCGAAGGTGAAAAGAGAGTTATAGCAATTAAACATACATTGTGCAGTAAGGCAACAGGGCCAAGGAGGTCTGAATTTATAAAATTTAACGCAGCAGTAGGTGCAATAACCAATAAAGTTGCTTCCTAGGATGTTGGTTTGGGTAACATGCTGTTACCCCAAGTTTTCCCTTGCCCATAAATTGTCAAGATTTGTGTAGAAAATTATGATGAAGAAAAAAAATCAATTGTGAATAAACAAACTCAGGAAGAAATTTTAACAAGAACCCAGGAAGAATTTGTTAGTTTTCTAGACCTAGGGTTTGACCCACAAAATTGTAATGCCAAAATTGACTTGGGAGTGTTGGCAGAGCAATATGAGGCAGTCTCGCAAGATAGAAAAAATTCATTTGTAAAGGGTCTAATAGTTGCAGAGGCAAAGGCTTCATTGGGTGAGAACCATAAGCCTCCTTATGATTTTAAGGTTTTTGTGCCATGGGTTCAGGATACTATATCCTCGCTATCATTTTGCCTGGGACTAGAAAACAATAGGGAAGTGAGTGCTAGCATTCTTCAATTCATTTGGGATATCCATTGTCTGAATGAACCAGTAAGATATAATTTTTTTGGACACGTGGTTGGATCGATGCAAGAGCAATTAGCATTGATTAAAAGAGGCAATTCTAAGACATTTAGGTTCACAACCTACTTGTGCTATCTTCTGCTAGCCAAGAATGCTGCAATATTAATGAGCAACAACAACAAGCTTGAAATTCAAAGGGGGACAGGTACTCCAAATCCAATATATAACTGGACACCTCAGATAAGATTGTATGATAACAGAAGAAATTACAGTAATTTTGTAGACTTCTTTTTGGCCCCATTGTACAAAGAAATAACAAGCACTCCAATGCCTAGATTGTTTGCTTCATGTAGGGATTGCATCCGACTTGGAAGCACAACTCAATTAGCTGACTGGTACTTAATGGAAGATTACACTGTGCTAAGGTTTTACGGATCAGAACTGCAACCCCACAAACTTCCAATGCATGTGACAGATAGGGTGTTTGCAGTAGAATATGTAGTACAACTAGAGAGCATAGATAGACTCTTCTCTAGCCAATCGAAGAAGAGCATATTCCCTTCCTTACCTTTCTCAATTGGAGGGTTAACATTTGAGAGAAAGGCTTTCCAAGCGGCACAATTTTTTTAAGATATTTTTCAATTTGATTTAGAGTGGTACTGGAAGTATGATCCACTCAACGTCATTCAAGAAAGGCTTGTTGCTAATAAGAACTCTGCAAACTTATTTCAACATGAAAGTAAACCATTGCTAGAGAAGTTCAAAAACAAGGATAGCTGGGATGACGTTAGAAAAGAGATGGAGAAAGTTTCCATTGAGGAAAACATTTCAGTTGAACAGTTGTCATCACAAATTATGACAACAATAAATCAGGGCATTGTACAGCCTAGGATGTCCTTCAATTTCTATGACAAAGCTGCTCAGCCATCAAACATAAAAATAACAAAGAGAATAGTAGAAGCTTGCAAGGATAGAAAATGGACTAGAACAAAAATGGATGATTTTTGGAGTATGAGAAAGGCTCTTGGTGAACCAAAGACTAGTGCAGATCTGGATGACATAGATGAGGATATAGAGTTTAGCAAATTGTGGAATATGGAGCATCCTAACTCCACATACGACACTGACAACAGTGATCTAGATGATCATGATATTGATAATGCATGTACTCCATAGATTGGGAGTCACTGTGCAATCTCTGAGGACCAGAAAAATGTATATAGCAAAGGGGTAGTCATTCTTGAAAAAATGGGTTATAAAGGTGGTGGTTTGGGTCCCACAGGAGAAGGCATCTGGAATACAATTCAGACAGAAAAAACTACTTATGATCATGGTGCAGGACTTGGCTCTGATAGTGGACCTAGTGGTAGTACTAGTGGCATTTGTGGGACTGGCATTGGTAGGAGTGGGCACCTTATAGAACAAGTTCCCTCTCTAAAGAGGCCACTAGAATCTACACAAAATCCCATACAAGAAGATAGTGTCAAGAAGCAAAAGTTTTCCATTTCCAGTTCTAGTTCCAGAACAATGACATTAGATCATAAAGAAGTGTTTCCAATTTCAGGTTCAGCAAAACCCTCTAGAAGTTCAAATCCTCAAAGAGCATTAGTTAGATCAATAGCCATTGCAAGCTCTGTCTCTTCTTCACCTTTCAAACATTCAAATCCTTCTACAGCACCAGATTTTCATTACAAGGATTTCTATAATAATTTTGCAGAAACAAAAACAAAGAATAAGGAATCAAAGAAGGCATTGGAGTCTGGTGCCCTTACTGTAGTTGCATAGGAACAACCTGCATCCAACAGGGTTTTTCCAACATATGACCCAAAGAGAGACATGATGGAGTTCATGGTTGTTATTCCACCAAGAAAAGATGGAAACCCACCAGAGAGTCAGATAGATCACTCTGAATTTGAAGTTAGCACTCTCCAAATGGATTTTTCCAAAGTAAAAAATGTGGACAAAATCAATGTCTCAAAGTCTACAAACCAAGTGGTCTACAGTGCACTGCTAAAGGTGGAAAGAGAGAAAAGCAAGCTCGAGAAAAATATAGAAAAGTTACAGGCAGACATTGGCAATGAAAAAGCAAAGAGGAAAGCTTTAGAGAATAGTTTGAAAGAATTGCAAAAAAAGATTAAAAAATCAGCAGATATAGAGCAAGGACATGCTGAGGCAGTAGTGAAGGAACAGGAGCAGGAGCAGGTGAAACTAAAGGAATAGGAGCTGAAGGAACTGAGGGGAAAATTGGCACAGGAGCAGGTGAAGGAACAGGAACTGAGGGGAAAATTGGAAGAAATGATAAAAAAACTTGATGAAGAAAGAGCCAGTTTAGAAAAGTTATTTAAAAATCTGGAGAGTAATTCTGCCTCTCAGGGGGATAAAGCCAATCATTGGGAACAAAAAGCAGTAGAAGAGAAAAACAATTGTGAAAAAATGGCAAAAGAACTAAAGAAGGTCAATTGTACAATTAAGACTTTAACAAATACTAGTCATAATTTAGTGAAGATTACAAAAGAACACATTTGGGGCCAAATATTGGCGATGTCTAATAGCTTGTATGACTAGTTTGAAATGCTTCAAAGTATGAGAGTATGTTACTTGAAGCTCCAAAACAACATTCAACAGAACATGGATGTTGTCAACAAAGAAAAGACAACAAAAGATATTATGCAACAACTCTACAGTAAGAGTGATAGTTATCTATCAAACAAGGGAATTAAGACTTTAACAGATACTAGTCATAATTTAGTGAAGATTACAAAAGAACACATTTGGGGCCAAATATTGGCGATGTCTAATAGCTTGTATGACTAGTTTGAAATGCTTCAAAGTATGAGAGTATGTTACTTGAAGCTCCAAAACAACATTCAACAGAACATGGATGTTGTCAACAAAGAAAAGACAACAAAAGATATTACGCAACAACTCTACAGTAAGAGTGATAGTTATCTATCAAACAAGGGAATTAGCAACCGCCTTGATGCATCAGTAAAGGTATCAAGTATCATTCGCAAATGTGAGAAGCTACGGGAAGCACAAGAATTGGATGACAAAGCTAAGTAGAAGATCACAAAGATGGAACAAAGGAAAGTGAAAATGGAAAGTCTTGGTTTGCCTAAGGGATTTGAAGCAAATCAGTTCATTGGACGAGAAAATTACAAAACAAGGTTGCAAGACAAAATAAATACTGATGTACGCTTTCTCCCTGCAGACATATCTTGTGATGCATTCTTGGATTTCATCAAACCAGTGAGAACTTTGAATGGACTTTTAGAATCAACACTGCTGTCAAGTCACACTTCCAAATAGGAATTGCTAACGAAGTTACAGGAGTGTGACTATACTATGAACCAAATTGTTCTACCATCAGAGGATGTTTGGAGTGGCCTACAAAGATTGCTTTGAATTTTGAACTACTTTAAATTGTAATATATTGCAAATGAATACAAAACAAATTGTGCTCTATGATTCTATCTAATTTTCATGTTTTCCAATTCAATGTATGTTGAGTTACTCTCTATTTTATTCATTTATTCTTAGTTGAGTTTAACTAAGAATACAAAATTACTCTGCTATATGCTATTGGAATACAAAATTTCATTCAGGAATTTCAAATTCAAATATGAATGATCATTGATGACATGATATAAACTACACTCTATAGTAATAATACTCTTTGTTTTCAAATTTTAATGATGAAACATAATACATTCTTGCTTTTCTAAAATGAACATTGAATGATAGGATATCATATAGTAGTTAATAAGTTCAAAAAATACCTATTGGTTGCCACTGCTAATTTAACAAAAATTTCCTAAATTTTCCAATTCATCTCTATGTCGTCATCATCATCCAATTCTGGTATTGCAATTGCTTCATTGTTCTCTTCATTTTCATTTGTGTCTTCTTCAAGTTCACTCTGATCTCCACTTCTATGACTCCCAATCCCATCACCAGTGCCACTGCCAACTGTACTTGTCCCACTTGGAGTCACTATAGGAGATTGGTTAATGGTGTTGCCCACCCCTCTTCTTTTGCATCTTTTCTTCCAAATTTCCATTGCTTTTTGATAAGGAAAAGTATTGACATCATACCTAGATGTGTATAGCCTCAAGCATGATTCCAAATTCTTGTCTAGTTTGTTTCTTAGCTTTGATTTTAGGAAGCCCAAAGCACTGAAAACTCTCTCATCCTCCACTGAACCCAATATCATGGTTTGACATAGAGCAGCAAGCTTGAAGTACTCTAAAATTTCTTCACGCAACATTGTGCTTTGTTTTAGTTCTGTCCAAAGCTTTGTTGCCGAGCCCTCTTCATGTGGGTTATGCATTAATTGATATTGATGCTTCATAGTCCTTGCAAAGGTGCCTGATTGTTGTCTAAGAAGACCCTCATCTAATATTCCTTTGATAGTCACTCCATTGAATTCTATAGATTTGCAAAATTTCTTTATCAAAGTCAACAACCTTTTACGATAATCTTCCTTAGAGTTGAAGGACCAATATTGAGGAAACACAATTGCCATGGCCTCAAGCAGTTGATCATATGGGAATCATGATCTTATTTCAGAGGAAACTCTATAGGCTATGTCCCTTGCATTAGCTATTATAGACTCGACGATCTTGGTAAACTCTTCCCTTGTAACTCTTGTAGCTCGCTTCTTTGGGGCACTGTAGTACATTGGTATCTGAAATCCCCTTACACAAACACATAAATCTCCATTTTCAATGATCTTTAAATAATTATCAGGATCATCCAAATCTATTAGTTTCCACCAGTGATTAAATCTATCATCGGATAAATTTAGGTCAGTACGATAGAGACTATCGAGGGCTTGGCATGGCATTTTACACAAGTGAGCATATTCTGCAATATACATGGCTCTTTGCTGGGCTTTTTTCATAATTAACGTCATTTCTTCTAGCATGGGAAGAAGAGATGCCAAAGTCAAAAGTGTCTCTAAATTGCTCAACCTCTGAAGTAGGTCGCCACATCTTTGATTTTCTGCATTGTCCCAATTTTTGTACATCAGTCCAATCAAAGATTGATATTCAAAAAATACTCGATGCGCTGGTCCATCCAAAGAGATCCATCTGGTATCAACATCTTTAAGAAGCTTGTTTCCATCAGTAATTCCATTAGCAAAGTGTTAAAATTCCCTAAAATGTTTGGGACTTTGACAAAAATATGCGTACAACTCTCTTACTAAATCTTCAACCTTGTTTATTGAAGGAAACTTCTTCACAACTCTAAAAGCAAGATTCATCCTGTGGGCCATACAGTGAATGCCAACAACATATGGTGAACAAGAAGCCTGCATCTTTGTGCAAAGACCATTCCTTTGACCTTGCATTACTGAAGGTCCATCCACTCCAACGCAGATCAACTTCTTCGCTATTGTCAATTCATCCATAGCTCCATATTCAATTAAATGGCTCTTTACTAACTGAAATAAAGTTTCTACTGTCGCATTGTATCTCAATTTAGCAACAGTTAGTAGATGTGGTTGGCGGACATTATTTTGTATAGTATAAACATGCATGCATACCCACGATGTATTATCTATTGTCGTAACTTCATTTAAGGACAATGCAATAAAGGTTGACTCTTTTATTTTTCTTTGTACACCCTCTATTTCAACCCGCTACAAGGCATGCTCACCGAAATACCTGACGCAGTGCAAGGCAGGAGAATCCCCGATGGAGATGTCCTAGCCCCTAGCAAATAACCACACAATAGAATATAATAACAATACAGAGATATAGATCCACACAATGCCAATACTCATAATAGAATCATCATATTTTCATCCAACATGCCCGGCTATAAGGCCTTCCGAGTTACGGCCAAATACATTGCAATTATAATAGAAAATCCACAAGATCTCACAAGATCCAAACCAAAACCCTAGCTAGCCCAGATCCACACACTGGTAGGAACCCCCAAGGAAGATCTAAACTTGTGCTCGCAAGCTCACCAAGCAATCTCCTTGTTTCCCAAGCCGCAGCTACTAGCTCTCCTCAAAACTTGCTCCACATCCACCTCCTCTTCTCCCAAGTGGATGAATAATTGCCTCAAGAGTTCTCCCACAACCCCTACTTATACCAATCTAAGCCACAGGTTGGCCCTGAAAATAAATTAAATACAAATACCGAAATTAAATGCCACAAGTCGGCCAACAACAACAATTAAATTCCCAAAATAGATGTCTTAGTAAAATTGTGATATCTCCTAGCTCCAGATGAATTAGAACTCGTGCTTTGAACCGTAGGAAGAAATATAGGCCCTCTTCAATCCATGAAATTTTCAGCCTCTAACTCTTTATGGAAAATTACTTATACAGCCTAAAATAGGCACCAAAATCCCAAGCAAGGCCGAGCTCTCCTAGGCCATGCTGAGCAACCAAGACCATGCCAAGTTCCATTAAATACATCAAAAACAATTACCCAAGACCCAGTTGGGTTTATCCAACTCTACCAAACCCCTCACATATGAAAATAAGTCCACACGACTCCATCAAATCTCCCAAACATGCAGGATAGCCAACTACCCTGGGATGCTCCTGCATCAGACTCCCTAGGTGCGAAAAGAAGTATGCCTCATACTTTGACGCTAGATGAAATATCTGAAACCATCTTCATCTTCACCAAAGGCTTCCACTCCAACAAGGACAATATAACCAACATGCAAATCACCCAAATCTGCATCCATCTGTCAACCACCAGAATCTCAACCATCCAATCAACATGCTCACTCCCAGGAACAAACTGAACATAGTGCCTCACCAATATTCTCTATAGCAGATCACTACCAACAACAACAATATCCTCAAACATGAAATCCATGTCACCAATATGTAAGCTCAAATCCATAATAGGAGCAACATGTAAATCCTCAACCATGTCAACCACCAACAGGTCCACATCAGGAACATATAGATCTGTAGTATCATGTAGATCCTCAACCACATCAACAACTAGTGAATCCACACCAGAAACATCCATATCAACAACATCCATATCACCAACATATGGATCATCACCCTTAGCAACCTGATTATCCACGACCAAGTGCTCCACAATTTCCATGTCAGACTCAACCAACTGATCATGAAAACCAACCTCAATCACAGCATCAACAAGGTTAGGAAGCTCCATAGAAACATCCACAAGTTTCTCCATAGGTTCCGCATCAACCTCCATACACTGATCAACAAAACCAACTTCCATCTCGACCTTGCTATGCCCTCTTCTCTCTCGAACAAGTCTTCTAACCGGCCAAACAACTCGCTTCCTAATTGGTAGACTCCAGCTCCATGGTTTCAAGATCTCTCGAACTCTCTTATGAAATTTATCCAGAGATGGATCACTCTCAACCATCCTTTCCTTAGCTTGATTAGTCAATCGAGCTTCCAACCGAGCACAAGTCTTTGAAATATTCCTCTCCACCACATCATGGAGTTTTGCAATCATCTCAGGGTCCAATCTTCTTAGAGCCATCTTCTAAGATCTTCGCAAACCCCTTGCAATGAATCACCAACTAGATCCAACCTCCAACTAGGTCCTAGTGCAAACTACCTCACATTTGGCGCTCTGTCCACACACTCAGGAACAACCTTCACTCTAAAAAACTCCACCCAAGGTCCTGGTGTAAACTGCCTCACATTCGGCGCTCTGTCCACACACTCAGGAACAACTGTGCTCTGATACCACTTGACGCAGTGTAAGGTAGGAGAATCCCCGATGGAGATGTCCTAGCCCCCAGCAAATAACCACACAATAGAATATAATAACAATACAGAGATATAGATCCACACAATGCCAATACTCATAATAGAATCATCATATTTTCATCCAACATGCCCGGCTATAAGGCCTTCCGGGTTACGGCCAAATACATTGCAATTACAATAGAAAATCCACAAGATCTCGCAAGATCCAAACCAAAACCCTAGCTAGCCCAGATCCACACACTGGTAGGAACCCCCAAGGAAGATCTAAACTTGTGCTCGCAAGCCCACCAAGCAATCTCCTTGTTTCCCAAGCCACAGCTACTAGCTCTCCTCAAAACTTGCTCCACATCCACCTCCTCTTCTCCCAAGTGGATGAATAATTGCCTCAAGAGTTCTCCCACAACCCCTACTTATACCAATCTAAGCCACAGGTCGGCCCTGAAAATAAATTAAATACAAATACCGAAATTAAATGCCACAAGTCGGCCAACAACAACAATTAAATTTCCAAAATAGATGTCTTAGTAAAATTGTGATATCTCCTAGCTCCGGATGAATTAGAACTCGTGCTTTGAACCGTAGGAAGAAATATAGGCCCTCTTCAATCCCTGAAATTTTCAGCCTCTAACTCTTTATGGAAAATTACTTATATAACCTGAAATAGGCACTAAAATCCCAAGCAAGGCTGAGCTCTCCTAGGCCATGCTGAGCAACCAAGACCATGCCAAGTTCCATTAAATACATCAAAAACAATTACCCAAGACCCAATTGGGTTTATCCAACTCTACCAAACCCCTCACATATGAAAATAAGTCCACATGACTCCATCAAATCTCCCAAACATGCAGGATAGCCAACTACCCTGGGATGCTCCTGCATCAATACCCCTTGTCGATACATATCCATTAGTAATGGAGTTCCCAGATGAATATCTTTGTGTGGTCAAGGAACAACCTATGTGGAAGTTATACTTTGATGGATCATACACATCTCATGGATCAAGAGCGTAGATTCTCTTTGTCACCCCTCAAGGAGATTATATAGCCAATTAATTTAGGCTAGGATTCCCTTGCACAAATAATATTGTAGAATATGAGCCACTCATCTCAGGCCTCAAAACAAGTATCCAATAGAACATCACATAACTACAAGTGTTAGGGGATTCTCAACTAATTATCAAGCAACTCTTGGATGAGTATCAAACCAAAGATGAAAAGTTGCTACCTTACAAGGAACTTGTAGACAAATTGAAAGAGTAATTCATCAATTTATAGTTCACACAAGTGCCCAGGATTCTAAACAAAGTAGGAGACACTATGGAAACTATCAGGTCATTATTATAAATCCCTCAAGATGCAGTACAATATGAGTTTCTAGTCGAGCAGCTACGCACACCCACTTACGAGAATGCTGACTCTGAAATGGTGTGCATTTTGGTTGGTCCTAAGTCCCCATGGTACCATGACATCCATGCTTATCTAAAAAATGGTATCATATCCCCTCACCTCACCAACACCCAATGCTAGAACCTTATTTGCAGAGCTTCCCTCTAGACTCTTATAGCCAATTTGAGGTTCCCACATGAGTGGCATGGTCCTAAAAAAGATGCTACTTAGAGTTGGGTATTACTGGCCAACAATGGAGCATGATGCCTGTGAATTTGTAAAGAAGTGTTTTCCCTGTCAACAACATGCCAATCTGATCCATGCACCAGCACAAGACCTACAGCCCATTACACCACCATGGCCCTTTTTGTGCTGGGGCTTCGATCTCATTGGTATGATCACCCCCAATTCCTCAGATGAACAAAAGTTCATCATTACTACTATCAAATATTTCAAAAAGTGGATTGAAGCGATTCCTCTCAATCTAACCATGGGTATCCAGATATCCAAGTTCATCCTCTACCATATCATCTATCATTTTGGCATCCCCTCCACCATATTCATAGATCATGGTACCCCATTTGAAAATAAATATGTGAGAGACCTATGTGACCAATTCCACATTCATCACCATTTCTCCAGCCCGTATTTCCCCCAAGGTAATGGCTAGGCTAAGGAAACTAACAAAACTATCCTAGAAATCCTATAAAAGGTTGTCAATGATTCTGGTCACCACTGACACCTCCAAATCAATCCCACCCTCTGGGCCTACCTCACTTCATTTCATACTCCTGTAGGCATCGCGCCATACTTCCTAGTATATGGTGCTGAGACCATCTTACCAATTGAGGTCATGATCTCTTCAATACACATTTCCATGAAGAACTACACCATGAATGAAGACTACCATGTGGCACGCCTTACCAAGATGGATTTGCAAGATGAAAAGAGGAAACAAGCCTATGATCACTTGATTGTGTACCAAAATTGACTCAAAAGGATCTATAAAAGGAAGGTTCACCCCAAGAAATTCTAAGTGTGTGACATGGTCTTGAAAGAGAATCAGAAGGTGTAGGAAAATTGAGAAAAGAAAGGAAAGTTTGAACCCACCTGGTTGGGTCTGTATATTGTCATAGCATGTTTTGGCTTAAGAGCCTATTAGTTATCTACACCAGAAGGGGATCCCTTGAATGATCCCATGAACATCATCCATCTAAAGTGGTTCTATGCCTAAACCATCTCCTGCGTATCTAAAAGAAAAAAAAAACCACTTAAAATTGAAAAACAGTCCTAAAAAAATCATTGTCTTGGTGAAAACTTGGTAAACAGGCACATTGACACTTCTTCCTAAAAATAAATCTTTTTAGAAAATTAATTTGCGTGTTCTTATGATATTCCATCATCTCAAATGTATGAAAGAATAAGTTGTTACCATCCTGAATATCACGCTAGGAAAGATATCTTGAGCTATTGTACAAAGTCTTTGTAGATGTCAGGTCAGTTAGTTTGTACATATTCCCTACAATCAATATTTTGTCTTGGTCTCATTGAAAATATCCCCTCTTTTATTTTAGTTGTCTGCATCAAATCAAGGTCCCACATTCTTCCAGCTATGTGCTCCAGAAAGTCCTTAAACAAGATCTTTTGTCATCATGGTTATCCTAGATCCTCAACTTTTTCTATAATATCATAGTTCAAAATTCTACCAACTAGTCCTTGTAGGATGCATCCTTCCTCATGTCTGACCTTATCTAATTCATATCCTGTACTACCGATCTCTGTGGAAAAATGTTGTTTTTCTTGGTTTCTTATTTTGATATTGGATTTCAATTTTGGTTCTTGATTATATTTTTGAAGCTATTTGATTGTATCCCTCCTCAAGATTGCCATGATCCTTTATATTATGGTGTGCTACGAATGGGGCAATCTGAGAGCAAAGTCTTGATTTTGTTTTTCATCTTGCCTCTGCATGTGAGTCAGTTGGATATGACCCTTGCACATTTTACATGTGATCTTTTAGGTTACATGGTGCACTCAAGAAATGTCATTTGTTTGTGGGTTCTCCAACATCATTTCTACCATGTCTCCTCTTGGATTCATGTGTGATATTGGGGTAATTCTTGTGTGTCTTTTTTGATTCAGTCCTATGTAATAATGGTGACAAGGCCTTGATGTTCATAGTAACCTTGATAGGTTTCTAATATTTCTATATCAAAACTAAGTGGTCAATCTACATGATGGCGTTCCTTATTAAAATACTCCATGCTCAAACTTCAAGAGAAACCTCTCCCCCCATCAAAATTTCAATCTCCAAAACTCTAAAAATAAAAAAGAAACCAATTCCCACAATCATAATATCCCACCCAAATCCCACACCCATCAATCCCCATCCTAATCCCCACACATCTTACCATACATCTTCCTTTCTCCCCTTGCATACGATTTTTCTAATTTTTCTCATCCTTCTTTCCTATTGGGCCCAACTTTCTTTTTGAGATGTCGTCTAGGTCCCTATTTCTCTCCCTGCTGCCTTCTCGAGGGGGCATCATCTAGTCTACCTACTCTTTCATTCTCATAATCCAGGGCAAATTCATTGCAAGAATCTCCTTGTGCCATCTATTATTTTAAACTTCTTCGAAATAAGTGTTATTCTAACACTATGTCGAAGAGGGGCAAAATGTACACACCTAAAATTGACTAACAATTTTAATTAAATTTAGTTATCTTAGTTGCATTATTGATTAAGTAATCATACATTATTTAATTGATTAATGATAGCCTTCTAGTTAATTTAATTTAATTAATTAAGCTATAGTCCAAATAATCTAAATGGTAGCACATAACTATTTAATTAATTAAATCTCCTTTTTTATTAATTTAAATAAATATATTTATCTATTTAAATTAATTCATAATCATAGCCTTCTAGATAAATTAATTAAATTAGCTATAGTCCAATTAATCTAAATGGTAATGCAACCATTTAATTAATTAAATCCCTTCTATTAATTTAAATAAATACACTTATCTATTTAAATTAATTTATAACCCCTTTTTAATCTAGTTGGAATTAAATATTACATTTAATTCTATTTGAGTACATGGTTCCTAACTCTCACCTAACCCATGCTTCTAACCCACCTCAACCTCTAAAGTCTTCCCTTCTTCTTCTAAGTCAAAACCCACATGAGAAGGATAAGATACTTTGCCAAAAATTTTCAAACTCTACAACTCAGATTTTGACTTTGGAGATCTTTTTGAAGGTCGTTTAATGAGTCTTGGGCCACCTAATGACCAAAATTTAACTCATAACTTTAAGTATACCAAGTGAGGTAGTTAAATTTGACCCTAACTGCCCTTTAGAAGCCTCCTAACCCTTCCAAAATCTCACTTCAAGTTAACCTATGAATTCATCCAACCTTGACTCATTTAGAAACTTCATAAACCTTGGGTGAGATTTGTAGTAGGTTTCATTTTAATATTCAAAGTGGATCCACTTCACCCACTTTGAATTAAATAATCAAAATGAAATAATCTCAACCCTTGATCTTCATCCAATCATGACCATCGATTCTCCAAAAATCTTATAAATTAGGTCTATTCACTTCACAAATCATCCATCATTTGAAAAATCATGCTAGTTTGAGAGCCTAAAAATCACCAAACTACCATTATAATGCCAAAATACTTATTCACTATTAAGTTTGAGCATACATTGAGCACACATTCCATCTATTTGTACAAATCCAAAGATCAAAAAGGCTACATTTGGGTGTTTGCACTCTCTTCCCTTTACTTTCTTTTGCCTTAGCATAAGTGTTATTTTGATTTGTTTTGTTCAATGTTTAACTTGTTTTTTTATGTTCCTAACAATACATTTCATAGCTTACATTTTCCTTGAACTCATAGATGGAGACCAACCAAGCGTGACCCATATTGATGAATTCTGAAGTGAGGAAGCACTCCTAAGATTCATGGGAGCTACAGATCAATAGTCAGATTGGGGGAAAGAATCAACATGCATCTATTAGCCTAACCCCAAGGGATAGTTTGGGAAAGAGGAAGTCTTCAGCCGCAAAACTAAAAATAAAAAGAAAAAAATGAGTCTTTTTGTGAAAACCCCTCTAGGGCACATTTTGACTTTAAAAAAGAAAAAGTAAAGGGCGTATCTTGTGGTGAAAACCTCTTCGAGGTACTAGAAAATGAGGACTTTCCTCTTCCCCCATCTATGACTATAAGCCAGAGAAATCACCCATCATCATTGAAGAAACAAAGCCAATCAATTTGGGAACAAAAGAATGCCCAATGATTACATATATTGCAGCATCCCTGATTGAAGCTGAAGAACCAATTTTCATAGCACTTCTCCAAGAAGCTACAATCAATTTTTCATGGTCATATGCACACATGCTAGGGCTTGATCCTAATCTTGTTGTCCATCATCTTGTAGTGGATCTCAATGCAAAACCAGTTAAGCAAAAGCTTCAAAAATTGTATCCAAAGGTAGACACAGTCCTTCTATTTATCTATTAATCATGTTATGAGAGAGTCAATTAAAGTCATTTAGATTAAAGGGGATCCTAATTTATCTATTGGACTTCATTTCCACAATCTCCTTGTGCCATATATTATTTTAAACTTATTCGAAATAAGTGTTATTTAAATACTATGTCAAAAAAGGGTAAAATGTAGACACTTAAATTTGATTAACAATTTTAATTAAATTTAATCATCTTACTCACATTATTGATTAAGTAATCATACATTATTTAATTGATTAATGATAGTCTTCTAACTAAATTAATTTAATTAATTAAGCTATAGTCCAATTAATCTAAATGGTAGCACATAACCATTTAATTAATTAAAACTTCTTCTTCTATTAATTTAAATAAATACATTTATCTATTTAAATTAATTTATAATCATAACCTTCTAGCTAAATTAATTTAATTAGCTATAGTTCAATTAACCTAAATGGTAACACAACTATTTAATTAATTAAATTCTCTTATTCTATTAATTTAAATAAATATAGTTATCTATTTAAATTAATTTATAACTCCCTTTTAACCCACTTGAAATTAAATATTATATTTAATTCTATTTGAGCACATGGCTCCTAACTCTCACATAACCCATCCTTCTTACCCACTTCAACCTCTAAAGTCTTCACTTCTCCTTCCAAGTCAAAACCCACATGAGAAGGATAAGATATTTTGCCCAAAATTTTCAAACTCTACAACTCGAATTTTGACTTTAGGGCTACTTTTGAAAGTCATTTAATGAGTCTTGAGCTAACTAATGACTAAAATTTAATTTGTAACTTTAAGTATATCAAGTATAGGTAGTTAAATTTAACCCTAACTACTCTTTAGAAGCCTCCTAACCCCTCCAAAACCTCACTTGAAGTTAACTTACAAATTCATCCAACCTTAACTTATCTAAAAACTTAATAAACCTTGGGTGAGCTTTGTAGTAGGTTTCATTTTAATATTCAAAGTGCATCTACTCACTCACTTTGAATTAAATAATCAAAATGAGAGAATCTCAACCTTTGATCTTCATGTAATTATGACCGTTGATTTTTCAAAAATTTTATAAATTGAGTTTCTTCCCTTCACAAATCATCCATCATTTGAACAAAGTTATCATGCTAGTTTGAGAGCCTAAAAACTACTAAACTACCATTATAATGCCAAAATCCTTGCTCACTATTGAAGCTTGAGCATACATTGCGCACCCATTCCATCTATTTGGACAAATCCAAAGATCAAGAAGGCTACATTTGGGTGTTTGCGATATCTTCCTTTTGCTTTTTTTTGTCTTAGCATAGGTGTTGTTTTGATTTGTTTTGTTTAATGTTTAACTTAATTTTTATGTTCGTAATAATACATTTCAAAGCTTACATTTTCTTAAATTTGATTAAAAATTTTAATTAAATTTAGTCATTTTACTCGCATTATTGATTAAGTAATCATATATTATTTAATTGATTAATGATAGCCTTCTAACTAAATTAATTTAATTAATTAAGCTATAGTCTAATTAATCTAAATGGTAGCACATAACTATTTAATTAATTAAATTATTTTCTTCTATTAATTTAAATAAATACATTTATCTATTTAAATTAATTTATAATCATAGTCTTGTAGCTAAATTAATTTAATTGGCTATAGTCCAATTAATCTAAATGGTAACACAACCATTTAATTAATTAAATCTCCTTATAATAATTTAAATAAATACACTTATCTATTTAAATTAATTTATAACTCTCTTTTAACCCATTTGAAATTAAATATTACATTTAATTCTATTTGAGCACATGACTCGTAACTCTCACCTAACCTATCCTTCTAACCCACCTCAACATGTAAAGTCTTCCCTTCTCCTTCAAGTCAAAACTCACATGGGAAAGATAAGATACTTTACCCAAAATTTTTAAACTCTACAACTTAAATTTTAACTTTGGGGCTACTTTTGAAGGTCACTTAATGAGTCTTAAGCCACATAATGACCAAAATTTAACTTATAACCCTAAGTATACCAAGTGAGGTAGTTAAATTTGACCCTAACTGTCCTGTAGAAGCCTCCTAACCCTTCCAAAACCTTACTTGAAGTTAACCTATGAATTCATCTAATCTTGACTCATATAAAAACTTCATAAACTTTGAGTGAATTTTGTAGTAGGTTTCATTTTAATATTTAAAGTGGATCCACCCACCCACTTTGAATTAAATAATCAAAATGAGAGAATCTCAACCATTGATCTTCATGCAATCCTGACTGTTGATTTTCTAATAATTTTATAAATTAAGCCTCTTTCCTTCACAAATTATCTACCATTTGAAAAAGTTAGCATGCTAGTTTGAGAGCCTAAAAACCACCAAACTACCATTATAATGTCAAAATTCTTACTAACTATTGAAACTTGAGCATACATTAGCACACATTTAATTTATTTGGACAAATCCAAAGATCAAGAAGGCTACATTTGGGTGTTTGCACTCTCTTCCATTTGCTTTTTTTTGTCTTAGCATAAGTGTTGTTTTGATTTGTTTTGTTGAATGCTTAGCTTATTTTTTATTTTCTTAACAATACATTTTAGAGCTTACATTTTGTCATGCCCGGTGGGACCCACTTTACGGATACTTTACTAACATTCTAATGTGGTTTTGAGTGTGTTTATAATTTTTCAAGCTTGTAGGTTGAGGGAGCATTTGGAATTCTTCTTCTTCTTCTTCTTCTTTACTTATTTTTTGGAAAAATTCATAAAGAGGCACTTTCATGAAAATCTTTATAACTTTTGCATACGAGTTCTATTTATTTATGATTCAAGAAGCACCAAAAATTTGGTTCAGAGGTCTATCCATATATAGAAATTTTTTTATTAGATTCCATCTGAAAAATTAGGTGCACATGTTCCAAGTTGACCCTTCTTTGTAAACTTTAAACGCTCATAACTTGGACATAAAAAAATCATTTTTAAATTCATCACAAATAATGTAAGGAATCTGATTTTGTAATTAGTTTTAGCCTTAGACATTCTATTTGAAATATTTTTCACACATTTTCAATTTTGGGCTTAAAATTAATCTTCACATTTGGGTTTAGAATTAAAAAGAATAAGTGTGTCTGGTGTGTTTGGGAGAAAACCATGTTGGATAGGAGATTATGCTCTTTTCCCCTTGAGGGAAAATAAAAAATCCAGACTCTTTCTGGGACCAATCCATGTCTTTTCATTTCATCCTTTAGAGGGTCTGCCAAGAGAGTAATCTTTTGGGAACGACCCAAGTGGGGAACAAACAAATCTGGCTACTCCACCCAATGTTAATCAAAAGATTCCTTCAATTATAAAGAGAGGGAAGACCTAGTTATATTTAATTCTAATTCTTTTTCATGTGTAGGGCCTAGTTTCCTAAATTTTGCTGAGCAAGCCTACATTTGACTAGGTGCTTGTTTACAGGGGAAGTACATTCAACTTGTGTAGGGCCGAGATGTCTAAATCTTGCTTACAAGAATATGAATTTTGTGTGCTTGTAGGGCTAAAGGCCTTAATTATTCTTGCAAAACTACAATGGATAGTCATGAATGAAGTTTACTAAAAATTGTAAGTTAGAGGCTACCCTTTTGACCAAAAGTATCATAATCTTTGTGCAAGGACTGATCCAAGCGGTTTCCTGGATCACCTCAAGATTACTCACCATTTGTATTCCTTTGGGGTTGTGAGCAACAATTTTGATACTAGGCTGTCCTTAGGTATTTCTTTCTTGATGAGTTTTTGATTTGTGCTAGACCCGTGGAAATATTTGTGAACATACATTTGACGTCATTGGTGTTAGAAACATAACATAAAATGAAAAAAGATAAGGAAAGAATTTAAGAGAGTATGCAAGGGAGAGATATACCAAATACTTGAGAGAGAGATAGAGAGATTTTCCTTCAAGAGATAAAAAATAAGCTCACAAGAATGCTCCAAGAACCAAGGCAAGAACACAAGAATTTGAAAGGGGAAAAATAAGAAAAATTTCTTGTGAATTATGAATGAGGCTCAAAGCCAAAAGAAGAAGGAAGAATTGGAGCTCAAAGCTCATTACAATATGAGAGAAAGAAATGAGAGAGTAGAGAAGATTAATTAAGCAAGTGTGTGAGAGACATCTCTTTAAGTAGAGATGAGTGGAGGAGTTTTTATGTAACTCTCATCTTAGATGAATGCCACATTCATGTTGTGTATGAGACAAATGTGAGATTCCTCTTAAAGAGAAATATCTATTTTCCTTAATAAAAAAATTACAAATATGACATGTCCTCCCACTTGGACTAGAGGATAAATATAATAGGATACCTTGGTTTATCCTTTAAATACATATTTTACCAAAGAAAGATTAAATTCTAACACCTCCCTTTAATCTTTACTTGGGGTAATTACATCAAGGGGTATCAAACCCAAATTGTTACAATGAAATTCAAATTTCTCTCTAGAAAGAGGTTTTGTCAAAATATCTGCAACTTGATCTTCACCTTTGCAATAGATGAGGGAAACTTTCTTTTCTGCAATGTGCTCTCTAATGAAGTGGTGGTGGAGAGAAATGTGCTTTGACTTTGCATGGTAAACTGGATTATTTGCCAAGGCTATTGCACTTTGATTGTCACAATACAATGGTGTAGGTTCTTGTTGAGGTAGACCCAAATCTTCAAGTATTATTCTAAGCCATATAGATTCTTTATAAGCATGAGTACAAATTTTTTATTCAGCTTTGATAGAACATAGAGAAACAGATTGATCTTTTTTACTTTTTCAAGATATAGCCCCTGAACCAAGAGAAAAACAATACCCAAAAGTAGATTTCTCATCATTGGGGTCTCTACCTAAATCTGAATCAGTAAAACCTTTTAAAGAGAAATTAACATTTGCATCATAAAATAATCCTAAGTTAATAGTACCTTTAATGTAATGTAATATTCTTTTAGCAATTTTGAAATGTGTTTGTTGAGGTTTGGACATGAATCTTGAAACTAAACCAAAACTAAAAGATAGATCAGGTTTAGTGAGACTTATACAATTTAAACTATCTACAAGTTCTCTATAAGGAGTAGCATCTATGAATGGAGATTGCATATCTATCATTAACTTAGTTCCTAATTCACATGGAATTGAAATATTATTAGCATAATTCATATTAAATCTATCTAGAAGATCTTTAGCATATTTACTTTGAGAGATAAAAATACCTTTAGGGGTTTTCCAAATTTGCATTCTTAAGAAATAATGTAAAAGTCCTAAATCAGTCATCTGAAATTTTTGATTAAGTTGGAGCTTAATATTAGAAATTAAATGGTTAAAACTAGAAGTAAGAATCAAATCATCAACATAAAGAATGATAATAATAATGTCATCTTCACTATGCTTGATATACAAGTTAGGATCATTTTTACTTCTAGAAAAACCTTGAAAAATAAAGAAAGCATTGATTTTAGAGTACCACTCTCTAGGAGATTGTTTTAAACCATAGATAGATTTATTTAGTTTTCATATTAGATGTTCATGACCTTCTTTAATAAAACTGGGAGGTTGAGACATATAGATTTCTTCATGCAAGTCACCATTTAGAAAAGCACTTTTAACATCCATTTGGTGAATAGGCCAATTCCTTTTTGCAGCTAAAGCAAGAACAACTTTAATGGTAGGCATTTTTGCAATAGGAGAAAAGGTCTCATTATAGTTTATTCCTTCAACTTGAGAAAAACCTCTTACTACTAGTCTAGCTTTAAACTTACTAATATCATTATTTGCATTCAGCTTAGTTTTGTATAACCATTTACATGAAACTAGAATTTTTCCATGAGGTAAAGTAACTAAATCCCAAGTATTATTAGAAATTAAACTATCATATTCCTCTTGCATAGAAATTTTCCAATGAGGTTGATTTTTGGCTTGAGAAAAAGTTTGAGGATTATTAGAATGCATACGAGAAGACATTAAAGCATAGTTGCAATAATTAAGTCTCCTAGGTCTAAGACCACCCATTCTAGAAATATAATTATCACCTTCATTAATTAAATCTTTAAACCATTTAGGATTTCTCTTAGAAGTAATGGAAATATCACTATGAGGAGTAAATTCATCATTTTCATCATCACTACGAGGATTAAATTCATCATCATCATTATGAACATAATTACCATCATTATGAGCAAAATTATCACTATGAGGAGTAGAAACATTGTTACTATCATCATCATCTTTTTTAATACTAGTAGGAATAGAAATAGGTGCATTAGGAGTAGGGTTTAGAATAGGAGGTTGGTCCTCCATGAGGTCAAGAATACCCCCTTTAAATTCATCATCTTTGGCCTTGGAACAATCATGTACTTCATTTTCTACAATAACATCCCTTGCAATATGAACCTTGTTAGTAGTAGGATCATAAACTCTATAACCTTTAGTAAATTCATCATATCCAACAAAAATAAATGAAGAAGATTTTGAATCTAATTTTGGCCTTTTTTGTTTGGGTGTATGAACATAAACAATAGATCCAAAAATTATCAAATGTTGTAAATTGGGTTTTCTACTGGACCATGCTTCCTCGGGAGTTATATCTTTCAAAGCTTTAGTAGGAGTTCTATTAAGAAGATAAGTGGCACAAGCCATTGCTTCAGCCCAAAATTTATAATGCAAATCTTTAGTATGTAACATACATCTAGCCATTTCCACAATAGTTCTATGCTTCCTTTCCGCCACACCATTTTGTTCTAGTGTATAAGGAACAATAAACTCATGTTTTATACCAAAAGATCTCAAGTAAGAATGAAATGCATTGTTAACATATTCAGTACCATTATATGTTCTAAGAATTTTAAGTTTAGAACTATATTGCCTTTCTACAAACATATGAAATTTAGAAAATGTGTCAAGAACTTGATCTTTAGTATGCAAGAAATGAATCCAAATTCTTCTAGTGAAATCATCCACAAAGGTAAGAGCATACTTTGAACCTTGTATTGAGTTGATCTCCATTGGCCCCAAAAGATCACTATGAATAAGATGTAACTTATGAGACACCCTCCATGAAGTACTATGAGGAAAGGGCTCCCTTTTCTTTTTGCCACTCATGCACCTTGTGCATGTAATTTTAGATGGAACAAGAGGAGGTAATCCTTCAACCATGTTAGATTTTAGCAATCTAGAAATATAATCAGAATTCAAATGGCCAAGCCTTTCATGCCATCTATTGAAATCAATATTCACTTTCAAAGAGTACCTAGAAGAGGCAAACTCATAGAATTTAAACAAGTTATCATGATCGATCTTAGCATTAGCAACAACAAGATCAGTGTTAGGATCAATAATAGAGCACATATCCTTATGAAATTCAACTTTGTAATTTTGACATAATTGAGCAACTGAAAGAAGATTGGATTTCAATTTAGGAACATAAAGAATATTGTGTAATTTTCCATTTGGAACATTAACATCACCAACTCCATCAACTTTGCAACTACTATCATCAGCTAATTGAATAGGAATATTAGTAGTATCAGGTTGCAAAGAATCAAAAACTTTTTTATGAGATGTAACATGATGAGAAGCGCCACTATCAATAATCCATTCTAAAGCATGTGAAGTTTTATAACAAGTAGTAAAAACATGATGAGATTGATTACCTTGAAATTTATTTTGATTATTGTTATTCATTGGCTTCTTATCATTTTGCTTTTTAAAACAATCATTAGTTAGGTGACCATCTTTACCATAATAAGCACAATGTGGTTTCTGATTTTGTTGATTATTATAATTATTGTTATTGTATGTGTTACAAGTAGTGGTTGTCGTTGCACCAAAAGATCAACCTATTAATGCCCAATACAACCACTAGACTTATAGAAGACACAAGAGGCGGTTAAGCCATGTCACAAATCCCGAGGGGAGCGCTGACCATTTTTCCAACAATCTCTCCCTTAGCATTACCCAAGGGGATTCGAACCTATGACCAAGCTCTGATACCACTTGTTACAAGTAGTGGTTGTCGTTGCACCAAAAGATCGACCTATTAATGCTCGATACAACCACTAGACTTATAGAAAATACAGGAGGTGGTTAAGCCATGTCATGAATCCTAAGGGGAGCGCTGACCATTTTTCCAACAGTATGATGGTCTAGAATTAGACCTATTGTTTGAATGATTATAATTATTATTTGAAGAACCATTATTATGATGGTTATTGTTATTGTTATGATAATTATAGTTATTATTAGAATGGTTATTGTTATGATGATTATTATTGTGATGATTAGTATGAGACTAATTATTGTGATTTTGAGCTTTAGATACAAAAGCATGTTCAAAAGATTTAATAGTACCAAATTGTAATAATTTTGCCTCCTCTTGACACAATAAATTTTGAAAGATAGGATAAGTTAAAAGAGGAGCTAAAGTAGAAATAGCAAGCTGAGAGTGGATATTAGTGATAAGTTTCTAAAACTCCTTAGGGAGACATTTCTTAAGAATTATAGTAATCAATCTAATATCTATAAGAGTAGCATTTAAACCATTTAACTGAGTTCTAATAGCATCAAACTTGAGCAAAAATTCATCCATAGATTTAAAATTTGTATACCTTAGGTCTTCCAAGTTATCTTGGAGCTGAATCTTGTGTGATTCAGAAGAGTTGTCGTAAGTTTGCTTTAAGATGTCCCATCACTAATAAATTTGGGGCCATTTTGCGACGGCTATGTGTCGCCATTGTGACGGATATGTGCCGCTATAGCGACAGTGATAGACGTCGTAGTTTTTTTGTCGCAAATCACGATGTCTATGGGTTTTCGTCGCAATTGCAACTCCCTGCCGTCACAATGTCATTGCTTCACCCATTCAGTGCCTCCGTCGCATTGCGACGGCAGGGCGTCACAATTGCGACGATCCTTCGAAGCAATTGCAACGGGCCTGGGCGTCACCAATACGGCATCGCCGTCGCATGTCTTGGGAGGACCGTCGCAATTGCGACGGTCCGCCGAAGCAACTGCGATGGGCCTGGGCATCGCCAATACGGCGCTGCCGTCGCATCTCTTGGGAGGGCCGTCGCAATTGCGACGGTCTTGGGTAGAATTTAAAAAAAAAATTATTTAATACATTGCTAATGAACCACATTAATGCTTTTTTCCTTCAACAAATGAGGACAGTCACTCTAAAGACAACATGATAATGTACACTCACTGTAAGTGTACATTATCATGTTGTGTTTACAGTGACTGTCCTTATTCAAGTGGCAATTACACAAGGGACAATCACTGTGAGATGTCCTCATTTGTGACAAGGACAGTCACACATGAGGACATCTCACAGTCACTGTCCCTTGTGTAATTGCCACTTGAATGTATTGCTATTCAACCACATTAATGCTTTTCTTCTTGAACAAATGAGGATAGTCACTCTAAAGACAACATGATGATGTACACTCACTACAACTGTACATTATCATGTTGTCTTTACAGTGACTGTCCTCATTCAAGTGGCAATTACACAAGTGATGCAGAGTGGTCTGCAGAAGTGGTTAGCAGAGTGCATAGGGTTTCACCAAACACCTATCTCCACTAACCTTGGAGACCAAATAATTGTTCACACACCTTCTCTTTGATGCCCTAGGACATCTCAACTCATAATACAACCCTCTTATTCAGCCCAATATGCTGCTATTACACCATTCCCATCATTTCATCAAGGAACACTTCACTGTTTCCTGCAAATCATCAGCCTTCTCGCACTAGTGCTGCATAGAATAAGTTAGATTTCTATTTTACATGTCAATAACAAGCCTCCCATGAAGTCTGGGCCCTTGGGATTCATGGGAGGTTCATTTATTTAAAGAAAACCTTTGACTGTTATAGAAAATTAGTAGAAACTGCCAGTTTATATGTTAGCAGGCGTAAGTACTTCTTCAAAATAGAATTAAAATTGATGCAACAGTGAGTAGAATGCAGTAAATAACCTTTCTAGTTCATAAACATATCATTCAACAATGAAGAATTCAATAAAACATTGAAACAACATTAAAATGAAAGCTAGGACTTACTAGGACTTTTATGACTCTTGACTGGCAAAGTACATTGTTCATTACAATATGCCATTATTGGCCTTAAAATATCCCAGTTGACATGTAGGGTTGCCTTTGATCTTCTGGTTCCATCTTGTTCCAAGGTGTTCCTAGTTGACTTGATAGGTGCCCCTGCACCAACAAGGGATAGTCACTGTGAGATGTCCTCATTTGTGACAAGGACAGTCACACATGAGGACATCTCACAGTGACTGCCCCTTTTGTAATTGCCACTTGAATGTATTGCTATTCAACCACATTAATGCTTTTCTTCTTCAACAAATGAGGACAGTCACTCTAAAGACAACATGATAATGTACACTCATTGCAACTGTACATTATCATGTTGTCTTTACAGTGACTGTCCTCATTCAAGTGGTAATTACACAAGGGACAATCACTGTGAGATGTCCTCATTTGTGACAAGGATAGTCACACATGAGGACATCTCATAGTGACTGCCCCTTGTGTAATTTCCACTTGAATGTATTGCTATTCAACCACATTAATGCTTTTCTTCTTCAACAAATGAGGACAGTCACTCTAAAGACAACATGATAATGTACACTCACTGTAAGGACAGTCACAAATGAGGACATCTCACAGTGACTATCCCTTGTGTAATTGCCACTTCAATGTATTGGTATTCAACCACATTAATGCTTTTCTTCTTCAACAAATGAGGACAGTCACTCTAAAGACAACATGATAATGTACACTCACTGCAACTATACATTATCATGTTGTCTTTACAGTGACTGTCCTCATTCAAGTGGCAATTACACAAGGGACAGTCACTGTGAGATGTCCTCATTTGTGACAAGGACAGTCACACATGAGGACATCTCACAGTGACTATCCCTTGTGTAATTGCCACTTGAATGTATTGCTATTCAACCACATTAATGCTTTTCTTCTTCAACAAATGAGGACAGTCACTCTAAAGACAACATGATAATGTACACTCACTGTAAGGACAGTCACAAATGAGGACATCTCACAGTGACTGTCCCTTGTGTAATTGCCACTTGAATGTATTTCTATTCAACCACATTAATGCTTTTCTTCTTCAACAAATGAGGACAGTCACTCTAAAGACAACATGATAATGTACACTCACTGCAACTGTACATTATCATGTTGTCTTTACAGTGACTGTCCTCATTCAAGTGGCAATTACACAAGGGACAGTCACTGTGAGAACTTCTCATTTTGTGAAATTACACAAGGTACTTTCTTGTCAACATATGTTGTATACTGAACTTGCAACTCTATTCTCTGATTATGCATTATAGTTGGGTGTTTTCTTATGTTGTTTTGTGATTGTTTTGTTGGTATTTTTAGGTAATTCAATGGATCTCATTGATGATATTGATGATGATGATGATGATATTGAAATTGAAGGAGAGATTATGAGGAGAAGACTCCTGCCTGTTATTGTAGTTGTTCTTGCCACCCTTGTCGCGGCCATAGGGGAGTGTATAAAAGAAGGTAGTCGAAAAATGCGTAAGCGCACAAGAGATGCAATTCCTTTTTATAAGCGTGTTATCAACTCCAATGAGACGGATTGCCATGACCAAATATGCATGACTAGACGATCTTTCTTTAAACTAGCCAATATTCTAAGGCAAAAAGGAAGCATCAAAGATACAGAATTCTTCACGTTAGAAGAACAATTAGTCATGTTCCTCCATACTCTTGGCCACAATCTGAGGAATCGTAAGATTGCCCATAACTTTGGGCACTCTAGAGAGACAGTAAGCCGATACTTCCACAAGGTCTTGAGGGCTATCTTGGCGCTCCATTCGGATTATTTTATACCCCCTAGTCCAAACACTCCTCGGGAAATTATTGGGAAGGCCCGTTTTGATCCATACTTCAAGGTATATCTCTCAGTAGTTTAAGTTTGTTTAGAGTTTTAATCCTATTATTGTTTGATTAGACCTATGATTTATTTCAGTACAGGATTGTGTGGGAGAAATGGATGGATCCCATATACCAGTCACTGTGGATATCAACTTGCAAGCTAAATATCACGATAGAAAAGGCAACTTGTCGCAAAATGTTATGGGAGTGTGTTCATTTGATTATAAGTTTCAATACATCCTTGCTGGTTGGGAAGGGTCTGCTGCAGATAGCCGTGTTCTAGCTTCAGCTCTATCTAGAGCTGATCCATTGGTAGTTCCCCCAGGTTTGTAAAATATGATTATATTATTGAAGCATACAAAAAATAAGACAACGTTATGACAATGACATTTTGTTTTGTTTAGGTAAATATTATTTGGTCAATGCTGGATATCCTAACGTACCGGGATTTCTCGTACCTTATCGGTGCACACGCTACCACCTAAAGGAGTTTTCAAGAGCAAACCCAATAAACACCTCACACGAGTTGTTTAATCATCGACACTCCTCGCTTAGGAATGTAATAGAGTGTACATTTGGGATATTGAAGCAGCGTTTTCCTATATTGAAGCATGCGACATCTTATCAAATCAAGACACAAACACATATTGTTTTGGCATGTTGCATACTTCACAACTTCATTACGATAGAGGACGGCCTTCCATCTGAGGTAGAATTTGAAGAGGAAGATGGTCGTGATGGGATAGATGTACCAGTGTTTGAGACATATGGGTTGAGCCAGCGTGAAAGAGATGATTGGGCCAATTTTTGAGATGAAATAGAAAGAAGGATGTGGGAAGACTATAGATCTCGATCTTAGTCGGTTGAATAACTATTATGGCAATGTTTAAACTAATGTCATATTTCATAAATTTCACAAACTGATACTATACATTAATAAAAGCCGTTATGCCATATTTAGTGTTGTCATGTTATATTCAATGTTGTTATATTTAATGTTTTCATATTATATTTAATATTCTCATGTTATGTTTAATGTTGCTATATTTTATATTTAATGTTCAGTCATGTTATATTTAATATTGTCATGTTATGTTTAATGTTGCTATATTATATGACAAGGACAGTCACACATGAGGACAGTCACTGTAAAGACAACATGATAATGTGCACTCACTGTAAGATGTCCTCATTTGTGACTGTCCTTATAGTGAGTGCACATTATCATGTTGTCTTTAGAGTGACTGTCCTTATAGTGAGTGTACATTATCATGTTGTCTTGAGAGTGACTGTCCTCATTTGTGACTGTCCTTACAGTGAGTGTACATTATCATGTTGTCTTTAGAGTGACTCTCCTCATTTGTGACTATCCTTACAGTGAGTGTACATTATCATGTTGTCTTTAGAGTGACTCTCCTCATTTGTGACTGTCCTTACAGTGAGTGTACATTATCATGTTGTGTGTGCATCAGATATGTCTATGGATGGTGACGTTCAAGTTATCCAAGCAACTTCTTCTTCCAAGAAGGTGTTCTGGACAAAAGAGATGGAACGCAAGTTGCTAGACTTGCTATAGGAGCAAGTGCAGCTTGGAAAGAAAGTTGAAGGGGGTTTCAAGAAAGAGGCTTGGACATCCATTGAAAGGAGGTTCAATAATGAGATGAAAATGAAGCTATCGAAGGAAAACTTCAAGAACAAGCTGAAAACTTGGAAACAAGGGTATAGAGTTATGAAAGACTTGAGGAATACAAGTGGCTTAGCTTGGAATGAGACTACCCAAACTATGGATGCTAATGATAGTGTTTGGGATGAGTTGTTGAAGGTAACATGGTCTTCAAATCTCCTTTTAAGTTGAATATATCTTTTTAAGTAATGAAGGACCAATGATGAATTCAATTGTTATGCCATGATACAGAGAAAGGAATTTAAAAATGCCAGAATGTATAAGAGGCAGCCATTTCAATACTACAATGAATTATCCTATATTGTTGGGAATGACATAGCTGAGGGCACTGTAGCTGCAACAGCTCAAGAGACGGAGGAGGATTTCATTGATGATGAAGATTTCAGTTATCATGGTATGGATAATGCATGTTTTGAGACTGCTGCTGATTTGTCTAATGATGATAATGAATCTATTGATACACCTACATCGAACCAATCTACTGCAAGTGGCAAAGATAACCCTTCAACATCGTCAAGGAGGCAAAAGAGGAGGAGGGGAACATTGGCAGGTTCGTTGGATTCGATTTGTGAAGTGATCAAAGATCTATCTGCAGGCATTACATCAAGCCTTGCACAGCCTCTGAAAGTGGATAAATCATCTAGTTTGAGAAATGAGGCAGCGGAGTTGCATAAAGCACTTAAAGCAATCCCTAGCCTTTGCGACTCTACTATAATTGAAGCATACGAAAAGTTAATGCATGATCCACAATCAGCCGCATTGTTCTTGACAATGGATGAAGGGGAGAGAATCCAATATATGAAATTGAAGTTTGGACTTTAGTTGATCGATGTTTATTAGGTCTTCTGTTTAAAATCAAAACTAATGTTTAAAATCAAAACTAACTAACGTTTCTCTCCATTAAGACTATGTAATGCATTATGAAGATATTTGATAGAATGAATGGAATGTCATTGGTTTAAGTTGAACTACTAATCCATTTTCAAGTGTTGAGAGTTGTGTTGAAGGGTTGTGCTTGGAAAAGTTGATGTTGTCTTTTAGATTTCAAATGCAATTGGTTTCATGTAATTTTGTTAAGTTTTGAGCAAGATATGATAAAAATACCATTGGCTGCCCTGAAAGTTTGTTTTTTCTAAAAGTTACAATTTGAAAATAGGCATGGTATGGCTCTGTACAGTCTAGTACGAACCTGCACATGATTGATAATGTTGATATTGTCTTTTACCTTTCAAAGACAGTTGGTTTCATGAAATTTCATTGGATTTTGATTAAGTTATGGTATTTTTCATGTTGACTGTCCTGACCCTAACTAGGATTTCCAGTGAGAGTAATAAATTCATAACCAGAGTTTCCACGGTTGAAAATTGATTAGGATCTTGTATGTTAGGTTGAAGCACTCCTTCCTTTGCATTATTATTGGTATTAGAGCCAAGATCATGCTAGGATAATCATATATAACAGTAAAATTACTCTACAGCTGTTCATTTTATGTACTCTTTATGTATCTGATTTGCAGATTTATCCATGACACAAATGAGGACATCTCACAGTGACTGTCCCTTGTGTAATTGCCACTTGAATGAGGACAGTCACTGTAAAGACAACATGATAATGTACACATACAATGAGTGTACATTATCATGTTGTCTTTACAGTGACTGCCCTCATGTTGTATATTCTTCTTTGTAGATGCTACTGTGTGCTAGGGAAATTCTTAGAATTGTTGGTATATTCTTAGAACTTGTTACACCTGGGATATTCTTCTTTGTAGATGCTACTATGTGCCGTGGTCCAAACAGGCCCATAAATGTGGTTGAATAGCAATACATTCAAGTGGAAATTACAAATATTATAATGTATCTATCTAGTCCTCATGACTGCTCATGACAGTACAAGTGATATTTTTTTGGGGGTGGGGAAAGGTTCGAGACTTTCAGCTGTATGAAGAATCCTTTCTACCTAATACAAAAATGCACCCCATAAAACATCTGATTGGTTTGAGTATCTTTGAACTATTTGGGTCTATTGACAACACTAGACCAGTGTCTACAGAATGACTAATTTCATGCAAGACAATGGCTCTATCTGACAGAGAGTCCATGCTAGGCTTCATGACTTGATGCATTTTACGTTGCCTTTGGGTGAAGATAGGGAACTGTAACTAGTATCAGTATTGAACATGCTTTTACTAGAACTGCTTGTGCTAATGAATCAGAGAAAAATTACCTTTGTCCTCAATGAAATACATGTTGCATATATATATATATATATATATATATATATATATATATATATATATATATATATATATATATATATATCTTGACACGTACATATGTGTTTCTCAATCATGAATTGGGTGTTTGCCTGTCAAGCATCAATTTGGTCTCTAGGAATTGTGCACTCTCTCTTACTTTTGAAAAAGCATTTGAGCACTGTGCTAACTAATGAAAACTCTCTGTTTTGAGGCCCATAAACTGATCTTTTTACAGAATCTTGACCATAAAAAAAGAGAGTGATGGAACTCAATCCTCTTTGAATGAGGTCCCACCTGCTCTGCTTTTGGGTCACCGCACTATATAATGAAAGTGCTCATTATTGGCCACTTCCTTCACTGTTGTTTAGGATATGCTCAAGAGACCTACTGCCATTTTTTGGATACTGTCCAAAACAACACCCAAATCAAGGAGAGCAGTATGCAACACAAGGGGATGGGAATAATATGAAAAAGAGTGAATTTAGTACAATGAGGAGGACAACAGAGATGCCTTTAAAGGGTAAAACAACAAATATAAGATTTTATAATACCATTTCAAATATGATTTTTTTTATTACAAATTAGAAGTATCAGGCTTGTCATGTTCATCTTTTTCTTCATTTCCTACAAACTCCATTTGAAAAGGAACACACCCTTCCTCCATGAGATAACTTTTCCACCAATCCACTTCTGAAGCATTCACAAACCCTATCCACTTTTGGAGAAAGGATCACTAGTTTTACAATGTCTGACCCAGAAGAAAGAGCATAATTATTCTCATTTGCATAGCCCACTAGATAAGGAACACAAATTGTGGCTTCAACTAAACCATTATATATCTCTTTCGAAGAGCTATATAACAAGGGTGTTTAGGAATACATACAATATTGAATGCTTGGAGCAAGGGAAAAGATGAAATGGATACACTAGTGATAGATAACAAGGTGTTGACATTTTGGTTTGCCATGGGAGACAAAGTGAAAAGATGTATGGTATGTGAGGCAAATTCATCTTCTACCACAAAGTCCCTATTTAATTCAAAACCAAATATAACACAAAAGCCATTCCTATTTTGTATAGTTTCTCTACACATATTTAGCATAGAAGTTTCTAGTTTAATTCTAGAAATAGTTTGTAAAGTGTCTGGTTCATGTGTGTGAGCCTACTTCATGTGTGTGGATTATAAGCATGCGCTGTCAGAGTGTCTGAATATTGAGTGTCTTATTGCTATTGCTATTGTTTAATTTTGGGATTGTTGATATAGGTGCATTATTGAAATCGGTTTGATGGCTCTGATCAATGTGCCAAGTTGTCGATGTGGTGGTGGGCAGTGCTAGTTGAAGATTTCATGGTCAGTGGAGAACCCTGGACGACAATATTGGTGTTGTCCAAACAAAAAAAAGGTTGCTAATGTGTATATATTTAATGTTTGTAATGTAACTACTATTTATTATATTTAATGTTTGTAATGTAAATAGTATTCAATACTAATGTAGATTGGGCATCGCAGGGCTATCATGATTGTGGGTACTTTAGATGGGTTGATAACCCATCTACATCTATTCGCCCATCTCCAGTTATCCATGATCCAGACATCCGCCCATCTCCACTCATCCACAATCCAGGATTTGAGTGCAATAGTTGTCAAGCTAGGACAAACAAAATTAAATTTTCACACATCTACTTATATTGCTATAAAATAATGTGCTATAACCCTACAACAACTCAAGCAACTAAAAATAGGTCCAAAATCCAAGGTAATATAATTTGGTTGTGAGACACCTGCCTATAAATTTTAGACCTTATAAACTTTACAAAATATCCTTAAAGAGTGAAAATCTTAGTAGAAAATATTGCAAGGTTACATATAGAAATGTTCATAACACACTTACCTTTTACGAATCTAATATTGTGTCACTAAATAGGACTGTATACATAAGAGGCATTCAAGTTTTTATGAAATGAGATTTTCTTAGCCAACACAAACTTAGCTTAAGACAGATTCCTTCTATTACAAAGCATCTCTCTACTTCATACCTCCATATTCCTGCTAGCAATTTCATCCATTTGTTGAAGATGTTGCTGCCTCCCGTGCTCATCTTCCTTGAATCAAAGATGAAGCTTGACCACTGAGCAAATACACCGATTCTGCAAATGCCTCAATTGTTTTTGAAATTCTAAAGCTTCAGCCCTATATGTTATTGTTGCTTCCCTGCCATGCAAGAAAAACAAGACAAAATAATTAATATGCATTAAGCTAGTGACACAGCTAAGTATGAAAAATGCTCCAAGTTATGATAAAATTGTGAAAATAATTTAAACTTCAAAATTCTACGTCTCTAACAAAGAGCCACAATGCAATGATGGTTGTATATAAATTTTCATGCAAACTAGTTCATTCAGAGTGGTAAAATATGATTGCATCCACATTAGTTAAACTACCTACAGTTTTTGAAATCTATGCTAGATCGATCATCTTGACTTTTTTGGAGAAATTTTTGCTTCAGTTCTGAAAATAAGACTCAAATAACAAGTTCTGTACAAAATTTGAGACATTACTAATTGAGGACAATGTGTATTTTTATGGCACTGAAAGTTTGTGTCTTACAGGCAATGTGCAAGACTATTTATCAAAATGGTTTTATGAAAGATCCAGGCTATATATGTTATAGTGGAGAAAGTTCAATATGTTCCAAACTTCCAACAAAATAATCAGATGCAATATTTCTTTAGTGTTAGTAATTTATAGTAGCTCCAATGGCATCCAAGACCTTAAAAAATAAAAGAAATTTTTAAAATTAATATCACTAGAATACTTCCATTTTCACACACCAGCCTTTGCATTATTGCTTGTTTGTTTCAGGTATGCACCTTATTTTTATTGGCATATAGAAAGGCTAAAAAACCAACAAGGATGAAGTATCAAAGCCACAAACTCTAGCCACTGGAACTTCTAACTTCATCGTGACTACATATCAACTATCAGAAACACCAATGACCCAATTATATTTAACATTTATGAAAATCAAATTAATTTGGAATTGAATACTAAGCACAATTCCATTAGGAACATGATAACATATTCTTAAGAAATAATGCTCTACAATAAAAGTGGCTATTTCTGCACCAAACACTCTAGTAATAGGGGTCTCATGACTAAACTGAACAAGAGAGCTTACATCTGAATGTGTGAAATATCTAGAGTTTCATGTGTGAAGTCTGATAGAAGCTCTTTATAACAGGAAAGAAAAAGGTAATAGCAATTAACCAATCAACAATACACAAAAATTAGAAAATAGCAATTATCAAATCATAAACTCATAAATTATCATGTTGTCTTTAGAGTGACTATCCTCATTTGTTGAAGAAGAAAAGCATTAATGTGGCTGAATAGCAATACATTCAAGTGGCAATCACACAAGGGACAGTCACTGTGAGATGTCCTCATTTGTGACTGTCCTTATAGTGAGTGTACATTATCATGTTGTCTTTAGAGTGACTGTCCTCATTCTGTAAGTGTACATTATCATGTTGTCTTTACAGTGACTGTCCTCCTTCAAGTGGCAATTACACAAGGGACAGTCACTGTAAAGACAACATGATAATGTAGAGAAACATTGTCATTTGTATTTTCAATAGCGCTGAGAGAGGTTCCCTCCGCGAAATCACAGCTACAATTTTTGAGTACGTTGGGTTTATTTTTCTTTTGTCATTATTATGTAATCTGGTATTCAGCTGTTAGAGAGCTAAAATACCCAGAAATGAGGACATATCTGTGTTTAATTTATTGTTAGTGGCTTTGGTTATTTAGAATGCTTCCCCACAATACTTAATAGGATGCATTTGGTTTTCAAAGCTTTCACTGACTTGGATTCAAGATTCTGAGACTTTCACGTGCCTTGCTTCAGTTGTTTCCGCAAACAAATCATGTGCCTTTTGTATTCTTCCACATTTTATATACATGTCCATCAGGGTAGTCACCACCACTATATTTGACAAAAACCCATCTTCAATTACTTTTTGGTGAATTTCCCTACCCTGTTCTATGATTGTACCTCTGGTTTTAATGTATAAAAATGACCCAAATTTCAAAGGAAGTATATGATAAATTCCACCTAACACTTCCTAATCCCTGGACAGTGTCTTCTTACACTTTGAAACAAACAATTCCAAACGGAATTAGCCTCTAGGGCTCTGCAACACCCAAACCCACAATTCTTGGCTCTAAACCCTTCTTAACTAGGGCATTCTCAATCACCCAATTCTACACCCTTCAAATCCAAATTAGTGGATGATTCACCATCTCACAAACATTATACAATGTTCCACATTATAACAATCCACCCTTGCTTGGATAGATCACTCACTGCTATACATTAGCATTCAACTCAAGGTAATTTCCCACAGTTTATCCTGTGATCACACTGTTTTCCACAAAACTTTGCCTATGCAATGTCAGTACTTCATAATACAAGTTAGTTATTGTCATCCCATGAATATTAGGCCTTCTATGTTACAGCAAAATCAAAGTAAACTCATTCAAAACGGTTTAGAATGGATGAAAGAAATCCTTCTAACTCATGTATGTGTTAGTTCAAACAAATGAGGATAGTCACTCTAAAGACAACATGATAATGTACACTCACAGTAAGTGTACATTATCATGTTGTCTTTAGAGTGACTATGCTCATTTGTTGAAGAAGAAAAGCATTAATGTGGCTGAATAGCAATACATTCAAGTGGCAATTACACAAGGGACAGTCACAGTGAGATGTCCTCATTTGTGACTGTCCTTACAGTGAGTGTACATTATCATGTTGTCTTTAGAGTGACTGTCCTCATTCTGTAAGTGTACATTATCATGTTGTCTTTACAGTGACTGTCCTCCTTCAAGTGGCAATTACACAAGGGACAGTCACTGTAAAGACAACATGATAATGTAGAGAAATGTTGTCATTTGTATTTTCAACAGCGCCGAGAGAGATTCCCTCCGTGAAATCATAGCTATAATTTCTAAGTACGTTGGGTTTATTTTTCTTTTGTCATTATTATGTAATCTGGTATTCAGCTGTTACATAGCTAAAATACCCAGAAATGAGGACATATCTGTTTGAATTTATTGTTAGCAACTTTGGTTATTTAGAAGTTTAATTTTATTTGTTCATCTTTCAAGCACAAACATTTTGTGGACCGTAACGTCTTCATTGTTTCGGGTATGCAATGAAACAGCCCTAACTTGCGACTACCTTCACAGTACTGCAAAACCGAAGAGGGAAAAGTAAGTTAGGATGGAAATAAACAAACTTAAAACTCAGACTTAAGAAAGATGAAGGCAATGCTTCAAAAGGCCGATGCCCTAAACACGGGAAAACATAATACCACCATTAAACGATGCCCTAGTCACCGTATCAATGCTGCCAGCTCCGTACCAGTATGTTGACTGCTCACTTTCATCCTGTGATAAAGGTAACTTCATTAATCATACTTGAAATGGCAGCATACGAACTAAAGTTGATGAACATTTATAAACTAAAAGTTTAAAACTACATATTACAAATGTAGTAGTTTCATACGAAAAGAACTTGATGTCTGAAATTTACCATTAGAAGTATCCAAAGGAATACCACAGTACTATTGAACTTGGAGAATCGGAGATGATCTACACAGCAAGGTTCAACAGCTGTAAGGACTGTTACACCATCTTTAGCATTTGAATACATTTTCTCCTTGGCTTCTGGTGGATCCTCAAAGACCCCCAATGATGTTTTCCCTACAATTGTCAATTGTTTGTCAGTATGAGATATTAATAAATAAACATTAATCACAATATTAGGCAAACAATGTTCTTGATGTCTGAATCTAAATCACAGAAAGCTCTAATAAAGGAGTTCTCAGTTTCACATTAAACTAAGTTTCAATTTCAAATGGTTATAATAATTTTTGCAAGTTATAAGTAGCTGGTTACAGTATATGACATAAAAAGAAAAAAAATCATTTCTATTCTTTTCTTCTTTTTCTCTTTCAACGAAGCTTTTGCACCACACAAATGCATACCAAGAATTTCTCAGGAGGTTTCAAGACCATTGCATACCAAACTTCTTCTCTGTAGATGCTACTGTGTGTCGTGGTCCAAACGGGCCCATAAATGTGGTTGAATAACAATACATTCAAGTGGAAATTACACAAGGGACAGTGACTATGAGATGTCCTCATGTGTGACTGTCCTTGTCACAAATGAGGACATCTCACAGTGACTATCCCTTGTGTAATTGCCACTTGAATGAGGACAGTCACTGTAAAGACAACATGTTAATGTACACATACAATGAGTGTACATTATCATGTTGTCTTTACAGTGACTACCCTCATGTTGTATATTCTTCTCTGTAGATGCTACTGTGTGCTAGGGAACTTCTTAGAACTATTGGTATATTCTTAGAGCTTGTTACACCTGGGATATTCTTCTTTGTAGATGCTACTGTGTGCCATGGTCCAAACAGGCCCATAAATGTGGTTGAATAGCAATACATTCAAGTGGCAATTACATATATTATAATGTATCTATCTAGTCCTCATGACTGCTCATAACAGTACAAGTGATTTTTTTTGGGAGTGGGGAAAGGTTCGAGACTTTCACCTGTATGAAGAATCCTTTCTACCTAACACAAAAATGCACCCCATAAAACATCTGATTGGTTTGAGTATCTTTGAACTATTTGGGTCTATTGACAACACTAGACCAGTGTATACAGAATGACTAATTTCATGCAAGACAATGTGATGCAGAGTGGTCAGCAAGAAACTTGGTCTTAAGCCCCAACCCACTTCAAGACACCAAAATGTTACACCTAAGCAATTTAGCCTCTGATTCTATTAGACCAGTTTAAAATCTCTATACTAGAGGGACTTCAAAGGTTTCAAGATACTTCTAACACCTTATTGACTCAATCCCAACCAAGACCAAATTTCCTTTTAGGGACAAGTTCCCTGATTTTCTACCAAAAGAGACTTTATTGATCCTAGGCTTTGCCAACCCAATCAAACATTTGAAAACTCTTAAGATTCCCTAAAACATGCAGAATCATGCATTGGTTGTGTTCCAAACAACCCAAGACATCAAAATCACAAATAGACCTAGTGACTCTAGTAGGTCTCCAAAACCTGTTCTGCAGCAATAACTCTTCAATTTGACAAAGGACCTTATGAACTTATATGTTTTTTGAGTACCCTTTTTGATGTTCTAACAATCCTCCAACTCCCAGACCCTGACTCCAATCCAGCATATCAATGTCCTTATTGAGTCCGCAGACCTAATGCATGCCTTTGGGTGTGGGTTCCAAAACAAGGCATTGAAAATGGGTGCATGAAACCAAGATCAGAGTTTGAAGATGTCCACCATGCTCTAAAGATCTAGATTCAACAAGGTTTGAGGTCCTTTACTTGCCGCTACCCTCTGATCTTGCATAATCCATCAACTCCTAGTCAAGAACATTGAGATTCTTGACCTAGGGCTTGCTCTCGAAATTCTCTGGCTTAGTATCCTGTTCCAAAGCTTTTAAAATATGAAAATAAACCCCCTTAACTTGAATTTTACAAAGAACAGAGGATATCCTATGGTTTATTTGCAAGTTAAGGCCATTTGAATGCAATAACCCAAAAAATGAGGGTTTGACAGAACAACAGATAAGAAAAAGGAATAACTTTGATATAAGGTGTCTTGAATCTACCAAATAAACTCTCAAAGCATAAGATATAAATACTCTAACTTCCACACTGGTCTGCCCTCCCTTTCACATCCGTACACTGTATAGTGCTTGAAGGAAATGCACAGAAAAGGCTCTGAAATAGTGGCTCTATCTGACAGAGAGTCCATGCTAGGCTTCATGACTAACCTAGAGCACATTCCTTGTTATGGAGGAAGTTTGAATGGTGAAGAACTTATGGAATGGATAGAGGACCTAGATAACCATTTTGACTACAAGTATCTTATGGATAGAGGACCTTGATAACCATTTTGACTCATTTAGTATCTTATTGAGCTTCACTTTGTTTCGAGAATATAGTTTAATATTCTCTACTAAACAGGGCCAACCACGTGAAGGTGGAAGCTCATTTGGCCCCACCCCCCTCCCCCTAACATCACTCTACATTCCCCGTTAACATCTAACATTCATTCATTCTTTCAATTATTAATAAAATGTAACATTCAATCAATATCACATGATAACATTCATTAACACATTAGATTCGTTAACACGCAACATTCATCAATATGAAAATAAACACATAATTCATGAACATTCATTAGCACATAATTAAATTCATTGAGACATAAAATTCAGTCATTATCAATTAAGGTATTTAGATGACAATCATTTCTTTTTTCTCTTTCTAATTTTTTTTTCTATGTAAGCTCTAAGAGGAGCATCAGTGTTATCATCAATACCCCCCTCATCAGTTGTTTTGTTCTCTATTCTTGATGATCTCAAATTCCTATGCTGCTGCAAAGGGGGGTCCTCTACAATAACAAATAAAAGAGTTAAATTTAAAATATTTAATTATAATTGTTACAAGTATTTAATTATTTTAAAGAACATAACTATGGCGCTCTTTAATTACCTGATCTAGCCACATCATTTTGTCTAGACTCAACCTCAACATGCTCATGAGCACCGACCCCTCGATCCTCTACAGTTGCTATAAAAAATGTTACATTAATCCAAACACCAATTGTAATTACATATAAAATTTTTAATAGCAAATGTATACCTCCACCACTAGGATGCACATCATGCGAACCTTCATTATGCATAGATTGTGTAGAAGGATTGTCAGGCTGCATTCCAATATCCTACACATTGTTATCATTGCTTTCTTAAAAGAGATATACTCACTTTATATTAGAACTTAACATCAAATAGACTAATTGGTAAAGTATTCAATTTGAAATAAATTTCATTTAGCTTATTTACCTGTGGCTCAGATGCATCATTATTTGAACCTTGCACACTGATTTCAGCTCGTAGCCGTTTAGCCACGACTCTATAGCCTTGTTGGAAGCCAATTCTCTTGTCCTCTTCTGTGAGGCATCTATTGAACTCTGACCCCTACATTTTTGCTTGGTATGGTGAATTTTACTTGCATTGTTTGATCAAAAAAAATTTCCTTGCAATATATAAAAAAATTGATACAAGTTTTCATTTACTAATACTTACAACTCGTGCTTGAAGTTTGGAAAAACCACTAGAGCCGAGCTTGTGTGTCCTGTGCTTTTCTAATCTTGCCTTTGTTGCCTTTGATGTGTCAGGCAATCTATGAAAAGTTTGAAATATGTTAGAGACCAGTACAGGAAAAATTTAGAGGTTAATTAGTACATAATTACAGGAAAAATTTAGAGGTTAATTAGTACATAATTACATTCTCAAAAGTATCACATACCTTGCTCTACTCTCTACTGGCGTAATTCCTTTTTTCATGTCGGCTTTATACTTTCCATCCAAAATCAAAGCCTGCCACTCAGCCTCAAGAACACAGGGCGGACGCTCGTGCCTAGGGTTAACCTCTAAATATTTCCTGTACTGGTCCCTAATATACTTCAAACATAAACTAGCTCTTTCAAGGAGCTTGTTTCTCTCGAATGCACAAGGTCCAAAAAGCTGGGTCATACTATGTACAAGATCATCCTTCAACTTTTTATCTTGGTTATTCCACCTTTTAAGTAAAAAAAAAACATGTTAGACTCATAAATGAAGAGAAGCTACCTTTAATATAGTTCAAGAAATTGATGAAAAGGAAAACTATTCTAGCAATGATATGAAATCAAAATAGTGGTTTGGGGTTTTAGTTAGGATATGATGTTCCACCATGTACGTAGGGTGGGCCCGAATATCCGCAAACACTTGTCACCAAGTTTTCGCCAAAAAATATCATTCCCTACAAAATAATCATGGGATCATTAGTCGATGAAGAGTGATCAAAAACTAAATTACTATTATATCACTATAGAATAATAATCACTTTAAAGTACCTGGAACTTTGGCTACTTTTAAGGGAATGCCTTCATCGTCGCTGATGATCAATACACAATCCTTCACCGTTCCCGTACTAGGAACACGGGAACATCCAGGAAATGATGTTGCATCGGGACTTGTTGCATCTCCTATTGCAAAAAATGAAAACCATTATCAAATGCCTCTAAGAAATAATACTTCAAGGGAAATAAATTGGTGCAGAGCACCCATGGCACAAACACAATCAAGGGATCTACATCGTAAACACATAACACTTAAACACATAAAAAAAGAGAGAAAAAGAGGGATTTATGTACTAGTAGATGGTGCAACAGTTGGTGCATTTAGGCTGTGTGTTGTTGACATGGCAGTCGGCAAGACATTTGTGGCTATCCTGGATGGAGGTGGCATTGTCATATCATCATGGAAAGGAGCTGAAGAATAAAATTGTTAGAGCATGCATAAATATAGAATGCGTGGACTAGCATGGACAAGATTGTTAGAGCATTAAAAAAAAAGATTGTTCGAGCATGTATTGTTAATGATTATGATCATTCCTATATATATTCAGTGGAAAACACAAGTGGGGAATGGAACATGTGATCTACCTGAACCACTTGCAGTACCGGCCTCATCATGGGAATGGGGTTCAAAATTACGTAAATAAATCTGTAAAGACAATGCATCCATATTTTAATTAATGTCATAAAAGAGCATAACATAAAAACCATTATTGAACTCTTGTAATAATTAAAAATTTCATTAATACTTACTTTAAAGTTTTCAGAAGTGCGCAACAACTCAGCTGCCCTGTCTTTTATTTCCTGAGTCTGAGGATGTATGGATACCAAACGTAGAAGTTCTTTCCCAATTTTCTTTAGCAGCTTTTTAATGGAACCGATCGGGTCATCAGTCTCTACTAAATCAATAAAAAAAGGGTCCACAAGGGGGGACTCCTGAGGGACTGCAGGTTGCTTTCCCTCTCTCCGACCACCGGCCCTTTGTGACAACAATAGTATTAGTATTATCAAAATTACTCCAAAATAATGAAGAAAATAACATTAAAAAAAATAACATTTTGCTTCTATCTAGTTTGCACAATTACAATGAGTTTTACCTGCTCATGTGTAGATGAGCTAGGAATATCGTCACCATCACCTTCGGGTGGTTGCTCCATATTGTGCCCCTGTGTCAAAGATCAAGTATAAAAATGTTAGCCAAAAATTTAATAACTAAATGGTATGTTGGAGTCATTGATTAGAAGTTGGTTTAATAGTATGTACCACCCCCATGATAGTAGCCTCGTTTGTATCTATGCGGTTCAAATTGTAATCTATAAGCAGCTCTTCCCCTGCACGTATTGATTTTATCGCACAGATGAATACATGATTTCCCTCGCGCACCTCAAATATGCAATTGGGTTGCTTTATAGTTGACCCAGGTCGTGTACTATTTATAAAACCTACAATATTCCCTGTTGCTTTTGGCCTTCCATCAATGTATATAGCCACACTTTTACTTTGATTATTGTCTTGCTGTTGTATATAATTTGCCGAGAGTGCATACCTACGCATACTTTTTTTATATTGAACAATATGCATCCAACTTTTGTAATCATAACATGGTCCAATATACTCCATCAATTCAGAAACTTTGTTGTAAGACACCTTTATGCCATCCATAGAAAATAGGCCCAAACCATGTAATGATGATGGTGCTATGCGATATATCCTCTCATTAACACAAAAATCAGTGTTTATTGGAGGAAGTTCCTTGGGTACCCAATGTTTCTGTAAATGTTGGTACCTCAAGGGCACCTCGATGTCGCCTTTCATCTCATCATCATAAGAACATGACCCCCCTTGAGCAAGGAAAAATTTCATGTGTTTATTGAATTTCCTTCTAGTCCTTTGACATCTAGTTAATCTCCCTATTCTAGATAAACTGCATGTCTCACTTTCCTCTTCTATTCCTATATTTCCCTCACTCGAGGAAGACACTTCTGACAAATACCTATTTTCTGGTACCTGCAAATGGGAGAGATCTTAGAAGACATCAATCTTACTATTGATAAGTGTATTAAATAGACTTTCTATAAGGTGTATTGACTTATACCTGTCGATCCATGAGACTGTGCGGGATGCTCTTGAAAGGGGTTCAATTTCTTGCAAATGTAATTCAATTATCGTGAGCATAATCACATCATAATCATAATAACATCCATCATAAGCATCACATAAAAATTAAAAACATTAAAACGTACACATTATAACACTTAAATCAGGCTCACATTATAAGCCTGCTAGGGAAGTAGGCCTACTGAAGGGCTAAAACTGGGTTTTTGTATCAGCTGATGAGTTGAGGGCTTAGTAACCTTGGGGACATGCTATTTGAAGTTGTTTGATGTGTGTGGTGGAGGTGGAGGAAACACCTAGTTAAGGTGAAGTCAAGTTTGGAGCCTATTGAGGCATTGTGAGCATTTGATAGTTTGTTGATTAGATTGCTTGGATGAATCCATTGGATGGATTGAGGGACATTGGGATTATTCCAAAGATGTATAACGCTAAGGTGGCATAAGGATTTGGTGTGCACTCTGATAGGTTATGGAGTTGGCTTGGATCAAGGAGAGTGATCTTATGAAGATGCTTGGTTGGTGTTGTGAGAACACTTACAAATGCTTTTGACCTGAAAGAAAATAAGGCTCAATACATTCATGCATCAATATGTGTTTTAAATAGTTTTATTTAATTAATTTAGATTAATAGTTAATTTAGATTAGTAGTATTCTATTTGTAGTTGAAACTTGTAGCTTTTAAATAGATAATGAATAAACTATGTAACCATTTAAGACAAATATATTTCTATCAAGAAATGAATATTAAATACATTAAGGATTGATGGCATACCTTTAAATTTCATCATCATCATCCTCATCATCATCATCATCATCATCATCATCCTTGTCATCATCGTCATCATCATCGTCGTCGTCATCGTCGTCGTCATCGTCATTGTCATCGTTGTCGTCATCATCAACATCATCATCATCAACATCAACATCATCTTCATCATCATCATCAGTAGCAGCATCATCGTCATCATCTTCTTCTTCTTCTTCATGAAAATTTGTCTCAGGAACATCATCCAATAATTGTCGATCATGATCATCATCTACATCATCTTCTACTTCTTCGGTATCTTCTTCTTCCATCGCATTATACTTTATCGGCCTTCCTCTCGGTTCATGTCTAACAACAAATGACCAACCCGATTTATGTGAAACCTCTGAGTAAAATACCTGCTCACATTGGCTTGGAAGAACATAGGGCTCATCCCCAACTGGCTCAAACGACCTTGTATTAACCATTGTAAATCCATTATCATGTTCAATAACAGTTCTATTAGGATCATTTGGATTAAGTCGTAGCCTGTACCATTTGACAACGAAGAGTACTAATTTGAAGGAACTAAAGTCGCACTCAAGTATATCATCCAAAATGCCATAGTATTGATTTTTAGACTCTTGAGGATCTAAGTCATTTCTAAATGAAATATTAGTCACTTGAAAGACTGCAGTTATTCCAGAATCACAAGTTTTCTTCGTGTCATCCAACACTTTGACGTGAAATTTTTGACCATTACAGAACATACCCTTGTGGTGTTTAACTTGCAATAATATGTGAAACATGTCAAAATTATTATATCGTGAGTTGATAAACATATGGGTGATTAATAATTTTGTACGTACCTGGAAATCTCTTAAACCATATGCTAAATCTATTTCCCTTTGTGTAACATTAGAATCTCCATTACGATGAGCTTCTTTAACCAATGAAGATACACCTTCCCATGTTAATGTGTGACCAGAATGTTGACATCGTTCAATCCATACCGTCATCCAATCAAGATTGTTTGCAATATACAAATGTAGTGCATCCCACTCTCGAGCAACTGTACAAAAAAAAAATAGACGACTTACAACCGATTTATTTTGAAGATTAAGAAATAATTTATTACAATAACATCTTATAATTTATTACTTGTCACTTTCCTCAATCTACCTTTCCCCATCAAGTACTCCCCTTTGAATTTTTTAAAAGGGTCGAGATCCCAAATGCGATCTACATGGATATTTGAAGCAAACTTAGGAAGATATTCAGTAATGTACACCATAGTTTGGTATACCATGTATCCCTCTACCATAAAACCCTCAGGATGTGCTCTTTGTCGAACCAAAGCCTTCAAAGATTTCAAGTGCCTCTCAACCATCCACATTGACCTAGTGTGTGCAGGTCCACACAATTCAATCTCCTCAACTTGGTGTATGAGGTAGTGTTCTTGTGCATTGAAAAAAATTGGAGGTAGACACTTTTGCATTTCACACAGTAAATGAGGAATTCTTCTCTTCCAATAGTTTATATCTTCTTTATGGATTTCTTTAGATGACAACCACCTACATTAAGAGATTCAAGTCACAAAAAATATATAAATACGAGGCTTTACAAAATAATATACAATAGATTACATAGCAAGAAAAACAAATCGCGAATATAATAAATATATACAACAAATTGAATAGATATTACTGCTTACCTCATGTATTTTCCAAGATCATATATCACTTGTTTGATGTTATTGTTGAAGTGCTCTGGGAGAGATAGAGGTAGCACGTACTGCAGTAATTATAAACCAATCATTTCATTATTTTCTAACATAACATAATGAATAGTACACGTAGTTTATGAATATATTGTAAATACAGAAGAACATAACTTACCTTGATGAAAGTATGCCAATCATGCGTTTTGAGCCCTGGCCCAAATTCACTTTTCTTTGATATGAGATTGCTTATGTTCACAGCAAATCCTGTGGGAAATTGAATTTTTCGTATGACTTCTTTTATGGCATCACTTTGCTGCTCCGTTAATAACCAAGGAAGGGCACTTATATTAATCTGATCTTTATTGCTATTTGAGTGAATGAAATTCTTCAGTGCATGATTGGATTCATGAATGTCATTACAAATTTTGACAATTTTTTCTTTGTCACGCCTTCCATCCAGTATTTTCCACAATGTCTCTGTTATATTCTTTCCAATATGCATAGGATCAAACAAATGCACAATTTGTAGGTCCTCGTAGTAGGGCAACCTACTAAATTGTCTGGGATAGATTTTTAGTCCCTTTGGAAGGTTTTCAGTAGTGCCTTGACGACCTTCACGATCATCAATTACATAATTAGTAAACAAAAATCACAATAGAAATATATAAATTACAAACATAAACCATTAGGTGGAACGACATTACCTCAACGATTAATTCTATTATATTCCAACTTCCATAGGCGAGGTGTCATTCTTCGTGGCTTTGATGTAGTCTCTTCTTTCCCATTGAAAAGATGTTTTTCCATACTTCGATACTTATGATTCCTGTGGAGGAAGTGTCTGTACTCATCAAACACCTGCTTTCCTAAACTTTTTGAATGACGAGATTTCATCTTTGGACCACAAACTGGACATGCAAATTTTCCCTTTGTTTGAAGACCTACAAGATAATGATATAATTGGATTATTAAATATGTTGATTTTTATAATTAGAATTATCATGCACAACTTGAATTCACTATAACATACCACAAAAATGTGTTAGCCCTGGGGCATCATGTATTGTCCATACAAGTATTGCATGGAATTAAAATTGTCTTTGTCCTATTGGTCTAGACACGTCATACATAGTGACACCGTTCCATAACTCCACCAACTCGTCAATAAGAGGCTCAATATATACATTCATATCTTTAACTTGATATTTACCTATTTGAATGAACAGTAACATTACATAATTATTGTGACCATTTTACTGTAAGATTTGTAAGTACATGTAAATTAATAACTATCAAATGATAAAATACCTGGAACAATCATTGCCAACATAATGTGCTCCCTCTTTATTGACATCCACGGAGGAATGTTATTGTTGATAACAAAAATAGGCCACACCGAGCAAACAGATCTCATCTCTCCAAATGGATTGACACCATCCGCTACCAATGAAAGCCTGAGATTACGAGGTTCTTCTTTGAAGTGTTGCCACTTTTCCTCTATGTGCATAAATGCCGAACCATCCGCAGGGATTCGAATAATGTCATCTCGACTTCTATTGCGTGCATGGTAATCCATAAATTGTGCCAAGCTAGTACACCTGAATAATTGTCTCATCCATGGAATAATGGGGATGTAACGAAGAACCTTGTGAGGCACCTTTTTTGTTATTCGATCTGTTGGATATCTACTCGTATGACATACAGGGCATTATGTTGCAAATTCATGTTCTTTATAATATATAATATGATCATTGGGACAAGCATGTATTGCTTGATACTCCATTCTAATATCTTTCATAATAGCAGATAATTCTCGATATGAGCGAGGTAGAATATTTGATGGTGGTAACAAAAACTTGCCTATCAATCTACAGCAAAAAATATAAGTTATTAATATAAACAATATTAGTGGTACATTATTCACCCTTTGTTAACTATAAAGACATATATGACATACCTTAACATACGTGACATTGTTATGTTGGATAAACCATTCATAACCTTCAAGTTCAACAACAACAATACAACAAAGAGAAGAGTTATTTGGGAGTCTTTGTATAGGGGCTCGTATGCCTTCTCAAGTAGAGGTACATCGAGGCTATCATCATCATCATGATCAGATCCGCTTGGACTAAATGTGTCATGGATCAATGTATTTATACCATCATCTTCAATTGTATTTTCTAGCGCATGATCATCATCTTCCATGGGATCATTATCTTCACCTTGGATATTCACACCCCCATGTTCCTCCATATCATGTACTTCCCTAGGGAGATCAACCTATATAAAATTGATTAACATAAATAAACCATGATCTTCAACTCATCATCAAGTGATTTCATATGTATATAAATTGTTAAAATGATATAATGAACAACTTACCAGTGGATGATAGTCATGCCCCCCTTTAATGTGACCATTCTCCCTACAATGTCTCTTAACTATTTTGATTAGCAGTCTTCTACGGTTTAAGCCCTTACAAATTTTGCAGGGACAATAACATTTTCCATCACCTTTTCTTTTCAAGTTAGACCACAATCTAGCGATTGTCTCCCTATTTTGTTCTTCACTTATATTATCTGACATGATCATTCTTCACAGGAAGCAAAAATTGGGCTATGAAAACTTCGGTCTACAACTTTCAGTGACTAAGCAAAATTGTCAAAAGTACACAAATCTTATTAGACCTAGTTAAATCCTTTAATATTTTAAAAGTCTAGTTAAAATATACATTAGATTAAAAAATATACAATTTTCATACCTGAGCGCGCGGCTACGACTAGTGCAATGGTCTTCTTGCTAAGCTCTAGAAGCTCTCTAGCAATCAAAACATATAAGCTACAAGGCCTAACAGCAATTTCAAAACATATAAGCTACAAGGCAAGACATATTACATGACATGGCAAAAGGATTAAAATATACATTAGATTAAAATATATACAATTTTCAAACCTGAGCGCGCGGCTATAACTCGTGCAATGGTCTTCTTGCTTAGCTCTAGAAGCTCTCCAGTAATCAAAACATATAAGCTATTAGAATTCATTAACTTTCTATAATTGGAAAACTCTATTTGATATTAGACCGTAAACTACTACTATTCTCTCCATAAGAACTAAGTACAAAATTCTTTCAAGTTCACATCCATGATTCCCTTTAGATTAAAATATACAACAAAAATAAGCTAAAAGTCTAGTTAAAATATACATTAGATTAAAAAATATACAATTTTCAAACCTGAGCGCGCGGCTATAACTCGTGCAATGGTCTTCTTGCTTAGCTTTAGAAGCTCTCCAGCAATCAAAACATATAAGCTACAAGGCCTAATAGCAATTTCAAAACAAGGGTCATCAAAAGAACCAAAAACAATGTGTGCAAACAATACCTTGTGAAGTGGTATAGACAATTAGAAGATGCTACTATGTGCTAGGGAACTTCTTAGAACTGTTGGTATATTCTTACAACTTGTTACACCTGGGATATTCTTCTCTGTAGATGCTACTGTGTGCCGTGGTCCAAATGGGCCCATAAATGTGGTTGAATAGCAATACATTCAAGTGGCAATTACACAAGGGACAGTCACTGTGAGATATCCTCATGTGTGACTGTCCTTGTCACAAATGAGGACATCTCACAATGACTGTCCCTTGTGTAATTGCCACTTGAATGAGGTCAGTCACTATAAAGACAACATGATAATGTACACATACAATGAGTGTACATTATCATGTTGTCTTTATAGTGGCTGCCCTCATGTTGTATATTCTTCTCTGTAGATGCTACTACGTGCTAGGGAACTTCTTAGAACTGTTGGTATATTCTTACAACTTGTTACACCTGGGATATTCTTCTCTGTAGATGTTACTATGTGTCATGGTCCAAATGGGCCCATAAATGTGGTTGAATAGCAATACATTCAAGTGGCAATTACACAAGGGATAGTCACTGTGAGATGTCCTCATGTGTGACTGTCCTTGTCACAAATGAGGACATCTCACAGTGACTGTCCCTTGTGTAATTGCCACTTGAATGAGGAAAAAGGAGGAAGTGATACAATAATAGGGGGGTGATCATTTTAAAATGTGTTGGACAACAAAAAATGCTATGCACGGGGTAAAACATGGGCTCAAACCTTAAGAAAACTAGAGACTAACAACAAAGAAAATGTACCTCATGATACTTATTGAGCTTAAAGCATAAATAACCTACTATGTACAAGAAGGAAGGATAAACTATTAATAGAAATGTTTAAGATGGATCCTATTTATCAATATCTCAAAAGGATTACCTTCCATGTTTTCCAACTCAAAAACATAATTTTCTTTGTAGCGAGAAATATAAAAAGGACCCTCCCATAAGGCATCAAACTTTGTATGTTGACTTGGATTGGCTGCTCTTTCATTGTACTTCAAAATCATATCATTTTTCTTAAGAGGGGGATTGCATACCTCTTGTCAAACCCACATTATACTATTCTTTGGTGATGTGTCAAGGCATTATAAGCATTCTCATAAGCTTCTTGTAGATTCAACAATTTTACTAATATGACATTCATCGCACCATCTTCCTCTACTTCAATTAATGTTAGAAGTTGTAGAGCTAGGATTTCCATTGATATAGGAAGAACAACTTCTATTCCATTGGCGAAATGGTGCCGGAGCACCTCACACAACCAATTTGGAGATGGAGATTATACAGACTTTCAGGACAAATCAGAGGGATGGAATACATAAACAGGGTCAACAGGTCAATTGGAGGATCTTAGCACCTTTAATGTTATTAAAATAATGCAATACTTCAATGAGTTTGTAATGATGTCCTTATTAGGACTAAAAGCTTGTTTACAATGGATTGAGATTGTCCAAAGTTGAATAATGTTCTAAGAATCTAGAATAGGCTAGTACGGAAGTTTAAGTCTTTTGGAAAGTTTAATAATCATAAGAGATCAAAGTTAGTGAGTTTAGTGGTCTTTGGATTAAAATAATTCAATTAATTATAAGTTGGAATTTTTGAATTTTCAAAATCCAACGGTTAGCTAACAATGGAGGGAGTTAGTATTTAGGATTTAGTTAGGCTCAAACTAAGCTCCAACCGATGAAAATTGGTTGGATTAGTTTTTGAGAAGTTATAAAGAATCTTATATATATCTCTGTTATGACAAAGAAGGGAGATATATACGGACTGCAACAGTAAGAAATATAAAACTCTTAGTTTTTGCAACTCCATTTATCTTGGAAGTCTTAGTTTGTTTGAACTAACACATACATGAGTTAGAAGGATTTCTTTCATCCATTCTAAACCGTTTTGAATGAGTTTACTTTGAATTTGCTGTTGCGCGGGTGTATGGACTGGTGAAGGAAACAGCGAGCAATAAACTTTAATTTCTGCAAGTTCCTTGATCTTTTAAGTCTCAAATCATTTGGTTTGATTATTCAATTATTCTTGTTATTGAATGAGTTTACTATTATATTGAGACTGTTGTCGCGCCAGTCACTGCTGAAACAGTCATTCTTTTGTCTAGACTTGTCATTGCAGTAGAGTTTTAGAGATAATGAAGATCATCCCATGAACATAGAAGGCCTAATATTCATGGGATGACAATAACTAAATTGTATTATGAAGTACTGACATTGCATATGCAAAGTTTTGTGGAAAACAGTGTGATCACAGGATAAACTGTGGGAAATTACCGTGAGTTGAATGCTAATGTATAGCAGTGAGTGATCTATCCAAGCAAGGGTGGATTGTTATAGTTTGGTTTTATACCTCCCAATTGCATTTGTTTAAAAATCGTTGGAGGTTTTTAAACAAATGCAATTGGGAGGTATAAAACCAAACTCAACCACTTTTGCCAGCATTCTTCAAGCATATGCCAAAATGGGATCTTTAGAACAGGGTAGGGAAATTCACCAAAAAGTAATTGAAGATGGGTTTTTGTCAAATATAGTGGTGGTGACTACCTTGATGGACATGTATATAAAATGTGGAAGCATACAAAAGGCACGCGATTTGTTTGCAGAAACAACTGAAGCAAGGCACGTGAAAGTCTCAGAATCTTGAATCCAAGTCAGTGAAAGCTTTGAAAACCAAATGCATCCTATTAAGTATTGTGGGGAAGCATTCTAAATAACCAAAGCTGCTAACAATAAATTCAACACAGATATGTCCTCATTTCTGGGTATTTTAGCTCTCTAACAGCTGAATACCAGATTAAATAATAATGACAAAAGAAAAATAAACCCAATGTACTCAGAAATTGTAGCTGTGATTTTGCGGAGGGAATCTCTCTCGGCACTGTTGAAAACACAAATGACAACCCGCTTGATTTCGCAGAGGGAATCTCTCTCGGTGCTGTTCAAAACACAAATGACAACCCGCTTTGTTCAAAACACAAATGATAACCCGCTTGATTTCGCGGAGGGAATCTCTCTCGGTGCTGTTGAAAACACAAATGACAACGTTCCTCTACATTATCATGTTGTCTTTACAGTGACTGTCCCTTGTGTAATTGCCACTTGAAGGAGGACAGTCACTGTAAAGACAACATGATAATGTACACTTACAGAATGAGGACAGTCACTCTAAAGACAACATGATAATGTACACTCACTGTAAGGACAGTCACAAATGAGGACATCTCACAGTGACTGTCCCTTGTGTAATTGCCACTTGAATGTATTGCTATTCAGCCACATTAATGCTTTTCTTCTTCAACAAATGAGCATAGTCACTCTAAAGACAACATGATAATGTACACTTACTGTGAGTGTACATTATCATGTTGTCTTTAGAGTGACTATCCTCATTTGTTTGAACTAACACATACATGAGTTAGAAGGATTTCTTTCATCCATTCTAAACCATTTTGAATGAGTTTACTTTGATTTTTCTGTAACATAGAAGGCCTAATATTCATGGGATGACAATAACTAACTTGTATTATGAAGTACTGACATTGCATAGGCAAAGTTTTGTGGAAAACAGTGTGATCACAAGATAAATTGTGGGAAATTACCTTGAGTTGAATGCTAATGTATAGCAGTGAGTGATCTATCCAAGTAAGGGTGGATTGTTATAATGTGGAACATTGTATAATGTTTGTGAGATGGTGAATCATCCACTAATTTGGATTTGAAGGGTGTAGAATCAGGTGATTGAGAATGCCCTAGTTAAGAAGGGTTTAGAGCCAAGAATTGTGGGTTTGGGTGTTGCAGAGCCCTAGAGGCTAATTCCCTTTGGAATTGTTTGTTTCAAAGTGTAAGAAGACACTGTCCAAGGATTAGGAAGTGTTAGGTGGAATTTATCATATACTTCCTTTGAAATTTGGGTCATTTTTATACATTAAAACTAGAGGTACAGTCATAGAATAGGGTAGGGAAATTCACCAAAAAGTAATTGAAGATGGGTTTTTGTCAAATATAGTGGTGGTGACTACCCTGATGGACATGTATATAAAATGTGGAAGCATACAAAAGGCACGTGATTTGTTTGCGGAAACAACTAAAGCAAGGCATGTGAAAGTCTCAGAATCTTGAATCCAAGTCAGTGAAAGCTTTGAAAACCAAATGCATCCTATTAAGTATTGTGGGGAAGCATTCTAAATAAGCAAAGCCGCTAACAATAAATTCAACACAGATATGTCCTCATTTCTGGGTATTTTAGCTCTCTAACAGCTGAATACCAGATTAAATAATAATGACAAAAGAAAAATAAACCCAACGTACTCAGAAATTGTAGCTGTGATTTTGCGGAGGGAATCTCTCTCAGCGTTGTTGAAAACACAAATGACAACCTGCTTGATTTCACGGAGGGAATCTCTCTCGGTGCTGTTCAAAACACAAATGACAACCCGCTTTGTTCAAAACACAAATGATAACCTGCTTGATTTCGCGGAGGGAATCTCTCTCGGCGCTGTTGAAAACACAAATGACAACGTTCCTTTTTTTTTTTGCACTTATATCCCGACAACGTCGCAATTGTGACGGTGTCGGGCTATATTTGAAAAAAAAAAGCCAAAACCGCTTAACATTTCCCTGTTGTCGCAAATTGCCGTCGCAATTTCACCCCAAATGTATTAGTGCATGCTTGATGGACTTTAGTAAAATTTCCAATTAAGACATAAAGATCGGGACTGATGGAGAGTCCAATTAGACCTAGTGCTTCATCATTCTTAACTTGCCAGGCATCTTTGGTGGTTTGAGCAGCAGAGGCGGCTGGTTCAGTAGTCGCATCTGTGACAACTTCAAGTAAATATTTAAAATGAAATAGAAAGGAAACATGTGTCTTCCATTGATGATAGTTAGAGCTATTAATTTTAATTTTCAGAATTAGAGTGGACATGATGATAAGATTACAACTATGAAATTTGAACAGATTGAGATAAAGAATTTAAATCTTTTTTATTAAATGCTTTAACAAGAGTGAGCTAGAATGATAAAACACACACACACACATAGATATATATATATATATATATATATATATATATATATATATATATATATATATATATATATATATATATATATATATATATATATATATATATATATATATATATATATATATATATATATATATATATAAGATTGAATTAGATAATAAATAGATATAAAGAACAATGTATAGCAGGTAACTTTGATTTGTTTACACAAAAAATTAGAAACAATTTTTTTTTAAAACTTAAATACTATGATAAAATTGATAAACTTTAAAACTAAGATTAGAAAGAATTGACGAAAGAATTTTATTATGAATATATAGATTTGAATAGCTAAAATAAACAACTAAATGATGAAAAATTTATTAAAATGATATAATATTTTGAATGAAAAAATAAAACAAAGTGATAGAATGATAACACTTAAATTGAACTCCAAAGCGAGATTTAATATGAAGGTTTATATATATATATATATATACATATATATACATATATATATATATACATATATATATATATATATAGATATGTATATATATATATCTATATATATATATATATGTATGTATATATATATATATCTATACATATATATATATATGTATGTATATATATATATATGTATGTATATATATATATCTATACATATATATATATATATATCTATACATATATATATATATATATACATATATATATATATATATATATATATCTATACATATATATATATATATATATATATATATATATATGTATGCATATATATATATCTATACATACATATATATATATATATATATATCTATACATATATATATATGTATATATATATATGTATGTATATATCTATATCTATATATATGTATATATATATGTATGTATATATATATCTATATATATGTCTATATATATGTATATATGTATCTATATGTATCTATATATATGTATATATGTATCTATATGTATCTATATATGTATCTATATATATGTATATATGTATCTATATGTATCTATATATATATATATATATATATATATATATATATATATATAAACTAACAATATTAATAAGAAACCAAAACAAATTAAATAATTCTAAACTTATTCTAAACTTAAGAATGACAGAGAAAATCTCAGACCAAACTAAATATGGAGGAATCTCAGAATCAATTTAGAATAAATGCCTACAATAAAAAAAGTGCCTGCAACCACAGAGAAATATTAGAATCAATTCAGAATAAATGCCTGCAAGAAAAAAAAAAGTGCCTGCAACCACAGAGAAATAATAATTATGTATTCTAAATAAAGAGCCTTGTACTAATTATGATTCTTGCAATAATGAAAAAAAATGTTAAAAGCAGAGAAACTTAATCTCAATGCCCAAGAATGAAAAGTCTGCAGGTGTCGTCAATGAGATTAATCTTTAGATGACTGCAAAAAAAATGTTACAATGCTATCTTGAGACAACAACCTTTGGCTGTCTCACTACAGCAGTCGATAGTCAGATCTATTAAAGTGAAGGATGAATGAAGATTTAAATTTTATATTTTACATACTATAGTTTACAACCAGAAATAAAAGAAAAACATTTTTATATTTTAAACAAACAAATTAATAGACAAACGTTTATGAATGAATACATGTTTGGAAGTTATAAAGTGAAAGAAACATTTATGAGGAAGCTTAAAAGTAGATTGGAAGATAAATAAACAAATTAATAAATGCCCAGATGTTTGGAAGGTATTCAACATCAAATATTTTATTGAATGCAGACTAAATTGTGGGACAATATATTTCAATGGCTCAACTATATTATATTGAAATAAAATCAATTTGTAATGTTCAAAATGATTATTATTATTATTATTTTAAAATATAGAAAATATTGAAACCAGATTCCTTCAATTTCAGTCTGCAATCCTAAGTTTGCAGGCTTAGATAGACTAGGTAAGTGTCCAAAATGATAGAACAATTTTGGAATAACGGATTACAACGATTCTTGTTATGCTTGAACTTCTGACTATTCTCGTGAGTCTCAATACACCAATTATTTCTTCCACAAATGGGCCTAGTAATGGAAGGCTCAATCATTTTACACTGCAATGATAAATCCCAATGTCGAGATGTGACATAAAGGTTTTAACACCCGATATATCAAATTCCCAAAGAAATGGAAAAGTTGTGAATCTCCACGCGGTTCTTAAAGCCAATCATAGTTAAAATGACTGTCATCTACAACGCCAAAAAAAACTCCCAAATGTCGTACTCATAAAATTGTAGCATTATGAGAAAATATTCGCACCAGTTACACTCAACAAAATTTTAAAAATTTAAGGGAAAACAATTTTAATATAGTAAAAAATGTTATGAAGTTAGAAACACCAGCAATTAAAAAAAATGTTTTTTTGGTAGCGATTTAAATTAAATATTGAAACGTTAGTCAGAAGTTTTAATAAAAAACTTTTAATGGAGAACATTGAAAAAATAAAACATTTTGGATTTAAAGAAATAGATTAAAATTTAAGTGAAAACACAGACAAATTAAATTCAGATTACAATGAAACCTGCAACTCTAATATAAACACTAAAAAAAACTGAAATCTGCAAGGGATGAAGATTAGTGATTGTAGGGAAAAAATGAAATAAAGAAGAGATTGGTTAGATTTATTAAAAAAACTTGAAAAGAAGATAAACAAACTTAGATATGGCGGCAAGCCATCCAGAAAAAAGTTCGATTTAAAAGAAATAAAGAAGTAAGATGTTTAGATTGTGAGAAAAAAATGAAGAAAAACTTGCAAAACAATGATTAGATAACAAAAAAATGCTTTTTCCTTTACAAATGAAATATTCTTAAGCTATCTCTGCATGCACACTCAAAAGCAAGGATTAAACAAGCTCTAATACCATGTTAGAAACATAACATAAAATGAAAAAGATAAGGAAAGAATCCAAGAGAGTATGTAAGGAAGAGATATACCAAATACTTGAGAGAGAGATAGAGAGATTTTCCTTCAAGAGATCAAAAAATAAGCTCACAAGAATGCTCCAAGAACCAAGGCAAGAACACAAGAATTTGAAAGGGGAAAAATAAGAAAAACCCCTTGTGAATTATGAATGAGGCTCAAAGCCAAAAGAAGAAGGAAGAATTGGAGCTCAAAGCTCATTACAATATGAGAGAAAGAAATGAGAGAGTAGAGAAGATTAATTGTGCAAGCGTGTGAGAGGTATCTCTTTAAGTAGATATCAGTGGAGGAGTTTGCATGTAACTCCCATCTTAGATGAATGCCACATTCATGTTGTGTGTGAGACAAATGTGAGATTCCTCTTAAGGAGGAATATCTATTTTCCTTAATAAAGGAATTACAAATATGACATGTCCTCCCACTTGGACTAGATGATAAATACAATAGGATACCTTGGTTTATCTTTTAAATACATATTTTACCAAGGAAAGATTAAATTCTAACAATTGGAATATTACAACCTATCTTTAAACTTCACAATTGCTTGTATCCCATAAGGTTGCTTTGTCCCTTGCTGGATTTTTTTTAGATGTGTACCTATTGTCTTTCGATTTGAATATTTGAAAGTGAGTCCTTTTCTATTGAAGAGATCAACCCAATAAAAAAAATCCAAAATGTGGTTCCCTAAAGCTCTCAAAAACATTTGTTGCAATCAACATCCTTTCAATATATGACCGATCTAACAAAGCACAAGAAATAAAAGTTACCAATTTCTCGTGTTTACCAAGAGAAGAAAGTTACTGAATGCAAACTCAAGGATCATCAACCTGTCCTAACTGCAATCAAGGAAGAAACCAAGTATCAAGACAAAATCAATAGAGTAACCTACAATGCCGAGATCATGCAATTTGGAGCATGTTTCTAAATAAACCATCATTTTTTTACCCTTGAGAGTAAAGAATAGTTGGCTTATTGCATGCCACATCTTTTTGAATCACATGGAACTATCTCAACATCCTTGCATCCTTGCATTATAGATCATCATTTTGGTGTATTTGCATCATCCTCTTAGGTAGTCTCATTTAAGTCAAAATCATCATCCTTAATCTAAAAATCCAAAATCAAAAAAATCAATCAAACCATCCAAGTATCTGCCTAGCTCCATATCTTTTTGAATTGCTAAAATCCTTATCCTAAATAAAAATTTATCCTATAGCTCCACCCTTTCAACTAATAATTTTCTAGGGTAGCTTATACTTGTCTTTGTAGGCCTCATCATCTTGATCGAAAGATTGACTTGCACTGACAAGGATCCTGTCTTCCGAAGATTATAATTCTATCTAAGGTTGAAAATCCTATCTATTTGTTCCTACTCTAGGAAGAAGAAATTCATTTCCATTTGGAACCAAGTAATCCTTAGCTCTTATGACATCCCCATCATCCTAATCCAATCACAATCCAAGCATCCTTCAATCAATCCAAGATCATCCTAAGTCTTGCATCTATCCTTAGGTATCCATAGGTGCATCCTATCCCCATCCTTAAATCTATTTAGGAACATCTTGCATTGATCCTCCACTGCATCCTCATTTATTCATCTGAGGACTTGTATTTCATGCCTAGCAAGACACAAGCTAGGAAGAGAAAGAATATGGACCCCAAACTTGCTACTAGTTTGTTTGATCCCACTGATCCTAACAATGAGATAGTAACATATGATCCACAATCACAAGTAAAAATTGACAATGTGTGGAAATATCCAACTGAAACACCCACCACAAATTCTGTGGAAGCATTCATGAGCCATCTAGGACATGCACAAATGGTTAGTGTAATCATAAACTAGAATTGTCATGCTATATTGGAAAATTATGCGCAAGAGGGTACTTCCATTCCACCACATATCCAACCCTTCAGTCCCACAAAACCCATACATATTTCTACTGAATCTCATTCTCCCATCATTGATCAAATTCACAATCCTAGCCAAAAAATATTCCAAGTACCCTCACCTATCCCCCATATCTTACAATCTAGTGCCACAAAACCCACGGTGCAAATAATGGCACAATCCACTCTATTTTCTGTCATTGGCACACCACCACCATTTGCAACATCTCAAGTCACCACTCAAGCACAAAGCTTCACACAAGTCCAACCTCCACCTCGCATGCAAACCACCACACAAGCATTACCTCCACCTTTCATGATCCAAGCCTCCTCATCAACACCATCCTTCCTGAGGGAAACACAACTGATTCCCTCCATCTAGCAAGCTTCCACATCAGAATCACCCTTCTAAGGGGCAACTCAGTTTTTCCCCTCCTTCATTCATGAAGCTTCCACACCAACATCACCCTTCCAAGGAGCAACACAAGTTCCTCCTCCCACTTCCTGACAAGCTTTCACCCAAACATTCGTTCCACCAATCACTTAGTAAGCTTCTACATATATTCCTCCTCAACCTTTTATCACCAAAACAAAAGCCCAAAAAGATGCTTTTACAATAGGGATGCCCTTTATGGGATCTCAAAACCCTCCATTCACATAAAAAAATCCCCCTATCACATCTACATTTCCAACTATATCCACCTCACAATCCACATCATAAATTGGTTCTCATTGGGGCCTCACCCAAGCACAAATGCATACCCTTGGGATACCAACCCAATCACACATATCTATTCCCATGAACCCACAAGAAACCTTCCCTTACAAAGCACAACAACCTCCACCACCGCCCCTTCTGGTTACATCTTTTCCCACATACACTAACTATCTATCCATGTTAGTCGCCTCTTCTAAAGTTGTGCCCCCGCCACAATAGAAAAATTTCACCCATCTTGCTAGCCATCTCGCACAACCACCTCCTACTACCAACTTCCAAGCAACCATTCCAATACTCAATAATTTAGGAATGGAACCCATGTACATTGGCCAAGCGCAAGCCCAATACTATCAACAAGCTACATCATTTCACCAAACTCCTCTGCAAAAATAGTATATCCCAATGCAACAACAAAAAAATCCCATCATCCCCCAACAACCGCAAGCAACACCATATCTTCTACCGCAATACACCCCCACACCTTAGCAACAATATCCTCACCAACAACCTTCACCCCAAAATCTTTTTTAGTCTACCTATCTTACTGGGCAATCCCCCTATCCTACTCTATAATATCCTCCACAAAACTACCCATATTCACTAGTACCATCAGATCCCTTCCCAATGGGAGTACCCACTCCAATACCAATCAATGTAGAATGGGAAGAAATGAAGAACGCTCTTAAGGATCTTAGAGCTAGAAAAGAAAGCAAGGCTTTCAAATTTGAAGAGGTTTGTCCCTATCCCTTTTCCAGATCTATCACAACAATCCTCTTTCCTAAACACTTTGAGACTCCCAAGTTTGACAAATATCGGGGGAAAGGAGATCCAGTTAGTTATGTCAAGGAATTTTACATGGCTTGCCAAGAAGTGGCCTATAGCGATAATTTCCTCATGCGTCTCTTCTCGAAGAGCTTAAGAAGGACTACTATCGAGTGGTTCTACAAGATACCTTATGGGACAATCACAACCTTTGAAGAACTCTCTAAGAAGTTTGTAGCCCAATATGTCCATAATTTTGAAATGAGCTATCCTTGTTAGACCTTTGCAATTCAAAATAGAAAGGAGCTAGGTGAAAGCCAATCTGATTACTTACAATGATGGGAAAACATCACCACAAGGTTATCATATCAACCACCTGAGAAACATCTCACCAAGATCTTCATCGATAACTTGCATCCTAAACTATCCCATTTCATGAGGATGAATTGCATCAAAACTTATCAGGACATCAAAGGCAAATGGATAGACATTGAAAGAGGCCTCTTAGATGAAGACACCATCCAACACTACAAAGATGATTCATATATCAAACCCATGTTATCTCTATTTGAGCATTAAGGATTTTCATTAGTATCAAAGATGATCAGTCAGTTACCTATGCTATCTAGTCGGTAAAAGGAAGTACTATAAGCTATACATGCTAGTCGGTTAACTACATAAGCCTTCACACTGAGTTATCTCAAGGCAGTACCAAGAATAAAAAGATATTAGTTCTAACCAATAGAGAAGTTTTATTGAGCATTAGTGTATACTAATACTGAGTGTCAGTAAACACTGAGAAGATTGGAAACCAAGCACCAGTGTAACTACCAAGCAGTATTGAGAGTGTTTATCGAGAAATCTAGGAAATGACATAGTAATCAGTTTTGGCACATCTATTTATGAAGATGGTTACAACAGAATCATAAAATGATTTACCAAGATTGAGGATCATTTATTATAGATGTAATCATTAATTGTGATGATGATCTCTATGTAATTACTAGATTTAGGTTATTTTTGTATACTGTAGATCTTAGGGTTTTTCCTAAGATATTGTAACCTAATTTTGTTAAGTGGCAAAAGCAGTGTGCTATATAATTATATTTCATGTCATTTTGACATATGTATGGTATGAACAAGCGAAGGAGATCTTGAAGCAAGAAGCCAACTTCAAGAGATCATTTATCAGACAAGGAAGAGAAGAATACAGAGACATTCAATTTAGATAGAATAAGACAAGGCTATCGAGTAGTACAGAGGCAAGAGTTTCACATATCAAGGTGATATTTACTCAATACTACATAGATCTATTTCAGACAAGGTTAAGTTGTTAATTGTAGATACATCCTATTATTCTCTAATCATTGTAATAGATTTAGCAAAAATCTCTTGATAGAGTAGACCTAACAGTCTTTATTGTAAATTATCTTAACCGAGTACACACTCAAGTAGTGTTGTTAATATCCTTTAACTAGGTAGATCTAGCTGATCTTTTGTTACTCCTAATAGGGTAAGATCACCATAAGTGATCACAACTTGTAGCTTTAACCAATAAACTTTATTATTTGCAGTAGTGAAGAATTTGTGGGTGTCATCCCCACCATAGTTTTTACCTTCTAACAAGGGTTTCTACGTAACCAAAATACTTGTGTTATGTGATTGATTTATTGTTTGATTTCATGCAATTTACACTTACAAGTTAATTGAATGAATAACACATACAATGGATTGAGTTGATAGATGAGTTTACTACTGTTTGCTGATTGAGTTTTTGGAGTTGAAATTTTTGAGGGCACTGATACACCCCTCCCCTCTCAGTACCCTATCTCTCCATTCCAACAATTGGTATCGGAGCACAGATCTCTTATTGGATGGTTTAACCACTGAAGAGTAAAGATCTAATCATGGAGAGATACATGTTGGACAAAAAAATAGAGAATCAAAAGATTCAAATGTAGATGTTCATTGAGAAATATAAACAAGCTAAGGATGCATTGAAGAAGTTACTGGTTCAGAGAAAGAACTTGGATATTTTGGAAAATGAGACTAGTTACCATGAAGAAGAGATTTATGACTTATTTGATAACATTGGATCTAGTTCAGGAAGGTCAGTTATAGTTAACTGATAAACCCCATGACAGTGAAGAAATCGAGTCAGATAAAGTGATAGATTCTACACCAGTTTCCCCTTCATCAACTCCAAAGAAGATGTAGTTAGAAGTGCAATCAAGGGAACGTACAAGGTCAACAATTGTAGCTTCACCACCATTGAAGAAAGGAGTTGTGAAGTTCACAAAACCAAAGGAAGCAACACCTACAAAGACATATGCTAAGAGAGGAACAAAAGCTACTGCAGAAGCACCAAGGAAAAGAAGAAAACTAATAAGAGGTAAGGAAGATTTAGAAGATGAGGAAAATGATAATAATCAATTCAAGGTTGTTAGCAATAAAGATAGAACAATTGATGAAGTTGCTAAGGATATAATTGAGGATGGTGAATTCACTGATCCTAAAATCAGTCAGTTTGAGCACATGTCAACCGAGGATCAAAACAAAATAGAAGAGGCAATCATCCAGATGATGATTCAATTCAAAAGAGTTCCTATTGAATTTTCCAAGCAATTACCTAAGGCATTAGAGGAAAGGATAACTCAGAAATGGTCCTATGACTTAGAGACCGAGAAGAAAATGAGGGAACAATCCCTAGTTTTGGAAATTCCTAATTTGTTTATTTTTGAAATTGAGGAGTACATGCCAACATATTCAAGGAGATTCAGAGTAAAAAGCTGGGCAATGCAGATACTAGATGAGAATCTCGCTGATATAGATGAGTCTAGTCAACTCATTTGGACCTCAATAGTTGAAGCCTGAGAGCAAGCAGAGAAGATGGCATTTGCCAAATTATCTAAGAAGAGACTGAAATCAAAAGGAAAAGGCATTCATATTGAAGATGCAGACTTGGAAATGAACCAAGAACAAGTAGATATATCAGATACCGAGGTACCTGATACCAGAGATACCACCAAGGACTTAGGTATTTCACAAGATGCAATAGATCAAGTTGAGATCCAAATTATAGATAACAAAGCATTAGATGTACTCATTAAGGACATCACAAATGGTGATCCTGATGACCGAGATGATGATGAGGATGTGAATGTTGCTGGAGGCAGAAAATAGGAAGAAGGTAAATTTACCAAGCCTGCAATCACATCATTACCTGGTGAACTTGCTATCTTGATGGAATCTGTTGAAATTGTAACCAAGGAACAACCCGAAGGCTCAAACCCTGAGCAACTGATGGACACATCAGGGGAACAAGGAGCTAGAACACTGACATAAACAAATAAGCCTGAATAAAAAGAGGCAAAAGAGATAGATTCAAAGGGCCAAGATGACCTGAAAGCAACCAGGGCTACCCCACTTGACACAACATCAGAGGCTCCATCTCAGTCAATTGACACATAGGTTACCGAGGAGTAGAAAAAGGAGGATACTATGTCAACTTGGCAAGACACACAAAATGTTGAGGTGAAAGAAATAGTACCGTTTGTGAAGAGCTCACCTCAAGAGCCAGAGAAGAAGATGAAGAAGAAGAAACAAGGAAAAGGGCTGGTCACACTAGATCAAATCATAGTTATAACTAATTTTTACCCAAGGACCCTAAGCCTTGAAGAACTAAGAAAATATGGGGACCTTTGTACAAGAAATGAAGCACAAGAAAAGATGAGGAGGGAGTGCAAGAGCAAGGAGATATTGGAAAATGTAAGAGACATATTATAACAAGTCATACTGGAGGTACAGATTAATGAGGACACACCTATAATGGACCAACTTGCTACCCTTGAAGAAGAAATCAATGCCCCTGACATTGAAGATGAGAAAAGAATTGAAGAAAGGGAAGAATCAAAGATTCAACATAAAATTGCAGAGAAAATCAGCTAGGAAGTGGCAATAAACAAGGTCAAATTATCTAAGGTAATAACAAAATACAATCTATTACTCAGTTAATTAGTGAGATATTAATTAAGCTTTTCACTGTGGAAACCTTCACTGCTGAGATTAGTGAAAAGATTAAAAAGCTAGATACCGAAATCCAAGCCAGTGCACAAGAAGCCTTAACCGAGCCCGATGCTTTTGCTAAGCATATACTGAAAGTTCAAGAACTTAGCCTGTTAAAAGAAGATCTGAGGAAGTAGGAAAAAAGGATAAGTTACCAGGTCACCGAGCTACAAATAGAGTTGCTTCCTTATTTGAATTTTTTTGAAAAAAACATTGTCAAAGCACAAACACTTGTTGCAAGACTAGAGATTTCTATGTTGGAAAATATATTTGACATGCATGCACAAGTCGGTCTTGAGCATATTTATCTAACTAACTTGAAAGTGGAATGGATAAACCTCTTGGATTCATTGAAGAAAACCCATCAGCACATTTTTGATAAACTATAAGCATCCACTTTTTGTATTTGGCATTAATATCAAAAAGGGGGAAAACTAATGTATATGCCAAATTATGTAAATAAATGATAAGTGTACTACATACTACTGGGACCATGCACCGAGGAGGAGAAATTTTTGAAATTTTGTTAAGTTATGGTATCTATGTATATATGGCGAAGTAAGAATAATTTTTGAGACATTAGGTCTATATACATTCAAGGTTTTGATACTAATTCCAAAGGGGGAGATTGTTATCTCTATTTGAGCATTAAGGATTGTCATTAGTATCAAAGATGATTAGTCGGTTACCTATGCTATCTATTCGGTAAAAGGAAGTACTATAAGCTATACATGCTAGTTAGTTAACTACATAAGCCTTCATATTGAGTTATCTCAAGGCAGTACCAAGAACAAAAATATATTAGTTATAACCAAGCACCAGAGTAGTTTTACCGAGCATCAGTGTCTACCAATACCAAGCGTCAGTAAATACTGATCAAATTGGACATCGAGCACCAGTGTAACTACCAAGTAGTATTGATAGTGTTTACCGAGCAATCTGGGAAATGGCATAGTAATCAGTTTTGGCACATCTATCTATGCAGATGGTTACAACAGAATCATGAAATGTTTTACCAAGATCAAGGATCATTTATTATAGATGTAATCATTAATTGTGATGATGTTCTCTATGTAATTGCTAGATCTACGTTATTTTTGTATACCATAGATCTTAGGGTTTTTCCTAAGATGTTGTAACCTAATTTTGTTAAGCAGAAAAAGCAGTATGCTATATAATTGTATTTCATGTCATTTTGACATATGTATGGTATGAAAAAGTGAAGGAGATCTTGAAGAAAGAAGCCAACTTCAAGACATCAGTTATCGGATAAGGAAGAGAAGAATACAGAGACATTCAGTTTAGACAGAATCAAACAAGGCTACCAAGTAGTACAAAGGCAATATTTTCACATATCAAGGTGATATTTACTCAATACTACATAGATCTATTTCAGACAAGGTTAAGTTTTCAATTACAGATACATCCTATTATTCTCTAATCATTGTACTAGATTTAGCAAAAATATCTTGACAGAGTAGACCTAATAGTATTTATTGTAAATTCTCTTAATCAAGTACACACTCAAGTAGTGTTGTTAAAATCCTTTAACTAGGTAGATCTAGGCAATCTTTTATTACTCCTAATAGGGTAAGATCACCAGAAGTGATCATAACTTGTAGCCTTAACTGACAAAATTTATTATCTATAGTAGTGAATAATTTGTGGGTGTCATCCCCATCGTAGTTTTTACCTTCTAACAAGGGTTTTTGCATAACCAAAATACTTGTGTTATGTAATTGATTTATTGTTTGATTTCATGCAATTTACACTTACAAGTTAATTGAATGAATAATTCATACAATGGATTTAGTTGATAGATGAGTTTACTACTATTTGGTGATTGATTTTTTGGAGCTAACATTTTTGAGGGCACTGATTCACCCCTCCCCTCTCAATACCCTATCTCTCCATTCCAATGACAAGCCTTGATATTGGAACAGAACAAGAACATTGTCACAGACAAAGCCATAGACACTAAGAATGTCCAAATTTTTGTGGCTGGTCCTACACCTACTCCTACATATCAAAAAAAATAACTACCAATCAATCAATGACCCATGCAACACTATCAACATCATGCAAACTAAGCAAATCAGGCTAATGCCATATCTATTACCCCAACATAGAACATGCCTCGAGTTTAGAATAATCAAAATGTACCTTCACCCCTCTTGGTCAACCACTGGACATAATCTTCCATCAAATGGCCAAAGCTAATCTGATTACCTACCCTCTGACTCAACCATTCGATGATGCAACTCCCAAGCCAACATGGTACAAAGAAAATGAATATTGTGACTATCACCATGTTAAAGGACACACTACTCTCAAGTGTATAAAGCTAAAGCATTATGTCTAGGACCTTATAAAAAAAAAAGGAAATCAAATCTGAAACACCTAACCAAACATCGCCTAATGCTAACCTACAGATCTACCAAAATGTGTTTCCTGAACACAACACAGGAAAGAACACAACCAATGCCAACCCGCCACCCCAAAACCTAGGCAAAGGCAAGCAAGGTGATCATGCTGATAAAAAAGACTATACTAATGCTTATATCAAATATGACAAGTTTTTCAGATGTATATCCCAAATTGAGCCAACATTCAATGTCATCCATGTCAAAGGTGTCGATGGTCAATGTGCAATAACCACATGTAGAGGTAGGATATTAGTTGCTAGTGCTAATATAATGCATACAACCATCCCCAATGTGTAATATAACCTCCTGGAACACCTTGGGAATACACCTACCCAAATCTCCATCCTTAATCTCCTTCGCACTTCACCCCTTCATTAGGATATCCTTAATAATGCCCTCCAAGAGGCATGTGTCCCTGAAGAAATCAACACCATCCAATTCAAAAACCTCATGGGACACTTATCCACATCCTCCACACTCTCCTTAAAACCCTTAGATATGCCATCCATTAAGCTTGGACACAACCTTCCACTTCACATTACCGTGATGGTCAATGACTTTGCTATCAAGTGGGTCATGATAGATAATGGTTTAGCCCTAAACTTGTGTACACTAAAGTTCATACAACAGGTAGGTTTTATAGAGGCTAAAATTTCTCATGAGGTCATCACCATAAAGTCCTATGATAGCTTGGAGCGTACCTCAGAAGGTATGATTTTTCTACCCATCAAGATAGGTCCAACAATTCAAGAGACCGTGTGCCATATTGTTGATCTTAATGTTCCGTACAACATTCTCCTTGGCCTCCCTTGGATCCATTCCATCAAAGATGTCCCCTCCACCTATCATCAATGCATCAAATTTCTACACCAAGGCATTAAAATTACCATCCCTTTAGATCCCCAAACCTTTGCATACTATCATGCATTGGAAGCATCATTCCCCCATTACACCCATTGTCCTGGAATCAACATTGGCACTTTCATTGCCAAGTCGTCCTGATCCCATAGTGATCCAAAAACAATTCTAGCCTCCACTCTCTCTTCCATCAAGATCAACAACCAGGGTTGTGGTGAGTAGAACCTAAATGATACATTTGTGGTAGGGGCCCTTCCACTTGATCCACATACACAAGGGCGCCCAAGCCACCAAAGAAAGCCTACTCTAGTATATCCTAAAATCAAGCAGTTGGGCCATTAACATTTATCTCCCACATAATTTTGAACGATCAAGAGTTGGATCCTGATATTAAAAGATGGTTGTACAAGGACCCCCCACTTCCTGACACTAAGCTCCTTGAGTACTTCAAGGACAAATACCCTATATCCCAAAAATGGGCCCTTGAGCAATGGAACTATCAAGGTGGAGGCCTTGGACCCACAAAGAATAGAACAAAGGACCCCATGGAAGCATCACAAAATCCACCCCATCAAGGCCTCGATTTTAGTACCCCTCACTTGCATATACGAGGACCCAATGCCATGAATGAGGGCACCAATTTTCCTAACATAACCCTCTTGAATATCCAAGATGAACTCGTAGAAGTCAAAGAAATTCTAAAAGAGGAAGGAAAGAGAGCCTACGTTGATATTTTTGATGACAAAACCTTCCTGGGAAATTCTATCTTCTATACTATGTTTCTCCTCTATCAAATTAGTTCTCATTGATCCTCTTAGTATACACAATTGAATACCTTTAAACAACATACCTCCTTGAATGAAATATTCTTCCCATTTAGTACTCGGTTGATCTTGAATGGGTGCTCTGCACTTTCTCCACGGTTCAAAAAAATCAGGATCAAATTCATAAGAATCTCTCATGTCATCAAAACCAAGAACTTCAATTTTCATCTCGGTCATCAAAGATCTTCTTCTACTCAATGCATCAGCAACTTGGTTAGTGATTCCACTCTTATGTTTTATCACAAATGTATATCTTTGTAAATACTCAACCCATTTCATATGTCTTTGATTCAACTTATTCTGACTACCCAAATATTGTAAACTTTTATGATTCGTATACAACACAAATTCACTCGGTATCAAATAATGTCTCCATTTCTTCAGGGCTTTAACAATAGCATAGAATTCTTGATCATACATAGAATATTTTCTTTTTGCATCATTCAACTTTTCATTAAAGAAAGCAACAAGTTTACCTTCTTGACTTAACAAAGCTCCTATTGCACTACCACTTGCATCACATTCTACGTGAAATACCTTATTGAAATTAGGCAATGCTAACATAGGCAATTCAACCACCTTTTGATTCAGAGTCTCAAAACTTTTATCAGCTCCATGTGTCCACTTGAATTCTCTTTTATCTCCTCCCATAGTCTTAGTCATAGCATTACAAATTGAACTAAAATTCCTAATGAACTTTTGGTAAAAACTTGCCAAACCATGAAATGATCTTACATCACTAGCATTCTTAGGTGTAGGCCAATTCAAAATAGCTTCAACCTTTTCAGGATCCATTTTTAAACTATCAGCTGAAATCATATATCCTAAATACACAATCTCCTCTTGCATGAAAGAACACATTTTCAGATTTATCATCAACTTTTCTTGTTTCAACCTCTGCAATACTTATTTAACATGCAACAAATGTTCTTCTCTGGTCTTACTAAATATAAAAATATTATCAAGGTACACAATCACCAATTTACCTAAGTATTTCTTCAAAACTTCATTCATCAACCTCATAAAAGTACTCGGTGCATTAGTTAAACCAAAAGGCATAACCAACCACTCATACAAACCTTCTTTTGTCTTAAAAGAAGTTTTCCACTCATCAACTTCTCTAATTCTAATATGATGATACCCACTTTTCAAATCAATTTTGGTAAAATACTTTGCTCCAGTCAAACTGTCCATTATATCATCCATTCTTGATATAGGAAACCTATATTTCACTATTATCTTGTTGATTTCTTTGGAATCTGTACACATTCACCATTCTCCATTATTCTTCGGTGCCAATACAATAGGTACTACACAAGGACTCAAAGTTTCTTGTATCAAACCTTTCTCCAAAAATTCTTGAATATGTCGGTTCAATTCCTGATTCTCGGTAGGTGTCAACCAATGTGGTGCCTTATTTAGTAAACTAGCTCCAAGGATTAGATCCATGCAATGATCAATGCTTCTCTTCAATGGAAAACCATCAGGTACATTATCATAAATGATCTCACTATACTTGATGAGTAACTTATCAATCTACTTAGGTAAGTTATCTTCTATTTTCTTACTCGATTTTTTAGGAATCACAACAAAACATACACCATTCTTCTTTAAATCCTTAAAAAAATTTCTTCCTTCCATCAAGAAAAATTTCACAAATGTACAAACATTACTAATAGGTTCTTCAATCAAAGATAACAAGATTTGTCTTCTTCCATTAGCCCAAATAGTGTATTTATGCAATCTCCCATCATCTATAGCATGTCTATCATATTGCCAAGGTCTACCCAAGAAAATATGACAACAATCCATAGGCATGATATCACATAACACCTTATCATAGTACTTCCAATTTTCAAATTTAAGTAAAATTGTTCACTTACCAAAAGTGTATGCGTATCCTTGATCCATGAAATTTAATAGGGCTTCGGGTTTTCCAACCTTTTCAACTACAAATTTATAACCATTTCCTTAGATGCCAAGTTCTCCAAGATTCCACTGTCAATGATTACCTTCCACACTTCATCAAAAACTCTACATCTGGTCTTGAACAAACTTTTCCTTACCGAATCTTCCTTATTACTTTCACTCCAAAGTGCTCTTCTTACCATCAAGTCCTTTTCCTTCTCAGGTTCATTCGGTGACTCTTCTTGCACCAAAGCATTTCTATTGCTACCAACCTTTTTACTTGCATGTGTACATTCAAATGATCTATGTCCTTCTTCTCCACAATTGTAACAAGTTCCTCAGAAACCACCTCTATTATAACCACCTCGGTAGTTATTGCTTCTTCCTCTAGATGAACTTTCACCATTCCACTCGGTCTTGCCTTTATCCAGATTCGGCTTTTCTTGTTCAAATATACTATTTTCATGATAAGATCTACCTCTTCCTCTAGGGAATCTACCACCTCTACCTCTTTGTCTTTGCTCATGTCTCTTGTTCAATTTATCCTCATCTTTCAATGCAAATTGATAAGCTTCTTCTTTCTACCTCAAACTTTGCATTCACATAACTAGGTTAATCTAATAATCACAAGGTAAAAACTTTCCTTTCAATTTATTCACCATCTTATTCCATACCTTAATTTTGTCTTTGCCTTTCCTCTTTCTATCCGATTGTAGATGTTCCCACCACAAGGATGCATGAATTTTCAACTTTGTGCTTGCAATATTCACCTTCTTTTCATTAGGGACATTTTCATATTCAAAGTATTTTTCCATCTTGGTGATCCAGTCCACCAATTCATCAGAATCCAATTTTCCACTATACTTAGGAGGATTAAAGTGTGGTGTAGACTTCAGATTTTTCAAAGCTTGCAAAAATCTTTCCTCACCTTGATCCATTGCCGGTGCAGGTTCTACATCAACTTGTTCTTCCTCAATTTCATCATCACTAACATCTTCAAGATGTCTTCCTCTTCGCTAGGCTATTTCAGAAGCTTCTAATCTAGCAGCAAGTTGTCTCAACATGTCTTCCAATCATGGATCTGCATCTTGCCTCCCATGAACCATCTTGAAACCCTCTATAACTACAGTCCAGATTGCAATCTTCTACCCCACAACAAATCAACTAGGGTTTGACAAGAAGGAACCCTCAAACCTAGATTCCAAAACCTAGATCTAGATCTCACCTTGCTCTGATATCACCTAACATAAGGGAGGACATGGAGAGGGGCCAAAGGCATGCCCTAACTAGATCCACCTTGCAGAGATCACACACAGAAGAAATAAATACACAAGTGAGAGAGAGAATGCAGGTAAACTTCATATATTTTCATCAATTAGATTCATACATGCCGAGTTATAAGGCCTTCCTAGTTTAGGCCAGATATTACAATTCAAGTACATAAGTCCTCCAACATGTGAGGATATTTAACTATCTTCAATCTTCCAATTTCTATCTCCTATCCAAAACTTCCTCCTAAAATACAACCAAAGATCACAATATATACAAGAGGCTATTGAGCAAGTCGGCCTTCAGATCCATAATAAGTGGAAGGAACAACTAGATCTAGGTCCACACACTTCCCAATGATAGATACCAGCATTAAATCTATGACCATAATTAATTGCAAGAACCGACCTCAACAGAAAACTAAAACAAACACTTTGGTAAGAAAGGATAATTGAGTGTGAGACAAGCATCACCAAGTGCCAGGGAAATAACCGAGCACTAGAGAGATAACTGATCAACTTAGTTGACAAAGGAAACTGAGAAACTACCAAACCAACTCGGTTAAAGAAGGAACTGAGCAACATAGGAAAACACAAACATGTTTTTGGTGACATGGGATTGCCAAGGACCTGATATAATCCTGCATCACCTCTCTAAGGCACTAGAATATGAGGACTTGCCTCTTCCCCCCATCTAGGACTATAGGCCATTGCAATCATCCATCATCATTGAAGAAACAAATCCAATCAATTTGGGAATAGAAGCATGCCCGAGGATTACATATATTGCAACATCCCTGACCGAAGCTAAAGAACCAACTTTCATAGCACTTCTCCAAGAATCTACAATCAATTTTGCATGGTCATATGCACACATGCCAAGGCTTGATCCTAATCTTTTCATCCATCATCTTGTAGTGGATCCCAATGCAAAACTAGTTAAGCAAAAGCTTTGAAAAATGCATCCAAAGCTAGCCTTACTAGTAAAGGTAGAACTAGAGAAGCTCCTACAAGCGAAAATCATTAGAGCTAAAGACAATTTAGAGTGGATCTCAAACATTGTGCCTATCACTAAGCCTTCAAGAGAGATCATAATCTGCACAGATTCAGAGACTTGAAAAAAACATGTCCCAAGGATGATTTCCCTTTACCAACCATTGACATGATAGTTGATCTCACATCAGGCCATGAGATGTTGTCACTTATGGATGGCTTCTCAGGGTACAATCAAATCTAGATAGCAGAGGAATACCAACACAAAAAAACATTCACCACACCATGGGGCACCTTCTGCTACAATATGATGCCATTTGGGCTAAAGAATGCAAGGGCTGCCTATCAGTGAGCAATGACAACCATCTTCCATGATATGATACATAAGATCCTTGAAGACTATTTGGATGATATCATTGCAAAATCCAAGATATGGTTGGAACACGTTGACATCCTCGAGCATGTGTTTGATCACCTCCATCATTATGGATAAAACTAAATCCAAAGAAGTGTGTCTTTGGTGTAACATCTTGCAAGTTGTTAGGATTCATTGTGTCACAGGATGGCATAGATATTGATCCTAAAAAGGTTAAAGCCATCATGAAAATGCCTCCTCCTAGAACACTCAAATAGCTCAGAAGTCTATATGGTAAACTTCAATTAGTGCATCATTTCATATCACAGCTGGTAGATGTGTGTGTGAATTTTGTACCTGTCTGTAGACATAACACTTTAGTAAAACATTAGAGGTTAGCTAAAATCAAAATCATGCAGTGAAATGGAAACTAATCTAACTAGGTGATTTACTACCTTCTAGTAGATGCGAGTATGTATTCTCAGATTATACCGAGATTAGTGACCTTGACGACACCTAAATGAAGGATTTGAATGCAGATTCTAGATTTGAATTAGATGCAAATTAATCTATATTTTTGGTTTTTCTGTGCAATAAGATGACATAAACTAATATGAATCTATTCTAGATGAAAAAATGATATGCAATGCAATTAATCTAACAATGATATGCTAAATGATATGAAACTAAAACAAGATTGACCTCACAAAAATTGTTGATTTGCAAAGAAGCTTCAATTCTTCAGATACCAATTCGCCAGCATAAGTTTGCAAATTCTAAGAGATGATTATGAAGAGCAAAGCCTTGATTTTATAGAAACCCTGGGCTTTGGGGATGCATGAAAAAAGCCATAAATCACTTAGATAAACTTAGGGTGATTTTTGAGTTATCAAAGAATAAAAGATAATTAATTCACAAAATCATGCAAAAACAACTTTTTAACTCAATTAGAGTTGAGTTTATTTTTAAAACAACTTGAATTGATTTTCTGATTTCAAGTTTAACTGCTTTTTGAATGTGCATAATATTTATGAATTAAATAAATAAATAAAGTGATTTATTTTCAACTTAACTGATTTTAAAAATAAAAATAATTGATTTATGGGTTAATCAATTATTAAATCAAACTTTTATTCAAAACTATATTATTAAATTTGACAATTGACATTAATTAATTAAATAAGAATTTAATCAATTAGTCATAAGATATTTGATTTATTGTCAAAATTTAAATAATACAATTTAGGAATAAATATAATTAAATCTAATTAAATAATTAAGTGGCAGTATTAAATCTAATTAATTAAATATTTAGAATATTCAATTAATCAAACTTTAGGATAAATAGGATTTATCGCCAAATAATCATTAAATTAAAGATAATTAGGATAAATAGGAATAAGGAATATTCCTCGATGTAGAATTTATGATAATCAATTTGGATTCGATAATGTGCCAATGTGCCTTAGGTTAGGTCTTCGATGTCAATATCATTTGATGTGCCGATGTAGGAGGTTAATGAACCTATAGCCCATTTTTGGGGTATTACATTTTGCCCCTCTAAATTGCTGTGCGAAGCACAGTGGTTCAAAGACAGTCTGTGTATGATGTTTAAACTGATGTTTGAAATTGAAATTGATATGAAACATAAACTGGTTGAAGGATTCGAAGATATTAGGTCTTGAATGACCAAAGATAGTGTTAACTATAATAGCAATGAACTGATGATTGCGAAAAAGTGTCAAAATGCCTGATTCTGAACCTTATGATTGCGAAGAAGTGAGTGACCGATTCCAGACCTGATTGTTGATAAGAATCACATTGGTATCACATCTGAACCCTTCAGTTATGAAGAACCAAGGAAATAAAACTAATGAACCGATGGTTACAAAAAACTGATACAGTTTACAAGATTAAGAGAATACCAAATTGGTATGGATCTCGATGAATCTGATATGCCCCAAGCGATGATTGATTTTCCCTGAGCAATGAGGTCTTTTTAATGAATCAACAACTAGACATGGTTGTTGTCTTGATTATTGAGGAAAGATATGATTTCAGATTTAGATTACAGACTTTGAATGATGTGCAATGCCATGCTCCCTTCGGGATTAAAATTAAAATCTGACAAGAAAAGTCAGCGTTTATAGTTTAGAAGCATTTTAATTGATTTGAGAAGTGGTTATACATGTCTGGGAACATGTTAGGTCCTGGAGACCAGGTTTGACTAGGTGTGACCATGAGTTGACCATGGTTGACCAAGTTGAAATTTTGATAGTTTGACATAAGATAATCAGTTAAGTTGAATTATGGATTTCTTTGATGATTGAAGGTTGATTATGCAAGTAGTGAATAATATAAATGATCTCAAATTTTGATTTTGATCCCGAAAAAGGATTCTACTTACTATTTCATTGGAGGAACCTTCATGTGAGATTCAACTCTTATGATATGTTTTTAGCATTTTTGAAGAATCGTTTAAGCATTTAAGTTTAATTCAATAATTTGTGAGATCATGCAAACATGCAAAAATGCAGAGAGACATGCAATATGAAATGCAACCTAAGACCTAGGACCTAGTCACTGATCATGTGTCATTCATTCTCATCATTGAATTTTTAGGTAACCGGATAAATCAATACAATGCCCACTAGCTATGAAACCATAGACATATGAATATTGATTTGCATGCATAGGAATCAATAAAACACCCATTGATTAGGAAACCATGGATATATGAATATTGATTTTGTTTTCAGAATGTCAGATTAGATATAAGCACCAAGGCATAAATGCCAGGATGACCTGAATATCATGTCCATTTTGATATAGCAATTTGTATAAGCATCAAAACATAAATGTCATGATGTCCCGAATATGCCTTGCAAACAAACATATCAAACAGTCAAGAGATCATTCTAAAGCCAATATGAATTACCCATAGTGACCCTTTATCGTTCACATCCTTAGGTAAGATCTCATTTCACAATAGGAGAAAGAACTCACTAAAAAAAAAGACAATAGTTAGATCAAACTTGCTTGAATTTTTTGGGTATCAATGGTTGAGGTACGCATGGCCATCCAATTTGAGATAGAGGCTCTTACAGTCAGACACCATTTCAATCCATAATTTCCAAAGTTGTTAGATTTTCACATACAAGAAGAAAACAAAGAAAAGATTATGCCCCCAGTCATCACTCTCTAAATCCTATAAAGGACATCATCGAAGAGCTCGAAAGGACACAATATGCAAAAATCTCAATGTGAATGGGTAAGCATACCAGGAAATAAAAGCATGTGAAGCACAAATTGTTTTCATTTTGTGTTGATGTTTGATTGCGTTGTTATAGATGCAAAATCCTTTCTGGAGAGGAGACTAACTGACTGACTTGGATGAAACTTCAAAGGACTCTGACTGGATATGATACGTCTAAAGTATACTAGAGACCATAGGATATGACATTGATTGCCCCCAAGTGTTAAGCATTGATAGGATACAGACGCTTGAGCTAATTGGTGTACAAACTGACTTATTGAAAACATGAATGCAAAAACAAACCGGGAGATATGTACAAACTAAAGCAAGACTAAAAGCTGGGACAGACCAAGATTACGCTGATAGATGGAGCATTTTGAACAAGTGGCACCTATTTTCCAGGTTTTCACCATCTTGGTAGAGATTCTATTTTTGCTACCAAGGCGCCTGTTTCCAGGTTTTCACCAAGGCACTTTTTCTTTTTCTCATTTTTTTGTATTTTTCATTTTTTTGTATTTTTTTTTTTGTACTTTTTGATATTTTTTACTTTTTTTTGTGAATCATCAAGGTGCCTATTGCTAGGTTTTCACCAAGATGTTCATTTTTTCAGGACTTTTTCCAATTTTAAAGATTTTTTCAAGACATTTTACCATACACTGAATGCCTTAGGCGTAGAATTTCTTCAGATGGAGAACATTGATTAGTTCTCAGAGCTATTCTCCTTTAGTCATTGAGAGTTGATAGGCACTAGAGACAAAAGTAGCAGTGATAACAAAGGGACCCAGCTAGTTGGGTTCAAACTTCCCCTTGCGTTCTCTATGTGATTGATTTTTATGATTCTCGCTCAAGACTAGATCACCAACCTAAAATTCTCTATGTTTGACTTTCTTGTTGTAACCTATAGACATTCTCTTTTGATATACTCTAAGATGATCATATGCTGCTTTTCTGCACTCATCTAGTAGTTCAAGTTCTTGCAACCTAGACACTCTATAGTCATCATCAGTTACTAGACCATGCATTCTGATTTTTAGTGATGGGATTTCAACCTCAATAGGCAGTATCACTTCAAACCCATAAACTAAAGTGAAAGGTGTAGCCCTAGTAGGTGTTCTGATACTTGTTTTGTAGGCCTAGAGAGTTGGATTGATCATGAGATGCTAGTCTCTTCCTATCTTATTAACTGTACGGTGCAAGATTTTCAATAGATTCTTGTTAGAAGCCTCTGCTTGTCCATTCCCTTGAGGATAGTAGATAGAAGACCAATGTTGTGTAATCTTAAATTTGGCACATAGATCATCCAAGTATTTTTTCTTAAATTGTCCACCATTATCTATGATTATAGAATGTGGGATCCCATATCTGCATATGATATAGTTCAATATGAACATAGATATTTGTTTTCCAGTTGCTTGTGTCAAAGGTACTACTTCTACCCATTTTTAAAAATAATCTGTAGCTATGATTATATGGGTATGTCCATTAGAAGAATGAGGATGTATAGATCCTATAAGATCAAATGCCCATTGGTGAAAAGGCCATTATGTAGTAAAGGGAATTAGATCTCTCCCTGAAGCATGAATTAGGTTGCCATGTACTTGACACTTTTGACAATTCTTAGCAAATTTGATAGCCTCTTTCTCTATTTTAGGCCAATAGTACCCAACCCTAATAATTTTTTGAGCTAGTGTTAAACCATTTGAGTGTGACCCACAAATAACTTCATGGACTTCCTCTAATGCATGTTGAGACTCTTCCCATTCTAAACATCTAAGTAGCGTACCATCTAGACCTCGTTTATAAAAATCATGACCAATGATGACATATCAGGAGGCATTATGGATAAGGTATCTCTTTTCATGATGATTAAAGGAATTGGGAATGATTTGGTCTTTGAGATAGGAGAATAGGTTTTTATATCTGGATGAATCATGACCAAAAATAGTGTAGATCATGTGGGTTTCAGGTGAATCATATGCAGGATAAGATAGTGCTTCCACCAAGAACTCATAGCGTAGCTCATGTTCAAGTTGTTGTAATAAAGTAGATAGTGTTGCCATTGCATCGACATCCTTATTCTCTATTCTAGGTATTTGCTCAAATGTGATAGATATGAAATACTTCTTTAAATAATCTACCATTCTTTTATAAGGAATGAGCTTTTCATCTTTAGTTTGGTACACATTATTGACCTAATGGATAACAAGTTGAGAGTCTCCATGAATGTGTAGCTCTGTCACTCTCCACTCAATTGCTATTTTTATGCCATTAAGAAGGGCTTCATATTCTACAATATTGTTTGTGCAAGGGAACTTTAATCTGAATGCTTTTGGTATTGAGTATCCTTGAGGAGTTATGAACAATATGCCTGCTCTTGATCCATTCTATGTATAGGAGCCATCAAAGAATAATTTCCATTCTCTAGAAGAAAGAGTCATGATAGAGGAATCTAGAAATTCCATTTGCATTGGTGTATCATCAATCATTAGTGTTGGCAATTTGGCTAATGTGGATGCATAGATGTTGTCATTATGGCAACATATGATCTCTATTGAGAGTGTAGAATTTGGAATGCAAGTATGGCAAGTTGAAGGAAGAAATTGTCTAAGTATGGATACAGTGATCCTGACAGAGCACCCGATGAAGATTTAGTTGGCGATGTCCACTGGAGCAATATTTTTGTTTGTGCAGTTAACTAAAGCTTCTACAGAGTATGAGGATACCCCATCTTAGTGTGCATAAAGTTTGGAGTAGTATGAACAAAGTTATTCGAAGTTTACCGAAGATAGTTTTTGCAGACAGAACAGTTTTGGAGATAGTATTAGCGAAAGAGTTAAGGGATTATTTTTTTGCTTGTCAAAATAATGACTTAACATTATGAAGGGACGAAATCCTAGATGTTTACTCTTGGATAAATATTTTGAAAGCCGACCATGTAAAGTTATTAGCTCTAATAACTCATATATTAGGAATACTTGAAATGTAATGAAAAAAATATATGTGATATGTAAAAAGAAAGAAAAGATAACTTGTGATAGTTGTATATTGTGATAGTAGTAAAGGCTATTGATGCAAAGTTGTAAGCAGTACCATATTACAGTCAGAAACAATTTGTATTACCTGTTTGGGCAGTGAGCTCAGCTAGTGATTAGGTTTTGTAATCTAACTCCTAATAGGGTTAAGGCTTCTAACAAGGCCTAAAGTCCTTTAACCAGGACAGATCTACTATATATTGTAAATTGACTCCTAACAGGGTCCAATATCCCTAACAGGATACTTTTGATTAGTGATCTTTGTGGGTACCATCCCCACCGGGGTTTTCCCTTGGCCAGGGTTTCCTTGAGAACATATCATGTGTTATGAGTTCTTTCTATTTACTGCTATGTTTATTAATCAGCTTGATAATCTTTGTATGCACTAAAGTAATCTGCTATATCCATAAATGGGCAAAAGAAAAAGTTTTTGAAATACTGATTCACCCCCCCTCTCAGTATTTCCTATTTCTAACAATTAGTGCATCTTCTAATTGATCAGCAATAACTTATCCTTTTATAGCTTTTCTTTCCACATATTCAATGTCAAATTCACTTAAGAGCATGACCCACTTGGCTAATCTACCTATGAGGGCAGCTTTGCTTAATATGTACTTTAGTCGATCAATTTTAGCTATCAAATGTGTGGTATGAGCTAACATGTAGTGTCTTAGTTTTTGTGATGCAAAGATCACAACTAGACAAGCCTTATCAATCATTGAATAGTTCTTTTTGTATGCAACCGATGTTCTACTGATATAGTATATACCTCTTTCTTTTTTATTCTCATCATGCTGTGCTAGCAATGCCCCCAATGATGTATCTGTTGTGGAGAAATATAAGATCAATGGCTTCCCTTGAATAGGAGGCATCGAGATAGGAGGATTTGATAGATATTGTTTGATATGATCAAATTTCTTCGCACATTCTTCATTCCATGCAAAGGTCACACCTTTATGTAATGTTTTTGTAAAAGGTTGTGATATGTCCGCAAGCTGTGATATAAATATCCTAATAGATTGAACTCTTCCTTGCAATGTCCTCATTTGACTGATGTTCTTGGGAGGTTGCATCTCCATTATAGCCTTTACTTTAGTTGGATCAACTTCAATGCCCTTCTTTGAAACTATGTACCCTAAGAGCTTTCCAGAAGTGACACCAAAAGCACACTTCTTAGGATTTAGTCTGAGACTAAATTTTTCAATTCTATCTAGTATCTTGCTTAAGTCATTTAGATGTTTAGCTCTGATCATAGATTTTTCTAATGTGTCATCAACATAATCCTCCATAGTCCTATGCATCATGTCATGAAAAATAGATGTCATGGCTCTTTGATATGTAGCACTAGCATTCTTAAGCCCAAATGGCATGACATTCCAACAGAAGGTACCCCATGCACATGTGAAGGTAGTTTTCTCTTGATCCTCTAGAGCAATTTTTATTTGATTATATCCAGAAAAACCATCCATGAAGGAGTACATCTTGAAACACGCAGTCATGTCCACTATCATATCAATGTTAGGTAGTGGAAAATCATCCTTAGGGCATGCTCTATTCACATCTCTAAAGTCTGTGCACACTCTGATTGATTTATCTAGTTTAGAAATAGGTACAATATTAGAGATCCATTCTGCATAATCAATAACTCGGATGAATCCGGCATTTAGGAGCTTCTCTAATTCAACTTTTACCAAGAGTGCAACATGTGGATGCATCTTTCTCAACTTTTTCTTAACAGGTTTGACATTTGGAGCTATAGATAAATGATGCATTATAAGATTAGGATCCAACCCTGGCATATCTGAATATTTCCATGCAAAGTTGATCTTCTTTTCTGTTAAGAATGTTGTAAAGTTTTGCTTCCCTTTTTCTGATAAAGATTGTGCTACATGAATCAACTATGGTTCTTTTGTTGTTCCCAAGTTGATGGATTGAGTGGGCTCAATTAGAACTGGAGATCTGTCCTATAAATGACTCGGAAGGACATCAAATATCTCATCCTTAGGCACCTTAGAGAGGTTTTCACCTTTGGATACATCTTTTATTTTTACTTTTGTAGGTTCTGAGACTGGCACAAAGTTGTTTTCACCCTTAGAACTCCTTTTCTTTTTATTCTTATTTTTATTCTTTTGACTAAGATATTTGATGTCCGACTCCATCATGCTGATGCTCGGTTAACTGATGGAAGTCCTCATAGGCTCAACTACATTGAGGTAGCAAGCAAGGGCATAGTCATTGGGAAAGGTATAAATACCTTGGTTTTGATTTGTGGAGGTTTGATCAAGAAGTTCAGGATGTTGGATAGTCAAAATGGGGAAAGATTGGGAAATAGTGTTTACAGATATGGATCTGTCATCATTGGTACTAACCCAACACTTGAGTTCAAAGGTGATATTACAACTTAAGACATTCAATTTGTGAATAGGCTCAATGTCATTGTGGAAGTCCAATTCAGCCATCGGTGGATTAGACTTGATAAGTTCATTACTTCACTCTAGACTTACGTTGGGTGTAGGTGCATATTGGTGAATAACATCAACACATTTTTCTATGATAAGCTCATCTTCCTTTGGAATGACTCCCCATTCATAGTCATTAGATTCTTCATCTATGCCTCTAGGAAATCTAAGAACATGAGTAAAGTCAGGATGAATATCCCAAGAAGGGTTACCCTCAGATTCTGATTTGAATTCATACTCATAGGAATCTATCTCAGAATAACTACCACCCTCCTCTTTGTCTGTTTGATTGTCTTCGAGATTAGCTGGTTCTTGTGTGGCAACTATCTCTTGCTTTATAGTAGGTTCTTATGTTTCTACTACATTGATTCTTTTTATTGGATCATCTTCAACTTCAAGGAGGTTTTTGATTTCTTTAGGTAAACGCTCATAAGGAATAAGTTATGAGCTATCTAAATCACTATCTGATGGTTCAGTTTCTTCCTTCTTAAGAAGGGGTTCTCCTAGTGTGATTTTCTCTATGACATGAGAACAATTACCTTTGAGGTGGAATTGTTTCTTTTTAAAGCCTAAGCCAACAATATCTTTGTTTGCTCTACTAGTATGGGAAATAGGTGTCACAAGACCTTTTCCTCTGACTCCTAGAGGTCCTTTACCTGGATATCCCATCTTAGCTATTAATTTATCTCCTGGACCATATGACTTAGAAGGGATTTTGGATACTGTAGAATTACTAATTTGAACAACTTGAGATTCAGGTTCATCTTTGTATAGTCATGCAAGCACAGCTTCATCTTCTTCAAATTCTTTCTTGGAAACTTGTTCTGCTACAAAATTCTTTTTATATGCCTCAAGAGGTTCTTGAGATTCTGGTTTGGACTATTTCAAAGACTGCCCATAAGACTTAGGTGAGATAGGGAGAGATGAAAAAGATAAGACTGGCTCTATAGTATATTCTCCCATACTATTTTATTTGATATTGACCTCTTTGGAAATGTCTTCCATTTTAGATGTGGATGCTTCTTTTGTTGGCTTAAGAGAAGATTCTCTATTATTAGGCACAAGTTAATCCACACCTTCTTTCAATGTATTGCAAGTGGTGGATATGTCTGTTGGAATAGTGACCTCTACTCCTTCATAAGGAAATTTCAAACATTGGTGGAATGTAGAAGGAATAGCTTGCATTTCATGTATCCATGGTCTTCCTAGAAGAATGTTGTAAGCCAAAGGTAGATCAAGCACTTGACATATAGTATCTCTGATGACTGGACCTGCTCTGATAGGTAAGACAATGGTGCATTTAGAAGATCTTTCTTTTTCATCATAGGCTTTTATATTTATTTTCTTTCTAGGATCAATAGCCATTTTTGAAAATCCCAATTGTGTGACCAAGCTATAAGAACAAATATTTAGGCCAGTGTCTCCATCTATCAACACATGTTTGACTCTATGGTTCTGGATCAAGACTTCTATGTGCAAAGGCTGATTATGTGGGTGACTCAAGGAGTTGTCATCTTCTTCTGAAAAGGAGATATATTGTGGAGATTTAAGATGTCCAACCATAGTCTAGAACCTGTCTAAATCAAGGTTGTCAGGAATATTGGATCCGAGCAAAGCTTTGTCTAGGATAGCTCTATGAGCTGGAGATATTCAAAGTAACTCAAACATGGAGATTTTTGCATTAGTGTGTTGGAGTTGTTGAACAATGCTATAAGATGTTGGCCTTGTATCTTTAGGATTGGAAGATTTAGAAGCAACCTTCTATTTGGAAGTGGAAGAAAGATTGAAGGGCATCTTAGGGACATTTGATGAATCTGGGATTTGTCCGTTTAGATGTGTCTGAGCTTGTGATCGAGTAACCGCGTTAGCTAAAGGATGATCTCTATCTCTTCACACAATTGTGATGACATTTCAATGCTTAGAGAGACAAGGTTCAACCATATTGATAACAACATTATTTCCAGGGTAAGCATAATTGACCTTTGCCCCCATATTAGGCTGAGAAGATGAAACTTCTTGACCATGTTTCAGAAATGGTTCTATGAATGCTGTATGATTGTTATTTCTCTTATGATTGTCAATCATGATTTCTCCCTTATCAATCAGATCTTGAATAGTATGTTTCAAGCGTAAGCAGTTATTAGTTTTGTGAACTTTACCCCGATGGAAATCACAGAATTCATTTTCTCTCCACCATTTCAGTTTAGGGTCAGGATCAGATTGTCAGATCTTAGGAAAAGAGATGATGTTATTAGCCAGTAGAGTTCTCATAGCTGATTCCAAAGATTCTCCAAGAGGAGTTAACTTTTTTTTATTATCAGTGGACCAAGATTTGTATACTGGCTTCTTTTGAGATGGTTTGGACACCTTTTGTTTTGAAGCTTTGATGGCTTGGGTGCCAATGGTTAGATTGAAAGCTAGTGCCTTTGATGGGGCATAGATAGTATCAATAATGCCATCTATGATGATGCCTTTATTCTTGTTCCAATTTTTGTTCTTGTCTTTAGAACTGGATCCTGATTCATACTTGTCCTTTTGAAGTGTGATGTGTCCTTTTTTCACAAGTACTTTTTCAATTTTGATCGCATTGTCTACCATCTTATCAAAAGATGTATGATCTTGCATTTGTAAAGGGTAATTGATCTCTGGGACAAGATTATTGATGAAGATTTCTAGTTTTTCAGTTTCTAGAATAGGCCTAGCATATAGAGAGAATTTCTTCCTCCATCTCTTGAGAAATGTCAGGAATGGTGCTCTTGGATATTGTTTGAGATTGCAGATATCAATCATGGTAACTGGATGTTGGATATTGTAGGAGTACTGCTGATAGAACAATTTGATCAACTCCTCAAAAGTTTTGATAGTAGAAGGCAATCTAGAGAACCAATGAATGGCCGCTCCTCCCAGAGATCGAGGAAAGAGATGCATCAGATAGGTTGGTTTGTGCATGAACTCCATAGATTATGTATAGAATTCTCTGACATGATCTTGAGGATCAGAGTGTCTATCATACTTATCATATTTAGGCATCTCCACTCTTTTTGGGAATGGTGGCATGTACAAGGCTTTGTCAAATGGAAAAGGACATAGGGCCTCCATGGAGAACTCCTTGGGTTCCTTTTCTTTCTCAAGTTTATTAAGTTTGACTTGCATGGCATGCATCTGTTTCATCATAGCTATGAGTGGATTTTCTTCCTCATGTGTAATGATATCTTCGACATTAAAGTTAGGAGGAAGTTTAGCTCCTTGATGAGCTAACTGTAAAAAGTATGCTTCTCTACCTTCTTTCAAGAAATGCTTCATCATTCATTTGAAGTCATCATCATTTTGATACCGAGCAATTTCTTCAAGTGTGGGTTCCTGATCTGCACCATGTTGAGATTGAGCTCTTTGAGAACCAAAGTTTGTCCCTACTTGAGACATGGTAGGAGTTCTCCATGGGATAGATTAAGGATGATTTTGTTGATTACCTTTGTGAGTTGATGGTGGGGGAATGTAACCAGTTTTTAATCAAAAGTTGCCAAGACCATCATCTTTGTAAAGACCAGAATTGTAGAGTTGCTCAAGAGTTGGACCCTTGGCAGTGGTTATAGGTAAGGTATGGGATGCTTGTCTAGATTTATTGTGAGAGGAAGCTCTAGTTTCCACCATTAACCTCGGGTGAAGCAAAAGAATAAGATGAAGACAGCTGAAGAATGAATTGATTCAAGAAGATCAAATGATGCAACCTTGTCAAGCTTCGATTGATTGAAGCTTAGATTGGACTTAGATGAAGGAGAATGTGCCTTGGATGTATGGTTAGATTCCCAAAAGATAGCGAACATAAGTTCACAACACTTAGCCATTTTGATGATTGATTGAAGAGTGATAGTTATGACAAGGTTTTTGACACAAGATGAAAAAGACTCAAATTGATTAAATAGAAGGCTAAATCGGATTCAAAAGGCCACTTTAGGAAAATGATTGGATTCTCAGTAGTTTCTACTCTATTCCTGACACAGTGATTTGTTTGAAAGATTCTAGAAAGAGGCTGAAAAAGCTGGGTATCTGGCAATTCTGACAACTTTCTGGCAATTTTTCAAAATTTCTCAAACGGCTTTCTGCAGGCTCATATGACAGTGGGTATATCATGAAATGACAATTGAAAAACTCATACGACTATTGAAAAACTCAAATGACTATTGATAGCAGGGTTTTTGAATTTTTTGAATTGACTGGCAGCAAAACTCGTATGATAGTATACCGGCTACCATACGACAATATATGGGCTATGAAATGACACTTGCCAAAACTCTTATGAATTTATGACTTTATGGGATGACTTTTGACTCTAGAAAGGTGTTTGACATCAGATTTTGCACTTTTTTTAAGGTTTTCACTTTCAAATTGTTCACAAAATTGTTTATCCAGATTTGAAGATTGTAGCAGATTGATTCATTCTTAGTAACCAGATAGATAAACAAGCACACAAAATAGCAAGCAGGTGATTTCAAGAACATCTAAAAATAATGAACATGGGACAAAGCAACCCTATGCATGAACAATCAAGTGACTAAATTTTGCTGATCCCTAGGAGTGCTAACAGTGTATGTTCCAAAAAGTTTTGCAATAATGCACATATTCCTAGAAAATGAAAATTTGGCCTCACTAGGGTTTGTAGTAATGGTCTAAATCTGTAACTTTTGTGATCTTAAGAGGGTGAACTCCAATCCAAGTGCACTGGGGTTTTGACACAGTCTGAGAACTTAATCTTTAGGATCTGCTAGGGAGATCTGACAGCCCAACAAGAGACCACACCTGTGAAGATTTCCTCCACAAGGACATTTATATAGCGGTTGTCACTACCACAGTGAAAATGGCTATTACCGCTTGAGGTTCCGTGAACGTGGTTGACCCAATTAAGGGAATGTCCACTATGGTTAACCCTCTCTAAAGGTGACTCACAAAATATACCACATGTAGACTAGTTCCAGATTCAAGCATCTGAGTTTTTGATACTACCCAAAAAGGGAGTAGAGCATAGTCCTCTAGCCTTTTGACTTTTAGCCAAAACAAAGTAGACAGATAAATTTGAAACACTAAGACTAAGATTGTCTCACAAAGATCTATGACATCAACCACTTATGATCTATCAACCCCTCTAGAGAGAGAATGTATGAATCAAAAGTTGAAGACACACAAATCTAGTAAAATGTGAGACACTCTCAGTATCCTCCCTACCTACAAAGATTCCTTCATTGAGAAGAGTTTCACTAGAAACTCACTCTCTCAAGAACCACGAATAGTATTCATAGGGCCTATTTACTATGTGTAACAAAGATGCTGAAAAGAAAATCTATGTTCATGTTTAATAGCCCAAAATAAAATGTATGATATGAAAATAATAAAAGGTCACACAAGCCAGACACGTGAGATGTTAATTTTAGTCCAAATCAAAATGTTATTAGCTGAGAAGATTACCTAAATTCCTCACAATGTGCTTAGTATATTTTTACCTATTTTTAGCAACTCTCATGTTTTTCCCAATCAAAATCAGCAGAAGTCAATCAGAAACAATAAATTTCAATTGTTAATGTTAGCTGTCAGTCCAAATTAGGAAAACAAATCTGGAAAATTGTTTGAAAAAGTGAAATGACAATTGAAACCTCGCACTGAAACTCATACGATAGTGGGTTACCTCCCAGACGATAGTCCAAAAACTTGTATGGCACTGGGTACCAGATCATATGACAATCGAGATTCCAAATGACACTGTGATCTTGATGGTGTGATTCTCAATCAAATCAATTGTCGTACGATAGTAGGTATCTCCTAGTACAAGTTTTTGACAAAACTCGTATGAAAATTGTACAGACAGAAATTAAAAATCGCAGCTTGAAATAGAAAATGACAAGAAGATGATAGAAATTGATAGAAATTGATAGAAATTGAATGGAAACCCATTTCAGGGCCCCACGGTGGGCGCCAGAAATGTGTCTATGAATTTTGTACCTGTTTGTAGACACAACACTTTAGTAAAACATTAGAGGTTAGCTAAAATCAAAATCGTGCAGTGAAATGGAAACTAATCTAACCAGGCATTTTACTACCTTCTAGTATATGCGAGTATGTATTCTCAGATTATACTGAGATCAGTGACCTTGATGACACCTAAATGAAGGATTTGAATGCAGATTCTAGATATGAATTAGATGCAAATTAATCTATATTTTTGGTTTTTCTATGCAATAAGATGACATAAACTGATATGAATATATTCTAGATGAAAAACTGATATGCAATGCAATTAATCTAATAATGATATACTAAATGATATGAAACTAAAACAAGATTGATCTCACAAAAATTATTGATTTGCAAAGAAGCTTCAATTCTTCATATACCAATTCGCTAGCATAAGTTTGCAAATTCTGAGAGATGATTATGAAGAGCTGAGCCTTGATTTTATAGAAACCCAGGGCTTCGGGGATGCATGGAAAAAGCCATAAATCACTCAGATAAACTCAGGTTGATTTTTGAGTTATCAAAGAATAAAAGATAATTAATTCACAAAATCATGCAAAAACAACTTTTTAACTCAAATTAAAGTTGAGTTTATTTTTAAAACAACTTGAATTGATTTTTTGATTTCAAGTTTAACTACTTTTTGAATGTGCATAATATTCATGAATTAAATAAATAAATAAATAAATAAAGTGTTTTATTTTCAACTTAACTGATTTTAAAAATAAAAACAATTGATTTATGGGTTAATCAATTATTAAATCAAACTTTTATTCAAAACTATATTATTAAATTGACAATTGACATTAATTAATTAAATAAGAATTTAATCAATTAGTCATAAGATATTTGATTTATTGTCAAAATTTAAATAGTACAATTTAGGAATAAATATAATTAAATCTAATTAAATAATTAAGTGGCAGTATTAAATCTAATTAATTAAATATTTAGAATATTCAATTAATCAAACTTTAGGATAAATAGGATTTATCACCAAATAATCATTAAATTAAAGATAATTAGGATAAATAGGAATAAGGAATATTCCCCATTGTAGAATTTATGATAATCAATTTGGATTCAATAATGTGCCGATGTGCCTTAGGTTAGGTCTTTGATGTCGATTTCATTCAATGTGTTGATGTAGGAGGTTAATGAACCTATAGCCCATTTTTCAAGTATTACAGTAGACAAGTACCAACCCTTCACATATCTACTCTGCAAGGATACTAACTTTAAATGGGATCCAATCTGCCAAAGAAGCTTTGAGAAGCTAAAGGAATATGTTGCTAACTCTCCCATCCTTGTACCACTAGTCTTAGGATGCCCTTTGATCCTATACATTTCTACAACTACTATAGTACTAGGGGCACTCTTAGCACAACTTGATGACAACAATAGAGAAAGGGCTATCTATTACACCAGTCGAACTATTGTTGGTTATGAGCTCAACTACTCACCAATAGAAAAAGTATGCCTCAGTGTGGTATTTTACAGTCAAAAGATTTGGCATTATATACTTAGTCACACCATCAAGCTCATCTCAAAGGTGGACTTGCTTAATTACCTACTCTGGAGAACAATGCTCATAGGTCGAATGGAAAAGTGGGTTATGCTCCTAAGTGAATTTGACATCCAATATGTTGACCAAAAACCAATAAAGGGGCAAGTCATCTGAGATCATCTCGCCAAAGCACCCCTAGTTGATGCATACCCATTGGTGATGGAGTTTCTAGATGAACATCTTTGCATGATTGAAGAATAACCAATATGGAAGCTATACTTTGATGGTTCCTAGACATCACATGGATTAGACACAGGTATCCTTTTCATCACTCCTCAAGGTGACTTCATCCCTAAGTCATTCAAATTAGGATTCCCTTGCACCAACAACATTGCAGAATATGAGGCACTCATCTCAGGCCTCAAGATATCTATCTAGTGGAGCATCATAGAATTGCAAGTATTTGGAGACTCCCAACTGATCATAAAATAGGTCTTAGATGAGTTCCAAACCAAGGACGACAAGTTGTTTCCATAAAAAGGGCTTGTGGAAAAGTTAAAGAACAATTTGTCAATCTACAGTTCACACAAGTGACAAGACTTCAGAACAAGGCCGTGAATACAATGGTGACTATCAGGTCATTATTAGAAATTCCTTGAGATACAACACAATATGAGTTTCTAGTCGAGCAACTACACATGCCCGCTTACAAGAACATTGACTTCAAAATGGTATGCATCTTGGTTGGTCCTCAGTCCCTATGGTACCATACTAGTCACACTTACCTAAAAAATGGTATCATATCCCCTCACCTCACCAACACCTAATACTAGAACCTCATTCATAGAGCTTCCCGCTACACTCTTGTAGCCAACACCTTATATCATCATGGATATCATAACATTATCTCTCGATGTCTAGATTTGAACGAGGCCATCTTGGCTTTACAAGAGGTCTATGCTAGAATTTTTGGTGCCCACATGAGTGGCATGGTCCTAGAAATGTAGCTACTTAGAGTTGGGTATTACTGGCCAACAATGGAGCATGATGATTTTAAATTCATAAAGAAGTGTCTACCATGTCAACAACATGCCAATCTGATCCATGCACTAGCATAAGTCCTACAACTTATTGCTCTCCCATGACCCTTTTTCATGTTGGGGCTTCAACCTCATTGGCATAATCACCCCCAATTCCTCATATGGACACAAGTATATCATAACTGTCACTAAATACTTCACAAAATGGGTTGAAGTGATTCCGCTCAACCTAACTATAGGCATTCAGATATCCAAGTTCATCCTCTACCACATCATCTGTCATTTTGTCATCCCCTCTACCATCTTCATAGATCATGGCACCCCATTTGAAAATCAACATGTGAGAGACCTATGTGCCCGATTCCACATCCATCACCATTTCTCAAGCCCATATTCCCCCAAGGTAATGGCCAAGCTGAGGCAACTAACAAAACTATCCTAAAAATCCTCCAAAAAGTTGTCAATGATTCTGGTCATGACTGGAATCTCCAAATCAATCCCACCCTTTGGGCCTATCACACTTTATTCTACACTCCCACAAGCACCACCCCATACTCCTTAGTATATGGTGCTCTAGCCATCTTACCAATTGAGGTCGAGATCCCTTCACTACATGTGTGCATGAAGAACTACACCACGAGTGAAGACTACCATGTGGTGCACCTTACCCAGTTGGATTTGCTAGATGAAAAGAGGCAACAAGCCTATGATCACATGATTGTGTACCAAAATTGATTCAAAAGGAGCTATAAAAAGAAGGTTCACCCCAAGAAATTCCAAGTGGGTGACATGGTCCTAAAAGAGAATCAGAATGTGCAAGCAAATTGAGAAAAGAAAAGAAAGTTCAAACCCACCTGGTTGAGTCCATATATTGCCTATCATTTATCTACACTAGAAGGGGAGTACTTGAATGATCCCATTAACATCATCCATCTAAAGCGGTTCTATGCCTAAACCATCTTCAGTGTATCTAAAAGAAAAAAAAATCACTAAAAATGGAAAAAAATCTAGAAAAAATCATTGTCTTGGTGAAAACCTGGTAAATAGGTGCTTCAATGATATAAAATAAAATAAAAAAATAAAATAAAAATGCCTTGGTGAAAACCTTGCAATAGGCGCCTTGGTAGAAAAAATAGAATCATTGCCAAGCGATAAACAAAAATCCCTTGTAAATCAAAAACTACATCTATCAGTTTGCAGCTTAGAAATCAATCCAATTGACATAAACTTAGATCATCCATGAAAAGATGTTAGTGTCATCTATTCAACATGCAAGTCAATTATCAAATGATTGATTTTCTTATCTGTTATATTTGATAAATATGATACAATTGAAAACAATGGAGATATATCTTTCCAAGAATTCTTATAACTTTATGTAAATAAAGAATATGATATACTGGTGTTGAGAGCTTCAAAATGACTAAAATGTTCATCAAAATCATGAAGCTTGTCACTTTCACATGTTTCACATTTATTAGATTTTACAGGAAGACTAAAAAAATCAGCCACAAATGCATAGGAACATGAATTCATCAAAAACTCATTATTTCATCATAATCTATATACATATACATATATATATATATATACAGATATACATATATACATACATACATACATACATTTATATATATATATATGTATAAATATATATATCTGTATACATATATATATATACACATATATACATATATACATATATACATACATACATACACACACACACACACACACATATATATGTATGTATATATGTATGTGTATGTATATATATATGTATGTGTATGTATATATATATATGTATGTGTATGTATATATATATATATATATATATGTATATATATATATGTATGTATATATAATATATGTATGTGTATATATATATGTATGTATATATATATGTATATATATGTATATATGTATATATATATATACATATATATACATATCTATATATACATACATATATATATATACGTATATATGTATATAT